>OZ007591.1:24445758-26845758 GCA_963931845.1 Maratus michaelseni
CTTGAAACATAAAGAAATTCCTTTATGTTGTTCCTTGTTTCAGCATGCTTTGTATAGAAAACAGTATGTATAGTATTTACTATTCATTTACAGGGCCACACAAAATAATTCAATAACATTGTCTGTAGGAGTTATTGTTTGAAGTAAGCTTTAACAATGCTGTGCCATCTATAACAAAAGGAAATTAACATACAGTCCCTGGCCAAATTATTAGACGCAGTTGTTTTTATTATAATTTGTTAAATATCTGGAAAGATACATGAGGAATTATCCTGAAACTTCAGGAGTGTAAACAACATGATAAACGTCATATATTTCCGTGAAGATTTTTTCCCGAAACCTCATAAGGGGCCGTCAACAAATTGAAGAAAAACGAATATCTTTTGGATAACCCTGTAAAAACTAATATTGCACAATACATTCAAACTGTAGATTATGATTAAGTGGCTTATTGTAATAATTTGGGTTCATTTTTATGAAGATAGCATGTATATTCGAAGAGAAATTCACGTTTTTATAAAAACAGTCCCAAATTTTACCAAGTTTTTTGCTTATAATTTGCAGAGTTTTTAATATAAAAACAAGTTATTTTCAGAAAATATGACAAACAAAATTATACACAATACCCTGTAATCAGAATTAAAAAAGTAATAAAAATTGTAGGAAAAATTAGCAGGTTTACTAAATATTGTTTCACTGCGCATGCGCGAATTCAATCAAAATGTACTGTGCATAATATATTAGCTAAATATATAGACCAACATTTATGAAAGTCTCAAAAACATAGCTTAAAAATTATGATAGTAATCGTCCATAGAATAAGCTCGAAATTCGCTGTTCCCAAAAGGAAGCAAAAAGATGAAGGGTTGTATCCAAATATACTAGCTTATGAAAGTTGACATAATAAGAATGAAGTGTCTCTCATTCTATATTTGATACAACCCCTCATCTTTTTGCTTCCTTTTGGGAACAGCGAATTTCGAGCTTATTCTATCGACGATTACTATCATAATTTTTAAGCTATGTTTTTGAGACTTTCATAAATGTTGGTCTATATATTTAGCTAATATATTATGCACAGTATATTTTGATTGAATTCGCGCATGCGCAGTGAAACAATATTTAGTAAACCTGCTAATTTTTCATACAATTTTTATTACTTTTTTAATTCTGATTACAGGGTATTGTGTATAATTTTGTTTGTCATATTTTCTGAAAATAACTTGTTTTTATATTAAAAACTCTGCAAATTATAAGCAAAAAACTTGGTAAAATTTGGGACTGTTTTGATAAAAACGTGAATTTCTCTTCGAGTATACATGCTATCTTCATAAAAATGAACCCAAATTATTATAATAAGCCACTTAATCATAATCTACAGTTTGAATGCTTTTTGCAATATTAGTTTTTATGGGGTTATCCAAAAGATATTAGTTTTTCTTCAATTTGTTGACGGCCCCTTATGAGGTTTCGGGAAAAAATCTTCGCGGAAATATATGACGTTTATCATGTTGTTTACACTTCCGAAGTTTCAGGATAATTCCTCATGTATCTTTCCAGATATTTAACAAATTATAATAAAAACAACTGCGTCTAATAATTTGGCCAGGGACTGTACATTATTGAGGTGCACAATAATATCTTCCATATAGAATTGTACATATACCATTTTAAATTCTTTTACAGGGCTGCACAAAATAATTCAGATACATTATCATTTATGGGTGATAATTATAGGAAATGTGTTTTTAAGTATGTTATGCGTTTTCAAGCTGAACAAAATTTTAGTATATAATGTATGATGTACATTCTATAGATCATGATGTCTAAATTCTATAGATCAGGTATAGGGCTGTCCAAAAGAGTTTAAATATATTAACATCTCATCTATGGGTAAGAATTGCTGAAAATGTAGTCATAATTGTGTGTATTACAACTGAACTAAATTTGAAATATATTAAGTGGTGTGAATGTATTATAAATAAATATAGGATGGAACAAAAGATATGGATACATGTACAGTAACTTGCAGAAAATGTTTGCATTTGTGTTATGCTGAGTTAAATTTTACTATACTATTTGATGTGTGTGAAAATTTATAGTTTGTATTCAGGACTGCATTAAAGAATTTGAACACTTTACTGTCTAGGGACATCTTATAGGAGATTTTATCTAACTTTTGCAATAGATGCAGATGTTTTGTGGTTGACGGTAAGTAAACATCGTTATTAGGATAGGATAAGGTCTGCTGTACAAGGAGATCTTATGTTAATATGATATAAACCACACTCATAAATATACCAGAATCTTGAAGTAGCACAAATATTATAAATTGGAAATGTAAAATTAATGAGACCAGGGAGGATCGAAGACAAGAATTTTTCGCTTAAAAGTTTATAAGAATAACAGTTAACAGTCATGAAAATTTATAGGTTGTATTCAGGACTGCATTAAAGAATTTGAACACTTTACTGTCTAGGGACATCTTATAGGAGATTTTATCTAACTTTTGCAATAGATGCAGATGTTTTGTGGTTGACGGTAAGTAAACATCGTTATTAGGATAGGATAAGGTCTGCTGTACAAGGAGATCTTATGTTAATATGATATAAACCACACTCATAAATATACCAGAATCTTGAAGTAGCACAAATATTATAAATTGGAAATGTAAAATTAATGAGACCAGGGAGGATCGAAGACAAGAATTTTTCGCTTAAAAGTTTATAAGAATAACAGTTAACAGTCATGAAAATTTATAGGTTGTATTCAGGACTGCATTAAAGAATTTGAACACTTTACTGTCTAGGGACATCTTATAGGAGATTTTATCTAACTTTTGCAATAGATGCAGATGTTTTGTGGTTGACGGTAAGTAAACATCGTTATTAGGATAGGATAAGGTCTGCTGTACAAGGAGATCTTATGTTAATATGATATAAACCACACTCATAAATATACCAGAATCTTGAAGTAGCACAAATATTATAAATTGGAAATGTAAAATTAATGAGACCAGGGAGGATCGAAGACAAGAATTTTTCGCTTAAAAGTTTATAAGAATAACAGTTAACAGTCATGAAAATTTATAGGTTGTATTCAGGACGGCATTAAAGAATTTGAACACTTTACTGTCTAGGGACATCTTATAGGAGATTTTATCTAACTTTTGCAATAGATGCAGATGTTTTGTGGTTGACGTTAAGTAAACATTGTTATTAGGATAGGATAAGGTCTGCTGTACAAGGAGATCTTATGTTAATATGATATAAACCACACTCATAAATATACCAGAATCTTGAAGTAGCACAAATATTATAAATTGGAAATGTAAAATTAATGAGACCAGGGAAGATTGAAGACAAGAACTTTTTCGCTTAAAAGTTTATAAGAATAACAGTTAACAGTCAAAGAGCTTCATTGTGTGAAATCATGTTTAACTTAACAGCTCTTTAATACAAATTTCCTCAATCTTATATGCATACAAATCTATATAATGTTAAATAAAATTAAATGGAGGATTGTAAGATAAAAACAGTTCAAAATTAAACTATATCTTGAGAAGGTGGCAGTGAAGCTCCTAATCTGCAGTTTAGAGGTATATATTGATAAGCAAAATTGAAATTCATTGAAATGATCACAACATCACTAGTGACAGTGCATTTTTACTCTTCCTCAGTAATTCAAAGGTTTTGAGAAAGCTGTATAATTTCAGTTAACTTCAACTTTATAACTTTGCTGAAAAGTAATATTTGAATATTAAATGAAAATTGTTTCTTTTCTTCCTGTTTCTGTCAGTGACAATGGCAGCCAAAAGACCAAAGGCATTCTAAAAAAAACTAGTCATTGGGTGCCACCGTAGTACTTACCCATCAGGGATATGCATAATGAAAAATATGAAAATAAAACATGTGTAAACTACTTGTTAAAAATGCATTGCAATTCGAATAAAATCGAGCTTGATGACATCATAAACTTTAAATGCTCTATTACTGAATTGCGTAAAAGGAACATCCTTATAACTCCAAAAATAATAATCATATTAACTAACAGTTTATTGCATCGGATTAAGAATCTCATTTCCAATTAAAATATATCTTCGAATTGAAATTTGGATGAAATGCAGGGTCAGGAAAAATCGAAGAGTGTGGAAAATAGGATTACAAATATCTCGGCAACTAATTATTCGACTGACTTCATTCTTTATGTAAAATTTATGTTTTTTTTATTGTCTTTTATATTTAATCCTTAAAATAAACAATTTCGAAAATTTTTACATAAGTTTTATCAGAACGAATATTACGAGAGTCCAAATAAAATAGTTTTGGATAATCGAGGTTACTGAAATTCAATAAGCATCTTCCCAATAGTACATACCAAATTTCAAGTCTCTATCTCAATTTGTTCGGGGCACAGAGCGTTTACAGACGGACGGCAATTTAAAAAAAAATATATATATGTTTTTCAGAATCTTCAGTGTCTGAAACGTGTAAATCCGTCAAAAAAAAAAAAAAAAAATCGATTTTTAAAACAATTACACGATTTACCCTATGCTATATATGATGGGTAAGTAAAAAGAGAGAGATGATTTCTCTCAGGTTAAAAAACTTATATTGTAATAAACCTTTTTGAATATGTAGTTTTGTGTTTATGACCACAGTAACAGTATAACAGACAATTCTTTTAAGACAAATATAATCTTTTGATTTTTTTCCCCCAAGCATAATACTATGTGACTTTGCTAAGTAGATATTATTTAGGGTTGTTTGTTTTTCACATTCATTTTTATAAATACATGCATTTCTTTATATGTATGATATTCCTTAAAGAATTGCATGTTATTTTATAGAATTAATTTTTGAAATTATAAATTTGTCTAGGTGTTTGACCAGTATTTAAACTTCATCACACTTGAAGATAATATGTATATATTAAGACATCATGATTGGGGCTCTTTAAATTATTTTGGTAAGTCAAATTTATTATGCATTCTCCTTCATACACATATGTGTCAAATTCTTAAGTAAATAACAAGATGCCATGTATCAGGTACAGATGAACTTTATCAGTAAATATGTGTCAAAGTCAAGTGCATGTATTTGTGAAAAGACTAATATTCAAACATACATTACAGAAAAAATAAGTTAAAAAATAAGGATTATTAATCTATGAATCAAAAATATATTCTGTTAATTATTGAAAGCAATGAGAAGAGGGGGTGGGAGGGAAAGCTTTTAGCGTCTCACAAAAAAAAAAAATATGCTAAGCATTTTGTAACCATTATCACACTATTTTTGTGTATAACAAAATATTGTTTAATGCAAGTAATTTTCATGTTAACTTTCAGTATTTATCTAGGCAGCTAATGTGTGCAGTATACACAATTGCTATGGCTTGTTTTAAATGCTGAAAGCGCTTAAAAGACTCTAGTTGTAACACTTACATTAACATCATTATTTTGATGAAGATAACATCATTCCATTTCAATAAGCGATTCTGTTATTATTAAGTGTTGATAATAAAAACAACTTTCTTATCTCTAAAATGATTCAGTTTAAATTATTTGAACTACTGTATTTTTCATGTTATAAGTCGATTTTTCATTATCATCTACAAATTATTTTTATCTCATTGAAAACTTATTCTTTATTTATATTCTAATATAATAAATTATAACACCTTGTAATAGTATATTACTTTTAAATGCTAAAGGTGTAAAATT
The DNA here is from genome assembly GCA_963931845.1 of Maratus michaelseni. Classification (NCBI taxonomy): domain Eukaryota; kingdom Metazoa; phylum Arthropoda; class Arachnida; order Araneae; family Salticidae; genus Maratus; species Maratus michaelseni. Next base: position 24,451,481 of record OZ007591.1, read on the forward strand.
AACAACTATAATATTGTTGTGAGCTCGGGGTTCGAAAGGACTGATGCCAATATATAAGAACAATAAAAAGGCTTTATTCACTATAAACAGTGCAATACGAACACCAATATCTTCTGAAAATTACAGGATATTCAGTAATCTTCAAATCCAATAAAAGCACAGCAAAATTTCACACAAACAATGCGTTCAATACGACGTATCAACGACAAAATCAATCCGAGAAACACAGTTCTCAATGCAAAGCCTCTCGTATGAATTCAATCGCAGTTGACAGACAACTAACTAACTGAACTGATGGAGGTCCTTATATAGGTTTCAGAGATCTTTCCAGATTATTCCAGAGCCTTCAGATGCCAGAAATTACCAGAAAGTTCTTTAACCTTCGATAGAGAACCAAAGCGAGAAAGGATCCCAATGTACAGGTATAAGGGGGGGTGGTTGCACAAAAAGTCGCCAAATCCGTCGCCAACTTGGCGACATTTGGCGATATATCGCCAAATTTGGCGACAAAAATAAGTCGCCAAAACCATCGCCAACTTGGCGATAAACCCATTCCTTGGCGATTTTCCAATAGAACTCATTATAGAAACCGATGCTGTAAGGTTGTTTTCCTTGCAAACCACCTGAGGCCTTAAGCACTGAGTTACATGATGCTCAATAGGAAATACATTAATAATGCTGCAATTTTCACAATAATAAAATAAAATAAATTAAAAAGAATGAAATATTTACAAAATTCATAACATTGCCCCCCTCTCAAGGACTGCACGTCCCGGGCAGTTCAACCCTTGATCGGAAAGCAAACCCGTTACCAACAAATGCTAACACATTCATAATGCTGAATTATACAAAATATACACTTATTTAAAAATAAAATAAAATTAAAGCATAGACATTATTACATACAAGTATTTAAATAATAATAACAATAATAATGATAATGCTAAGCAAAATAAATAATTACATTAATTTATATACAAGACCATGGTCATACTAATTTACATTATTTACATTACACTATTTACAATCAATGAACTAAGTACTATGGCCATAGTATGGAGCCAGCCTGTCGTAATGAACGACTCTAGGCTTCGAACTTGGTGACTTTCGGATCCGAATTACGACATCGTTCAGTCTGTTTAGGACTGTATAAGGACCGTCCCAGTGCGATTGCAGTTTGGGAGAAAGTCCTTTGCGTCGAGTCGGATTATAAAACCAAACCTTGTCACCTTCTTTGAATTGATGTCCCGTGGCTTTCGTGTCGTACCTGGTCTTCATCTTCTCCGTCTGTATGTTGATCCGCTCTCGAGCCAAGTTGTGGACGTCTTCAAATCGTGCCTGGAGATTCTGCACGTATCCCTCTGGCGATGAAGGCGCATCTGGAGGGCGACCAAAAATCAGATCACAAGGTAGACGAAGATCACGACCGAAAAGCATCTGAGACGGGGAATAGCCGGTCGTTTCATGGACGGCGCTGCGATAGGCGAGGAGAAACAAGGGAAGTTTTTGGTCCCAGTCTTGTTGGTTTCTTGAAACTAGCAGTGAGAGGTTGTTGAGGATGGTACGATTAAACCTCTCAACCATGCCATCCGACTGTGGATGTAAAGGCGTCGTCCTAGTTTTGTCCATTCCGAGAAGTTGACAGAGACCCTCAATCACAGCAGAGATGAAATTTCTCCCCTGGTCAGAATGCATTTGAAGGGGGACTCCATACCTTGATATCCACTGGTGTACCAAGGCATCCGCAACCGTAGAAGCTTCTTGATCAGGGATGGCATAAACTTCAGGCCATTTCGTGAAGTAGTCCATGACGACAAGGAGGTATTTGTTGCCATCAGCACTTCTTGGCAGAGGGCCTAGGATGTCAAGGGCGATGCGTTCGAAAGGTGCTCCTACATTGTAGAGATGTAGTCTTCCTCGGCTACGTTTCTTTGGTCCTTTTCGAGCTGCACATGCATCGCAAGATTTGCACCATCGTTCGACGTCAGCTCTCGCTTTTCCCCAGAAGAAGCGCTCTCGGACTCTGTGTAATGTTTTCATGACTCCAAAATGGCCACCAGTGGGACTGCCATGTAATTCTTCGAGGACCTCTGGGATTCGAGATCGAGGAAGTACCAACTGCCACCGAGATGTCTTCCCATCTTCCGATTCGAATTTTCGGAACAGGACACCATTCCTGACGTGGAGAGAGTTCCAAAGAGCCCAATATTGCTTCGTCGTAGGACTGTAAGTCGAGATGTCTTTCCAACTGGGCTTCGTGCTAGAAGATTCTAATAACTCCAAGATTGGTTTGATCTCAGAGTCTGCCATTTGATCTTCTCGAATCTTCTCATCACTCCAGGGATCTGGTGGCGTCAATAGTGAAGTCTTCGTCTGGCGTATGACATATTCGGGATTATACTTGCTCTCCGCTCTGGAACAATAGCGACAGCTCTCGTGACACGGTCTTCTTGATAGGGCATCGGCGTTTCCATGCGATGAGCCTTTGCGATGCCTGATGTCAAAGTCGTATTCCTGGAGTCGTTGTATCCATCTGGCTACTTGGCCCTCTGGGTTCTTAAAATTCATCAGCCATGTTAGGGATGCGTGGTCAGTACGAAGGAGAAATTTCCTGCCATAGAGATAGTGATGGAAGTGTTCTATGGCTTTCACTATAGCTAATAACTCCTTACGAGTGACGCAATAATTCCGCTCTGGTTTCGATAAACATTTGCTCCAGTATGCTACGACTCGTTCTTGGCCATCTATTTCTTGGGAAAGTACAGCGCCGACACTTTCCTGACTGGCATCCGTGTCCACAATGAATTGTTTGTCGGGGTCTGGATAGGTAAGGACTGGAGAGGATGTGAGAGCTTCTTTCAGCCGCTGGAATGAATTGTCGCATTCTTGTGTCCATAGAAACTTCTGTTTGCTTTCAGTGAGCCTATGCAAGGGTCTTGCGATGTTGGAGAACCCCTGTACAAACTTTCTGTAATAAGTGCATAGTCCCAGAAAGCTTCGCAACTGATGGACATTTTCCGGACATTTCCAGTGCTTTACTGCAGACACTTTTTCAGGATCTGTTCGAACACCTTCAGCTGAGATGATGTGTCCTAAATAGTTTACTTCTCGTTGGAAGAACTTGCATTTCAAAGGGTTCAGCTTTAAATTCGCCGCTCTTAGTTTCGTTAACACTTTTCGAATATTCTCTAGATGTTCTTCAAACGTACAGCCACCAATGATGACGTCATCTAGGTAGATGAGACAAGCTTCAAAAGTCAGACCTTTTAACACTGTCTCCATGAGGCGCTCGAACGTTGCTGGAGCATTGCAGAGCCCGAACGGCATAACTTTAAATTGCCAAAGTCCTTGTCCAGTAGTAAATGCGGTCTTCTCTTTGTCATCAGGATGGATCTCCACTTGCCAATATCCACTCTTCAAATCCAGCGTGGAAAACCATTTATGTCCTGAAAGAGTATCTAGCGTGTCGTCTATTCTTGGTAGAGGATAGCTGTCCTTCTTCGTGATATCGTTAAGTTTACGATAATCTACACAAAATCTTGTGGAGCCATCTTTCTTTCGGACCAACACGATGGGAGAGGCCCACGGACTTGATGACGGTTCGATGATGTCACTATCCTGCATCTCTCGTAAGAGCTTAGAAACCTCTTCTTGTTTTGCGAACGGCAAGCGTCTTGGATGCTGTTTAATCGGTGGATGGTTGGCAGTATCAATTCTATGACGTGTCAGTGAAGTGCGCCCTATATCACTCTCGTTTTGTGAAAACACATCCTTAAATTCCTGGAACAGTCTTTCTGCGGCATGTCTCTGTTCAGGAGATAAATTTTCATTTCGTCCAATTACAGGTGTTAAACTTGTAGGCGGTTCCGATAACGTCAAGCTCGTCGGGTCTTTGCAAACACAGGTGACTGGAGCACAGGTTGCAAGCATTTCACCTTTCTGGATAATTCTAGACTTTTCACTTACGTTCGCAATCCTCACAGGTATCACATCTCTCGACAGATCTACCAGCGCTGATGCTATTAGCACTCCCTTTGGGCTCTTCTCAGGATATCCAGTCAAGCCATACTGGAAAATTCTTTCGTTTCCAGTTAATCCAGGTATCATCATTTCGGTCCGAGGAGGGATGATAACATCTGCCTTGGCTGTGATCCGTTGAATAGACCCGGACTCATTTCCAAGTTTGAAAATAGTGACATCTTCTTGAGCAGAGCGTAACTCATTATTCTTAAAATCCAGTGTAAATCCTTGCTCTTTTAAAAAGTCCAGTCCGAGTATGAAAGGGTCTGAAATATCGGCCACATAGACTGTATGATGGTAAGCGGCGTTCCCAAACTTTATTTTCAATTTCATTCTTCCATGTATGTCGATCTTATCCCCGGTCACGGTTTGGAGGATAACACGGGGCGGGGTCCAGAGGAGTTTTTCCTTTAGCCGGTGAGCTAGATCTTTCCGAATGATGGTCACATTGGCTCCTGTATCGATGATCATATTACAGGGCAAATCATTCACACGCCCGACTATAAAAACTCCGTTCTTGCCGTAACTTCTTGCAGAAATTTCACATACTTGAAAATGGGGCTTCTCAAAATCTGGCAACCTCCGCCTCGCAAGATGGCCATTAATCAGTTTTCCTGCTCCTCCGTTAGCGGGAGAGATATTACCTTCGCTGCTGGGTCGTCTTGGGCAGTCGATTTGGATATGGCCTTCTCCACCGCATTTCCAGCACTTGATCTGCCTGTAAGGTTTGTTGGCCATTAAGGAGTTCATCTTTCTCATTATGTCATTCATCTGCTGCTGTAAGCGCTCCACAGCTCTATCCGACGTCTCAGGCAGGTTGGCTGCTCGCACAAAGTGTCGATCTTTCCTAGTAGCTTGCTGGGCTGCCTCGAATTTCAGAGCGTAAACCAAAGCCCCTTTTAAATCATTGAGATCTGCAATCCGGAGTGCTGTCTGGATCTCAGGGTCACGCACACCATCAATAAAATGCTGCAGAGCCAAGCTTTCTCTAATTTCAGTCGGACAGTCCGGATAAGCAAGATGTGAAAGTCTCTCGACATCCGTAGCAAGCTCTTGCAGGGATTCAGTGGATTTCTGCTGTCGAGATTTGAGCTGGAGTCTGCTATATTCCTTCATGCATTTCTCGCCAAAACGCAATTCTAAGGCACTGACGAGCGTTTCAAAATCCAGCAGTTCATTTGGAGGCAAAGTCTGTAGGACGTCGGCAGCATCAGCTCGTAGAGACGCAGCTAGCTGGCAAGCCTTTGTCTGGGAATCCCATTCATTAGCGTCCGCTACGATCCCAAATTGTGTCTTAAAAACTGGCCATGAGGATTTTCCGTCATAGGTCGAGAGTTTAATACAGGAACGTGGAAGCATAGATTGATACTTGACATCTTCGGTATAGTTTCCGGCAGTTATCTTTTGTTTCTTCACATTTTCCAACTCCTTTTCTATACTCTCTATCCTTTCTTCTACGGTATTGGCTGTCTTTTGAACTTTTTCCTCTATTTCCAGAAATCTTCCTTCAAATTTGTTTTCCACGCTGTCAATTCTTTCATTTAAAGATGTTATTTTATTATCTATTAATTCTTTCAACTCACCAAGGTTGGTTGACATATCCTTCTTCATTTCTTCCGACATCTCTTTCATTTCAGCCTGGTTTGCGGTCATTTTCTCATCTATCTCAGTCATTTCCTTCTTCATTTCTTCTTTCAACTCGCCAAGGTTGGCAGTCATTTTCTCATCCATCGCTGACATATCCTTCTTCATTTCAGCTTTCATCTCGCCAAGGTTGGTTGACATCTCAGCCTGATTCGCAGCTAATTTCTCCAATAATTGTTTCAGTTCACCCTCCATTGCTCTGGTGATCGGCATTCAACCCCACTCCTGACACCAAATGTTGTGAGCTCGGGGTTCGAAAGGACTGATGCCAATATATAAGAACAATAAAAAGGCTTTATTCACTATAAACAGTGCAATACGAACACCAATATCTTCTGAAAATTACAGGATATTCAGTAATCTTCAAATCCAATAAAAGCACAGCAAAATTTCACACAAACAATGCGTTCAATACGACGTATCAACGACAAAATCAATCCGAGAAACACAGTTCTCAATGTAAAGCCTCTCGTATGAATTCAATCGCAGTTGACAGACAACTAACTAACTGAACTGATGGAGGTCCTTATATAGGTTTCAGAGATCTTTCCAGATTATTCCAGAGCCTTCAGATGCCAGAAATTACCAGAAAGTTCTTTAACCTTCGATAGAGAACCAAAGCGAGAAAGGATCCCAATGTACAGGTATAAGGGGGGGTGGTTGCACAAAAAGTCGCCAAATCCGTCGCCAACTTGGCGACATTTGGCGATATATCGCCAAATTTGGCGACAAAAATAAGTCGCCAAAATCATCGCCAACTTGGCGATAAACCCATTCCTTGGCGATTTTCCAATAGAACTCATTATAGAAACCGATGCTGTAAGGTTGTTTTCCTTGCAAACCACCTGAGGCCTTTAGCACTGAGTTACATGATGCTCAATAGGAAATACATTAATAATGCTGCAATTTTCACAATAATAAAATAAAATAAATTAAAAAGAATGAAATATTTACAAAATTCATAACAATATAAATTAAAATAACTTTTATTAGTTGTTTTACATGTTTCGACTCTTTCAGAGTCATTTTCAAAAACAAAATGAGAATATTCTCATTTTGTTTTTGAAAATGACTCGGAAAGAGTCGAAACATGTAAAACAACTAATAAAAGTTATTTTAATTTATATTATAGTTGTTAATTTTACACCTTTAGCATTTAAAAGTAATATATTTATATTCTTTTTTATTGCAAGTGTAAGCTAAATTTTACAAAACTAATTAAATTTATACAAAAAGCTTCATTTGTTTGGCTGAATACATGTATCTGAAAGGCCAAAAGATCTTAATTTTGTAATATGGGAAGGCAGTTAAATACCCCAGTGATCAGACATGAATGTCTTATATAGAGTGTGTTTACACATTCTAGAGTGATTTCAAGGTCATTTTTTGTATGTTTAAAAAGTAAATAATTTTTTAAATATTCCAACTGATAACTTTTTCCTGGATTTTTTTCTAAATCATGCTTTTCATGGTAGAAGGGCTTTTTGTAAAATTTTGTGGGGGTTTGAATTTTTAAAATCCTTAACAAAATTGTTCTAAAAACTGTAAACACCCTCTGTAATATGCAAGTTATTTTTGCAGAAGTACATATTTCTGAAAGGACTTTTAAAATAACTGCGAACAAAGCACCATACATATTAAATCAAAATATTCAACTACTAAAAAAACAATTTTTCATGCTTATTAAGCAGTTGCATAATTTTTATTTATTTATTTACTTGTTGTTGTTGTTGATTAATTAATAGAAAATTTGCTATTGTGTCTAACTTTACATATGCTCAAAAGATGATTTTGTACCTTAAAAATTTGCCCATCAAATACGTTTCAATTCATGTAGCATGAGAATCCTAAAATGTTGTTGTAAATTATAACAACAACTTGATAATTTTCTTTTTCCTTTTTAGCTGTTAATAGGGGAGATGTAAAAGATACTGAAATGGAGCAGATTATTGATAGTATTGTAGACAGCTTATTTTCTGTATTTGTCACTTTAGGTATGCTACTTTTGCCTATTTGTTTAAAAATTGAATATGGAAAATAATACACACATTTTGAATGTGAAGCCACATTTTTATTCTATTTTGATTTTGTGACTTAAGTTATATATATGTTATATTATTATTAATTCAATTTTTAGTTACATCTACTTTTCTATATATTGATAGAAAATACAAAAATTGGTTTATAAAAGAGAAAAGATAATGATTATTTATGAAATTTCTTTGCTGAGATTTCAATCTTTAAAATTTGTAAATTTTATGTAGCTATTTTTTTTAGGAAACCACTTTATGTCTAATTATGCAATTTAAATCTTGTTTAAAAGCCTCCCTTCCCCTATGATTGTTGTTGAAATACCTGAATTCAAATTTCAGTTAAGATATGTTCATTACTAACTATATAGTGATGATGATTTGAATACTTATTATTCTATAAGCTGTTCTCAGTAAAAAAAAAAAGTTAGTAAATTTGGCGTAGTACATCTGATTGTGTGATATGTTCCATAGTGGACCATATTAATAGATCCATATATTAACAGACCATAATAATAATAAAATTTAATAGATCTACTTACTAAATAGGGAAATCTGTAAAACATAGGTTCATTTAGATTATATAATTCTCTTTCATTTCATACTAGTTTCTTAACTTTGTGATTAAATTTCTTTTAGACATTAAAGACTTTATGAAAGCATATTCAAGATTATGTTTATGATTTATTTAAACAAATGAAATTTGGGGCATAAGATATTTTAAATAATAGCTGAAACTTACTGGGATGTTAATTGCAAATTTCCTCCTTATAGAGAGTACAGGCTTAAACTTGAAAAGTCTTCTTTTCACTAATTTCCTCTTTATGAAGTGGACTAAGTGTTAGTTTACGTATTTAATGAAAGTAAAATTTAAAAAAATAAATTAAATATAGTATATGCATGTAAGATATATTTTTCTCTCTCTTTTTTTCAAAGGACAAATTATCAAATATAAGTCCAAACTTAGCATTATTTTGTTAATGTAGCCACTTTAAATTTCTTTTTTAAGGATTTAATAATAAAATTCTTTATAATCGTTTCTATTACTTTTTTCCTTCCAAGTTAATGTCCATTTCTTTAGAATTATTACTTGTATATCAACATTATAAATTTTAAAGGAAAAAAAAAACATTTTAAGGTGTACCATAATCAGAACTCAGTGCTTAATTTTTTCTGTGTTTTTTAATATATGAATTTAACTAATGTAAAAGAAATATGAAGGAAATAGAGGAATGTTTGTAGTAATTTCAACAAATCAGTTTCAACTTTTCAAGCAGTTATTATTTTGTCTGTTCATGTGCTAGTATAATTTATTTTATTTTTTTATTATTTTTGGCTTGGGTCCATCCATGTAAGTTGCTTGTGCAAAGTTTTTTTTTTTTAAATTGTGAAAATATGTGCATTAAAAAAAAAATTATTCTTACTATGTTGTTTTTCTTTAAAGGAGTGGTGCCTATTATTCGCAGCCCTAGAGGCAATGCAGCTGAAATGGTTGCTGAGGTATATTTATATTTTGTTGTTTGGAGTTAATACATTTGTTGTTTTCTCTTTCTTTTCATAACCAAGGATTAACTTAATTCATATTATATTCTAATCATCTTTAACTTTTATCTTGCTGCATGTACAGTAAATATACCAGCATAAAAGTGAAAATAAGTACTCACCAGTCGCCACTTGGTGATTAAACTTGAAAAACTGGCAGTTAAAAATATGAAAAAATCCGGCCAAATGCGGGATTTTCCAATTTCCTTTTTTTTTCTAAAATTTGATTTTTTTTCTGCGCCCAATCGACACTATTCATGATTTTTAAGCACCCGTTCGACGAAATACATGATTTTTATGCCCCTGTTAGACGAAATTCAGGATTTTTATGTGCCTGTTCAATGAAATTTGTGACTTTAATGCTCCCGATCGATAAAATTCATGCTTTTTACGTGCCCGGTTGACGAAATTCATGATTTTCACACACCTGATCAATGAAATTCATGATCTTCAAAATCATGAAAAAAAATTCATGATTTTTACACGCCGGTTGGTAAAATTTATGATTTTTACGCACTCGATCAACGAAATTCATGATTTTTATGCGCACGATCGATGAAATTCATGATTTTTACGCACCTGATTGACGAAATTCGTGATTTTTACGCTCCAAAATACCAAAATTCGTGATTTTTTTATGAGCTTGATCGACAAAATTCTTGTATTTCTGGAGATTTTGGCCCGCTGGCCACAGGTTGTGTGTGTGTAATGTATATCATGCTGTGGGTTATTATTTAGTGCATATACATACCTATTTTATTATGGTCAGATCTTAATTCTAGACAAATAATTTTTTTAAAAATAGGTATTTATGTAGTTAGCTATACAAGTACCTAAGCTTAGTGTGACTTATGTAGTTAGCTACATAAGCATGTTGTGTATAACTTTGCTGTTAACTTATTTTTAAATTTTAAATAGATTGGAAATTAATATCTAAAGTTTATTCAAAACAATATAAATTTAAAAAAAAATTATTTAGTACATAAATTACTTGTTTACTGAAAAGTCATTATATTTTTAAAAAATTAAATATTCAGTGGCATAAATGTACTTACTGACTACTAAAGAAATTATTATCAGTAGCCAGTAACTGGCTACTAAAAAAAATCAACATACTGGCCAGTGGCAACTAAGTGAAATTCCTTATTTTCACCTTCCTAACCAGCACTGCTTTCTTGACATACACTTCACATAAATCCAACTTCAATTTTTGGTCAGTGCCTTAAATAGCATCTTCTGCTTACATATACATGAAATATTTAATTAATTTAACAAATCTAGAATTGCCGAAAAGCTACTTAGAAATTTTAGAGGAAAGAGAGAAAATTAAACTATTGGGTGAACATTGATCATGTAGTAATGTCAAACTGTAATGAAAAGACAGTACAATTCAATCATCTTTTTCTCCATCTCTGCTATGACATTATATCATTGTTTTGCATCGATAAAGTTACTATGGTTTCTTGAACTTTGGTACATTGCTAATATAACTCAACTATGTTTATATGTAAGTGTATTGAAAAACTTTTGAGCCAGTTGAACTAGAGTGATGGAATGAAAAACAAAAATTAAAGATTACTTAGTAAGTTGTTTTAAATTCTGATAGCACCTGAAAAATATTTTTAAATTTAGTTAACATTTATTTATTTTTTTAAATGCCATCTGTTTTTTATCTAACGAGTATTGATATATTGTATCTGTAAAATGTTATGCTTTTTTAAAGTAACCACTTTTTTTTTTCTTCAGAAATTAGATAAGAAAATAAGAGAAAATTTAAGAGATTCTAGGAATAGTTTATTTGCTCCTGATGGAATGCCCAGTCCTTTTGCGTAAGTTTCATCATTTTACCTTTTTAATTAAATCAGGTTTTAGATGAAAAAAAAAAATGCAGCCGTACTGATTTCTCAAGTTTTAATATATTTATTTTTTAACAGGTCTTATTATCAGTGAGCATAATAAAACTCAGCTTGTTCAAATTTGTATGGGATGGACCTGAAAATCATAGGTAGGAAGGAATGGGGAATATCCGAAAAACATACAGTGGTGGCCAAAAGTGTGGACATTTTTTGAAAGTTTCATGTTTTTCAACTTTGTGTGCTTGTAGAATATATCAATTTTCACTTAAATAAAAACATTTATATATCAAATTGAAGGTAATTTAATGTAGAATTTAATAATAAAAACAGTATTACAATATCTTTATTACAAAAAAAGTTATGCAACTAATAGTAAGATCTATCTTAGATTTGCATTTTTTTAAAGTGATACTTACACAATCAATACTCAGTAGGATGACCCTTTTTTTTAAAGACAGCTTCACAGCGTCTTTTCATCGAGTGAACGAGTGTTTGGAGTTCATCTTTCGTAATCACATGGTGCCAAGAATCAATTACAGCTTCCAGAAGTTGTCTTTTATTGGATGGACGTTTTTTTCGTACAAGAATTTTCAAACGTCGCCACAAATTTTCAATTGGATTGAGATCAGGGCTGTTTCCTGGCCATGGTAATATATCTATGCCTTTATTTTGAAGCCATGCTTTGCATACTTTTGCTGTGTGGCATGGAGCTGAATCCTGCTGAAAAATAAATGGTGCGTTGTTGAGGAAGAGATCCTTGATCGAAGGTATCAATTTTGGTTCCAGGACAGTTTCGATGTATTTTTTGGCATTCAGGATGCCATCAATCACTTGAATTCGGCCCACACCATCTGCAGACATACATGCCCAAATCATGACATTTGTTGGGTTTTTTGTAGTTGCTTCAATGCAATCAGGATGAAGTGCTTCTCCTACTCTACGTCTCACGTATTTTCTACCATCACTACCAAAGAGCGATATTTTACTCTCATCGCTCCAGATTACTTGCTTCCATTGATTTTCTGACCATTTAATGTGTTCTTTTGCCCACTTAACTCGTTTTTCGCGTTGCTTTTGATTTAAATATGTTTTTTTCCTTGGAATTCTAGCTTGTAGTTCAAATCCTGATAACCTTCTTCTTATTGTTTTTGAACTTACTGCAATACCCGCTGCATTCATTTCACATCTAATGGCATCTGATGAAATTTTTCTATCTTGAAGGCATAGCCGTTTAATTTTTCTATCGGCAGTAGCACTTGTGCATTTTTTTCGGCCTGATTTGGCCTTATTTTCCACTGATTTAATTTTTTCATAACGTAAACAGAACTTTCGTACACCAGAACAAGTCACTGAACTACCAATTTGTCTTGCAATTTCAGCATAAGAGAGGCCATTTTCTCTCAATATGACAATTCGGCTTCTTTTTGTAGATGTCCAATTAGTTCTTCTTGTTGATGACATTGTTTAAAATTAGTTTAATTAAAAAAAAGGACTTTAAATATTCAAAAACAGCAATACTCTATTTAATTGTACTAGTATGCATCATTCCGCAAAATATTTCCACAACAATAACTCTTTTACCATCCAAATAACCTAAACTATAGTTACAGACATTTGATTGGTCAACAGAACAGTGTTTGTGATTGGCTAGTACGCTTTTATTACAAAACACGTCCTTATTCAAAACGATTTGTGTTTGTTTGTTCTACTAAAATGAGCATAACTTTTTTTGTAATACAGATATTGTAATACTGTTTCTATTATTAAATTCTACGTTAAATTACCTTCAATTTGATATATAAACGTTTGTATTTAAGTGAAAGTTAATATATTCTACAAGCACACAAAGTTGAAAAACATGAAATTTTCAAAAAAATGTCCAAATTTTTGGCCACCATTGTATATAATCATTGTTTAAGAAACTGAAAATAAAGAAATATTAAAATGAAGTTTGAATTATTTCTGACTTAAGCCTATTGTTTCCATCCTTGACTTTATTACCCAACAACTTAGCTATTAATGTACAGAATACAGTAATTACATAAGTAGGTAGATTATGGAATAGCTTACATAAGAATTTAAGTATAACATTCTCTATATGAACCACAATTTGTGTTACAATTGTTAGTAGATGTATGTAAATAAAATAATGTTAATACTTCAAATAATTCAGTAATGCTTCAAATAACTCAATAAAAATTAGAGATATTTAAAAGACAAAAATATTTTGTTTAATAAATCTTTCATATTTTATAACTACACAAATATTGTATGTTACTTTTACAAGTTTTAACAACATGACTAATGTTTGAATAGCAATTTTTTTAAAAGCATACCTGTATTCAAATAAAGAAAATTAATTAGTGACATGTCTTTAATTCAAGGTATATTAAACTTAAATATTTAAGTATTAAAAAATATGACTAAGTATTTTTTTTATATGATTTTAAAAAAATATATTAGAAACATTTTTATGTAGCTGAAAAAAAGTAATTAAAATTAATTTTATAGTTTCCAGAGACCTTTGTTGGTTATATTAGACAGAAATCAAGATATGGCAACACCATTACATCATACATGGACTTATCAAGCTCTAGCTCATGATGTATTGGTATGTAAATTAACTTTTCTTAAAAATCAATACTATCTCTTCTGTTTTTTTAAAATAGAATCATTGTTATTTATATTATTTTAGATTACAAAATAAGTTACTAAATTAATTTTTGCTTCATTGAAACCCTGCATTATAAAATAATACAGTAAATAATTTTCTGCTATAAAGAAATTGCAATTTTGAAATAATGGAGGGGAGGAGGGTAAAATTGCAGTGTTATATGAATTCTAGGCTTTTAATTTTTTTTTCATTCATTACATATAACATATTTTCTGTCTAATATATAAAATAAGTTTAATAATAATCATAGTGATATAATATAAACTTTTAGTAGATTTTAAGTTGAGTGCAATGCCATTGGTGTGCACCTGTGCCTTGCTAAGATTAGATTCTAGTTATTTGCATATCTACTTTTGGAACAAGGAAAAGCTCAACCTTTGGTCGCTTATGCTATAGTTCTCTTGGTGTATCCATTGCCAGATGAGGCAATGTACTTGGCTTCCTCTCTGAAGAGATGTAACAGTTGTGGGGACTGATAGCTGCCCCTTTAGAGAAATTCAAGAGGTTCAAGAACAGAGAAATAAAACCTGAGCCAAAGGTGACATTTAGGAAGAGTGGGGTAGCACAGTTGCCACCCCACCCCCTGAATTTTATACATTATTTTTACATTATCTATTTCGTTATTCCTTTATTATTAGTTGAATGTTTTCATTTGTTTTTACTAATATATCAATGATTGCACTTAAATAAATTATAATTACTCCTCTGAAAGTATGCATGAAAAATTAATGCAAGAAAAGTTAACAGAAAATCTGGATTCACTATACCCAACAAAAGAATTTTTTGCCCTCCAAGCAAATCTGAAATTGTACTCCTATGCTGAGTTTGTATTTGGATGGCTGTATCCTATGGTTCAAATCTCTCTAGTGAACTCCTGCATAGTGTGGCTACTCCAATACTCTTAATTTGAGTTTTGTACTTATGTCTATGTGTGGAATTGTTAATTTTTAGAGTTGTTTACTTAAAAAGTAAAAATTTGATCCATTATAAGATAACTTCTGTGTCTGTCTGTTTGTCAAAGCCCTTTTTCATGTAAATTATGGGATGTGGAAAGTTCAAACGTTGAAAAGTTATAAAGCCTTTTTATCCACATATGTTCAGATTATTAGCCATTCACAAATATGTTTAGGAAAAAGTTAGGGGGCTAATTAAGTTACTTGAAAAAAAAGTTTTCTTTTTGTATATCATGTGGGGTATCATGTGAAAGATCTCGTAATATCGAACTCAAAAATATATTTGTTTTAATTTTAGGTATTATATTTTCAGAGATATCATTGAAAATCACTGCAAAAATATGTTAGCCCTCCCCCCCCTCCTCTATTTCCGAATCTACTGAAACTAAAATTATGAAAAAAATTAGGGGTAATAGGAGTTTATTTAAACCTTGATGCTCAATCTGAGATATTATCAAAACAAACAAAAATATTCTATAAATGCACGGTCTATGAAGTTAAGTTATTTGAAACGCAATTATTTAATTTTTCACGTATGTTCCAAATAACTTCAACTTCATAGACCTTGCATTTATAGAATATTTTTGTTTTGATAATGGCTCAGATTGAGCTGAAACATATGTTAACAGTCTAATAAAACCTATTACAATCTTTTTATTTTAACCTTTCAGCAATTTTTAAAAAAGTATAAAATTACAAGGTGTTATGATTTGTTATACAGAAATTTTTAGATAATCATAATTTGTTTCTAAAAGTGACAATTATGTCCAGTTCATATTTTTTGTTGCATTGTATGAATAATATTTCTTATTAGTTTATTCTAATTCTAAAAATAATTTGAAATGTCTTTGTTTTCATTTATTAGTAACACCACCGATTTCACTATATATCCATGTTTGAACTTGTTTTAGGACCTTCAACTAAATCGTGTCACAATGGAAGAAACAACTGAGAAAACTAGCCATTTAGGGGCAAAGCCTCGCAAGAAATCCAAAACATTTGATCTGAGTGCAGGTGATAAGTTTTGGATACAGTTTAAAGGAAGGTAATGAATTTTGTATATTTTAATAATCAACTTATTATGTGTTTGAAATATATTTAAATTTGTACCTTTTTTAGGTAGATTTCGTAAGAAATACTACCTATTACATTCTCCCCTAAGTTGGAATTTTTGAAAAATTTTTGCAGATCTACGCCGATTATGACTCCCAAAACCACACTCAGTTCAAAACTTTATATCTATCTATCTATCTATGTCACTTTTTTATGGACACAATAACTCGAATAATTCTTCACAAATCTCTTCCAAACTGATACATAAAATCAAGGGGCATAAAATCTTGCTCAAGTTCGTTAATGGGCAAAATCGAACCAGTGGGGGGCTTTTTGTGAAAACAGAAAAAAACCCATAAAGTCTTAATTATAATATATATCGAATCCATTTAAAGTTATTATTACTTCTAGGAAAAGGGCCGAAAATTTATGTATAACAAATTTTTGATATCATTAAAAATGGCCCCAAGGGGGGGGGGGGGAGAAGGGCGGGTTTTAGAAGAAAAAAATTCATAACTTCGTCAATTTACAAGATATCATATCCGCTTAAATTTATTATAAGTCCTCTTACTATTATCTAAAACTTTTATATTGACAAGTTTTTTACAAGACCAACCCTTATAGCAAAAAAAAAAAAAAAAAAAATCCTTGCCGGCTCCGCATGCGAACAAGTTAGATTTCAAAGTGGGCAGTTCCTTATGGAAACCAACTGCTGCATCATGGCAAAAAGGTCATTTCTTCCACAATTCCCAACAAACAGGCACCCCACGGTCTGCGTCTTCGAAATCTACCTGTGCCTGTAGGCCGAGCCGTCAGGAATTTTTTTTAATTTAAATAATAAATTTTGAATGAAGTCCAATAATTTATTATTAACTTTGTTACTATTAATTATGTAAAATTTTTATTAGAAATTTCAATTGATTTTTTTTAAGTACTCCAATTAAAGAAGATTCCTCGATTTAAGTGTAACTTTATTAAGTTTTAGTTGTATTAGGAGTTTTTTTTAATGCAGACTTGGTAATCCACGTGCAATGAATTAAAATGTTGAATAAAATGTGTTTTTATTTAAGATATATTGTTCTTTTCTTGTTATTACATAATATTCTGCATTCAAAATTATTGGTGGCTCAGAGACAATTAAAAACAAAAAATTGGTAAATGGAAAAAAAAAATTCTATGGTCCCTGTAACCAATGTCAAATTTTTCTTTCTTTTTTCCGCAAAAAGAATATGCTAACATTAAAATGACTTTCTTCACACGCATTGAAATCAAAAATAGGTTTTGGATTTTAGATTATGTTAAAACAGACCTGAGGAATCAATAAAAAATGAAACTGTAATTGATTTAATGTAGTGTATATCTATATACATTATATATTTAAAATTTCGATACCCCTTACTTGCAATTTTATTCTACCTTCAATCAAGCAAGCAATCAAAGATTACAGTTAGCTCTATTCTTGTTTTCTTTGTGATTGTATTATATATTGTATTTATATCACATTCTCAAAAGATAATAATTTGCAGTTAAATTTTTTGTTATTTTTTTTGTGTAGTTGTAGTGGGTTTGACTTCATTTTTGAATAAAGAGCATAGGGTGTTTAACTCGTATATATATATTAATATGGTTCAAAAAAGATATTAATAAAATATAACTAGTGGACACATGATATTTGTGGACCACTAGGTTCTCATGTTTACTGGTAAAAAACTAATAAGTCAATCTCTTGGGACAATATGCTTTTTTTTTTTTTTCAATTGTAATATTAGTCATAATGATTTCATACCTACCCATTTCATTCCTTTTAATACATATATATATATTAAAAGGGATATTTTGTATGCTATTCAGTAAGAGGGAAAGAAAATCTGGTCATATAAAATAGGTAGACATCATGATTATGAAAAGGGGGGACCAAAGAAAAAAAAGGCCTTAAAAATTAACAAATTGTCATTTTAAAAATTACAAATTTACCTGTCTGATGACTTTAATGACAAATTATATCTTTTTAAATTGATTACGCACAAAATATTATTTTTTATGATAATTTTTTTTTTTTAATATTAATCCTAGCCACTCTTAAGCAAAAAAGAAAATCTGCCAATAAGGCTATTTTTCTAGAGAACAGAGTAATTTTAAGAGTTTATTACTTTTATGAACGCTTTAAAAAATATTTGATTTTTTCTAATTATTTTCTTCAAACAAATTAAATAAATTTACTAAAGTTATAATTAATTTATATTGGATGTATTTATCTGTTTTGTTTCAATATAAAGTTGTTTAATCTTATAATGAACTTTAAAAATTTTTGATTCTTTGAATTTGTTTCTTAATAGAAATGATTCTTAAACGTGTTTCTACAATGCCAAATGAATGTCTTACATAAAAAGATTATGATATATAATAATTTTCTTGAAAAATAAATTAGCTTTTTGATGTGTCTATCAATTCTGAAATCAAAAACTAATAAATTATGTGAAAATATTTAGGTATATTTGTGTGAGAAAGCATCAGGTTGGTATGCATTTTCAGGGTTGCCACTTTCTGTGATGCACATTTTTTTAAAATTCAGTGTGCTATGGTGAGATGACAACTCTGCATGTTTGTTAGTATGTATGAATAGGTATAGCACCCTTTCCCCCTACAAAGAAGTAAAAGTAAACTAAAATGAATTAAATTAAGGTAAATGTTTAAAAATATTCAAATTCTCAAATTCAAGTCTAATTGCTCTAAAAGTCACAAAATAAAATTGTTTAGATCCAGATTTCCTAAGGAAATAAATGAAAATGGCAAGAGATGTTATAAAGCAAAAGTCTATATAGGTATGACCTTAAGGAAGTTCAAAACTCATTTGAAAGAACATATTTCAGATATTAAGTTCAATATAGCTAAAACTGCACTTTCAAGACTGAAACAAGAAGAACCAATCAAAATAACATTTTGATCAAGCTAAAATAATTAAACATACATCAACCTATTATGAATCCATAGAAATTTTATGTAAAAAAGGATAAAGCATGCAATGATTCATTATCCTACAATGTTCCCAAATTATGGTATAGACTCTTTCAAGATGTAAGGTTATTATCACATCCCCCTCCCCTCCCTTGTTGGTTTGTACCATTCACCAGCAGTTAAATGATGT
Organism: Maratus michaelseni; assembly: GCA_963931845.1. Taxonomy (NCBI): domain Eukaryota; kingdom Metazoa; phylum Arthropoda; class Arachnida; order Araneae; family Salticidae; genus Maratus; species Maratus michaelseni. The sequence goes on from OZ007591.1 coordinate 24,470,398, forward strand.
ATTTCACTGGATTTTGTCATTGCGTATTTGTGTTCGTTTGTAATCCTGATGATGAGCAAGTGTTTGTTCGAAATCGCTCGGTTTTGTATGAAAATAAAGTTTTATATATAAAATATAATCTTTCTAAGTTTCCTGTTTACCATTTTCTGTACTTTTCTTGCAATTTTGGTTTCTTAAAAGACTGTTTACATGTTTATTTTCTTTAAAATTTTAAATATTCAAGACAAGCTTCTGTTTTCCCCTCTTTGCTTTTGATTTGTGAAGTTTCATTTAAGCAAAAGCTCAGATTCTTTTGTTTTTGTTGATTTTGCAGTGATGTTTTAATGCATACAATTATATATATATATATATATATATATATGTAAGATATCGCCTCTGTATAACGGGTGCATCTCGGTATACCGAACGCACATCGATCCCTCTGTAACGACGGACGGTTGATCGCCGCTACCACACATCCCAGTAAGGTATAACGTCGTTGATGTAGTCGTGCGAATGTAAGAAATCAGCAGGCATTTTCCTGGGAACTAGCTTTTATTCCAATTAATTACAAGTCTCTCTTTAAGCTAGGCCCAGGGGACAGTTTGAAGAGTCTTTTACCGGGGAAACATCGTCTTATCGTTCATATTTCGGCGAATTGCCGGACTTACAACGGCAAGGATGCCGTCGCACTTCGAAGAATACTGGCTGTAGTTTTTGTGGAGAGTGATTAGAGTCAAAAGCCACGCAAAAACGTGCTCCTCACATTATATACATCGAAACTACCGCCAGAGACCGCTTTGCAACTTATGAAATAATGTAATTTAATTGGCTAATTAGCCCTTGACTCATATCTGGGTAAGCAGCCCAGATAATTAACATGCAAAATCTAGCCACCGGGAGAAGAGAGATGCGCTACCGTCAGCACTTTTAATCTTAACGAGGATTCAAAATTGATATCTGTTCGTAATAAATGTATCGTAAGGAAAGTTAAGTTACAGGGGCAACTAGAAATGAAGGCAAAACTTTAAAATTTTGACACACGATTTAGGGATTTTAAACTTTGAATTTTTATCTTTTAGTTTCTGATTTGGAATGGGTTTAACTAAACTATCCTTTCATATCAATCCACATTCGTTCACATTCAAAATTCTTTCATACTTTTTCACATTCATTTCATATATATATATATATAGAAATTTTGAATAGCATTAAAATTTGTTTTCAGTCCATTCCCTATTGTTGCTGAAGCTGTTCAGGAAGAATTAGATTCTTACAGATCATCTGAGGAAGAAGTTAAAAGGTTAAAAGCAGCTATGGTATGTATAACTTAATAGATATTCATAAAGTATTATCATAATGCATATTATTTTAATGTTTAGGTATTTTAATAATTTATTATTAAGGAATGTTTTATCAATCTGTATTCTTTTGTATGTCAAAATGTAGTCTTTGTAATACTTACCTTTATTTGGGAGGTGGTAAACAGTTTATGGTCAAGGATGATCACTTACTCTAAGACTAGACCTCAGATCTAGATAAGTGATTTTTTATACCTAATCATGTGTAAAAAGTTTGAAATTTTTGGTATAAATTATTTTTAGTCATTATTTCAGAACCATATTATTTCAGAAATGTGGCAAATGTAAATGGAATTATTCTGCGAAATAAGTGTAAATGAAATTTGTTATTGATATATATATATATATATGTATATTTGTTTTACCAAAAAAAAATTGGTGTTTTCACAATCAAACTTAATAATAATAATAAAAAAAGCTCTTATGCTAGTGTATTATGTTTTACTAACTTTAGAAGCTTTGAAGCTGATGTTTGAGTTTCGTCTTAAACAGTACAAGCAGGAGTGCTGTACCATATTATTTTTCTCTTTTAATATTTTCCAAGAATTTAAATGAATTTCCCTCTAGTCAATTCTCTTTAATGTTATTTTTTTTATGGTTAAATAGAGGAAAACCGACTAATGTCTAATAAGTCTTTCCTTTCTGTATATACATCAAATTTATTTTAATAGACAGTTCCAATACCTTCCCTTTTTTTTTCTTTCTTTTCTTTTTTCATGCTTAAATCCCCTTTTTGTTTTGGAACATAAAGAAAATATTTAATAAAATCATAACTAAATTCATCTGTTGGATTCTGTATGGCTCATACAGGGTATCTGCATAACGCTATCGAAAATTAGTTGCACAAAAATGAGTATTAGTGATTTTCCCATCATTGAAGGTATTCCTTCTGCAATAACCTTGTTAAAACAGATTTGTGCTTACCTTGACACTGTCTAATCTTTTTGCAGGAATGCACTTTAATTTTTTACTGCATGCAGCTATTGACCGGAGATTTAATAGAATTTTTTTTCCCATTTAATCATCTGTTTCAGTATTTCAGGAGTTTTAATTTTGTTTTTAAAAAGTCTAAATATTTATTTCTTTACTGTTGTTATGTGTAATGAGAAAAGAGAAAAAAAGGATGTAATAAAAATATTGTGTAAAGTAAACACGCGATTTTACTGAATGGTGTATGAAAAATTTTATGTAAAATTATATTATAAAATTACATTAAATTGACGTTTCGGTCAACTTCTATGACCATCATAATATTTACATTTTACATGTAAAAATTTACATGGAAAAATTTTACATGTAAAATTTTTCAAGATGGAAGCATTTCATTTATAAGTCTAATTGTTACAGAAATACATATTCTGATGATGGTCATAGAAGTTGACCGAAACATCAATTTAATGTAATTTTATAATATAATTTTACATAAAATTTTTCATACACCATTCAGTAAAATCGTGTGTTTACTTTACACAATATTTTTATTACATTAATGTTTTGATGGTATAACGGTCCAGCTCAATCATAGAAAAAAAGGAATTTTGGATTTTCGAAAATAGTGGTGTTAGAAAATTTTGCATAATTAATTTGACTTTTAAAATTTCGATATTTCAAAAAGAGAAGAGAGATAATTTTAGGCTCAGTGATCAAAAGTGATTATATAAAAAAAAAATAATACATTGCGATTATGGAAACAATTAGAAAGAACAGTAACATAAACATTCTTCTCATAATGAAATATAAGAAAATGTCTTACCTGAACTAAAGAATAGCTGCATCACTGTAAACATATTGATAGAAACAGAAATATGATGTGCCAAAATTTAATTAAATTTTTTTATCTAATATTTGATTGTTACTTTTATAAGTACATTTTTTATTTAAAATGACATATAACTTTTTATACCTCAAAAATTTTTCAAATTTATATTTTATATAAATGTATCTCAGATGTTTTAATAGTACTTTTAGGTTACAAAATTTTTCTTTTAATTTTATTTTCAGTATATTTTTAATATCACTCAAACAAGTATTTTCAACTATATAAATTTTGTCAATAACAAAATTTAAAGGCACATATAATTAAATTTTCAAATGTAAGAAATTTCGTATAAAAATAAGTATAGAACTAATCATTTTATTATATAAAATTATTATGAATATAAATTTTATAGATACTGTCTGCTCAGACTACACATAAATAAAATAATTCATTTAAATTATATATACAAAGTATTCTATTATTACATTAGAGAGAATAATTTGTTCTACATTTTACAGGTATTACCAGCCAAAAATAATTATTTTTATTTATGTAGATAATGTATAACACATTGTTTAAAAGAGGTATTCACAACCTCATTAAATATAATATTCATCATTATATGTGATTATGGTAATTGTTTGAATGATTAGAAGAACATATAAGAGGATAATCAAATCCTAAATATTAGGGATGGTAAAGGATGCATAGTTCCATTTTGTTCACAAATATAGACTCTTAGAAACTTTAAAGTTAAGAACTGCAGAATTCTCTTTAAATTTTACTGTATTTTGAAAAGTATTGATTAAATTATTTTGACAAGTTAACATCATTCTGTATTTTGATAAAGAAGTCCATCATTTGTCTTTCTCATCAGACACATGCATGTAGTTAATGAAATCCTCCTCTCTCTTGTACCTTATTCTGGAATTAATCATAAAGACACTGCTTAAGGGCTAATTTTTCATTTTCTGTGATTACTCTAAAGATATATTTATAGATGATTTTATATTTTCATGTTTCAGGGATTAGAATCTGATAGTACAGCTGATGAAGTGATTAGTTCTGTGTCTGATAATACTGCCAAGTTAACATCTGCTGTGAGGTATCACTTATCTATGAAACTTAATCATTTCTTTATTAGAAATTTGAAATATTTTTTTTTCAGTATCACAACATATCTAACTTATGTTATATATGTAATTATTTTCTGTTTTTTAATAATGTGTAGTTTTAATTTTTACAATGTCCAGTTGTTATTCGGCTTTCATTATATTTTTCATTTTAGCCAGATAACATGCCTCTCACATGGCTTCTTATTTTTTTCATTTTGATATATTTTGATTTGGAGTGATTTAATTATAATGGTATTTTTATTTCATTAAAAATATGATTTAATGTTTGGTCACAATGCTAATTATTTTTATTAAAGAAGATGTTTTGTCAATGTAAATTCTAATTTTTTATAGATGTATTCACTGGGGGGGGGGGGGGGTAAGTTCAGTTACAATTTTAACATTTATCAAAAAAAAAAAAAAAAAAAAAAAAAAAAAAAACCTGCTTTAAAATTTTAGACTTTTAATTGACACACCCCATCAATTTAAGTCTATTGAATCTACTTACTATCTTTCTGAAGTTAACATGCTAATATTTGTTTGAATAATAAATGTTAAGTTACCATAGGTTACCAATATTGAGTTATCATAGTTCCATCTATATTAATGAAACAAAGAGTTTGTGAGTCTGTCTTCTGTCTGTCTATGTATGCTCTCTCTGTCATGCTCTGATGCATGTCGACAGCTCTAAGACATTGGGCACTGAGGTACTCGAAGGTGTGCCCGAGGTTTCCTCACAGCAATTTTCCAAAAATTCAATTTAGATTTTTTTTTTAAATTAAATTTTAAAGAATTTTGTGCTATATTTTTGCACTGGATACTTTCTTTCACTATTTGCATCTTTGTTTCTGAAAATCTCATAATTTCAGTCTTTATAGCAGAGTGTAGAACAAAAAAATAGGGGGATTTCAGGTAAAGTTTTTCTCAAAACTGCAATGTAATTTAAGGATTTTTAATGATTAATTAAAAAAAAAACTTTAAAAAATTGTAAACCTGAAATTTTTTGCTTTTAATTTCAATAAATGTCAGACCTTTTAATGATTATTTTGTTCTTTTGCATAACACTGAGACACTATTAAGGAAACTTTTTTGTAAATTATTGAAAATAAATAATATCTAACCATATATGCTCTATTTTGGTTCTTATAGTAATAATTCTGAGACTTAAGGGCAACCGCTTCATTTTTACAACAGTTAAAAGTGAAATGCTTCAAATTCATGTATGGAAATGCACATTTTCTTTAGAAAGTTACTCTGTATCAATGATAGGTATTCACCATTTAGCCATTTAATAGTTTCACTGCTTAATTTATCCATAAAAATAAAAAAATATATACTTTTGTGATGTGGGACTTTATTCTTAGTCTAGCTAGGCTGAAAATAATGATGAAGAGTTGTTTAGGGTTGCTGAGTACTATTTTTTCCTTCTCTTAATGAAAAAAAATTGTTTTACTGCCAATATTATAAATAAAACAAATTATTTTTTGGCAGAAGATACTGTGAGACACCATAGGCAATAATGGGAAACTAACTGTATTTTCATTTTGTGAATGATTACAGTCATAATTGCACAGGAATTTTAGTTAAAATTTCATATATATTATTATTAGTATATATATATTTCGCAATTGACATTTCTGTAATTTTAAATATTTTATTAACATAAATTTTTTAAAAGCGATATAATATTTTTATAAAATTTATTATATATATTTTCAGCATGTGTTCTACAAGTACTTATTCGAAATATATTTTCTTCAGCAGGAAGATAATTATGTACAGACTCTTTTGAAATTACTACTTCATAAAATTTAAAATCATGTAAAATTTAACAAAGACTCAGACTTAAAAGTTAAGACTATAAAAAATCCACCAATCTGCATAATCTCGCTGTCTGCTAGGTATGAGGGTTGAGACCTTGATAAAACTTTGGCAAATGATGTGCTTTGGAATCTACATATCATGCTTAGTTTAGGTTTCAGATACAAAAATGTGACTATAGTTCTTCAAATCAAACTGTAAATTCAAAGCCACACACTTACCCAGCAGCAAAATTGAAATAGTAAAATCTTTATAATATGTTTAATAGTTAAATACATGCTTAGAAAAAAAAAAATACAAGCAATTTTGTATTGTTTTTCGCCATGTCATATTAGCTTTCAGCAAAACTTTTATGTCTCCAAAATTACTTCTAAGATATTCATTAAATGTTTATAAAATACTATTGTATAAATGGAAAGATTTCACGATGTTAAAAGTAAGCATCATTATCATTTGGACATTCCCATATAATCACATCATATTTCCTCTCTAAAATGTATCTAAATCTTTTATATAAATTCATTATTTATTTAAAAAATAATGTGTAAATGTATTCCTATAATTGTAAATTTAACCATAATCAACTTTCTGAAATTTCGATGTTGTGCTCCAAAAGGCAATTAAGAATAATTGTTATGTGATATAAAAATAGTGCATTCTTGAAGTACATCTTCTTATATGAATCATTCATAATGTCATAAAGATTATAAAATATCCTGTTAACCAAATGGCTGCATTAGAAGATAATATCACCTTCAGTCTATCATAAATTGCAGATGATTCAAAGTATAATTTTAAGAAAATTGCATCTATTAAAGTTCACAATTGTGGTAATATAGCATAATCAGTTACTGTATTTTTGTTCAATATCAATTAATTTAGGCACAGATGTCATATACGCACCACATTGGTGCGATTTTTTTTCCTCCGCCAATTTGGCAAAAACTTTGTTTTTGAATGTTAGTTACAAATAGCATGCAATAATAGCACTTGATTTTTTATTTCAATATAAAAATAAAATAACGTAATAAATGAAATAGCTTCTATTATTTAAGAAAAGAAAATAAAAATAAATAAATGATAGTTTGATATAAATAAATATTGATTTACATAATAAAAACAATTTATAGAATTAAAATAAAAAATAAAAGTAAATAAACAACAATACAAACAAAATAACCGGGTTACCATGTGAGGCATAAAATTGCCATTTCGTTGCAATCGTGCCAATGTGGTGCGTATATGACATCTGCGCCTTAATTTAATCTAATCATTTGCATAAAACGATTTCATAAGACTGTTAACATAATTCATTTCACCCATGAGAATAAAATATGACACATATTTTATGGTATTCTTGTTTTTAACCTATAGCACAGTTTTGTATGATTGCATTTTCTATTGTGATTACAAAAGATTCAGATTGGATTAAATCATTGTTAAGATATTATTTTTAATTTATATTTATTATTTGCTAGTTGTATATAAGTTACATATTTTTAGGTGAAAGCAAAATCAAGCACTAATATTAAATAAATAAATGATTTCATAATTCTGATTTACATTGTCTATCTTGACCCTTCCTTATATAAAGACTTTTAAAGATAATTAAGCAGGTATATTTATTTATAGAAACTTAAATTCATCAGTTCGCATTGTATTATTACTTCAATTGGCAGTTTTCACAATTGAAAGTTTATTCTGAGGCAAATTTTGTAGTTTTTAATAATTTAAATTTTTGAAAATACCACAGTCAAATATTTTCTTGTTTTGATTATTTGTCATTTATTTTTAATGACACGGCTTTTTTAGAATTTATTATTCATAATATATTATAATAATTTGTATAAGAAAATGATAAATGATAAATTGATATTGCTTGTAAAATGTATAAAATGAGCGAATTATTAATAATTTGGAACTTTTTTACTTTTCAGTTCATTACCAGAACTTTTAGAAAAGAAAAGGTTAATTGATATGCATATGTCAATAGCTACAGCTATATTAGATCACATTAAGGTAATAAAATGTTTGTTTTTTCTAAATTTATACATTATCTTTGAAAATTTAATAGTTATTCCCAATCACATTTTTGTGGTGTCATTTTTATGACAAATATAGTATAGATATCTCAAGGATAAGACAAAATTCAGTCTATCAGCCAATATATTAACCAAATTTCAAAATCTTTTGGCAATTTTCAAAAAAGTTAGCCAAAAGCTCCAATATTTTTTTTTTCTGTAACAATCTTCATTTTGAAACTTGTATTTAAAATAATTAATGTGAAAAATAGGACAAATGCCTATTTTTAATTATGCTCTAAGAGCCTGTTAGCCTATCCTTGCTTCCTTTTTTCTCTTTTCATTAAAAAAAAAAAAAAAAAAAAAAAAAAAAAAAGAAACTTTAGTGATGTGATGATATTTGTCCCTACTTCTGAAAGGATCAGCACCAAAATAATTATTTATCAACATTTCACTGAAAATGACTTTTTATCACCAATTATCAGATTGGTGATATTATGATTAGTGTGGTAATATTGCGGGATTAATTAACTGCACTAGTCTAGAAAAGCCTGTATATTAAATGTGATTTTTATTATCAGTAGTGCTTGATAAGATCATACTAATGTATGTTGTAAAAAATGTCTTTAATATTTTCAGAGCCGCAAATTAGATGTCTATTTTGAAATTGAGGAAAAGATAATGGGTAAAGCTACATTGGTAAGTTTATTCTTTATTTTTATATTAAGATAGAGACTTACTAAATTTTAAAATACAGTTGAAATCATTTGTAGTGAGTTCAAATTTAAATAGATCCCATTTTTAATGAGCAAAATGATATGAAACATTTGGCCTAATATAAAAATGCATTACGGAAAACTGATGTAAAGAAGGAAACTCAGAAATAGCTATAAAAAAATATTGTACTAAAAAAATGTTTCAGTTTTTATCATTTTTCCTGTCTGTTTTGTACTTGCAATGTAATAGGTTCAAACTTTACGAAGAGATTATCATTTATGCAGTTATTTCTTTTAAATGTCTTAGCTTATTTACTATTGACCAATTATTGTACTAGTATTCCCTTTCTGAGTTCATTAAAGTAACTAGCAGGGAAATACATTATGCGGATGTCTGCTTGGCAGGGTAACTTTTTTGGCTATCACCCTTTCCAAACAGCTTATGGTAGAATTTTATAACATTTGCTGGGGAAATATCTTCATGGTAGAAATTGTTTTAAGAAAAATCTAATAAGCAGATCATTGTTTGGAAACAGTGGTAGTAAAAAAAAGTGACCATGACAATCTGAGGAACATAAAATAAAAACTAAAAAAGAATACTTAAAAATATGTTTAAATTAAATAGTAATAAAAGGTAAGCATGTTTTCTTTAATTACCATTCTTTCCTAGAATTATTTCTTATTTATGAACAAAAATAATTAAAAATTATTAAAGTGAATATTAAGCTGCCATTTGTAATTTTAATTTCATCATTATAATCCAGAAATGTAAAGTTGAATCAGTTTAACAACCATTCTGATATTTTCAATAATTCATCTGAACTTTTACTTATTTGTTTGTTTTATTGTATAAAATCTTAAACTGGGTTATTGTGAGAACTCTTTTACAGCAAACAAATGTTATGATCCATTCATCCTCATTATAACAGAGTTTGACTGTGTTACAATAGTTTCTTTAATAAATCGTCATAAAAATCTAAAACTACTGTATAGGACCAAATTTATTTGGAATTTCCAAATCTGGGGGGAAAAAATGTTTAAAAAATCTTCTGAATTTGTTAATTTTTACTAAAGATTTGCAGATTTCTGAATTTTTCCTGAACATGTTACAGATTCCTATTTTTATAAGTCCATTGTTTCAATGTATTATAACCACTAGAACATATGTTATAACCAGTATGTTACTTTGGTGGCATAGATGAGAGACCCCCCCCCCCTCCCCCACCCTTTCCCAGAATTAATGAAAAATCAATTTCTGACAAATTTTAGTTTAAAATTTTTCATAAGACTTTAAAGTTTCGTAAACAAAATGCATATAATTAAAAAAATTCAAGAACATCTTGTTAAAGAGAAGCAAAAGAAGTTAATGCAAACAAAACTGACTTATTTTAAAAATAAGATGCATTAAAAATATCGATCAAAATTTTTTAATGTAAATTATTCAGCTGTAAAGAAACAAAAAAAGTAGAACTTGTACATTAAATAATATTAGTTACTGATTTTATTTATTTTTATTTATTCATTGTTACAATTGAATAAATCAGAGATTTTTGTTTATTTATTTTTTTAATGCAAAAAGTAAGTTTTTATTCATATCTTACATGTGATTGTTTCAATATTATTTGTATGTTTTTGTTAAATTAGCGTGAGAATTCTGGATTTCGGGTGGAAGGATTCTGAATTTCAAGAGGACACAAAATCTGAAAAGCCTTCAGTCCTAAGGTTTTCAGATAATGGGTCCTGTACTGTATATCCATTTTCTTTTTACATATTTTTGTTCCATAATTTTCGGAAATGAGCCACAGCTCATGCGAGTTTAAATGTTTTTTTTTTTAAATATTGTCGTTTGAAATACTGTGAGAATTCCTCACAGAATCCTATCTTAAAGAGGAAACATTCTTGGTCTCCACAAAAGAAATACCATAAAATTATCCCTGATAGGAGTGAAATCTGTCCAAGAAAGAATTTTTTTTTTCAGGTGTCTAGCAATTCTGATTTCACACATTTTACTATATAAGCTAGTGATACTGTATTTTTTTTTACAGTATTCTTAGTTTTATTTTACTCACAAGACTTCTATGGTTATAGATAAATAGCAAAAATTACATTAAACTGGAGAACTTTACAGTTGTGTACCCCAAGGGGTCTGCAGACCACAGTTTAAGAACCGCTACTCTAAAGAATGCACTATATACGAAACACTTGTTAATTTTCAGAAAACAAAGAGTCCTGAATCAGGTATAAAATTCAAATTTTTATGTGGAACGAAGATTCCATCCTGACATTTGTAAATGGGGGGAATCATAGCTAGTTTGTAGGGAAGGATGGTAGACAGCAGTTATATTCAGTTTTTCTGCCGTTTTGTGCACAAAATTTCATAATTTTTTTATTTGTTATACCCATCACAGATTTCTGCAATTTGTACATCTAGCAGTTTTTCATAACCATTTTCTTAATCTGTACCATATTATTTAAATTCAGTTTTCTTAATAAATTTTTAAAGTAATTTTGAATTCTTTTTGGTGATTACTCCATTTCACAAGCTAAAAATACTCTATATTCCATCCTTAAGCATTCCAAAATAGTTTTTTCTTATATTTTTAATGCTGTTGTGCATTGTACATGATAAAATATGCTATTTAATAAACAAACATGATTTTTCTTTAGTGAGATATCAATTTAAATTGATTGCACTAAAATGGCATACAGATCAGTGACTTCACTGATAAATTCAAGTATTTATTTAAGTTAAAAGTCTGTATAAAGTAAAAAACATAGGCAAAAAGTTTGCAAGTTTATTTCCTCTTAAATTTTACTGAAACATGTTAGCATAAATATTGACACAACCCAATTGCAGAAAGTCATGACTTTTTCATTGACTAAATTTATGATTTTATTTTTTACTTTTGTGACCAAAAAACTTTATTTGCAAAATTTTTATGACTTTCATATATATATTTTTTTATATATATATAGTCAGTTAAATACTATTGAAATTTTGTGTGTTCTAATTAGTTTGTTTCTACATCCTAAGTCAATTTATAAATAATCTTGGTTCATTTTCCCTCCTGTTTAATTAATTCAATTAATAATATTTCATGTTATTTTTTAAATGTATTTATCAATCTATTTAATTTAGGAAAAATCTTTAATGGATATGATTACAGATCCTGAAGGTAAATGTTAATTATCTGCATTATGTTTGACCTTTTAAAGTTTATATGTGTGTGTGTGTTTTATATCAATTTATTTTCTTTTGCAGCTGGATTGCCCAGTGATAAATTACGTCTCTTTTTAATAAGTTTTATCTGTGGACCTTTAATGACTGAAGCAAGTATTAACACTTTCTTTAATTATTTCTCTGTTATAGAAGCTTCTTTGATATAATATTTTATAGTATAAAGTGTGTTTAAGAAAATACATTTACTCTTTTTTTTTTGTGTGTGAGTGTTAGGAAGTTTAACTGTATTTTTATAAAAAATAATGTACATTAGGTAACAAATTATATTAAAAAAAATAAGCTAATTTAAACTTTTTAATAATGAAAAATTGTTTTTTTTTCTTTTCTCCTTGTTTTAATTTTTTAAAATTATTTACAAGCATACTTATATCTGTTATTTTAGTGAAGTTTTTAGAAATGCTTTAGTTTTGTACAACGTAAAGAATTTAAATTTAAAGTTAATTCATTTACTAATTTTAAATCATGTCTTCATAATTCTGTATATCGTAATATACTCCTTAATCATATTTATAGAATAAAAAGTTTATGTTCCTCTCAACTTATTAACAAAAATATTAAAAAACTTATCTATGAAGCATTACAACATGGTTTTCCAAAAAAATTCATTTATTCCTTAATATATAGTTAGTTCCTATTTGATCTTTACAACCAAATTAACACATGCGTTTAAAAAATGTATAAAAAAATCATATAATCTTATAAATATTTACAAAAAAAAAAAAAAAAATTATAATAGGATGGTTGGGTGGGTAGACGTTGGATTGAGGAGGTGTGTGGCGCCGTTGTATGGAAAAATACGCATGGTTAATTTATATTATTTAAAAAAAAAAAAAAAAAAAAAAAAAAAAAAATGGGGGCATTTTGATTTACACAATTGTTTGATCATACACATTTTATAATGGACTGCGATGTGTTATTTTTATATGTATATTCATTTAGTTAGATTTACTTATTCATTATTTAATTATTTTAAATGAATTTATATTCATTTATATTAAGAATGTATTTGATCTAATGATTTGGATTAATACCTTTGGTGGACAATATCATATTTACTTCTAAGATAATGTTTACTTTTATACAGTGTTAATATAATATGTTTTAATTTTATTAAGTGTTTTTATTTAATTTAACTTTGTTTGAAGCCACATTATTTGTGACTAATTCATTTCAATATTTAATCAATATTAATTTTAAATTCTTTGATTCTTAATTCAAATCTTTAGTATTTTAATTTAATTTATTTTAATTGATGTTGCATTTTTAGTACAGTTATTTAATCGTTGTTGTCATTTAATGGTACATTTTTAATGTTGCATTAATTATTAATTTTTCCATATTACTACTTAATTATAACATAGTATTATTAATTTATACATCCATTACTTAGATATTATTCAACATTCTATTTATTAATTAATTTCATTTATTTATTATTTAACTAATGGCTATCATTAAGATAGTAATTTGGTTTAATTATTAAACACTAATTTCCATCCATTACTTTATATTTACTTTTACCACTAGAGGGCAGCACTATTTTAAGTTGTTTTTTATTATTAATTTTGCCATCTTAATACTTATTTATAACATAGTATTATTCATTAATACATCCTTTAATGTAATTCGATTTTCTATTTATTAATTAATTTCATTTATTTATTATTTAACTAATTGGTATCAATTAAGATAGTAATTTGGTTGAATTATGAAACATTTATTTCCATCCAATTCCTTCGATTCAGATTAAATTCACTTTTACTAATAGATGGCAGCACTAATGTTCCTGTTTATTTTATAATCCATTATATTTTAATATTATTTCTGGCATCGCTGCAAAGCAATTTATATTTCTAAACAATTTATATTTCTAAAATTGGCAACATGTTATGATTTTTTATGCAATTCATTCCCCAGTCATGTTGGTTTTCATGATGGTTCATGAACTGCATGGTATCTTATTTATATCTCTTTTCATCTTTATGGATTTTATACTTAATGTCTCTATTAAATGTTCTCTCTGTAATTTATAAGTATGGCTTCTTTCCTTTTTAATATTGTATTTTATTTTTTATTTTATCACTGATTTGATTCATTGTATTTGAGATGTAGTCCCAATATCATATTTTTTAGCAATGTATGGCTAATATGATGATGAAACATCTCATTTCATTTTATTTGTGGTATTTAGGCAATTGGGACTTGATAATTCTGTCTAAATTCCACAAATTTCATTTCAATTAATTCATTTAATTCCATTTATTCAATTTTTATTTAATTTCTTATTCTTTCAATGTTTTTGATTCCATATTAAGTGTGTTGGGGAATCTTTCATTGTCAACTAATTATTTCATTGTTTAAGTTGGTGTTATGATAATGTTTCATTTATGGTTATATGTGTGTATATATATATATATATATATATATATATATATATATGAAAGGATAAAAGTAAATCTTTGTTACGTTCAAAAATAAAAGTTAAAATCCCAAAACATTTTTTCTAACATGCAAAAAACCAATACTTAGAACTGATTTACCAGGCATAAAGATCTTTAGCCATAAATTTTAATCAGCTCTAATCAACATGACAGTTATTATATGAACCAAGAATGTAATCAAAGTAGATTTTTCTTATCAGAATTGCATCATAATATTTTGTAATATAAACAAATGAGTTGTTCTTGTGGTGCATGATTATATAGGAAACAAATTATAAACAACATATTATTATTGCAGTTCAAAATTACTTCTAGATCATAAAGTTTAATAAATTTTCCCCAAAAGGACAGTTATTGCATTCAGATTAAGAAATCTAAGTAAATAATTATGTTTAGAAGATAAATTCAAATTATTGTCAAAATAAGAAATTGGTGAGTATATTTTAGGTTGTATATCCAAATTAACTTTTGTCTGTTTGACAGATGATTGGTTCATAAATAACCAGTAAAATTAAAATTAGAAATGACTGTTGTTGATGCAATGGGCAAGACCTATTGTATCATAAGACCACATTAATCAAGCCTTCTATCCAATTAAAAGTAAGTTCATGCCTATATTTGATTAGTTTGCCCTCTGCTGGAGAATATGAGAAATGCCAAATAAAAACAGAGAGCAGGGGCTTTTTAGCTTTTTAACCTTTTTTTCATCTACAAATTCCTATCAGAAATGAAGGTTGCTCGGCCGTCCTGAAAATATCTAAATTAACTTGCTAGGCTCTAAATCATGAACCTTTAACAGCTATAGACTCTCAAACTCCTGGGTCTGACTTAGTAAAGGATCATATTGTATATAAAAAAGAATAAAGTCAGATCCCAGGAAAAGACTCTGTTGTTAATTATCCACGACTACACCAAGAAATAAAAAACCTGGAGTCAGGCTTTGGAATATATTTCAAGAGAACAAAAAATACATGCCAATGATGAAATCATTACATATATATATATGTATTGTGCTTTAGTTTTAAATAAAATGTAAAAAGTTAATAATTTCAAATATTTAATCATAAAAAAGGATGAAAAATATGTTTGATTTCTTTTACAACTTCCATGTAGGTGAAAAATACTTAAAATGCATTCCTTTTCCTGATTTTATTTATTCTTTTTCTAGGTTCATGTTCAGAAGAATCAGTAAAATTTAAATTTTTACTAATGTTGAGGATATTTTTCAAACCGTGGTTCTTACAATTGAAACTTTTATGAACATTGTTTGTGTTTGTTTCTTTAGGGAACAAAAAACATTAAAAGTGCTTGAAAAAAAAGTTTATTTTCAAGTGCTTGAAAATTTGAAAAATGGAATAATAGTGCTTGAATTTTCAAATGAAAATTTAATTTAATGGCCTTGTCGGCATTTTTTAGTATTAAGTGAAAGACAAAAGTGTTGAATGAAATTATTAGACTTTGATTTTCTTTTTAGTATTATCTTAGTGCTTTTTGGTACAAAATGTATTGTGATAAATGGTAAATAACAGTATTGTTTAATAAAGAACAGCTTATTTTTAATTTTGAAGTAATGTTTTTTACAAGCAAACCTTTAAATACTACTAACAATGTAATATCATTAAAAGAAACTTCATCTCAGACATTACTTCTGCTGTTGTAGTGATGTCACATCTTTTTTGTTCTTAAAGAAAAAGGGATACTTGTCTATTTTCCATTCAACCACTTAAAAAAAATAAATAACTGCCTCCAAATAATGGGATTTAATGTTAAAAATGCATAGGCTTGATGTTACATGTTCACGACTTTTGGTCAAATTGTCGGGACAATACCCTGCTGAAAAATTAAAAAAACAAGCCCTGTCTCCCTCCTAAAATCATAAATAACTGATATAACATATAAAATTAACATACAAATTAGATAAAGCCTTGAAATTATGATCCAAAAATACTTATCAAAATTTGCAGCAATCATTCTGGTGGTCAGAAAGATCTAATGCTATTCAAAATAGCAATAAAATAGTCATCATTTTTGCGAATTCGATGCCACATGAACTCACTTAAATATGAATCTAAGATCTTTAATATGAATATAAATCCCAGTTCTTTATCTTTATTATTATTATTATTATTTCAAAATGCAAGAGAAAACAGAGGATTATAACTTGTATCATTCAATAAAAAACTAAACTGGTTTATCCACAAAATAAATAAAAATGGAATATGTACATTGTGTGCTAGCACTGCATTTGAAGTCAAACATTACATCACGCTTTTGTATTATTGATGTTAAATCACATTATTTTGCGAGAGGTGTTTATTTTATTTTTTCATATAAAGTGGTCAGCAGGAAAGTAGACAAGTACCGAAAAACGATCAAACTGTGTTTTCTTAACTTTTTATGATGTATGAAAGTTCTTTCCATGGTACAGATGGTATACCTTACTAAATTTCTTTCTATGGTATACTTTGTATAGCTAAAATACTTTATTCTTTAAAAACACTGTAATTTGTTGTCTTGAAAATGCCTATTACTAAATTTTTTTAAATATCTGATGAGAATTCTTTTAAATAGACAGGCAATGTGTTGGTTCTTTCTCCCTATGTAGCCTAATATTGCATATATCTAAACAGTCCTTGAAAGTATTTAAATAAGTCCTTGAAAATGCTCACATTTTATTTGTCCTCCAAAATATAAACTACGTGAAAAAAATGTAAAATTCTTATTTAATAGTTTTTATTATTAAATCCTGCAATAACTCTAGAATTTCAGACATTTGTTTAAATTATTTTGTAGTAGATAGGTGTTATGAAATATGTATTACAAATGATTTTCGCAATTGAAAATTATTGTAGTTTGTATATTTTACATTTGTAATAAATCAGTGTTTTATTTCTTTCCTCAGGTTGAAGTAGATCAATATATAACTGCCTTAAAAGATGCTGGATGTGATATTGAAACAGTACAATATATGAGAAGGTGGAAGTATGTAAACTTTGGATTTATTATTATTTTGGTAGTAAAACATTTGATATTTTATTTTTCATATCTTGCTTACTAAATTGTTAAAAAACAATTATGGTTACTCATGTTTAATTGACATATATTTGTAATTAATTGCCATTCTTACTTATCTCCAAAAGTCAAATTAAGCTTAACTGTGGTTATTAATTTAATTTATTGTTATTATTTTTTTTAATTTTTACAAGGGAAAAAATAGCATATACATTTAATTATTAGGATATTGTTTATCATAAAAAAAATATGATCTGTCATTTTAACTTTTACAAATAAGCTTGATTGTAAAATGACTTTCAATCCTGCATGAAATTTTGAATATAACATTTTAAGAAGCATAATAAAAATTAATTTTAAAATTAAATAACTTTAATAGTGTCAATTTATCTATGCTTTCATCTGATTTCTTTAATAAAAGCAACATTTTTCCATAAACTGTTTCATGTAATTTTATTGCTTAATGTTATTTATATGTGTATTGAAATATTTCTCATTTAGGTACTTTTCTCCTAAAGAGTATTTATAAAAGTACTATTAGATTATAATTGATGTTATACAAGGGCTTGTACAAAAGAAAAAGCTCTAACATATCTACTTTTAAAAGTTATCTTTCAATAATTGACAATTGTGATTCAACATAGTTAAAAAGTGTTTGATTTGTCTGTCTATATGCCCATGCTCTGAAACGGATAACATTTGAGTATTTATTAAAATATTTTTAGCATGTTCTCTGTTGATAATGGTCTTTGTAATACAAACACATTTAAAAAATAATAATAATAAATCAATGAACTGCTAACATTTAAAGTATATTTTAAATACATTTTGCTTTTCCATCTCAACTTCTTAACTAAATTTTAGTGTGTTTCTTAAGCAGAATATTTAGAGTTTTATATCTCTGTAATCATTATAATTTTGTTTGAAATGCAAAAAATAATTTAAGTGCTAATTTGAAGAGAGAAACAAGGACAGTTACCCTTTCTTTCTTCAAAGTAGTAATTTAATTGGACTGCTTCATTGTCTATAGCTATGTTTTGTTTGAATTGTAACTTAATGCAGATGTTTTTAGTTTGGATAAACTTTAATGATATTTAGTTGGCTTCCTTAATGTTCTCTATCTATTAATGCACATTTGGGGCTTGCATTCAATATTGGAAATGTATTATTTCTTATCAGAAGCTATTTTTAAAAGTATTTATTCTTAGTATTTACCATTCTGTGCAATTACATTTCAATGAGTTATTGAGATACATTAGAATCCTGCTAACTTAACTCCCAATACCTTGAAATTTTATATAGCTTGACAATCCTCTTTTTTTAAATCACTAAATAATTTGTGCTGGTCACATAGAACTTTATCTTTGATGTAATGTAGTGATATTGTTGGAATAATGATATTTGAATAGGTTATTGAGGTTAAATATTTTTATTTTAGAAAGCGTATTCCTATCATGTATAGATTTATGTAGGGCCACCACTAAAGTTGATACTTATCATGATATATAGTCACTGTAAAAATATTCAAATTAGTAAGATATTTGGCTATGTGGTTGAAGTAGAGTAGGAAATTTAATCCTTTGGAAAATAGTCATTGCATCATGCACAGTTATTTTAAAAAACAGGAATTGAGTATATGTAATCCTATGTACTCTTTTATTATTTTAGAGATTTTTTTTTAAAGATTTTTTTTTCCTGCTAAGACCTAGTCATTCCTTCAGTTTTGTATGTATTTTTTGTGTCCTGTATTTTGCTAGAACTTTCATTACATTTATATGCAGTAAAATGTTATGACTTGTGAATAACTCATCCCTTATTCTGTAAAAATTTGACATTTTCGGTAACTCATCACCCTCTCAGTCCACATTAGATAGAGTTTGCAGGACTGTACTGTATTTAGGAAGTTTAACTGAAAGTGAATTTGTACATAATGCTGGAGACTTGATGTTATAAAAGGGCTTGATGTACGAAAAAGAAAAAGCTCTAGCATTTCTGCTTTTAAAATTTGTCTTTCGATAATTGACAATCACTATCCAGCATAGTTAAAAAGTGTTTGATTTGTCTGTCTATATGCCCATGCTTTTAAACTGATAACTTAAGCTGATAAGTCTTAGTATGCATAACTCATGATTTTCCTTTGCTGTTGCTTTGTTGTCTTTAATTTTGGAATATTGTTTCAGGACTTATAGTAAGCTATCATCTCATTCTACTAGTCAGTACAGTGGTGGAACAAAGACTGTAAGGTACTTATTACAAATTATTGATTGTGTATATTTTTGCGTTTGTGTTAATAGTTAATGTACATGGCTTATTTTGTTTTAGTATGTTCTCTAAATTGATGTCTCATGGATCTCAGTTTGTGATGGAAGGTGTTAAAAATTTAGTTGTGAAAAAACATGTAAGTTGCAATCTTCACCTTTTTAATTAAATTCTCTTTTTTAGATACTAATTATATCATTGTATTTATACAATAAATGTGCTACTTTTCCGATATTATATCAGTTGAATGATTTTTTTATTTGGTAGTTACAAACATTGTGAATCAATATAAAATTGAACTTTAGAGCCTACACTAGTCTCGAGAAGAAACACTCAAGCTAATGTTAAGTCTATGGGAAGGTTCTTGACAGATTTCTCGCTCGCATTTTAATATTTTTAAATGACTTTTTTGGCATAGGATAGCTGAGGTCGATTTCTAACGTTATTAGTTTTTACTTTTTCGATTTTGGTTCCAGTTTTTTTATATAAGGGTACTTTCACTTTCAGAGCTGGTTCAAACTGGTTCCAAAATTATAAATGTTGATAGTTGAGAGAGTACGATATATATACATATATATTTACAGGAGTTTGTACATTAACCAGTGTGAGTATGCATGTGTCCTCATATAATGTGTTAGAAGTTATAGAGAAATACAAAATCAGAAAGAGAAATAGGTAACTAAGATAAATAATATTTGAAATCTATCAAACTGATTTATCTTATTTAGCATGGAACCTTTTAATTAGCTTATTCATTTGTAAGAAAATAAAGAGCATGTGTAACACCGCGAGAAATACCAAAATTAGCAATTTCCAAAGTTGCAGTCAGAGCAACTTTTGTACTAAAAGGAATTGTGTTGATGTTAAGAACCGTATACAATGTTTTGGTAATCTGAGTTCTAAAACAAAAAATAAAAAGCATAATTATTTAAATATTTTTTATCCATTTTCCTTTTGATATGGTTCTTAAAGTTTATTTTATCTTTGACTGTAAAGGTATTTGTCAAATAAGTCGCATTAATTATCTGACTAACTTTACAAGACTTGGTTTTAGTTATTATTAATCTATCCGTTCATTCATAGAATGTGTTCTTTACAGAATTTGCCAATTACAAGAATTGTTGATTCTCTAATGGAGATGAAATCTTTACCAGAGACTGATGATTATAGATATTTTGACCCAAAGCTATTAAGACCCACTGACAGGTAATGGATCAAACAAAAATAAAACATTCTTTTAACAACTGTTTTGTAAAAATTTCATCTATTGTCATATATCGTCTATGATTCTTAATTATTCAAATGTACTTTTAACTTAAACAAGTGAAAGCTATGCATCAATTGAATCATTAATTTTAAAAACTACATAAGGCCACTTTTTTTGTTCATATATGCATGTTACTGGAAATGCCTTTTTGTTGAAAACGCATTCTTGAAGGTAAGTCCACATGTGTCGACAAAAATTACATTGGTTTATTTATTTATCCATTGCCACTCAGAATTATTGTTTATTGAAAAACAACATTAGTAAATAACAATACAAAGATATTTTCCAAAGGCCAACAATAGAACAAGAAGAAAATGTGATTGAACACAATAATGATTATGACTATGTGCTTTAATGCATAGGTGCTGCGGATAACAGATTTTAAATACCACTATTTTTATTAGTTTATCTTCACTTTATTTAATCACAGACTTCTGCAATTTAATGAGGTGAATATTACTAATTGGAAAGAGTGGTATTCAAAATCTGCAAGATTTGGTACCTATGCACTTAATGTTAATTCTTAACCCTGAATTATTCATACTAGTGTATTCTGTACACCATTGGGTATTACAAATTTAAATATGCATGTTACAAATGTGCATTATTTGAAAATATTAAAGCATATACCTATGTTAAGGGATTCTTATAATATTGTACTACATAGTATTTTTATTTCACTTAAAATTAATCTTATAAACCATTAATTTATTTTCCTAGAAATTTAGAAATATATGGTGCACAAAATACGCCCCACCAGAGTTTTGCTGGTGAATTTGTGAAAGTATTAAAGCTTAAGATGCAGATGTGAATAATTTTTGTCCATTTTGTCAAATACCTAATAAAAACATGATTAATATCTTTCGTCGTTTCATTTATAGAGCACTGAATCCCATTGGCTGAAAAAACAACATATGTTCAAAGTTTTTTGTAAATTTTAATTCTTATAAGATAAATAACTGATAATGAACAAACATCTATAAAGATTTAAGAAGTATAGTGAGCACAGAAAAGTTTTTAAAATGCCTAACCTTTGTGTATAGCACAGTTTTTATTGATTCCTGGAAAATCTTAAATATTGGACATGTAGTTTCTGAAATGATTCAGTTACATAATCCATACTTTTGTTTTATTATAATTCGGAATGCTCTTCTACTCATACTAGTTTTAAACTTAAATAAGATTGAAATTTTAAAAGTGATTTTCAAAAATTTTAATTCTAGAATACGAGTTCAAAAATCATTAAAACAGTTTAATAACTCTTTAAACTATATTTTGTAGTCCATATATTATAATTACAGCCTAATAAAATATTATTTATGAACTTAAAAAAAACTTTTTAATGAGATATTTTCAGATATATAAAACATGATATAGTGATGCTAATCATGGATTAATTTTATCCTATTTTAATAGTATTGGCAAGTGTACATTTTTTAGAAGACATCTTTTTATGAACATATTGAAGATAGTATATTTATTTATTTTTTAAAATGTATTTTTGCCAAAAATAATGGTGCACATAGTTCAAGCAAATTTCAGTCACTGTGCAGCATAATCTGAACTGGAAATTTCGTTTGCTTTTTCTGTTACATTATGGCACAGTTTTTTTCCTTTTAGGACTTATTTCTTTTACAAAGGAAGTGGGGAGGGGAGGGTGGCATGGATATTGCCTTGTTTGTTTATTTATGCAGTCTAGT
Source organism: Maratus michaelseni (assembly GCA_963931845.1). Taxonomy (NCBI): domain Eukaryota; kingdom Metazoa; phylum Arthropoda; class Arachnida; order Araneae; family Salticidae; genus Maratus; species Maratus michaelseni. The sequence continues at coordinate 24,493,090 of OZ007591.1, forward strand.
TAGTCATGTTTTTAATTTCTTTTTATTTTATTAATCTGTTTAGCTTAAAACAAAATTCCAAAAAGGGTGGGGGGGGGGGGGGAGAGATGAATCTGCTTTTCATGGGTTCTTTATATAATTTAAATATTTCTGTCTGACTGTTTTAAAATTAAGTCAAAATATAATGATTTAATTTCTTAAGTTGATCTAAATCTGATTAATATCTAGGAAACAGATTTACAGTCAAAATATCTAACAGAAGTAATTTATAAATGTATATTAATAAATAATTTTTGAAGATGTCTGTATAAAACTGTAAATATCTAAATTTGTTGATGTACAATGCTTAAATAATTATTATTGATTATAAGATATTTAATTATATTCAATTTTCATAGCTCTTCAGTTCCTAGAACTCGTTCTCCATTCCAAGATGTAAGCATTACATTTCTCTTTGTTACTTTTATTTATTAAAGCTAAAATTTGTTTAATAGAAAAGGAATATTTTACTTTAACTAGGCTCTTTTGTTTATATAAATTTGTATAGGGCTATTAGCAGAGTATAATACTTGAACAAAAACATATTGCTTTTCTTTGTCAAATCTGATATTTGTGCTGAAATCACATTGTATTCTGCATTATACAGGGTGACTACATAATACTGTTACACTCCAAATATATATCACACTTATACACACACATATATATATATATATATATATATATATATATATATATATATATGAAAGGATAAAAATTTAAACCTTATTAACATTCAAAATAAAAAATTTAAATTCCCAAAATATTTTCTCTAACTCATACTTAAATCAGAATTGCACCTGTTATCTTGGTTTCCTAGTCTCATATTTATCACTTCCGTGCTTCACAATTATCTGTTCTTTAGAAGCAAATTTACTGATTAAGTGCTTTTTGCATTTATTTGGGGTTTTAAGATGCACTCAGGTTTGCAAATCTTGGTGTGTCATAAAGCCTAGGCATCATGCAAGAGTTATGTTATGATTTAAAAATTTGACTCTTAATTTATTCAGTATTTTACATTTAACTTTAATTTATTCATCAATTTAATTAAACTCATTAAATTCATTTAAATTAATTAAGCTAAATTTCATTTTTTGCATTTTAAATCAAACATTCTTTTTAAATTGTTTACTTTTGATGAATATAAATTAATTTCAGAATCTTTCCATTACATATGTTTTAGGATATTTATTCATTCAATTTAATTTACATTTTAGTCACTTTGCAATATTAATTAAACTTCATTTCAAATTATCTAAAATAAAAATATTTCTGACTTACTTTTTCTAACTTTTAAATAATGTCCATTTTTCTTAAATAACACACAGTCTAAATTTAATAAATTATTCTAAAATATAGTGTATTTCCTTTTTAATAATATTGATTAAAAATTGGTTAATTGTTAATTTTATTCTTTTCAGAAAGTTCAAATTCATTTATTTTAATTCAGGCAAATTCTTTCAGAATAACGAACTTTTCCATATATCATTTCAAAATTTTTAAGTCCAATAATCATTTTTCAAAATTTCTTAAATTAAATATTTTACTTTCAAAAACATATCTGGTGGAAAGAAATTTTAATTTTATTTAGATTGCTAAAATTTCATTTGTTTTCATCCATTAGTTTGGCAATTATAGATTTTTAATTACTTTCGTTTTTTCTGTTTTGAATTTCGTCGAGATTTGCGATCAGACGCCATTGATGAGTATTTAGATGTTTCGGGTAAACAAGCAGGCATTATTTCCTAGTTCCCGCGCATTTGTATCTGGGTCAGTGACTCACGAGAGGCAAGGTCATTATCAGTCCGATTCAAGGTGCCAGAAGCTCATAGAACATTCGCAATGACGTGTCGTCAACAGTTAATATTTGACTTTGACCGCGTGGGTGAGCTTCTTCAAAAAATCCATCAGGTGGTGTCACAGGTGCGACAGTTAGATTCGGAACCGTTGGGTAATGCTCTTTTCTGATTGGCGGAGATTTCAAATCTCAGAGAGAGATCGTACTTTGAGTATTGAAGGAGAATCACTTCTCCAGATTCGTTTGATCGTCGAACAACGTTTTTTAAAGCTGTCAGGCCTCTGGCCTGGCGGTAGTTGAGTTTTTTCCAGCACTGGATGAAGTTCTCCACTTAGTGGGTGGAAATTTGTTGTGATGTTCTCGAGAGATAAAGATACTAAGAATTTTTAGATGCAATGGAGCAGTGTTACCATCCCTTTTCGACATCTTGAGCTATTTATTATCTATCGCTGATTTATTGAAGAGTATTTACGATGTATTAAATTGAACCAGCAGAATTAGATGCTTGCCAATCTATTTTGACATCTAGACCCGTGGAGAGATGTTCATGACAGCAGATTAATGATATAGCCATTATATTTTGCCATCTGGAGCCGAGATAAGATCTTTCGTTACTGAGTATCTACTAATATTTGTTGGAAAACTCCAACCTACATTCTTCAGCGTTTTCTGAGAGCCAGTCTGTGAATTTTCGTACATCCCTGAATGAGTTCTCATTAGATAGATGCAAGCGTGATAAAAGAAAAATGTTCATATCATTTATTTTCCTAATCCAACAATGAACTCCTCCATTTCTTGAATTGTTCCATTTAACAATAGCATCTCACTTCAAGTATAAAAAATTATGTTCATCAACAACTGAGTTTACCTTGTAAAAGAATCTGCCATTTTTCTTAGAGACAGTTTTTCAATCTTCACGAACATCCTTAATGACGAACATTAAATTTTGAAACAATAAACTTATTTAAACGAATAACATTTTAAATTAATCTAAAAGGACTGAACATCATACATTTTGAATGTATTCTCATTATTTAAATTATTATTAAAAATTATCTGGTAAGAATTATTGTGTAATGAAGAAAAATTGTGAATTGATATAATCAAATGAAGTTCTTTTCGTATTAATATTTTGTGAGTGCTCTTTCTGCTTCAAAATAAATCTATGTGTGTCATCTATTTGGTGAGTTATTTATTTTCTTAATTTACATTTCACCTATTTCAGATGGATCAACTACTGAGAGAAATATTTTGAAACTCAATTTTTACTATTAAGCTTTTAACTTAAATTCTAATATTCCAACATTAAATTTTAACCTTTTTAATTTAGTTTTATTTTACAACGCAATGTTACTGCCACTTGAGATTACGCCATATAGAGAGATTTTGGGATAGTTAACTTGTACTATTTTCAAAATTGAATTTTCAGGTTTGGATTCAATCGGAATAATTTTCGAGAGAATCTTCACTTCATTAATTTTTCCCGGTATAAGTTCTCCGATCCCTAAATCTCGCTATAAGTTAAATAAATAATAAGATGGTTTTTACCATCAACTTTCTCAGTGTCACACTGTAGCAGAGGTACTCCATATTTAAAGCCGAGTGCATGATTTTGCATGTCCTTTTTCCATCAATAACCTGCTAAAATTAATTACTGTCAGCCGCTCGGCCCATCCTGAAAATGCCTGCACCAACTGGCTAGTCTCTGTGCTCTACAACATGAGCCTTTAATCTAAATACTCTCAAATTCCCCTGGGTCTGGCTTAAAAAAGGATCATTGTGTACTAAAAAAGAATAAAGGTCAGTTCCCAGGACAGGACTGTGTTATTTTAATCTACCATGACTACTCCTGACAAAGCATGAATGCGTAAATAATATCATTACACACACACATATATATATATTAAATGTTTCGTATAACAATTTATCTTTCTGTATCTGTGATTGGCAATTTTCTATTAGTGCAGATGATTTCCGTAAGTAGAAAAAATGTAGAATTGTTTCAAAAGATGATGGTTATACAGCTCTTTGTGGAGTTTCAGCAGGTTAAATTTTTCAGCAATTAAAATGCCTTAGTTTTAAGAAGACATTTATATCTAGAACTTTAAATTGATTATTTGATAGTAATAGCTGTAAAAATCAACCTAGGTTTGGTCGTCTGTGCTCAATTTGTACAAAAGAGCACTTCAAAAGAATTCATGCAAAGACATGAAGAAATCCACAATGTTCTGCAAATAAAATGACTTCAGAAGAGAATGTACATCATAGAACTATGCAAGTTATCATAAACCAGTACTTGAATTTTCGTCCGTATCAGAAAAGAAAAGTTCAAGGTTTGCCGTTCAAATAATAATAAATATTACAAAGATCTAAGAAGTTACTGAAGCGGCATGACAGAAAAAGTATTGACAGAATAGTATTTTCTGATGAGAAGCTAATTTGCACTGAACAATGTTATAATGCAAAAAATGATGTTGTATATTCAGCAACTTTTGAGGATATACATGAAAACCTTTGAACTCTTAAATGATTTCAGATCAAGAATTCTGTTATGGTTTAGGATGCATAGTCAAGGAATGGAAAATTGCCTCTGAAATTCATCGATAAAGGTATAAAAGTCAGTGTAGAATATTACAAACAGGACATGCTGGTTACACATTTATTACCACATGCTGACAGTTTGTATACCAAAAAGAATTTGTTTTTTTTTTCAGCAAGATTCTGCATCTTTGCACCGAGCCAAATCAACACAGGCTTCACTCCATGTCAATTGTCTGAAGTTTGACACGCAAGAAAATTGGTGGCCTTTTTCACCGGATCTAAATTCTTTAGACAAGCAGTTCTTAAAAAGGTCCACTCCAAGGGGCCCACAATTCATCTTCAGGAATTTGAGAAATTTTTTACATTAAAATCAAAGAAAAACTAAGAATACTGTTTAGTTATTACTGTTTTAATACAGTATCCTTAATTTATATAGTAAAACATGTGACAACAGAATCGCCAAACACATGAATAAAACTTCCTTTTTAGCCAGGTTTTCATCTTATTAGGTATAATTTTATGCTATTTCTTTTGTCAGGACAATGATTTTTGTTTTTGTTTTAGACAGAATTCCATAATAGACAGATTCTGTTTTTAAAGATTTTACTGTTTATCTTTATTATTGTATGTATCATGTATTCAGTATTCTAACTAATTTCAAATTTAAATCCTGGGGATCTGCAGACACAGAGAAAATGGGAAAACGAGTCCATGGTAACTAATGTTTAATAACTGCTGCTTTAGACTATTGTATCTTGTGGATTTTAGTAGCTAAAGTAAATGGTATACAACACAGAAGTTTTATATCTCTCTCGAGGCTTCCATATTGTGTGAATGGGTCAGACTACCTCTTAAAATGATTCCTACCATGGTCGAATAATGGCACAAAAGGTTATCTTTGGTAATCAATAAAGATGGGGGTTAATTTGAATAAAATTATTTCAAGGTAAACTTTCATTTCTGATGTTCATTATATTGGTGTATTTATAATTGGTGTAGTTTTCTATTTTATACCTGCAAGATAAAATGACTCAATATTTGTTACAGTATGTAGTAGACACTATATATTAACACATTGACTGCCATGGCACACAAATATGTGTTTCAGAAATATTTTCAAGTGTGCCATACCATATGAATATGTGTGCCATCAACATATCCATTAAAGACAATTTATTGCTATGAATCAGGACTATTGATAATTATCAATAGTCCTGTAATACATTATAATGTACTATTACCATGTATTTCTTTTAAAAAAGAACCCTGTGGACCCCCAAGCTTGTTTATACTAGCTGTAAGAAAAAATTACTCTTGAAGGTCAGCCCCGCAACTCTTATTGTAAGTCAGTAATTATGGTAACAGCTTACATGACAGATTGGCCGTTCTCATTTTCTCCACCCCACTTGAAACAAGAACGAGAGATCAGTTGTTTAGTATTACTGCTTCTGCTTTGTTCGATTCATACTTTCTTTGATTTTCTGTTCATTTTGCTTTCTTTTAATTATGGCTGCTAGTCCTGATATTAGAAAACAGTCGAAGAACGTTGTTTATCATAGTATTTGAAAGAGCTTGTTGCTTCCAATCCTGATGCAAAAATCAAAGATATATTTATGAAAACACAAAAGGCTGCCACAAAAGCATGTATCGCCTCGTACTGTTGGAAGGATCTGTGCTGAAGCTAATAATCTTCCAGATTTCAACTTAGAAAATCCGTCATTTTCATCACCTAAAAAAAAAGTTCCACACTTAAAACGTGTGACAGGATTAGATGATTTTAACAAAGAAGTTGTATGTCGCACAGTTAAAGAGTATTACGAGAGTGGAAATTATCCAACCTGCGACAATTCAAAAGAAATTTTGCAACAGAAAATAAAATTTCCTGGATGCGCAAAGTCTGTGTGGACTATATTAACAGATATGGGCTACAAATATAAAAAAGGCAATGATGGTCGAAAATATTTGATTGAGAGAAGCGACATCATAGCTGCATGTATAAAATTTCTCAGAAAAATGCCTAATATCAAAAAAGTCTCCACTGCATCCAGTTATTTATTTAGATGAAACTTGAGTGAATCAAAATCTCTCAAAGAATCATGTATGGTATGATTTTAAAAATTCGGGTGGTCTTAAAGTACTGACAGGGAGAGGGTCGAGGCTGATCATCTGTCATGCCGGATCAGCTCAGCATGGCTTTATCGAAGGAGCAGATTTAGTTTTCCAGTCAAGCTCTACAAAAGACTACCATCACGAAATGAATGGCACTTTATTCAAAGAATGGTTCATCAATTTATTGAGAGGACTTGAAGAACCCAGTGTCATAGTAATGGACAACGCCAGCAATCATTCGAATTATTTAGTAAAAAATCCCATCTACAAAGACCCGAAAATCAGATATTATTGCTTGGTTAGAAAGAAAAAGTATTATGCATGACCCAAACACTACTGTTCCTGAATTATTGAGTAGTGTTAAAATATACAAAGAAAAATATAAAATTTATGAATTGGATGTTCTTGCATATAAAATGGGGCATGAGGTAGTGCGGCTTCCACCTTATCACTGCCAGTACAATCCGATTGAATTAATATGGGCTCAGGTGAAAGAAGAAGTCGGCAAAATAAATAATACATTTAAAATAAAGGATGTAAGACAACTGCTCCAGGAGGCTCTTTCCCATGTTACTGTGGACAACTGAAAAAAATGCATCAAGTATTCCGAAGAGTTGCAGGAAGCAGATTATGTCCAAGAGGGCCTAAGAGATGAAAATGAATTCACCCAACAGATTATCATTAATCTGCCAGATGATAGCGAAAGTAGCAGCGGTAGTGAATTTGAATGTTGAATGATTAAACTTTCAGTCAACTGTTTTCTAATTCAAAAACTATACAAAAGAGTCCTTTTAAGGACTATAAAAAAGTCCTTTTAAGGATTAAGCTTACATACTTTAAACACATACTTTAAATCAAGTATTTACCCCCTTCCCTGAAAGATTTTGAGGCAAAAATGCAGAATGTAAAGTGAATTATACTCCCTCTCTCCCCCCCCCCCCCCACACACACACCAAGACACCACCGTTTACAGTGGTGTGATTTGGTTGAGCTGCACTTACCCCACCTCTTTAAATATTTTTTGTCATTGTTTTAAGGGTATAGGTCAGTGAAATCTCAAGTTTCCGGAATCAAATCTGAATGTATTACTCGGAACATTCATGAGAACACTTCCCTCCATGAAAACAAAATACATGAAGTTTTTCTTACTCAGATTTCAATAAATGGAACAACAATTTGAGTGCTTTCATAGAAACAAAATATTTTTCAGAAAATGCTGTTAAAAAAGTCACATTAAAACATATAGTTGTAAGTTTGCATTTATCCCTCCATCGGAAGATTTCAGAACTAATAATTCAAAATGTAATATGAAATTGAATTATACTGCCCCCCCGCCCACACACACACATTAAATATTTTAGATTTATCAAGAATGAATTTGCTCCCATAGTGGTGTGATTTGATTGAGCCACACTTCCCTCCCTACCCCCTCTTTAAATATTTATTTGTCGTCATTTTAAGGGTGTTGGTCAGTGAAATCTCAAATTCCCGGATTGTAATCTGGATGTATCACTTCCTAATATTCAAGAAAACAGTTCCATATATTGAAATTCAGATTTCAATGAATTTAACGTTTTCCATTGTCTTATAAACGCAAAGTATTTTTTAAAAAATACTGTAGATTTGCTCTTTTATCTCAATATTTGGGTCATCACTAACTTAAAAAGGTGATCCCAAGCAAGCAATACAGTGTAATGTAAGTTACAAGAAAATAATATATATATATATATATATATATATATATATATACACACAATCGACTCCGTGAAATCCGCCGATGTATAATCTGCAAATCTCTATAATCTGCCATCCATTTTCAAATGTAAACAATGGAAATCATGCTTTCGTAGTTAAGCTCATTAAAAAAATTATGTATAGGGGTTTTTATAAATTATCAATTTTTAAATGCTTTAAATTATAATTTAACAAGTTTTATGTGATTTGCATGATGTATACTAAAATAATAACTTTAGGTAAGCAAATGGAATAACAAAATGCAAATATCAGAGGAGTAATTTACATTTTTAAACTATACATTCATGTAACAGCTGACTAAAGACATATCTGAATAAGTCAGTAACTGATTTGGTCTTATTTGAAAGGCTCTTTTACTAAATACATCTTAAACAACTGGGATATAAATATGTAGATGTAAAGAAATTTTATCATAGTTCAAGAGATAATGCAGGGGTGATTTTGGTCCGAATTTTCCGTAAATTCCGAAAAATTAAGGCAATGATTTCCGAAAAAAAAAAATATCGGTCATAAATCTGAAAATTCGGACATAAAATGTATCGGTATTTCGGCAAATGATCACCGAAAAAAATCAATCTCGTCATTCGTTAGAAGAAAAGTCGCTGATTTTGTCAAACGATCGCGGGGAAAAATGTGACTTTCGTCAGATAATCACGAAAAAACAGCAAATTTCGTCAAAAACATTGCGAAAAACGGCAAATTTCGTCAAAAAATCGCGAAAAAACGGCCAATTTCGTCATACACATTGCGAAAAACGACAAATTTCGTCAAAAGATCGCGAAAAAACAGCAAATATTTTCAACAGATCGCACGAAAAACATGACTTTCGTTAGAGAATCGTGAAAAAACGGCAAATTTCATCAAAAACATTGCGAAAAACGACAAATTTTGTCAAAAGATCGCGAAAAAACGGCAAATTTCGTCATAAACATAACGAAAAACGGCAAATTTTGTCAAAAAATCGCGAAAAAATGACAAATTTTGTCAACAGATCGCGGGAAAAACGTGACTTTCGTCAGAAAATCGTGAAAAAACGGCAAATTTCGTCAAAAACATTGCGAAAAACTGCAAATTTCGTCAAAAGATCGCGAAAAAACGACAAATTTTGTCAAAAGATCGCGAAAAACAGCAAATTTCGTCAAAAAATAGCAAAAAACGCAAGTTTTATCAACAGATCCCGAAAGAAACTGCAAATTTCGTCAAAAGATCGCGAAAAAACACAAATTTCGTCAAAGGGACGCAAAAAAAAAGTTGGGAAAGTGGACCCCCCCCTCTGTTGTAACTTTTCAGAAAATTTGCTGTGAATTTCAGAATTATTTTTTTACTCAGAATCACCCCTGAGATAATGGCTACTCAAACAGAAAAAAATATACATACAGATTTGAGCCAAAACTTAAATTCCCATTGAGTAAATGTTCAAAAAATTAAATAACAGCCAATGAAATTTAAATTTTATAATAATTCCAACATACTTAAAATTATTAAATTACTTTTGAGTTATATTATTTCTTTTTATTTTTATACAAACATTAGTAATTTATAGTTCAGTTTAAAAAGAAAACAAAGGAATCCGCAAAATTCTATAATCTGCAAAACTCTTGGTCCCAAACTGTGCACCTGCCAATTTCATGAATTTACAAACAAAAATGAATTTAAAAATGTGTCAGAAAATAGCTAGTTTGGATTTGAGACCAGCCTTAAAACGAGTTTTGAATGCCTCAATAACTCACTCTTGCATGGGGAAACTTGTTTCTGCGAAAGTGCAGTGGGGAAAAAAGAGACGAAAGGCTTGCGTCCTGCAGTGCCATGACAATGGTGAGATAGCAGGACATTTGTCCTTGAACAGCCAGTATGTTTTACCGGTACTATAGTGATTTCAGTATGACATTCAGTGTGTAAAAATAACTAAAATTTTATATTTCTGAATTTAAAATGATAAAATTCACAAACATTTCCACAATTGGGAATTGTAAACGGACTCAAACACCAAAAACTGCTTGTAATAAATGTTTGCCAAAAAAGCTATTTTGTCACAATCTGTGACAGTCAATGTATTAAACTGATCTTTAATCTCTACATTTCATATAAAGAAGCCATTCATTAGCCAGTCATTCAAATCAGAGATTACACATTGGTTTCCTTATATATTAAAAAGAAATTATCTTACCAACAAAATAATTAACTGCATCAAAATAATAGAAAATAGTCAACATATCTTTCAAAATGTATCCTCAATTCAGATATTCTTCATGGTTACAACTGTAAATAAGTTAAAACAACAATGAAGTTAATTATTCACCAAACCACACCCATTAAAATCCTCCAATTGGCTGTGAAACTGCAACAATTAAATATTTTAAAACACTAAAATGTAGAAAATAAAATATAATTAAAGACTAAAGGGTGTAATAATTCTTTGTAAAAATACATTTTTGTCAATTAATAGTTTAATATTAATTAGATTATGAGTTGAGAAAACAATTTAGAAATCCTGAATAGATAGTTTTGATTTTTGTTTTCTGTTACCACTTCTTAAACTAGAAACAAAGAAAAAATTAAATTAATATATTTACTAGTTTATGATTTCTATCAAGTGTAAATCAAAGTGGAAAATTTTCCATAACTGGAACCCATGCGAAATTAATGTATTATAATGGAACAACATGAATTCCAGTCAAGAAATTAGGTGTGATTTTTAAAGTAAACATTGAATGCTTTTAAATAAATATTCATGGAGCATAGAAGCCATAAACTTCATAGGTTTGAAACTCCACTCAGTATGACTCTGACTCTTGTTAAGCCTTTGCAAAAAAAAGTTAGTGTTGTACTGCCAAACTAAATTTATCAATTGATTTTAGTGTTTCATTGTATCTTCAGAAGTCATTATTAAAATGTCAATTATTTTCTGGTTTGAAACATTAGTGTAAAGTATAAAGTTCTTGTACAAAACTTTCAATTGATCAGTGTTATTTTTAATTATATTTTATTAAATATACAAATTATTATTGTTGGTTATTCTATGATTTTGGGCTTGATTAAAAATTTATAGTAGAAACACATAATTTTAAGCAAAGTTTCTGTGACAGATTTTAAGCCTTTTTACAGCTCTCCTTAATAATGATCTATTTTTCATGATAATTTATATTTTTCAGTTGTTAAATTATTACACATAATATAATTTTGAGATTTTATATAGATTAAAACATTTCATTTGATTATGTGATTATAAATATTTATATATTGTAATTTTTTTAATTTTACAGGCCATAGTGTTTGTTGTTGGAGGTGGAAATTATATAGAATATCAGAATCTTATTGATTACACTAAGGTATTTTTTTTCCCCTGTTTTCACAAATACTTACTTTTTTACTTCAAAAATTTATCAAAGAAGCTGCATTTTTATTTTTAAAATTTCAAAGTTTTAATAAATGTACAATCCTCCCCCCCCCCCACCCCCAATCTTCTATGCAAAACACTCAATTTTGACATCAGATTTGAATTTTTTGGTAATGTTATGATACATTCCATTTATACTTTTAAATTCAATAGTTTTCATTAATTATTTTACTTAAATTAAATATTTAATCCTTATTAATCATTAATTAAAAGTTTTCATATTAATTAACATTTAAATTGATTATTTAATCGTTATTATTTAAACAGTCAATAATTTCTATCTTTTTAAAATTAATCTTTTTAACTTTTCTTCTAAGATATTATTATTAATTAAATATAACTTCTAGAATTAAATCACTTTTTAAAAATCAATATCAATAATCACTTGTAAATTAAATTATAATCATGCATTTAAATCTCTGGATAGAGAATTAAAGATTTCCGTTTGTTGACATCGATTCCGGTAAAGTACCGCGATTTTTCTTCTAAGTTAAAATATATAATTTCTACTTTTTAAATATTAATTATTTTTGTTTTAAAATTGATGCAATAGATTAAACATAATTAATTATGCAGTCTGCCAAAATCCTAGCAAGTTTCAACGTAAATCGTGGCAGATATGAATTTTTAAACATTTTCTCTAATTTCAATGTTTACTTCGGTTGCCTTCACTATGATGCCTGGCCATTTTGAATCGCATCTTCGTGCGTTCAAAAAACAACAACTTAAGAGGTAATTGTCACCCATTTTGATGTAGGGGTCGTTCGAGCGGACATTCCAAGGTTAAGGGGTGCATTTTTCAGTGGGGGAAAAGGGGAATTCAAATTTGTTCTAGAACATTCGCGTACGTAAGATCTTAATTTCCGCTACTTGTTGCTAGGGAGTAAGTGTTTTCCTTTCGCCAGTATCGTTCGCGTGTAGAGTTGAGTTGTCGCACTAATGCTTTTTAGCAGTTACGGTTGAGTGTTAAGCGGTGCGAAACGAAGAAGAGGAATGTTACGCCTTTTCTGATTGGATAGTTTGGCTGGTGTTTCAGTTAAACTTGGTAGAGTTTGAATTCAAAAATTTTTTTTAGTCAGTTGCTGCTCTCCGTTGACTTGGGATGTAGGTGCAGGAGAGGATAAAAGGCAGTGTTTGGCCGAAAGGCCAGACACTATGTAAAAATATTTGAGTGAAGACAGATGTGCTGCTGGTATCTTCAACGCCGTTAATGTTCTGATAAGATTTCGGAGTTTTACTATATTTTTAATCCAGAATATGTCTCTCTAATTAAAAGAGACTATCTTCACCAGCTTCAATTCTTCATAATTCAGCATCAATTCTTCATAACCTAAATGCGATATTCGTATAGATTTCTACAAAATCCGTGCAGATTCCTCTTCATTTAGATATTCAATGTTTTCCGACTTGAATGGATATTCTGCCAGCGATAAAGATGTCATCCGCGTAACATATTAGATTCATCAGTCTGGTGTGTTTAAAGCTGCTAGAATAATGCCACCAAGCAATGGGAGTGTTCCTACTCATGCTTATTTCTCCAGCTAGATATGAATAAAGTATTTCACCGTTTATAGTAAGTGCTTCTTTTCATCGTTCCGTCGCTTCAGTCCAGATAATGCAGAAAAATGAATATCTTCTCAAGTGCGATTAAAGATCAATTCTGAATAAACTATAAAATAGAACAATTTCTAATTTAACTTAAATTTTAGCATAGACGATTAATTTTAACGTAGATCCTAGTAATCTCTTTTATCTAGAACATTTAAATTACTAATGTTGAATTGAACTGAGTAGAATATGATGAAGATAGCTTATTTACTTAAATAATTTGTATGTATTTTATTGAAGTGGCCACAGTTAAACTAGATAAAATGTCTTGTGTGAATAAAATCAATTATTTACTTATATTCCTGTCATCAGCTTTATTTGGGTGAGTTGTATTTTCTTATTTTCATTTCAGATCAAAATTCGTGCATATACTCCAGTTTGAGTAATTTTATCATCAGCTACTCTAAATTATATTTTACTGAATAACTTACATTATATTTGAGATTTCAGTATTATTTTTACAGTTTAATTTTGTTTCATTATTGCTAAGTTCTACAATGCAATTATGCTGACCACTATACTTTTTCGTCCTGTATTGAGAATTCGGAACGGAATTTAGAGTAAAAATGTATTCTATTATCGGGCTTAAATTTTGATGTATTCCGATCCTAAAGTGGTTGATATATCAATTTTTGAGCATTTATGAAGAATCTCTCTTTGCTCTATCTCCTGAACCAAAATAACTCATTACAGGTAAATTTAGGATACCAAACGAGAAGTTATTCAGTTAAGTATTTTAAAAATTATGAGGGTTAAAAGTTTGGAACTCCTAATGTTAAATTCAATTTTAATTGTTGCAAAACAGATTCCAGTTCAGGTAGTTTCCGAAGCATAACTGAAAAACTTCTTGGTAGAATGAGCTGTAATTTTAAATTCACATATTTGGAGCTTCTAGAAATCGATTACTGTTAAAAAATGCATATGTTACAATCCCTATCTTTTTCAAAAATTAATTTCAAAATTAATTTTTGAAAAATATAAGAATTTTTTAACAGAAATAGATTTCTTAAAGCTTCAAATACGTCAATCCAAAATTACAGCTCATGACACAATTACTGCTCATTTTATTTTAGAGTGAGGCTTAAAAAACTACCTGCATTGTAATATGTTTTCTAATGGCTAAAAATGTATTTAACATTAGACATTCCAAACTTTAAACCTGCATAATTCCTAAACTACTTGACTGAATGACCTTCGTGCTTGAAAGCTGACGATAAAATTTACTGAAGAATCCAAATTTGGAGTTAACAATGAAAATTTTAAAAATTTGTACAATTTCTATATGTAGACGAGACCCTAAGCAAAATTTAAATATAGCATTAATTAGTAGACATTATTATTAATTGATTAGCACCAGGAGCAAAGTTTAAATATAGCATTAATTAGTAGACATTATTATTAATTGATTAGCACCAAACACATTTTTGTATGAGGATTTGATGATGACTTCTGGGCAATTTGGGGATTAAAATGTATAGGATGTTCTTTTTGACTATACATGTTATGCATTTTTATGAGTTGTATATGAAATAAGTGTTTTATATTAGATGATTTAAACATATTGTTATTTCACATATGCCAGAATTTGAAGATTTTTTTTTATATATAAACTGTGAATTGTCACTATAAAGATATCAAAATGTGAAACCTTTAAAATTTGTAAAATTATTTGTTATTAGGCTGCACTGAAGTGTAACAGATTTGCTTATGTCTATGAAATTCAGGGAACCTATCATACCACAGATGAAAGTAGCTCTTAAGAGAATACCTAATTCAAAAGAAAATACTGTAAGAAAAAAAAAAAGAGATATAAAATACCACTCAAGCTTTCAACAGATTGTGTGTGCAATTGAAATTTGTGGTATTATTTTCAAAAGTCATACACAGATTTTTGTAAATTTAAAAGATGTTGTAAGTGTTTTTGAACTAATAACTTCTCCAAATAAATTTCCAGCAAACTATCAATGTTGAAGGACAGGTCAGTCAGTTTTCTTGCACATGAGCAGCCGATATATGTTAGTTCAAGTGATAATTCCTTACTACCAATGTCCACAACTGGTTCCTGTGTAAGTTCCTGTGATTGATTAGTAACTATGGCATATACCAGAGAAGGCTCAACCAGAGATTTTGCATATTATGTTATGGTACAGACAAACATCTGCTTAATTAATTTTTTTCAACATTTAAAATTTCCATTCTCAAAATTTAAAATTTATTTATTTATTTATTTTTAAACTTAAAATATTTTATTTTTCATTTTTTATTTTATTTCCAATAATTCCCATTTTCTAAATTTATTTATTCAGTCGGCAACCATAACTTTATGTTTTATTTCTTTTCGTTCCAAAGCAATCGCCATCTTTCTTTTTAAACTGCTTCTTCCCTGACCTTTTCAAATATCGTAGTACCATTGTCATTTCACTAAATTTTACTGTTCACAACACAATATGCTTACTACATCCATACATTTCCTCTGTGGACATCGTTCCTAAAAAATTATGACGTCGTTATGGCGTGTAGCCTTCTGATTGGCTACGAAATTTCAGTGCGGAACAGGTATGCTTACCATCTTTTTCGTAGCTACCGATTCTCTTCGACACTTGAACACTGAGGCGAAAGTACGTTTGTCTCAGTGCTCCCAAAAACTACTTTTTTTATTAGGCCATTCTTTGGGCTAAACGTGTTCAGAGGTTGAGTCCTAGTATTTAATCAATCAACTATAAAACAATTTTTTTTTCAATAAGCATTTTTAGTATAACTTAGCTAGATTTTACATCATACTTCACTTTTCGTAATGCTGGTTCCTGATGTTATCCTTACTGTTTGAGAGTGACGCCAATATTGTCTTGTACAGACGATGTGCTGATGTGTACTATAGTTCTTTGGATTCAGAATTTGTGTCAATGTTCAATATGACAAACAATTTTTGTTTTTTACAATAAACTGATCCCTGAAGATCAAATATGTGAAAATAAGTTTTTATTTCTTACAACAATGAACACAAATGTTGTACAAGATCCACATGTGCTACAGCTACAGATTATTTCCAGCATTTTATTTTATAGGGTGTTCATAAATATTATTATTATTATTATTTTTTATTCAATCTGTTGTTGGTTTCATTATTACTCTCATGATCAAACATTCACTCTGAAAAATATGATGGATAAAATGCTCTTTATATTCCTGAAATTTCAGAGTAATTTGTCAGGTATTTCTCTAGATACTCGACAAAACATCTAAAATGAAACTGTCCGGTGACTTTTGGTCATATAGTATAACTTGCACGATTTTTCTATTGTTTTATATATGATTTTATTTTGTTGGTTTTAAATGACTTTATTTATTTGCTAGGGTAAAACAAATCCTTCCCAAAAGAAAGTTATCTATGGCAGCACAGATCTTGTAAATGCTGATCAATTTTTGAAACAAGTACGTATGCTTTCTTTCTTTTTTTTTTTTTTTTAAATTTTTTAATATACTACATATATATCATTTTTGTGTAAAATCAATTTTGAATATTATTCTACTTTTGTTTTGCAAAAATGTCCTCTAGTTATTTTTAGTTTCATATTTATTTAATTTTAACCTAATCTATAATTTGGATTTTATATTTCCCCACCCCTTTTTGTAGAATTAAATCTTTTTTAACAGACCTCTTGTATCTTGGTCCATCCATAAGTAAAGAAGAATTTTTTAAGCTTCTAATTAATTTTTTCAAAATATTAATAAATTTTCTCATAGTGTTTTTGTTAATCCTTTTGTAATCTTTAAAAAATAGTTTGAAATTACTTTTTGTTATAACTACCAATTTAACTTGACTAGAAAATCTGTTCAGATTAGTCTAATGCACTTATAATTTTAATATGTTGTATATTCCCATTTTTAAAATCTGAAAATGGTTCAGTGTTGAATTCAGAGGGTGGCTTGGGGAGGACATCTTCCCCTCCCCTGGAGCTTTGAAATGCCCCCCCCCCCCCAGAAGATTTGAGATTTTATGCTTTCAGTAGTCAAAAAGTGGAATGTCCCCTTCTGAGTCACAGACATCCCTCCCGGAGAAAAGTGTCTGAATTCAACACTGAAATGGTTAATATCTGTGCGGTTGTGTGCTAGTGAGTCTTTTGAAAACAGAAATTTTACCATTATATGTGTACTAGTATATAACCCCCTCAAAAATGACGGATTGTTGATCTGAGTTCCATTTTCATAAGACTTCATACAAACAAACAGCATGGAGATTTATTATTGAAAGGTTTGTATTGTAGAAAAATACATTTTAAAAAGGACAAATGATTTCTGCAAATAAAAATAATAAGGATATATATATATATATATATATATATATATATATATATATATATATTTTTTTTTTTTTTTTTTTTTACTTAGTATTCTGAAATAGTTCAACGATTGGACAAAATTAAATATTAACAAATAATCCATGTGCGAAAGTTTTTGTAAAAAAGTGTTATCAATGAGTTTTTAAACAGCTTGACTTACCATATAACTCATTGTTTGATTACATAAGCAAAATTAAATGGAAATTACGCTGTACTATGCATTTCTTATATTTTAATTACGTTTGATAAGAAAGAATCATGTTACAGTATATGACCCATTATCCGAAAATCCAAAATCCAGAAAGACCCGAAGTCCGGAAAGAAAAATTCGAAAATTTTCTAAATTTGTAAATTTTTACTCAAATTTTAGATTTTCTGAAATTTTTCGAAAATTTTACCGATTTCTAATTTTTTTTTTTCAGTCCATTGTGTTTCAATGTTTAATAACGTTCAAAGGATTGTGGAAACAACGTGAATTTCGTGAAAGGACCGAAAATAAAAACGCAAATTTCGTTGCAGGATTGCAAAAAAACAAAAAAAAAACGTTAATTTTGTTAACAAATTGCAGAAAAGCGCGATTTACGTCAAAGGCTTACGAAGAAGATGCAAATTTCTTCCAAGGACTCCGAAAAAATGTAAAATTTCATCAAGAGATATAAAAAAAAAAAAAAAAAAAAAAAAAAAAAAAAAAAAAAAAAAAAAATTTGGTTAAAGGATCGCAAAAAAAAAAAACTGCGAATTTCGTCAAATAATCGCGGAAAAACATGAATTTCTTCAGAGGGACTAGAAAAAAGAAACATAAATTTCTTCAAAGCACTGCGAAAAAACGTCTAATTTCGTTAAGGGATCGCGGAAAAAGTGAAATTTCGTCAAAGGATTGAAAAAAACAACCGCTAATCTCGTCAATCTCAGAAAAAACTCTAATTTTGTCAAAGGATCGTGAATAAAAGGCAAATTTCCACAAAGAATAGCAAAAAACGCAAATTTTCTCAAAGGATCGCAAAAAGAAAACGCAAATTTCTTCAAAGGGCTATACGAAAAAATGAAATTTCGTCAAAGGATCGTAGAAGAAAAACGCAAATTTTGTCAAAGAACAGCAGAAAAAATGCAAATTTTATCAAAGAATCACGAAAAAAAACATGAATTTCGTCAAATAATCGTGAACTTCGGGAGGACCCGAAATCCGGAACGATGGAAGCATATTTCAAAATCCGCCAGTAGATGGCGACACTATACTGAATCAACCTCAAATCTCTCCCTACGAAATAAATCACTGCTACTTCTGAAAAAAAAGTGCTTACAGATTTTTTTTTTTTACAGAAATGTTAATATACATTTTTTTTTTATGAAATAGTTTTTTAAAGTTTTAAACAAAATTAAAAGATTTAAAAGCTTTAATATGCTTTTACAAATATTTAAATGACGAAAGTAGATAATATAACTTTAACTTTTAAAAGTATTCATCAAATTAAAACCTGATTTTGTCTTATTTTAAAAATATGCCTGAAAAAAACAAAAATAAATTCATTATTAAATGCATTAGTATGACTGGAAAGTCCTGGTAAGTACTGGAAAGTCAGACTCCGCAAAAAGTTAATTAAATTATGTCAAAGTCATTGCCGTATCATTTGCAAACATTATCTTCGAAAAATGTACTTACAGAAAAAAAGCTTTCAGAAATAAATTATAGAAATCCTTTAAATTATTTAAAGACTTATTTAAAACTTAAAACATTATAACTGGATATGATATACATGTTTTATACGAAAATATGCTGAACAGACATTATTTCAAGTAGAAGAAATTATCATTTAGTGGTCATGTGTTAGCATATCTTTTTCAGTAAGCCTAACATGGCGTTTAACTACGGCCGACTTGCAGACCAGAGTGGTACAGCTCGGTACCATTACAGACACTTTCTCGCCTTTTGGATTTTATTATAAGTAAGATAACATACAAAGTGAAAAGCTGGAGAGAATGTTTTTTAAATTCAATAATTCTTCATCATACCACTCATATTCCTATTTTTATGTGTCTCCAAAAAGCCAATGTTTTACGTGTTAAGAATATTTCTAAAGTTGTAAATATGAGTATCTGTTTGCAGCACTAATGCTTAATCAGTGAATTTGTGTGTGGATTTCGCATTGCAGTCTAATATTTTTTAGCAGTATTTAATAGTTTTCAGATGCAGGTTTAAGTTTCTAAAGAAAATTAAGGATAAAAATATCTGCAAACAACATTAGTCAAACCAAAATATTATCTCATTTTATTCCATCAAAGTTACAGTAAAAACTGATCAAAGATAGCAAAATGCACATGTGAGGAAAAAAATTAACAATCATATGTTAACTGCATTAGAGGATGATATCATCGGCTTTGGGAAAAACATGGGACAAAGGAAAATAAATTGAATATATATAAAATAAAATTTAATATAACAAAGTGTACATTTTAGACTACACATGAAATACCACTGCTGCAATCAATCAATAGTGTATTTTTCTTCTAAATATTTGAATTTTGCTTTTTAATCATAAATATAAAATAAGCCTATGCAACAACAATGTCCCACTTTATCTTATTTGTACTATTTTTTTATATATAATCCTTGTTGAGCACAATATAAAGCAGTATTTTATTTTTCGGGCGACATTGATTTGAGAAAAACCTTCATTTCATTTATGAAGACAATGCTGATTTAATTTTAACTGCAATTTTTAATTAAAAATATGTTTTAACGAAATGTGAGTGTACTATGCAGAGACGGATCTAGACTAAATTTTAGCCGGGGCAAGCTTGTAGATTTGCACCCCCCCCCCCCCCCTCCCTGCTCCCAAGAATATCAGAATAAAATCTGCGTAAACAATTGCTTAATGAAGTAATATTAATACTCAGTACTCAAAATCTGTATTTTTACTAGGCGTTTTTTCTATATAAAAAGGACAATATTCATTACACAATACAAATATTACAGAAAATATACCTGTTTTAACATCTACAACACCTATTAAAGATTTACTTTGCGAACTTTCTTTGATACAAAAGTTTTATTATGTCGTCATAAGGTAATTTACAAGCTAGATCATTTTCTAAATTTATTATACATAAATTGGATAATCGTTGTTCTTTTGTTAAATTTCCTAGATATCTTTTAATCAATTTTAATTTACTGAAACTTCTTTCATTAGAAGTGACGGATATAGGTATTGTTAGAAATATTTTTAGACAAGTAGTGAGATTTGGATAAGCATCCTGAAGTCCATATAAATTTATGATTCTTAGCAGTTCAATAGCCGAACTTGACTTCATCTTTTCATCTAACTCCAGTGCATGAGAATTGAAGCTATTTGAAGCTTTCGACTTCCAGAAGTTCCTCTTTACCTATATCGTTTTTATACATATTTGCCAACTGCTCAGTTTGTGCTTGTAATTTTTCTTTTGACATTTTTAGGATATGCCTTCCATGAAAAAAACTAAACATGCCATTGAGATTTTGAATAGCTTCAAACCTGTTTCTTAATTCAGTTAAGATTCTGTCCACCACTTCAACGATTTTTAGTTTGGATTTATCCTCATCAGAAATAGCACTATTTTCATCTTTAGAAAGCTCATAAAAAAAACTCTTCTTTTCTGTCTTACTCGTTACCCTAAATATTGCCTCAATAACAATATCACTAGGTTACCATTTGCATCCTGTATTGTATTAATTGTAATACTTGCCCTTTCTGGATCTAACATTTTAATGAGACCATTTAAGTGTTTTACAGATCTGTCAATCGTCATGCCTTTCCTTTGAAAAAGTTTCTTCCCTATATCTAGTTGAGTCAGCAATTTATGCCAGAAGCATGTCATCACTATGAATTCAAATTTGGTAATATTAAACAGTAGTGAAGAAGCTTCTGTTTTTGTTTCAGGAGTTGGTAATGGGTCAGTTTGCAACTCCTTTAGAACATTTATGATCTTTCTAATATGTTTATAAATTGCTGTTACAGCTTCACGTTTTGATGACCACCGAGTAGTACTTTGTAATTTTAGTGAAAGAGGAACATGTTTTCTTAGAATGTCCCATCTGCTAGTTGAGACACAAAAATATTTGTAAAGGCAATTTAAGGTACCAAAAAAGTCTCAGCTTCTGGTAAAATTTTGGCACATTTACACCATTCACCCCAACAAGATTGAGGGTATGAGCAGAACAAGGAACAAAAAATGCTAAATCATTTGCTTGGAATATTCGGTTTTGGACTACTTTATATTTTCCGGACATATTGGAGCCATTGTCATAGGATTGGCCCCTATAGTTATTTATATCTAGACCATCATTTTCTAATTTCTGTAAAATGAGTTCAGTAAGGACTTCTCCAGTTTTCTGGCTGACATTGAAGAAGTCAATAAAACTTTCAATTATTTCAGGACCATTTGCACTCATCTTTACACATCTAATAACCTGTGACATTTGATCTAAATGGCTTACACCAGGAGTAGGCTCGAACAGAATGGAGAAGTATTTTGCTTCTTTGATATCACTAAAAGATGTTCTCTTATTTTCGCAGCAATAATCTCTAGAAATTCATTTTGAAATGCCATGTGAAAAGTAACTAACTTGACCACTCTGATGGTTAATATGATCGCGAAGATCAGCATGATAGTGTGATACTAGCTCAATTATATTTAAGAAAATCCCGGATTAGGATTAGAGAAATCAAGATTTTCATGTCATCCTCTTAGAAACATACCTGTCTTTGCCAGATACATTATTACATCGACTATTACATAACAGAACGGATTTCCAATGAGTCTCCTCTTCCAAAATTTTATTTTGAAAATCTCTATTAATACCACCAACTTTAGAAAGTGAATTTTCGAGCGTGAATTTATTGTTAAGTTAACCTACGCCATTTAAATTTAATTAATGTACTTTTTTGCTTCAAAATTAGTACAATTGGCGTGACTGTGAAGCACAACTTAAGTTAACATATTTTATTATATAAACATTTCTATTGAAAGATTTAATTAATTTTTAAAAAGTATAGGTGCGATATTTTGGAAATCAAAATTTAAAAGGCTTATTAACAACTGATAATACATAAATAAAACATAAAACTGATTCACATGAATAGAAAACATTTTTAACTACATAAATAAAATGGCTGTAAAGGGCCAGAACGCGTTGAATTCTCAACAAAGTGTAAGTTTTGTTTTCATTTTTTAGACAAAAATGTCTGTTAATTACAAGAATATCTAAATTTAGAAGAAATTAATAAAAAATCGATTTATAATTCTTTTCTTACATATCAGCTCAGTTATTGTATAGAAAAGGAGATTTTTAGAACATAAATAATACATATAAATTATTATATGGTGTAGCACGTATAAAAAAACAAGTAACTTGTTTGCTTATCTTCATGAATATCGCTCGGCTTAAGCCATGAGGACATACTAGATCAGTAGTTCTTAAACTTTGTGATCCCGCGGATCCCCTTTGATGTAATATGCATTTCGGGGACCCCCAACAATATTTTTCTTAATATCAGATAAGAAGTTTTTTTTAATGCATACATCTATACTAATATTATAAAGGAGTAAAGATTGTTTGTTTGTTTGTTTGTTTGTAGGGGGTAATCTCTGGAACTACCGAACCGATTTCAAAAGTGATGGTGGCAAATTGATGGTGACAACCCCTGCTCCAACATAGACTATATTTTATGTTGGTGCCACTACCCCAGGGGGGTGCAGGAGCAAAAAACGTTCTAAAATTGCGATCTTTTCTATACTGAAGCAGCTAGAAATTTGCAATTTGGCGTTGTAGTTACTTATAAGATGTAAATGCTCTCTAAGAACAAAAAAAAAAAAAAAAAAAAAAAAAATCGAAATTTAAAAGGGTGAAATGAGCGAAAAGCGTTCTAAAAACATTCTAAATTACAATTTCTATGGAATCGCTAGAACTACCGAACCGATTTGAAATTTGGCGTTGTAGTTACTTATAAGATGTAAATGCTCTCTAAGAACAAAATAAAAAAAATCGAAATTTAAAAGGGTGAAATGAGCGAAAAGCGTTCTAAAAACATTCTAAATTACAATTTCTATGAAATCGCTAGAACTACCGAACCGATTTGAAATTTGGCGTTGTAGTAACTTATAAGATGTAAATGCTCTCTAAGAACAAAATAAAAAAAAAATCAATCTAAAAGGGTGAAATGAGCGAAAAGCGTTCTAAAAACATTCTAAATTACAATTTCTATGGAATCTCTAGAAATACCGAACCGATTTGAAATTTGGCGTTGTAGTTACTTATAAGATGTAAATGTTCTCTAAGAACAAAATAAAAAAAAATTCGAAATTTAAAATGATGAAATGAGCGAAAAGCGTTCTAAAAACATTCTAAATTACAATTTCTATGGAATCTCTAGAACTACCGAACCGATTTGAAATTTGGCGTTGTAGTTACTTATAATATGTAAATACTCTCTAAGAACAAAATAAAAAAAATTCGAAATTTAAAAGGGTGAAATGAGCGAAAAGCGTTCTAAAAACATTCTAAATTACAATTTCTATGGAATCTCTAGAACTACCGAACCGATTTGAAATTTGGCGTTGTAGTTACTTATAAGATGTAAATGCTCTCTAAGAACAAAATTAAAAAAAATTCGAAATTTAAAAGGGTGAAATGAGCAAAAAGCGTTCTAAAAACATTCTAAATTACAATTTCTATGGAATCTCTAGAACTACCGAACCGATTTCAAAAGTGATGGTGGCAAATTGATGGTGACAACCCCTGCTCCAACATAGGCTATATTTTATGTCGGTGTCACAAACTCCAGGGGGGTGCAGGAGCGAAAAACATTCTAAAATTGAGATATTTTTTATACTGAAGGTGTTAGAAACATGAAATTTGGCATTGTAGTTACTTATAAGATGTAAATGCTCTCTAAGAATAAAATTTAAAAAAAAATCGAAATTTAAAAGGGTGAAATGAGCGAAAAGCGTTCTAAAAACATTCTAAATTACAATTTCTATGGAATCTCTGGAACTACCGAACCGATTTCAAATATGTTGGTGGCAACCCCTGCTCCAACATAGGCTATATTTTATGTCGGTGTCACTAACTCCAGGGGGGTGCAGGAGCAAAAACGTTCTAAAATTACGATTTTTTTAATACTGAATGAGCTAGAAATTTGAAATTTGGCATTGTAGTTACTTATAAAATGTAAATGCTCTCTAAAAACAAAATAAAAAAAAATCGAAATTTAAAAGGGTGAAATGAGTGAAAAGCGTTCTAAAATCATTCTAAATTACAATCTCTATGGACTCTCTAGAACTACCGAACCGATTTCAAAAGTGATGGTGGCAAATTGATGGTGACAACCCCTGCTTCAACATAGGCTATATTTTATGTCGGTGTCACTAACCACAGGGGGGGTGCAGGAGCGAAAAACGTTCTAAAATTGCGATTTTTTTTATACTGAAGGAGCTAGACATATGAAATTTGGCATTGTAGTTACTTATAAGATGTAAATGCTCTCTAAAAACAAAATAAAAAAAATTCGAAATTTAAAAGGGTGAAATGAGCGAAAAGCTTTCTAAAAACGTTCTAAATTACAATTTCTATGGAATCTCTAGAACTACCGAACCAATTTCAAAAGTGATGGTGGCAAATTGGTGGTGACAATCCCTGCTCCAACAGCCTCTTTAATAAAAAACTACGCGTTTCTGACGACTGGGTTTTCGCTAATTGTTGCCACAGATTAATCTCGGAAAATGAAACATTTGAAGTTACTGAAAAAAATAGTAGCTCGAAAAGTATTTGTCAGAAAATTGTTAGGCAAACTGCGTTTGAAAGGTAAAAAATTGTAATTTTCTTGATATAAATTTCAAATCTAATGATTATGCCATTTTTCAAATATTGAATTTGAAAAATTACCAAATTTCACAATGGAGTACCATAGCGAAACCTTCATGTGTAAAAAGATAATGATAAGGGCGACGTGTCTTGGCGTGTATATTGGCTATAGCACGAGTCACAAATTATAGTAGCCTTATTATTCTGTTAAAATATAAAAGTGAATTATGAAATGTCAATATTTTGTTGGATTAAAAGTTCGTTATAAGAAATTGACCAGTGTAGCGAGCGTAGCTTGCTAGTCTTATATATTTTCATTACGTATATTCTATGTTTAGTTTACAGGGTTAAAAAAACAGCTGCATTAACAAGTAAAATAATTAACATATATTTAGTAGACAATTAAAATATACATGCTTCTACTTGTTAGGAAAACGATGCAACTGCTTGTTTGGTACTAGATGTACAATACCTGTTTCAATGTTTGAAACATGTATCCGCAATTCTGCTTCGATATTCATTCTATTTCTGCATGTGTTTTGCATGTGCACAAGGGTGGATATCGTCTTTTCACACAAATATGTGGTGCAGAAGAAAAGAGTAATTGCTTAACCCTTTCAGGGGCAAAGTACTTTCAATACTAAAATGTTGAAATAAATGACTGGCACCGGAATTAACGTAGAAATTTATATGGTAATAAGAAAAGGGCAAAAAATCACACACATATTAAATGGAAAAGATTTTAGCAAAATTTTGGTGCCATTGTGGCGTTTGGGAATTAAAATTAAGTGGTTTCATAAACATACCACTGGCCTTGAAAGGATTAAGAAGGCTATTCTCTGGTAAGCCAATTTTCATGGAGCCATCACATGCTAATCCTGTAAGTTGTTTCTGTTCTAGAAAGTCAGGGTTTGTCGGCACTAACTTCTTGGAAATAAAGTGTATCTCTCATCCACTCATTTTCTGACTTTGAGGGGCGAAAATAAATTCGGAAGTTACTTTCAAGTGCTCCAGGTGAACAAATTGTATCGCCACAGGTTTGTAAAATACCGACTGACGTTGCAAATGATTCAAAAATATGATTCTCATGTCGATTTGCAAACAAATAATTTTTTTATTTTTGTTTCTACTTTGCAGTGGATTTTAGAAATGTGTATCGATTTGTTCCGTAAGCTTAAATACAGCTTACTGAGAAAATTAAAAATATCTGTACGCCAATTTGATAAATCAAGGCAAATCATTGAAACAGTCGTTCAAATAAAATTAGGAGTTTTATTCACTTACGCATTGCAAAAAAGCGATTTAAGATTTTTCCACGTGACAGACATCTAATTTCTGTATGTAAAAGTAGTTGTTTGTGTTGACTCTCAGTTCTTCACACAAAATCTTAAAAAGTATAGAATTCAATGGATGAGCATTGATATAATTTATTACTGAAACAACTTCGTTGAATGGCGTCTTCAAATCTGCAGGCATTTTTTTTTTTTGGCAACCAGCAAGTCACAGTGAATACAAACATTACTGGAAATATCTGAACTCTCATCTGTTTACAAAAAATGGCAAATTTTACACGTTCCATCAGATGGTTTTCAATATTTTCACACAAGTCTGTGATCCTCTTCTTAACACTGATATAAGGAGGAGAAAACAAATGTTCGATAAAAATGTTTGCTTTGCACAGTGATGAATTCAGAGTGCGACCGGGTGTATGTGTGTGTGTGGGGGGGGGGGGGCAAAGGGGGGATAACCCCTGGGGGTCCGCGGACCACAGTTTAAGAAACGCTGTACTAGATGATAGCTGTGAAGCCTCCTCATCTCTTTTTAACACTTTCCAACCTAGTTGAAAAGTGTTTATGACTTCGGTTTGTCTGGCCGTATGGCCGTCTGCCGTCTGACCGTCTGACCGTCTGGCCGTGCTCTAACTCCCGTAAATATGCTCAGATTGTCCTGCAATTTTTATATGTTATTGTCGTTACCTATAGCATGCTCCCTATTTCAACTGAAGTGTGTAGCACTTATAGTTTTTTTACAGGGACACTCAAAAAAATTCCGTTAAATTACGGTCTATGGGGAAAAATCATTTGCGGTTAATTTAATGATGTTACACAATTTCAAACACATTTTAATTGATATATATCACTAAGGTGCATTACAAGAAGCTTAATATGGAATAGGGTGTGCATAGCACTTATAGTTACTTTACAGGGACAGTCAAAAGAATTCCGTTACATTACGTCTATGGAGAAAAATCGTCTGCGGTTTAATTAAATAATGTTTCACTATTTTAAACGCATTGAAATGTATATATATCACTAAGGTGCATTACAAGAGGCTTACTACAGAATATTGTGTGTATAGCAGTCATCGTTCATTTACAGGGACACACAAAAGAATTCTCTACTGTCTGTTAACAATAATTCCTGGAAGTGCGTTTTAAGTTGCTGAACGCGATTTTAAATTGAACTCACTTTTTGTCTATTACTTGGCGTGATGTATAAATTCTGCAGATCATATACAGGGCAGCACAAAAGTTCGCGAACACATTTCCGTTTATTGACAGAAACTCCAGAAGGAGAATTTTAAACTGTGCTACGCGTTTTCTAACTAAACTAAAATTTAGCATCCTATGTAGTATATATACAAATCTATAGATCATATACAGGGCTGAATAAAAGTATTCGGATATTTTTCCGAATATTGTATATGTTGGAAATTCCTGAAATTACGTTTTTAAATATGTTGTGCGTTTTCCAAATTGTTTACTTCGATGTTATCTTTCAGCTTATTAAACGGTAATGATTTGTAAAATTATTTTGGAAGTGTCGGAAAGTGTTACATAATCTATGCTTGACGCATGATTTTCCGTTCTTGTTTTAACCTTCTTTCTGTAATAATCACCCAATGTCTTTTAGACATAACCGAAATAAAATACTGCACACGCTGTAAAACAACATAGAAGAATGTCGGAAAAGAAATGACGCAAAAATCTTTGAATTTTAAATAAAAATAAATTTCTTAAAAATACTGGTGGAAAGGGATATTTTATATAATATAGTACAAATTAATTTATTTTTTATTTCTGATCCTTCGGAAACGAAAGTAAACCGCCGTTGAACAAAATAAAATTGAATATATTTTCATGAAAATTTTTAATTTTCCTTTATTCTTAATCTTTTATGATTCCTCATTTTTGCGCCCTTCCAAGTCTTGCACCCGGGGCAGCTGCCCCGGCTAACCCCCCCTTAGATCCGTCACTGGTACTATGTCAGAAGCCATTTAAAAAACCTTTCCAATGATGTCTCATTCATTGTTCTGCATTTTGTGGATGCACAGAAAAAGAGATGTTGAGAACAGAAATAATATATATGATCATTCACTTTCCACCTCTGTTTTTTCTAGCATATAAAGTTAAAAACCTTTAAAATTCTTTCATTCTTTTTCTCTGTTTGTCACTTTGTAGTAACAATAAATGAAAAATTAAATCATTAAATTAAAATTTAAAGATTTTTTTTTCTATGTGGAATTGAATACTTTATTATGTATAGTATATATATATGCATATTATGTACTGATAAAGTGTTTCTTTTTTTAAGTTATACCAACTTGGAGCTGAGATGCACTGACAAAATTTCCTTGTGAAGCATAAGGACTGGGACATTTTAAAGTGCAGTTTTTGTACATAGCCATATTCTATCCATAAAGATACACATGCTTTGAAATGTTATTCATGATGAAGAGAGAGCAGGCCTTGATTTTTCATTTTGTATTTTATGAACTCACTCGTTTCCATTAAAATATATCTTTCTTAAACTGCTGTATTTTTTTTCTATGTTTTTACCAATTAGTAGTTTTTTAACTCTCTACCTTTTAACATAAACGATTATTATATTTTTTACATTATTTTATCAAAAATAATTTAATAATGTGATCTTATAAGCAAATAATGTGTGTCTTCAAAATTTGCTTGGACTCTTTCTAAGATATTAGGGGGGGGGGGATGAACATGATGGGTAGGGAAAATCTTTATTAAAATGTATATTTAAATAAATAATGTCCACTATTCATTTATATATTTACATTTAAAAAGTCTGGTGGATTTTTAAAATATTAATAAAAAAATGTTCTAGATCAATGACATGTGATTATTTAGAACAGGGGTGGCAAGACTTTAAACAACCGCTTGATAAATTATTTTGAAAAAAAAAATATTTAATTGACAATGACATTTGGTGGATCAATAAATAATGAACCAAAATTGCTTAATTTTTTTTTTCGAATTTTAAAAATGAGTTATATTTAGATATTACACTGCAATAATTATAGTAACAGTTACATTTTAGAAAGTAATAACAAACAGGATAATGCAATTTCTGTCTCTGGATTTTGGATGAAAAATAATTAATATCAAGTTCATATTTAGTTGATCTCAATATTAATAAAATTCTTTCAATTAATGACATTTGTTGAGGAGAAAAATCCCCAATTGATAAAAAGTAAATAAACTGTGTTTTCACACACAAAAAAAAATCATGCAATTTATGTAGAACCTAAGTTTTATTAAATATAATCTTCTTCCATTTGAGATTTTTAAAAAGTCCACATTAAAATTTAAGTAGGAACTATGATTTTGCAAAATATCATTAAAATAAAATTTTTAGTTTCCGAAATAACAATAGACAAACAAAGCCATACCCTTGTAAATTGATTGAGTACAAAAGACTTAAAGATTTAAAAAAAAAAAAAAATCATTTAATATTCATGCAACTTGTGTAGAACTGAAGTTTCATTAAATATAATCTTCTTCCATTTGAGATTTTTATGAAGTTCATGTTAAAACCTAAGGAATTGCGATTTTACAAAATATCATTAAAATTAAGTTTATAATTTCGAAAATAACAACAAACAAACACAGCCCTCTCTTTCTCCTTACAAATTGATTATGTACATAGAAGACTTAAAGAAAGATTTCCCTTTTTATTATTTTATGAGTAGTAATTTTTCGAACTGAGTAAAAATGTGTCCTACTCATGTGATTTATTTACCAATCCGTTTGATTGTGTTAAAATAATAAACGTTTTATTATTTTAGTTATTTTGTATGTAATATTTTTATTTTATAAGTATGAGAAGCATTATTCATTCTTTTGTCAAATTTACAATTGTATAGTTTCATTTATTTAAAATGTGTAGTATGAGTGTTCTGCAACTGTGTATTTCTGCCAAATACCGATATATCAGTAGCAACAACTAATGGGGCTGATGTAGCATGTATATGGCTTGTCCTCTGGTACTAAGGCACCTTATGCACCCGATTAAATTTTTAAATGTTCCTTACTACTGGATGCATATTATTTTTTTAACCAGTGATTTTTTATAGTACATGCTTAGCATTAGTGTTTTAATTTAATTAAATGTTACAAAATAAATTAGGAAGAAAATAATTAAATTACTTTTGAACTTTTATTGATTACTATTAAAATTTCAAATGTTAGAGCCTAATAGTTATAAAGTCAGAGAGTAAGTCAGAGGGTTTTTTTTTTTTAAGAGAAAAAATTATGAGTAATATAATAAACTTTAGCTCTCATGACTTACTTAATTTCAAAACTCTGAAATTAAGAACAATGAAATATTTGAACAGGATGTCTAGCCACCTGGATAACCTGGAAAAGTCAGGGAAATTTATTTGTACTATGAAAGTCAAGAAAATTTACTATTCCTGGTTAGTCAGGAAAACTTGAAAATTCTGAGGAAAACCCTGAGAAATTTGAAACTTCCAATTTTGATTTATAAAACTTTACTCTACTTTATTTCAATAATTCTTTGTAACTCAGAGAATTTCAATACCAGCTTCACTGAATCTTTGTACAGCTTTGTAGGATTGCCTAGGTGATTCAATCTGCTTATTTATCTGTTTTTGGGAATGGAAAAAATGTTAGTTTAATTTATTAAATATTTACAATCCTTAAATTTGATTAGTTACAGATCAGCTATATTACTTATAAAGAAAAAGTTTTTGTATAATAAGACAAAGTACTCTGAATTTAACTGTAACTGGTGTGATAAAAAAATTATTAATCCAGTTTGAATGAAATGGGTGGAGCCTGGTGCTAAAAGTATGTATCTGCAAAATGTTTACCATGTAAAAAAGCATTATCATTAAGAAATATAGGGGCGTCAAGCAAATATTAATCATAAAATAAACATCTTGGTGTTCAACAATTTGTAAATTTTGCAAAAAATTGTTTAAAAAATCAGCATTTTGTGCTTCAGAATCACTTGTGAAAATTTCACTCTCAAACTTTTAAGATTTTTTTTGTATGTAACATCACAAAATCTCAATACCTGTAATTTTTATTATTATTATTATTAGTTTAAAAAACCCAGAAAAGTCAGAGAAATTTGTAGCCGAGCTCGTCTATACACTCTGATTTGAAAAACGTAGTGAAATTTTGAAAATGTGAATTAGCCATAATCAAAATCACACATTTTCTTTTGCCTCCTCCCCCAACTTTCTTTAAAGATCCTTACATTACATTACTTCAAAAAAAAAAAAAAAAAATGTGCAATTGGTATGTGTGTGTGTGTGTGTATATATATATATATTCTTCAAAATTATGATGTTTGTTGATATAAATAATGTTACCCAACACAACTTTGGAAAAATATTTTTAAATATTTATTCAGCACCTTATAAATACAAGACACAAATAAAAGTAGAATTAATGGCTTCATTATAAAAATGGAGCATTGGTTTACATTAGTAAAAACTTTCACATTGGTTCAAATATAATACATTATACAATTTTTATTCTGATATATAAAAAGGAAGCATGTGTACTTAGAGAAAAAAAATCTCCAGCATAGTACACTTTAAGACCATCTTGTTCTCAGTATTTTTATCTATACTAATAAAGTACAAGATAAAGAAGAAATATTTGTTTGAAGAGGACAACCTTTGGAACTATCAAATCAATTTCAAAAATGAGTGTGACAGTTTCTGTTCCAATAATGGCTATATTTTATGTCAGTACCACTACCCCCAAGGTTGTAGAATTAAAAAACACAAAATAAGAATTTTATTTAGTTGCACGATCTATAATGTAATGATTTGTAATACTATCATTCAATATTTCATGTTCTCTCTCAGATTACACACATTATTTTATTTTTTCTTGGATGTTTGTTTCTGTATTCCTATCCATGAAATAATTAAACCCATAAATTCGGTAAGTTAAATGATGCTGCATCATTACATTTTGAATTTTTATGTGTTCAATCTCTATGGTTTCTCTTATAAGGAATGGATTGTATAGATTGGAGGAAAAAGTTATCTTACTTTCATTGAAATTTATTTGGATGATTTCTTCTTGATATAATCTTGCAAGGGCTGTGATTTTTCTATTATACAGTAAAAATATCAATTATATATGTGCTACTTTTTTCTATAACTAAAATTCTTGCTAGTCATGTCATAGTAATTCTTTGATCTGTCGTCTTTAATAAATGGTATTTCAGATACTCCTGAATAATTTTCATAATGCATTGTATCAATTTCAGTGCAAATGACATCTTTTAATTTCAGAGGCGATGTGGTTATTAACCCATTCGGGACCATGGGTGCATATATGCACCCTCAAAAAGAGCATAAAGAATTTGTTTTAGGCACCAGTAAAAAATAAAAGTAATATTTGCTTTCTCTAATTAGAGCATTTTTGTGATAGTTTAGGTAAAGGTAGTTTTTTCAAAAAAAGTGGTGCCAACCGAATAAAATTTGTGTAAAAGCCGTCGGTCCCGAAGGGGTTAAGCAGATATTAAAGCATTTAAGGCTGTATTTTAATTTCTCAAAAATGTTTGGAAAATATTGAAGAGTATAAAGTTTCTATTTTTGTGAATAAAATTTGTCTTCAGACTTCTTTATTATTGGAAAAATATCCAGTATTTATTAATATGTTATACCTTAAAACCATTATTAAAAGTAATTCTACGAATAATACCCAGTTCATTATCATTCATATTCATTATAATTTGTTATAAATAAATGGATTTTTTATGGCAAAAGAAAAAAAAAAGTTAAAATTTTCACTGATAGGTGGTACTATTATAAGGTATATGTTGTTAATTTTTTTGAAAGGCGTCTTTCAGGAATACATGTTGATGTGGACAGCTACTGTCCAAGCCCCTGTGTAGAGGTTAAAAGAGATAATATAACAGGTATTTCATGCCTGCCAACTTATAAGGTTTAACCTTTAAATGTAAGGATTTAGGTCAAATTGTAAGGTTCTAAGGGTGGCAGGTAAGATTGTTAGGTTTGTGGCAAAACTTGAAATGATTCTTCAGATATGTTACTTATTGAGTAAAAAAATAAAATTGATTCACATATTGTGTTTATGTTACAAAGATGAATATGATTAGCAATATGGTATACGTCATGGCAGCCAAATAGTAATTCACAACACGCTAGTCTATGCCAGTGATTTTTTAGCCATGCTGTGTATTTTTTAAATTTCTCACAGCAATGCTGAATGCGAAGTTGAAATTGAAGTTTTAAGACTTTTTTGATTAGAAATTTATTAGATTTTTTTTTACTTATAAAATATTTTAATGATTAAAAGCATGTGAGAAGATTGCTGTAAAGAAATGTATGACAAAGAATTGTTGAGTAAAGCCAAATCAGCCTATTTAAAGTACATCAAAAAAGAATTACTAGTGCTAACATTATTTGGGCTATGTCTTTGACTTTATTTTTTAACTTAAACAATTACTCGTTTAATATTTTTGTATTTATCAGTAAATTTTGTATCAAACCCTAGAGTACCATACCAAAGGCCTTCATAAACACCTACACATATTTTTAAAGATGCACAATGAAGTACATCGGGAAAATTATAAGGTTTTCTGAATAGACACGTTGTTGGCAGGTATGGTATTTATTTGCACTTTGATAATATGCCATATTAGCCACACCTATCAGTGAGAATTTTGACTCTTTTTCTTTTGTCACAAAAAAATCTGACTCTGACAAATCTTATGGTGCAAACTGAACTCCGATACAACAGTTTTATTTATTTATTTATTTTTGACAGGTGAATGGATTTATGGGACACCTGGTATAAATATAGGATAATTATTTTAAGTTTGTAGTGCGAGGTTTATTCAAAAACCATGTTTTCCAAGTGAAAGAAGATGAAACATAAGAGAACAGTCTTAGGAATGTATTTTAAATGTATTCATTTGGGGGGTAATTCTTTTGCAAGATGGCTTGCTTCCTGTAAATTTCCTGGAATCTTACATCTATGTACAGTTCTGCTAAGTCTTTTAGTCAGGCAGCACAAGATTCTTGATTACTATGCACTATCTCATGCTCGTCATCTTCATTTTTACATCTTGTGTTTGGCGATCTGAAGCCATATTTCATGTCTTTCACCCACTCCTCATCTGTCTCCAACAGCTTGTTGACGGCATCTGTGCAGTCTGAAGGAGGAAGCTCTCCACCATACTCTACTGGTAAAACTGAAGGATGGATGTGTTTGTGAAGGAGGCTCATATTTGTTCCAAACACTATAACCTGATTTAGAAAAATGGATAAATTCATATTAAAGAAAGCTAATAATAATAATTCTATTAATAATTCATTCAGTCATACTCAACCCGCAGGCCGCATGTGGCCCGGAGACCTCTTATGTGCAGCCCGAGACGCAATCATCAATCCATATTTATAAAATTAATTAAGTTATACATAAAAAGTATGTAAATCTTTCACTGTATTTAAATTTATATAAACCTTCACAAGTATTTAAAACCTTTATATGTTTTCATGGAAAGACAAAATCTGTTCTGTTATTAAAAATTATACACTTAAATGCCATTTTTTTGTCAAAAGTTCTTTTTACATGTAATTCTATTTGTTCTGCAGTGGTGTATACATTTTTTACTTCAACACTAATCAAACATTATTCTAAATTAATTCAATTTACACTATATACAAGTTGAACCAAAAGTTTTGACCTGATTATAATAATTCATTACAAAATAACCGGTTGTATAATAATGTAACTTGTTGTATCATTGGATAAGTCAGTTTTAGTTTTTTTTTTTTGCAATAGATGGCACGATTGCTCCTTCAAGAGTGACTCAGGGGAACATTTGTAAGGATGACATAATTTTTGGCCGAAATGGCATTGATTCAAGAGAAAGCTCAATGTGTACTTTGGTTTCACGAAACGAAATCGCCCATTAATGTTCAACAAACATTTTGATGTTATGGATGCCACCTTCCTTCTGCAAAATCAATAAAGCGATGGTATGACAGATTTAAAGAAACAGGCAGTGTTACTGATCTGCCCAGAAGTGGCAGACCTATTGTGAGTGCACCAATTGCTGACGTCAAAGAACTGAAGACTAGGGTACAAGCTGCTGTGTGTACTGTAAAGGAAGACATGTTAAAGAACACTTGGCGGCAACTAAAATACCGCTTAGACATTCTCCGAGCTACCAAGAGGGCACACGTTCAAATTTACTGAGGTATGTGGTCTTATAAAAAAATTTATAACAATACTTACAATGTGTCCAAATAAACACATGTCTAATTATAATAATTTGAGCCCAATAAATATTTATAATCAGGGCAAGACTTTTGGTTCACCTTATATTTCTTTTCTACAAATAAAAAAATAAAGTTTTTGGTCCCTTGAGATTTTTTCTTACCAATTTTTACTGTATTTTATTACCATTAGAATATAGAATAACTCTTTATGAAATAATTTAATTTCTTCAAAAGTAGAAAAAATATGTTGCAAACTTTCATGGAGCTAATAGTATTTCTCAATATACCAGGTGCGTCATAAATTCATGCAAACTTTAAAAAATCATAATAAAAGAAGTAATGATTCGAAAAATTTTCGGTTTGCGCGAGTATAATCAGTAGGATTTTGGATTTTTTTCCATGTATAATAAAAAATTATTCCAAAAGTAACCGATAGAGGGCGCTCACACGTCATACTGAGACGTTTTATGCAAATCAGGGAAGCACAAACAGACAATGAAACAAATCACAATAACATGACACTGTGCATTTATTTTAAGGTAAAAAGATGCTCAACATGACCACCACCACCACCAAGTATTAGGCAAGTGAGGCACGTCAATACGCCTGTTACAGCTGAGTGTAGCATGTCGGCATTGATGCCACCGACGGTCCGTCGAATGACATCTTTCAGTTCCACCAAAGTGGCTTGGGAGCCCCGGTATACACGAGACTTTAAGTATCCCCACAACCAAAAATCTGCCGGAGTCAAGTATGGAGATCGTGCGGGCCACTCAAACTTACAACCTCGACTTATCACTCGGTCTTCAGTGAAAGTGTCCAACAGGAACGTCTTGACTTCATGTTCAAAGTGGGGCGGGGCACCATCCTGCATGAAGGTGACGACAGGTAACGCATGTCTTTCCTGCAATGCAGGCACAACGTGGTCACGCAAAAAGTAAGATACCGTTCTGCAGTGACTGTACAGGTTTTCCAGCTGGATTCAGGACAAGGTTCTTCAAAAAAGAAAGGACCCAGAATGAAAGATGCGGTGAAACCACACCAAACAGTCACATGAGGAGCATGCAGTGGCTTGGTCAGGTACTCACGAGGGTTTGACATCGCCCAGATACTAGAGCTCCTATACTACAAGCTCAATCATACCGTCATTTAATAACCCAACGGACCAAAAACCAAGCTAAAACTGGTTAGCTTACCCTAGTAGTGGACGGACAGTGACAGGGACGGCAAACACCAGTTCGGGCGGTTTCCTAATGCTGAGCTGGGTTACAATATGGCGGTTATTTTGGTCAACAAGGTGGATATACGTCAGCTACCAGATACGACTGTTTTGCGTATTAATGTCACCATGCAGTGAAAAGTGTGCTTCATCCGTTCACATGACGTTCAGCAACCATTGTGGATCACGCTCCATTTGTGCCAGCGCCCATGAAGCAAACTTTAGTCTTTTATCTGTATCTGCCAGTAATAACTGGTGAAGTGCCTGTATCTTGTATGGATACAGATCCAAGATTCCGTGCAGAATACGTCGAATAGATGATTCTGGAATCCCCGTTATTTTCCCAGCTTCACAAGTACTGCTACTCCCCGTTGATGTCTCGACTGCTAATTCTTCCATGACACTTTTCACAACATGGACGCGATCCGCGCTCGAGGATGGTCTGCCACTACGTGGACGATCCTCCAAACTTTCCGTTTACTCAAAACGTCGTACTAAATTGAATATCCCATTCAATGAAATAGGGTTTTTTTGCGCCTTAAATCCTTTCTCCGTGCGAAACTTTCGCAATGCAATAGTTGTGGATTCACCATTCTTGTAGAAAAGTTTAACCACCAGCGCTCCATCTGGTAACGATAGCATGCTGCCGAGATCGAATGACGAATCCATTTCCAGCCAGGTGTTTTATTGCAAGCCTGATTTGCATAAAACTTCTCAGCATGACGTGTGAGCGCCCTCTATCGTTTACTTTTGGAATCATTTTTTCTTATACATGGAAAAAAAATCCAAAATGCTTCTGATCATACTCGCGTAAACCGAAACTTTTTCCGAGCATTACTTCTTTTATTATGAATTTTTAAAGTTTGCACGAATTTATGACGCATTCGGTATTTAAAAGCAACCTTTAGAATAACCTTAATTTTCAAAAGAATTTTAGTATTACATGTATCTTAAATGAGAAAATACAGTAAAACTTGTGAAAACGGAAATTGTCTAGAACGAAATTCTGCCTTAAACAAAATTTTCACGATTCTGATGAATGAAACACCATGCACAGCGAAGGAGGAGGGAATTTAGGGGTTAATAGAACACTTTAAAAACTGATAAGCTAAGTACAACAACTCTTGTGTTCTGAGAAATAAGACACGTATAAAAACAATTTAAAAAAGTGCTAAAAAATAGCATGAAATTGTTTCAAGGTTGATAAAAAGAAACGCTGTTAGAGGAAAATGCAATATAAAAAATAAAGGAAGCAGCTACACACTACTTAGCTGCAACAGTGTTTCATCTTATTTTTTCATTCCGCTCTAAAAAAGTGGGAGTTCCTTTCTAAAACTGTGAAACAACTTACTTCATCATCTGCATCCTTAATCTACCTGACTGTGTGTTTTACTTTACATTAATTATTACACTACTCTTCACTGTAAAACCTGTTAAAATGAAATTGTTAGAGACCGGGGAAAAAAAAAATTCTATTTTAGACAAGTATGATATGTAATGTTATTCCTTCAGTCGGAACAATCAAATCTGTCCGTTTAAGACAGGATTATGTTTCAGGCAGCTTCTGTATTTCAGTTTTACCTCAGAAAATCTACAGAGACAAAATTTGTCCCTAGGGAAAGCCTAGTGGGTATTAGGAAATAGCTGGACTAAAGGTAAGACTAATCACATAATATAGCAAAAGGAAATTTCATACAATTCGAGCTTTTAACAAATTCAGACGTATGTAACCCATTTCATCCCCACCTTTTCTTTTTTCGCCGAGATGATTTTTTGGAGTAGGTAATAGGATTTAGCTCGTTGGAGAGGAGACTGTTGGTTTAATGATTAAAAGGGTTACCGTTTTTTGATCTGTCTATCTGAAAAAAAAAAAAAAAAAAAAAAAAAAAAAACGAATACATAGTATTGTATATCCAGTTCTGATCTGCAATCAGTCCTACTCTGAAAATATCCCATTATGATACTCACCGTCGGGGGGAAAAAAAAAAGTCATTGTCACTCTTTTGTGGGTACCTTCTACATTTCTTGAAAACTTTCATGGGGGGGGGGGGGAAGAAAGCAAGAACGAAAAAGCAAATTATTTTAGCTTTCCATCATAACAGTGAGATATTATAAAAATGTATGTGTTCCCAAGTAAACACATCTGTTTAAAACTATGGTAGGGGCAACTGACCCCCCTCCCCCTCTCGATTCGCGCCTACACATTTAACATTTTGAGATAATTGTGTGTATTTAACCACTGCTTATATTGAGAATACAGACAGATTTTAAGTCATAACTAGCGTAACTTATAAGAATTTTTTTTTTTATGCGGTTTGTTTTAAAATGCTCGGAAAATATTGCTCTTTCATGTACTGTTTTCGCAAAATCGAAAATTTTGAAGATTTAACAGTAACATGCTCTCTCAAATAAAAATTTAAGTAACCTGAGAACACAACATAGAATTTGCAGGCATATGTGTTTGTAGTCTAAAATGATTATTCCACATATAAAGCAATTTAAGAAAATAAATAAAAATCAACGAAGGTAGAAAGGGATATTTGGTAAAAAATATTTCTATAATGAATTATTGACATACTGCATGAGTTTAAATTATATAAAATTTATTTTCTTTTTATCTTTCATCCTGTTTTATATCCCTTTTTTATTCAATAGAGTTGCAACTTCTTAAAATTTGATAGAAGATGCACAACAAGAAAGAAAAAAATTATTGATGTGTACAGTAGTGGCGACATCTGTACTGTATTAAAGAAACTATTTGCAGAAATTAAAGTAGTATCTTTTAACTACTGTAGATGGCAACACTAAACATTTAAATTCGGACTCTAAATTAAAAGTGTTTACAGTCCACTGATTAGCATGACACGAAATGAGGAACTTGGGCCGATGTTCGTGGATTAGGAATCGGCCACGGCCTACACCATTATACAGTAGGCCGTGAATCGGCGCGGTATGGGTGGTGTGACGTGTGACCGAGCCAGGTTTTAGTAGAACCTCTAGAATTACGTAAAGTAATACGCAGTAAATCTAGTAGCCCTAGTTTTTGGGGGGTTCTTGGTACGAAAACGATAATTAGTGTCACTTTCCATTCAAAAGCCTCCCTGAAGACATCCCTCCTATATCATTATGGCCGAAACTGGACGATGCTTAACAATATCCCACATCCCACCCTATAACTAGCAGATGTATCAAAAGATTTTTTATTATTATTTTTTTAACTTTAATACTGTTTCTGGATATTTTAATTATTCACGTTTCATTTGACCATTTTATAAAATTTTATCAAGTTCGTTCCGATAGCATTTTCAGTTTCAAATTTTTTTTTTCTTAAATTGAATTCTGAAATCAGTCCATAATTATGAGTAAGCATAGCCATTCTAATACGAATAGTAATAAATTTTAAAAATAGTCCATGTACTATTAAAAATAATAAAGAATAATATTAAATAATAATCATTTAAAAAAAAAACTTTACGCAACACATGTATTATTTTTCACATATGTAGATTCATTACATTAATTTACAAATTTCTGTTAACCAACTAAAGCTGAAATAGCCTGAACAAAATGCTTGGCAACGTCTTTGGAAGAAACTCTTTTCTTATGTTAAGAAATTTGTATTTCTTTGTCATCTTTAAAAATAACAATGCAAAATATTTATGTTTTTAGATAATGATTGTTAATGGTAACATACTACTAATTATTTATGAATATTTATTTTTTAATATATTTTATATAAATTTTGGTAATTGTCTATTTCCTCGTCGACCAATTTCTATTAAAAAAATAAAAAATAACTGTCGATAAACAATGAGACTTAATACCAGAAGTGCGTAAGCGTGCAATCAATCACATTAACTTGACGTCACATTCGTTACACGTTCATGATTTTTGGTCAATAACCGTGGCCGAATGCCTCGTCCGTTTATCCCAACTATGGAAGATAGTCGAAAGGTACTCCGCCAAAGAAAAAAAAAGTACATGACCCCTTTTATGAAGGTCCAAACAGACAGCGTTCATATGTGTCTCTTTCTCTGAAGTGATAAAGCAGTCCCTTTCATTTTTTGACTTTCTTAGCATGTCTAAAAGTTAGAGTTTAAGAGCGGGAGCCGTTGACAGTTGGGGAAACTTCCCTTTCTTTTGTCGATAAACACAAAATGATTCGAGAAGAATGGGAAGAGTTTTGATTTATACCCATCTCAAGATGTCTTGCTCAGGATCGCTTCTAAATGCAGCCGTAAGATGCGTATATTCGCAGTCTAAGCAAGTCTACATAACTCATACGACTACCCATTCTTTTCGAATCATTTTGTGGTCATCGACAAAAGAAAGCGGGGTCTCAACAAAAAAAAGAGGCGTTGACAATCGGTCATCTCCGTTACCTGCTTAACCTCTGAACTTTTGACATGCTAAGAAAGTCATGAAACATCAGAGTCCGATACACCACAATAGAAGTACCGAATCAGGATACGTTCCGTCAAAAGCGTAAGATAAAGCTGCTCGCATCAAAATTCCCTCCATATGGTATTCTAATAATATTATAGTTAAGTTTTTTGGGAGGATGAAATAAAAGCCAATAAAAACGGAAGTTTGGAAAGAACAGATTGCTCTTTAATTAGTTAGAAAATGTAAATAGATATTCGTTTATCACAGTTTTAACAGTACATCGCCATTGTTTCTCCCTTTGCAAATAAAGTCTCATGCCCATTAATCCACGTTTTTGTGGCAGAATCCTATAATCTTAAAAATAGTTTAATCACAACAAGTTCTGCAGACAGAAGATTGCAGATCATTTTAACACATTCCAAAATCTATATCTATACTATTATATAAAGAGGCAACGGTGACTGACTGAGTGACTCATCAATGCCCAGCCGAAACTACTAAAGTCAGGGTCACGCAATTTGGACTGTAGATTGCTGTTATGGCCTAGGCAAGCAATAAGAAGGGATTTTTGAAAATCCCCCCCCCCCCCGAAAGGGGTTAAAGGGGGGGTTTGAATGTTTTATGTCATTTTGCCATATCTCAGAAGCAGTTATAGATAGGAGCTTAAAATTCCAGAAAACAAATCTACTAAAAAAATGATTAAACACCTATTTCAGCAATTTTAGAAATTCCCCCCAGAAGGGGGTTAAATGGGGGTGGTCGAATGTTTTAGGTCATTTCGCCATATCTCAGCAGCAATTATAGGTAGGAGCTTGAAATTCCAGAAAACAAATCTACTAAAAAAATGATTAAACACCTATTTCAGCGATTTTAGAAATTCCCCCCAAAAGGGGGGTGGTCGAATGTTTTAGGTCATTTCGCCATATCTCAGCAGCAGTTATAGGTTGGAACGCGAAAATCAGGAAAACATATCTACTAAAAAAATGATTAAACACCTATTTCAGCGATTTTAGAAATTCCCCCAGAAGGGGGTTAAAGGAATAGTGGTCGAATGTTTTAGGTCATTTCGCCATATCTCAGCTGCAGTTATAGGTAGGAGCTTGAAATTCCAGAAAACAAATCTAAAAAAATGATTAAACACCTATTTCAGAGATTTTAGAAATTCCCCCCTGAAGGGGGTTAAAGGGGGGTGGTCGAATGTTTTAGGTCATTTCGCCATATCTCAGCAGCAGTTTTATGTAGGAGCACGAAATTAAGGAAAACAAATCTACTAAAAAATTGGTTAAGCACGTATTTCACCGAATTTAGAAATTTCCTCCCAAAGGGGGGTTAAAAGGGGGGTCGAATGTTTTAGATCATTTCGCCATATCTCTGCAGCAGTTTTAGATAGGAGCGCGAAAATCAGGAAAACAAATCTACTAAAAAATGAATAAAACACATATTTCAGCAATTTTGGAAGTTCCCCCCAGGAGGTGGTTAAATTGGGGGAAGGTCGAATTTTTTAGGTCATTTCGCCATATCTCAGCTTTTATGTAGGAGGGCGAAATTAATTAAAACAAATCTACTAAAAAATTGGTTAAACACGTATTTCGGCGATTTTGGAAACTCCCCCCAGAAGGTGGCTAAAGGGGTATTCAAAAGTTTTGGGTCGTTTCGCCATATCTCAGCAGCGGATTTAGGTAGGAGCGTGAACTTCAGGAAAACACATCTACTAAAAAATGGATAAACACGCATTTCAGTGATTTTAGAAATTCCCCCCGAAGGGTTTTAAAGGGGGTGGTTTTGAAAATTTTAGAACATTTCGCCGTATCTCAGCAGATATTTTATCTAGGTGCGCGAAATTCAGGAAAACAAATCTACTAAACAAATGATTAAACACGTATTTCAGTGAATTTAGAAATCCCTTCCCCCCTCGAAGGTGGTTAAAGGGGGATTCGAAAGTTTTAGGTCATTTCGCCATATCTCAGCAACAGTTTTAGGTTGGAGCGCGAAATTCAGGAAAACGAATGTAATAAAAACTAGTCGTTGGGGGCCACCGTAATACTTACCCATCATGGATATGCATAATGTAAAATATTAAAATAAAAATGTGTAAACTACATATAAAATGCATTGCAACTCAAATAAAATCGTGGCTTGATGACGTCACAAACTTTAAAGGTTCGATTACTGAATTGCTTGAAAGAAACATCCTTATAACTCCAAAAATAATAATCCTATTAACTAGCGGTTTATTGCATCGGATTAAGCGTCAAATTTCCAATTAAAATATATCTTTGAAGTGAAATTTGGATGAAATACAGGGTCATGAAAAATCGAAGAGTGTGGAAAATAGGATTCCAAATAT
This sequence comes from Maratus michaelseni, assembly GCA_963931845.1. Lineage (NCBI taxonomy): Eukaryota > Metazoa > Arthropoda > Arachnida > Araneae > Salticidae > Maratus > Maratus michaelseni. The sequence goes on from OZ007591.1 coordinate 24,536,987, forward strand.
CTCGGCAACTAATTATCCGATCGACTTCATGCTTTATGCAAAATTTATGTTTTTTTATTGTCTTTTATATTCATTTATTAAAATAACCAATATCGAAAATTTTTATATACCTTTTATCAGAACGAATATTTCGAGAGTCCGAAAAAAATGGTTCCGGTTAATCGAGGTTATTGAAATGAAATAGGCTTCTTCCCATTATTACATACTAAGTACATACCAAATTGCAAGTCTCTATCTCAATTTTTTCGGGAGATAGAGCGTTTACAGACACACACACAAACACACACACAGACACACAGACGGACGGCAAATTTTTTTTTCTAAAAATATGTTTTTCGGAATCTCCAGTGTTTGAAACGTGTAAATCCGTCAAATTTTTTTTTTCGATTTTCAAAACGATTACAAGACTTACCCTATACTACGTATGATGGGTAAGTAAAATTACATTGTCTACCCGTGCAAAGCCGGGACGGGCCGCTAGTAGTTTATAAGTGTTTATGACTTCGGTTTGTCTGCCTGCCGTCTGTCCGTGCTCTAAATATAATATACTCGGATTGCCGATATATATAATTTATTTTTACTGTGGCACGTTCGCTATTGAAAATGAAGTGTGTAGCATTTACAAGTCGTTTACACGGACAGTCAAAAGAATCCCGTTATATTATGGTCTATAGAGAAAATCCGTGCGCTGTTTAATGGTATTACAGTATTACAAACGTAATGAAATTAATGACTTTCGGAGGTGGATTAAAACATGTTTTCTGTAGAATATGGCGTGCAAAGCATTTATATTTCATTTACAGGGTCACACAAAAGAATTCGTTTACAAAATGGTTCTATGGGAAAAACTATTTTCAGTGTATTTTATTTATGTTACACTATTTTAAACATAATGAAATTGAAATACATTACTGAGGTTTACTACAAGATGCTTGCTGTAGACTATGATGTGCATAGCATTTATCGCTTACTACACACAAAAGATTTCGGATACAGTACTCTCTATTAGCGATAATTGCTGGATGTGCGTTTTCAGTTATGGCATGCGTTTTTAAGTTTAACTAAATTTTTGTATATTACGTAAAATGTATAAATTCTATAGATCATATACTGGGCTACACCAAATAATTCGAGGATTATTGAGTATGAGCGTGAATTGCTTAAACGTGGTTTTTAATTGAGTTTCATTGCATTTTCAAGCTGAACTAACTATATTTAGTATGCTAAGAAATATTTATAGAATTTAAATAATTTTATATACAGGACTATACAAAGTGTTTTTCAGACTGGTCGGTAATTGCTGAAATTTGATTTTCTATTATGTCTTATTATTCTATTATTTACGTGTACTTAGGTATCTTGTTTACTTTATTAAACAGCGAGGATTTGTTGAAGAATTCTAGAAGTGCTGGAAAGTGTTTCATAATCTATGCTTGACGCATGTTTTTTTTTCTTTCTTTTTCTTTTCTTTTTCTTCTTTTTTTTCGAAATGCAAAAGAAAACAGAGAAATGACAGTTAGCTTATATCCTTTATTTAAAAAAGTCCTTCTGGCCTGTACCGGGAGGAAAAGGTAGCTTTCCTATATCTTCGTTTTAAAATTTTAGCTAATGTTACACGAAAACAGCAAGTTAAAATGCAAAGAAACGTTTACAAAAGGTTCGTTAATACTGAATTTGAATAAGAAATTCGCCAAATTATTGAGCAATAGCCAAATTGGCTTCATTTATTAAGACTTATTTTGGTCGCCAATTTTGGCGAGAATTTGGCGATAACGGATATGAATATATAGTTTTATGCGTATGATTGGGAAAATTATTACAACAATGAAAGAAAATAATTTGCGAGTAATCGCGTTAATGTGCTGTTTTGTTTCAAAATGTCAGCCACCTTAGAATTTCAAACTGCTCTATCTCAGCCATTTTTACTTACCCATCATACGTAGTATAGGGTAAGTCTTGTAATCGTTTTGAAAATCGAAAATTTTTTTTTGACGGATTTACACGTTTCAGACACTGGAGATTCCGAAAAACATATTTTTAGAAAAAAAAATTTGCCGTCCGTCTGTGTGTCTGTGTGTCTGTGTGTGTGTGTGTCTGTAAACGCTCTATCGCCCGAAAAAATTGAGATAGAGACTTGCAATTTGGTATGTACTTAGTATGTAATAATGGGAAGAAGCCTATTTCATTTCATTAACCTCGATTAACCGGAACTATTTTATTCGGACCCTCGAAATATTCGTTCTGATAAAAGGTATATAAAAATTTTCGAAATTGTTTATTTTAAGAAATGAATATAAAAGACAATAAAAAAACATAAATTTTACATAAAGCATGAAGTCGATCGGATAATGAGTTGCCGAGATATTTGGAATCCTATTTTCCACACTCTTCGATTTTTCATGACCCTGTATTTCATCCAAATTTCACTTCAAAGAGATATTTTAATTGGAAATTTGACGCTTAATCAGATGCAATAAACCGCTAGTTAATAGGATTATTATTTTTGGAGTTATAAGGAATAACCTCTTTCAAGCAATTCAGTAATCGAGCCTTTAAAGTTTGTGACGTCATCAAGCCACGATTTTATTTGAATTGCAATGCATTTTATAAGTAGTTTACACATTTTTATTTTAATAGTTTACATTATGCATATCCATGATGGGTAAGTATTACGGTGGCCCCCAACGACTAGTTTAAGATAGAGGTAAACCAAAAAAATGCTCTGGAATCCTTGTATCAAGGCCTAACACGTAATTAAAAAATAAATTTGAATTTTTAACTTCTTTGTATATTTATTTTAGTTTTAAATTTTTAAATGGCCGCCATCTTGAAACAAAATGGCGGACCAAGCTGGCCAACGAACTCGGTCGAGACATTGGTGAGCTTAATACACACAATTAGTTTCATCAAAATTGATTTATAAATACGAGCGTTATCGTATGACATAGGTCAGATATATATATATGGATATATATATATATATATATATATATCAACATTTGAACGGAGGGTGGTTTTGGGGTCTGGGGGTCATGATCGGTGAAAATATATCGAAATTTTCCGGAACTGCTTTCCTCCGAACGGCTGCAATAGGTAGCTTTATACTTTTTACTTACCCATCATACGTAGTATAGGGTAAGTCTTGTAATCGTTTTGAAAATCGAAAAAATTTTTTTGACGGATTTACACGTTTCAGACACTGGAGATTCCGAAAAACATATTTTTAGAAAAAAAAATTTGCCATCCGTCTGTGTGTCTGTGTGTGTGTTTGTGTGTGTCTGTAAACGCTCTATCTCCCGAAAAAATTGAGATAGAGACTTGCAATTTGGTATGTACTTAGTATGTAATAATGGGAAGAAGCCTATTTCATTTCAATAACCTCGATTAACCGGAACAATTTTTTTCGGACTCTCGAAATATTCGTTCTGATGAAAGGTATATAAAAATTTTCGAAATTGTTTATTTTAAGAAATGAATATAAAAGACAATAAAAAAACAAATTTTGAATAAAGCATGAAGTCGATCGGATAATTAGTTGCCGAGATATTTGGAATCCTATTTTCCACACTCTTCGATTTTTCATGACCCTGTATTTCATCCAAATTTCACTTCAAAGATATATTTTAATTGGAAATTTGACGCTTAATCAGATGCAATAAACCGCTAGTTAATAGGATTATTATTTTTGGAGTTATAAGGAAAAACCTCTTTCAAGCAATTCAGTAATCGAGCCTTTAAAGTTTGTGACGTCATCAAGCCACGATTTTATTTGAATTGCAATGCATTTTATAAGTAGTTTACACATTTTTATTTTAATATTTTACATTATGCATATCCATGATGGGTAAGTATTACGGTGGCCTCCAACGACTAGTTTGTATTGAAAGCTACCTAAAAAAAAAAAAATTAAACTGCGTATCCACAAAATAAATAAAAACGGAATACGGTGCAAACGTATTAGCACTGCATTTGAAATCAAACGTGACGTTACGCTTTCGTATTATTGACGTTAAATCACATTGTTTGGCGATATTTTTTTTAAATATGAAATGATCAACGGAAAAGTAGACAAGTACTGAAATTTGTTTGCTGCAAAGAAATTATTCACATATTAGACGGCTTATTTTTTTCCCTTATAAATTCAAAAATAGTAAATAAAAAAAGTTTAATAACATCATACTTACTCTTTTCCTAAATTTTTCACGAATAAGAGGTTTGAACAATTTCCAAACCACATCTGCCAGTGGTGGAGTATTCACACAGTAGGCAACTTTGAAGCGACCCGGTAAGCAATCCTGAAAATAGAATGCAAATAATTCATGAACAAGAAGGCATTTGAGTTGAGTGACAAAAACAAATCTATTCTAAGAAATCGGGTCTCGGAATCAAGGCACGCTAATTTGCTCAGTTTCAAAAAGATTACCCTATTATGGAAGACTGAGTAATATTAACACGGGCAGTGGCGATCTTCTGTAATCCGGTTGCCATTTATTTACTTTTGACCTATTGGGGGGGGGGGGGGGGGGTTCGTTCGGTTCCCAAGACCGCATTCACCGCTGTGGCGACAGCTAACGGATGTTTTCGTCATTGTTTAAGTAAGATCAATTACAGATTTGAAAACCAGCCAGCTTGTATAAAATGGTTTAGTAAAATATGTTGCTGCGTCCCGGAGTTTCATAACGACGCTATAAGAAAATCATTTTAAAATAGACGTTTTAAATATAACGTTATTTTCTTCATTATTTTTTTTATGCACGTAATAATTTAAGTTTACTTTCTTTTATAATATTTACATGTAAATGTATTTTTCAATTGAAAAGCGTTTCTAAATTTTATTATTTAGACTTTTAAAATCTGACAACAGTAGGTAAAACACGTTTTTTTTTTTTTTTTTTTTAATAAATCTCTTTTCAAATCATGAAATTTTAAATAAAAATTGCAAAAAAAACCCCTTAAAAATCTAGACCCAAATTTAAAAAATGAACAGACACTGCACACCACAAGTATGTGCTTGCAAAATATCGTTAAATTGCTATGCATAGTTTTTGATCCTTTAAATCTTTTTAATTTAACTATTTTTACCGATTTCAACATTAAATAGCGCTTAAAATAATTCTTTGATTTAAAAACTGTCTACTTCAGCGTGTTTATTATACATTTCTCTATAAAACGACCAGTTTTCTTACTTTTATATGCAATAGTTTTTTTTTTTTTTAAATATTAGCCTAGATAGAGCCTCGGTCACAATAAACTCAATTACGGCAGCAGCGGCAGCAACGTTAGTTATTTACTTTTAGAATAGAGAGAAACAGCTTGTAATGTATGCTATAAACAAAGGAAACTAGATTAACCAAGCTCATTATTTCATTTTACCTGCATGAGTGAACAGAGCATCCACATTAGCCTGGGAGTGGCGGAATTGGAGAAGTGTTGAAAAGAGTAGTCTTTGAAGTCCCATATCGCGACGAATCCATTTATTTGAGTCACGGGATTTCGAAGGACCCACTGACTAAGGACGTTGCCAGCGCCAACAAATTCTTTGAAATTGAAGTTCTCCGGGAACCAGTTACCTGTGGGAATTTAAAAAGAGAAGAGACATAAAATGCTACGAAAGAAACACACATTTTGTCATTAAAACTATCAAATTTGAACTATTTTGAATGCCCATTAGGTCTAGATTTCGTACTGCACATGAGTAGAAATATCATTTTATTTAATGGATTTGTTTTAAAAAAAAAAAACATATTAATTAAGTATTGCGCGGCAGCGCAATACTTATTTATTTCCAGTGTCACATCTTAATGTTAATTTAACACAGCAAATCCCATTGAACGAGTTAATTTACTAGAGTTTTTCCCACTTTTTGTACGCGTTGCCACAAAATATTTACTCTGGCTAATTCTAATAAAATTTGACATTTGAAATAGTGAATTGTTTGGCTGACGTCAGGATCAAAACGGATGATTAAATGTCATTGAATATAGGTGGATTATAATCCAGGAATTAACATAGGCTATGTTTTATTTACGTTATTCAAATATTTTTCATAATAATTCAAAATTTCACAATTTTTATTGGGAATCAATCGACATTTTCCTATAAAATTTAACTATGTTTCTTTATTGTTGCCAACAATTCAAAAACCGTAATAATAATTTGCCCCAAAGCAACTAATTTTCAATTGAAAGATTTCCACGTTCAAAATAAAATTGAATTATTTTTTTTTTTAGTTTAAAAAAAGGGGGGGATCAACACGACGTCATACTCTAAATAAACGGACATTTTCTAATATTTGGTTATAATTCAAGCAGAAAGCAGGCGAATATATCGCTATATTTGTAACAAAAAAAGCATTTATGAGTTCAGCAGCAGTAATACATTTGTTAATAATACAAGGAACCTCGGTATGAATAAATACAGGAAACAGGTGTATATAATGTCATACTTATAACAAAAAATGGAAATGATACTGATTAATAAGGATGAATATCAGTTACATACAGGAGAAAATTTTCTGTCAAACAGTTTATAAGAGATTTCACTGGGGAGAAATTTGACGTCTTATTATACATTAATTGCGTAGATGATTATTATGAAATAGGTTGTACTTGTTCAACATAATTTACTTATTTATTTATAGCGCCCCTGGGAGGAAATAATATATTCAATTTTAAATAAAATTGATTTATTTTATGTTCCATTGTATAATAGCTATATTGAAATTTAAAGTAGTTGGCACAGATTCAACACAATTTTCTTTTGTGTTCATAGCGTCTCCTGGTGAGAAATAAAGTAACTAAATTTTTTAAAAATTGATTTTTTGCGGGTTTGTATAAATTAATTGAATAATGTTGTGAAATTATCAAATTTATGTTTAATAAAAAATTTCAAAGGATTTTTTACGCTCGTAGCTCTCATGGTGGAACATTGCCTAACTAAAACTTTAAAATGGATTTTTCTTATGTTTTCTCATATGCCACCCATGCTCCAAATTAAAATTAGGTATTACTGATTCAACAAAATTTATTCTTGCATGTATAGTGTCCCGTGGGTGGAAATAGCGTAACCAATTCATATATTATAATACGAGCAAATCGTGTGTGTGTGTATGGAAATTTTATCTAAAAAATGTCTTTAACGATAATTTTGTATTCTACCGTTTTAGTGTACGAGAAAACATTGGACTCGACATGTTCGGAAAAATTCGATTAGTGGGTCATGTTGTGATCTCTACGTGTCAATGCATTTCAATGGAAATAAAGGTTGGAACAGCTGCTGAACAGTTGACAGTAAACAAATTCGTAAAGTTAGCAACATTTCTCCAAATTTGGCGACATGTACGATTTTTGGCCGGAAAATGACTTTCCAGATTATCAATGCCAAAACACATTATTGGCGCTAAATGAAATAATGTCGCCAATATGGCGAGTTTTCGAAGAATGTTGGCAAAGCTTGGCGAAAGAATTGGCATTCAGAATCTGAAGGAATTTTCTAGAAATTCCCAATAGAAGCTGAGATATATGATTCAACCAATCAGAGTCCATAGAACGTTCTCGAAAACAAAATTTAACCAATCAGGTTACATAGATCTTTCTCGCAATTAATCCCACACCTTTAAGGAAGTGCTTCGGTCGAAGCCTAAAGTCTCTGAAGTTGGACAGAAAATCTTCAGATCTGCAAAAGACTTAGAAGTCTACGAAAAAATGAAGTTTGACGAGTTGAACACAAAGCTGATTTTAACCAAACACAGCCCGATCTCACCAGCTGGTTTATTTTTTGTTTGCAAAATTGAATTTTTATGTTTCATTGTATGACAGCTATACTGAAGTTAAAAATGCATAGTAAAGATACAACATAATTTTCTTTCGCGTTTAAACTGCCCCTGGAGGGAAATAGGGTAAATGAATATTTATTTATTTATTTTATAATAAACTTCCGACAGGCTGAAATTGGTGTTTTGTTAGAAATTTTCACATGGTATGTTTTATTTTTATTCTTGAAGCACCAGCGTTGGGAAATTACATAACTAACACTTTAAAATCACTTTTTTATGTTTTCTTATATGACAATCATATCCTAAGTTAAAGTATGTTACATACATTCAACAAATCTTTCTTTTGCGTTTAAAGCCCCCCTTGAGAGGAAATAAGATAACCAAATATTAATAAAATTGATTTATGCTTTCCTTTTTTAAATATGTTTTCAGAAAAAGTTCTTGCCTCGGTAAAGTTTACATTTTGATAAAAATTTTCACAATCTTTTTTTATTCTACGTAGCGCTCCGGGTGGGAAATTGCTTAACTAAAACTCAATGGATTTTTTTACATTTTCCAATACGGGAACTATACCCAGGTTAAAATTATGGAATAATTTTTTCTTGCGTTTATATCGCCACCTGTGAAGAAATAGGGTATCCAAACTCAAGTAAAACTGTTTTTTAAATGTTTTACTGCATGGCAGCTATATTGTTGTTAAGTATAATCTCTAAAAATTCAACCCAATTTACTTATGCATTCATAGCGTCCTTGTTGGGAAACAGAATAACTAAATTTAAGTAAAATTGATTTTTCATGTTTTTATTATTGATTTTTTTTATCCTGAGATTGGAAGTTTTTTTCCAAACTACAACAACCTGCATTACAGCACTGGTGAAACATTTTGAATTAACCATTGCTAAATTTACATCACAAATTGTGATGCCATACCGCATAAACGAAAGCTTGATGATGGTACGCTCTATTAATTTTGAAATGAGTTCGTCTGAATGCAGTAGTTATTAAAAAACGTGGCATATTAAACAAAACCATAATTTGCCGAACAAATTAAAAAAAAAACAATTTATTTCCCACAATGCTTAGGCCCGAGAAGGGGCAGATATTAAGATATTTCATTCAGTTGGTTTTACATTAGATGTTAAATTTCTGGTATCAAATAAGGTTAAACAAATTGAACTTTAAAAAATAAAAGGAAAATCAATCAATATATTTAATCCACCTGTAAAACTTAGATCTGTTCGAATGAAATTGAAATAAATCTTTGACTTTTTCATTTCTAAGCTTCACAAGCTGCAAACTATTGTATTACAGATTAAACTTTAACATGTTTATGATTAGTGTATGTAAAATGACAAGGTACCTGCAAAATACAAGCCTTTAAAACAGTCAAAGATTTATTTCAATTTCATTCGAACAGATCTAAGTTTTACAGGTGGATTAAATATATTGATTGATTTTCCTTTTATTTTTTAAAGTTCAATTTGTTTAACCTTATTTGATACCAGAAATTTAACATCTAATGTAAAACCAACTGAATGAAATATCTTAATATCTGCCCCTTCTCGGGCCTAAGCATTGTGGGAAATAAATTGTTTTTTTTTTAATTTGTTCGGCAAATTATGGTTTTGTTTAATATTTAATGCGAAGTTATTGATACTGAAGGCACATTTTAAACTTTACAAAAAATTCTGCATAAGAAAATATAATTTTACTACACATGTTTTTTTTATAAATTACAAAAGGAAATTTACCCAAATTGTACAAATAGTTTACTATAGAATGTTTGCTATTGAAAATGAATTTCGTAGCATTTATTAGTTCGTTTACTAATAAATTTGCAAAAAAAATTGTATTGCAGAGTGCGGTAAAAGTTTTGGATGACTCAATCAACAATACTACCAGGACGAGATTTTGCAGAAAGTGCTCAAGTTTGCTCAAAAACACTTTTCTGGACGAAATTGGGTGTTTCAGCAAGACTGTACCAGCCCATCGCGCGCGCAATGCTTTCAGACCATCCAAATTTTGATAAGAAGTAGCCAAGACTTTTGCCTTCGAAATTCCCCAAGTGGAAAAATCCATTGGATTGAAGTCGGCCATTCATCGGGAGAAATTAAGTCAAAGTTCTTCGCCCTGAGCCAGTCAATGAGAGTCCCGATCAGTCAGTCCCGATGAGATACTTCGTGCCGCAGTCAATGATGTCCACAAACGGCTAAGGGCATGCATCAAAGAAAAAGGCGGATACTTTGAGATTTAATCTGCTTTTCCATTATTTACATGTTAAATTTAATATATTTGTTAATAAATTGTTGGCATTTACGGTTTTCACAGTATTCACTGTTTTCTCAAAAATAATGAATTTTATGCCCATCCAAACTTTTTCCGCACCTTGTATACATTATTGTCTAATGGGAAAAAGCATTTGCGGTGCATTTTATTGATGTTACGATAATCCAAACATATATAGTGATATATGTCATTGAGGTGGACTACAACGTGCTGTATCAGTAGTATAGAGTAAGTAGCATTTATACTTCGTTTACAGAGATGCACAAAAGAATTCCATTACATTATGATATATGGAAAAAAATTGTTTGCGGTGCATTTTAATTATGTTATTTTACTTCAAATGTAATGAAATAAAAAAAAGATCATTGCGGTGCACTACAACATGTTTTCTATAGATTATGAAGGGGGTAGCATTTATCGCTTATTTACAGAGACGCACAAAAGAATTCGGTACTATGATCGATATGGACGCTAATTGCTCAAAATAGATTTTTACCGAGTTATGTGTTTTTTTTTTTTAAATTGCTTATTTAGATATCTAGTTTCAGTGTACGAAAAAGTTTCTTATTCTGTTATTGTTGGAAAATGTTTCAAAATTTATGTCTGATGCATGATTTTTCTTTCTTGTTTTAAGTATCATTATAATTTGTTTTATAACTATTTTAGTATGTTTTACCTATTTTCATAATGAAGATAGCTCTTCCTTGAGCATCTCTGTGAGCAAGAAAGTTGAAGATGTTGCATCTGAAGATAGCTTCCATGTCTTTAGGTCTTCGAAACAGAACTGCGTTCTTTATTCGGTATCTAAAAAGCAAAAAAATTGTACATAGTGTTCGCTGGAAAATTTTTGAAAGTTTAATAATTTTTAATTTCAATTTGAGACAAAATTTTATTGATGCTTTTATTTTAGGCTTCTTTATGTCATGTACTAGGTGCCCCAAAATCAACTGACTGATTTTAAAATTCACAATATCTTGCCAACGGTGACAGATATTTAAAAAATATTCTTGCAGGAGTGTTTTGTAAGTTGTCAGGAGTTTTTTTTTTTTTTTTTTTTACTGTGATTTCTGATTTTAGTTCGGATTAACAGCAATAGATGGCGCTGCCAGCAATAGACGTCCAATCCAGGCAGAAGCATAAATCCCCCAGCATTGATGCGAAGAAGGAGGCTAAACATATGGAGTGGATCTCATTCACCAATACAATCTTGTTCTTAGGACCCGATTCTGAACTCAGTCTGTATGATTTCGATATCGTAAGAGTCAGAACGGCAATAGAGAAAAGTATTGTTTCCTTGGAAACTACTATTTCGAAATCGAAATGTGGAACGACAACGTTCAAAATACCGTCCTTTATAAAACTTGGCGAATGAGTCCCACTCCATATATTTAACCTCCTTCCTTCGCATCAATGCTGGGTGATTTCAGTTTTGACCTCGATTGAGCGCTTATGAAATTATTCATCAATTGCAACAAACCCAAAAAATTATTTACTTCCAATTGGGTGAAAAGTCATGCAGGAATAAGAGGCAATGAATTAGCCGATAGTTTAGCTAAAGAAGCAACTGCTTTAGGCGACATAAAATCCCATTAATTACCTCATTCTCACTTAAAGAGATTAATGAAACAAGAAATCCTCACAAAATGGCAAAGTGAATGGGATAATGCAGAGACTGGTCGGTATATGTATCAACTATTTCCAGAAATAAAAGAAGACATAATTCTGCATCACAGAAATTTATACCTATTCGCAACAAATCAGGGTCTTTTTACATCCTACTAGCATAAGTTTGAAAAATCGGCATCAAGTCTCTCCGTATGTGGCCTCAGGAGAACATCTCTTCACTATATATTAGAGTGTACTCTCACATCAACATACCATATAAAGAAACCTGTCTGCATGTCTCTATCCAATTGATTTAGCAATTTTATATAAAAAGAGCAAATTTACAATAGAACATAATAGAGTGCATTAAGATTTTGGAAAAAAAAAAAAACTAACTTATTTTTCAAAATGTGGCAGTTGCAGACCAATTAGAAGATTAGTAGAATTTTGGATTGCTGAAGAATATGATATTTTTCTGTAATTATGTAAAAGCATGATGGCCTCGTTTGTATTTTTTTTTTTTTTTAATAAACCTGTTGGGCAAGGATTGTAGACAGAGGTGCCAAGCTCTCACTAATCTTCCATAATATTTGGATTCATTTGATCCAGTTTAACAACGTTTCGAACCAGAAAAATTAGTTGATGAATCTTTATTTAGTTAATTTCAGATTTCTACATGGAATATATTTAATTTCATTTCATAAAAAATTCTAGTGCGAAACGTACTAAACCTGGGTTAAATTAACCCATATATTACGGAAGATTAGTGAGAGCTTGGCACCTCTGCTTGTAGAGCTTAAGCCATACGATAGGCCTCCCTGTTTGGTTGAATTTGAATTTATTTTCAGCGCCATCTATCATTGTTATTTGAAACTAAAACCGGGAATCGCAGAAAAAAAACTCTTGACATCTTATATAACCGTCCTTCAAGAATTTTTTAAATATCTGTCACCGTTTGCAAGTTATTGAATTTTACAATCAGTCAGTCTATTTTAGGACACTCGGTATATGAACACATAATCCAAGAAATATCTTTCGGTTTAGGTGGATGCTCATACTAGAGATGAGACGGACTCGATTTTTGTACTAGTCTTCGGGCTAGGGCGGGCTCGGGTTCAAAGTAAAAAAAAAAAGGTACTTCTCTATTATCCCATCGACCACTTTTAATAACAAAAAACTATCGCCAACTCAAAGATTAAACGCCAAAAAGGCAGGCCCATTTACTTGATGTCAGAAGCATTATACGTGTTTGTTATGTCATCAAGTGGTTTTTAATTCGACATTGGCGTGTATTTTTCATTCTGTTTTACTGATTTATTAGTTATTTCATTAATTAAAATAACAATCGTGTCCTTAAATTCTTATATTTTATTTATTTATTTATTTTGATATTCCAATGGCAACGTTCTGCCGTTTATTTGGCGTTACAGTTTGGCGATAGTTTTTTGTTATGAAAATGACTAGGCGACGGTATAATAGAGAAGTACCAAAAAAGATTTATTCTCCAATTAAAAACAGAAGAAAAACTTGCTATTTGAGAAACAAGAATGTAATCAAAGTTTCTTAAAGTATTTTACAATCCTTTAAAAATCCGTTGGAAAGGGAGCCCCACTAGTGGCTAAGAGGTTCTGCTTTCAAAACTGGTATAGACAGGAGGTGCTGGGTTCGAACCCAATCGCGACTGTCGGCCTAATCGTTCGGAGTTTTCCGTGGTTTTCTTCGAACTTTGGATAACCTTGCGTAAATGTGGGTTAGGTTCCCTTAGAAATACCCCCACGGAGGGCACTCCCATGTATCCCTCGTGTAGATAATCGGCCGTCATAAATCGCCAACCAACCAACCGTTGGAAAGGGAATTTAATTGTTATTGGTGGGATATAAGGAGAAATATTCTATTTGGTTCTGAAGCCTTTGCACAGATAATTTTAATAACATAAAGAAACCGTGGGATATACCTTGTCTATTCTCTTTTTCTGTTTGAAGTTTTTTTTTTCCCAGAATTACAGTAAAGAAAAAAAAAATTCGTGTCTTTCTGCCACAGTTGTGCGATGATATCGTAAAAAAAAAAAAATCAGAATTGTTTGCAGATTTTTTCCAGTGGTTTGGTATAAATAGCAAATTTTAAGCGGATTTTCAGCCTATGAAAATCACGAAACGTTGCTATGAGGGAGTATTTAGTATTAATACTTATTTCTATGTAAGAAGATATGTTTAAATAAGAAAATTAATCTTGAAACAATTTTAAAATGTTATTCACATTTTTGTACTTTCAGTATCGGGGCCGAGCGGGCTCGTACTCCAAAACAAGAGCCCTAACTCATCTCTAGATCATATATGGCCTAAAAAAATCTAAAATGATATCAATTCTGAAAAAAATATATTACACAAAATTTGGGGGAAAATTAAACATACAAAAAAAAAAAAAAGATTTTTGCATAGGAATAGTTAAGAATAAACTTTTTAACTACATACCTGTAATAATCTTTTATCAAGCTGGTTGCTCGTTCATCGTTGAATTTTCGAGCCCTCAAGAACCGAAGAAGGAATTCGTCATCAAGTCGTGCCACAAGGTCTTTTTCACCTTGAGATGAAACATAGGATAAAACTTATGCGCTAAAATATAATCAATAAAACCATTCCATTACATAATTATTAAGTTGAAAAGTAACTTAATAATTCCCTGCATGTAGTTGTCTCTAACGTAATCTTGATCATCTTTCTGCAAACAATGTAAGATTCGGTGAATAAAGTGCTGTACGATCAAATCTTATATTTGGGTGGCACAGTGACCATGTAGAAATAATATGTCAATTGATATTGCACTCATGTTCATAAATTAAGGATAACGGACGGACAATTTCAATTTAAGGTCGAATATCTACAGAAATACTCTTTGAACAGTCCTTAAAATTCGGGGATATAAAGATGATGTTCGACCTATTTTTCAGTGAAGTAGTCCCGAGAACAATTAAGGGATCAACAACAAATTTAAAAATAGGTCAAGTGCGAGTATAACCGGGGCCTCCGAGATGTCGCTGTGTGTCCTACACCGGGCCTGCTACAAGTGACGTCACAACCTGCTGACGTCAAAACAGTGATCCATAATAACTTAAAAATTTTCATGTACTTTGTTCGTTTGTACGGATTGTTTACGACAGTATTTTGATTTTATTTATTGTTTTATATAGTAATTAATAATATTTTTCAGTGTATTTAGATTATAATGCTATCAATAATTATTGATTATAATTATTAAAGAAAGTGTAGATTATATCTATAAAATAAAGAGAAGAAAATGTTGTGCTCCTAGTTTCTAATCTAAGTCTTCAAATTCGCTACTGATAATGAAAAGAAGAAATTTTAGCTACGAAAATTACCTTGTGATAATTATTTTTACATTCCAACAGAAGTGGTCTGCATTAAATGTTTCGATATACTTTTCATAATTCGTGAAGCTAGAATTAATATGATGGTATTGAACTTGTGCAGAGAAAAAGAACCTAACAACAAATGTCTAGCCTACTGTAATGGAAATATTCTGGCATATTTGATTGAATTTGTACTTCCAAATCGAAAAGAGTCAAATGATCTTTAGAAAAAAAAATAAATAAATAAAAGAAGCAGACGATAAACAGTTTAAATAATGATTTTGAAAGAAATACTGTAATAAATTGACTAATATCTGGATACATTTAGTTAGAAGTGAGTGATGTGCTTTGTTTATAAAATTAAAAGTAACTGATTTACACAACTTAGTAATTCTACGTAGTTCAATTTAACATTTTACCTAACTTAAGTGTACAAATATATTATGAAAATAAATCTTTTGATAAGTTAATTTGAGTGGTTATTAGGTCCTAGACCCAAGTACAATAAATAGACAATTTTTAAAATATTACAAATCAGTTACAAAGTGAAGATAGAAAATTGGTTACTTTTCGGTTAGCCGGGCGCCAGTGATATATATACATATATACACACACATATATATACACATATATCTACACACACACACATATATATATATATACACACATATCTACACACACATATATGTATGAATTAATATATATATTTATATATGTACATGTATCACTGGCGCCCGGCTAACCGAAAAGTACCGAAAAAGGCTTATGGCGAGAGAAGGAAAGTTGCAACATATTTTCTGGCAACCTATTCGTAGTTTCATATAAATGAGTATTTTCTTTTCAATATTTATATAATTTATTTAATATAAAGAAGCCATTTATCTCTTTTTATATGCAGGTAGAACAGAATTGTATATATAAATAATTTTATACATATATAAATAAACATAAAAGTACATTAGGTTTGTTTTCATAATTGTGTATATAATTTTAAAACATATCTAACTTTCTGAAGCCCGGATTACGCCAAAGCGTTTAAAAAAAGTGCCAAGGTCTCTATAGTTATAAAAATGTCGATTTCTGTATTTAAATTGACATTTATTGTGTTTTGATGGTTAAATTATGGTATGTAGTTGTAAAAGGAAGGAATGGGATTGATTTTGTAAAGTTTTTGGTAGATTTATTGTATTTTTTGTACGTATATTTATTGTAAAATAATGTGTTTAGGAAAAGGTAAGTCAATGGGTTCAATCTGCTTTATTAATCTTAGCATTTTTTTAATTTAAAACTTTTAATTTTCTTTAATAAAACAAGTATATTAATTCCCTTTTATTTCACGATTATGAAATTTAATATTATTTATGTAATCACAAATTATAAGAGCGAAAATGCTCTTTTTATTACATCTTTCTGCTGCGATACATTGACCAAAGTGGATCACTATTGTGACGTCACTAATACTTGTAGCAGGCCCCGTGTAGGACACACAGCGACATCTCGGAGGCCCCGGTATGACTCGCTCTTAAAGGGTTTCGTACAGTATATTTATTAATTAATATTTATTAATTAATAAACTCCTACTACCCCTAATTTTTTCATAATTTTAGTTTCAGTAGATTCGGAAATGGAGGGGGTGGGCATATTTTTCCAATATGCTTTCGACAATATCTCTTAAAATGTAATACCGAAATTAAGACAAATATATTTTGGAGTTCGATGTTGCGAGATCTTTCGAACGATACCCTAACGAAATATAAAATAATTCTTTACCAGTAACTTAATTAATATCGCAACTAATTACCGACATTTTTTTTTTTTAGAAAATCACGATTCTGCGTCGACACATACCTCCAGCGCCCGTCAACGCCCTCGCTGACTGTCCAAAAAGGAAAGTTTGTGTTTAACGAAAAAATGCATTTTTTTTTCTTTTTTTTTTTTTAACGGTGTTAGCTAGGAAAATAGCCATAATTTTCCTGCAAGGTTTAAATAAACTCCTACTAACCCTAATTTTTTCATAATTTTAGTTTCAGTAGATTCGGAAATATGAAGGGGGGGGGGGCATATTTTTGCAGTGCATTTTCGATGATATCTCTGAAAATATTAGTATCTAAAATTAAAACAAATATATTTTTGCGTTCGATATTACGAAATTTTCCACACGATATACAAAAAAAAAAAAAAAAAAAAAAAAAAAAGTAACTTAATTAGCCTTCTTAAATTATTCCTAAACATATTTGTGTATGACTAATAATAGGAAAATATGTGGGTAAAAAGACTTTATAACTTTCCCAAGTCCCACAGTTTACGAGAAAAATGGCTCTAACAGACAGACAGACACAAGAGTGATCTTATAATGGTTCAGTTTTTACTTTTTAAGTGCGGAACCCTAATAAAAAGTATTATTTGATATCATCCTGTAACAAAAAATGCTTGGAATGGTTTGTACTTGTAACAAATAATTATGCGAGTCATGTACAACGTTTATATGCATTTGTGTAAGTATAGCATGCATATTCGTGAAGATATACAAGTTTCTGATAATTTTTTTCTTGTAGTATGCATAGTTTTCAATCAAATTTAACGCTATTTCCTGTAAACTTGACAAAGTGTAGTAGAAACATTATTTTGACATAAAAAAATGAATATCTATATATCTGAATAAAAAACAGTGTATATGTGTGTATGTTCCTTAAACCAATCTGCAATTTTGACCGATTTGCACGAAACTTCATATGCATATGTTTCAGAATCCGAGTAAAACTAGCGTCTACTTAAAAAATTTCACAGAATACTCTTTACATCTTTTTGCAACTACCTACCACCGTTTATCTTTCTGCAAATCTTTTTTTTTTTTTTTTTAATGTTTTTTTTATATTTTGTTTCCATACCCTAAAAAACGGCGCAAGAATTAAAAAAAAAATAATAATAACACGCAGACTTTGATTTTATAAGCTAATAAAAATGCAGATCCACTCTCTATATTTTCGCACCGGAAATTGGGGCCATTCTGAGCCGATAATACGCATTTTTGGTACATAAAATTTAAAGATTTTACTGTAAGTGGGCTAAAACGACGTAGTACCTTCATTGTATTTTGATGTAACTCCAAACACATCAAATGCATTTGGAGTTAAAACATTTCCTATAATACAAACATTTTATTTTCAAGAAAAAATACTCAGGGGAAAAAAAAACTAATAATAATAATCTCCTAAACATGACGTAAGCACATACACATATTTATTTTTTAAATTTTCTTTTAAACAATTTTTTGTGAAAGATCAATTTTGAAGAGTACTTACGAGCAAATTTTTTGAACTGTCGCGTATTTCTTCATAATTCTTAAAATCTTGAAAAAGAAATAATACCCGGCAAAATTCGACCTAAACATTTTACAGCTTCGTAAATTAAATACGAATGACACGATATATATACATATATATATATATATATATAAAACGTATAGGAATTTACTAAAATTTAGAAAAAAAAAATCTTCAAAAAATTCTTCTGTTTTACTCTTAGAAATTAACGCAGTACAAAGCGCGCAATTTCTGAGCCGCGATCATTGAATTTTAATCCAACGCGAATCTTCTTCGACTTACCTAAGCTCGGGTCTACGGTGCCAAAGGCAGTGGAGTCTCCATTATACTAAACTGCCTCTCGCAAATTCTAGTGGATGTTGAAAAGAGGGCGAAGCCAGTTAATAATTTGATTGCATTTTTGCGAGGCCAATGAACGAAAGTTTCATATTTTACTTAAGATTTCAATTTACAATTTGAATACTAATCGCCGGATTTATGGATGCGATGCGCACATGCCCAATAATATAGCCTCCATTATAGTGATCGAAGTATTCATGATTTATAGGCACGAACCCTGGTTTACGTTTCTGAAGGTAGTGAATCCTACACACTAAATTCATTTGAAAAACGCGCCCAGCGATAGCGGGCGAACCTCTAACAGTTAAACATTGTGAAATGTTTAATTGTTTTAACTATTAAGATTCTAATTTAAAACACATCTTAATATGTAATTTGTATCATTGTTTTAGTAAACGTAGAGAATGATTTATGAGAATACTTTAAAATCGTTGAAGTAAAAAGGATGAAGAAAATAAATGGTGAGTTCTTAGTTTTGAGAATGATTGTATCTAATGAGTCACGGAATGATATTCAAACTTCTAAAATAGACTGTATTAATCATCGAATTATTTATTAGCATAGTATTCTGATATTTTAATTGTGAATTGCTAGAATATTAGAAGAACTTTTAACCTCTCAAAATGTTCTCGTCAGAGATTGATTTTTACCGAATCACATTAAATAAATAGCACTAATCAACAGCAGTCATGCCAAACGATTTCTGGTAGGTAATTGTGTTTTGTTTACACTACCTTCATTACGAGACTGCACTTATTATCTTTCAATCAATTCAGTTTATACTTGGAGTCAAGTTCATTGTTTGGTTTTATCGCGATAAATGCATATGAACAGCCACGAAGAAAGAGTGTGAGGTGTGGTCATAAGGTAAAGACATTTGTAAAGCCTTCTGATATATTTCTTCCGCCACTCCATATCAAATTACACTGCAAAAAATAATTGTTGATTTTGCAGTATAAAACTGGCACCCAGCTGCCAGTATTATACCGTAAAATTAACAGTATTAAACAGTGAAATAAGCAGTAATACGCTGCCGTGCAAGCAGTAATACGCTGCCGCGCGCGCGCGGTAGCGTATTACTGCTTGCACGGCAGCGTATTACTGCTTATTTCACTGTTTAATACTGTTAATTTTACGGTATAATACTGGCAGCTGGGTGCCAGTTTTATACTGCAAAATCAACAATTATTTTTTGCAGTGTAGGCCTTATAAAATATTTTGCAAAGTCGATGGATTGCAATAAAGTGGATTTTTGTATTTGAATTAGAAATTTCTTAGAATAAGTGATGCTAAAATTAAAGAGGGAATTTTCGAAAGGACCTCAAATCACGGAATTAATAAAAGATCCGAAATTTGAAGACAAATTGAACGTTTTGGAAAATTCAGCATGGCAATATTTCAAGAACTTGGTTGCGAATTTTCTGGCTAACCATAACAGTGACAGCTATAGAGAGTTGGTTAACGAGTTTCTAATAGCATATAAAGCTTTGGGTTGCAATATGTCGCTCAAAATCCATTTTTTTGGACTCTCATCTTGATTTTTTCCCGGAGAATCTTGGTGCTGCGAGCGACGAGTACGAAGAAAAGTTCCATCAGGATATGTTAAAAATGGAAAAAATCTATCAGTTTAGGTGGAGCCCAAAAATGTTGGCCGATTTCTGCTGGACGATCAAAAGTGACTAACCGGACGCCAAATATTCCAGAAAATCATAGATCATAAGTTTCTAATGTATTTTTTTTTATACATGTATCTAGAAAACCCTTATTTTTTCTTTAAAAACATTTTTCTTTAACAAATACAATTCATTGGTGATCAAAATTTCAAAACTGATTATTTTTACTGACGGCACCTTATATTATTAAAAAACTCTAACAAGTTTGTGTGGCACGACAAAGCTTAAATTTTGTTAACCAGTGTAATTTAAAGCTGAAATTCTATAAAAAATTAAATAATTAAAAATTTTTTCACGCTACTGCATTTACATCAGAAACTAAATAAACATCCGATATCTAAAAAGGTGGATTAAACTTTGTGCCGTTATATTAAAAATAAATGAATAACGTGAAATAGCACAAATTAAAAATATATAAATTGGCAAACAGCTGTTTCGGAGCCCCTAAAGCTCCATCATCAGTGCCAATTCAAAAGATTAAAACCGATTTAAAAGCTTAAGCCATGTAAAATATGCCTGCGTCTTTCGCACGCGTCAAGATTGAATGGCGGCGACCTTTTTCAAAAACAACAGTGGAGTCAGGAAGCACATGTGATGCAGAGACCAATGGAGCGCCCTGACAGACCGGGCGAGTTTAAGTACAGAGGAGAAAAAAGGGGGAAACGAAGAGAATGAATTAGGTGAAAGGCAGCCAGACATTTGAAAAATTTGGTGTGGAAAGAAAAAGGGGGGGGGGCGAAGAGAATGAATTAAATTAAAGGTAGCCAGACATTTGAAACATTTGGTATACTGGACATACCATTAACTAAGCTGCCTGAATTCTTCCATATATGATAAGCCTCCCAAAAATCAAGGTCGTAAATAGATGAGCATTTCTGAATTATTGAACCCTCTGAAAAATTAAAACTGTGATTTTCAGACCAACAATGGTTAGCTATTGCAGAACGTTTAATGTCACAATTTTTAACATAGTTTTTATGTCCCCCCAAGCGGACCATAAGGGGTCTCTTGGTTTGACCTATATACATTCTGTCACACTCGCAAGATATATTATAAATTCCCCAATGTGAAAATCGGTTTATTGGATGTTTGAGATCTGTAAATTCTGTATGTCAGTAAGTAATGTTAAGATCTGTATTTAATTTTTAAACATCCGATACTCACGTGAGAGGTATTCTCGTATCCTGGCAAGGTGAGCACCGATTTCTTCTGGTTTTTCATTGAGTTCAATGCTTGCCTTGCGTCTGTCTTCCTTGGTGATGGTTGTGTCCACAAGAGGACGGTACACGCCACCGTCATCCGCCTTCACCACTCTGGCCGCGTCCATTCTATAAATGAGAAAAAAAATGTTTTGTTAAATAAATAACAATATTTGATAAATATACTTTTACAAAACACAAAGCAAAAAGTTTCAACATGATGTTTTACGTTTTATCGCAGGATGGATCAGTATATTTTACGTGATCAAGAATAACAATAGTAAAGTTGGAATATTAGCTGAATGGTTGGAGGCTACTTTTTAAACATTTTCCAAGACAGTTGAAAAGTGATTATGACTTCAGTTTGTCTGTCTTCCCCGTCTGTGCTCTAACTCGCGTAAATATAGTACGAGGATTACCATGACCTTGGTATATGTTATTGAGGTTTACTATGGGACATTCCGTATTGAAAATAGAGTATGTAACATTTATAGTTCATTTACAGGGACATATAAAAGAATCCCGTTGCACTATGGTCTATATGTGTATTTTAATAAATTACACTATTTCAAACATAACGAAATTAATATGCAATATTAAAGTGAAATACAACAGGTTTTCTGTAGAATATGTAGTGCACAGCATTTATCATTCATTTACAGGGACACACAAAATAATTGCATTACACTATGACCATGGGCCCATGGGAGAAAATTGTTTGCAGTGCATTTTAAAGATGTTACACTATTTCAAACATAATGAAACTGTTATACATTGCTGAGGTGCACTACAAAATGTTTACTGTAGAAGATGGAGTGCGTAGCATTTATTTGTTTCATTTACAGGAACACAAAAAAGAATTTGGTTACAGTACTCTCTAATGAGCGGTAAACCTGGAACTGCGTTTTCAAACGCGGTAAAATTATTATTATTATTATTTTTTTATTGAAAATGGGTATTTAACAGTGCCCAAAATTGATACACAGCGGTAACCAAAACAGGCATGACCCAAATGCCTAAGCATCTTTCGACCCAAATGGGGTTTTATTTTTTTCTGTGCACTCTTAAAGCTGATTTCATTTCAAAGTTTTCACAAATATTTATTGCATAGTTCTCAAATAAGCTAATTGGAATGGATTTTAATTAGTTTTTATTGTAAAATAGAGACTCTAGCACTATCGAATAGCAACATTTTAGGACTAATCAAATAGTAAAATTTTAGGACTAATCGAATAGTTAAAATTTATCATTCATGAGGAAAGAATCATTAATGACATTTGTAGTAGAATAAATAAAATAAATTAATTCATAAAAAGTGTATTTCCAAAAGAGGTAAATGATATTTTGTTTCCTGCTCTTGTAGTTCTCGACTTTGGATATAAGTAATTGGTAAATACAAAATTCTATATACCGAATCTATGTACATATGCTTATTTTATTGTTTATTACAGTTAATTTTACGGTACTACTGGCACCTGGGATGGCAGTATTATACCATAAAATCAAAAAATGTTTGTTGCAGTGTAGTTAATTGCTATTTGGATGTAAACTGTGGTTATTTTAACCATTTCTCATGACATAGTTGCATTTCACACAAAGATATATAAGTCCGTTGAAAATTAATTTAAAGTTAGTTTTACGGTATAATACTGGCAGCTGGGATGCCAGTATTATACCGTAAAATCAAAAATTTTTTGTTGCAGTTTAGTTAATTGCTATTTGGATGTAAATTGTGGTTACTTTAACCATTTCTCATGACATTGTTACATTTCACACACACAGAGATAAGTCAGTTGAAAATTTTGTTAAAGTATCTTCATTATTGTTAATGTTATGAACAAAAATCCGACCAAAGACTATGGAGTCAGACACCATGTATTTTTGACTGTATGAATGGATTGTGATTAGTGTTACCCGGTGTCCCGATTTTCAGGCGCTTCAAGATCTGTCCCGCGAAACACCCTACGTGGTACGCGAAATGTCCCCAGATATTTCACGATCATAAATTCTTTTAAATTTCTTTTAATACCACGCTGTCTGTCAGTCTGTATCAATTGGAACTTATTACAGTAAAACCCGTAAAGACAAAACCTGTTTATAACGGAACATTTTTATGATTGCGTCGAAAGGAATACCGTACAAATCTAGCAATTAAGACAGAATTTTTTTCCGGTCCCCAGGTATTCTGCTTTTACATGTTTCACCGTATTTTTTTTAGCAAAACTTGTGAAAACGGTACCTGTTTATAACGAAATCCTATCTGAAACAACTTAAACATTTCATAGTCACTGCGGTAGACATAACTATGCAATTATAACTACCCAATCGCGGAAACCTTTCCTGGTTTCGGTCCCTAGCGATTCCGCTTTCACAGATTTTACTGTATGCGATTATTGGGTTTATTTAATACAGTAATACCTACTAAGACGGAATCTCATGTGACCGAAGAAAGACTTTGTTTTTAACAGGTTTCTGTATTAGCAGGTATAATTTTACTGTATTCCTTCCATAGGGACCATGTATATTTTACCTGTCAGTCAGAATTCCGTTATAGACAGGTTTCGTTTTCATAGGATTTACTGTATTTTTATGTCCCGATTTAGAAGCCGCTATCCTGATTTTTTTTTTGTCCCGCTTTTTGTGACAGTGGACCTGGGTTTCCTAATACAAAAATTGTTTGTTGCTCTACAACCTCTTAAAGTTTTTAAGTGGAACTTTGGATTACCCCGTATAGTAAACTAAACTTATTTTTTTCAAATTTTTAGTTTTCGGAGAGCAATCTGTAACATATTTCAACTTAGTTTTTATGGTTAAGCAGAATCACTGACTTTAGTGATTCTGCTTAACGATGTAATAAAAGACTGTGACCAGAGAAAGATCTGGTTTTAGACAGGTTTCTGTACTACCAGGGATAATTTTATTGTATTCCTTCCATAGGGACCAAGTATTCTGTACGTGTCAGTCAGAATTTCGTTATAGACAGGTTCCGTTTTCATAGAATTTACTGTATTTTTATGTTCCGATTTAAAAGCCGCTGTCCCGCTTTTTTTTTTTTTTTTCGTTTCTCTGCCCCGTTTTTTGTGTCAATAGATCTGGCAGCACTAATTGTGACCTGGATTTCCTATACAAATATTGTTTGTTGCTTTACCACCTCTTAAAAGTTTGTATGTGGAATTTTGAATCGCCTTGTATAGTGAATTAAACTTACAATTTTTTTTTTCAAATTTTATTTTTCCGAGAGTTGAATGAAGACGAGTTACTGCCGAGAGAGTATTTGTAAAATATCTCAACTTAGTTTAATTACATGGTTAAGCAGAATCACTGAAAAAACCCAATCATTTAACATTTCACAGTGAATGGTTATGTATGTCTCACGGCAGTTTAATTATAAAAAAAAATGTTTTTTTCTTTTTGCGGTGATTCATAATAAAAGAAAGAAAAAAAAAACATGCGAAACATGAAAAAAAAAGTTTTTGTAATGGATAGCAATTAAGCATTTAAACGTGTCAGTGGTTACACCCATTCCACTTTTTGGTTACGTAATAGTTGTCAGTTTAATACAATTTCAACACTTACAAAGTACAGAAAATGATTTTTCCGATACAAAAGTGAGAGGAAAATTTTGAGTGTATTGTCGTATTGATCACCACGCATAACTTTTGTAACAAGATTAAAGTTCTATTTTGAGAATTTAACTCTAAAAAATAAATACTGTAGCAGAAAAAGGGAACAACAAAAAATTAAATTAGAGTCTAAAAAACAGAGTCCACCATCTTGAGGCTCTAATCTAATTTAACATCGTAATCCTGAAGATGGTCGTAGATGTTGACTGAAACGCCGATTTTAAATATTTAATGTTTGTATAAGTTCTAATTATACATAATTGTTTATACACCATATAGTAAAAGTAAGATTTATTTTTCATTAAAAAAATTTTTTGCGATAAAATAAAGCCATTTAAAAATTTCAGCAACCAGCTTTTGGAATTAACTAACAAGAACGAAAAATCATGCATCAATCATAGATTATGTAACACTTTTAAACACTTCCCAAATAATTTTAGAAATCTTTTCCGTTTAATAAGGTGAAACAAGATATCTAACTAAGAAATTTGGAAAAAGCATAACATATTTAAAACCATAATTTCAGGAGTTACCAACAATATTCGAAATTTTTTTTTGAAATCTTTTGTGCAGTCCTGTATATGATCTATAGATTTGTATTTATACTACACAGAATGTTAAATTTTAGTTCAGTTAAGAGACGCGTAGCACAGTTTAAAATTCCTCTACTGTGGAATTTCCGTCAGTCAACTGAAATGTCCTTAAGAACTTTTGTGCTGCCCTGTATATAATCTATAGAATTTATGCACAACGAGTAATAGTAAAAAAATGTGTTAAATTTACGCGTTCAACAACTGAAAACGCACTTCCAGCAATTATTGTTAACATACAGTACCGAATCCTTTTGTGTGTCCCTGTAAATGAACGATGAATGCTATAGACACAGTATTCTGTAGTAAGCCTCTTATAATTCACTTCAGTGATATATATAGATTTCAATATGTTTGAAATAGTGAAATATTATTAAGATAAACCGCTAACGATTTTTCTCCATAGACCATAATGTAACAGAATTCTTTTGAAAGAACTCAAAAGTTCCTTTACAGGGTAATATGTTTATAAAATTTTGTATAATTGAATTTATAACTTAAAAACAAGAGAGAAAAATCATGCATCACACATAGATTATGAAGCACATTTCAACACTTGCAGAATATTTTGATTTGATGAAATGAGAAAACTCATAACACAGTTGAACACCCAATTTCAGTAATTGCCACTCATAGCCTGTAAGGTATTCGACTTCATCTGTTCAGCCCCGTTTAGGATCTATGCATTTCTATACACTCCACACAGTACGTTGAATTTCACTTCAGCTAGAAAATGCGAAACACCGTTGAAAATTCTTTTTCGGCAATTTCTTTCCATAGACTGTACTGTATTCGAAGTGTTTTGTGCATTCCTGGTATATGATCTATAGATTTTTATTCATGTCACACAATATTCTAAATTTAATTAAGCTACAAAACGCATAACATAACTTAAAGTGCAGTTTCAACAATCACCACCCATGTATGTCAATGTGTCCAATTTTCTTTTGAGCATTCCTGTTTGTAAATTTATTTCTATTCTATTCTTATTTCTATTCTATCCCTTAGAATGTCAGGAAATCGCTGCAAAAAGGGAAAAAAAAAAAAAAAAAAAAAAAAAAAAAAAAGAAGAAAGAAAGAAAAGAAAAAAAAAAAAGAAAAAAAAAAGAAAACGTTAACAGCCGCATAAAAAATTAAATTTAAAAAATCTAATTAAAAAAAAAACCTCTCAGCAAGGTGCATTATTTCATTTATTTACTTCCTGCCAAATCGTGTAGCTATGTGTGCAGCGGTCTCAAAAAAAAAAAAAAAAAAAAAAAAAAAAAACTGCAGATATACACACAAACATATGGCTTTATTATCATAAATGTCTTTAGTGATAACACTGATTTATTTTACTTAAAATATTTTATGTTCCGATAATTCTTATTATATATACTAATTTTAATTATACTTTAATGTTTATATAAGTAATGCATCTGATATTGATCTTCCTATTATTGGACGATTTCGATTTTCCGTCATACTACTGGCCCCACGAGTGTCGCATAATCCGGGAATCTACTGTATTTAAATTCGTTACCTCTCTCTATTTCTGTTTTTAACATTTCGCATTAAAAAATATCATTAATATTCCTTCAAAAAATAAAATAAAATAAAATAAAATAATGGAAAAAATTGTGAAATTACAGCTTAACTTTCTAAATTTCTTCTGTTTGGAAAATTCTTTGGAATATTAAAGATTTGTTTACTAACATGATTTCTGAATTTTTAGCGACAGTGCTACATCTCTGTAGTCGTCAGAAATTTGTTGTCTACTTTTTGACGGCTGCCAAACATCCGATACTATTTTTATCGTACATATCTAACTTCTAAAAATCGCATAATTTTCACATCATCGAATAGGAAAAAACTGGACTTTCGAATAAAATTTATTTGAAAACTGTAGCTGAATTTAGTGACTTTTAAATGTGAAGTATGAATTAAAAAAAAAATTATATCGACAATTCACATTTGTTTGCTACATTAAGTACATTTACACATTTGTTTGTAAAGTAAGTAGTGGCAGAGTTACCAGAATTGACAATTGATTGCCCAGAGCAAATTAAAAAGAAAGAAAAAACAGATTGACAAAAAGATAAGAAAATTATAAGATACTGCGCTTTAATGCTAAACTATAAAATACCAACTAAACAACCGAAAAGACAGATTTTCATTTTATGTTAAACATAAAATTAATATCAAAATAAGCTAAATTGGTTAAATAATATGTTGCATAAGAATATCTTCGGAATTGTATTTTATCTTTTATATATTTTGTTAAAATCTTCAGAAAGTTCAGGTGGTACAAAAAAAAAAAAAAAAAAAAAAAAAAAATCTAAAGATTTAAGTCAAAATACCAGATTTAAGTCATCTACCAGATTTTTTTTTCAACTAAAACAATTGAAAAATTGTTCTAAATATTCATATATATTTGAGTTCTAAAATTTTGCGGATTGCTTTTGGAAGCGCTGAAAATTAAGGTTGTAAAAGTTGGTTTCTTTGCCGGGAATTTCTATTAAAGGTAAAACAACTTTTAAAGATTATAAACCTTACATCTTGCTCAAAACCGATGATCTAATTAAGTGAGGACTACAGTACTGATTATATGCTCCCCACTCCTGCCCCCCCCCCCCCCCCCCGAAAAAAAAAGCATGCAAATATGCATTCAAAACTTTTAAAATATGCAAAAGTACGCACTAATTTTTTTTTACATATGCCAAAAATATGCACTAAAAACTTTTAAAAAATGCAAAACTATGCAGTGAAACTTTTAAAATATGCCAAATAATGCACTAAAAACTTTTCAAATATGCACAATATTATGCATTAATAAATTCTTACTTACTTCTAATTTTCACAAGTAGACACGTATACACTAGTCGTTGGGGGCCACCGTAATACTTACCCATCATGGATATGCATAATATAAAATATGAAAATAAAACAGGTGTAAACTATTTATAAAATGCATTGATATTCGAATAAAATCGTGGCTTAATGACGTCATAAACTTTAAATGCTCTATTTACTGAATTCCGTAAAAGAAACATCCTCATCACTCCAAAATTGATAATCATATTAACTAACGGTTTACTGCGTCGGATTAAGCGTCTCATTCCCAATTAAAATATATCTTTGAATTGAAATTTGAATGAAATACAGGGTCATGAAAAATCAAAGAGTGTGGAAAATAGTATTACAAATATCTCGGCAACTCATTATCCGATCGACTTCATTCTTTATGCAAAATTTATGTTTTTTTATTGTCTTTTATATTCACTCCTTAAAATAAACAATTTCGAAAATTTATATATACATATGCTATAAAATTTTATAAAAAAATATATAAAATTATATAAAAAAATAATTTTTATATACATATGCATATATGCTCTTTATCAGAATGAATATTTCGAGAGTCCGAAAAAAATAGTTCCGGATAATCGAGGTTACTGAAATTCAATAACCTTATTTTCATTATTACATGCTAAGTACATACCAAATTTCAAGTCTCTATCTCAATTTGTTCGGGAGATAGAGCGTTTACAGACACACACACAGACATATGGACGGCAAATTTTTCTTTTCTAAAAATATGTTTTTCAGAATCTCCAGTGTCTGAAACGTGTAAATCCGTCAAATTTTTTTTTCGATTTTCAAAACGATTACAAGGCTTACCCTATACTACGTATGGTGGGTAAGTAATAAATGCACGAGAAATAGGAGACAATAATTATCTTTAAGTGGATTTACTGGAAGCGAGGGGGTTAGTAAGGAATGCAACAATATCCTTTCATCTGGAATTTTTCTTTTTCTTTTCTTCTTCTTTTTTTTTTTTTTTTACAATATATAATTGGAAAATTATATGTTTTTCCAAATTACACAAAATGAAAATTTGTCTTCAGTCATAAATGATGTTTTTGAGTCTAGAATAGTCACTCGACGACACTCGTATTAATATTAATCGACTAATATTAAACCTATGGGAGCGTTTTTTTCAAGTTTTTCGTTTGCATTTCAACACTTAATTTTTTTTTCTTCACAGAATAGTTTAGGTCAATTTATAATCTCTGCCTTTTTAACTTTTTCAATTTTGCTTGCCAGTTTTTTTTTTCTCGGTCATTTTATGTTGTGGAACTGGTTTCAAAAGGGGAATTACCTTCGTAAAAAAAAAAAAAAAAAAAAAAAAAAAAATCTGCAACCAAAATCAAAAAAGTAAGTAAAAAAGGGCACGGTTTAGAGGGTGACATCAGCTCTCCTAAACAAACAAACAAAAATCTATTTATAATCAAAATTCATCTATTCAGAAGTATCTAGAGATGGTAAAATTGGTAAAAACGAGCAAAATTTCACAAGTACCTATAGTTAAACTGTGAGCATTGAAAAAAGCAGCGGTCTATGAGACCGCTGACAGCAGTTAAGGGTTAAACATGTAACTTGTTTATCTAGTGTATGACCTTTACCTTGAATGTATGTAACTCGAGTAAAGCTTAAAGGATTATCAACACTTGATTCTAAATCATTGATTACTGAATATTAATAAATTTAACCTTTATTTTCATGCTCTATTGATAAATGCAGTTAATCTTACGTTTACATTGACGTGTTATGCTGATGTGCAGAGTTTCCGCTACATGATCTTTGAATGAAATGGTAAATTCAAAAATAGGACAGAAATCTTTAATTACCATCTTTCACGAATAAATCTATGTTGTTTTTCGTTCAACGAAATATTTATATTTAATGTTTTTAAAAAATATAAATTTGTTTCGGCGTATTTTAATTTTCGTATAATTCAAGGATTCTAATTATGAGCCGAAGGGGGTTCTCCCGTATTCATTCTCCTGAATTTCCTAGTTTCTGGAGGTCTTTGAGCTTTAATCAAAAACTCCATACCTAAACAAACTCACTATAAAAATTTGCAGCAAACTGTCCAATCATTCGACCGTTTTTATAGATAGCAGTTACTTAACCCTAATTTTCATCCATCCTGCTCAATTCTTCATAATATTGTCAAGTAACAGATATTTACGAAAACGGTTGAATGATTGGATAGTTTGCTGCAAATTTTTAACAGTGCTCCTAAACACTGTTAAAAATTTGCAGCAAACTGTCCAGTCATTCGACCGTTTTTATAGATAGCAGTTACTTAACCCTAATTTTCATCCATCCTGCTCAATGCTTCATAATATGGTCAAGTAACCGTTATTTACAAAAGCGATTGAATGACTGGACAGTTTATTGCAGATTTTTAACAATGCTCCTAAACACTGTTAACCCTTTCCGGCACAGACAAATTCTGTTCGTAAAATGCGAAATTACTGACTGACACCGGAAGTTACAAACGACTTTTTTAGAAAATAAGAGCTCTTTATTTTAAGCTCTCATTATAGAAGCAAAATTTTATTAAAATATTCTTGGTGCCGAATGCAAGTTTGGAATTAAAATTAAGTGTGCCCGAAGTGGGACCACTGTGCCGGAAAGGGTTAAAGCAGTGCAGAAAACTGCCCAGTCATTCGATCGTTTTTATAGATAGCAGTTACTTAACCCTAATATCGATCCTGCTCAATGCTTCATAATATGGTCAAGTAACCGATATTTACAAAAATGGTTGAATGATTTGGATAGTTTGCTGCAAATTTTGAACAATGCTCCTACACTGTTAACAATTCGAAGCAAACTGTCCAGTTATTCGTCCGTTTTTATAGATATCGGTTACTTAACCTTAAATTTAATAAATCCTTCTCAGTGATTCATAATATGGTCAAGTAACCGTTATTTACTAAAACGATTGAATGGCTGGACAGTTTGCTGCAGATTTTTAACAATGTTGCTATACAGTATACACTATTAAAAATTTGCAGCAAACTGTCCAGTCATTCGACCGTTTTTATAGAAAACGATTACATAACTGTATCTGTATTCCGACTATAATTTGGTCAATAATATGGTCAGGTGCGCGTCATAATATGGTCAAGTAACCGTTACTTTTTAAACGGTCGAATGATTGGACAGTTTGACGCACATTTTTAACAGTGTTGGATCACTGTTAAAAATTTGCAGCAAACTGTCCAGTCATTCGACCGTTTTTATAGAAAACGATTACATAACTGTATCTGTATTCCGACTATAATTTGGTCAATAATACGGTCAGGTGCTCGTCATAATATGGTCAAGTAACCGTTACTTTTTAAAGGGTCGAATGATTGGACAGTTTGACGCATATTTTTAACAGTGTTGGATCACTGTTAAAAATTTGCAGCAAACTGTCCAGTCATTCGACCGTTTTTATAGAAAACGATTACATAACTGTATCTGTATTCCGACTATAATTTGGTCAATAATATGGTCAGGTGCGCGTCATAATATGGTCAAGTAACCGTTACTTTTTAAACGGTCGAATGATTGGACAGTTTGACGCATATTTTTAACAGTTTTGGATCACTGTTAAAAATTTGCAGCAAACTGTCCAGTCATTCGACCGTTTTTATAGAAAACGATTACATAACTGTATCTGTATTCCGACTATAATTTGGTCAATAATACGGTCAGGTGCGCGTCATAATATGGTCAAGTAACCGTTACTTTTTAAACGGTCGAATGATTGGACAGTTTGACGGATATTTTTAACAGTGTTGGATCACTGTTAAAAATTTGCAGCAAACTGTCCAGTCATTCGATCGTTTTTTACAGAAAACGCTTACATAACCGTAATTTATCTATATTCCGACCTTAATTTGGTCAATAATATGATTGTATGCACCATAATATGGTCAAGTAATCGTTATTTTTAAAACGATCGAATGAATGGACAGTTTGCTGCATATTTCTAACAGTGTAGCAGTACTGTTAAAAATTTGCAGCAAACTGTGTGCAGTCATTCGACCGTTTTTATAGAAAACGGTTACATAACAGTAATTTATCTGTATTCCGACCATAATTTGGTCAATAACATGGTCATTTTAAAAACATTTATGGTATTTTTAAAAAACGGTTGAATGACTGGATAGTTTGCTGCATATATGTTTTCAACGACAATTGATGAAACCTATGACGAGGATGTAGCGAAACAAACGAGAAACAAATCTTTTGCGTATAATCTTAAGTTTGAGTTGCTACAGTAAAACATAAACTATAATTAGTTATTGGAAAAAGGCGAAATTCTCTCAGGAATGAAATGATTCTTCTTGAAAATTGCTGTTATTAATGAAGTTCTCATTGTTTAGAGATAGTTTAATATTAAAAAATGTATATTTTATAGGTTTGGAATTAAAATAAGTTATTTTATATTATTGAAAAACGGGCTTTATATGTATTGTCTGTGAAAGCCAATCTTTTTGACTTAGAAGAACTACAGAAGAATACTGATATATTTTTTCAGACTTGAGTAATCGAGCCCGCGCTCTTCACTACATTGGCAAAGAGGTACGTAAAACAAATAAATTTAAGAACACATCCATTTAATGAAAATTGTTCTACAGAAATGTTTGGCAGTTTTGGTATTGTTAATGAATAAATTATTTACATTGTTATTATATGACTTAGACTAAAAACGGAACGGTTTAATCCAATGATTAGTATGCTCGTTTACAATAAATGTTAGAAACAAGAATTAGGTTCTCCTATTGAAGGGGTCCGGGCAAGAGAGTGCCAAGCCACATTTTTGAACTTCTGAGATATTTCAATTTGAAAATTTGATCAAATACTCAAATCAAGATATATAAGCTGAAGTTTTTTTGCCAATATCTTAGTAACATTTGAGATATTCTGAGTAACAATATTACTTTAATGATAACTTTAATGATATTACTATTGTGTTTTTTGTAAATTAGATATCTTCATTGGGGACATAAACATCTGGGGTAAAACGAAACCTGACACATATGATGCTGCCACCAAGTGACATTAGAAACAAATTACGCGTTGGATATTATAATTTACAATATTAAGCAACAGATTACAGTGTTAGATTTATTTCACCAAAAATGTGACTTGGCACTTTCTTGCCCCGACCCCCTCAATTCATTTCTGAACAAACTTTGGGTAAAACTATCGTGCACGTTTTTCTTTTCTGTTTCTTTTTCAGAATTTTCTTTTCATATAATGCATTCTTTGCCATAAATATAATTTTTCCTAGGGCAACATTAATGCATAATGATACTATCCACTATCTTTTAATAATCGGGAAATCACAAGTCCACAAATTCGATATACTCCCATTTTGGACTGTTTTAAAAGACGCAAAAAAGAAGGCTTGTATTTTAGTTTAAAAGCTTATTATTAAACATGTAACTTGTTTATGACCTTTACCTTGAATGTATGATATGTAACTCGATAAAAGCTTAAAGGATTATCATAACTTGATTCTAAATCATTGATTACTGAATATGAATAAATTTAACCTTGATTTTCATGCTCCATTGATAAAACAGTTAATCTTATATTTACATTGATCTATTACATACTATGCTACATCTTCCAGAGTCATGATATTAGAATGAGATGGGGAATTCAAAAATAGAAACAAAATCTTCATTCACTATCCTTCACCGATAAATCTAATGATGTTCTTCTTTGAACGAAATATATTTATTTACTGTTTAAAAAAAAAATATAATTGGTTTTAAATTTATCTCGATGTATTTCAAATTTCGTATTATTCAGGGATTCTTAACCAAGTACCCAAGTCTTTCGTGTTCGTTCTTCTGAATTTTCTAGTTTCTGGAGGTCCTTGTGGCTTTTATCAGAACCCCATCCCTAAATAATTTCACTATAAAAAAATTGCAGTAAATTGACCAGTCATTCGACCGTTTTTATAGACAACGGTTACTTAACCGTAATTTTAATCGATCCTGACCAATGAGAATGCTGCATAATATTTTCAAGTAACCGGTTATTTACAAAAACGGTTGAATGACTGGAGAGTTTGCTGCAGATTTTTAACAGTGTTCCTATGCTTTCAACGATAATTGATGAAATCTATGACGTGGATGTAGTGTAGTTTCATTAAGAGATTTCGAGCATTTGCTACATCTATTGTAGACGGACCATGCGAATTTTTTTTTTTTTTTTTTTGCGTATGATTAATCCAATTATATTTTTTAAAAAACATTAAATAAAAATATTTCGTTTAAACAAGAGCATCATTCGATTTACCGTAAGGATGGTGATTGAAGATTTTGTTCCTATTTTTGAATTTCCCATTTCATTCTAAGATCATGTAGCGCAGACTCTAAAAGATGTAGCATAGCATAATAGATCCATGTAGTTAAAAGATTAAGTGTTTTATCAATGGAGCATGA
This sequence comes from Maratus michaelseni, assembly GCA_963931845.1. NCBI lineage: Eukaryota > Metazoa > Arthropoda > Arachnida > Araneae > Salticidae > Maratus > Maratus michaelseni. Next base: position 24,572,050 of record OZ007591.1, read on the forward strand.
AAATCAAGTTTAAATTTATTATATTTTGAGCGTTATGCGTTTTAAGTTTGACTTACTACAGTAAAACTTCTGAAAACGGAATCTATCTATACCGAAATCCTATATCAAACGGTAGAGTTTCATAGTCCCGAATGAAGGAACACCAAACATTTATACCTGCTAAGATGAAAACCTATCTGAAATGGATTTGTTGAAGCTCCCTAGTGATTCAATTTTCCAGGATTTACTATATTTAGAATTTAGATACTTTTATCACAGCACTCATTAGTAATAAATCAAAACTTTAATTTGTTATTGGAAAAATGCGAAATTTCCCCAGAAATGCAATGATTCTTCTTGAAAAATGCTGCATTTAATGAAGTTCTCATTATTTAGAGGTAATCTTATATTATTAAAAAAAAATCTTTCCTTAAAGAAATGAAGGTTTAGAAATATATATACATATATATTCTAAACTATTTTTTTCAGATTTGAAGTATACGAAGCCCGGTCTTCATTATACTGGCAAAGAGGTCCGTAGAGCAAATAAAGTTAAGAACACTTCCGTTTAATGAAAATTCTTCTGCAGAAATGTTTAGCAGTTTTGGTATTGTTAATAAGTAAATTAATTATACTTTGTTATTATAACTATACCAAACGGGACGGCTTTTCCTTTTATACAATGCATTCTTTCTTATATACACTTTTTTCGCAGGACAATATAGCCAACACTAATGCATAATCATACTATCTACTACCTTTTAACTATTTTTACATTTTTCACAGACACGTGACAGAGATAAAAGTTGATGATTTTTCTTTTTTCTTAAAGATAGTTTTCCAAACTTTAATAATTCAACGTTATTTTAAACAGTTTTCATATAAGTTTTACTTCCAGAGAAATATAAACACATCTTTATGCATTCTATGATTTCTCATAGCTGTTTACTTTTCAGTTTGCATTAATTTAGTTAGAAGACACGATTATTAACCCTTATAGCAGTCTTTGAACATACTTGATCTCATATACAGATAGCGCATTAGCATACATTTCGCATGCTGTTGGTATATCGGAAAAGAATCGTTTCTTGTGTTATATATATATAGATAGATATAGATATGTAATATGTTCATATGTTCTTTATAAAAAGGATTTTTGCATGAAATATAGATTAATAGCGCTTTGCTCGCGTAATTGTTGAAATATACCAAGTGGTATTCGTGGGTCTATTTTTATTGGAGAAAATTATACCGCTACGGATAATTCTAAAATTACTAATTAAGCCACATATTGAGTAAACTTCATTCTTATACTGCATTAGGCGAACATGAGACTTAAATGAATAAGAAGAGCTAAAATAAATTCCAAATAAATGGTGATTTTTAATACATTTTGAAGGCTTTCAACTCATTTCATTTTTTATTTGAAATTTAGAAATTTTTAGAAACTGTACTAAGCAAGTATCTATATATATTTAAAACGCTAAGCGATTTCTTTCGACAATCCGTTAGAACAAACTACTGCATCAAATTACACCATTCTTTTTTTAAATGAAAGATATTAGAACACAGATGTGTTATCGTGCATTCGTTTGTTCGAAAATTTAATTAATTAGCCGTAATTTTCAATTAAACATTTACTTTTGCTTATGACGTTATAAAGTTGACAACTCCCACTTTTGAAGGCATAGAGTTTTTTCCCTGAACCCTGTGGTTCGCCAATCTTTTGACATTAACTAATATCAACTAGGTAATATTTTAACATTGTAGTATAAAATCTTTAAAAAAAAAACTTAATTAAAATTAAAAAAGCTAGAATATAATCATAATAAAATATCTAAACGTAAACATATCAATATGAATAACAAATCTCACGTAAAATGTTGCAATTTAAATTATTCCAATTGAAACAAGATTTGGAGAGTTATCCTTGACGCCCAGCTAACATAAAAGTACCTATTTTATTTTATTTATTTACACACATATTCAATTTTATTATAAAACACCAGGTTGCCATACAAAGCAAAAATCATCATTTAGGTGCCAAAAAATAACCCAGGTGCGTCTGCGATATCTGTACTGATTTAATCAAAATTATTTTGGTTGCACCGAATACTGCAAAATTAATTAAATCCATAATTATTGTTTCTTTCTCAGATTAAAAATAAGAAAATTGGTACTTCTCTATTATCCCGTCGACCACTTTTCATAACAAAAAACTATCGCCAAACTGTAACGCCAAATAAACGGGAGAACGTTGCCATTGGAATATCAAAATAAATAAATAAATAAAATACATGAATTTAAGGACACAATTGTTATTTTAATTAATGAAATAACTAATAAATCAGTAAAACATAATGAAAAATAGACGCAAATCTCGAATTAAAAACCACTTGATGACGTAACAAACACGTATAATGCTTCTGACATCAAGTAAATCGGACTGTACTTTTGGCGTTTAATTTTACAGTTTGGCGATAATTTTTTGTTATGAAAAGTGGTCGACCGGATAGTAGAAAAGTACCAGAAAATTTAATGTTTAACGAAATTCAATTATTTGATCGATCGCAAATTTTGGTTCTTTTCCGTTATACCGACACAATGCCATACATGTAAATATATGCTTGGCGACAATGGTGTCCGTATAATGGAAAAGTACTCAATTTTTTCTTAGTTTGGGCTGTACCAAAAACAAACATTTTACAGGTAACAAAAAAATCGCCGAAAATGGCTGCTTCATCAGCTGTTATGACAGCAAAGTTGGATAAAATCTAATAACCTGAATTTTACAACGTTTATGCGAAACACCACAGAGAACACACGCTATTTTTATATAAGTAGGGTATATTTAAACGAATAAGAGAACTAACAACCTTCAATAATATAATGCATGAAAAAGTAAACAACTAAGTGATTCAGCAAATCATAAAAATATGTATTTCTTAATATAACTATAAAATACAGAAAAATATTCTAGTTTACATTTAAAAAGTCAGCACCATGCCAAATTCCAAACTTCTAGTTATACAAACGGCTATAACAACTATATCACAGAAATCGCAATTTTAGAACTTTTTATTCCTGCACACATTCATATCTCTAATTTTTTAAAAACTGTTCGGTGGATGAATTTATGTCTTTTACGTGACAGCCATATAAAATTTCAAGTTTCTATCCTTAACAATTTCAGATAAATCATAGCTTAGAAGGTTTTTAGAATATTTCCCGTTCATTTCACATTTTTAAACTTCGAATTTTTTTAGAAACCGTTCTTAGCGAGCATCTTAAAAATGGCCACCATGCCACATTTTAAGGTTATATACCAGCAGCATCACCAAAATCGCAATTTTAGAATGTTTTTTGCTTCAGCACTTTTTAAAATTTTGAATTTTGTAAAATCTGTCCTGTGCGAGCATCTAAAAAATAACAGACATGTCAAATTTTAAGTTTCTATCCCCGACAGTTTTGAACCATAATTTAGAACGTTTCCCGCTCATTTTATACCTTTAAATTTCAATTTTTTAATAAACTAACTGTTTATAACGTGCGTCTGCATCGTAAAAGTTACCACTATACTAAATTTCAAGTTTCTAAATTGAATAAATCCATGTAAATCATAATTTAGGACGTTTTTAGAACGTTTTCCGCTCATCTCACCCTTGTAAATTTCGAATTTTTTAGAAACTATTCTTAGAGAGCATTTACATCTCATAAGTAACTACCATGCGAAGTTTGAAATTTCTAGCCCCTTCAAAAATTGTAATTTTTGAACGTTTTTCACATCTGCACTCTCATGGGAGCAGGGACACCGACATAATTTACAGTCTATGTTGGAGCAGCGATTCTCACCGTCAATTTGCCACCATCACTTTTGAAATCGGTTCGGTAGTTCCAGAGATTACCCCTTTCAAACAAACAAAACAAACAAACGTTATTTCTTTATAATATTAGTATAGATTAGACTTGTATAATTATATTTTTTTGTTAAATATGAATGCCAATAAATAAACTTTGGAAATGAAAATTAAGAAATTTTCTGGTAAAATGTAGTTGAAAACATTTTATATAGCTGGAAGATTGAGTTTTAAAATAGGCAGACGTACCATTTTATATTTTACTACGACAAATTGATTAAAAGAAAAAAAATCATTAGTGATTTCACCATTCGAATGATAAATTTATAGATAATTCCTCAAGAAATCAAAGTTCAGATAGAAATCGAGATTACGATGAAATCATATCTTCAAACGACTGTATTTTGCAACATTTAGATTCTGAAATAAATTCGCTTTCGAAGAGATTTGTCCATCTAATACATTGTCTAGAAATTAAGGATGGAGAGGGGAGGGGGGGGGGGCTGTCTTACTGAGAATATTAATCCCGAATTTTGTAAAGAAAAAAGTTCATGCGATGCGACGCCCATAAATAAAGTTCTGTTTCTAGGCATGAGCTGTTTCCTATTCTGTTTCTAAGGCAGCTTAATCCGGGTGTTTATTTCGCAGTCTAAAGGTTCGCTCAGACCACCAGACTTACCGCGGCTTCTTCTATTATGGTATATTGGAATCGTTGATGTTTTATGACTTTCTTAGCATGTCTAAGTTCAGAGGTCAAGCAGGGAACGAGGATGATAGATTGTTGCCTCTTTCTTTTGTTCAAACTATCTTTCTTTTATCGATGACCACAAAATGATTCGAGAAGAATGGGAAGATGTTTGATTTATGCCCATCTTAGTACGACTTGCTCAGGATGTCACTAAACGCAGCTTTAGCATGTCTGCCTGAGAGAGCCATAAATAATAAGACTTCCATTCTTCTACAAAGGGTCTGTGGTTATCAACAAAAGAAAGGGTAGTCTCAACAAAAGAAAGAGGTGGTGTCCGACTTGTCAACTGTGTCCGCTGTTGACCTCTGACCTTTAGACATACTAAAAAAGCCATAAAACATCAAACAATCCGAAATACCACAACTGACGTTGCAATGGTAAGTCTGATAGTGTGGACGAGCCTTTAAGTTTTAGCACATATCCCTTTTGCAGTGTGGAGAACTATTAAGGTGTTTCGTAATTATAGTTCATCGGTTTTACAACATAATCTTTGCAAAGACTTCTACTTTCAGCTCAATATTTTGCAAAATAAGTTTCGTCAAGTTATATTGGAGGTTCAATGCCCCTAAAACCACACCGGTGAGTTCGCTGGTTCGCTAAAGAGTGTTTCAAAGAAAGGTCACGAGAGTCATGACTTTCACATTTAACGAAAAAATAAATACACAGAGCTACATCACTTTTTTTTGCTTGAAACCAGACATATGTATAAAAAAATGCTTTATTAGGAGATGTGGCAATATCAAGAGAGATTTGACCGCGCGGCCTGTTAAATACAGGGCTGTATCGCCTCTGGCTTTCTTTTGACAACTGTGGCTTCTGAAAAACACTCTTACTTTCAACATTTTTTTCATCGTAAAAGCCCATTCGTGAAGTAAAAAGAAAAAAAAAAACTTTTCTTGTTCCATTTCATGTGTTGCGAAACTGTTTGGTGTTGTTTGGAGCCCCGAGGGATGGACAAACCGCCTTACGATCATTTGGGGAACAACGTCCGATAATGTGTTCCAGTTTTTTTTTTATGAAGCATCATTTCTCTCTCCAGCCTCAGGTTTTAGAATATTATGCAACTGTTTTCACTTTCACTGAATAGGAGGATTGTATTGTGGCCTTGGTAACTCAGTTTGGGGCCTCATTATGGGGTACTCAGAAAGGTGACTTTAAAAATTAGTGATGGGCATAACGATTATTTTGATTATTCGAATGAATCATTCGGGCATGCGCAGAAGCATATCTGTCAAACTTAAAAAAAAATGTTATTCAATTACTACCAGAAATTTTGAAAAAATAAAAAAAAAAGTTTCTGCAGAAACTTTTTTTTTTTTTTTTCAAAATTTCTGGTTGTAATTGAATAAAAAAAATTTGAAGTTTGACAGATATGCTTCTGCGCATGCCCGAATGATTCATTCGAATAATCAGAATAATCGTTATGCCCATCACTATTAAGAATTTAGGCCGAAGGAGGAATGGTTGTTTACTTATTAGTTCATGTAAAATGGCAACACTTACTGTTATGTTTCAAACAATTAATATGTTATGTTTAGTAACATAGTTTGTGTGTTTTTAAATAAAACAAGAATGAAATAACTTTATTTTATTTGTTATTATTTTTTCACTGTGTAATTTCAAATTATGAAATAATGACCTTGAAACGCAGACGCCGAAGCTCTACGATACTTTATGCAAGACACATTTGCGAAATATATGCTGGAACTTAAAAAAATTTCCAATAGAGGAATATGAGTGTAAATGGATAAATGTTTTCTTAAGACATTTTTAGAGATGGGAATACTCGGAAAATTTAGAGTAAAAACAACTTTTTTAAAGGGTATTTTTCGAAGGTTTTTTTTTTCCATTTGTCAAAATTGGAAAAATTGAAATTTCATTTAGAAATTAATGTATTAGAAATTTTATAATAGTTACATTCTGGTATTTTGTCTTCTTTATTTTCGTTTCATGTTCAGTGTTCCACATGAAAACATTAACTCGGAAAATAGATAATTAAATGCTACTTCTCTCATTGAAAATGAAAAGGCATGTGCAAAATTATACCATTATTGTCAATTAGTGAAAATGGTAAGATTGAAAATAATGCAATATAGTATAATAATAATAAAAAAATACATTTTATTATCATGTATGCAATTTTTCTTATAGTTACATAATAATTACCAAAAACAATCAAACAATTCCATTATTTAATTATCCATTATCCAATAATGATTACTAGGCTTGTCTAATTATATATATATTTTGTTAACTATAAATACTGATAAATAAACTTTTCAAATAAAAATTAGGCTATTTTCTGGTAAAATTTAGTTGAAATCATTTTATATAAGATAAATATGCAAAAATGCGCTTGTAATTTCTTTAAAAATTATTTTAAAATTCTAATTATTTTTATTAAATAATAATAATAATAATAATAATAATAATAATAATAATAATAATAGTAATAATCAAAAATAAAATACATTAGTTTCCAATTTCTCAGGTTTTTCAATTTATTTTAAACCAAATTTATATTTTATCTAGACTGTCTTCATTCTGAATCACTGTCGGATTTAATTATTTCTACACTGCTGGGAGATGAAGATGCAGTTGGAATGCCGGATTCTTTGTTAAATAAATTCGTGAAAATATTGGGTGAAACTTTAAAAAAATGTTTTGTCATTGTTATTTTTAAAATTAGTTTCAATGGTAATTTAAGATAAAAAATGCAACTGATATAATCATTTAAACTTTTTTTTTTTTTTACAAACAATGGTGTTAAATTAAGGAAAGAAAGCTATTGTGTAAATTGTGAGACCGAAAGACTAAACTTTTAATGGTAAAACCATTCATTTCTTTTTGTAATACATCGTTATGCATTTATGAAGTGCACTAAAACATGCATTCTGTGGAATATGGAATACAAAGCATTTCTTATCATTTACAGGGTCACACAAAAGAATTCTGTTACATAAAGCTCTACAGGGAAAATCGTTTACAGTGTATTTTTTAATGATGTTACACTATTTCAAGCATAAGGAAAGCAAAATGTGATGGAAAATGTTAAATATATTCCTTGTCCAAAGTCAAAGCAGTTAACAAGCTCCAGAGCGTATTATGAGATTGATTTACATATCTATCTTTCTTTCTATACTATATATATTTAAAATCAAACTTGTGCACTTTTCAAAGGGAAAAAAAGGGATCGTGATCTTTGTTTTAAAGTTAAACTATTGTAATAGTTTTTTAAGGATGATACTATTCCGAACTGAGCCTTTACTTTATAAAAACAATTATAAACAAAAGACGTCTTAGTTAAAGGACGGGTTTTTCTTACTTCCATATTGTTGTGAGCTCGGGGTTCGAAAGGACTGATGCCAATATATAAAAACAATCAAAAGGCTTTATTCACTATAAACAGTGCAATACGATCACAAATATCTTCTGAAAATAACAAGATATTCAGTAATCTTCAAATCCAATAAAAGCGCAGCAAAATTTCACACAGAAACAATGTGTTCAATACGACGTATCAACGACAAAATCAATCTGAGTAACACCGTTCTCAATGCAAAGCCTCTCGTATGAATTCAATCGCAGTTGACAGACAACTAACTAACTGAACTGGTGGAGGTCCCTTATATAGGCTTTAAAGCTAACTGTAGAATTTTCCAGAGCCTTCAGATGCTAGAAATTACCAGAAAGTGCTTTAACTTTCGATAGAGAACCTAAGCGAGAAAGGATCCCAATGTACAGGTATAAGGGGGGGTGGTTGCACAAAAAGTCGCCAAATCCGTCGCCAACTTGGCGACATTTGGCGATACATGGCCAAATTTGGCAACAAAAATAAGTCGCCAAAACCATCGCCAACTTGGCGATAAACCCATTCCTTGGCGATTTTCCAATAGAACTGCATTATAAAACCGATGCTGTAAGGTTGTTTTTCTTGCAAAGCACCTGAGGCCTTTAGCATTGAGTTACATGATGCTCAATAGGAAATACATTAATAATACTGCAATTTTCACAATAATAAAATAAAATAAATTAAAAAGAATGAAATATTTACAAAATTCATAACATTGCCCTCCTCTCAAGGACTGCACGTCCCGGGCAGTTCAACCTTTGATCGGAAAGCAAACCCGTTACCAACAAATGCTATACTATTCAAAGCACTTAAAGCAAACATGGAAAATAACAATTAAACACATTCATAATGCTGAATTATACAAAATATACACTTATTTTAAAAAAAATAAATAAAATTATAGCATAGACATCATTACATACAAGTATTTAAATAATAATAACATTAATAATGATAATGCTAAGCAAAAGAAATTATTACATTAACTTATATACAAGACCATGGTCATACTAATTTACATTATTTACATTACACTATTTACAATCAATGAACTAAGTACTATGGCCATAGTATGGAGCCAGCCTGTCGTAATGAACGACTCTAGGCTTTGCACTTGGTGACTTTCGGATCCGAATTACGACATCGTTCAGTCTGTTTAGGACTGTATAGGTCTAGAATTATCCAGAAGGGTGAAGTGCTTGCAACCTGTGCTCCAGTCACCTGTGTATGCAAAGACCCGAGTTTGATGTTGTCGGAGCCGCCTACAAGTTTAACACCTGTAATTGGACGAAATGAAAATTTATCTCCTGAACAGAGACATGCCGCAGAAAGACTGTTCCAGGAATTTAAGGATGTGTTTTCACAAAACGAGAGTGATATAGGGCGCACTTCACTGACACGTCATAGAATTGATACTGCCAACCATCCACCGATTAAACAGCATCCAAGACGCTTGCCGTTCGCAAAACAAGAAGAGGTTTCTAAGCTTTTACGAGAGATGCAGGATAGTGACATCATCGAACCGTCATCAAGTCCGTGGGCCTCTCCCATCGTGTTGGTCCGAAAGAAAGATGGCTCCACAAGATTTTGTGTGGATTATCGTAAACTTAACGATATCACGAAGAAGGACAGCTATCCTCTACCAAGAATAGACGACACGCTAGATACTCTTTCAGGACATAAATGGTTTTCCACGCTGGATTTGAAGAGTGGATATTGGCAAGTAGAGATCCATCCTGATGACAAAGAGAAGACCGCATTTACTACTGGACAAGGACTTTGGCAATTTAAAGTTATGCCGTTCGGGCTCTGCAATGCTCCAGCAACGTTCGAGCGCCTCATGGAGACAGTGTTAAAAGGTCTGACTTTTGAAGCTTGTCTCATCTACCTAGATGACGTCATCATTGGTGGCCGCACGTTTGAAGAACATCTAGAGAATATTCGAAAAGTGTTAACGAAACTAAGAGCGGCGAATTTAAAGCTGAACCCTTTGAAATGCAAGTTCTTCCAACGAGAAGTAAACTATTTAGGACACATCATCTCAGCTGAAGGTGTTCGAACAGATCCTGAAAAAGTGTCTGCAGTAAAGCACTGGAAACGTCCGGAAAATGTCCATCAGTTGCGAAGCTTTCTGGGACTATGCACTTATTACAGAAAGTTTGTACAGGGGTTCTCCAACATCGCAAGACCCTTGCATAGGCTCACTGAAAGCAAACAGAAGTTTCTATGGACACAAGAATGCGACAATTCATTCCAGCGGCTGAAAGAAGCTCTCACATCCCATCCATTGGCGTCCGCTACGATCCCAAATTGTGTCTTAAAAACTGGCCAGGAGGATTTGCCGTCATAGGTCGAAAGTTTAATAAAGGCCCGAGGAAGCATATCTGGATACTTGAAATCTTCGGAAAAGTTTACGGCAGTTATCTTCTGTTTCTTGACTTTTTCCAAATCTTTTTTTACATTCTCTATGCTTTCTTCAACGGTCTTGGCGATCTTTTGAACTTTTTCTTCTACTCTTTCTTCTACGGTTTTCGGTGTCATTTGAACTTCTTCTATGGTTTTGGCTGTCATTTGAACATTTTCTTCTATTTCTTGAAACCTTCCTTCAAATTTATTTTCCACGGAGTCAATTATTTCATTTAAAGATGTTATTTTATTATCTATTAATTCTTTCAACTCACCAAGGTTGGTTGACATATCCTTCTTCATTTCTTCCGACATATCCTTCATTTCAGCCTGGTTTGCGGTCATTTTCTCATCTGTCTCAGTCATTTCCTTCTTCATTTCTTCTTTCAACTCGCCAAGGTTGGCAGTCATTTTCTCATCCATCGCTGACATATCCTTCTTCATTTCAGCCTGATTCGCAGTCATTTTCTCATCCATCTCTCCTAATTTCTCCAATAATTTAGTCAGTTGCGCCTCCATTGCTCTGGTAATCGGCATTCAACCCCACTCCTGACACCAAATGTTGTGAGCTCGGGGTTCGAAAGGACTGATGCCAATATATAAAAACAATCAAAAGGCTTTATTCACTATAAACAGTGCAATACGATCACAAATATCTTCTGAAAATTACAAGATATTCAGTAATCTTCAAATCCAATAAAAGCGCAGCAAAATTTCACACAGAAACAATGTGTTCAATACGACGTATCAACGACAAAATCAATCTGAGTAACACCGTTCTCAATGCAAAGCCTCTCGTATGAATTCAATCGCAGTTGACAGACAACTAACTGAACTGGTGGAGGTCCCTTATATAGGCTTTAAAGCTAACTGTAGAATTTTCCAGAGCCTTCAGATGCTAGAAATTACCAGAAAGTGCTTTAACTTTCGATAGAGAACCTAAGCGAGAAAGGATCCCAATGTACAGGTATAAGGGGGGGGTGGTTGCACAAAAAGTCGCCAAATCCGTCGCCAACTTGGCGACATTTGGCGATATATCGCCAAATTTGGCAACAAAAATAAGTCGCCAAAACCATCGCCAACTTGGCGACATTTGGCGATATATCGCCAAATTTGGTGACAAAAATAAGTCGCCAAAACCATCGCCAACTTGGCGATAAACCCATTCCTTGGCGATTTTCCAATAGAACTGCATTATAAAACCGATGCTGTAAGGTTGTTTTTCTTGCAAAGCACCTGAGGTCTTTAGCATTGAGTTACATGATGCTCAATAGGAAATACATTAATAATACTGCAATTTTCACAATAATAAAATAAAATAAATTAAAAAGAATGAAATATTTACAAAATTCATAACAATATATATATATAGTATATATATATATATTTAGAAGAGGAAGGAGTGACAGAGACATTTCGAAAGCAATTTTAATAATTAGTAAAATTCTAAGACTCTTCAAGAACACGGCACGTTTCTTATAATGTCTTCAAGATAACTTTTATATATTTTCCCAGATTTGAAGTAAAAAACTGTCCCGGATATGAGCATATGATTCTATGTTATTTACATCGAACGAAGCGTCGTGATATAGTAATATTCGATCTTCTTTAAATATATTATCTTTTTACTTCTTTTACCGATACTTTCTCAGATTGGTATAAACAATGTTGCTTTATTTATTATGATGAAGATGAAGGAAAACGGACCATGATTATGGATGTGCAATATATGATATATGGCTTCCCTCCTTTTTGTATTAGATTGCTATACACTTTAAGTAATATTTACTAAGATATTTGACGGTTGTTTAGTTTCCATACTCTAACTTTTCTGTCAATACAAAATCTTCTATAATGTTTAGCACATCAATTTTCAATATTTTCCATTTTCCATTGCAAATAAGTAACTGAGTTCGAGCTGAGAATATATATTAAAAAAATTATATATATTAAAATCTATTCATATCGATTATTGTTAGTAGCGTCTCTTACTTATAATATATTTATCTGAATGAGTTAATAAAAAGCTTCTTAAGTAACTTTATATAAAACAAGAACGAAAAATCATGCTTCAAGCATAGATTATGTAACACTTTCCAACGCTTCCAAAATAATTTTACAAATCATACCGTTTAATAAGCTGAAAGATAGCATCTAAGTAAATAATTTGGAAACCGCATAACATATTTAAAAACATAATTTAAGGAATTTGCAACCTATACAGTATTCGGAAAAATATCCGAATACTTTTATTCAGCCCTGTATATGATCTATAAATTTGTATATATACTACATAGGATGCTAAATTTTAGTTCAGTTAGGAAAAGCGTAGCACAGTTTAAAATTCCCCTTCTGGAGTTTGTCAATAAATAAAAATGTGTTCGCGAATTTTTGTGCTTCCCTGTATATGATCTACAGAATTTATACACACCACGTAAATACACAAAAAGTGAGTTAAATTTAAAATCGCGTTCAGTAACTTAAAACGCACTTCCAGGAATTATTGTAAACAGACAGTAGAGAATTCTTTTGTGTCTCCCTGTAAATGAACGATGACTGCTATACACACAATATTCTGTAGTAAGCCTCTTGTAATGCACTTTAGTGATATATATAAATTTCAATGCGTTTAAAATAATGAAACATTATTTAAATAAACCGCAGACGATTTTTCTCCGTAGATGTAATGTAACGGAATTCTTTTGACTGTTCCTGTAAAGTTACTATAAGTGCTATGCACACCCTATTCCATATTAAGCTTCTTGTAATGCACCTTAGTGATATATATCAATTACAATCTGTTTGAAATTGAGTAACATCATTAAAATAAACCACAAATGATTTTTCCCCATAGATCGCAATGTAACGAAATTCTTTTGAGTGTCCCTGTAAAAAAACTATAAGTGCTACACACTTCCGTTGAAATAGGGAACATGCTATAGAGTACTACAATAACATATAAAAATTGCAGAGCAATCCGAGCATATTTACGGGAGTTAGAGCACGGACAGACGGCCAGACGGCCAGACGGCCATCCGGCCAGACAAACCAAAGTCATAAACACCTTTCAACTAGGTTGGAAAGTGTTAAAAAGAAGAAAAATCCCGATAAAATGTAAAAAAATAACTAAAACCACAACATGTGTTGGTATCTTATCAATTTACAGTTCGTTCGTTACTTTCACTTACTGTTATGACGCAACACAATGAATTATCAGGGTATCGGTAATAATCAAATAGACCCTGATAGCGAAAAACAGTTTCGATTTGCACCTACCTATTGCAATGCCTGATAACGAGTGCAGGTGTTATCTATGACTGCAATGAAGGTAACTTATGAAGATAAATCTGTTTTTGTAAATTTGTTAAGAATTGTTTTGTTTCTAGCGAGATATTTTTACATGTGTTTTTATAACTAGTTAAAGATCCTCTTCAGAACGATCCCAAGAATAGTCACGATTTGGTAGTAAGGATGAAGCTATTCTGAGATGAAACTATTCTTTCAATCTTGATAAAAGAAACAAATTTTTTTTGCGATTTGCAAAAATGTCTGTATCAAGAACTTCACATAAACATGACTTTTATGAATCGAAACTGATGAATTCTAAATCGAAAAAAGAATTTTTGAAAAAGTACAAAAAGCTCAACGAACAAGATGGAAGGATTTTTTACCTGCAGGTTTTAACTGAAATTGAGAGTTCTGTAATAGATGGTGACTTTGACAATTTAAAGCGTTTAAGTAATGTAATTGCTCACCTAAGTTGCATAAAAAAGTCAACTATCAAAGATTATTTCAATGATGATACCAATCCATTAAAAAGCACGAACTTAGTTATCTTAGCTTGCAAACGCAATCAAGTTTGTGTTCTACAATACATATTTAGCAGTGATAATACGATTCTAAGCAACTTATCCATCCATAGCGGAATGAATATCTCTCCTACAGATGAAGATGAAACGTGCCATAATGCATTTTATTACGCCATACGATCGAATAATGTTGAGCTCCTGTATACAATTATAAATTGGCCAGGTAACTTTTTTGATTCTCACTTAGATGATTTGGATAGAATCATTTCCACATCTTATGAAGAGCTGAAATTAAAGAATGTGCCCCTTACAGACAAAATGGAGTTCTTGGTCGAAAAAAAATTATTGAGTTTGAGATTTTACTCTAATAGTTCTGAAGGCGATCACGAAACTGACATAGATAATATCAAAAATCGCGTTGAGTTAGTGCTTGAAAATATTGATTTGCTAAAGAAAGATTTTTCAATCAAAGAAGCGGATGAAAGATTTATATTTATAGCAATATTTGTTGCCCAAAACATACATGTATTAAAGCAACAATTGAAAGCTACCTACGATAGGCTGCCTTGGGAAGAAATCGAATTTTGTTTGATATGTTTTGTTTCTTCTCATTTAAAACAACAAGAAATTAATCTGTTCATTGCTTCCACATTAGATAAAAGAAAGATACTTTATCACTTAAAAATTTTTGGAAAGGAGCTTGAAGAAGTGAGAAGATCTTTTGAAGGGATGGGGATAAATAATCTTGCTAAACTCCCAAAATTAAATCGTGAGTATGTTTTTACAAATATAACTAATATAAATCCAGAATTTGAAGAGTTATATCAAAATTATTATCAAATTAGAGACATCTACTCTTTGGAAAAAATAAATATGCATATAAATCTAGCATTATCAGCTGATACAAGAAAAAGAGAAGGACAATTAATTATAATGAGAGTTTTACAAGTTATTGGTGAACATTTAAAAAATACGTTGGAGTCTCCTAACTTATCTAATACGACTAGTAATCTTATCTTACTGTCCATAACAAGAAATACAAGAAAAATAATTATAGACTTACGTAATGCATTATCACATGCTCATTCCCTTTCCAATAGAATAGAAATGGAACTAAATTCAGACAAAAGTTTTTTTATTGGCGTTCAAAATGACATTAAAAGAGTTGGTGATGTGAATTCTGATATTCTGTTAAACAAGAAAATTAAAATTATTAGAGCACTTCTCGAAAGAATCGTTTCTGCTGAAAATTGTGATGAAATAAAAAAAGTTATTGAAATATTTAATAATGCCGTACTAGAAGACAATATTCAAGGCGATTTTACAACGATAGAGCATCAAAAGCTTCAAAAACTCATAAAGGAATTAAGGGAGTTTATGCCAACTGAAGCTAGTAGAAATGAAGAATTATTTGAGCGAATAAATAACTTGCTAGACTCCACAGAAAATAAATCAAAAAGTAGGCAAATTAGTTTTAAATTAGGATTTATAAGATTAAAAGTTTTGAAACTTTTCACGAGTCAGATAGTTGATGATAATGTAATTACAGTAATGAAATTACAAGCTGTAAACATGTTAGAGAATATGATTCCCACAATGGATTGTCATATTCTTAAAAAAATTGCTAATCTGTCGATGGAAATTTTAGTTAATGCGAAATCGGAAATGAACTCTGATAACATTGATGAAATGGAGAGAATAGTTTGTGAAATATTTTATATTGCTGAATATGGAACAGATGGCTTTGAATGGATTGAGAAATTGAGAGAAACTCTTTGTCAAAACAAATCTATTAATTTTACTCATAAGCACAGAAATATCCGTAACATAACAAATGAAATGTACAATATGCTCGAATCGAGATTAATTGAACTGAAAAATATTTTGAACCGTAACTCATTAAATGGAGAATTAATTGAAAATATTTCCTTATATAAGAACGACAAAAGTTTACAATCTGTAATAGAAATGCTTGTTTTAGATATATTAGATATTTTAAATCATAAACTGGAAAAAAATTATTTGTTTTTAGATGATAATTATCTCCTGTTAACCGGAAGATGTTTACGCAATTATCTAGCTCATGATAACGTTTTAGTTACATTCTTAAATGACACTTCAAAAATAGTTCTTTTAAATGCTAGAAAACTCACAGAAGACAATATAATGAAAAATAAAAATAAACTTGGAAAGTCCGTAAAAGATGATCCGTTGAAGTTGAGAGAAAAATATAAGAAAAATCTCGAAATCATTACTTATCAAGAAAAAATGTTCGTTGCTTTGGAAGATGGAAAAATAGAAATTTTGAAAGATTGTTTGAAAAAGGGGGCAGATGTTAGTGCAAGAAATGTTCATTCATGGACTACAATACATTTTGCAGCTAAAGAACAAAGTTTGGAAATTTTGAAATTTGTTCTTTATCAGAATTTAAATGCGAATTCTAAAGATGTTAACGGCCAAAATCCTCTACATATTGCAGCAGCTTATGGAAGAACGAGTAACGTAAATTATTTAATTGACGAAGCCGGTTTATTTGTTTCTGATGTAGACAATTTTAAAAAATCACCAATGCACATTGCAGCTCAGAATGGCCACAAAGATGTTATTAAGGTTTTATTGAAATATATAAATAGTATAACGAATGCATGTGAGATTTTAGACTGCGCAATAGGAAATAATCACATGAATGTCGTTAAGGTTCTGCTAGAACAGAATCCCGATGCTCACCTTTATGAGAGGGCAGCCGGTTTTACTCCACTGCATGCAGCTGCAGAAAACGGTCATATCGACATATCCAATCTGTTACTTCAAAAGAATGCCGTTGTCAATGCTAAAAGTGATAGAAATTGCACATCATTGCATTTGGCAGCACTGAATGGGCACAAAGAAGTTGTGACTGTTCTAATTTTAAATCATGCGTGTGTCAATACTGAAGACCTAGAAGGCTGTACGCCTCTACATTACGCTGTTTCAAACAACCATGGAGAAATAGTAGAAATTTTATTGAACCATAACGCAAATGTGGATGTGAGTCATAAAACTGAAAAATATACGCCATTACACATAGCATCAGAAAGGGGATTTGAAAGAATTGTAGAAATTTTGTTGAAATATACGGCAAAAGCAAGTGAGAAGACAGTTGAAGAAGTGACTCCAATACACTTGGCAGCTCTAAACGGCCACTTAAATGTTGTGCGTATCCTTCTGAAACATGGTGTCGATTTTCGTATTAAAAATAAATTACAGGCTACTGCATTACATTATGCTGCAGACTGTGGGCATAGGGAAGTTGCTGAAATTTTAATTGAAAAAGGATCGGAAATTGATGCCAAAGCTTTCCCTAATTTTACACCGTTGTTAATTGCAGCAAGTAAAGGCCACAAAGATGTTGTTGAACTTCTTGTAGAAAATAAAGCTGATATTAATGTTCAAGATTTTACAGGACGTTCAGTATTACATGTAGCCATTATGAATGACAACACAGATACTGTTGATATTCTAATAAGAAATGGAGTTGATGTGAATGGCAGGAATAAATTTGGTTCTACACCATTGCATGAAGCAGCTTTAAATGGCAGCAAAAAGGCCATTCGTTCCCTTATAGAAAACCGAGCTAAAGTTAACATTAGAGATATGCGGGGTTTAACACCACTCCATGTTGCTGCTATGACGGGTAAGAAGGATGTTGTAGATTTTTTAATAGAAAATAACGCAGAAGTAAACTCTAAAGATTTTCTAAATTGTACTCCTTTACATTTAGCTGTCGATAATGGTAATTTGGATATAATAAACAATAGCGAAAGGTGCTGATATGAATGTTAATAGATTTAGTAGATATGAGAACTTAACCACGCCATTGCTCTCCGCTATAAAATATAATAACATGGAACTAGTTGATATTCTTATCGCTAATGGTGCGGATGTGAACGATGAGAAGGAAAAACCTTTACTTTTAGCTGTGGTAGCTGGTTATAGAAGTATAGTAGGAAATTTGTTGAAGAATAAAGCTCGAATAGATGAGAAATATACAGATGAAGCAACTGCATTGCATTTTGCTGCTAAAAGGGGCCATAAAGAGATTGTAAATATTCTGATAAAAAGAGGAGCAAATATTGATGCTCTTACAATTAATAATTTAACCCCATTGCATCTTGCAGCAGAAGGGGGTTATGAAGATATTGTTAAAATTTTGATAGATAACGGAGCTAATGTAAATATCAAATCTGATAAAGATGTTACACCACTGCACAAAGCAGCAGAAAGAGGTTATAATAAAGTTGTAGAATTATTACTTAATAATGCAGCAAATTATGATACAAAAGACGACAGTAATCGAACACCGTTAGAGTTAGCTGTTAAAAATGGTCATTTTGAGGGGGTAAAAATATTGCTTCACCAAAAGAAGGTGGATGTCAAACTTAATGACGATTGGACGCTGCTCCATACAGCTGCTCAAAGTTGTAACTTAGAAATTGTAAAAGTTTTAGTAGTATGCGGCTATGACATTAATGCAAGAAACTCTGATGGTTTTAAACCCATGCATGTTGCAGCCAAGAAAGGGTTTAAAGAAGCCATTGAATATTTTCTGAATCAGGGATCGGATATTAATGATATTGACGCATTCAACGCTACAGCTCTGCATTGTGCAGCAAAAGAAAATCATTTAGGAATCGTTAAATATTTGATAGATCAAGGTGCTAATGTAAATCTTAAAAATGCTGATGGGTTAAGTTCTCTGCATATTGCAGCTGACTTTGGTTACGAAGATGTTGTAAAGGTTTTATTAAAAAATGGCGCAGCTTATGATGCTCCTGACAATAATGGTAACAAGCCATTAGATAAGTGTAAATGTGAAAAAGTAAAAAAAATCCTATCAGTAGTAGACGCATTTTTTCAAGCTGTTAAAAGAAATGATTTTCCAGAAGTTAAGGAATACATTAATGCAGGTATAGTCGTTGATGTTAAGAATCATGAAAATGAAACATCATTACATTACGCTGCAATGAAAGGTTTTGACAAAATAGTAGATATTCTTTTAAAAAATAATCCGAATCCTAATATAACTAATAACGAGGGGTTTACTCCTTTACATAATTCAGTAAAGTTTTCCCACTTGAAAATTGTTAAAGCTTTATTATCTAATGGGGCTATCTTTAACGCAATTTCAAATGACCACGAAACACCAATATCTCTAAGCATTAATAAAGATATATATAATTTATTGAAGTTTGTCAGTGAATTATTTGATGATATAAAAAATGGTGATCCTGTAGTTCTTAAAAAACTCAAGACGGTTGAAGACATTGGTACCATGAACGCAATAATGTGTGCTTGTAATGAAGAGCAAAAAACATTGATTGTTTTTGCAATACAGCAGAATTTCTCAAACGTTGAGCAGCTTAAAGAAGTATTACAACATGGCGCGTCTGATCGGATAAAAGAAGCTTTACAGCTCGTAGACGAAGGCAATTTCCAAAAGGCTTTAGATATCTTGAACGAAGTGTTTAAGAAGAGAAAAGTTGTATTAGGACCAGATAATCCAGGTACATTAGAAATTGAACGACACATTGCTTTAATTTTCTACAAACAAGGAGAGTATCATAAATCTATAAGTAGGCTTGAAAAAATTTGTCTGAAACAGAAGCATGTATTAGGGTCAGATAATAATGATACTCTTAAAACGAGATCATCGATCGCCTTGCTTTTGCATAGGTTAGGAAGAAATGAAGAAGCTTATGATATTTTCCAAGAAGTATCCGAAAAACAGAAAGAAATATTAGGACCGAATCATGAAAATACTTTGAATACTCTTTTTAATTTTGCATTAGTATTGACTGCTCAAGGAAAGTATGACGAAGCACTAGATATTTATAAAGCAGATTTTGAGAAATGGAAAGAAATAGCAGGGCCGTATAGTAAAGCAGCTGTGAACGCGCAACATAACATAGCAATGGTACTGTCAAAGCAGGGCAAATATGAAGAAGCTCTGAAAATCTACAAAGTGGTTTTGGAGAAAAAAAAATTAATTTTCGGAAAAAAACATCCAGACACTTTAAGAACATTGCAAAGCATTGGCATAATATTTTCAGAATAAAAGAAATACCACGAAGCTTTGCGAACATTCCAATCTCTTTTAACAATTCAGAAATCTGAATTAGGACATGATCATCCCGAAACATTGAGAACTCAATATAATCTGTTAGATACACTTTTTAATCAAGACAAGTATGTTGGCGTTCTCAAAGTTTATAATGAATGTTTCGAGAAAATCAAAGCTTTATTTGGATCATCTCATTCCTTTGTTTTAGGCATTTTAGATAAAATGGAAAAAGTTCGACTTAGATTTAAACTTGATAATTATCGAGCAGAGCAAATCCTGCGTCAGGTGCAAAATAACTTTATTACTGCTGTGAAAGATAGCGATGTTATAACTGTTCAACGCCTGTTAAATTATGGAGTTGATGTAAATGGCAAAGACGGTGATGGAAAAACACCCCTGCATTATGCAGCACATAATGGAAATATTAATGTTATGAACATGTTATTTGAAAATAGAGCTGATGTCAACATCAAAGACAATCTTGGAAGAACACCATTGCACGATGCTGTGGGTTGCGGTCAAAATGATGTTGTATATGTACTATTGGAAAATGGAGCTGTTGTTACTGAAATTACAAATAAAGGTAATACATCATTACACATTGCTGTGTTACGCAGCAATAAAGAACTTGTTGAAATATTGTTAAATAATGTAAGAAGAGATAAGTTAAAAGGATTTATAAATGCAGAAACAACTTCTAAAGGCAATACAGCTCTCCATGTTGCAACGGAAAAAGGTTCGTTGGAAATTGTGATAACTTTATTAAATTATGGTGCAATTTATGATATTGAGAATAA
The DNA here is from genome assembly GCA_963931845.1 of Maratus michaelseni. Classification (NCBI taxonomy): domain Eukaryota; kingdom Metazoa; phylum Arthropoda; class Arachnida; order Araneae; family Salticidae; genus Maratus; species Maratus michaelseni. The sequence goes on from OZ007591.1 coordinate 24,593,098, forward strand.
AGCGAGTGAGAAGCCTTTGGATCGTTCTACGAACTCTACTGTCACTAATTTACTGAAGCTACTTGAAGAATTGTTTGAATTTGCTAAAGAAGGTAACGAAGAAATGATAAAAAAATTAACAGCAGTTAACACAGATGTATTTTTGGCCATAAAAAATGCTTGTAATAATGAAGAATATACATTGCTGAGGGTCGCAATAAACAATGGACATAAAAAAATGGCGTATAAATTGATAGAGATTTTCAGAAACTAATAAAAATTAGAAAAATTTAGTGCAGATATTCAAATTATAGATTCAAATTTTAACAATACTTAAAGACAATTTTACTAAGACTACTAGTTTCGTTTATGAAGATCATCTGTGCATGAATCATACGTGAGTCATTTACACTAACTATTTTAAGTTTCTGTTATTTTATCAAATGAAAATTCTCTTTGATGTAATTCACTGTTTAAAATTAGAAACAACTAATTTCATTCATTATGAAATCAGGATATTTTTCAACTGAACTTTTTAAACTGTTGTAATAATACTTTTTGTACACCAATTTAATTAGCTAATGCTATTAATTTGTTTTTTGGTATTTTTACCTTCTTCCAAAAATATTTCATATTTCATCAGAAATGTTTTATAATTTTATGTAGAGAATACGTTTTTTCAGAAAAAAATGCATTTAAATGGTTATTAAAATAAAATAAATAAAACAAAAATCCTAAACGTCTATCCAAAATAATGTCTTTATTTAATTTTCTTTATTATATTCTTGTTATTATTATAATAATATATGATATATATATAACATTTCTTGACGTATGTGACCAAGTTATAGTAATATATGATGTATATATGATGCATATGATGTATATATATGACATGCGTATATGATAAGGGCTTTACAAATTTGGAAAAATCTGGTAGCCAGGTAAATTGCCCCCCCTCCTCCGGTATACTGATTTTCAAAACGCACAAAAGTTTTTTATTTATTAAGTGAGAAAAAATAATAACTAACATAGTTTATAATTATTAGTTACATAGTTTAGAATAGTACATAATTAAAAAAGATAATAAAACTAAGTTTTCTAACAAAATTTATAAAAATTATGTCTTTAAAAAAAAAGAGGGGTGGGTGGGAAATAATGTAAACTCTGAATTTACCGACATATTCGGGAAATGCTGATTGCCGAATGCTTCAAATGTCCGAATAGTTGAGTGCTACAAAATCTATATCTGATGAGAGGACATAGATAAAATAGTGAAGTCGGAAAACGATTTTTTGCCTATTTAGCCTTTCGAATTCAGTCAAATAATTCTGATTTTATTATTTCAAAATTTGTATTTAATGAACTCTCTTAGTTGTGCCAAATTAAAAATAAAAGTTTTTTTTTTTTTTTTTTTTTTGTTGTTGCTGTTGTTTGAGTATAATTTCAAGTTTATTTTTTAATATTTTGTAACTTTGCAGCAGTTATAATGAGACATCTTAGAAGAAATTTAATTAAACATTGTGACATTCGAAAAATATTACGAGAGTTATTACGTAATATGCATTGTTAAAAAGAAAAGAAAAACATTTTTCGGCGCTGAGATTACATAATCCTAATCAGCAGTCGGCTGAGGTTTATTTTGATCTAACGATTTATGATAAGAATTTAAGAATAAATAAAAACAAAAAAATACCTTACCCTTCTGAAGTGCAATCAATGATTAACAAAAAAAGTCAGGTTTAAAAACTTAGTCGCCAGACAAAAAAAGTAGGTCGCCAGTGGCGACCTCGCGACCGCATTTGTCAAGCCTTGTATATGATGTATATACGACATATAAGACGTAAATAATATGTTTATAATGACGTATATGGCACATATCGGAGTGTTTGGAATATATATATATATGCGTATATAGGATGCATATATAAGCTTTGCGATGATCTTGGCGAAATCATAACTGCAACCTTGGCATAATCATAATTGTGGGGACCGCTATAACACAAAAGTACGTTTTTTTTGTTTGTTTTTTAAAAGCTTTTGGAACAATTTCGCAATGGTTGTTGTAATTTGTTAAATTGTATTTTTTTAAAGAGTATTTCTATGATGTTACATTAATTCAAACATAGTAAAATTGATATGCATCACCGAAACACACTAAAAATATTTTCTATAGATAATGGAATGTGTAGTACCTTTTACAGAGACACCACAAAAGAATTCGGTTACAGGGTTGAGTATGAACGATAATTACTGGAAGTGCACTTTCAGCTGTGGTTATGCATTTTTAACCTTAACTCATTTTTAGTATATTTCGTTGTGTGTATAAATCTTATAGATTATATACAGGACTGCACGAAAGTATTCGCCCACATTATCGGCTTTGGACAGTAATTGTTGAAAATGGATTTTCTGTGTCATTGTTTTTTATATTATTTATTTAGATGCCATCTCATTTTATTGTATAAAAAGATAAAATTTCTTAAAATGTTACGAGAGTTGGAAAGTGTTTTATAATTTATGTCTAATTCATGATTTTGAGTTCTTTGTTTCCTGTTTCTCTTTTTTTAAATTGTAAATACTAAAAAACTCAATGTTTTTATAGTTTTCAATTAAATTACTGCTCTCCTGTCTCAGCCAGTTACCATAAAATATTAAAAAAAAACACTTTTAAAAAAATCAAGAGGACGAGACAGTAGATTGGAAATGAAATCTCCCTTTAAATTAAAAATATATACATAATAATTAAATATATAATAATTAAATATATAATAATAAAATAAAATGACCATATCTTTTAATAATTATTAAAAGACATGTTCATTTTATACGACTTAAATTTTGTTTTAAACACTTTCGCCTTACATCAAACTTAAAAATAAAGTAAAATTCTATTAAAGAATATAGAGTCGATCCATATATCACTCAGATAAAATTATGCTCCTCGAACAGTATGTGATTTGAGGTGAAGTTAGATTTTTTGTAAATACCACTCTAACATATCTTAATATGAAATAGATAAATATAAAGCGACTATAACGTTGAACCGCAAAACTCATAGTATTACGATAACAACCGTCATACGGTTCATTTCACTTGAAATAACATATATTCGGGGGTATAATGCGCAATTTTGATACGCGAAAATTACAGGTGCGTGTTAAACGTCGATTATAAAAATGAAATATTAAAATTAAGATTTTTTAAAATTATAATAACTAAGATATCTAATTTATTGAAAAGAAAGCTATTTATTTACAAAAATATAATTTTCGCTATCAGATTATGTGAAAAGTAATAGTTATTATATTTTACAATAATCGGTACTTCTCCATTATCCCGTCGACCACTTTTCATAAGAAAAACTATCGCCGAACTGTAACGCCAAACAATAAAATTTACAATATATTGATGAAAACAGAACAAAAATTAATCTTGGATATTTATTTATTTACATTATTTTTCTTAACTATCCGTCTCGGTTGGTGAAATAAATGTTTGTGACGTCAGCTGAAACTTATCTGAGGCTAACGAAAAAGACAGGCTACCGCGGTGCATTCCACTTATCCTTTTTCGCAGACCGCTAGAGTGACGTGATACTCTTTTCGTACACCTGCATTGGTGCATTCGAGCATCACATGACTCCCGCGGTCTGTAAAAAAAAAGATAAGCGTAAAGCACCGCGGTAGCCTTTCTTTTTCGTTAGCCTCGAACTTATCTATTGTACATAACTACGCAATATTTTTTCACTGATTTTTCTCTTTTAATATCACGACACCGCCGTTTAACGACGCAATTGTTATTTTATTTAACGAAATAGCTAATAAATCAGTGAGACACAATGAAAAGTACAGGTAAATGTCGAATTAAAAACCACTTGATGTCATAACAAACGCATATAATGCTTTTGACGTCAAGTGAATGTGACGCCACGATCATGCATTTTTGGCCTTAAATCCTATAGTTTAGCGATAGTTTTTTGTTATGAAAAGTGGTCGACGGAATAATGGAGAAGTACCCAATAATTTTATTTTTTCCCTATGTATCTCATGCATCATTATTTGCAAAGAAGGAGGTGCGCGTAATACGGCTAATATAATTTAAAATAGAAAAGTGAAGTCTGAAAGTTAAGGTGCGCGTTATAGAATATACGGTGCATATGACAACCAGCGCATCAAACGGTACTTTAAGGGGTCGGGTACCTTTTAAACTGGCAAATTACATGTAAAAGTGACCCTAATATGGATTGCAATAACTCCACATCTGATTAAATTTCCGATACGGAATTATAAACACACATTAAAAGAGATATATTCTAACAGATATAATGCTCTGAAAATGAGTCTTAGATGCAAGTATTTTAAATTTATTTTTAAACTTAGTGTTTTTTTAATAAATGAATTCATCTTATGAGATTTGCGCGGAGGATTTCTCATAATTGAATTGTCATAGAGAACCATTTTTTTTAAAATTATTATTCAGTAGAGATATAATATGTGTTTAAAATTACCTGCACAGGAAAAAAATATATAATAATTAGTTCTTGAGAGAAAAAAAATGTAAAAAAATATATCTCAAAATTTTGATTAAAAAAAAAAAAAATAAATTTGTCATAACTTATAAAGTTTTTATTTTATGAACCTAATAGAAGATTATTTTATGCCTCTATAAGGTTTATACCCTTCAGTCAAAGTTTAACAAAATTCTCTCCAGCCATATCTTAGAAGATCATGTGCGCGCAAAGACCAAAATCACCGTTTTGAGAAAATTGATTTCAAAGATAAAATTATCCCTTGATCCTATAAAAAGAGGTCAAACTGTTTTGGATATAACTTCCCTTCTAAAACGAATTTTTTCATTGAGTTTTTTTTTTTAAATGTTCCTAAAGAATAAAATTTTAATATAAGCTATTAAAATGTTTTGATTTTTTGACACTTTAAAAAGGTACTTGACTCCTTAAATATAATGTGTATGGATTCATATACTTATAAAATTTATTTATCGTTGAAAATTCGATTTTTTTTTTACTTGTTTGACAAACATTATATATCTTTTTCATAAATTTCTTAATAAGGCAATTGCAGCCATAATGAACAAAGGAATTTAAAATTTCTCACTGGTGAAGGGTCATGTTACCCAACACTTTGTCAATAAGTTGTTCATTTTTTAAAAGTAACTTTTTTTTTCCTTTTGTATGTTTAAATGATCATCGGTATGTTTCTATAATAATCTATGTCTTTGTTAATAAGTTGTTCATTTTGTAACTGTTTTTTTTTTCCATTGTCTATGCTTAAATGATTTGTGTATTTCTTTTGAATAAGTTGCTTATTTTTGAGAATATATATATATATATATATATTCATTTTGTATGTTTCAATTATTTATGCAGGGTCATTCATAATTCCCTCCGTGGTTTCGAAACGTTATAGTAAAAAAACGAAGACGAGTATGAAAAAAAGAAACATATGAAATTATTCCGAAACTATTCAAGTTTTACTTACATACATTACAGGTGTTCTATGTGTGAACCCTTGGTCACACGGCATACATCCATGCGATAGTCCAGTTCCTGCCATACTCCGTTTCTTTAAATCTGAATCAGTGGTGTCAGTTCAACGGGCCTTTCGTAATAAATATCGAAAACAGGGACCAACTGACAAAACAATTCATGTGTGGTACCGGAAATTTAAAGAAACGGAGTATGGCAGGAACTGGACTATCGCATGGATGTATGCCGTGTGACCAAGGGTTCACACATAGAACACCTGTAATGTATGTAAGTAAAACTTGAATAGTTTCGGAATAATTTCATATGTTTCTTTTTTTCATATTCGTCTTCGTTTTTTTACTATAACGTTTCGAAACCACGGAGGGAATTATGAATGACCCTGTATATCTCTATAATAATTTATATATTTGTTAAGTTGTTGTTCATTTTTGAAAATATACCTTTTTTTTTCTATTTTGTAATTCTATTTTGTTTAAATGATGTGCATATTTCTATAACAATCCCTGTCTTTGAATAAGTTGTTTTTCAATTTTTAGAATATATTGAGAATATATATATATATAACCATAAATGAAACATTATCATAACACCAACTGATACAATGAAATAATAAATAAGTATGTAATAATTAGATGACAATGAAAGATTCCCCAGCACACTGAATATGGAAACAAAAACATATTAAAAGAATAATAAATTAAATTAAAAATTGAAAAAATGGAATTAAATGAATGAAATGAAATGGAATTTGTGGAATTTAGACAGAATTATCAAGTCCCAAATGCCTAAATACCACAAATAAAATGAAATGAGATGTTTCATCATCATATTAGCCATACATTGCTAAAGAATATGATTTTGGGACTACATCTCATAAACAACGAAGCAAACCTGTGATAAAATAAAAAATGAAATACAATATTAAAAAGGAAAGAAGCCAAACTGAAATTATACAGAGAAATCATTAAATAAAATCAGAAAGTATAAAATCCATAATGATTAAAAAAGATACCTGTGCTCCACAAGAACCAGCATGAAACACAACATAACTAGGGAATGGATTGCAAAAAAAAAAAAAAAAAAAAATCATTACATGTTGCCAATTTTAGAAATATAAAATGCTTTACAATGTTGCCATAAATAATATTAGAATAATATGAAAATTGCAAAGCAAACAGGAACATTAGTACTGCCATCTATTTGGTATATATATATATATATATATATATATATATATATATATATATATATATATATATATATATATATATATTCATTTTGTATGTTTCAATTATTTATATATCTCTATAATAATTTATATATTTGTTAAGTTGTTGTTCATTTTTGAAAATATACCTTTTTTTTCTATTTTGTAATTCTATTTTGTTTAAATGATTTGCATATTTCTATAACAATCCCTGTCTTTGAATAAGTTGTTTTTCAATTTTTAGAATATATTGAGAATATATAAATTTCAATCTCATATAGTAAACCTATTGAATATTTTAATCAATGGAAAATACTAGTTATAGAAAAATTAACTACGTCTTTAAAACATAATTTATCGCATCTGGTTAAAATTAACACTAAACACTTGTTCCAGCAAATTACTAAATTACAAAAAAACTTTGTAATCACATACATTGACAAATCTCCTAATAATTATGCAATCATATGTAAATCTTATTATCACCGACTACTTACATCTTGTATTTCAACTAACAAATCATTTAAAAAAACTAATGAAAATGTAATTGTAAACAATCGTAAAATTCCCAGTTATTATAAACTATTAAATATTTCTTCTACTAACTTTAATTATCCTTATTTAGTTCTTATACCCAAATTTCATAAAAATCCAATTAAATTTAGGACTGTAACTATTGGGTGCAATACATATAATAATATAGCCAATAAATATCTATTAAAAATTCTCAATCAAATTTATACACTGACAACATCCACTGATAATACGCATTGTATAAAAAATAGCTATCAACTCGTCAATATTTTTAAAAATCTTAAATGTGTTAACAATATTATGACTTATGATTTCAAAGATCTTTTTAATAATATAGATTTATTAGATCTACATAATATTATAAATACATTATTTAATAAGTATCATCATACACTAAATTTACCTATTCATATAGATACTGCTTATTTTAAAACTTTAACAAATTTCATTATATATAATAATTTTATAATGCATGATAATACGTTATATTTACAGAAAGTCGGTATACCCCAAGGGGGATGTACATCTAGTATACTATCAGACTTATACTTGTATCACTATGAACGTACTTTTATTAACAGTAATATACATTTATATCGTTATATTGATGACATAATTTTAATTGCCACTGATCACACTAATATATCTATATTTCCAGTTGATTATCCCACTAATTTAGAATTAACGGAAAACCTCCTTTCTAACAATGCTATTAACTTTTTAGATCTTAAAATTACATTTAAAGAAAACAAAACAATAATTGATCTTTTTGATAAACGTAAAGAATTTAAATTTAAAAATAATACATTTACTAATTTTAAATCCTGTCTTCATAATTCTGTATATCGTAATATACTCCTTAATCATATTTACAGAATAAAGAGTTTATGTTCTTCTTAACTCATTAACAGCACCATTAAGAAACTAATCTATGATGCATTACAACATGGTTTCCCAAAAAAATTCATATATTCTTTAATATATAATTAGTACTTATATGATCTAAGCGGCCAAATTAACACATGCGTTAAAATATGTATAAAAAAACATATAATATTACTTAAAAAAATTAATTAATTATAATAGGACGGCTGGGTGTGTAGATGTTGGATTGAGGAGGTGTGTGGCGGTGTTGTATGGAAAAAAAGCATGGTTAATTTATTTTACAGAAAAAAATGGAGGCATTTTGATTTACACATACGTTTGCTAATACAAATTTGATAATGGACTTTGATGTAGTACTTTTGTATGCGAATTAGTGTAGTTATATTTAAATCTTCATTAATTAATTTAAATGTATTATTCACTATTACTAACAATGTTTATTGATTAATTGTATTTATTTTTATGCCCACGGTGGACAATATCATATTCTAATATAATGTAATACTTTCTCAAACGCTAATATAATATGTATTAATTTAAATTAATGTTCTTCCCTAACCACTTATATCATGTGTATTTAATTTTTACTTTGTATGCAAAAACGTAATATGTTACTATTAATTTCAATATTTAATTAATATTATTTTTAAATCCATAGCATCTTAATTCACATAATTTAGTATTTTAATTTGCCCACGGTGGGCAATGTCATTTTCTATTATAATGTAATACTTTCTTAAACGCTAATATAATATGTATTAATTTAAATTAATGTTATTCCCTAACCACTTGTATCATATGTTTAATATTAAATTTAACTCCATAGCATCTTAATTCACATTTAGTATTTTAATTTGCCCAAGGTGGACAATTTCATTTTCTATTATAATGTAATACTTTCTTAAACGCTAATATAATATGTATTAATTTAAATTATTGTTCTTCCCTAACCACTTGTATCATGTGTATTTAATTTTTAACTTTGTGTGCAAAAACATAATTTGTCACTATTAATTTCAATATTTAATTAATATTAATTTTAAATCCATAGCATCTTAATTCACATATTTAGTATTTTAATTTGATTTTAATTTAATTTTTATGATATTGCTTTTTTTGGCAAAGTTATTTAATAGTGGCTCTGTCATTTCTTGGTACATGTATTTATTTGTAGTATTAATCATTAATTCTTAATTTTAACACATTACATCCTATTTTTTAACATAGCATTAATCATTACTACATCCATTTTTACTTTAATGTAATTGGATTTTGTATACATTTTATTTTTAATTTCATATATATTTATTAACTAAATATTATTTATTTTATTTTTAATTTCATTTATATTTATTAACTAATTAATATCACTTTAGATAGAATGGTTTCATTTTTAATATTGATTTTTCCATTGTATATTCACTACATATTCAGATCATAGATGGCAGCACCATGGTTTGTTTGCTTTAAAATATTCCATATATCCATATAATTCATTTTCTAAATCATAGATGGCAGCACTATGGTTTGCGATGCTTTAAAATATTCCATATATCCAAGTAATTCATTTTCTAAATTGTTTTGGCAACAGGGTTTGTAATCTTCTAAAAATGATTTTGGCAACATTTAGAATTTTTTTTTTTGCAATTCATTGCCTTTATTGTTGTCTTCATGTATCTGGTCAGTGTTGTGAGCAGGAATCCATCTTCATCGCGTAGTTTTTGGTATTTGGGGATCTATTATCAAGTTTTTCTCTATTAATTATGGGTAAGGTTTCTCTCCTTTTTGGTATTGTATTAGTATTGTATTTGTTTTATGATCTTTAAGGGGTTTTTTTCCACTAGATGGTTATGTGTCTATGAGTGGTCGTCCCAAATTCATATTCTTTAGCAATTTTAATGCTAATATGAAGATGAAACCACTCATTTTATTTGTGGAATTTATGCATTTGGGACTTGATAATTCTGTATAAATTCCACAAATTTCATTCATTCTATTTATTTCATTCAATTTTTAATTTAATTTCTACTTCTTTTAAATAAGTATTTAATATCTATATTCATAGTGCTGGGGTTACAATTTCGTTGTCAATAAATTATTACTTCCTAAATCATAATTTCAAGTTTCAGTTGGTGTTTCGGTAATGTTTCATTAATGGTTATATATATATATATATATATATATATATATATATATATATATTCATTTTGTATGTTTCAATTATTTATATATCTCTATAATAATTTATATATGTGTTAAGTTGTTGTTCATTTTTGAAAATATACCTTTTTTTTTCTATTTTGTAATTCTGTTTTGTTTAAATGATTTGCATATTTCTATAACAATCTCTGTCTTTGAATAAGTTATTTTTCAATTTTTAGAATATATTGAGAATATGTATATATATATATATATATATATATATATAACCATTAATGAAACATTACCAAAACACCAACTGAAACTTGAAATTATGATTTAGGAAGTAATAATTTATTGACAACGAAATTGTAACCCCAGCACAATGAATATAGATATTAAATACTTATATAATAGAAGTAGAAATTAAATTAAAAATTGAATGAAATAAATAGAATGAATGAAATGAAATTTGTGGAATTTATACAGAATTATCAAGTCCAAAATGCATAAATTCCACAAATAAAATGAGTGGTTTCATCTTCATATTAGCATTAAAATTGCTAAAGAATATGAATTTGGGACGACCACTCAATGACAATAACCTTCTAGTGAAAAAAAGACTTAAAATTTTTAAAACAAATACAAAACTAATACAATACTTAAAAAGAGAGAAACCTTACCCTTAATTATAAGAGAAGAACTTGATGATAGATCTCCAAATACCATAATCTACGCGATGAATATGGATTCCTGCTCACAACACTAGCAGGATACATGAAGACCAATAAAGGCAATGAATTGCAAAAAAATAATTTTCTAAATGTTGCCAAAAACATTTTTAGAAGATTACAAACCCTGTTGCCAATTTAGAAAATGAATTACTTGGATATATGGAATTTTTTAAAACGTCACAAACCATGGTGCTGCCATCTATGATTTTGAAAATGAACTACATGGATATATTGAATATTTTAAAGCAAATAAGCCATGGTACTGCCATCTATGATCTGAATATGTAGTGAATATACAATGGAAAAATCAATATTAAAAATGAATTCATTCTATCTTAAGTGGTATTAATTAGTTAATAAATATAAATGAAATTAAAAATAAAATAAATAATATTTAATTAATAAATATATATGAAATTAAATATAAAATGAATAATAAATCCAATTACATTAAAGTAAAAATGGATGTAGTAATGATTAATTAAAATACTAAAAGTGAATAAAGATGCTATGGAGTTAAATTTAATATTAAACATATGATACAATAGGTTAGGGAATAACATTAATTTAAATTAATACATATAATTTTAGCATTTAAGAAAGTATTACATTATATTAGAATATGATATTGTCCACCTTGGGCAAATTAAAATACTAAATTATGTGAATTAAGATACTATGGATTTAAAAATAATATTTATTAAATATTGAAATTAATAGTAACATATTATGTTTTTGCATACAAAGTTAAAATTTAAATACACATGATACAAGTTGTTAGGGAAGAAAATTAATTTGAATTAATATATATTATATTACCGTTTAAGAAAGTATTACATTATATTAGAATATGATATTGTCCACCATGGGCATAAAAGTAAATACAATTAATCAATAAACATTCTTAATAGTAGTGAATAATACATTTAAATTAATTAATGAAGATTTAAATATAACTACAGTAATTCACATATAAAAGTGCTACATCAAAAAGTCCATTATAATATATATATATATATATATATATTCATTTTGTATGTTTCAATTATTTATATATCTCTATAATAATTTATATATTTGTTAAGTTGTTGTTCATTTCTGGAAATATACCTTTTTTTTTCTATTTTGTAATTCTATTTTGTTTAAATGATTTGCAATGATTTGCATATTTCTATAACAATCCCTGTCTTTGAATAAGTTGTTTTTCAATTTTTAAAATATATTGAGAATATGTATATATATATATATATATATATATATATATATATATATATATATATATATATATATATATATATATATATATATATATAATGTAATTCGATATTCTATTTATTAATTAATTTCATTTATTTATTATATAACTAATTGGTATCATTTAAGATAGTAATTTGGTTTAATTATAAACATTAATTTCCATCCAATACTTTCGATTCAGATTATATTCACTTTTACCAATAGATGGCAGCACTAATGTTCCTGTTTGCTTTACAATCCATATTATTCTAATATTATTTCTGGCATCATTGTAAAGCATTTTATATTTCTAAAACTGGCAACATGTAATGATTTTTTTTGCAATTCATTCCCTAGTCATGGCTGAGTTTCATGCTGGTTCTTGAGGTGCACAGGTATCTTTTTTAATCTTTATGGATTTTATACTTACTGACTCTTTTTAATGTTTTCTCTGTATATTATAAGTATGGCTTCTTTCCTTTTTAATATTGTATTTTATTTTTTATTTTATCACTGTTTTGCTTCATTGTTTATGAGATGTAGTCCCAAAATCATATTTGTTAGCAATGTATGGCTAATATGATGATGAAACATCTCATTTCATTTTATTTGTGGTATTTAGGCATTTGGGACTTGATAATTCTGTCTAAATTCCACAAATTTCATTTCATTTCATTCATTTAATTCCATTTATTCAATTTTTAATTTAAGTTGGTGTTATGATAATGTTTCATTTATGGTTATATATATATATATATATATATATATATATATTCATTTTGTATGTTTCAATTATTTATATATCTTTATAATAATTTATATATTTGTTAAGTTGTTGTTCATTTTTGAAAATATACCTTTTTTTCTATTTTGTAATTCTATTTTGTTTAAATGATTTGCATATTTCTATAACAATCCCTGTCTTTGAATAGGTTGTTTTTCAATTTTTAGAATATATTGAGAATATATATATATATAATATTCATTTTGTATGTTTCAATTATTTATATATCTCCATAATAATTTATATATTTGTTAAGTTGTTGTTCATTTTTGAAAATATTCCTTTTTTTTCTATTTTGTATGTTTAAATAATTTGTATATTTCTATAGTACTCCATGTCTTTGTTAATAAGTTGTTCAGTTTTGAAAATATACCTTTTTTTTCTATTTTGTATGTTTAAATAATTTGTATATTTCTATAATCTATTTTAATATGTCTTTGTTATAAGTTCTGTTCATTTTTGAAAATATACTTTTTTTTTTCATTTTGTATGTTTAAGTTCTTTGTAATATATTTCTGTACTTTAAATTGCAAACAGTAATGCAATACTTTATGAAATTTTTATGCACTAAAATGATTATCATTTTTTTTAATACTATGTCCTGATTTGTCTTTATTAAGACTCTTCATCAGTCAGTTCTGAAATCCCTCTCTCCAACGTTAAAGCTATGGGCTTGGGATGCATCTGTACTTTTCAAATTCCGCACCAGAAAATAAAATGTGGTACTTTTATGTTAGCCGGGTGCTAGTGATATACATGCATATATATATCCACGTATATAAATATAGTAGATATAGATACACACACACATACATATATGTATATCACTGGCGCCCGGCTAACATAAAAGTACATAAATTTTTATTTTATTTTTCTGTATGCTCTTCTCAATTTTTTTTGACAAAATATTTCCATATAATAAAAGATTAATTTTATATCAACACCCTTAAGGCTGCTAGTCCGCTAACTCCCCAATTCCTCTCGCTAATGTTAAGCCTATGGGCCTAGAATGAATTCGCATTTTTAAAACATCTCCTTGGGAAATTAATATTGTTAATTTCTTTTTTTTTTTCTGTGTATTCTTCTAAAGAGTTTCTCTTTTTTTCTTAGTTGTTAAAATATTTCTGAAATATATGCTTAATTTAATATTTTATGTGTTAAAAAGCTGACGAGCTGTGAGTAAGATTTCAACACTTCATATAAAATTAAGTATATATTTTAGAAAAATTTTGACAACTAAGGGAAAAAAAAGATACATCCTTTACGAAGAATACACAGAAAAAAGAAGTTAGAAATACTAATTCCCCGAGTAGGGAATTGACTGACTAACAGCCTAAATACTACGTTCAGATCGGATAGTTAAGATATCGTAGACCGCCGAACTCACTGAGGGAGCTCTAGAAACTCACTTAGTGAGTTCGAACTTTCTATTGCTAGATACAGCCAGTACCACTCACTCTGATTGGCTCTGGAGGCCGATTGGCTGTTGAGGTTGCCTTTAACACATGCGCAAGCGCACATTCTATGTTTGTTCAGATCTCGGACACGGTTATGTTCGGTGAGTTATCTTAGATGATTTTTGCGGTGTGGACAGGTATTCAATTCCGGAAGGATACCACTTCAAAAATGGCGGTCTAAGATATCTTAAATGTCCGATGTGAACAGGGTATTACGCTAAAACACGAAGGTAAACTTTACACACCCGTCTGCAATCAGTAGAGCGGGTCACACATATATATATACATATATCAATTAATAAGAGAATGCAAACATCAACACATTTCATTTTATAACCACAAAAAAGTTTTAATATAACCCCAAAATATTTTGCTGTTTCGATACATTAAAGATTCGTGTACTTCCCATTGCCTCGCAATGTTTGATGGGTACCATATTATCCGGGCCAAGGGATAGATCGCCAAAAATGGTTACCAATTGTCAATCATGTTCAAAAGAGTAATTTAACATTATTAAATACCTAACATTGTTTAAAAAGGTAAATAATATAAAATAAATAAATAAATAAAATTATAATAAATGAAGAGTATTAAATAAATAACAAAAAACTATAAACTATAATAAAAAATAAACTATAAATTATAATAAATAAATAAACCATAAATTATAATAAATAAATAAACTATATATACATTAAAACATACATAAACAACGCCTGCATTCAGCAACTAAAGATACACAAATATTATAATACAGACATACATACAATAAATACAACTATATATAGTTGTCAAAAAATGAGGGTTAATGTAATTAGTACAATTGGCGCACTTGTATCTGACCTGGGCCGGATATTACGTAAGTATACTGTTTGATGTATCGTTTGAAAAATCACCATTTATCCCCAGCTGAATATCTTTATGAAAATGAATAACTGAATATAGGTTGATATGTCCCCCTCCCCCCTCCCCACTAAGATTAAAGAAAAATATTGTGTTTTATTTATTTATTTATTTTTTATTTATTTATTATTATTTTTTTTTAAATCGCAGTTACAGTTTTATCGACACTTGCAACATCATAACAAGCGCTTCTTTGTCTTTTTCTTCTTACTCCCATTTATTTCAAACAGATTGAAAGAACCCGCTTTCTTATTTACCTGAGCAAACCGGCTCTCTTCGGCATCATTTTGAATGTTAATCGTTTATTGCATAACGTGCAGCACGCTTAGCATGATTACGAATTCCCTTGGCATTTCATTCATTAAAATCTGTCACGTCATTTACGCCTTTAGCAAAAGAGTAAGAACTTAAATACACAGAATAATATTAAGGACATTCACAATTCTTTAGGTATACATTTGGGTTAGTAATTAAGGTTGTTCTCAAATCCAAAAGAGCTACTTTCTGACACATTTCGGAATTCCTTTTTGTTCCGAAACGCATGGAATTGGCAGGAGTTCTTATTCAGAAACTATGTAATCGAGAGACGTTTTCCATTTTTTGGTAAAGGCAGAAAATCTGTCAGAAAATACTCTCAAAGTCGGCGTTTTGAACCTAATTCCCGACGTGAAGAAACATGAGAAAGATGAAAAACTTGCGTCACGTGACTAGAATCGCTTATAACTCGATATGTAATTTATTTATCAAAAAACAGAAAACGCTATTCGATTCTAAATCGTTACAATAGTCAGGCCTGCCAATTTTATGCCTTTACTTTTAAAAATGAGTGAGAAAACGTGTGAGAAAGTTTTGCGTAAGTTGAGCAGGGAATATGAGAGCCACCTTAAGATAAAGAAGATTTTATTCAATCCACACAATCTTTATAAAGTGAGTTAATATATATTATTATTATTATTACTTTAATTTCATAACTTTCAAAGTCATAAACATCTGTAGTATTTCTTCATGATTTAACTTTTAATAAAATCATTCGACCGAAACTTTTTCTTCGTGATCTATATAAAGGTCCATTAGTCGTGAGATCTTTTTGTAGTTGTTGTTTTTTCAATTCTTATTCATTTTTCATTTTTTATTCAAAAATCTTTTAGTTCAAGTATTTTAGTAAAACTGTGTCAAATTATTCATTAGATTTTTTTTTCTCTTTAAATGCAGGTACTTTCAAGCCATTTAAAACTACGACCTTTTTTTTTGGCAAAATAATTTCCACTTGGTAAATAATGCAATTTAATTTAGAATAAATTCATTATAGCTACTAGCCTTAGGAGCAGAACATTATTTTTATTATCCATGCTACATTAGTTTTTAATTTATCGAATTTTATTGGATTATAAGAACAAGGTTTATGTTTCTAGAAAGGATATTTAACAAGGAAAGAAAATTATACATTTTGTGCAGACTATGACGCATTTTTCAGCATTTGCGCACGTATTACACTTTTTACAAATTGTTTCAAAGTCAGACTACATCTCAATAATTAGTTGAGTGCAATGTATATATTTTAAATGAAAAGCGCATTCTGTCAAATTTTCCACGCGAATATCGTCTCTTTGCGCGTGCGTCAACGTTTTTAGAAGGCTTCTCCCCTCAGAAAGGGGGAAACTTGATGGATTAGCACTCACCAGTTTAGGCTAGGGGGATTGAAAAGGTTTGATTGAAAGCCACCACATTGCATTGAAAGCATAGACCTTTTAATATATATTTTTGCTCTGAGATTGAAAGCGAAAGCTTTTTTTTTTTTTTTTTTTTTTTTTTTTAGAGCTCATGTTTCCACTACTAAATATGCATATTTTTTTTTGCAAAATTCAAAAAAGAGATTGAATATAGTTATATATTTATAACGGATTGAAATATCAGAAAGTTCGGAAGATGAGAACAATTTTTGTATTGCTATGTTAAGGGAGCCGACGCGAAAACAAACAAACAAACAAAAAAGCGAGAAGAAAGCATTTCTTTTACAACTAGATAACAATATTTTTTCCCGAAATTTCTACATGGGCTGTAAAACTGTTTTATTTATCACCAATAAAGATTTCAAAGAGCTCGGACAAAAAGAACTTTTTATTTTAAAACTATGAAACGATCCTACGTAAAAAAAACAAGAAAATGAGCGCTTTTATCACTAAATATTCATATTTTTTCGCGAATTTTTCATTTAAAAATATAATTTCATACAAAATTTGGTTAAAGATATAAAATAATAAAAACTTGATGTTTCTTTTTAAAATTTTTATCACGTGCCCGGGCAACGCCGGGTCGGGGTCAGCTAGTAAGAAGTAAAAAGGGAAAAATTTCGGACAGAAATTGTCAGGTTCCTGCACTGCAAAAAATAATTTTTGATTTTACAGTATAAAACTGGCATCCCAGCTGCCAGTATTATACCGTAAAATTAACAGTATTAAACAGTAAAATAACCAGTAATACGCTGCCTCGCAAGCAGTAATACGCTACCGCGCATGCGCGGTAGCGTATTACTGCTTGCGAGGCAGCGTATTACTGGTTATTTTACTGTTTAATACTGTTAATTTTACGGTATAATACTGGCAGCTGGGGTGCCAGTTTTATACTGTAAAATCAACAGTTATTTTTTGCAGTGTGGCGTCAATACGCATTATTCATCGTATAAAAAGTTGTTAATATTGAAGAAGGTATCTACAAAATTATTCACTGTTCACCTTTCATCTAACTAAAAGATGCAGATTCATAACGGGAGTAATCTTTCTGGTTTTCTCATTTGTAGAATAATTGAATGTTCCGTCGAAAAGTTCAAAATATGATCTTTATTTGAAACTTTTCAATGAATTTAACATCGCATTTCAATGACTATGTGGTTGACGAAAATCAATGATAAATTTATACTTAGTAATTCGAAATAATTTATTACAACATTAATATAAACTACCGAAAAAAGAAACTGATTTCTATTTTATGGTATCCCAGTACGTGTAAATTGCCAATTTTGAGTTAATATTACAATTTTTTTACGGTTTTACTTGAATAAATGTATAAAATTTGCTATTCGAAAAAAATTTTGTGGTAGTTTTATGTTTGTCAGGTGCAAATCCCGCTAACACCTTTTTTTTTTTTTTCGCTAGTAGTATTGTTTAGTTTTGATGAATTTAGTTTTGACAGTGTTTGATATGTTGAAATAAAATGTTTTGGTTTGCGGAATTATTTTTTTTTGTTTTATTTAATGAAATGTGTGTATTTTAAATGTATGGATATGTTTATTTTAAATGTTTGTAATATGTGGATTTTAAATAAAAATTAACGTAATCTAAATAAAAAAAAGTGAGCTGAATTTGTATCCGAAAAAGTTTTTGCTTTCTTCGTATGATCATTGGAAATGTATTTATGGCTTTTTTTTCTATTTCACCTCTCAAACTAAGAATAAACTGAAACTGCAGTTTAAAAGGCTTCAACAAAGAAAGTGGATATAAAAGTATGTGAGGTTTAATAGTATAAGGTATATTTTCAATTTAATTTCCCGAATGTATATAAATATCAGAGAGTTATATCAAGTCAATGAGTTAATAAGCCTTCAAGTTTAGATACTGCGCCCTCAGTGATATTTTGTTTATTGTATTAAGTTTCCCCTTTGATTTTTGAAAGTTCTAATTTTAGTTAATAGTAATATTTTCCGTTCTAGGTTCTAAACTATTTCTAATAGATTCTGAATATTTCTAATATAACTTAAATGCGTTAAGAAAAAAAAAATAATAAATAAAAAATGCGTTTTCTGAAAAACAAGATTTAATTAACAATAAGTTGAAAAATACAGTATATCTCTAAAATTTATTTATTTTTTTACATAAAACTGATCACCTATATGGTGCTGTAATGAACTATAACCAAGCTATTTTGATAAATTAACGTACAGAAAATATATACAAAATCAACGTAATATTTTATATATGGGTTATATCTATGGATTTTTTTTTTTTATTATTTTTTTTTAATGGCTTAGATTGTAGTTTATTACATTCTTAGCAACATAAATTCTATATTTATTGTAAACAAAAATACCGAGTAAACCATCATAATATTTATTATGAGATGTATCTTGGTATCAAGTACTTGTATTTACTTTCCCCTAAATCTGTAAAAGTGAAAAAAAAATCAAAATAATTTATTTAAAAAGTGAAACTGTCTTTTTATATACAAATATATTTGAAACAATAAATATTATGCTCATTTTTGCTTTATTAAAAAAAAAAAAATGGTTGTTAAACTTAGTGGATACTTTAAGTAAAGTTATAATAATCCGCTAATTATCCGACATTTTAATTATGTCCTTTCATTATTAAAATGATTGCTAAATACTTATACCCACACATGAAATTGAAAGTTTCGAGATTCTGAAGTGTCATTTTTTTCTATTGTCCTACATACTTTGTTATTCACTTTCTCGAAACTGGCCTTTCATGGCCTATGGGATGATGTCAAGTGGACATCGGATGTGAAGACAGTTGCTTGTTACTGTCAAAGGTATTGTCTTTAGATGTGTACATTTTTTTCTCTAGTTTATAGAGAGATAATATTTACTTTTCATTGTATAGAAAGAAAGCAAACACCAAAGATTCATCCAATACTTTTTCTGGTTTGAAGCGTTGTTAAACTGGGTCAAATTAACCCGCATATTACGGAATATTAATGAGGGGTTGGCACCTATGAAACACTAACTCTCTATTTAAATTGTTTGCATTAAAAATAAATGAAGTAAAATAAAATGGGATACTCATGGGTCGTTATGATTTTCACACTCGCTTGAATCAAAAAGTGAAGTTATGTAAATAAGTGTAGAGGTATTTCCGAAAACCAAATCGTAGTATAGTGAAACTCTGTAGCATATTATAGTAAGGCACATCTATCATTAAAAATAGGTAATTATATGGAGCATAAGGCTGCTAATTTGAAAGTTATTATGTTTCAATCATAAGCTACCAAAATGTGATTTCCATTATTTGGTAGAATTAAAGAAAACACAAATCTAAAGAATAACTCTGACAAGAGAAGTATACACCTCATACAGCTTCATAAGTTGTACAGCGACTGTTCATATTTTTGGATGAAAACATCAATGAATGGTTGGTGCAAAATTTCAGAGCTTTTTAAAATTTTGAAAACACGTTCATGATAGTTACAGCGATTCAAGTTGTCTTCCATGAACATCATGCACGTGCTGTTTCGCAAGCACTCCATTTTCCGAATACCTTGATTTGCAAAAAAGTCGTCGACCAGGTGAGTGCGGTGAATTTGAGCATTATCGTGCCTGAATTAGAAATGAGATTCTTCCGATCTCGAAACAGATAAAAATAAGGTTCAGGGATGCCATTTATGTGCGTCTCATCAGTAAAAGAACATTTAGAAAAAAATAAATGCAGCTATGTACTCTATTCTAAATTACCGAAGTCACTCTAGTTCCAATAAATGATCAATTTCCTTAACAAATAGGGGTGAAAAATGTGTTCCAAGTTTTCTACACGCTGCTGTATCACGAAAACCAGTCTGTAAATAGAATCCGGGTCCTTCACTAATTTTATTTATTGCATTTTAAATATTTTAATACGACAAAAACTTGACATATATTTCAAAATATTCCATGTGCTCCCTATGTAACTCCCTATTTAAATTGTTTGTATTAAAAATAAATGAAATAAAATAAAATGGGATACTCATGGGTCGTTATGATTTTCACACTCGCTTGAATCAAAAAGTGAAGTTATGTAAATAAGTGTAGAGGTATTTCCGAAAACCAAATCGTAGTATAGTGAAACTCTGTAGCATATTATAATAAGGCACATCTATCATTAAAAATTTACTTTTACTTAAAATATGATAATATTTATTTATTTTATGGTATACATTTCATACATTACTATGGAAGTAGGCTTGAATGGAAAAAATTCACTGAACGTATAAGAATTTTTTTTTTTTTTTTATAATTATACTTTCAGTAATCATGGATACATGCTTCCTGAATTGTTTTTAACATTTTAACCCTCAAACACAGATACTTTTTTTTATTAGAAACTCAATGAAATATCGATTTATAATGTGTGAATTATTTTATTACTTGTAAAAAAAAAGTACTTTTAAATTATATGCTTTGCTAGTTACAAAGTGTCAATTTTTTTTTTAAACTCCTAACAGACCGTACAAATCTTAAAAGAACATATTTTTAAAGTCATTAAAATGCGCAAAAGAGATGGATAGTGTCTCTAACGAATAATTTTACCTTTTATTCTTTCATATATTTACTAAATTCTTTGTTTCTTTTGCGGAAAGTCTTAGTAGGATTCCTTTCCCCCATCTCATAAGCATGTGACATTTTCAAAATCTATCACTAAATAAAAATTATTTAGTTTTGCAACAGTCGGCGTTTTATTATATTAAATATTTCTTGCGTGAATTCGAATTAAAATGTTCTGCGAACCAAAGTTTACAAAAAGATTGGCAATCTACAATACATTTTACTGACTACAGTTTTTCTATAATAATAATAATAAAAAAAACATTCGGTCTTTAATGGAGTGTAACAAATTGACTTTTTTTCCGTATAATTTATTGTTTAGTTAGTTTACAACTTTTTTTTTTGAACTAGTAAAATTGAAAAAAAAAAAAAAAAAACTCTATACATATATTAAAAGATATTTTTCTACAAAATAATCATATTTACAATCTTAGTGGAGCAATCTTTATGTGGAAAATATTTGAACTTTTAAA
Source organism: Maratus michaelseni (assembly GCA_963931845.1). Taxonomy (NCBI): domain Eukaryota; kingdom Metazoa; phylum Arthropoda; class Arachnida; order Araneae; family Salticidae; genus Maratus; species Maratus michaelseni. Next base: position 24,615,248 of record OZ007591.1, read on the forward strand.
GTATATTATTCCATTAAGGCAGGAGTAAAAGAAAATTTTATGAAATGTACATGAAACATAGCTATAAATTCCGCTATATTTTTGACGCTATTTTGTTTTAATCTAATGGTAGATAGAAATACTTATCCTCAAGCATAATGATATTTATCGTACATTTATTTTATTAATTTTTTATAGAATTAAATTAGTAGCATTCTTTTTATCCGATTATGATGAAGCTGAAAAAAGATAAACGTTTTAATATGACTGTATTTGTAATGGTGTATATAAGGTGTCACAGAAAGTTTGAAACGTAGTTTAATTTTTTACCTGTTGGAGTACCTGTATTCAAAATAAATAATTTAGGGGATAAGATTATGTTATTGAAGTTATCCCTTTATTATTTTTCAAAAAGTTATACATTTAAATTTTTATTTGACAGCCCTAGACAAAGTTGGTGCATTAGAAATTATCTTTTTCTTTTGCTGATACAATATGCTTACAACAAACATTAAAATGTGTTTTAAATATTAAGTGAACTATGCTTAGTTGAAAATTTAAAATTTTGAATGGGGGACATATGACAAAGCAGAAATGTAAATCATGTGATATAGTGCATGGAAGAGGAAACATGAATGGTAATACATATGCAGTTGATAGTAAAAAAAAAAAAAAAAGTATTCGATGCTTGGAACCATATTAGCGGCGAAGAACTCCAGAGTATTTATAGAAGTATAATTAGAAAAGTTCATTTATACATTGAAATTGAGGGAAAACAATTTAATAATGCTTTGTGAATTGCTTTTTAACACTTTTCAACATAATTGAAAAAGTGTTTGTGACTTCGGTTTGTCTACCGGCTCGCAAATATTCTCGGACTGCCAGGTAATTTTTGTATGTTACTAAAGCTTATTACAGAATGTTCGCTATTGAAAATGAAGCGTGTAGCATTTATAATTTGTTTACGGGGAAACACAAAATAATTCCGTTATATTATGGGACTGTAGGGAAAAATAGTTTGCAGTGCATTTTAATGATGTTAACATTATTAAAATACATCGCAAGCAGTTTGAGGACTATGTGAAGATACTTGAAACATATTAAGATGGTTCAAACATAGTGAAATTGATATGCATCACTAAAGTTCACTACAATATGTTTTCTATAGATTGTGGAGTGCAAAGCATTCATCGTGTGCTTACAGAGTAAAATTCGATTACAGGTTTGACTCAGGTCAATAATTTCTGGAAATGTTTTTTCAGCTGTGGTATGCATTTTTACATTTAACTAATTTTTAGTGTATATCAGATGGTGTGTATAAATTCTATACATCAAATACAGTGCTGCACAAAAGAATTCGCGGGCATTGCCAGATATGGACAGTAATTGCTGAAAATGGATTTTTACTACGTCATGTGTTTTTTTTAAATTGTCTATTTAGATATCTCATTTCATTGTGTGTAACAAAAAGAAATTGCTTAATAATATTTTGTTAGTGTTGGCAAGTGTTTCATAGTCTATGACTGAGGCATGATTTTTCGCTCTTGTTTTATTTATGTTTTTAGGATTTAAAGCTACATTAGTCTCTTTACATAATATTTGTCTATGTAATGCTTTACTTAGATGCATCTGTGAAGCATCTATTAACTATTTGAGAGGGTTAGAATGATAGTGGAGTAAATCAAAAATTATAAAAATCTAGATAACCATGTTTTCACTGAACGTATATTAATTTCTATTCAGTGTGACAGTCAAATAAGTTATAGTTCACTTAGGGAGTCGCTAGAGAGCAAAACAAGTCGAACCACTCAATGCAACGACAATAAAACAAGTTTCACAAAACCCTTCATTTCTCAAATGACTAAATATTGACTTACTCCACTTTCATTCTAACCCCTCCATTTTTGTTCTAAAGAACGTCATGATAAATTTGTATCTGGTTCATATTTTAACTGATGAAATAATATATGGTACGGAAAAATAGTTTAAATGAACTTTTTTCTTTTGTTGTAATTCAAGATACAGGTGTGTTGTTTTGTTTATATTTATCTTCTTGGGGCAAAAACAAGAGAATTCTAATTGACTAATTGTGCCTAAGGGATCGTATAAAACTTTTAAATATGTCACTTTTTGAAAATTAATAGGAAGACTATTTCAATAACATCATCTTATTGCTCACCTTATTTTGAACATGTTTGCAATTTACATTGCCTACTTATCTCCAGCAAGGAAACAATTAAAGCCCGTTTGAACGTTTTTGGGACACTCTGTATCAGTTGTTGTATTAAGTATATATAGATAGGCTCAGTTTGCCAAATGAGGTTTTTATTATTATTATTATTATTATTTGCTTTATGCTTTGTCGCTGCGTGTGACATACGATGTCACCGAAAATTTATATAGTGAACACCAAATTTCAAAATGTGGAATGAAGTTTTATTTCCTCGAAACTCACTGAGGTGTACGCCAAATAAAAGGTTTTCTATAGAAAATGAAAAAGTCAGTATAATTTTTTTAGCCTTACATATGAATGCGAACTAAATGAAGCTGGTAACAATTTTGCCGGAAAAAATCATTCTGTCAAAGGAAGATACCTATTGAGGTTTTATGTATAAAAATGCCTCGTTTTCTGCTGCGCATACGTTAGAATATGAGATAATATCAAATATACTCAATCAGGACCGTCCTAATTATGCGTTTAAAATCTTAGAAATTATTAGAAAGCAAAGACCTAGAAAGAATATCAGCTAAGGAAGAATATGAGGTAAGCATTAAAGTTTGAATTTAAATGTGCGATTAAATTGATGCAAGCACACATTCGTAAAATTTTGTATGATTTTATACACTCTTTTTCTCTTATATATAATAAAAAATTGTAAACTAAGAACGTTATTTGCTTGAAAATTACAAAGGAATATAATAAGTACTCAGTTTTTTATGTTTTAAACCATTTTAAGTTTTAATATGGTTCAGTTTCAAATGAATTTCCTGTTTAATGTCTCAATCTTTGAACCCGTATTTTCCATTAAAAGTAATATTTTAATACTATTAAAACATTTATCAGTATATTGCTTTATAGTTAATAAAATGTAAGGAAGATCTTTGTGTCTAAGGTCGTTTTTTGTTTAACATCTAAACACTGATCTACTCATCTTTATTTAAAATTGTTAAATTAATGTGCACGCATGCGTATAGTATTTACTTCTTACTGGAAGTACTGTACATACTTAAAATTTAAAATTACAGCAAATAGAATTATTTTCCTAAAACAATGCAAATAGCACTAGATACAAGAACAACAATGTAGAGTGGGCCAAGAAAAGAAAGAAACTTCATACATTTTGTCCAAGATTGATGACAAGGGTCTACCCTATTCATTAAAATGTGTATAGGCTTTAAATATTTGAGTATTATATTATTATGGTTATCAAAATTACATAAATTTATGTATCCAAATAAAAAATATCTAATTTAGCAAAGTCTTTTTCAAACCTTTTTAACTAGACTAGTTTTTGTATTCCAATGAAAAGTATGCAATACATTATAATCTATGAAAATGTAAAAATTATTTTATCTAAAATATTTATATATTAGTTTAAAATTTATTTTTCATATTTGTCCATTATACTACATCTCATGAATGTTACCTTGTTAGTGTGTTACCATAGTTATTTTACACAAGCTTCGATTTTTGCAGTTGACAACAAACCTACACCCAGAAAAAAGTTTTGTTGAATCAACAAAAATTTGGTTGACCCAACAAAACTTTTTGTTTAAATACAAGTCAATGGAAATTTTGTTTGAATTAGCAAAAAAATTTGTTTTTGCAATTCCAAAAAAAAAAAATTTGTATCGTCAGCAAAAAATGTTTTGTTAATTCAAGTAAAATGGTTCAATTTTACTTGAATTTTGCTAAAACAACCAAAATGTACTCAACAAAACATGTTTTGTAGTTTTAATCAATTCCTTTTTCTGGGTGTAAGGGAAGCTACATTGTTCTTTTGTATTTAGTATAAACAAAGAACAAGAAAACTACAACTGGGTTTTTTATTTATTGAAAAATTAACATAAACATGTTTTTTTTTCCTTTCATGAGTGCTACATATGTAACATTTTCCCTAGGTAAAAAAAAAAAAAAAATCTCATAGGTGTTACTTTTAAAAGCAATATTAATCAAAATTATTACTTGTGTAACATATTTTTAAAAATGTTTGACAAAACGGAAGTTTTTAAAACATTGATATATCGGAAAAGACTTACCAAACTGTTTTAGAGCTTCGATGTCAACGTTTTTAGAGTAGCGATCCAAAAAAAGGAGAAATCTGTAAATGAGAAAAACAAAATATATCAATAATTTTCACAAAATAAAAGCACTGAAATTTATAAGTATTTTAGACATTTCTATTTTTGAATCTATTAATAAATGTTCCTGTATATGTCTATTAATCCAAATTTAACTGTTTATTTATTAATATGTTTTAATAATAAAGTCCGAACAAATTAGGGAGCATTCCTAATTTGAAATAATAAATTTCTGTCTAAGAAATTTTCTTAAGTATATTTTAATTATAAATTGATTCATTTTTAATAGAAAAAATAGGTATGAAAACAATAAATGAGCTTGTGTAAGGATGATCTGCAGTAACTTAACTAAAAGATTCAAAGTGGTAACCCTAGTGGTCCTAAGACAACTGTTTTCCGTGCAACATTTTTTTTTTTTTTTTTACTTTCTTCTATCTATAATAGAAGAAAGTATTGTAATCGAATTTTTTTTCGACTTCCGGTTTTCGACGGATTTACAATGCTTTACGGGTCAGAGATCCCGAAAAATATCTTTATACAAAATGTCTGTCTGTCCATGTATCTGTTCTCGTTGTATCATCGAAAAGTGTACGAAGTTATGCATAAAATTGAACCAAATTTTATGTGTATATTTTTTATTATTGCCTGCAGGTTTCAATTGAATTTGGGATATTCTAACGGAAGGAGGCGCTGTGATAGCAATTTTTGTGCGATTTTCTCGATTTTTCGTAGTTTTGTGGTAAATCGGCTGCTCGTCCAGCAATGACAACCCGGCGCTTCGCAAGCAGCTGACATACAACAGGGAAAAATATTGATTTTATTTGCGCTGTGATAGTGAATTTTGAAGTATTAACACGTATGAGATAGAAGAAAGTTTTGGGATTGGCACATCCGACTAGTTATTATATAGAAACATTTCAGATTGAATTCATGTTTACATTTTTCTCTTTTTCAAATTTTATATTAAATATTCATAATTCGATATGTTTTTTCCGTAGTTGTTTACGCTTGAGTCTTGCATAAATAAAGGCACACCACACATACGCTAGAAATATTGGCAATATTTTTACACACGTTATTACTCGTAAATTAATAGCCTTCCTTGAACTCCTGATTTTAAATTTTACAAATGTTATATTTTATTAGAAATAAGTCTGAAAGAAAATGATTTGTTATCAAATTGTTTATTATATCTATTCATGTTTATTATATTTATTCATATTTATTATATCTATTCTAATTGTTTATTATAATCTATTCAATATTATGTAATATCTAAGTTCACAGCAACTGAGAGATTTTCTTGCGTCGCCAAACATGGTTATTTTGTTATATTTTTCTTTTTAAACATTTTTGCTATTTTTTTTTTGTTGTTATTTTATCTGTTTGTTTCCCACAGAGCGAACGGGGGTACCATTTTGATTTTGATAGATGTTTATATTAGCGGTATAAGGAGGGGGATTTAAAACCATTAAAATATATTTGTGTTTGAATTAGCTCACAATTGAAAAAAAAAATTCTTTGTTTACAAGTTAAATAAGTTTATTATATTGTAGTTTTATACATTTTATATATTTTTATATCTACCCTGTATATATAAAATCAAATTCAAACGAACTTATGTAACGATTTTATGAAACAAATTTATGTAACGCCTGAATTCGTGGTTGTAGTATAATTTTGATAAACAGATAGAAAAAAGAGAGAGGAGAGACATACAGAGAAATAGATAGACATATAGATAGATAGGTAGATAAACAGACAGACATGTAGTCACGCATATAGAGAGACATACAGACAAAGACACAGATTGATAGATAAACAGACAAACATACAGTCAGTCAGACAGATGAACAAATAAATAGGTAGATAGATAGATAGACATAAAGACAAACAGAGAAAGAAAACTTCCCGGAGCAATAAGCACTCACTGCTCCGGCGCACAATGTACGCAGGATACAGAACCCCCTAGTATATATATAAAGTAACATTTTTGTATTAAATAAATAATATTTATTTAATATAGTACATTAAATACATTATATTTCTGTAATGTCAATAAATAAATTATTTTAGAGTAGTATAAATTTATACTACATCATTTATTTATTTTTTACTTAGTGTTTTTTGAATAATATTTGATTGCGCACTGTCAGTTAATAGTTGTTATAGGATATACTTTCCAATTTTCATGAATGTCACAGGGGCCACCTTTAAATGCTTATCGATACTAGTCCTGTCTGTATAAAACCTGGCAGAAATGCCAGAAATAACTTCCAAAATACACTTTGCCCGTAAACATATGCAATATAAAGACTGCTTTGAAGACAACTTGGTCTATTTATCATTTTCATCAGTAAACTTTATTTTATAGCATTTTAAGCCATTTTATAATGCTTTAAATCCGATTGTTTCAAACTTTTTTTTGCCGTAAAGCACTTGAACATGAATTTAAACTTCCGTGACCTGGTTTTGTTGCGATAAAAAAGAAGAAAATAATATACTTATTTCATACTTCAATAATTGTTAAAAGGTGTTAAATAATAATAATAATAATAATAAAAAACATAAAATGGTAAAAAGCTTATATATATACATATTTCGGTTTCACCGAAGACTTTATCAATACAGATGAGAATATTCTACAGTTGCACGATCTATAATGCAATGATTTAAAATGCCATCATTCACGTTTTTCACGTTCTCTCTCAATTAAAAGGGGAAGGCATATAATCCATTTATTGGAATGATAGCATTACAAATCGTTGCATTATAGATCATGCAGCTATAGAATATTTTCATTTGTCTCGATAAAGTCTTCGGTGAAATCGAATTATGTATACAGTATACAGGTATAAATATACAGTATATTTATTATAGGTATAAATAACAGTAATAAATGTACAGGTATATTTCACCGAAGACTTTATTAATACATATGAGAATATTCTGCAGTTGCACCATCTATAATGCAATGATTTGAAATGTCATCATTCATGTTTTTCACGCCCTCTCACAATTAAAATGGTAAGTCATATAATTTATTCATTCGAATAATAGCATTACAAATCATTGCATTATAGATTGTGCAGCTGTAGAATATTTTCATTTGTCTCGATAAAGTCTTCGGTGAAATCGAAATATGTATACAGTATACAGGTATAAATATACAGTATATTTATTATAGGTATAAATAACAGTAATAAATGTACAGGTATATTTCACCGAAGACTTTATTAATACATATGAGAATATTCTGCAGTTGCACCATCTATAATGCAATGATTTGAAATGTCATCATTCATGTTTTTCACGCCCTCTCACAATTAAAATGGTAAGGCATATAATTTATTCATTTGAATAATAGCATTGCAAATCATTGCATTATAGATTGTGCAGCTATAGAATATTTTCATTTGTCTCGATAAAGTCTTTGGTGAAATCGAAATATGTATACAGTATACAGGTATAAATATACAGTATATTTATTATAGGTATAAATAACAGTAATAAATGTAATGGTATATTTCACCGAAGACTTTATTAATACATATGAGAATATTCTGCAGTTGCACCATCTATAATGCAATGATTTGAAATGTCATCATTCATGTTTTTCACGCCCTCTCACAATTAAAATGGTAAGGCATATAATTTATTCATTTGAATAATAGCATTGCAAATCATTGCATTATAGATTGTGCAGCTGTAGAATATTTTCATTTGTTTCGATAAAGTCTTCGGTGAAATCGAAATATGTATACAGTATACAGGTATAAATATACAGTATATTTATTATAGGTATAAATAACAGTAATAAATGTACAGATATATTTCACCGAAGATTTTATTAATACATATGAGAATATTCTGCAGTTGCACCATCTATAATGCAATGATTTGAAATGTCATCATTCATGTTTTTCACGCCCTCTCACAATTAAAATGGTAAGGCATATAATTTATTCATTTGAATAATAGCATTGCAAATCATTGCATTATAGATTGTGCAGCTGTAGAATATTTTCATTTGTCTCGATAAAGGCTTCGGTGAAACCGAAATATGTATACAGTTTATATATAAATACTGTTTTACTTTTTTATGGTTTCTATTTAACACCTTTTAACAATAAATTAAGTATATTATCTCTCTGAGTTCAGATTTGTTATTTATATAAATGTTTTAAAATAGATAGTATTAAATCACTCCAAATTGCGTGTTCAATTTTTTGGTTCGATTTTAAAGTCTTGGTTCTGTCTTTCCACAAAATTTTAATTAATATATTTCTCTTTAGCTAAAATGCCGGCAGAAGTCAATGAAGGTCTCCATAAGCACATACTCAGAAAAATTTGAAAAAAAAAAATACAGAATATTCTTCTCATGTTTCTTCTCTCGAATATATACATTTATTAAAAAAATTGCTGCGGAACCGGGATGTAACGTGCGTAAAAAAATTATGAAATTTTCGTGTTTTTGGCGATTTATCGCTGGTTGGTGACACAATGAAATTTTTAAAAACGATGTTATGATATTACCTTTTACTTTTTCTACTCTTTATATTGAACTAGTTTAAGTAAGTTTAACTTAAATAAATGTGCTGTTATAACTACGGTTTTGTCATATATATTTATATGTATATGTAAAGAAAAATAGCGATCGTATTCTACTGTTTAGAACAAAATTTATATTGATTAAAAATGCTTCAAACTAAAAATCGATGTCCGATTCTGAGCACTGTAAATAAGGATCAGGGTACATAAGCCGTGTTTTTGGCCCATGAAATAAGACTAAAATTCGGTTTTGTTATGCTGACTTAATTATTTCGCTTTTTAATGTTAGAAGGTTTATCCTGTACGATTTAAACAATAGTTTTTGCATTTTGTTCGGATTTATATGACTTACACAAGCTCAAAGTTCCTATTATTCGTAGTATACGCAATTTCTCCTAATAATAATTAAAATACATTGGAATACATCATTAAAATACATTGGAATACATCATTGGAATACATCATTAAAATACATTGGAAACGATTTTTCTCCACAGACCATAATGTAACGGAATTCTTTTGAGTGCCCTTGTAAATGTACTATAAATGTTACACACTTCATTTTCAATACCGAACATACCATAGTAAACCTCAATAAAACGTATAAATTACAAGGCGATCCGAGTATATTAAAAATTGTCTTTTGGATAAAATTATTGCGATACTAGGTGAAAAAAAAATAATTAGAGCTTAAATTTCTAAGGATTTGTACAATAAAGCCAAAAAATAAGACATCCCAGTAAAAATTAGCGGAATTGTCAATTTTTATCAGTGTTTCTCTTTTAACTATATTAACTGTCAGTTCAAATTTAACAAAAATAAAAATAACATCCCATTTAAATGAATTTCATTTGGATATAGCACTAAAATTTTATGATTGAAAAATACTTGTGAATTTTCAAATTTATCAAATAAAATAATGTTTTGAAGAGGAATTTTATTTATTTATTTTTTTTTTCAAAAGAAACGAATCTTACATGCTTGTTGTTCTTAGAAAAATCTGTAGCTTTTTTAAATTGGGATGTGTGTACGCTAGTGGAACTAACTTGTTTGTTACAACTTTCTATGTCGCATGATAAAATGCTTCGCATAGATGATTTCACTGACCTACACAAGTTGTACAATGTGATTATGTAAAATAGATTGTCGCATATTGGAATAACTATACGTGAATTCAATATTCAGTTTAAAGCACCAACAAAACACCATAAAAAATTTTAAATATAAAAATGTAGAAATTAGTACTTTTATGCCCCCCCCCTCCCCCTTTAAAAAAAAATATTGCTTTGAATTTAATCATTAACATTGGGAAAGAAACGCATTTAAAAATTGACTCATAAAAGATAGATCACTCTAATTATTAATCATTGCGTGTTTAAAACTATAAAAAAAAAAAAAAAAAAAAAAAAAAAAAAAAAAAAAAAAAAAATAGAACAACGGCTCTTTTTGATTGCAAATAAGGGTTACTAATATTTCACATGTGTTTTTATAAAGTGTGATAATGTATACTAATAAAAGAAATATGTCTGTGTGTGTATATTCGCGATGGATAGGAAAATCTATCGCATTTATAGGTTTGAAAATTTGGGTGAGGCTAAGGCAGGGTGACTTTGGGTGACCAAGGCAGGTCCCAATACGCCTGAAACTCTGCTTTTTTTTTGTTAATTAACCAAGATATTAATTAAAACACAACGAAGATTCCTCAAAAAGATATTTTTATATAAAATATCGCTCGGCGCCAGTTCCGGAAAATTGCTAGCAGTAAAGATCCCAAGGCCGTTAACGACTCTTTTCTTTTTCCGCGTCTTTCGAAGCCCCAATCGGCTAAACCGCTTGAAATGCGGAAAAACTATAAATACACGGTTAAATGGCGTACTTTTTACTTTCGCATGGCGCAATCCATTTGAAAAATATAAATTTTAACCCTTCCAAATATTTTTAAAGATAGTTCGAAATCGTGTTTTGTCCCCATTTTTTCTCACTTTTAGAGATACGGAAAAACGAAATATACCCACTTAATCCGGATATCTTCTTCTTTACGGCAGTGCAATCCGTTTCGAAAAATATGAGTATTAACCCTTTAAAATATCGTGAATATGAAAGTCACTTCGTGACTCCTCCAGACATTCTTTTTTCTAGGCTAAAAGTAACTCAATTTCGGTATTTCAACTCATTTTTTTTTACACATTCTTAGTGTATATCACATATAAAAATCTCGAAAAATTCGGACGATTAGGAGTATTAAATAATAATAATAATAATAATAATAATAATAATAATAATAATAATAATAATAATAATTTCAATTTTTGCTCAGAAGATGAATTTGCAGGTGGCTTTTGCTCATGTTTTTACAACTAAATATCAAGATTTTTGCACGAAAACTATACGCAGGCTTTGGAGCATTATATTTATAACTCATAACAATTTCAAACAGTTTGGACAATAAGAACTGTTTTGTTTTTAATATTAAATGAGACGATGTGAAAAAAAAAAAGTGAGGAAAAAAAAAACACTTCTTACGAGCCCTTTTACCAATAAATATCAATATTTTTTGCCAATTTTTTATACAGGCTTCGGAAAATTAATTATATATACATTTCATAAAAATTTCAAAGAGCTTGCACAGTAAAAAACTATTTTTTTATTATAAATATTAAATGACCGGATGTGAAGAAAAAAAAAATAAAAAAGTGAGAAGAAAACACCGCGAGTCTTCCCCTCCCTCCCGTCTCTCCGCTGTAGAACATTTGCGGAAGGTTTTTCGTTTGTGCGCTTTGAAAAGATTAGGTACATTTATCACGGGGCCGTGCAACGCTGGGCGGGTCAACTAGTTTAAAATAAAAGGCTTTTAATTTAACAAAATGAATTTATCAAAGATATTAGAAAAATCAATAAACTTCCAAAAAAAAATTTTTTTTTTTCATTTTCATTCTCAAAAATAGTTTAAAAGCAGAAAAAGTAGCAATTTTGAAACATTTTAAATTTGGTACTTTTAAAAAACAGAAGATAAAAGAAGAAATTTAATAATAAATCTGTATTTGAGGTATACAAAAAATGCAGAAACATACAAGAAATATTATATTTTTTAAAATCATTTTTTCAGAATTAAATTTAAAATCTCCTGCTGTGTTGTAATTAAAAAAATTAATTAATTAATTAATTAATTAAAAACATTTTTACTAACTAAAATATTCCTCAATAATAACTGTTTTAAAATTAGGTCTCTTTTTTCAGATTAATAATAACAACAACAACAACAACAACAATAATAATAATAAATGTTGTTCGATTTTCCAACTAACCTTTTCACTTTATTGTTAAACTTATCACCAATTAATTATCTTTTGAGAATTGTAAAAGTGAAAATTTTTTTGTAAAAATGATCTTTGTAAAAATGAATAGGAATTTTTTCCCCATAGATTTTAAGAATGATTGCTATTATTTTAATGATTGATCAATAAATGTGATTACTTGATGTTCATTAACTTTTCACTAAATTTAGATGCTGTTTTTCTTTGGCTATTTATCGCAATGGCGATTTCAAAAATATATACCGAGACCTAAATTGCTATTTATTCTCCTTTATGAGCACTCATTTTTTGTTTTAACTTTTTACAATGACAAAAAAAAGGATAATTTTGGTTAAAGTCAGTAAGAAATGTATGATAAAAATACATATAAAATACATTCCATTTTTTAAAAAGAGTTTTTGTTTTAGGGTAATTGTAAAACTAAACAGTGAAATCGAAGTTCAGTTAATTTTGAAGAAGATTCGTACATTAATCTTCCCAATAAAAGGGCTATATTTTGTCAGAAATTATATAATTCTTATACTTTCAAACTTGTAAAAAAGGCTAATCAATCAGGGCATTGAATTAAATAATTTATTTTATCACAAGACTTCTCTTTCTATTAAAGTTGCGACTATTATATTTTCTATAAATGTTCATGTAACAGTTAAAGTTATTAATTTTTTTTTCTGTGTTTCATCTTATTTTGTTCCATAGAAATTATTTATAATTTTAAGTCTTAAGCATTTTCATAATTAAAAAGTGTGTTTTTAAATACTTCACACACACAAAAAAATATGTATAATAAAACTTTAAATTCTACTGTGAGAAGCATTTGAAGCACACTGCCATATTTCACACTTCAACCAATTGTTTCACTGTATCGAAAGAAGGAAAACATTTCTTTGATTTTAATATATAATATTTATTTGAATATTAAAAATATACATGTACATTTTTAAAGTTTATTTTATTTACATAGAATCCCAATACTTGTAAGACTTGGATTTTAGTAAATGTAGTTCTTTATTGTATCTATCTATATATAAATATGTGTGTGTATGTTTGTGTAAAAGGTATTGTATATTATACAGGGTGTCCCAAAAACATGGGTATCGGCTTTTTTTCATTAAATATTGATCATAGACATATATTATAAATTACACAGTTATATAAAAAAAAGTACAGGATTTTATGAAATCGATTAAAATTTTTAGGGAATTAAATTTGAAGAAATACAAAAATAAGACATTTTTTTTACGGCCGCCGTACAAAAAATTTCTCAATGAGTAAAATGTACCCTATACAGGTTATGTACAAAATTTCAGCATTTTATCACAAAAAGCCTCAGAGTTATGAAAGTACATAAATGCTCACTTAAACCACTCTTCGGTGCCTGGATATAAGTTCGCAAAGGAGAAAAATCATGTCGGATGATCGCGTTTCAGGGGTCGTACGCAATTTACAAAAGAAAACAATGATTGAATATGCAAACATCTCAAAGCTGTTTTAATGTTGATTGACTGTGCCATTTCGAAGTTTTACTCTGTAATTCATCATGTAAAATTTTAATGTATTTTTCAGGAAGCATAGTTTTGTAAATATGTAAATAAAACTAAAGATAAGAGTCATATTTTATTTGCTTATGATTTATTTCTGCGTCGCGTCATCTGCACTCTAAAGCTGTAAACATTTACATTTTAATTTATAATTAAACTCCCCCATCAACTTTGTTTAATCACATCTCTGCGACTCTTTATGATAAATGCTAAAGTTTTGTACATGGCATTATTGTATGAGGAATATTTTACTCATTGGAAAATTTGTTGTACGGGGGCCGTATAAAAATTTACATTTTGTATTTCTTTAAATTAAATTTAATCCCTTGAAAATTATAATCGATTTCATAAAATTATGTTCCCTTTTTAACGTATTTTTTGTAATTTATAATATATGTCTATGGTCAATATTTATGGAATAAAAGCCGAGGTCAATGTTTTTGTGACAACCTGTATAGATGTGCACGTGCAGACATCTAAATTTTCATGTTTTTATTTCTTTTCTCTCTCTGTCTTTCTCTCTCTCTCTCTCTCTCTTTTTTTTTTTTTCATTTAACTCAACTTGGTTTTTGTATGTAAAGATGAGAGAATTTTATAATAAATTTTTCCCTAACTTTGTAATATGCCAGAATTTAAAAAAAAAAAAAAAAAAAAAAAAAAAAAAATCACAGGTGTGGTTCCGACGACAATACAATATTTTAATATTTTTAAAACTTAATTATAAATTAATACATTAATTTCAAGGCATTTTTTTCTTTTACCCGCCACCACAGGCGATAAATCGCCAAATATTCTGGAGGGTTACAGTAGTATACGAGTTACAACAACAATGGATTTAATTATGCTCTAAAACAGGCCAAATGGCTGTTAAACTGTAACTATTCAATTTTAAACACACACACACAAAGAAAAAAATAGCATGTAATAATTGAAAAAATGCGCTTTTATCAATTATAGTTTCATAATAAATATATTTAAATTATATACGTTATGAAATCAATTTAAAAATACTAAAAAGATAGTTTAAATAATGTTTGCCTTTCTTTCTTCTTAGCCATATCTTAAAGAAGAAACAGATCCAAAACCATAAGTTTTGAATATGTTCCATGAGTGGAACACTCGTAACATTTATTTATATTAGATTATAATTTGATCTAATTAGATATAATTAGATATATTTACTTATATTTATTTATATTATTTATTGCCATTTCGTGCCATTATTTTTCCATAGAAAATTTACAATATAATAGAACAATAATATTATGAATGCAAGGCGTATGAAATTTTCTATGGAAAAATTTCCAAGTATTAAAATATAGATTTATTCAATTATCGATGCTGGATTTTCTTTGGTTTCGTGTTTTCCCCAGGGTTGGTGGCTCACGTAAAATATTCCATCTTGTGCTGCGTTTGTAGCCTTGCCAACATGTTATAGTGAGAAAGTGCCAGGCTGAGTGTCGTCTCCAAGTGGTTCAGTTGGTAGAACGTCAGTGCGCTATGCTGATGACGCGGGTTCGAATCCTGGCTTGGATACCTTTTCACTAGGTTGGCTATACGCCTTTCAAGCAGTTAAAATTTGAATATTAATTTGTACAAAGCGTTTATTTACAGGGGAAAAATAATTAGCATATAAATATCGTATGATTTAAACTAATAAAATTAATGTAAAGAAAAAGATAGTATATATGGCACAGTTTCATAGTTGTTGTAATATACTTAAAAAAATAATGATTTCGGTCTCCTACATCAAACAGGTTACTGTTTTCCTTGACCGTTAAATATTGCATTATTTTTCTACGTTTTCAAGTTAACAAAACATTTAATTTGAAATTCCCTTTTCAAAATTTCTTTTATTCTGTCATTAAAAACCTGCCACATTCTTGTAAGCCGTTAGTAGCAATTGTGGCTGTGACCAGATATTGAAGAATTTGTAAAGTATGACGTAAAATTCACTGATGCAGAAAAAAACATGAAAAAATCGGTTGTAATATGTTACACAGATGTTTTCGTGTAATTCTTATGTTCTTCTGCTGGCTTACCAGATTTCTCATGCTTCGTCGATTGCAGCTTTAGTCGGTCGTTTATCGCTCTATTTGCTTTGATCTTGACTCCGTTATGCAAGTCTGGTTCTTCAGTTTTATATGAGTTTTGCAGATTGCCAATACCTTGATACAGTGTTTCTTACATACTTACATAAATATTAGTTAAGTATTATTAGATAATACTGCAAAAGGCATTCAGAAATATGAGAAAAAATATCTTTTGAAATATTATAACAATTACATGTATGATTTTCAGATTAAAACTCTTTAGAAAAGGGCAGATACTTTAAGAGGTCTCAGGACTCTTAAGCCTTCAAAATTTTCGAATTTTTATTTTTTTTTAAATATTAAACTCCTATTTTTTCTGAACATTTTAGTGTAAATGTTTTCTTGAAATTCCCATTAGAACAGACGTTATGGCTTTTAGAATCATACCCACTCAAAGCTGAAGCGGCGTTTCCGAAAACTTTGAAGTAATTTTTCTCAAAATGAAGTTTTTGGGCATAACGCGCATGATATCTCAGAAGCTTATCAATATTTTTTCATGAACTTTTCCAAAAATATGTGTCATGTTAGTCTACATAAATTGAACCTAAAATTTCATTTTTATTATTAAAAAAAATATTTTTGTTAAGTGGTTATAATGTTGAAAATTTAAAAAAATTGTATTAGCTCAATACAACTTTGCATTAAAAATATAAAAATAGTTTAAATACATTTTTTTAGGTTCAGTGTAATTGTTACAGTATGAGGTATAATTAGGCTCCAAAATTTTTATTCTAGATGCAAAAATTATTTTGTAATCGCGCGCGTAAGCTGTCATGTCAATTTTCTACTCGACAAATGTCTGACAGTTTGAAGCCCCTATAAATATTAATTCTGCATCTTGTAACTTTTAAAATATGTGAAATGAATGAACACTCTTATATCTTTTCATCCCAATAAAAATTGTGTTTTTAAATCATATACATTTGAATATATTAAATGTTAAAAATGGTCATTTTGTTTTCATTTTTTCCAATTTTAAGAGTCCTGAGACCCCTTAACTTATATTTATTTTTTTCAATTAAAAAAATATGTAAACTTTATGAAAGTAACTTTTATATTAAAAAAACAATATTATTATGTTTTGATGAAATTAAAAAAATTCAGTTGTGTAAAAGAAAAAATATTGCATTGCTTCTCGCTGAATGAAATTTTGAAGTTTTATATTCAGTTTCATTTAAAATATTAATAATAATAATAATAACAAAAACAACAACAATAATAATAATATAATAATAAAACTTTTTCATTAAAAAAAAAGAAAAATAGAAAAAGGAAAGTAAAAATTTTTAATCTTGTGAATTGATGTTACTGGTCTTAATATACTGAGGAAATACATAAAAATCTTCAGAATTCAATAATTAACCACTTAATAAAAATTTGTAGTAAGTCTTTTGGGTATAAAATAATAATAAAACTAGTCGCAATTTTAATTCCTGTGATAAACTAAGCGTTTAAGTACGCGGTTCAGTGTGCGGTTAGGGCTACCAAAGAATTTCTCTCTCTATATATATATATTTATTCTGAAGTTTGATTTCATGTTTTCCTATTTGTTTTCAAGTTTTCCGTTTTTTCTACCTTGTGAAACTGCCATCTCGGTTTCTTGGATAGAAATGAAAAAAAAAATATATATATATATTCAAGGTACCTTTCTAGTTCTAGTGATATCTTCGACCTAAAAATGCCTGATATCATTTCTCGTTTTAAGAGAATTATGCTTTCGAGAGAGGTTGTCAATACACTGTTAAAAAATTGCAGTAAACTGTCCAGTTATTTGGCCGTTTTTATAGAAAATGGTTACATAACCGCAATTAAACTCTATTATGATTATAATATGGGCAATAATATGGTCAGAACAGAGTTAAATTACGGTTATGTAGCTGTTTTCTATAAAAATGGTCAAATGACTGGACAGTTTGCTGCAAATTTTTAACAGTGTATTAGAAGATATTCTGCATTTTAAAAGAGCCAGAGACAGGGTCGTGTTTTTTATTATTTAGGATTTATACTTAGGATCTTTCTTAGGAACTTTTGGTCAGAATTAAATATTTAGTATATTTAAATGTCAGAAATTTAAACAGCAACTACTATAGTTTGTTTGGAAATATTTTCGTTTAATAATGATAAAAACATGCAAATTCGAGGTTCGTTTTCATAAACAGAAAGGAACATATATTGCCGAAGGCAATGGACGGCTCAACTATGTGTTCATTTGGATAGATTTTCGTTTACTTAAAAATATAAAATCATACAAATTCGAGAGTTTATGTTGCCGAAGACAGTGAGACCCACAGTAATAGGTTCGTTTAGAACGATTTTCGTTTAAAAATATAAAATTATCCAAATTCGAGAGTCGTTTGCAAAAACAGACCGGAACGTGTGTTGCACGGCTGGATGTCCGCTGCCGAAAGCAGTGGGGGTCCCTAATTCTAGATTCGTGTGGATAGATTTTGAATGGCTATTCTAAGTATGCTGTTGGAGGGAAGGGGATTTAATAAAACTGTAAGAAATAATGTCAATCCAGCCTCTGTGTCATCTAAAATTGGATACAAGGCTAAAAAATGCTCAAGTTTCTCTGAGCGTTTCAAATCAGATTTTTGTGTTCAGAATTTAATCTATCACATTCATTTTAAAGAACAATAACTTATAAATAATTATAAGTAATTTATTTGATGTAAATCATTAAAACTTAATTAAAATTCAGACTCTTCAGTTTCATTAGAAAATTTAGTTTATATTATCTTTCTAAATTATGTGACTAATAATTCTAAACTATGCTTGTTTTCTCAATTAATTCATAAAGAAAACTTTTGTGCTTTTGGAAAATCGATGACAGGAAAAGGAAGGTAGGTGACGGTGTAAATATTTTTTACTGGCGACTAGAATATTTTTTTTGGCTACCAGATTTTATCAAATTTGTAAAGCCCTGCTCATGTACATTGTAGAGATCTGGAAATGCTGTTATTATTTCACTTGGTCTGATAAAAATTCTGTCCTTTATTTCTGACAAGAAGAAGTGAGAGATGATATATTATCTCTTAATAAATAAAACAAAAATCTCGACAAACAAATAATCTGTAACACACGTTATAATCTTCACACGATGATTCTGAGGATCTTCGTAAATTCTCAATTGCCTAAATCTAGCACTTCTCTTGTACATTCAAGAGATCTGGAAATGCGGTTGTTATTTCGCTCGATCTCATAAAAGTTCTCTCCTTTATTTCTGACAAGCAGAAGTGAGAGCTGATATATTATCTCTTAATAAATAAAACAAAAGTCTCGACAAACAAATTATCTGTAATATCCTTAAGAAGCTACTTCACTCGGTCGAAAACACCCACTCGTTAATTTTAATCCTATGGGGGAAATATTTTACGATATCTCGTTCGCATTTCAATATTTTTAAATGATTTTTTTTTCTGCATTGGATAGCTGAAGTCAATCTCTATGCAGGCCATTTTGTATTTTTTAGATTTTCATCACAAGTTTTTATTATTAAAATACTTTCATTTTCGAACCGGTTTCGAAAGTGAAAGTATCCTCAATAAAAATAAAAAAAAAACAGCAACCAAAATCGAAAAAGTACAAAAGAGCCTGCATAGAGATTGACTTCAGCTATCCAATGCAAAAAACAATCACTTAAAAATATTGAAATGCGAACGAGATATCGTAAAATATTTCCCTCATAGGATTAACATTAGCGAGCGGGTATTTTCGACCGAGTGAAGTAGCCTCTTAACACATTTACGTCAAAATACACGTGCTTGGGTCATATCATAAAATTTACTTGTTATAATTTACGTCTAATAATTCTCCTTTATAACTTTTACACGATGATTCTGGATGATCTTCAAGAATTCGTAATTGCATAAATCTAGCACTTCTCATGCACATTGTACAGATCTGGAAATTCTGTTATTATTTCATTTGGTCTTATAAAAATTCTGTGCTTTATTTCTGACAAGCAGAAGTGAGAGCAGATATATTTATTATCTCTCTTAATAAATGAAATAAAAGTCTCGACAAACAAATGATCTGTAACACCCTTAACACACTTACGTCAAAATTCACGTGCTTTGGTCTCTCTCATATATATTTTTTCTTTTTTGTAACCGTTTAATAATTCTCGAATATAATCTTCACACAATGATTCTGGTGATCTTCGAGAATTCTTAATTGTCTAAGTCTAGCATTTCTCATGGACATTGTAGAGATCCGGAAATGCTATTATTATTTCACTTGGTCTCATAAAAATTCTTCCCTTTATTTCTGACAAGAAGAAGTGAGAGTTGATATATTATCTCTTAATAAACAAAACAAAATTTTCGACAAACAAATAATCTGTAACACATGTTATAATCTTCACACGATGATTTTGATGATCTTCGTAAATTCTCAATTGCCTGTAAATCTAGCACTTCTCTTGTACATTCAAGAGATCTGGAAATGCTGTTGTTATTTCGTTCGATCTCATAAAAGTTTTCTCCTTTATTTCTGACAAGCAGAAGTGAGAGCCGATATATTATCTCTTAATAAATAAAACAAACATCTCGTTAAACAAATATTTTGTAACACACGTTATAATCTTTCACATGATGATTCTGATTCTGATGATCTTCGTGAATTCTTAATTGCCTAAATCTAGCACTTCTCATGTACATTCAAGAGATCTGGAAATGCTGTTGTTATTTCTGCGGATCTCATAAAAGTTCTCTCCTTTATTTCTGACAAGCAGAAGTGAGAGTTGATATATTATCTCTTAATAAATAAAGCAAACATCTCGTCAAACAAATATTTTGTAACACACGTTATAATCTTTCACATGATGATTCTGATTCTGATGATCTTCGTGAATTTTTAATTGCCTAAATCTAGCACTTCTCTTGTACATTTAAGAGATCTGGAAATGCTGTTGTTATTTCTCTCGATCTCAAAAGAATTCTGTCCTTTATTTCTGACAAGCAGAAGTGACAGTTGATATATTATCTCTCTTAATAAATAAAACAAAAGTCTCTACAAACAAATGATCTGTAACACCCTTAACACATTTACGTCAAAATACACGCGCTTGGGTCATCTCACTTCCTAAATCGAATCTTGACGATCGTTTTGTACTTCCTTCACAAAACCCGAGTGACTTATTCAATAGCGTCTCCTTGAAAGGTCGAGGTACGTGATACGCCTGTATTCCTTACACCTGAATCTGAATTACGTTAACTGGGGCAGCAGGGCTCGTTTTAGCCGGAAGTGGTCAGTCGATGTATCAGTCTCGTCACGAGTCGCAATCAACGGCCCCGATTGCTTTTGGGGGCCGCAGGGTCCAGATCACGTGTTCTCGAATTACACAATGTTAAAACAAAAAAGTGATCACGGAAATAACGAACGCTAGTAATGAAAGTTCTTTTGGGCTCAATGGAATGTAATCTCATCGTATTTCAAGGCATATAAGATAAGAATTTAGAAAAACATGAAAGCTATTAACCCCTTCGGGATAAACGAATTTTATTCTGATGGCACCCCCTTTTTTTAAAACAGTTAACTTTGCTTATAAAATTACTGAAACACCCTAATTAAGTAAGCCAAATATTACATTTTTTTTATTATTAGTGTCAAAAAACAACTGCTGTATGCACTTTTTGAAGATGCATCCCAAAGGGGTTAAATCTTAAAAGGGAAAAAAGCTTTTACTTTCTTTTTTCAAAATATCGCAAATAAAACGCCTTTCTTTAAGAATATACATAAACTTCAAGGACTCAACAATATATTGTAATTCTAAATTTTGTTTACATGTGAGAGATTTCGTAGAATTAAATAAATTATCCGATTTTTCGAATGGTATACTCTGGATATAACATACATATGGGTTAACATTATAAAAAAAGTCTTCATTCAAAGTTCTCTGAATCTCATATCATAAATGCAGATTCAGTGCAGTTACAGAAAATCACAAATGAGTTTAAATTACGTTTATTAATTTTCCAATTGCTTTCTTGTATATAATTAAAGTTTCATCAAATTCTAGTCGATGGTTAATTAATAAAACTGTGAATAAGCATAAGAAATTTTGATGTACACCATGTTTAATATTTAACCGCCTGTTCATTATTGTAGTCTTCCTCAAAAATAAACATATACTTTCTGTTTGTTATTTCATATTATTTTGGACGTAAAATACAGGATGGTTATGAAATAATTTGTAATGTTTAAAGACATTTGTTGATAAAACAATGAACGAAATGGTGCCTCTTTATTTTTAGACTGTTGAAGACTTTGAAAGATTAATTCTGCGAAAAACAAATAGTACCAAAGTTTGCAGTATGGAGAATTTTGGCACTTTCGCAGTTGAAAACAGTCAGTTATTTGCATTAATTGCTAGTAAAATAGGTTATAGAGTTTTTTTTTTTTTTTTTTTTTTTTTTTTTTGCGTGTATGTTAAAGCAGTGTCATTAATTATTTTTTTTTAATATTTGGAACATTCAAGTGAATAATTCATTCAATTAATTGGCCAATTGTATTCATATGCGTCCAACTTTACCTTCAGCGTACTTCACTCGTAAAGTTGTTTTACCCTAAATAGGGCAACACTCGAGCAGTTAGCTTTTCAGAAGCTTAGAACGCTTTATAATTGTGTATAAGTGTTCGACTATACAAGGATCAGCATTGGTCCAAGCTTTCGTGCAATAGCTTACCAGCTTACTATGTCTTATAATAGGAAAATCTCAAGGAAAATGCTTCACTTCTATCCGTATAAAATTAGCCGTTTGCAAACATTAACAACCGCAAATTATGATACGCGTTTAATTTATCTCTAACACTTTTTTGCCCGAATGGAGATCGATAATGGCTGACAATGGAAAATTGCATATGAAAAGGAGGCTCATTTTCATCTGATGGATCGGTAAATTCTCATGGCAGTCTTTAATGGCTGCAGAACTTTCCGAAACGTCCTAATAAGCAACACGGCATTCACCAACATCAAAAGTGTGGCATGGCTACATAGTGGATTAGGAATATACTTTTTTCATCGTATTATTCCTAGAGGTACTGGTACTCTCCATAACTAGAGAGAATTATCGAAAAGTTCCAAAAACAGTTGCGATTCCTGAAGTGTAGCAAAGTCAATTCTAGGATTCATGAAGGTGAGTTATGAGCATACATAACTGCATATGAAAAAATTAGTTTGCTGTTGGGACCCCTAAAATTTAACAAAACACCAAAAAAGCGGAGGATGTCAGAATCAGTAAAGAAACCCTAAAATTGTTTAATGATGGTGGGCACAGCATTATTTCTAAAATCATAACTGGTGATGAGACGTGCATACTTTTTTTGACGTACTAACACGTCAAGAAAGCAAAGTATGGGTTTTTGAAGCTTTGAAGATGACTCCAAAACAACAATTGTAAAAAGACAACGAGCAATGAAAAAAGTAATGTATGCCGTGTTCTTCAGAGGTAAGGGCTGATCAAAAACATAAAGCTAGATGGACAGAAGACAGTTACAGCTAACTAACTGGTACACCACTGTCTTCCAGAAATTCTTCAAGAGGGGAATGTTAGGGGGCTCATGGTTCATGATGACAATGCATCTTCGCATTCAGCAAGAAATACAGTAGAATTTTTTGAACATAAAAAAGATAAAAGTGATTGAACATTCACCTTATTGTCCTGATCTTCTTATGTGTGACTTTTGTTTTTTTAAATCTAAAACAAATTATTTGGGGGTCGTTTTTATTCCGAAGATGAGATTGATGAGGCTATAAAAGCATATTTTCCAAGAAACCCATCTATTCATAAGAAATAGATGGCTTGAGGACGTCTATTCTTTGGAAAATTCATCTAGTGCATTGATCTTGCAGGGAACTACTTTTAACACTCGTAAGAGTTGGTAAGTTAAACGTATCATCCAGCCGTATCTTAAAAATTTCAGTGTGACCCTCGTATAATGTTATTAATGGATACACGAGAAGAAAAATATTCTGAAAAGGGGTGATTAGAAAGCGGTATGCAACATTCATGATTACTCAAAATACATGGCTTAAATAATAAATTACTGTTTGTAATCATATTTTAGGCTGTACATAAAACATAAAAATGTATGCGAGATGTATCTTTTTTTTTTTAACGAAGTATTGAACAAATAGTATATTTAAGTAGCAAAAAAATATTAATTTAAATATAAAATTATTTTTATTGAAGAAATTGCAAATATATTTAGTTAATGTTTTTATAAATATTATGCATAGGAATCTTTGTATATAGATATTATTTATAGTACATTTATTTTATTTTTTTGTAAAGATATAAAAATACATAATTTTTGAGATAGCAGATGCCCAATGCATAAAGCATATTTTGTGATATATCACTTAAGGTATTCTTCAATGGAAACTCAAGGCAAATACGCATAAGTTAATTAAAAAATACATATTGTAATTTACTTTAAAACTTCAAATATTTTATAGATATTTTTTTAATCTAAATAAGAAAGAAATTAAATTGTGATTAGTTTTATATAAAATATTAGTTTTATTTAAGAAGTCAAATTTTCACCTCCAACTACAACGAATGTAATATTTCAGTTTGAAAATTTTCATATATATATTAATATAGTTATTATCCACGGTTTGATGGAGTTCCACGTGTACTTAATTGTTCACCGGTAAAAAGCTGCTAGAGTATCTTCTTTTGCGTGTCCCTGTAAACGAGCCATTAATGCTACACACTTCATTCTCAATAACAAACATCCTAAAAAATGAGCTGGAGAGCTGTTAGAATAATTAAAAGCTGCATTTCTGAAAATCTCTCAATCAGTGTTAGAAAGATAACAGAAGATTTACAAAAGTATGGCAATAAAATAGTATTTGAGGATTTGATGAACAAATCGAAACATGTAAATTTTAAATTTTAACATCTTTAATGTTTATGTTGACGTCTTTTAAGCAAATAAAAAGTGTTTTTAGTGTGTATTTAAAAGTTAATTCTAATGGACGTATTTTTACTCTCCACTTTATTTGAAATATAATAACATTTGAATAAAATAGTACTTAAAGAAACTATCAGAAGAGCCATTAATGATGCTGGGTTTAGATCAAGAACTGCAAGAAAGAAACTGTATACATCTCCGATCAACAGAAAGAAAAAAAATAGAGCTTGCCAGAAAAAATGCATCCCCTGATTGCTAGAAACAGGTAATTTCTTCAGATGAGCATAAATTTTATATTTTCAGCATGACTGGGCGATTTAGAGTTTGGAAGAGGTGGTGATGCACTGAATCTTTGGTGATGCACTGAATCTCAAATATACGACAAAAACTGTAAAGCATGATGGAGGAATTATAATGGATATGTGAGCTTCGGAAATAAGAAATTTAGATTTCACTGAGAGTATCGTAGACAGATTTGGATATTTAAATATTTTAAAGAAAAATTTGAAGGGCAGTGACTTCAGGTTAGGTGTCGCGCGGGTCTATTACTTCCGACAAGATAATGATCCCAAGCACACGGCTCATGTTGTCTGATTATGGCTACTCTACAATATCCCCCACGTACTTGCTACCCCTCCACAAACTTCAGATTTAAACCCCATTGAGCATTTAGGATGTATCTTACAGCAGCGAGTGAACAATTATGATATCAGAAATAGCAAGAACGAAAAATCATGCGTCAAGCATAGATTATGTAACACTTTCCAACGCTTCCAAAATAATTTTACAAATCATACCGTTTAATAAGCTGAAAGATAACATCTAAGTAAACAATTTGGAAAAAGCATAACATATTTAAAAACATAATTTCAGGAATTTCCAACTTATACAATATTCGGAAAAATATTCGAATACTTTTATTCAGCCCTGTATAGGATCTATAGATTGTATATATACTACATAGGATGCTAAATTTTAGTTCAGTTAAGAAACGCGTAGCACAGTTTAAAATTCTCCTTCTAGAGTTTCAGTCAATCAACGGAAATGTGTTCGCGAACTTTTGTGCTTTCCTGTATAGGATCTGCAGAATTTATACACACCACGTATTAAACAAAAAGTGAGTTAATTTTAAAATCGCGTTCAGTAACTTAAAACGCATTTCCAGGAATTATTGTTAACAGACAGTAGAGAATTCTTTTGTGTGTCCCTGTAATCGAACGATGACTACTATACACACAATATTCTGTAATAAGCCTCTTGTAATGCACCTTAGTGATATATATAAATTTCAATGCGTTTAAAATAGTGAAACATTATTTAAATAAACCGCAGACGATTTTTCTCCATAGACGTAATGTAACGGAATTCTTTTGACTGTCCCTGTAAATTAACTATAAGTGCTATGCACACCCTATTCCCTATTAAGCTTCTTGTAATACACCTTAGTGATATATATCAATTACAATGTGTTTGCAATTGTGTAACATCATTAAAATAAACCGCAAATGATTGTTCCCCGTAGACCATAATGTAACAGAATTCTTTTGAGTGCCCCTGTAAAAAAAACTATAAGTGCTACACACTTCAGTTGAAATAGGGAACGTGCTATAGATAAGGACAATAACATATAAAAATTGCAAGGCAATCCGAGTATATTTACGGGAGTTAGAGCACGGACAGACGGCAGACAAACCGAACTCATAAACACTTTTCAACTAGGTTGGAAAGTGTTAATAAAAAAGAAAACTGCCCAGTTAAACTGAGGGCATTGAGCTCACAGGCTATTCACACTCATTGTATATTGTACTCTTATTTCAAAGAATTTGAAATATGCCCCTCGAAAAATAAAGAAATCAACAATATATTAAGGGGGGTCATCCCCCCGTTACCCCCCTTATAGTTAACTAATGAACTCCTTAAACTAATCAGGGAAGTCTCTAATTACAATGAATATACATACAAAATATGAAGAAAATCGGATAATTCTGCATGAAAAACTCATTTATCCAAATTAAGGGGGAATTAGCCCCCCTTTCCCCCTTTATACTTAACCAATGAACCCCCAAAACTTTTCAGAGAAGCGCATTACCACAATGAACCTATATACAAAATTTGAAGAAAATCGGATAATTCTGCATGAAAAACCCATTTATCTAAATTAGGGGGGGTTATCCCCCCTTTCCCCCTTTATACTCAACCAATGAACCCCCAAAACTATTGGCAGAAGCGCATTATCAAAATGAACCTATATACAAAATTTAAAGAAAATAGGATAATTCTGCATGAAAATCCCATTTATCTAAATTAAGGGGGGATTAGCCCCCTCTTTCCCCCTTTATACTCAACCAATGGACCCCCAAAACTATTGACAGAAGCGGATTATCAAAATGAACCTATATACAAAATTTAAAGAAAATGGGATAATTCTGCATGAAAAACCCATTTATCTAAATCAAGGGAGGATTAGCCCCCCTTTCCCCCTTTATACTTAACCAATGAACCCCCAAAACTATTCAGAGAAGCGCACTATCACAATGAACCTATATACAAAATTTGAAGAAAATCGGATAATTCTGCATGAAAAACTCATTTATCTAAATTAGGGGGGGGGTTATCCCCCCTCTTTCCCCCTTTATACTCAACCAATGGACCCCCAAAACTATTGACAGAAGCGCATTATCAAAATGAACCTATATACAAAATTTGAAGAAAATGGGATAATTCTGCATGAAAAACCCATTTATCTAAATTATGGGGGGTTAGCCCCCCGTTTCCCCCCTTTATGCTTAACCAATGAACCTCCAAAACTAATCAGGGAAGCGCCTTATCACAAGGAACCTATAAACAAAATTTAAAGTAAAACGGTTAGTTCTATCAAGAGTTATCGCGTTACGTACATACATATATACATACATACATACGTACGTACATACAGAACCGGCGGGCACATAAGCTCTCAGGCTTTGATAGCCTGTGAGCTAAAAAACAGTTGAAAGAGGTTTTACTTGCAGAATGGAATAAAATTCAGAAAATCTGGTAAAATTAATGCCCGATAGACTTAAAACAGTTCTGAAAATGAAAGGATATGCAACTAAATATTGGAAAATGTTTTTTCTTCAATAATAAAAAATTCCACGTGTACCATGACTTTTGTGGAAGCAATTTTTGAACTTAAATTTTTTAAATTTTTATTTTTTAAGTTTCTAAACGAAATTATTACTGAATGTTCCTTGTATAATATAGCAAAGGCTGTTATTAAGTAATTTTTATTTGTTAATTCAATTTTATTTGTATTCATAATGGTTAAATTTGCATATTTTCTGAAAACTACTTCCTGTACAATCATTTTTCTGGAATACTGTATGTTATTGGGGTTTATTATGGCATGTTTGTGATGGAAAATGAACAGTATAAGTAAACATTTATAATTCGTTTGCAGAAACACTCAAAATAATTTCCGTTACATTATGGTCTATGGGGAAAAATCGTTTTCAGTACAAAGGATTCGAATTATCACTTTACTAAACTGCGTACAACCAACATAGTGAAAAAATGTCCGGACCGGGCTTTGATCCCGTGTCCCTTGGTATAGGATCCGGGATCGAACCCCAATCTGGACATTTTTTCACTCTGTTGATTGTACGCAGTTTAGTAAAGTGGTAATTAGCAGTTTAGTAAAGTGGTTAATCCTTTGTATTCCAATAATGTACAGCATGATTTCAGCTCTGCTGAAAAATTAGTATCGTTTTCAGTGTATTTAAATAAAGTTACACTATTTCAAACATACTGAAATTGATAAACATCATTGGTGTGCAATTACAACACTCTTTCTTTAGAATATGAAATGAATGGCATTTATCATTCATTTACAGGTACGCACAAAAGAATTCGGATACAGTACTGTTTATGAACAATAATTACTGGAAGTGTAAAGTTGTGGCATGCGCTTTTAAATATAACTAATTTCGTGAATATTACTTGGTATGTATGAATTCTATAGATCATATACAGGGATGCATAAAAGAATTTCGTTTATTGACGAATATTGCTGAAAAGGAATTTTGAACTGTGCCATGCGTTTCCTAACAGAACTAAATTTTAGCATATTATGTAATATATATCTATATATATATATGTAATATATATCTCTATAGATTATTTACAGTACTACCCATATGAATTCGGGTACTTTTTCGACTGTAGATGGTAATTGCTGAAATTGAGATTTTAAATGTATTATGCGCTTTCTAATTTGTTTATTTGAATAACAGCTTTCACTTTATTAAACAGTGAAGTTTTGTTACACTATCCTAAATGTGTTGGAAAGTGTTTCCTAATCTATGCTTCACGCACGCTTTTTCTTTCTTGTTATTTATTAATGAAATTTTGTAAATGTCTTTGGTATTGTTAAAAAATATATATAAAAATGGAGGACAATGAAACCCTTTTTGTAGATTTAAGAAAAACTTTTACATCATAGTGTCGACACATAGTCGACACATCGCGTCGTAGACATTACAGCTAATCTTACGGCAACTGAAGCGATGAAGATAAAGTTCCGGTCCGTTGTTTCACAAAATGATTATCGCATATGACACTTGTAGAATCAGGTGAAAACCAGTGTAACCCAATGTTGATTTTGCGGATACGTTTATTGATTAACATAATAAGGTAACTCACATATAATAAGACGATTTCTTAATGCTCTGCAGAAATCGAGTATTTTATTACTTTGAATAAAAAACTCATTAATCCATAGTTTTCTTTTAAATTACAATATTTGGTATTTAAATTAATTATGAATGGTAAATTATTAATAATAAATATTTTCGACCAGTTGTTCACAAAATGATTATCGTATATGACACTTGTAGAATAAGGTGAAAACCAGTTTAACCCAATGTTGATTTTGCAGATATGTTTATTGATTAATATAGTACGGTAACTTATATATAATAAGATAGTTTTTCAAAGCTCTACAGAAATAGAGTATTTTATTACTTTGAATAAAAAACTCAATAATCCATAGGGGTTTTTTAAAATTCTACAATAAGATATTTTTAATTGGATTTATTTCCGTTTTGTGGTAAATATTTTCGACCAATTGTTTACAAAATGATTATCGTATATGACTCATGTAGAATCAGATGAAAAACCAGCGTAACCCAATGTTGATTTTGAGGATACTTTTATTGATTAACACAATACGGTAACTCATATATAATAAGACGGTTTTTCAATGCTCTATAGAAATCAAGTATTTTATTACTTTGAATAAAAATCTCATTAATTCAAGGTTTTTCTTTTTTAATTCTACAGTAAGATATTTTTAATTTGATTTATTTCCATTTTGTGGTAAACATTTTCGATCAATTGTTCTTCACCTTCCCCGTTATTTGCTTACAAGTCTTTTCGCAACAAATCTCTAGTATGTTATTCAATATACATTTATGAACATTAATATTTAAATATTATAATCTGCTTAAATTTTGTTATTTGCTATACATTTGTTCCAGTTTTCAGGAAAGTAGACTGACCAAATAGGCTTTTCGAAAATTAATTTATTCACGATGAAAGATGAGTGAGCGAATTTTCAAGTAGTATTTTATTATTGATTATTTCAAAATTATATATTTACACTTTCTTATGACTTTTAAGACTGTTGAATCTTTTTAGTACATTAAACACGATATCGGTTGGCGACACTAAAATTTTCATTAAAGCCAAGTCAGTCAACAATCACTGATAATGGTTTTTCGTTGTGCTGAATCAGCTCTGAGTCTAGAAATATCATGCGCCATTTCAACAAATTCTCAACATTTCAGTTATTGTTGCTTTTTTTAAATTGTTTGAAAGTTTTTGTAGTGTGATCATTATGTCTACTTATAGGGGAAAGTAGTGTAAAACCGATTACCTAACAGTTTTCCTTTGTTGAAAAAAGTCTAGAACGGCGATAAAATCGGAACACCCCACAAAAAGTGTTTGGGGACATCTGGGCTATTGAAAAAATACACTTGTTGTCACAGGAAAATTCTTCTTTATTTGGGAAAAAGTGCTTTCTAGGACCATCTGAAATAGTTCCAAATTTTGGTGGTAGGGTAAAACCGGATATCAATCAGAAAT
The DNA here is from genome assembly GCA_963931845.1 of Maratus michaelseni. Lineage (NCBI taxonomy): Eukaryota > Metazoa > Arthropoda > Arachnida > Araneae > Salticidae > Maratus > Maratus michaelseni. The sequence goes on from OZ007591.1 coordinate 24,646,070, forward strand.
TAAGTTTGTACACATCTAATAGCCAAAAGCGTTATTGAAATAAATTTTGGATCAGACTTTAAAACATATATACATTTTTTAAGGTCAGTAACTTTTTTTTTTCAGGTTTTCAAGCAATTTTTAATGTTGTCCAGTAATGGCTTTCTCAACTTTTACTTCTCGTATCCGCTGTATTCCTCATGTGACCACTCTTTGCTGGCTGAACATTGTATCCATCCTTCACCACCTGTTGACTGAAGAAACAATTCACTGCAGAATTCAATGCAAAATCATGGGTACCCTATTTTGCCCTAACTAACGACCGAAAGTTAACATGGTCGTTCTCTTAGATATCTGGGCGTGCACACTTCTACCTGGTATTAAAATATCGTGTGATATCGGAGGTTTACTTTCTTAAATTGATCCGTCAGGCTGGATTTATTTAAAGAGCAGAAGAACTCATATCAAAAGCCAATGGCACACTGCTAATGTAGTAATGACGGATGCTATCCATAGGGTAGCACCCATCAGTGAGAAAACAGGTATCCAATTTGACCCGCATACTTGGTTTTACCTTACTCACCCCTTCATGGTCTAAGAGAAAAGTTAGTATGAGGCACAGGGCGCTTAACCCTCCAATGTCTACAAGTAAAACTTATATATGTAATTTTCAAATTCATAGGTTGTATTGCATTATTTTCACTAAAAAGAGTAATAAAAAACAAATTGTTTTAAAAAGTACATGTAGGTCTGATGATTTCGACTGTCACTTAAAGGTGACACAGAAAGACAGAAATTAAAGATCACATCACAGCAACAAAAATTAATCAATCAATAGAGATTCTACACATATCATGCGAGCTGTAATTTTCCAACTGAGTGAAAAAGTGTCCAGGTTAGGACTTGAACTAGGGATCGTTGGCTTAAGCTTCGAAAGCCCTACCAACTGAGCTATCCCGGATAAATCATACGAATTGTAATTTTTCATCTGAGTGAAAAAGTGTCCAGGTGAGGACTTGAACGAGGGATCTTTGGCTTAAGCTTCGAAAGCTCTACCAACTAAGCTACCCTACACATATTATAGGAGTTGTAATTTTCCAACTCGTAACGTTTAGGTGAAAACTTGAACTAGGGATCTTTGGCTTAAGCTTCGAAATCTCTACAAACTGAGCATCTCGGACAAATCATACGAGTTGTAATTTTCCAACTGAGTGAAAAAGTGTCCAGGTGAGGACTTGAACTAGGGATCGTTGGCTTAAGCTTCGAAAGCCCTACCAACTGAGCTATCCCGGATAAATCATACGAATTGTAATTTTTCATCTGAGTGAAAAAGTGTCCAGGTGAGGACTTGAACGAGGGATCTTTGGCTTAAGCTTCGAAAGCTCTACCAACTAAGCTACCCTACACATATTATAGGAGTTGTAATTTTCCAACTCGTAACGTTTAGGTGAAAACTTGAACTAGGGATCTTTGGCTTAAGCTTCGAAATCTCTACAAACTGAGCATCTCGGACAAATCATACGAGTTGTAATTTTCCAACTGAGTGAAAAAGTGTCCAGGTGAGGACTTGAACTAGGGATCGTTGGCTTAAGCTTCGAAAGCCCTACCAACTGTGCTATCCCGGATAAATCATACGAATTGTAATTTTTCATCTGAGTGAAAAAGTGTCCAGGTGAGGACTTGAACGAGGGATCTTTGGCTTAAGCTTCGAAAGCTCTACCAACTAAGCTACCCTACACATATTATAGGAGTTGTAATTTTCCAACTCGTAACGTTTAGGTGAAAACTTGAACTAGGGATCTTTGGCTTAAGCTTCGAAATCTCTACAAACTGAGCATCTCGGACAAATCATACGAGTTGTAATTTTCCAACTGAGTGAAAAAGTGTCCAGGTGAGGACTTGAACTAGGGATCTTTGGCTTAAGTTTCGAAAGCTGTACCAACTAAGCTACCCTACACATATCATTATCTAAATATCTATTATCTAAAACAGCCCAGCAGAATAAATCACAAGTAGTCGTGGTCAAAGGCCAAAAGGTCTATGATTCAAATCCGGACTGGACCCTTTTACACTCAATTAGAAATTTACAACTCGTATGATTTATGTACCAATTAGAATAATTGTGTTAAATTAATGAACTAATACATATCAATTCAATATTTAATTAACTTTAACATATAGGCCAAAAAAAGTATATTCCTTTTTTGACGTTTTTATACCCCTCTCCCCCCCCCTCCCCCCAAAAAAAAGAAAACAAAAAGACTAACTCAAGTCTTTGCTAGTTTGGAATCATATTTTTCTTTAACGCATAAGTAAACTGCAACTATTAAGTTGCATTAGTATGATTAAAGATTATTTTTTCACATTCTCTTATTAAATTACAGATAATTTTCACTACAAAGTTAAATTCAAATGTTACCATATTAAAAATAAAATTTTAATCCGCATTGATATAACAATTATATATAGTACGCGGTATTATATATTCCTCATATTTTAATTACATATGATAAGAAATATTCATTTTATTTGCAATGCAAACGAAATTTTAAAAATTAAGTGGATATAAGGCGTATCTTAAAAACTGATAAAACTAAGTTAAAATTTTTCGAAAGAAAAAAAAATAATTTTCATTTTATTTATATTGAATGAAATTTTAAAGTTCTAGAGATAAAGCTTTTAAAAGTTAATATCGATTTAAATCAATACGCCATGAATTTTTCTTATTTTATAGATATGCCTAAAAAACTACAATTTCAGCAGGAAGTTCCTTTGTTTATCTTGAATGCCAATAGATCGCTCCAAAACAATATTAGGTAGATTTCGTAAGAAATACTACCTATTACATTCTCCCCTAAGTTGGAATTTTTGAAATTTTTTTGCAGATCTACGTCGATCATGACTCCCAGAACCCAAAACCACCTCCCAGTTCAAAACTTTATCTATCTATCTATCTATCTATCTATCTATGTCACCTTTTTAGGGACACGATAACTGCAATAATTCTGCACAAATCTCTTCCAAACTCATATATAAAATCAAGGGGCATAAAATCTCGGTCAAGTTCGTTACTGGGCAAAATCGAACCACAGGGGGGGGGGGAGAAAAGGGGGGGTGGCTTTTTGTGAAAACAGAAAAAACCCGTAACTTCTTAATTACAATAAGTATCGAATCCGCTTAAAGTTATTATTACTTCTAGGAAAAGGGCCGAAAATTTATGTATGACAGATTTTTGATATCATTAAAAATGGCCCCAAGGAGGGGGAAGGGGGGGTTTAGAAGAAAAAAAATTCATAACTATGTCAATTCATAAGATATCAAATCCGCTTAAATTTGTTATAAATTCTCTTAATATTATCTAAAACTTTTATATTGACGTTTTTTATAGGACCAACCGTTATAGCAAAAAAAAAAAAAAAAAAAAAAAAAAAATCCCTGCCGCCTTTGCCTGCAAACAAGTTAGATTTTGAAGTGGACGGTTCCAACTGCCATATATGGCAAGAAGGTCATTTTTTTCCGCAATTCCCAACAAACAGGGCCCCCACGGTCTTCGTCTTCGAAATCTACCTGTGCCTGTAGGGCGAGCCGTCAGGGATTTTTTTTTTTTTAAAGAAGTTAATCCAGGAGCAAAAGTGCTGTCCTGATCCACTCCTCAGAAATCGTGTTTAATTTTGCTGATTTATAACGAATGATCTGTGTAGTGCGTCATTCATTTTTGAGATTCATTGATTAAAAAAAAAAAGTTTTGCGCATTGAATATTTTGAAGAGTATATCAATGCTTTTATCAGTTATTTCAAATTTTAAGTGAAAACCGCGATTTCTAAAAACCGTCCTAGGACGGACATTTACACCATCATAACAGAAAATCCGAGAGGTATGGGATTTTTTTTTCTATGATTAGATAAACTCTTCTAGATTGTAATAAAGACACCTCGGTACATGTTCACTTAAAATCTAAGACTGGATATCCTTTGAAAGACGCGTCATCTGGAGGTGACAATGAACGATTTCGGGCTAATATTCGGAGTTTTGGAATAATTATTAGAGCGTATTTTCTCTCAACTTTAAGTCAAAAATCTTATTTTTATCGTTAAGATGTTTAGAAATGCACAAATGAGACGAAAATTAATTTTATAACAAATGAAAGGAGATAATTTCTTCAGAATGTAAAAAAAAAAAAAAAAAAAAAAAAAAATGAAAATCGTATTAAATAAAAGAAATTTGACGTAATCGATTGCAGAATCTTCTTTAAAGTTTTAAAGATCAGTCAAGGGAAAAAAAAAACAGAATTTGAATTTTTTCACGAATTTAATACTTTCTTCTTGTAAAGAGAGAAGAAAGTAATAAATGCCGTGTTAAAATTTTCTACAAAAAAGTATCTTAATTAAAACGTTTACTTATATTTCAATTGTAATGGAGTAATTGCCTTTGAAATTAATATCAGATTATTTTATCAATTTCTTCTTAGTTCTCTGAATCATAAATAATAGACTCAATTTATCCAGTGAATGAAAATGATAATTTCTTCTTACTATGTATACAGAAATATATTCATTCCCTTTTCATTTATTTTTTAAACACGTGGATCTCTAAGAGACAGTTACTCTCTTTTCTGACTGCAAAGGGTGTTTTTGGAGATGCCAATTGCAGGGCTGTCACTGGCGACTATTCTTTAATTCTATCTCGCACCACTTTCTCAAAACAAAATCTTTCCACATACATTTTTAGCCCTGTGGTTAAGTGGTTGAATTCGGAATTAATTATGGAAAACCTGGAAATTGCTTTAATCCTTACAGTTTAAGGCTGTAATGAACATACTAAGTTTTACCCGTCGTACTAGGTGAGCTTTAGTTGCTATGTACACTGTTAAAACTACAGGTGACACATGGCACCCAAAAGGGGTGAAAGGCTTGTCTCACTGGTGACACCCCTAGGGGAGCCAAAATGGCACCCTTAACTAGGGTGAAAGGATGGCACCCAGGGGAGAATAATGGCACCTCTACTCTAAGGTGCCCAGCGGCACTCCACAAATGAAAGCATCTCCCCCCCCCGCCCTTGTCTAGCAATTATATTGAAAAGAGTTTGTAAATTCTCATACTTAAAAAAGAAAAGAAAAAGCTAAAGATATATAATTATAATGCAATGTTTAACTTTAGCTGCAATAAACTGATCAATACTTCATTTTCTCTGTTGAAATTTATACAAAGTTAAAAGTTGATCATCTCATGTCAAGGGTCGATCCCGGCAAAATTTGGGGCCTATTCAGAGCTCCTTCACAAAAATCTATTTAATAAAACAGGCTCCTTCACAAAAATCAATTTTATAAAATGGGCCCCTTCAGAAAAATCAATTTGATAAAACTATCCCTTCACAAAATTCCTTTTAATAAAATAGGTCTTTTCACAAAATTCTATTCCATAAAAACATACTATTTTTATTAATTATTTATTATTTTGTTATGTTTTAAAATGTGCAATTTGTAAACAATCAAGTTCACCAGAAAGGAAAACAAATAGGACTTTAAAAAGTTTTTGTTATGTTAATAAATGTTTGGTTCGAAAGATTGTTTACAAATTACACACTTTAAAACATATCAAAATAATGAATAATTAATAAAAATAGTAAGTTTCTATGGAATAGAATTTTGTGAAAGGGCCTATTTTATTAAAAGGAATTTTCTCAAGATACCTGTTTTATTAAAAGGAATTTTGTGAAGGGCCCAGTTTATGAAATAGATGTTACTGAAGGGGCCCAATTTATTAAATTGATTTTTGTGAAGGAGACTGTTTTATTAAATAGTTCTTTGTGAAGGAGCTCTGAAAAGGCTCAAAATTTTGCCTGGATCGACCCTTGACATAAGATGATCAACTTTTAACTTTGTATAAATTTCAGCAGAGAAAATGAAGTATTGATCATTTTATTGCTGAAAAGTTAAACATTGCATTATAATTATATATGTATAGCCTTTTTTTTTTCTTTTTTAAGTATAAGAATTTTCAAATTATTTTCAATACAATTGCTAGACAAGGGGGGGGGGGAGGGAGGCATTTTGTGAAAAATATAATAAATTTCACAAAATGCCCCCCCCCCCCCACACACACAAAAAAAAAAAAAACTTGCATCGACCCCTGCATGTGCAGGTTAATATCTATGAGAAATGTATTATATACATCATCAGGTCATTTTTGTTACCTTCAAAACCGGTTAGTATTTATTACCATATATATTAGTATTTATTACCATTTTAAGTTAGATGTAGTAGTACAGAGATATTTATTTATCATTATTATTTTAAGAGGGGGGAAAAAATCTTCTAGCTATGCGAGTTAAATATATTTACATAAATCACTCAATCATCTAAGCCATTCGTACATCCAGCCACACTACTGTGAAATGTTCCAGTGTTTTATTATTATTAATATGTTATAGTACAAGAGACTCACAAAAAATTTTTCAAGAAGACACATGTATAAATGTCAAATATCAATTCAGGAATTACGATTTATTTATTTTGTTAATAATTTATAATATGTAATGAGGTATATTTTTAGTTCATTTCATCATCAAACACAAGCTCTAAAAATTTCGATAGTAAAAAGTATTTGATTAGTAAAAACATCTGCAGAAATTTATATTTTATCAAGTTTACTATTTCTTATGTTACAAAGTTTACTATTTCTTATGTTACAAAATTTATTATTTCTTATGTTACAAAGTTTACTATTTCATATTATCAAATCAACTAATTTAAAATTGTCAAATATTCAAATTAATACGTTTCAAGTTAGTAAAAATCAATTCCCTTTAAAACTTGTAAATTCTTTAATTGTTTACAAATAGTTTGTTTATATATCAGAAAAATAAGAAATTAAACTATTTTTTTAAATATAACAACTTATGTTTCTCTCTCTATATTTTTTATTACTATAATAATGCATCATTAAATTTATTTCTAGATCGTAAACAACAAAAACTGTGCGAGAAAATTCATTAGATAAAAATATGAATAAAATGAAATTATTATAAGATCTGCATAAATAATAATTTAAAAAACAAGCAAATAGGTGAGGCTACATCATTCTAATTTCACGAGATACAAATTTCAACTTTCCACATCAAGATTATAACTTAAAATGTCTGCTTGAAAATAATGTGTGGAGCCACTTGTAATACAACATAATATAAAATCTTTTTATAATAATAAAACATAATATAGAAACAACACTGAAACATTTCACATACCTGTATATAAAGAGTGATTCTTTTTATTGACTCCCCTGGTTTATTTATTCTAAATAAATGTCGTTATTTAGTTATTATATTAATAACTATGCGGCAACGATTATGCAGCAGCGATGCACTGAAATTCAAAGTCAGCCATCTTGTTCGAACTCCCCTATGACTTGCGAAAAATGAGAGGAAACAAGTCAACACCTCATGAAGAGGAAACGAATCAGCGCATGCGCAAGATACCAGTCGAATGGCGGGGTGAAAAAGTTCGAGCAATATGCATTGTACGGCACCCTAATTAGCTTCAATCACCCAGTGAGTGACCAAATGGCACCCTAATCACATTTTCAAGCCTGTACGGCACCCTAGCGTTTCAAACGGCACCAGAATTTCACCCCGGGTTCCCAAAAGGCACCGAATTGTCCCCTCTAGTTTTAACAGTGTACTGATTTGTAATCGGAAAACACGTTTTATTACATTACCATAACAGTATCTCAAAACAACCAACTCTATCAAAAATATTGTCTGCACAAATGTTGTAGAGCTTAAAATTCTGAGTAAAATGAATACCCACACTTAATATATTTGTTGAACATTAAGCTCACAACTGTTTATCAAAGTTTTGCTTAAATCGCTAATTAAGAGCTTGAAGTCAGAACAGACCAAGTTATCAGTCCACCCTACCTCCAATTTTTATATACATGCTTTTTTTTTTTTTTTTAATTTATTGAAACCTTCACTTCACGATGGTTTTGTAATTATTTTGGAGCTTTAGCAGCTACGAGCAAATTAATAACTAAAGTAATGCATTTTTACCATGATTTTAAGCATATTTCAAAAATGATTCATAAATGATGGGGAATATTACTTGTTATTGTCGATACTGAGTATATTGAGTCGATATTGAAATATGGAGTAGTATTTAAGATGACGATGACGTAGTACTATTATTCAGAGTGAATAAAACTACGTAGATATTACAGTTAAGGGGATTGAAAAAGGGACAGCACTGGGGGAGGGGGCAGAAGAGCGAACAAAGGAGAGTGCGGGAGTTTTGATTCTAGTGGGAATTCAAAATCAACAAAAGCACGATTCTAAATTTCTGTATGTTACGGAAAGGGCTAAGATAGTTTTATGACTTTAATAGATTATAACAAACAGGTATACGAGCATTTTAAGTTAAATTCATAAAAGCTTTGAAATATTGAAGAATATTCATAATTTTGTTCTTTTAAAACTAAGATTTGAGGAATGTGATAACAATTGAGAAATAACATGTAAATCAGCTGACATTCATGTATATTATTTTACTCGATAGCTACTGAAATGATTTCAATACTTTTTGAAGTAGTTTTGGCAGAAGCTATACTATAAATTCAATTGATCGTTTGCCCCCCCCCCCCCCCCAAAAAAAAAAAAAGAAAGTGCAATTGATATGTTAATTTTAGAACAAAAAACAAATTTTTTTAACTATTGTATTTTTTCTTTTTTTTTTCCCCCAGAAATGATTAATTTATGAATTAATCACTGAAAGAAAAAAAAAAAAACACTGTTATGTCATAAAGTTTTGATCACTTATGGAGGTTTTAAATCTGGAAGTCTTACTCAACAAAGTATACTTTCTGTAAATTCAAAATCTGCAATAAAATTCTTTTTCTTAAATATAATAAGTAAATTTAATTTTAAAATATAAGCAATTAAAAAGTGTTAATTTGATGAAAGAGGACTGCGCAAGACCCGCAAGTCAGTATTTTATATTTTCTACTATGACTGATTTGTACCATTTCAATTGAGCTTGTCATGTGATTGATGGTGGATTTCTGTTGCAGCGTGTGACGTGGCAGTGAAATGATTCATTTTTCTCCATCCTGCAAAAATAGGTTGATTACGCCAAAAGGCACTTCAATGCGGGGTCCACAGTAATTAGTGATATTTATTTTGAAGCTATTGCAGCAAAACGTACAAAATCCGCAAAATATATCAGACGCACAAAGATATACATAGATGGTCATGTTATGTATGACGAGTCAATGCTCGCTATGTCTCAAGAAAAATTTCTATGAAATGATAAGAAGAATTAACGGCTTATAAGTATGTTATGTGTGCAGTTTCAATCTCTGTATAATAATTATAAGTGTTTTTTAAATGGAAAGCGGATTACAATGTGCTGTGGTAGTTGATGAAGGTATCGACCTCTTGGTAATAATGGTAGCATCCACTACTACAAAAAACATTTTCTTTTCGAAGACTGGAAGAGGTAAGACGAAAGATGCTTTATATCGAGCAACTCTGAACATTGTTCCACACATAAAAGACAACACTTTGTTTCTCCATGGTTTCTCAGTGGTTGCGATACTACATCCGCTCATTTTAGACAGGGGAAGAAACAAATTGTCAAAGTTCTCGACACTAATGTACTGCAACAAGTTATGAACATTTTCCGTGATGAGAATGTTTGCCCCGAGGCTAACGAAAAAGAAAGGCTACCGCGGTGCTTTACGCATATCTTTTTTTACAGACCGCCGGAGTCACGTGATGCTCGAATGCACCAATGCAGGTGTACGAAAAGAGCATCACGTCACTCTAGCGGTCTGTAAAAAAAGATAAGAGGAATGCACCGCGGTAGCCTGTCTTTTTCGTTAGCCTCGTGTTTGCCCTAATGACATCATTGAAGCAGCGGACAGCTTTTATATATAATTGTATGGGGGAAAGACCAATGAAGAAACATTAGATTCTTTGAGATTACGCCTTTTTCAAAAATCACTGATAAAAAATAACTTCATTTCAGCAGCTGCACGTGAACACCCTCTCCATGCATACCTACAGGTTCAACTTTGGAGTAGATATGCCAAATATACTTTGGATTGGGGGTGAAAAAACAAGTGTTGTTCCAATCACCACTCACAAGGAACCAGCTTCTCCAGCACTTTTTAGCTCTTTCCAACCTAGTTGAAAAGTCCTTATGACTTCGGTTTGTCTGGCCGTCTGGCCGTCTGTCCGTGCTCTAACTCCCGTAAATATGCTCGGATTGCTCTGCAATTTTTATATGTTATTGTCGCCATCTATAGCATGTTCCCTATTTCAACGGAAATGTGTAGCACTTATAGTTATTTTACAGGGACACTCAAAAGAATTCCGTTATATTGCGTTCTATGGGGGAAAAATCATTTGCGGTTTATTTAAATAATGTTTCACTAATTTAAACGCATTGAAATTTATATATATCACTAAGGTGCATTAGAAGAAGTTTAATATGGAATAGGGTGTGCATAGCACTTATAGTTACTTTACAGGGACAGTCAAAAGAATTCCGTTACATTACGTCTATGGAGAAAAATCGTCTGCGGTTTATTTAAGTAATGTTTCACTATTTTAAACGCACTTAAATTTATATATATCACTAATGTGCATTACAAGAGGCTTACTACAGAATATTGTGTACATAGCAGTCATCGTTCATTTACAGGGACACGCAAAAGAATTCGCTACTGCCTGTTAACAATAATTCCTGGAAGTGCATTTTAAGTTACTGAACGCGATTTTAAATTTAACTCACTTTTTGTTTATCACGTGGTGTGTATAAATTCTGTAGATCCTATACAGGGAAGCACAAAAGTTCGCGAACACATTTCCGTTTATTGACAAACTCCAGATGGAGAATTTTAAACTGTGCTACGCGTTTCCTAACTGAACTAAAATTTAGCATTCTATGTAGTATATATACAAACCTATAGATCCTATACAGGGCTGAATAAAAGTATTCGGATATTTTTCCGAATATTGTATATGTTGGAAATTCCTGAAATTATAATTTTAAATATGTTATGCGTTTTCCAAATTGTTTACTTAGATGTTATCTTTTAGCTTATTAAACGGTATGATCTGTAAAATTATTTTGGAAGCGTTGGAAAGTGCTACATAATCTATGCTTGACGCATGATTTTTCGTTCTTGTTTATATGATATCATGACCAGGGCTTGACAAATACAGTCGCCAGGTCGCCACTGGCGACCAATTTTTTTTTATCTGAGGACCAAGGTATTTAATCTGGCGGATTTTATTTATTTATTTTATTATTATTAATTTTTCTTTTTTGTACAAAAACTGATTTAAGAAATGAGCACGAACATAATTTTTTCTCTCCTCCAGCTCTACTCGTGCGCGGCAAGCAGACATCTTCCTTTTCTCTCTTACTTTTAATGGAATCACTATGTTTAAAAGGTATTTTCCACCTCATGCACAGAAAATCCGTTCTTTTCCGCTCTAGCCAGCTTGCATGTCACGTCGTTAGAATATGGTGGTTGGGTGGTTGATCAATAAAACAGTAATGCGGCATCTAAAATTGTATACAATGCTAAAAAAGTTCTCAAGTTTTTTGTATATTTCAAATCAGATTTTTATGTTCAGAATTAAAACTGATTAATCTATCGGATTCATTTTAAAGATTCCTTCACTGCATTTCTTTTCTTTTTTTCAGAGATATATAATTTTGATAAGTTTCATTAGAAAATTTATATTGTAATATATTTCTAAATTATGTATTCTAAACTATGTAACTAATAATTCTAAACTATCCTTTTTATTATTTTTTCTTAATTAATTCTTCTAAAACTTTTGTGGTTAATCAATGAGGAGTTAATATTTTTTACTGGCCACTAGAATTTTTTGGTGGCTACCAGATTTTATCAAATTTGTAAAGTCCTGATCATGACCCGTAAAAAAAAGGTGTCCTTTGGCCTGCAGCTGTAGCAAAGCTGGCATATATTATTCTACAATTTGCTACCACTGCAGAGGGCAAGCATGTACCAACTTTTCGGCGGATGATGACATCACTACTAACTTATCCAACTAAAAGGCAAAAATCGATATCATGATGGAGAAGATTATTTCAGAAGAAGATGACTTATCGGAGGTAGAGTGTGAACTCGTGCAATTGGAGGAAAGTGACAATGAACAAACTGACATTGATGTTTATGACACACCTTCAACATTTAAAAAATTAAATTGATATAAAAGTTTTTTATTCAGTGTTTTTTTATAACATTAATTCAGATATTATGTTAAATAATAAGGGCTTAACATGAATTTTGTTGTTTTCTATCTCCTTTTCAAACATTGCTAGAGCTTTCGAGTGAAGTTTTTCGCTGTTAACCATTTGATTAATGGGCTGTGACATATGTTGTTCGAACCACTATTTATTTATTCTATTCGCTCCACTTTTTCAAAAACAATCTTTGCCATATACTTATACTAGGATACTTTCAAAAGAAATATAGCATTTTTTTTCGCAAATTGCAGTACGAGTGAATATTAAAATAATCGCCAGTACTAGCCCGTAATCAAGTGGTAAAACCATAAAATAAAGCCCTAAAACAATTTAAAATATCGTGAAGACCTCAATAAAAAAAATACATTCATATAAGATTGGTGGTAGGATGGACTGATAACTTCGTCTGTTCTGGCTTCAAACTCTTGATCAGCGATTTAGGCAAAACTTTGATATAGAGTTGCGATCTTAAGGTTCAAAGATAGGAAGTGTGGGTACTCATTTTATCCAGAATTTTAAGCTCTACAACATTTCTATAGACAAATATTTCGATAGAGTTCGTTGTTTTTAGATACTGTTATGGTAATGTAAAAAAGTGTGTTTTCTGATTATAAATCTGTACATGGCGGTTAAAGCTCACTTAGTACGAGGAGTAAAACTTAGTATGTTCATTGAAGATATAAACTAAAGGGATTAAAACAATTTCCAGCTTTCACCTAATTGATTTCGAATTCGGCCTTTTTTTAGTACCTAACCACTGGGTTATTTTACAACATACGCAAGAGAAATATACTACAAAATTTATTTTTTGTTTAAACAGTGGTCTGATTGGAATTTATAAATAGTCGCCAGTGGCAGCCCTGCAATTTGGAATTTTCTTTTTAGGTTTTGTGATTAAAGGCAAAACAACACACACTTCTAGTTAATTAATACCTTTCCCCTGAATATCGCTGTATAAAAGTGTATAAATATGGAAATTCCGACATGTGATGTCACAAATACAACGACAGCAATAACGTAAGTTTATTGAGTATTTATTTACATTTCAGTATTTTATTTATTTATTGATGAAGTTTTAATTTCGTTATGGAATATGAGCCGGAAACAAATGCTGAACTGTTTATATTAATGTTAGTGCAAACGGATTTTTCTTTTGCGATCGTCTTCATGCAACAGAAATAGATTTTTAAAACATTCATGCATGAAAAAGATTTTAGAAACCATAAAAAAATTAGTAAATTGCGATATATTTTTCAAACAAATTTCGATATAATTTCAAAGTGCGATACAGATTTCAAACAAATTGCATTTGAAAGTACACATTCACCCAATTTGACGGTGCAAAAATTGAAAATGTGCCATGTTTAGAAGTTAAAAAAAATGTAGTAAAAGCGATATTTAATCGTCTGGTGTTGCCAACGACAAAATGATGTCAGCGCTACGCACGGAAACGTTTGTCCTTTATAATACAGGTAAATATTGTTAAATAGTAATATTAATGTATATGATATCACAACCTATACTGCAATCGTTTCTATTTTACATATACTAGAGGATCCAACCCGGATTAAACCATTTTTTTCTAAATTGAAAACTTGCATATATTTTTTAACATTTAATATATTTCTTTAGATTGCCCACTCTTCCCACTGAAAAGCATTTTTATATGATAAATTTCAATAATGTACTCAAATAAAGTTTATTAAGAGCAATACTTTCGTATTAGCCGCATGTCAGGCGTTCCAAAGAAATCACCAAAAGACTTCGCTACTTACAACATCCTTTTTTATTCTTATAATCCTAGTGGTTTAAGCGCTTAGTTCCATTACATGTCTATTAAATTTGTATTTTAATTATATTATATTATGTATTTATTGATGAAGTTTTAATTTCGTTACCGAATATTATACGAAAACAAATGCCGAATTAGTTATATTGTTTTAAGGGGGGAGATCACGTTGAGCAGCGTGAAAATGACAATAATTAAACCAGTGCGAAAAACTCTGTGGTTTTAAAACCAATGAATGAAATACAACAATATTTTTTCTATAATTTCACAGATTCTTCTAGTTAAACAAAAATACTCAAATTAGATACATTTAGCAATATTAATTAATTAAATAACGACAAAAATGGCTTTTAAAAAATATAAATACTAAAATATGCATGTTGTGCGCAAGATTTAAAAAATTCTACTGCAGACACATACTTAATATTTCATTTATTTTTACTTATACTACTATATTTTACACTGAACCTAAATTTAAAAGTATATTGAAATTCATTAGTATAATTAATGGCTTTTATAATAATATTCACAAAATTTACCAAAATTTTTAAATACAAAATTTTCTATGGCAAAAATCAGATTAAATTTAGGTTCAGCATAAAAGTATACATGAAAATTAATTATACGCAAAATTTCAAGGTTCTATGATAATTAGTTTTTTAATGAGAGTGCGCGCAATGCCAAAAAACACTGTTTTGAGAAAAGGGCTTCAAAGGTAACTTTATCATGACAGGAAATGGCTTTTTACGAGATATTTTTTAGCTATAACTTCTGTTCTAATTGGAATTTTTGTAAAATACTTTTTGCAGTGTATTTGTAACATTTCAAGGCATCCATGCTAATTTTTTTGAAAAATCGATTTTTTAAAATCTCCAACGTGATTCGTCAACAGAATTTCGTTAAAAACGCTTAAATTTTTTTTTCTAAAGTTACAGAATTTTGTTAAAAACGCTTAAATTTTTTTTTCTAAAGTTACAGAATTTTGTTAAAAACGCTTAAAAAAAATAAAGTGACGACGCCAAGAGGTCCATTCTCGACCGAAAACAACAGCCATTGGCAAAATGGTTAAAAAAAAAAAAAGAATTGATACATATGTTTAAAATATAAATTTAAATACATATACGTATGCGTTGCAATGTAATATATTAAATTAATATAAGTTCTTGATAAAACACTTTCTTAAAAAATATTTTTGCCATGAGCATTTACTTTTTAAATCAGACTTTTTTGCATTAAATAACCAGCTAATATAAAATACCTTTCACTTTCAGATTTAATATTATTTTCTTGACAACCAAAATTAAAGACAATTTTTATCAATTTTTATGTGCCATAAAATTATTAAAAATGAACTTTTACAAATTATTTTAAAAACACCGATGAACAAGTTTTTGACTGATAATTTTGTATTTATAAATAAATAAATATTTATAAGTTAATTTTTTTATATTTATATAGACACAATAATTTATAAAGCTTTGCAATATTTCAAGTATTTTTTTAATAAAAAAAGCAGAACATAAATTATCTGAGAATCCATTAATTACAGAAAAGAAAAGCTAAATACATTAATCTAAGCATATTTAAAAGTTGGCAGTAACATTTTCAAATTATTTAAGAGTTTGTTTTTAATATTGCAAAGTTTATCAACACTCGTTGATATACAAAATGCAAGTGGGGGGGGGGGGGAGTTAAGCTACCACAAATATTTAAATACTGCAACGTTTTCTCGGAATGTACACCAGTTTTTCCTAAATTAAATTAGTTTTTAAAGATCGATAATCGATACTAGCCTTAGTATTTCTTCAGCTAATAAGAACATTTTTTATAAGTAATAAACACCTGAAATATATTGTTTAAAAACAACATTATGTTTTCATTTTTGACATTTTTATGTGTAGAATTAAAAATATATTTCTATATTTCTATATTTTTAGTTTAAGGTTTTTTTTTTTTTTTTTACATGCGTACTAGAATATCATATTTTACGTATTACATTTGAATTAAGAAATGTTTATATTTGTCCAAAAGTATATATTTCTTGAAAAGTATACCTTTCTTGTTTTTGTTGTATATTTCTTCTCATACACGCGGCGAAAGTGCAAATTTGTTGAGTTCGAGCACTATCAATAAAAATTTATGTTTTTGAAACGATGAAACTCACTATAAACTTTTGGTTTGGTGTAAATTAAGAAAAATAGATCATACTAATATATACATATTATTAGTCATTCAACAAAACTAAACATTAAACAAGCAACTAACTACAATCACAAAATTGTAATTCTATGTTTAAATTACTATTTTATTTGTGCTACTAAGATAATTTTAAAATGAAATTTGAAAATATTTAAATAAAAAGTAATTTTTAATTACACATGCACGCATACAGATAGGTCACAGCAGATCGCTTTTGAAGATTTTATTTTTTGCATCTGAAATTTACAGATTGATCTACAAAAACATTCCTGAATATATTTAGTTCATTATCTTTATTTTTTATTTTTCACAAAGTATAAGTATTAATAGTTTTTTAAAAAGAAAAAATATCCTTTAAGGCTTAAATATGTGTCCATCATACCCCATGTCCATGAACCACGTATAATTAAAAGTAAATTATAATATTAACAGTACATATTTAAAGGGAAATCTTTAGCCATATTTTTCAATGCACAGAACTAAACAATTGATTAACTTTATAAGCACAAAAACATTTACAAGAATTTTTGTGAAGATTGCCATTATATGCACAAATATATCCTAAGCAAGAATAAAATACAGACACTTTTTAATTAAAATAGACATATAAAACACATTAAAAACAATTGCAAACGTTTCGGATGAAATCTTCACCCCTCTTCAGTACAATTTATGATCAACCACTAAAAATGTGAAAAACGAACTTACCCATGGGAAACATACATCAAAACAACCATTACAGTTAATTTTAAAGTTAACATTTTATACAAGGATAGAGTACTCAGCTGGAATGTTTCCAGCTTCATTAATTGGATTAAAAGCTGAATGTGTATGACAAGATTCCAGGAAAATTCGGTTTCTATTGGGTTGTTCGGAAAGTTCTTTCCGTTTGGGAAGTTGGTGCGTACCGGAAAATTCTATCATTTAATTATTAGACATTAATTTGGTTAGCTAATGTCTAAATAATGACGGGCAGAATTTTCCGGTGCGAATTGATTTTCCCGAACGAAAGTAACTTTATGAATAACCATATATAAACGTTACAGTTTTGCTCAATAATCGTAATTTTTGCCGTCAGGTGAATGATCTGTTTCTATTGCATGTGAAATGAATTTTGAGTTAGGGTTATTAGATTTAAATGCATGTTTATATTCTCTGATTCTTGTTTCTAGGATGAATATTATAATATAGAATTTGTCTTGTTTCCAGACTCTTGTTCCTAGGACCTTGTTTCTAGGTTTGAGAATCAGAGAACATAAATTCACATAGCATCAATTTCACATGCAATAGTAACAGACCATTCACCTGACTGCGAAAACTACGATTATCGAGCGAAGCAGTAATATAAGAAAATTTCCTGAAGATGACCATAGATGGTTGTCGAAACGTCGATATTTTTAATATTAATGTATGTATAAAAGTTTAAATTTGTATACACCATTCAGTAAAAATATGTGATGTTTTATATTCACTTCTTTAATGTTGTAATATTTCATGGTGTAATCGTCCAGTATTTATATTATTCTTGTATCGGTTTAAGATTTTCTATTGAAAAATTCACTATTAAACCAGTATAAAAGCGTGGTCCACTGTGTCCCTTTTTGAGGTAACCCAGTATAGACGTGGAACAAGAAAATGTTCAAAAATATTTTATTTGATATAAAACCACGAATTTTGGAAACATTTACCAATAAATGAATGCTTTTCCTTTAAATTTTAGTTGAGTTTACTTCTGTACTTCTAATTTTTATTAGCCGAAAATCTAAAATTCCAAAGGAGCAAAATTTTACTTTTGTAGCTAAAAACAAACAAGCCTCTTCTAAAATCAATAAATTCTGCTTTGACCAAATGATTTAAGGCTGAAAATATTCATTACTAATACTGTCATTTGTGAGTGCTAATAGGGAGTTAAAACAGTGTAAAATGAACACAATTTGAAGCAAATTTGGATGAACTTATGCAAAAATATTTCAGATTTATGAATTAAAACAAATGCTTTAAAATGGCATTTTTCTTGCTAAACAATTCAACTTTTTGAACACTTTTGAAAAATTTTTAATCCTTATCTATAAGAAAAAAAATAGTTTCTTCTTTAAATTCATTTTTTGTAAATAGGGCAGTAATAGGAGTCAATAATTGTTTAGTTAATTGCAAGGAGCTGAAATTTGTTTTGTTTAACCTCCCTGGTTGAATGTAAAACTTAAAAAAGTTGGAATTTTTACGTCAAACGTGACAAATGAGGTGCGTTCGTACTGTTATTGTTTCAGTGAAATGAATTATATCGTCTGTTATTATGATATGATTGATTTCCGTAATAAAATAAGTACATTTTAAGTTGGCCACATTTTATCTTTTGTTGACATTGACTGAAAACTCCAATGGGAAACTTAAGCCTAGCTTTAAAACTTTGAGAACTTGAATTCCATATTTGTACTCTTCTTTTTTTCATTTAATAGCTATTTCTTTGGAAACATCTATCCAAAAACTGTCGGTAGATTATAGGATTGCTATAACTAAACAATTTTAGTATATAAATTTGGTTTTTAAATAAGACGTAATCACCACGGCAACCTAGAATCGTTACCTATCATGGGATATCATTGAATTAATTACGTAGGATAGGATTTAATAGAATGAAGAAAACTTTTATTAATATATTTTTAAGCTTTGATTCGATTTTCATAAAATTTGAAATAACTCGACAAATTTCTACAACGATTATATATTTTAAATTTCAAACCATTCGGTTGAATAGTTTTTGCGCTGATACGCTTATATGCAGATAGACAGACGGACCAGGCGACAACTATATATGCCACGTATTTATATAATTACGAACGTAACCCAAAAAGCTACGAGAAATGATTTCTTGATGGCAATATGTTGACAAACGATTTTTTGTTTTCCAAGCTTAAATATGTGAAAATGTTTTTTTTTTCTTCGAAATTTCTTGAAAAAAGTAATTTAATCAGGATATTTTTTGCTATCTATTCAAACAGGAAAAAAAATCAATTTAAAAAGAAAATGATGCTAATAAAAGTATAATAATACTATTATTTTCATTTTCCCCACCTTTTTTCATAACAGTGGAGTAATTTAGTGTTTTCCTTTACAAAAAAGGTTATTAAAATGTACATAAATGTTATTAACTCGGAAACAAAAATTTAAATTTCAGTATTTCGAGTGTTATTATGACAACCCGATCCTTACGAATAATTAGTGTTCTTTTCAACCTCTAACTTAGCTTATTCTCGGAATGGTAGATGTGAGATACAAATACACAGTCAGATTTTAATATAACAGATTTATTTTAATGAATTTTATTTTCCCCATGCATTTTTAACACTTTTCATCATAGTTGAAAAGTGTTTATGAATTCGGTTTGTCTGTCTGTCTCTTTGCCGTCTGTCTGTCCGTGCTCTAACTTGCGTAGATATACTCCGATTCCCACGCAATTGATATATGTTATTGAGGTTTACTATGACCATGTTCGGTATTAAAAAATGAAGTGTGTAGCATTTACAGTTCCTTTACAAGGACACTCAAAATAATTCCGTTACATTACGGTCTATGACGAAAAATCGTTTGATGTGTATTTTAATGATGTTACACTATTTGAAACATATTGAAATTGATATATACCACTGACGTGCACTACAGGAGGCTATCTGTTTAATATGATGGGCATAGCATTCATCGTTCATTTACAGGGACACACAAAAGAATTCAGTTACAGTACTATCTACGAACGAAAATTGATCGAAGCGCGTTTTCAGTTGCGGTACGCGTTTTTAAATTCAAATTAATTTTTGCCTATAACTTGGTGTGTATAAATTCTATAGATCATATACAGTGCAGCACAAAATATGTCTGGTATATTTCCGTTTATTGACGAAAATTGCTGAAGGGGAATTTTCAACTGTGCTAAGCGTTTCTTAACTGAACCAAATTAGAGCATACTATGTGGTATATATATATACAAATCTATTAATCACATACAGGTCTGCAGAAATTAAATTGCTGAAATTGAGATTTCGAATGTGTTATGAGTTTTCCAAATTGTTTACTTGAAATCATCTTTTCCCTTATTAAACGTTGAAGTTTTGTTAAAGTATTCTGGAAGTGTTGGAAAGTGATTCGTAATCTATGCTCAACGCACGATTTTTCTTACTTAAAGTTGCATTTGTATTTCATCAACTTAAATATTTCACGTCACCATAACTAACTATGAATACGTTGTAATCCATTAATCCTTTTGTGAGTTACATAAAGCGTTAGCAAATGTATCACCATGCTTCTTTCGACAAACAAAATAACTTCGTAGGTCGCATAAGATATATCATTTTCGTTTACTTCTCGAAACGCTCGGACAATATACACGTGATTAAAAATGGGGGCCGTCTGTCCTCTTTCTGGTGTGTTTTTTTTCCTCTAGTGGCCCTTTAATTGGGTCGATGTTTCGTTTCCCCTTGGACTTCCGCTTTTCCCACGTTTACAAGAGAACCTCAATTACGTTAAGTCACTAAAAAACACATATTTCGAGCTTTAAAAGAACTTTAGATGATAAGCGCATTTTTTTGCATTTGTGTAGAAAGGCGCATTATTTTGAAATTGTGGAAGATTGTTAGTAAGAGAAGAGATAATACAGGTCAAAATTATGCTCTTTTAGCTGATGCATATTTTTTTTCTGCTCGCCGTTGAAATTTATTTATTTTTTTGCTTATAAATAATATTTTTGAGATACAATTTTTTTTTTTATAAAGAAGTATCATCATAATAATAAATAACATGATGAACATTGGATTATTTTGAAATTTTTGAAGATTGTAAATAAGAGAAGCGATAATAATTATGTTCTTTTAGCTGATACATTTATTTATTTATTTTTTGGTCGCCATTGAGATCTTTTTGCTTATAAATAACATTTTTTAGATATAATTTTTTATACAAAATAATAATAATAATAATAATAATAATAAATAAATAACATGATGACCATTCCACTACTTTCTATTTGTGGAAGACTGTAAGAGAAGAGATAATAGAGGTCAAAATTATGTTCTTTCAGCTGATACGTTTTTTATTTATTTATTTATTATTTTTTGCTCGCCATTGGAATTTATTTCTTTTTGCTGATAAATAATATTTTTGAGGTACAGTTTTTGATTAAAAATATGATAATAATAAATAATATGATGAACATTGCATTATTTTTTAATTGTGGAAGAAGGCAATTAAGTGAAAAGATAATACAGATCAAAATTATGTTATTTTAGTTGATATTTTTTTTTTTTTTTTTTTTTTTTTTTGTGGTTCGCCATTGGAATTTATTTCTTTTTGCTTATACTAGGGGGCTCTGCCCCCTACTCGCTACGCTCACCAACCCCCGTTCTGATTTCACAGCCTCTTAAAACCTGGTAATGTATCCTGTTTTAAAAAGATGATGATGATATCACGAACGGCGACTATCTTCTGTAATCAGGTTATAATGCTTTTTCATCTAATTCATCTTTTTTATTTTTAATATTCATGTGTAAACACAATTTTTATGACGTAATTTTCTTTATTTCCTGCTTTCAACATGTGATCATTTAATTATCATTTTAAACTCTCATTATTGTTTTTAATAGTCTCGCGCAAATACATTTTTTATTTGAGATAAAACATAATCCTTTGCGCTTATTTAGAAATTGGAACATAAAAAAATGACTTCTTCAACTAGGACTTCCCTCAAAGGGATTAGTCTGAGTGATATTGCTGAGAACATAAAGTTAACAATTACGATATAAAGAAGATATCAACAAGAATCTAAGTGAATATACAGCATATGATAGACAAGAGATAGTTAAAGATACAACATATGAAAAATAGCAAATTAAATGATATAATTACAAAATATCATATATAAATTCATATATTGTTATGTTTTCATATGCATTTTTTTATAACATTTGGCAAATAATCGTATTTTCTTAAGCGGGAATTGCTCAAAACTTAAAAAAAAAACAAAAAAAAAAAAAAAACGCCGGATCTTTTAAAACGATATTTTTAAAGTCACATAATCAGATTTGCAGCCAATAGCGTATTTTAGCAAGCGTAGTTTAACGCAAATTTAATTTAATTTTTGCAACATTTTCTTTGTGACAAATATCTAAATAAAATATTAAAAAATAAAATATTAAATATTGAAATATTAAATCAAATATTTAATATTTGAATTAAAAAAATTTCCTTTGTTTATTTGTATAACTATTTATAGAAACTCGTATACTTCAAACCACATTGATAACATGCTTTGCTACAAACGTGTCTACCAGTCTAACTACTCGTATGTTTTAGCTGATTCTCTCTCCGAACTCATCTGTCTACTGTCTCTCTACTCTTCTGTATACCCGTCTCAGTATCCGTCTGTCTTTCTACCCGACTCTTTAATCGTGTCTCTACCTGTCTCGCTTCCCGTTACACTACTCGTCTATCAACACGTCTGTCTGTCTATATACCCCTCTCTCTACCCGTCTGTCAAGTCGTCTCTGTACTCGTCTCTCTATCCACCACGCTACCCGTCTCCCTACTCATCTCACTACCCCTCTGTCAACCCCTTTTTGCACCTGCCTCGCTACCCGTCTGTCTATTCGTTTCGCTACCCGTTAGCTTATCTCTGTCGCTAACCGTCTCTCTACCCGTTTGTTTACACGTCTATCTATCTCTCGCCAACTCTTCCCAATATTTAAACAATTTAGTAAACGGAAGCCGTTTATCTGTTATTAAATGCAAACAGGAGTAATTTATCTAAGGAGTGTAATCAGATGCAATTTTTTTAAATACATACATAAACCAGCATAATAATTCACCAGTTTTATTTTCATAGTAGTTTATGTCATTTGACAGTAAATCTCAACTTCTTCAACCCGAACTGCGTCAAGCTCTTTAAAAAAGCCCCAAGGTCCGTATAACTGGGAAGGGGAATTGTCCTCAGGGCTATTAGATACATGTTATTAAGTTAAGTGAAAGTTTCGTAATCGGGTGCGCAGCCAATTTCTTATGTCAGAAAGGGTGACTTCACGCCATTTTAAATTCATTTCTGTAACTTTCTTTTTCTTTTTTTGGTGGGTGGTTGGGGGGGGGGGAGGGTTCCAAATATATACACTTAAATTCAAACTTTTGCCCCCATGTTAATATTAGTGTTGTTTGTATTATCAATTAATACTTTGTTAATCGAGCTTCATTCGAAACAAATGTAAAAGACTTCTACAGTTTTTTTTCCTAGGAGAAAGTTCCGTAATCGGGCACTAAGCTAATCGGGGAATTTAATATCATTATTGTTTCTAACTCTTATAGAGTTAAAACAATATTGTTGCTAGCATTACTCTTGTTTGTGACCAACCTCTTCTGTGTATCTGAATAGGGAAAAGTTCCGTATCATGTACTGGTTGGTGCCAAAGGCAGTTGTAGAATCTTACAAATTTTTCTAGAGAGCGGAAAAACATGTTTTTTAAAATATTTACAAATATACGTTTATTAAACCATGTTTTTGAGCCATTTTAAAAAATTAAGTACGGTGCTAAAATAAAATTTTATTGCCATTTTCGATATTTTAATAAGAAATGAAAATACATAACAAACAAATTTAACAAAACTAAGCCATTTTTGGGTACTGCTCTATTATCCCGTCGACCACTTTTCATAACAAAAAACTATCGCCAAACTGTTAGATTAAACGCCAAAAATGCAGTCCCATTTACTTGATATCAGAAGCATTATACGTGTTTGTTACGTCATCAAGTGGTTTTTAACGCGACATTTGCGTGTATTTTTCATTATGTTTTACTGATTTATTAGTTATTTCATTCATTAAAATAACAATTGTGTCCTTAAATTCTTATATTTTATTTATTTATGTATTTTGATATTTCAATGACAACGTTCTCCCGTTTATTTGGCGATAGTTTTTTGTTATGAAAAGTGGTCGACGGGATAATAGAGAAGTACCCACATATGTATTGGTACTTTTATGTTAACTTGGCGCAGTTGATAAATCGCCAAATATTTTTCTCATAACATCTTCATATTGCATTCATTTCATTTAAATATAAATCTTTCACTGATTTCATTTGAAATACATACATTAAAAATACACGTCTTTCACTCATTTAATTTAAAATACACGCCTTTCACTAATTCCATTTAAAATACTAAAAAGGAAAAGAAAATAAGAAATAATGCCACAAATCGAAACCTTTTATTTAAACATCAAAGAATTGTTCCTAACATACACACGCGAAATAAAAAAGCTGCTAATGGTGTGATTTACGCCAAATCTCTAATACTAATACTACTCTTACTAATCTCTAATACTTTTCAAACAGAAAAAATTCCAGATTAACTTTCCATTTTTATTAAATTGAAATATATTTTATTGTGCTGAATATTAGTGCTTGCATATTTTTTTGCTCCATGTATTCCATGAACTTTTAAATTCCGATTGTCTACGAAAATCTCCCGCCGGTGAAAATGACGTACGCACAAAATTTAGTGACGTATGTACTTTAATTGTGCTTTTTTATCTATTTTTTAAATATAACTTCCAAACGGTTTGACACTTATTCTTGGTAATAAATAGACGACGTTGTCACCTTTATAGGTACCTGCTGCAAAAATTTGAACGAAATACGTTAAATATTTTTTGAGTTATGCTTGACGAAAGGTTTTAATATCCATCGTAGCTATATATGGGGCAAAGTATTACTGCGCTGTGTATGAGTCTTCGTTGCACTCAGACAATTAAAGATTTTTTACTCGATTTTTAAGGATTTTTTGAGTTTTTACTGTCCGAGCGTGATAATTTTTTGAATATCTGAAAGCTTGTTATATTTCGCGTCTGGTGGTATGATTTTCGAATTCGTAGGATGGCTAGAATAAAAGTAATCGCTCCTCAAAACAGTCCCTAGTAAAAAAGCGATGCGACTAACCCGGAATATCTACGCAGATTTTCATTGGTCCATTTCCAAACCATTACTTTTTTTTATATATAGAAGGATTAAAATGACCCTTCCCGAATTCGAAACCTAGCTTGATTGATTTCTCGTGCTCGAATTAGTATAGGCAACACGTTTCGTGTAAATCGTTTGAGTATTTTTCCATTTATAACAAAAAACATTTTCAGGGCTGAGTTTGTTTTACCCTGTAAAAACTAATTTTCTTGTATTCGGAACCTAGCTAGATCTTTTTCTCGTGCTCGATTTAGTATAGGGGACAAGTTTCGTGAAAATCTTCCAAGTCGTTTACGATATCATTAATAATAGGGAAAATCTCTTGCTCGTTTAATATATATGAATAATCGGGAAAATCTCTTGCTCGTTTAATATATATGAATTTGGCGACAATAATTTGGTCGACAGGATAACTAACAAGTACCAATTGTATATCTAGTGTTACGAATATTGTAAATAGCTAGTGTTTGTGCTTAAAAATGATGTAAATAGTTCAATTAAGCTCTATTCATAAGCTAATATTAATTTTTGTTGCATTGCAATATCTTAATTTGTTGATTTTTTGCAAGCGAGTAAACGCTATTGGATTTCAATGGGAGTCTATGGAAATTTGGCGAAATATTGGAAATAGCGCCAAGTTGGTGCCACTTTTGGCAGTTAATTTTGGCCGCCAAATTTGGCGATATATCGCCAAGTTGGCGCTAAAATTGGCGACATACTCGGGATTCTGCCTCTTGGTAACCCCTCTAATAGCGTCCATCCTATCTAAATTCTCTACTTTCATGTTAATTCCCCCTAAGAAAAGTCAGAAAGCTCTGACCAATCAGATACGTTTCGCGGTATTAGAAGGATTCATGTGTAAACACAATTTTTATGGCGTAATTTTCTTTATTTCCTGCTTTCAACACGTGATCATTTAATTATTATTTTAAACTTTCATTATTGTTTTTAATAGTCTCGCGCAAATACATTTTTTATTTGAGATAAAACATAATCCTTTGCGCTTATTTAGAAATTGGCAACAATATAAAAAAAAATGACTTTTTCAATAAAAGATTTTTTACTCGATTTTTAAGGATTTTTGAGTTTTTATTGTCCGACCGTGATAATTTTTTGAATTTCTGAAAGCTTGTTATATTTCGCGTCTGGTGGTATTATTTTCGAATCCGTAGGATGGCTAGAAAAAAAGTAATAGCTCCTCAAAAAAGTCCTTAGTAAAAAAGCGATGAGACTAACCCGGAATATCTACGCAGAATTTGATTGGTCCATTTCGTTTTTGGCTCAGTTCCAGATTACTTTTTTTTAATATAGAAGGATTTTAAGGATTTTTGGGTTTTTATTGTCCGACCGTGATAATTTTTTGAATTTCTGAAAGCTTGTTATATTTCGCGTCTGGTGGTATGATTTTCGAATCCGTAGGATGGCTAGAAAAAAAGTAATAGCTCCTCAAAAAAGTCCTTAGTAAAAAAGCGATGAGACTAACAAGGAATATCTACGCAGAATTTGATTGGTCCATTTCGTTTTTGGCTCAGTTCCAGATTACTTTTTTTTAATATAGAAGGAAATAAACTGTTTGAGATACAATTTTGGATAAAAAAAATACCACAATAATAGTAAATAAAATTATGAAATTTCATTATTTTGTAATTGTGGAAGATTGTAAGTAAGGGAAGAGATAATGCAGATCAAAAGTATGTTCTTTTAGCTGATACTTTTTTTTTAATTTTTTGTTTGCCATTGGAATTTATTCCTTATAAATAATATTTTAGAGACAGAATTTTTGATAAAAATGTCATAGTAATAATAAATAACACGATGAACATTGCATTATTTTCTAATTGTGGAAGATTGTAAGTAAGAGAAGAGATAATGTGGGTTAAAATTATGTTATTTTAGTTGAAACATTTTTATAATTTTTTTGCTTGCCATTGGAATTTATTTCATTTTGCTTAAATAATACTTTTGATAAAAAATATCATAATAATAATAAATAACATGACACACATTTTTTTAATTATTTTTATTTTTTTACGTATAATATTTCTGAATATAGAATATCATATCTTCAGATATATCCAAATATATTGCTACATAAAAATGTTTTTTAATTAACGTTTGGCCAAATTGTTGGGCTCATAAACAGTATTTTGTTTAATTCCTGATTTTTTTTTAAATAATAAATAAATAAAGAAAATACAAGTAACATGATATTAGATTATTTAAATAGGCATTTTTTTGTTTGCCAAACGTTGGGCCCATAAACAATATTTTGTTTATTTCATGTTTTTACTTTTTTTTTTTTTTTTTTTACAAATAATAAATAAATAAATAAATGAGATTATTTAAATAGGCATTTTTTGGAGACTGTATTATTTTACTGCCCGCAAGAATAAATATATTGAGCAAGATTACTGTATAAATTCTATTTTCACTTGAGGAAAAAAAAAAGCTTTTCAAGTCATTGGATTATTTTGTCGAGGTATGACTGAACCAATTCCTAATATATATATATAATATATATATATATATATATATATATATATATATATATATATTATCCTGGTGTTATTAAATTTAGATAATTATTTTAACGAGTAGAAACGGGGACAGAGGGATGGAGGGGGGGGGGGGAGTAATTTGATCTTCAGGTTGTAACCAGAGTACATAAGCATTTTTTAATAAGAATAGTACATAAGAATTTTTTACATGCTAAAGGGCCGTTATGAACACGTGCAAATCTGCATTTTAAATAAAATAACTTAAAGCTTTGAAATTAAGGAATTTTCTGTGTGTTAATATACATGCGTTCATGTTTAGATTCCTTCATTCTTGATATTTCATTTATCATGAAGCATTTGAGCAAAATTAAATTAAATTAAATTAAACAAACCAGCGGGTACGACCGAGCAATGCTCGGTCAACATTTGCTTTGTGTTCAACTTGTTAGTTGAATCATGTATGTCGGCTCCTATTGGGAATTTCTAGAAAATTATTTCAGATTCTAAAAGTCAACATTTTCGCCAAATGTCGCCAAGTTTAGCGAAATTCTTTGATTTAGCATCAAGCATGCGTTGAGAAAGTTCTATGTACCCTGATTGGTTTAAATCTTTTTTCGATAACGTTCATGGACTCTGATTGGTTGAATTATGTATCTCGGCTCCTATTGGGAATTTCTAGAAAATTCCTTCAGATTCTAAAAGTCAAATTTTTCTTCAAATTCGCCAAATTTGACGATTTTTTTTTTGGCGCCAAGCAAGTGTTTTGGCATTGGTAATCTTAAAAGTCAATTTTCCTTATCATATGTACCCTGATTGGTTGAATTCTGATTTCGAGAACGTTCTAAAAACTCTGATTGGTTGAATCATGTATCTCCGCTCCTATAGGGAATTTCTAGAAAATTCCTTCAGCTTCTAAAAGCCAATTTTTTCGCTAAATTTCGCCAAATTTGGCGATATTTTTTAATTGGCGCCAAGCAAAATTGTTTTGGCATTGGTAATCTTAAAAGTCAATTTTCCTGCCAAATCCCGCCAATGTTGCCAACACGTTTTAAGCTAAAAATAGCTTGACCCAGAATGACCCATGACCAAAATGACTCACTAATCGAATTTTCTCGAACATGTGACCTAGCCCAATTGTCTTCTCGTTCCCTTAAACTGTAGGACACTAAATTTAGTTCAAATCATCTGAGCCGTTTTTAAGATAAAATAGCTTGACCCATAATGACCCCTGACCAAAATGACCCACTAATTTAATTTTCTCGAACACGTCACCTAACCCAACAGTCTTCTCGTGCCCGAAAACCATAGGATGCAAAATTTAGTGTAAATAGCCTGAGCCGTTTTTAAGATAAAATAGCTTGACCCATAATGACCCATGACCAAAATGACCCACTAATTTAATTTTCTTGAACACGTCACCTAACCCAACAGTCTTCTCGTGCCCGAAAACCATAAGAGCAAAATTTAGTGTAAATAGCCTGAGCCATTTTTTAAGATAAAATAGATTGACCCATAATGACCCATGACCAAAAGGACACACCAATTGGATTTTCTCGAGTATGTGACCTAGCCCAATGATTTTCTCGTGCCCAAAAACCGTAGGATACAAAATTTAGTTCAAATCGTCT
The DNA here is from genome assembly GCA_963931845.1 of Maratus michaelseni. Taxonomy (NCBI): domain Eukaryota; kingdom Metazoa; phylum Arthropoda; class Arachnida; order Araneae; family Salticidae; genus Maratus; species Maratus michaelseni. The sequence continues at coordinate 24,675,431 of OZ007591.1, forward strand.
GAGCCGTTTTTAAGATAAAATAGCTTGACCCATAATGATCCATGACCAAAATGACCCACAAATTGAATTTTCTCGAACATGTGACTTATCCCAACAGTCTTCTCGTGCCCGAAAACCATAGGATGCAAAATTTAGTGTAAATAGTCTGAGCCGTTTTTAAGATAAAATAGCTTAACCTATAATGACCCATGACCAAAATGACCCACTATTCGAAATTTCTCGAACATGTGACCTAGCCTAATAGTCTTCTTGTGTCCAAAAATCATAGGATGCTGAATTTAGTGTAAATAGTCTGAGGCGTTTTTAAGATAAAATAGCTTGACCCATAATGACCCATGACGAAAATGACCCACTAATTGAAATTTCTCGAACGTGTGACCTAGCCCAATAGTCTTCTCGTGCCCGAAAATGGTAAGGTACAAAATTTCGTCAAAATCGTTTGAACCGTTTTTTAGATAGAATTAGCTTGACCCTGACCCTTGATGACCCAAAATGACCCACTAATCGAATTTTCTCGAACACGTAACCTAGCCCAATGGTTTTCTGGTGCCCGAAAACGGTAGGATACAAAATTTCGTCAAAATCGTTAGAGCCGTTTTTAAAATAAAATTTGCATAACCACACACACACACACACACAAGATTTGCTCGTATTAGAATATATGATGTGGGTCTCTTTTAAAACATTTGCCTTAAATATATATATATATATATATATATATATATATATATATATATATATATACTGATAGTGATACTGATACTGGTGTATTCCTTAAACCCACTCTAACTGCCGAAACGTCAGTTGAGGCTTACTGCGGAGACCCGAAAAGTTTTTGGTGTCTGTCTGTGTGCCTGTCTCACAATAACTGTCGGGGAAAAAAAAAAAAAAAAAAAAAAGAGCATCCGATTAGTGTGTAATTAGGTAGATATGTTGGTGAGGATTTAACATCGGAAAACTCGATGTTAAACTCGATTCGGTTGACACAGAATTAACTGTGTAGTATTTTGTTAAATTTGGTTCATTCGTTCGAAGAACATAGAACATTTTTCTTTTACTTCATAATGCTTTGCTATGAAAATTGGATGATTTTTAGATTTTACCATTTTATTGAAAAGAAACTGACCCATTTGGACAATTGATTTAAATGTTAAATTATGGATGCTAAAATTTCCTATTGCGAGTCCTAAATTACTCCGATTACTTTGAAATTTTGTCAATGTGAGATATTTTAAATTATCTGCATATATATTGAGGGGATTTTGTGTATCTGTTTAAACACCATAAAATATTTTAACTTTTCAATTTTCTATTTTTGTTATCATAAAGTAATTATTTTTTGTCTCTTTTACTTTACCAGTACTGTATTTCATAACGTGTCAGGAAAAAAAAATATTCTCAAATTATCAAATGTTTTATCATAATAAATTATCATAACAATAAATTATCAAACGGAAAAATGGATTTTCCGTCACTTACGCCCCCCTTCCCTTCCCATGTCAACGCTTCAATTCTATAATGTTACTCATTATAACAGCAATGAAAAAATGAAAAACTTTAAAAAGATTTTTGTAGAATAGAAAAAAATAGTATTTATAAAAATTATATATAACAACATTACTATTATTTAACCTTTTGTATCCACGTTTTACATATTTGCAACATAACCAAAAGTCAATGTTACTTATACAGGGGGCTTTAAAAGTCTATTTTATTTATTGCTTCTATGTTCCAACACAGCAGTTAATATAAATTACTCATAGAATTCGCAACAGACGGCGATATTGAGTTAATTTTTCATACCAAAGTTTTACTTATCATTTGAGGAGTTTCAAATCATTATTGCTAAAATGAATTTCGTAAATTTTGTCAAATTAAAAAAGCTGGAGGCGTTCAAAAATAGATTATATATATATATATATATATATATATAAAGTTTAGTTCGTATAAGTTACAATTTTGTATTAGAAAATTGATAATATTTATGATAAATATGTAATTTTGTGTTTGTTGCAAATATAAAAAAAAAAAAAAAAAACACCTTTTACTCAATTTGTTTTTGTTTTTTTATGCTCTCAAATTTCTTAATTTGTTTTTACATGTTTAAAAGGATTTTCTTTTTTACATCTGAGTAAAAAAATTTCAAATAGAAGTTGTTGGGTTACAAAAGGATAACAGAAAGAAAAAAATGCTTGATGTGGAATTCTGAATGTAGAAGTTCTCGGCCGTATGCAAAATTCTGCATAAAACTATAGAAAAAGCGTGGCCATTTTTCAAAATACTTTTGAGTTTGAATTTACAAAATCAATATTCAACAATGTGCAGGAATAACAGCTTAAAGCAGAAAATTATACTCTGTCCAGTCCATAAATTATATCACATTTCCGCTCATCATTCTTATTTTTAAATGAAAATATAAATAAGAATATATAGAAATTCAGAATTTTTAATGCAGATATTTGAATGAACATTATTTAAAACATATAAAATATTACGAAGAAAGGTGAAATATCATTTATTGCACATTCGCAATTTACGTACAAATGAAAATAAAATTAATTATTATATGCAACCAAGTAGATATGTGTAATTCCATAAATGTATATTAATTAACAGTATAAAAAGAAATGGACCCTCTTTTCAAAATTTTGAGAATTTAGACAAATTTCTATGAATATCTATCTATATTATAAAGGACAATCGTGTCCGTGCGTAACGCTGACGTCATTTTGCGAATGGCAACACTTGACAAAAAATCTACTTTGAAATGCAATTTGTTTGAAAACTGTACCTTAATTAACTGATTTAGTATGGCTTTTTAAAATAATGTTCGAGTATATTTCTTTAGATTGGCAACGCCTAGCGATTAAATTTCGGTTTTGCAACTTCCACTACTGTAATTTAACTTCAAAACATGGCACGTTTTGAATTTTTACAGCGTAAGTAGAGAGAAAATGGGGCTCCGGCCCCAGGAGGTGGAGTGTGGAGTGAGGAGGGAGGAGGGCTCCTCCTCCTGAAGTGCCCTCCTCCTCCTCCTGAAGTGCCCTCCTCCTCCTGAAGTGCCCTCCTCCTCCTCCCAAAGTGCCCACCTCCTCCCGAAGTGCCTCCACCACCTAAGATAAGGGGATTAATTAAGGATTAGTGTTAATTAATTTTAATTGCGAGACTTAGAAATTTTTCGAGGCCATTTTTTTTTTTCGCGGAGAATTTTCTACTAGAATACGAGGTGTGTTTCAATGGATTTATTTTAGCGAATTAGAAGTTTAATTAATTTTAATTTTAATTAATTTTAATTGGGGAACTTAGAAATTTTTCGTAGCAATTTTTTTTTTCAACGAGAGTATGCAGTTTGATTATGAGTATATGCAGTAGAAGTGAATGATTAATTAATTAAAAATATTAATTAAACATAGTAATTAATTAATTTTAATTGCAGAACTTAAGAATTTTCGCGAGATTTTTTTTTTTTCAACGAGAGTAGGGTATTCGATATACATGTTAGAGGAGAATTTTAAAAGTCAATAATGGTTTAATTAAAAAGGGTGATTAATTTTAATTGAGGAACTTAAACATTTTTCGAAGCAAATATTTTTTCAACGAGAGTAGGCTATTTGTTATACATGTTAGAGTATATTACAGGTGAATTTTAAAAGTCAATAATGATTTAATTAAAAAGGGTCATTAATTAATTTTAATTGGAGAACTTAAGAAATTTTGGCAAGATTTTTTTTTCCCCTCAACGAGAGTACGCAGTTTGCATGTGCAGTAGAATGGTAGATGCTAGTAATTAAAAAGGGTCATTAATTAATTTTAATTGGCGGACTTCAACATTTTTGAGGCAAACAGGCGCGTTTTAATGAATTCGATATAGGTTGTAGTAGGTCCCGCATGAATGATACTGTACTCAACTGAATAGCTCCCCCCTCCCCCTCCCTTTTTTACCCAGAGGGGGCCCTTCGATAGACTAACAATACACACTTACAAAAGTATAGAGTACTATAAAAAGAATTTTAGCGTATATGTAAATAAACAAGTATGTAAAATCAGGCATAATTCATGAATCACTTTCCACAAAAAATACAGATTGGTACAAAAAGAATTTTAACGTATATATAAAATAAACAAGAATGAAAAATCATGCGTAGCGACATAATTCATGAATCACTTTCCAACATCATTGAAATGTTATGTGAATAAAATATAATTTTACCAGCTAGTGCGTAGTTAATTAAAATAGTGAACAGATCCCCTTTTTAATAAAAAGGAACCCTTCACAATAATCCATTTATGCATAAGGACCCTTCATAAAATCAGATAATTTACACTTTACCCTGTTTTTTTTTCAATTCAAGTTAGGGTAAAAGTACAGTTTACGCATCGATAGATTCAAAATACAGGGACCCTTCGAAGTGTGAACTCGCATTAGACTGTAGGGCCCCTTCATAAAATAAATGAGATACATGCCCTATTCGACCTTTTTTTTTTTTTCAATTCAAGTTATGCTAAAAGTACAGCTTACGCATCGATAGGTTCAAAATACAGGGACCCTTCGAAGTGTGAACTCGCATTAGACTATAGGGCCCCTTCATAAAATAAATTAGATACATGCCCTATTCAAATAAAAACCACCCTTCACAAAAACTGTAGGGGTTCCCTTTTGGAATAAAAAAGCATCCTTCACAAAAATTCCAATTATGCATAAGATCCCTTCATAAAATCAGATAATTTACACTTTCGCCTTTTTTTTTTTTTTCAATTCAAGTTAGGCTAAAAGTACAGCTTGCGCGTCGATATGTTCAAAACACATAGTTATAGATATTAAGCTACCTTCACAAAATAAATTCAATAGATTCATGTTATATTATGGCGACAGAAATACAAGGGATACTCACCTTCCATGAAAATGCAAGGTCCGCTGTTTGAATGAAAAGGCCTCCCTTCACAATATACCCTGTAAAAATATTATGATTCCACAGATATTTTAAGAAATAGAGTACTAATCTCAAATGAATACGAATTCATGCAATGTAAAAAATAGGTTTTACACGAACACATTTTTAGTATAACGTTCAAAATATAGTTTTTAGAAAAAAGATTCATGTTTCACCAAATTTATCATACAAGTCTGTAAAATAGGGTAGATCATTTCATGAAAAATAATTGAATTTTCGAATGATTATGCTTTAAAATACATATTTATAACTGCAACTAAGATTTGAATGTTCCCCCTCAACATGCATATCGCTGAATCATAATGAGTCATATTATCAGATAAGCGAAGATCTTGCTTTGATTTCACCCCGTATGCGATAATGAGTCACTCCGCGATAAGAAATACCTGAGACTCGTAATTTCTGACACATTTTTTGTAGGTAAATGAACTATTTAAAACCGTCAATGTATACGAATTATTTCGTGTAGTTCTATATAGGTGCTACTCTTCATATATACATATGGTGATATATACTAAAATCTGTTAAGTTTTAAAAGGCTTCACTGTGTATTCATTGTAAAATAAGAAATATCCCTTAAGAATTTTGAGTATAAGAGACGGGTTTAAAGGAATTTGAATCTGTTTAAATGTACCTGTGTTTAAATGAACTTGATACAGCTTAGGGTAAAAAATATACAGGAGTCCCTATAAAATATAGGAATTAAATTTTAAATAATATAAAACTAAATTACATTAGTCTATGCTTTTTTTGTATAGAAAAATTATACTAAATTGAGTTTTTAGTATTTTAACTTAAAAACTTCTTTTGAGGAATGAATAACTAACCTTTTGACTTTGTTTTTATAAAATATATATTGTACTATTTAGTTAGGGCATTATTTAAAAAATTTTTGTTTTTAATATTGAAAAAAAATGTATCTTACATAAATATTTAAACCATAATGTACTGGAATTCATCCAAATTTGATCGACTGCATGCATGTCTTAAAAGAACTAAACGTGTTCGCTTATCTCTTAAAACCACGGGATATTATAACGTTATGGATAAAGCATAGGGTAGAATACAGAATGAATAGGTATTATAAAGCAGAATCATAAATTTTGCATACTTTACACTTGTAGTATGTGAAATGATTGCTACTATTGCCTATATGAGAAAATGAATCATCAACGAATCTTATTAGTGTATGTTATATTTAACCAACAGGCTTGAAATGCGTGAATTTTGACTAGAATTAATCATTGAATGTAAAAATGATTTATTTTTAGATCTAATATTTATATCGTTTAACATTTTAAAATATATACATAAATTAATCTTACCTTATTCACAAACTTGCAATCCCGTCTTCAATATATGACTACAGCATGAAAAAACATGCGTGCTACTTGTATAGCAACAGACCAGAAATGATTTCAGTACAAGTCCATTATCTTATCGTTAATCTATAGATTAGTAACATCACGTGACTGATTGCGATAACATTCTATATAAGATTTACTGATATGAATACATTTCAATTCATTTCTCCCAAAAGCAAGTGTATGAGTTGGTTGTGAGATCTAGGTAAGTATCCTTACTTTATATATTTAAAGTTATAATATATGAATAGATATAATATTAATGTATTTTTTCAATATGTATGGTAGGCAAAAAGGAATAGGTAGGCAAAAAGAATAGGTATTATTGCATGTTTCCTCTAATTTATTTTTAAAATAATTATTTTAAAAATACATACTAACAATTTATGCGATGAGTCACACAGCATGATGGGACGATACATGAAATTTATTTTTATATTATACAAGCTCCTATATACAATTCATATGGGTGAGCAAGATTATTTTTAGAATTTTTCACTCTTACCCTCTATAGGCTATACTTTTAAAATAGTAGTATTCGAATACTTGTAAAATGTAATTATAGCTTAGTAATTTTCTACTCTTTTAACTATGCCGTTGAAGGAGTATTGTCATATTTAACTAACAGGCTCGAACATGCGTGAATTTTGACTAGAATTATTCACTGAATGTAAAAAAAAAAAAAAAAAAATGATTTATATTTAGATCTAATATCGTTTAACATTTTAAAATCCTATTAAAAGTATATACATTAGTATGCTTGTGAAAGGCCTATTGTTAATACGAAACGTTGTGTGAAGTGTCCTGTTTTAGGGTTAAAAGTTTCGTGAAGGGGTCTGTTTGAAGGAGCCTGTTTCGAAATGACTTAAGAACGCACAATTTATTCCTAAACATTCAACTCGATTCGTTATATATGCTTTATTAAGTATTCAATAAAAAATAATAACTAAGAAATAAAATTAAAAATAGTAATTAAGAGATATCCTTAAGAATTCTTGCGATAGGAGATTGGTTTTAATTAAATAGGTTAATGAATCTAATTCGATACAAGTCTTGTTAAAACAGAGATTATAGTTAAAATACACATTAATTATACAGCATTACACTGTATTACACAATGCGCTACCTCACCTATATTATCCCAGAAATACCTTCGATAAAATTTAGACTAACAATACGCACCTAAAAAATATATACAGAGTACCCAGAAAATGATAGGAATGAATGAAAAATTTTAACGTAAATTATAAAATAGGATCTACAATAAGTGACAATAAATAAATATGAAGGAAAAATCATGAGTCATGGTATACTTTATGAAACACTTTTCAATGCTATGTGACTATCGTTAAGAATTTGAAATAAGTGAATTAGATTTAATAATTCATACTGGAAATGTATTTTTAAAAAAATTAATAGCTTCGTCTACTTTTAAATCATTCAAGACATATGATGAAGATTTAACCGCTGCAGAACGACTAAAAACTAGTATCTTAATGAATAGACCTATTTACGTCGGGTTCACAATTTTAGAATTATCTAAATTAGTTATATATGATTTTCATTACAATTTTATAAAGAAAACATACAAAGATCATGCAGTTTTACTCTTTACGGATATAGATTCCTTAACTTATCATATTCAAACACATAATATTTATAAGGATATGGAGCACCATCATGATTTTTTCGACTTTTCTGAATACTCGAAATCCCATCGTCTAAACCGCACAAGTATCGAACCCACAAACATATAATCAGACTTGACATTTTATAACCAGGACGCTAACCACAGGGCTAAGTGAGCCCCCGCTTATTTTATAATCACCACGCTGACTATTGGACTTAGTAAGCCCCAGGCTAATTTATATACACCACGCTAACTATTGGGCTTAGTGAGTCCCTGCTTATTTTATAGTCAACATGCTAACTATTGGGCTTAGTGAGCCCCAGGCTAACTTATACCAACCACGCTAACTGTGGGGCCTAGTGAACCCCCGCTTATTTTATAGCCACCATACTAACCACAGGGCTAAGTGAGCCCCCCGCTTATTTCATAGTCACCATGCTAAGTATTAGGCTGAGTGAGCCCCAGGCTATTTTATACCCACTATGCTAACTAATGGGCTGAGTGAGCCCCAGGCTATTTTCTACCCACCACGTTTACTGGGCTTAGTGTGCCCCCGCTTATTTTATAGCTACCACGATAACCACAGGGCTGAGTGAGCCCCCGCTTATTATATAGTCCACACGCTAACTACTGGGCTGATTAAGCCCCAGGTATTTTATACCCATCACACTAACTACTGGGCTGAGTGAACCCCAGGTTATTTAGTCGCATGAATATGATTTCCAAGGTATATGTCCTAACTTGATTTAGACCATTGCCTATAGTAAGATAAAGCTGGGAAGTAAATTGGTAAACTATGTACCTCGAAAACTCACTTGTATTTTCTTAAATATCTGCAGAAATCAGCATAGTTTATTAAAATTATATACATTCTCATTAGTTTATGAATCTACTAACTTATAATATCTATATGGTAACTTGGATTATTAGTATTCCCACTTAAAAATTTCTTTTGTAGATTTAATATGATAAACACTAACATGAGACTGACTAAACTTTTACCATTTTCATTTCAACTTAGTTTTAGGAAATTTATCTACATAGCTTTAAATTTTACTGTTTAGTAAGTCTATTATTTCAAAGTATTATTTTTTAGTTCTAATATACAAAACGTATTCATATCGTTTTACATAGTAGGTATCAAATTAATTTAAAGTCATATTAAAAATATATATATATACAAATACTATTCTTACCTAACACACCAGCTAGCTAAGCACCCAACCGTCTCACACCAAGACTCTGAGAAAAGTGAATGTTTGTTCAGGGCCTTATCAGCTAATATAATCACTGATAAGACTTGATCACGTGACATGTGACGTCACTGTTTAAGTGATATCACGTGACCATGTGGTATCATTCAATACGTCACCAATAACGTCAGAGATCACGTGACTAGGTCATAAAAGAACCAATTGCTAATTGCAATTAACAATTTACCTTTAATTGATTTGTATAATATATATATATAGATAAATTATTACCTGATTTTTCTATGTATTATTTCGTAATACATAGCACATGTACCTTGTTTTACGAAATAATAGAAAAATCAGGTATTAATTTATCTATATATATATATATTATACAAATCAATTAAAGGTAAATTGTTAATTGCAATTAGCAATTGGTTCTTTTATGACCTAGTCACGTGATCTCTGACGTCATTGGTGACGTATTGAATGATACCACATGGTCACGTGATATCACTTAAACAGTGACGTCACATGTCACGTGATCAAGTCTTATCAGTGATTATATTAGCTGATAAGGCCCTGAACAAACATTCACTTTTCTCAGAGTCTTGGTGTGAGACGGTTGGGTGCTTAGCTAGCTGGTGTGTTAGGTAAGAATAGTATTTGTATATATATATATATATTTTTAATATGACTTTAAATTAATTTGATACCTACTATGTAAAACGATATGAATACGTTTTGTATATTAGAACTAAAAAATAATACTTTGAAATAATAGACTTACTAAACAGTAAAATTTAAAGCTATGTAGATAAATTTCCTAAAACTAAGTTGAAATGAAAATGGTAAAAGTTTAGTCAGTCTCATGTTAGTGTTTATCATATTAAATCTACAAAAGAAATTTTTAAGTGGGAATACTAATAATCCAAGTTACCATATAGATATTATAAGTTAGTAGATTCATAAACTAATGAGAATGTATATAATTTTAATAAACTATGCTGATTTCTGCAGATATTTAAGAAAATACAAGTGAGTTTTCGAGGTACATAGTTTACCAATTTACTTCCCAGCTTTATCTTACTATAGGCAATGGTCTAAATCAAGTTAGGACATATACCTTGGAAATCATATTCATGCGACTAAATAACCTGGGGTTCACTCAGCCCAGTAGTTAGCGTGATGGGTATAAAATACCTGGGGCTTAATCAGCCCAGTAGTTAGCGTGTGGACTATATAATAAGCGGGGGCTCACTCAGCCCTGTGGTTATCGTGGTAGCTATAAAATAAGCGGGGGCACACTAAGCCCAGTAAACGTGGTGGGTAGAAAATAGCCTGGGGCTCACTCAGCCCATTAGTTAGCATAGTGGGTATAAAATAGCCTGGGGCTCACTCAGCCTAATACTTAGCATGGTGACTATGAAATAAGCGGGGGCTCACTTAGCCCTGTGGTTAGTATGGTGGCTATAAAATAAGCGGGGGTTCACTAGGCCCCACAGTTAGCGTGGTTGGTATAAGTTAGCCTGGGGCTCACTAAGCCCAATAGTTAGCATGTTGACTATAAAATAAGCAGGGACTCACTAAGCCCAATAGTTAGCGTGGTGTATATAAATTAGCCTGGGGCTTACTAAGTCCAATAGTCAGCGTGGTGATTATAAAATAAGCGGGGGCTCACTTAGCCCTGTGGTTAGCGTCCTGGTTATAAAATGTCAAGTCTGATTATATGTTTGTGGGTTCGATACTTGTGCGGTTTAGACGATGGGATTTCGAGTATTCAGAAAAGTCGAAAAAATCATGATGGTGCTCCATATCCTTATAAATATTATGTGTTTGAATATGATAAGTTAAGGAATCTATATCCGTAAAGAGTAAAACTGCATGATCTTTGTATGTTTTCTTTATAAAATTGTAATGAAAATCATATATAACTAATTTAGATAATTCTAAAATTGTGAACCCGACGTAAATAGGTCTATTCATTAAGATACTAGTTTTTAGTCGTTCTGCAGCGGTTAAATCTTCATCATATGTCTTGAATGATTTAAAAGTAGACGAAGCTATTAATTTTTTTAAAAATACATTTCCAGTATGAATTATTAAATCTAATTCACTTATTTCAAATTCTTAACGATAGTCACATAGCATTGAAAAGTGTTTCATAAAGTATACCATGACTCATGATTTTTCCTTCATATTTATTTATTGTCACTTATTGTAGATCCTATTTTATAATTTACGTTAAAATTTTTCATTCATTCCTATCATTTTCTGGGTACTCTGTATATATTTTTTAGGTGCGTATTGTTAGTCTAAATTTTATCGAAGGTATTTCTGGGATAATATAGGTGAGGTAGCGCATTGTGTAATACAGTGTAATGCTGTATAATTAATGTGTATTTTAACTATAATCTCTGTTTTAACAAGACTTGTATCGAATTAGATTCATTAACCTATTTAATTAAAACCAATCTCCTATCGCAAGAATTCTTAAGGATATCTCTTAATTACTATTTTTAATTTTATTTCTTAGTTATTATTTTTTATTGAATACTTAATAAAGCATATATAACGAATCGAGTTGAATGTTTAGGAATAAATTGTGCGTTCTTAAGTCATTTCGAAACAGGCTCCTTCAAACAGACCCCTTCACGAAACTTTTAACCCTAAAACAGGACACTTCACACAACGTTTCGTATTAACAATAGGCCTTTCACAAGCATACTAATGTATATACTTTTAATAGGATTTTAAAATGTTAAACGATATTAGATCTAAATATAAATCATTTTTTTTTTTTTTTTTTTTACATTCAGTGAATAATTCTAGTCAAAATTCACGCATGTTCGAGCCTGTTAGTTAAATATGACAATACTCCTTCAACGGCATAGTTAAAAGAGTAGAAAATTACTAAGCTATAATTACATTTTACAAGTATTCGAATACTACTATTTTAAAAGTATAGCCTATAGAGGGTAAGAGTGAAAAATTCTAAAAATAATCTTGCTCACCCATATGAATTGTATATAGGAGCTTGTATAATATAAAAATAAATTTCATGTATCGTCCCATCATGCTGTGTGACTCATCGCATAAATTGTTAGTATGTATTTTTAAAATAATTATTTTAAAAATAAATTAGAGGAAACATGCAATAATACCTATTCTTTTTGCCTACCTATTCCTTTTTGCCTACCATACATATTGAAAAAATACATTAATATTATATCTATTCATATATTATAACTTTAAATATATAAAGTAAGGATACTTACCTAGATCTCACAACCAACTCATACACTTGCTTTTGGGAGAAATGAATTGAAATGTATTCATATCAGTAAATCTTATATAGAATGTTATCGCAATCAGTCACGTGATGTTACTAATCTATAGATTAACGATAAGATAATGGACTTGTACTGAAATCATTTCTGGTCTGTTGCTATACAAGTAGCACGCATGTTTTTTCATGCTGTAGTCATATATTGAAGACGGGATTGCAAGTTTGTGAATAAGGTAAGATTAATTTATGTATATATTTTAAAATGTTAAACGATATAAATATTAGATCTAAAAATAAATCATTTTTACATTCAATGATTAATTCTAGTCAAAATTCACGCATTTCAAGCCTGTTGGTTAAATATAACATACACTAATAAGATTCGTTGATGATTCATTTTCTCATATAGGCAATAGTAGCAATCATTTCACATACTACAAGTGTAAAGTATGCAAAATTTATGATTCTGCTTTATAATACCTATTCATTCTGTATTCTACCCTATGCTTTATCCATAACGTTATAATATCCCGTGGTTTTAAGAGATAAGCGAACACGTTTAGTTCTTTTAAGACATGCATGCAGTCGATCAAATTTGGATGAATTCCAGTACATTATGGTTTAAATATTTATGTAAGATACATTTTTTTTCAATATTAAAAACAAAAATTTTTTAAATAATGCCCTAACTAAATAGTACAATATATATTTTATAAAAACAAAGTCAAAAGGTTAGTTATTCATTCCTCAAAAGAAGTTTTTAAGTTAAAATACTAAAAACTCAATTTAGTATAATTTTTCTATACAAAAAAAGCATAGACTAATGTAATTTAGTTTTATATTATTTAAAATTTAATTCCTATATTTTATAGGGACTCCTGTATATTTTTTACCCTAAGCTGTATCAAGTTCATTTAAACACAGGTACATTTAAACATATTCAAATTCCTTTAAACCCGTCTCTTATACTCAAAATTCTTAAGGGATATTTCTTATTTTACAATGAATACACAGTGAAGCCTTTTAAAACTTAACAGATTTTAGTATATATCACCATATGTATATATGAAGAGTAGCACCTATATAGAACTACACGAAATAATTCGTATACATCGACGGTTTTAAATAGTTCATTTACCTACAAAAAATGTGTCAGAAATTACGAGTCTCAGGTATTTCTTATCGCGGAGTGACTCATTATCGCATACGGGGTGAAATCAAAGCAAGATCTTCGCTTATCTGATAATATGACTCATTATGATTCAGCGATATGCATGTTAAGGGGGTAACATTCAAATCTTAGTTGCAGTTATAAATATGTATTTTAAAGCATAATCATTCGAAAATTCAATTATTTTTCATGAAATGATCTACCCTATTTTACAGACTTGTATGATAAATTTGGTGAAACATGAATCTTTTTTCTAAAAACTATATTTTGAACGTTATACTAAAAATGTGTTCGTGTAAAACCTATTTTTTACATTGCATGAATTCGTATTCATTTGAGATTAGTACTCTATTTCTTAAAATATCTGTGGAATCATAATATTTTTACAGGGTATATTGTGAAGGGAGGCCTTTTCATTCAAACAGCGGACCTTGCATTTTCATGGAAGGTGAGTATCCCTTGTATTTCTGTCGTTGTAATATAACATGAATCTATTGAATTTATTTTGTGAAGGTAGCTTAATATCTATAACTATGTGTTTTGAACATATCGACGCGCAAGCTGTACTTTTAGCCTAACTTGAATTGAAAAAAAAAAAAAAAAAAAAGGCGAAAGTGTAAATTATCTGATTTTAAGAAGGGTTCTTATGCATAATTGGATTTTTGTGAAGGGCCCTTTTTATTCCAAAAGGGAACCCCTACAGTTTTTGTGAAGGGCTTTTTTTTTATTCAAATAGGGCATGTATCTCATTTATTTTATGAAGGGGTCCCTATAGTCTAATGCGAGTTCATACTTCGAAGGGTCCCTGTATTTTGAATCTATCGATGCGTAAACTGTACTTTTACCCTAACTTGAATTGAAAAAAAACAGGGTAAAGTGTAAATTATCTGATTTTATGAAGGGTCCTTATGCATAATTGGTTTTTTGTGAAGGAGCCCTTTTTATTAAAAAGGGGATCTGTTCACTATTTTAATTAACTACGCACTAGCTGGTAAAATTATATTTTGTTCACATAACATTTCAATGATGTTGGAAAGTGATTCATGAATTATGCTGATATGCCTGATTTTACATACTTGTTTATTTACATATACGCTAAAATTCTTTTTATAGTACTCTATACTTTTGTAAGTGTGTATTGTTAGTCTATCGAAGGGCCCCCTCTGGGTAAAAAAGGGAGGGGGAGGGGGGAGCTATTCAGTTGAGTACAGTATCATTCATGCGGGACCTACTACAACCTATATCGAATTCATTAAAACGCGCCTGTTTGCCTCAAAAATGTTGAAGTCCGCCAATTAAAATTAATTAATGACCCTTTTTAATTACTAGCATCTACCATTTTACTGCACATGCAAACTGCGTACTCTCGTTGAGGGGAAAAAAAAATCTTGCCAAAATTTCTTAAGTTCTCCAATTAAAATTAATTAATGACCCTTTTTAATTAAATCATTATTGACTTTTAAAATTCACCTGTAATATACTCTAACATGTATAACAAATAGCCTACTCTCGTTGAAAAAATATTTGCTTCGAAAAATGTCTAAGTTCCTCAATTAAAATTAATGAATGACCCTTTTTAATTAAACCATTATTGACTTTTAAAATTCTCCTCTAACATGTATATCGAATACCCTACTCTCGTTGAAAAAATCTCGCGAAAATTTTTAAGTTCTGCAATTAAAATTAATTAATTACTATTTTTAATTAATATTTTTAATTAATTAATCATTTACTTCTACTGCATACACTCATAATCAAACTGCATACTCTCGTTGAAAAAAAAAAATTGCTATGAAAAATTTCTAAGTTCCCCAATTAAAATTAATTAAAATTAAAATTAATTAAACTTCTAATTCGCTAAAATAAATCCATTGAAACACACCTCGTATTCTAGTAGAAAATTCTCCGCGAAAAAAAAAATGGCCTCGAAAAATTTCTAAGTCCCGCAATTAAAATTAATTAACACTAATCCTTAATTAATCCCCTTATCTTAGGTGGTGAAGGAGGGCACTTCGGGAGGAGGAGGAGGGCACTTCGGGAGGAGGAGGGCACTTTGGGAGGAGGAGGAGGGCACTTCGGGAGGAGGAAGAGGAGGAGGACACTTCGGGAGGTGGAGGGCACTTCAGGAGGAGGAGCCCTCCTCCCTCCTCACTCCACACTCCACCTCCTGAGGCCGGAACGTTGTTTCTTCTCTACTAGCGTATTATAGGTAAAAAAAAAGTACTTTAAAATACAATTTTTTTGAAAATTGCATCGTTTCGACCAAAGAAAAATATTACTTCAGTATTTGAATATTACTAATATTACAGAACGAAATTAAAACTTCATCAAGAAATAAATAAACAAAAATAAATATAATATAAATGAAACACAAATTTAACAGACATGTAATCGAACTATAAGCTTAAACAGTTGAAAATATTAAAATAAAAACCGCTGCAGTAATTAGCGAAACCTTTGGCGATTTATCCGGATATCAACTCTTGGCATGCGACTAATACGAATATGCCGCTTTAAATAAATTTCAAAACTGTATTTGAATACATTAGGGTATTTTTAATATAAAAATGCTTTTTGATGTTGTCAAGAGGTAAGCCAAAACAGTATTAAATTAAAAAGAAATCTATAGTAGAGTTAGAGAATAGTGGTTTTCACC
The DNA here is from genome assembly GCA_963931845.1 of Maratus michaelseni. Classification (NCBI taxonomy): domain Eukaryota; kingdom Metazoa; phylum Arthropoda; class Arachnida; order Araneae; family Salticidae; genus Maratus; species Maratus michaelseni. The sequence continues at coordinate 24,691,686 of OZ007591.1, forward strand.
TATGTTCTGTAACCCGAGAAACCCGGATTCGATTCCCTAGTATTATTAAAAACACATGATTATGAAAAAGTATCTGGTGCAGAGATTTATACGTATAAGTTATGTTTAAAAAGTAAACATATAACAATAATAATAATAATAATAATAATAGTAACACAATAATAGAAAAAAAAAAAAGAAAGAAAATGTTGTATAAAGCACTTCTAACATTATCAGAATATGGTTGCGAAACTTCATTTTTTCATACTATGAAATAAAATATCTTAAATAAATAATTTAGAAAACGTATGACAAAATTAAAAATCCAATTTCGGAAATTAACGTTCAAAGATGGTAATTTATTCGAATTCCTTCGTGCGGCGCTTTGTATATGATGACACGTACCACATACTGTACTAAAATTTAATTCAAGGGGACTGTTTTAGACACCATTGAAACACAAAAACTGGCGCTCGGATACTTTTCCTATGTTATCATTTTAAAAGGGAGTTTACAAATTCATGCATACACAAAATAGTCTGAAGGTAAAAAATAAAACAAATGATAATTTTTATATCGATAGAGTAATAGTAAATCTTACCTGACTCTGCTGTTTTGATTCTGCTAGATGCAGAAATTTTCGAGGGAGCTTGAAACCTAAAAGAAAGATAATGATTAGATTTTAATAATAGGCACAAATATAAAACTAATTATTCTAAAATTTCAACAATTGTGGCTATTTGCTACTTTTGCATATTTTTTATTTTTATTTTTTTCAATTGTGCGTTACCTCAAATGTGCATTCGCGGTAAATGAAGCTAAAAAATTATTTTTTTTTTCATATTGAAAGAATGCAATTTTTAAAAATATTTCTTGAGTCCCCAAATGTTTTTACATTATTACCTCATAAGCTTTATCACTTACGCTGATAATGGTTGGTAGCATCCAAACAAAATGGTGTAGACCAAATCAGTTGAACTCCAGTTACTTAATTACACTGATATCGGTCGTTAAAGCATGTATGGCTTATTTCTTATGGTTAAAACATTTTCTCCGTAAGTTTAAAATACTTTCTAAGTTGCTTTTTTCAACGATTAAAAAGCCCAATCCAGGATATTTTATTAGAAACGTTTATTTGTCCGTGTCTCTATTTGTCTGGTATTTATTTATATTTCTATTAGGTGCACAAATTTAGTTTTAAAACGTTTGTTCTGTGACCGATTCCATACATTTTCATAGGAAACAGCTCCATGCATATTGGTATTATGACCGTAACAGATCCGGTGGAACAGATGAGATGCAATCATTCGGTGCAGCCAAACGTCCGTGAACGTTGTCAAGTGAAAGATGGCAAGTGAAAAATATTTATTCTCCATTGCATTTGTTACGAATTATATCAAGGAAAAATTGGTGAAAAATCATGTATATCGATAGGTTCTGGTCTGGGAAAGAAAACTGTATCGAAAAGCACATGGGCGAGAAATTGCAAAATTGTTTCGATGCAGATTTATCTAAAACGTAAAAGTAATTTGCTGAAAAGCTCTGTGTAAATCAGCAAACCATTTCCCACTATTTACAAGACACTTGAAGAGTGTGTGAAAATTTGCTTTAAATTTTATTTGTATACTAATAGGAATATAATAGGTGTTTTAAAAATGTATACACAATTTATTCACTAATAACAGCACTGTTAAAAATTTTGTGCTGGGTTGAACCAACTTTTGGTGCTGCAGTAGCTGCAACCGTAAAATGTTGAAATCGCTTTCCAACATTTGGAGCTCCAATTGAGGCATAGCTCCAAATGTTGGAACGAGATTTCATCATCTTATGGTTGTAGCTAATGCAGCCAAAATTTGGTTTAACCCAGTACAAATTTTTTAACTGTGTGACATGTTTTTCTTTCCCTTTCAGGTTTAACTAACTTGAAATAATAAGCTGAAACTATAAACAAAGGAAAAGTGTTGCTAGAAGTTCGAAAACGTAGTTGAAGTGTTGAGACAGCTTAGGCGAGAACTTCAAACAAATCCTCCAATTCAACTTACAATAGCTGGAATTAGAAATGCTTACGGCCGTGTTTCACTATTTCAGACTATGTTTTGAATAAGCAGGAACCTAGACAGATCGGCCGTGTTTTTCAAACCGAGATTTTCCAGACCTTTCTATTGGACGCCATCTTGAATACGTTTTGATAAAAAAAAAACTATCATTCAAATATTAAAAGATTAATAAAAATTTGTGAAAAAAAAAGAATGTTCATAAGTCTTGTCTATTGTTCAAAAAAGAAAGGCCTATTTTTCAGGCAATTGTAAGTAAACGTGTCCTTAAGGCTCATGGAACTGTTCAATCAGGTCACAATCAATGTTAGGGAAGGCCGCGATTGTCAACAAATATGCGCAAATACCCAATGAAATTATTTGTAATATCTCAAGAATATTTGTTATCAGCAATGTTATGTGATCATCAATGATCGTTATCAGCAGTGTCTGGATCAGAACGGTCATCAGTTTGAATACAGGCGATTATAAAACAATCTTTATTGTAGTTTCATTTAACAATTCGAAATGAATTATGTGTTAAAAAAATCGTTAGAATCATGTAAGTTGTATATACATTTAAAAAAAAAAGCTCTGTATGAATGTGATCTAAACATTTGCTCTTAAATTTATTTACCAATATCTCCATTTATGCATACAAATCTCTTTCCGAAATAAAGATGTTCTTTACATGGCATAAACAAATTTAAAAACTTTTTTTTATCACTATTTATAAATGATATGGCAAAATATTTTCAAAAATTTACATTCATGTTGGTTTTAAAAAAAGATCAGAAATATAAAAATGGAGGTAGAGACGTAAAAAAGAAGTTTAAAATAATAATAATTAATTTAAAAGAATATTATAGATTCAAATACACTAGTCTGCCAAAAGGTAAGATACAACCAGTTTTTCGATGCTCATTATTAAAAGAATGACAATAAAGGTAAAAAAAATATGGTTTATATGGATGATCATAAGCAATTTCAATAAAATCTTGTGAAATATTTATATCCATCTCTATTTTTTTTAAGAATTGAGTATTTATATGAGAATGAAGGGGAAACTGCGAAATATTCCAATTTTGTAATTTGTGTGGAACTTTTTTTATGCTTGTTGATCTTCAATTGTTGGTACTAAAATATTGTTTTCCATATCTAGAAAATGTCATTTACCTAATTTGTAAAGATGACGGGCAATCGGATAGATGGAAATGCGGTTATCACAAGCTGATGCTGGTAGACGTCTTAATGTGTCTCTCAGTGTAGTCCAAAAACTCTGGGATCAATTTGAATCCAAAAATTCAGTATCAAGAAGGCTTGTTCCAGACCGCTAACGGATTACAACACCTGCAAAAGATGTCTTTCTAACTATTTTAGCCCGAAGGAACAGAAAGACTAGTGTGGCCCAATGACAATAGCTGCTACTGCGGTGCACAAACGTCTTCAGAATTAAGGACTCTATTGAAAACGACCAGTTTTGTGTGTCCCTCCTAATCCACAACACAGAAGTGCCCGTTTATGTTGGCCGATAGATGATTTATTTTGTAAGCCAGTAACAAATGGATACGGATAGAATTGTACAATTAAATACTAACGTAACATACTTGCTACACTTTTCTTAATTCTCCATCCATTTTATGAATTCTAATTCTAATTCTACCAATTTATATAATTTATAATGCCATTTAGGTATAGGTGTACTTATTATATAAACATTTAACATTTCATTTTACATTTAATATAAACTCCGCTTAGTAAGTCATCAGCTTAGCAAGTCATATGACGGGGTTAGAATGACAGTGGAGTAAGTCAAAAATTTGAAATATCTAGATAACCATATTTTCACTGAACGTATATTAATTCCTGTTCAGTGTGACAGTCAAATAAGTCATAGTTCACTTAGGGAGTCGCTAGAGCGCATAACAAGTTGGACTACTTAATGCAATGGCAATACGACAAGTTTCACAAAACCCTACCATTCTCAAATTACTAAATATTGACCTACTCTACTGTCATTCTAATCCCTTCATATATATCATTACTGGGTTAAAATTAACGGAATTTTATTTTATTCAGAAATATATTTTAAGAATATTTACACAGCTAAATTTAATTTAGTTTAATTAAAGAGGTAATTTTAAAGTTAATGAAAGATATTTAAAATAATGGAAAATTACTGGATGTACGTAAAAAGGATTTCTTTTACGTTTCGAATAGCTGTCTGAATTACGACATGTTTAATAGCGAAGTTGCAAAACGTAAAAACTAAGGAATTCAGAGAACGGAGAATATTTAAATAATGGACATCTATCAGAAAAATTATCTGATATACAGCATTGTTATGGACGATACAAATATTTATCATTAACTCTTGTGAATAACAATTGTATCACATCTTCTTGATAAAACCAAAAGAATTCAGAGAATGAAAAATTTTTTAATAACGGACATCTATCAAAAAAATTCTCTGATATATATCATTGTTATGGACAGGGATTTACAAATTTGATAAAATCTGGTAGCCAGAAAAAAAATTCTAGTAGCCAGTAAAAAATATTTATCACCCCCTCCTTCCTCATCATTAATTTTCAAAAAGCCCAAACGTTTTTATGAATTAATTGAGGAAAACTAATAACAGGTATTGTTTAGAATTATTAGTTACATAGTTTAGAAAGATAATATAAACTAAGTTTTCTAATGAAATTTATCAAAATCACATATCTTAAAAAAAAAAAAAAAAAAAAAAATACTGTAAAGAGTGAATTAACCAGCATGTTCGGAAAATGCTGATTGCCGAATGCTTCAAATGCCCGGATAGTTGAATGCTACAAAATCTATATCTGCTGAGGAGTGCATCGACGAAATAGTGAAGCAGGAAAACAAGTTTTCACCTATTTTTCTGTCGAAATCTCAAATAATTCTGATTTGATTATTTTAAAATTTACATTTGATGAACTTATTTTTGCCAAATTAAAAACAAAAGTTAAAAATATTTTTTGTGTGAATATAGTTTCAAAGTTTGTTTTTTAATATTGGGAAAGGGGGGAAAGGGTGACATTTGTGCTCGTTTCAAGAAGGCTTAGGTCAGTTTTTGTACAAAAAAGAAACAACAAAAACCCCATTAGATTAAATAACTTGGTCACCAGATAAAAATATTTGGTCGCCAGTGGTGACCTGGCGACTGTATTTGTTAAGCGTTGGTTATGGACAACACAAATCTTTACCATTAACTCCTGTGAATAACAATTTTATCACATCTTCTTGATGATACACGATGAAAACGTAAAAACAAAAGAATTCAAAAAACGAAAATTTCTTAAATAACGGACATCTATCAAAAAAATTCTCTGATATACGAGGTAGAGTCAATAAATTCCCGGAATGGTCGCCTACATTCACGCAGGTATTCGTTGGAGGGGAAATATCTTTTTTAGAGGTTGGAAGCACTGATAAGGAAAACACACAGGCATCTGGAATTCATTTCCGGTACTGTTGGCGTTAGCTGCAGATTATTTCTGACAAAGCGAATTTTTCATTCCTCGGATTTTGAAATGTCGTTTTTAGAGCAGCATGCACACATCAAATTCTGCGTATTGCTCGAGAAATTGCCTTCTGAGACGCTCGAGATGCTGAAGAAAGCATACAAAAACGATGGCATAAGCGTTTTCGTAAAGGTCAGCAAAAACATCACCAAGGAAGGAAAATTTTCGCTTGAACAAAAGCCGAGGGAAAGTGATGATGGTGGTGTTTTTCGATTACGAGGGCGTCATACACTACAAATTTATTCCTGTAGGCTAAACTGTCAACAAAGAACTGTACCTGGAGATTGTTAAGGACTACGAGATACAATCAGACGAAAACGACTTGAAAAATGGGCAACAAATGATTGATTTTTTTACACGACAATGCTCCACCACATTGCGCTCTGATTGTGAAAAATCACCTTGTCAGACACAGTGTTACCACTCTGGAACACCCTCCTTATTCTCCCGACCTAGCACCAGCGGATTTTTTTCTGTTTCCCCGGCTGAAAATGAAATTGAAGAGACACAGTTTTCTGGATTCAGATGAGATGATCGAAAATGTGACGAAGCTACTGAAGGACGTCTCAAAGAATGGATTCAAGGAGTGTTTTGAACAGTTATACGAACGCTGGAAGAAGTGTATGGATGCAGGAGGAAAGTACTTTGAAGGCCAATAAGGTAAAATTATTGTTCTATTTTTTAATAATTTGTATTTGACCTATTCCGGGAACTTTTTGACCCAACCTCGTACATCATTGTTATGGACAATACAAATATGTATCATTAACTCTTGTAAATAACAATTTTATCACATCTTCTTGATGAAATCAGATGAAAACGTAAAAACAAAAGAATTCAGAGAACGAAAAATTCTTAAATAACGGACATCAATCAGAAAAATTCTCTGTTATATATCATTGTTATGCAGAAGGATTTACAAATTTGATAAAATCTGGTAGCCAAAAAAAAAATTCTAGTAGCCAGTAAAAAATATTTACCACCCCCTTCTTCTCCATCATTAATTTTCAAAAAGCACAAACGTTTTTATGAATTAATTGAGGAAAAATAATAACAGGCATTGTTTAGAATTTTTAGTTACATAGTTTAGAAAGATAATATAAACTAAGTATTCTAATGAAACTTATCAAAATCACATATCTTTAAAAAAAAAATGGACAATACAAATCTTTATCTTTAACTCTTGTGAATAACAATTTTATTACATCTTCTTGATAATCCCATAGATGAAAACGTAAAAACTAAGCAGACTTGCCAAGTCTCCGGCTTTTTGAACACCAGTATTATCTTAGAGAAAATGTTGTTCTTTTAAATCGTCGAATGTTCCGATTACATAAAACAACATTTTCTGTACTAAAATACTGGTGTCCAAAAAGCCGGAGACTTGGCAACTCTGACTAAGGAATTCCAACAACGAAAAATTATTAAATAACGGACACCTATCAGAAAAATTCTCCGATATATATCATTGTTATGGACAACACAAATCTTCATCATTAACTCTTGTAAATAACAATTTTATCACATCTTCTTGATATGAAACCAGAGGAAAACAAAAACAAAAGAATTCTGAGAACGAAAAATTCTTAAAAAACGGGCACCTATCAGAAAAATTCTCTGATTATACATCATTGTTATGGACAATACAAATCTTTATCATTAACTCGTGTACATAAAAGTCTATCTTATATTCTTAAAATATCATATCTTCTTGATGAAACCAGACGAAAACGCAAAAACAAAAGAATTCAGAGAACGGAGAATTCTTAAATAACGGACATCTATCAGAAAAATTCTCTGATATATATCATTGTTATGGACAATCACAATACAAATCTTTATCATTAATTTTTGTGAATAACAATTTTATCACATCTTGATGAAACCAGGTGAAAACGTAAAAACTAAGGAATTCAAATAACGAAAAATTCTTAAATAACGGACATCTATCAGAAAAATGTTCTGATATACATCATTGTTATGTACAATACAATTCTTTATCATTAACTCTTGTGAATAACAGTTATCACATCTTCTTGATGAAACCAGATGACCGAACAAGGTCACATCCCTGATCTTGAACTTTCAAAGCCAAAGCATGCTCAATAAAGAACATAAGATTGCGCGTAATTTAAACTTCCTACTTGTCGTAAGTAATTGTAAATGAAAGTAAGATATTCTGAGAAACGTATAAATATATTCTATGTACGCCTTATTTAAATTTTATTCACTCTGAAAATATCTTTTATTCACTTAGATTTTTTTAAAATAGTTTTATAGAACGTTAACAGAAAAATTAATATCTAAAAATACATAAAAACTAATAAACACCGATGTCGCTAAAAGAAGAATAAAGCCTACTATCGCTCGAAGAACTGGACAGTTGATGACTAGTAGAGGGTCATCTTTTTATTATCTCATTTAGACATTCTATAAAATTTATAATTAAAAAAAAAAAAAAACGTTGGTAAACCCAGTTTTTAAATGACATAGCCCACGTCAGTCGTGGCCTTCTCATGGCTTCAGTCAACTTCGGTTTCTTCTTCCTTGGATGATAGGCCTTGTAGCCAGCCTCAAAAAGTCTTCTGAGGATGGTTTACTGCTTTCTAAAAGCAATGTTCTGGTTACCCAGTGCAGCTTTCAACTGTCTTGAAGAGTTTTTTCTGCAATTTCTGCTTAAATTCAGTAAAACTCTATCATCACGTTATAAAGAGATCCGTTTTTTCCCACATCGTTCAACTTGTGTTCGCTGTTCAATTTCTATTCAAAATGATGTTTCTCTTTATCCTTACTACAGTTTTTCGAGACACAGAAGGTCTATTGGCAATTTCAGCTTGGGTCAGTCAAGTTAGAATTTTGCAAGAGAACTTGAATCTGTCTACGTTTTCTTGGACAAACGTCTTTCCTGCCACCCATTTTAATTACTGCTATAGAAAATGCCTTAAACAATGTTATTTTTTAGTTAAAAACCTGCATTTAATACGAGAAAAGTAGAGAAACATTTAAAACACTGAAATTAATAATTAGAAGTGATATTATTTGATTTGTAACAGGTAAGCCAACAATGTCAACAGAACAAAATTTCTGGATTTTGTAATGATTAGTGTTGTCACTCACCTATACAAAATATAAACAAAACAATCGCGAAATATCTCATTTATATTGAAGTCAATACTCAGTGTAATCTTTGTAACCAGCTTATTACGCTATTAGGGCGATTTATTTTAATATAATCATCTTAGAAACTAAGTTTTGGGAATTTTTTTCGAATGGGACTAATAATTTGGCCAATACTGTATATCTATAATAAAATTAACTTCTATAATAAAATATCTTCATAGTTAAATGCTTATTTTATAAAATCGAATATTTCCTTCATCATTTAGATTTAATTCATCAGATTTAATATATAATACACATGTCAGTAACTAAGAGGAAAACAATAATTATTATTCTTATCATTTTTTTTACATTTGTACACTGCAAAAAATAATTGTTGATTTTACAGTATAAAACTGGCACCCAGCTGCCAGTATTATACCGTAAAATTAACAGTATTAAACAGTAAAATAAGCAGTAATACGCTGCCGTGCAAGCAGTAATACGCTACCGACGGGTTCCATCTAGTAGAAAATAAAATAAAATATATAAATAAATATAAGTAAAAACTTTTACTTTCGAAATACAATTAAGTCTCCTACTTAATTGTTGGACTCTTTTTCTATCATGATTTATGAATATCATGGTTTAAGATACTAGTTAATTGTCAAGTTTCCGAAACACAAAATCGTATATGTTATTTTTGTTATTAACACCCTTTTTCAACGCATTTACAAAAGGCACAACAATGAATGACATATCATTCGAAAGGTTTTTGAACCGGCTTCTGACATAGTACACTTACATTTCGTTAAAACACGATTTTTTTATTAAAAAAATGCAATTAATTAAAAAATAAATCAGCATTGTTTTCATAAATGAAATGAGAGGTTTTTCTCAAATAAAGGTTGCCACATAAATAATATACCCCATTATATGGTGCTCAGCAATGATTATAAAAAAATAAATAGTACAAAAAGATAAAGTGGGATGCCTCTGCACGGGCTTATTTTATATTTATGATTAAAAAGCAAAATTCAAATTCAAATGTTTAGAAGAAAAAGACTTTATATGTATTAAATTTATTTGTCTTTGTTCGTTGTTTTCCCCGAAGCAGATGACGTCATCCTCTAATACAGTTAAAATACAATTGTTATTTTTTTTCCCTCGTTCGTGCCTTTTGCTATCTTTGATCAATTTTTACTGTAACTTTGATGGGATAAATAGTATTTTTACCATGACTGTAAATTATAGTATATTCGAATTTTAACATGATCACGTTAACAGAAAATAAAATATAAATAAAATAAATAAAATATAATAATAAAATAATATAAATAAAATAATATAAATAAAATCTTCAAGTAGAAATAACACTTTCAAGAGCAAAATAATATACTTATCAGAATATTTTGTTTAAAATTCAAGGTAATCTGATTATATATTTATGAATGTCAGAGTACAGCTATGTTGGCTAACACATAATATATAAATATCACCATTTAATGTACATGGATAGACTGAATTTGTAAACGCAAATAATAAAAAAAATAATAAAATGGTCAAATTCAATAGTCACTTCTTTGTTGAAATCAATCAAAATCGCAATTAAGTTAAAAATATTTAAAATGAATTTTAATGTTGGCAAATAAAAATTATGTAATATTGGATTTCAATATTAGCACAATATGTCAATAACACACTTTCTAATACTGATGAATTATTGAACAAACCTATTTCAAAATTTAGGTTTGATGTTTGAGCTTATATGTATATTTTGCAGCTGATATGATGTCGGGTGAGTCATTATTAAACAAAAATTAATCGGCTACTTCGAATGTTACTTTTAATTATAAGAATGTAGAAAACATTTCGTATAATCTGTGTTCGATTGTAAATGCTAAAAGTAAAACCCAGAAAAAAAAAAGAGCCAAGAAAGATTAAATCTTCTTGGCTCTTTTTTTTTCTGGGAACATCCAAGAAAGATTAAATCCGTTTAATCTTTCTTGGATGTTACTATAAATACTAAAAGTAAAACCCAGAAAAAAAAGAGTTAGCATCCAAGAAAGATTAAATCCGTTTAATCTTTCTTGGATGTTACTATAAATACTAAAAGTAAAACCCATAAAAAAAAGAGTTAACATCCAAGAAAGATTAAATCCGTTTAATCTTTCTTGGATGTTACTATAAATGCTAAATACTGATAAATACTAATAGTAAAACTCAGAAGAAAAGAGTTAACATCCAAGAAAGATTAAATCCGTTTAATCTTTCTTGGATGTTACTATAAATACTAAATACTGATAAATACTAAAAGTAAAACCCATAAAAAAAGAGTTAACATCCAAGAAAGATTAAATCCGTTTAATCTTTCTTGGATGTCACTACAAATACTAAATACTGAAAAATACTAAAAGTAAAACCCATAAAAAAGAGTTAACATCCAAGAAAGATTAAATACGTTTAATCTTTCTTGGATGTTACTATAAATACTAAATACTGACAAATACTAAAAGTAAAACCCAGAAAAAAATAGTTAACATCCAAGAAAGATTAAATCCATTTAATCTTTCTTGGATGTTATTATAAATACTAAATACTGATAAATACTAAAAGTAAAACCCAGAAAAAAAAAGTTAACATCCAAGAAAGATAAAATCCGTTTAATAGTTACAACAAGAATGAAAAATTATGCATCAAGCATAGATTATGAAACACTCTCCAACATTAACAGAATATTATTACGAGATTTCATTTTTTTTCGTTACAATGAAATGAGATATCTCAAGAAGCAGTTTAAAAAAACATATAACTCAGTAAGAATTCATTTTTAGCAATTGCTACCCGTATCCGATAATGTATGTGAATTTTTTCGTGCAGCCCTGTGTATGATGTAACAATTTATGCACACCCAGTAATACACTAAAAATTAAATAACTTTAAAAATGCGTACCTCAGCGGAAAACACACTTCCAGCAATTATCGATCATAATCAGTCCTGTAACCGAATTATTTTGTGTGTCTCTGTAAATGAACTATCGTTCGTCGACCAGACAGACAGATAAAACAAATTCATAAACATTTTTCAACTATGTTGGAAAGTGTGGAAAAAGAAAAAAAAATTGTTTGTACCCTAAATTAATGCTACAAATTTCATAATCTATAGAAAACATGTTGTACTGCACTCCTGTGATTTCTTTTTTAAATGTCAGTATATTTCATGTATCATGACATCATTAAAATACGCCGCAAACATTTTCTCCCATATATCTTAATATAATGGAATTCTTTTGTGTGTCCCTATAAACGCTTATAATAGTATTATTTACAGCCCTGTATATTATGTAAACACTTTCGTTTACATCACATATTAAGCTAAAATTTAATTCATGTAAAAAACACATAAGGCAAATTAAAACTCACTTCCAGCAATTACCAACCATAAACGACAATGTATTTTGTTCTTTGCGTATATATAATACTACTATATATAATGCTACTTATAATACTACTATAACTACGAACTACTATAAATGCTACCTATACAGTTGAAGAAGCACACTATAGATCATTGTGATATTATTATATATATTATTATATATTAGATATTATTCAACCTCTGAAATTCGTATAAATTTTATTATGTTCGAAATATCGTAACATTAATAAGAAACATCGCAAACGATTTTCCCCACATACACTATAATGTAACAGAAATCTTTTGTGTGTCCCTGTAAACGAACTATAAATGCTACACAGTTTTCCATACCGATCCGGACATTGTATTGTAAACCTTAATAATATATAAAAATTACACAACAATCTGAGTATATTTACGAGAGTTAGAGTACGGCCAGACAGATAAACAAATTCATAAACACATTTCAACTATGTTAGAAAGCGTTAAAAAAAAGGAAAAAAAAATTTGTACTCTGAATTAATGAATGAAGTGAAAAGCTTGTAAGAACCTACGGATACACAATTGTAACGTAAAAATGCGGTCAAACCTCATTGGTGGCTAGTGGGTCACTTTGGTAACCGTTACTTACGTGACCAACTCTAACAAGTGGACCACGCCTGATTCGCACATGCAACACTGAGATTTTTATCATGTAAACAAATATTTCGTCGATTGACTTACATTAAGGTAATTGCATTATGTCAAATGATACATATTTTTTAACCTCAAATTTAACATTTTTATATTTTGCCGGATATTTTGCCAAATATCCGGATTTTCAATACCCGTATTTTCTAATATAATTTTTTTTTCTTATTTAATCTAAAAAATTATGTGTTCAATAAACTGAAAATTTTTGTAAGAAATTAGTGGTAATGAAAAATCCGGAGTATTAGCAACTCTGTTATTATACATTTTTTAGGGTTTCGTTCATTTCACGAAACTCTATTCGTCCCGCTACGTTGTCTGTCCGTCACAGTGCTGGTTCTCAGAAACTATAAAACGCACAGAAATTAAATTTTGTGTACTTATAGCTGAATACCTACTATGAAACTCAAAATCATAAAATTTGAAAAAATCGTATTATTTTAATATAGACAGATAAAAAACCAAAAATCTAACAGCCTTTTCCTATTAAATTTAAACATTTTTTGTTATACCAGTTGCCAACAATTAAAAATCCACAATAAAATTCTTACTACAATAATTAATTTTCTATTGAAATATTTCCACGTGAAAAATGAAAATGAAATAAAAAGTTTCACCAATTGAAAAAAAAATCTCTGACGGCTCGGCCTACAGGCACAGGTAGATTTCGAAGATGCAGACCGTGGGGCGCCTGTTTGTTGGGAATTGTGGAAGACATGACCTTTTTGCCATGATGCGGCAGTTGGAACCGCCTACTTCGAAACCTAACTTGTTTCCAGGCGGAGCCAGCAGGGATTTTTTTTTTTTTTTTTTTTGCTATAAGAGTTGGTCCTATAAAAAACTTGTTAATATAAAAGTTTTAGATAATATTAAGAGAATTTATAATAAATTTAAGCATATTTGAAATCTTGAGAATTGACGAAGTTATGAATTTTTTTCTTCTAAAACCCCCCTCCCCCCCCCCTTGGGGCAATTTTTAAATATATCAAAAATCTGTCATACATAAATTTTCGGCCCTTCTCCTAGAAGTAATGATAACTTCAACCGGATTCTATACGTATCATAATTAAGAAATTATGAGAGTTTTTCTGTTTTCACAAAAAGCCCCCCCATCCCCCCCCTTGGTTCGATTTTGCCCATTAACGAACTTGACCCGAGATTTTATGCCCCTTGATTTTATGTATCAGTTTCGAAAAGATGCAACTTGTTTGCAGGCGGAGCTGGCAGGGATTTTTTTTGTTTTTAATTTTCTTTTTCTTCGCTATAAGGGTTGGTCCTATAAAAAACTTGTCAATATAAAAGTTTTAGATAATATAAAGAGGATTTATAATAAATTTAAGCGGATTTGATATCTTGTGAATTGACGAAGTTATGAATTTTTTTCTTCTAAAACACCCCCTCCCCCCCCCCCCCTTGGGGCCATTTTCAATTATATCAAAAATCTGTCATACATACATTTTCGGCCCTTCTCCTAGAAGTAATAATTACTTTAAACGGATTCGATACGTATCATAATTAAGAAATTATGGTGGGGTTTTCTGTTTTCACAAAAAGCCCCCCCCCTCCCCCCCCCCTTGGTTCGATTTTGCCCATTAACGAACTTGACCGAGATTTTATGCCCTTTGATTTTATGTATCAGTTTCGAAGAGATCCGTGCAGAATTATTGCAGTTATCGTGTCCATAAAAAAGTGGCATAGATAGATAGATAGATATATAAAGTTTTGAACTGGGGCTGGTTTTGGGTTCTGGGAATCATGATCGGCGTAGATCTGCAGAAATTTTTCAAAAATTCCAACTTAGGTGAGAATGTAATAGGTAGTATTTCTTACGAAATCTACCTAAAAAAAAAAAGACTAATATGACGTCATATTGGTAATAAAACTGAAATTTTCAAACATTTCTCAACAATACAAGAAGTATGAGTATATGTGTAAGTACAGAAAGCAAGTTAATATGATGTCATTAGAGAATTAAAAAGAAAATTAATCTGACGTCATATTGGAAGTTGAACGGACTTTTTAAAACGTTTGAGAATAATACAAAGAGAGTATCAATATATGAGTAATAGAGAAAGCAAGTAGATATGACGTCAGCAAGTGATTATAACGTCATATGAGTTTGACGAACGTATTGAATCATGATAAAAACCCGATTATGGAAATATTGGCATATTTTAACATTTTGAAGGTATCTCTCTATACAACATATTTATTTTGAAATTGATTTTTTTTTTAATATCGCATTCCGTTCACATGACAGATGTTATTATGACAGAGTATAATAGCGGGCTTCGCCCGCTATCGGACCGGTTTAGATTTTCGAAAAAACGAAAAAAATAGACCAGTAAATTTTTACTTTATAAAAAAACATAACTTTTTTTTTTTTTTAATGAAATTTATTTGGATTTATTAAAGAAAGGATAAAGTGTTTTGAAAGGATTATTAAACGAAACCCTTTATGCGGTCTTCGATCACACTTACCCACTTGTTTATACTTGTATAATGGTCTATAAAGTATACACAAGTATGAAAGTTTAACTTCTTATGCCTGTGCATTTTCATCTGGTAATGATTTAAAAGAAAAATTTTGACAATTTTTAAATGAATTGATTCTGCATAAAATTACATATCTCGATGCAAAATTAAGCTATATAAAATAAAAATATCATTTACTTTAAAATGGAATGTGCTTCCATATGATATATCATATAATAATATATTTTCTAATTTTTAAATTGAATATCTATAATTTAGAAATTAAAAAATTAGTAAAACTTGTGCTGATATTTTTTCTTTCATAATTTTTGTGCATTTTTTCAATTTGCTATATAAATAGAATTATAGTTTTAAAATATATGTTTTTCATCTACATACATGCATAGTTTCACTACAGTTAAGATCTTGAATGAGAAAATATAATTGAATAAATAAATTTCAATCTTTAAAAAACAAGAAGGAACTATGTACTTGCAGTCATCACATTAATATTAACGTTGGGGGGGGGGTGATATTTTGAAGATAATTTGTTGAATAAAACACTTGATTTAAATCAAGTGTATATGATTATTTGCAAGTTAAGTGATCCTTCCGTACTATTTTTAATCACCTTTGTTTTCAGGATTCATATATTAACGTTTTGTCTTCTTATATCTATCTACTCTTCTATTCTTATTGTCATATTTTTCATTTATTATTAATTATTATTTTAAATGTTTGATTCAAATTTTGACTATGCTGGATTCTGTCTAAATATAAATTTCCCATTGTGATATTTAAAACAATCATGAACATTTACTTAAGATTGTTATAGACTTTAAAATAATGCGGCACTCAGTAATTTTTTCAAGTATATATTAATATTTTTAGATGCTAATTTTCAAAATTTAACTGAGAAAACCAATATAAATATAAATAATAAAATGCTGATAATATATTACTTACATGCATTTTCATCAGAGTTTCAATCTAAGGTCACTGTAAGATCATATTCTGATCATTTATAATTCAAAAAGGGGTATGAAAATACTTATATATAAAAAATATAGAATTTATGAATATATAATAATGAATTTTGTATTATATACTTTAGGTATATGTAAAAAACGTATCGCAAATACATATTTCACAAACATTCATGAGCAGGGCTTTACAAATTTGATAAAATATGGTAGCCAGCAAAAAATTCCAGTCGCCAGTAAAAAATATTTACCCCCCCCCCCCCCACCCTCCCCCGTCATTTATTAAATTAAAATGCAAACGAGTTTTATGAATTAATTGAGAAAAAATAACAACAAGCATAGTTTAGAACTAGGACTTCCCTCAAAGGGATTAGTCTGAGTGATATTGCTGAGAACATAAAGTTAACAATTACGATATAAAGAAGATATCAACAAGAATCTAAGTGAATATACAGCATATGATAGACAAGAGATAGATAAAGATACAACATATGAAAAATAGCAAATTAAATGATATAATTACAAAATATCATATATAAATTCATATACTGTTATGTTTTCATATGCATTTTTTTATAACATTTGGCAAATAATCTCATTTTCTTAAGCGGGAATTGCTCAAAACTTTAAAAAAAAACCGCCGGATCTTTTATAACGATATTTTTAAAGTCACATAATCAGATTTGCAGCCAATAGCGTATTGTAGCAAGTGTAGTTTAACGCAATTTTAATTTAATTTTTGCAGCATTTTCTTTGTGACAAATATCAAAATAAAATATTAAAAAATAAAATATTAAATATTGAAATATTAAATCAAATATTTAATATTTGAATTAAAAAAATTCCCTTTGTTTATTTGTATAACTATTTATAGAAACTCGTATACTTCAAACCACATTGATAACATGCTTTGCTACAAACGTGTCTACCAGTCTAACTACTCGTATGTCTTAGCTGTGTCTCTCTCCGAACTCATCTGTCTACTGTCTCTCTACTCTTCTGTATACCCGTCTCAGTATCCGTCTGTCTTTCTACCCGATTCTTTAATCGTGTCTCTACCTGTCTCGCTTCACGTTACACTACTCGTCTATCAACACGTCTGTCTGTCTATATACCCCTCTCTCTACCCGTCTGTCAAGTCGTCTCTGTACTCGTCTCTCTATCCACCACGCTACCCGTCTCCCTACCTATCTCACTACCCCTCTGTCAACCCTTTTTTGCACCTGCCTCGCTACCCGTCTGTCTATTCGTTTCGCTACCCGTTAGCTTATCTCTGTCGCTATCCGTCTCTCTACCCGTCTGTCTACCCGTTTGTTGTCTATCTATCTTTCGCCAACTCTTCCCAATATTTAAACAATTTAGTAAACGGAAGCCGTTTATCTGTTATTAAATGCAAACAGGAGTAATTTATCTAAAGAGTGTAATCAGATGCAATTTTTTTAAATACATACATAAACCAGCATAATAATTCACCAGTTTTATTTTCATAGTAGTTTATGTCATTTGACAGTAAATCTCAACTTCTTCAACCCGAACTGCGTCAAGCTTTTTAAAAAAGCCCCAAGGTCCGTATAACTGGGAAGGGGAATTGTCCTCAGGGCTATTAGATACATGTTATTAAGTTAAGTGAAAGTTTCGTAATCGGGTTCGCAGCCAATTTCTTATGTCAGAAACCATGGCTTCACGCCATTTTAAATTCATTTCTGTAACTTTCTTTTTCTTTTTTTGGTGGGTGGTTGGGGGGGGGGGGGGGGGTTCCAAATATATACACTTAAATTCAAACTTTTGCCCCCATGTTAATATTAGTGTTGTTTGTATTATCAATTAATACTTTGTTGATCGAGCTTCATTCGAAACAAATGTAAAAGACTTCTACAGTTTTTTTTTTCTAGGAGAAAGTTCCGTAATCGGGCCCTAAGCTAATCGGGGAATTTAATATCATTATTGTTTCTAACCCTTATAGAGTTAAAACAATATTGTTGCTAGCATTACTCTTGTTTGTGACCAACCTCTTCTGTGTATCTGAATAGGGAAAAGTTCCGTATCATGTACTGGTTGGTACCAAAGTCAGTTGTAGAATCTTACAAATTTTTCTAGAGAGCGGAAAAACGTTTTTTAAAATATTTACAAATATACGTTTATTAAATCATGTTTTTGAGCCATTTTAAAAAATTAAGTACGGTGCTAAAATAAAATTTTATTGCCATTTTCGATATTTTAATAAGAAATGAAAATACATAGCAAACAAATTTAACAAAACTAAGCCATTTTTGGGTACTTCTCTATTATCCCGTCGACCACGTTTCATAACAAAAAACTATCGCCAAACTAAGATTAAACGCCAAAAATACAGTCCCATTTACTTGATGCCAGAAGCATTATACGTATTTGTTATGCCATCAAGTGGTTTTTAATTCGACATTTGCGTGTATTTTTCATTATGTTTTACTGATTTATTAGTTATTTCATTCATTAAAGTAACAATTGTGTCCTTAAATTCTTATATTTTATTTATTTTGATATTTCAATGGCAACGTTCTCCCGTTTATTTAGCGTTACAGTTTGGCGATAGTTTTTTGTTATGAAAAGTGGTCGACGGGATAATAGAGAAATAACCATTTTTTGTGATAAATAATTGTTATTGCCAGGGGGGCAAATTGTAAACAATTAATAAGCGAACTAAAAAAATTACCGGAAAAAACTTGTGGGAATCTCAAGAAAAAAATATCTGATATAAATAGCATTTAAAATCTTAAAATGAAGAAGTGGTCCGTATAAAAATGCAAAACATTATACACCTGATATAAGAATTTTTTAATTTTTTTATATTTCCGAAAGCACAGATAAAAGGGTAAAAATCCCGGCACAGATGCCATATACTCACCACGTTGGCGCGATTTTCCCCCCGCCCCTTTGGCGAAAACTGTTTGTTGTGTTTGTTTACTTTTATTTTTTATTTTAATTCTATAGATTATTTTTATATGTATATCAATATTAATTTAGGCACAGATGTCATATACGCACCAGATTGGCACGATTTTTCCCCCGCCAATTTGGCGAAAACTTTGTTTTTGAATATTAGTTACAAATACCATACAATAATAGCATGTAATTTTTTATTTCAATATAAAAATAAAATAACGTAATAAATGAAATAGCTCCTATTATTCAAAAATGGGAAATAAAAATAAATAAATGATAGTTTGATATAAATAAATATTGATATATATAATAAAAACAATTTATAGAATTAAAATAAAAAATAAAAGTTAATAAACAACAATTGAAACAAAATAACCGGGTTACCATGTGAGGCATAAAATTGCCATTTTGTTGCAATCGCGCCAATGTGGTGCGTATATGACATCCGCGCCTTTATTTATATCAAACTATTATTTATTTATTTTTATTTCCTTTTTAAAAATAACAGAAGCTGTTTCATTTATTACGTTATTTTATTTTTATATTGAAATAAAAAATCACGTGTACTATTTGTCACACTATTTGTAACTAATATTCAAAAACAAAGTTTTCCCCAAGCTGGTGGAGGGAAAAATCGCGCCAACGTGGTGCATATATGACATCTGTGCCTTGTTTCATTTCACATAGAGGTACTGCTCTATTATCCCGTCGACCACTTTTCATAACAAAAAATTATCGCCAAACTGTTAGATTAAACGCCAAAAATGCAGTCCCATTTACTTGATATCAGAAGCATTATACGTGTTTGGGTGCGATCCAAGGGTTCACCACTGCTTGGCGCGTTTTCAAAAAATTGCCAAATTTGTGCGTTTCTGCCTGTTGTCTCCCGGAGTGGCAACCTCCAGAAAACAACAGGCAAAAGCGTGCAAATTGAAATGGCGATAATCAAAATAAAGCAAAAATACATATTTTAAAACATTTAAAAGCAAAATAATGTCAAAATAACGTTTTTAAAAACACAGATTTTTTGTTTTAAAAAAAAATCCACTTTTTGGAATGGCTAGGTAAGAATTAAACTCACCTGCTTTTGTGCGGAGTGTTCCGAAAACCACGCAAATTGAAATCGCGAGAATCAAAATAAAAGCAAAAATAATTAATCTAAACCTTTAAACAGCAAAATAACATCAAAATACATTTATGAAAAATAAAAGAGAACCAATGATCTCGACCTAATCCTTACTCAAGCCACCATTTAGCGCTTTTAAAAAATGATGCCACACTGGCGATTTCTAAATTTTTTACTTACATTTATCGTATTGTAACCCACAATAAGCAAGTGGTAAAATGTTGCCATTCTTAATTTTTAAATAGTTACACATAGGAAAAGTAATGGATTTAGCAATAAAAAGGTCCCTGAAAAATAGATTGCATTTATACGAGAGTAAAATTTTATTCGTTCAAAACAATTTGGAGAAAAGACATAATTTAAATACAGAATTATTAAATTAAACCCTACAGAGTTGATTTTTTTAGATACTGCATTTATGAGTGAAATAAAATATTTTATTTGACAAATTTAATAAGATACATATAAAAAAGATAATACGAGCAGTAAAAAACAACGTTTTCATCGATATTACATAAAAGTTAACGATTAATGTGAAGTTGAAAAAAACGAAAATACACGAAATTCCTTAATGCCGCAATCACTGTACCGCACGTATGATCGCTTCGCGGACATGAAACCGAAAAAAAAAACATCACTGGATACAGCAACCTCGTCGTATCGGAATCCTAAGAAATACACGAAATTCGTTAATGCCGCGATCACTGTGCCGCACGTATGATCGCTTCGCGAACATGAAACCGAAAAAAAAACATCACTGGATACAGCAACCTCGTCGTATCGGAATCCCAAGAAAAACACGAAATTCGTTAATGCCGCGATCACTGTACCGCACGTATGATCGCTTCGCGAACATGAAACCGAAAAAAAACATCACTGGATACAGCAACCTCGTCGTATCGGAATCCCACGAAATACACGAAATTCGTTAATGCCGCGATCACTGTACCGCACGTATGTTCACTTCGCGAACACGAAACCGAAAAAAAAACATCACTGGATACAGCAACCTCGTCGTATCGGAATCCCACGAAATACACGAAATTCGTTAATGCCGCGATCACTGTGCCGCACGTATGATCGCTTCGCGAACATGAAACCGAAAAAAAAAACATCACTGGATACAGCAACCTCGTCGTATCGGAATCCTAAGAAATACACGAAATTCGTTAATGCCGCGATCACTGTACCGCACGTATGATCGCTTCGCGAACATGAAACCGAAAAAAAACATCACTGGATACAGCAACCTCGTCGTATCGGAATCCCAAGAAAAACACGAAATTCGTTAATGCCGCGTTCACTGTACCGCACGTATGTTCACTTCGCGAACACGAAACCGAAAAAAAAACATCACTGGATACAGCAACCTCGTCGTATCGGAATCCCACGAAATACACGAAATTCGTTAATGCCGCGATCACTGTGCCGCACGTATGATCGCTTCGCGAACATGAAACCGAAAAAAAAAACATCACTGGATACAGCAACCTCGTCGTATCGGAATCCCAAGAAAAACACGAAATTCGTTAATGCCGCGTTCACTGTACCGCACGTATGATCGCTTCGCGAACATGAAACCGAAAAAAAACATCACTGGATGCAGAAACCTCGTCGTATCGGAATCCCAAAAAATACATGAAATTCGTTAATGTCGCGATCACTGTACCGCACGTATGATCGCTTGCGAACATGAAACCGAAAAATAAACATCTCTGGATGCAGCAACCTCGTTGTATAGAGATCACAAAAATACACGAAATTTGTAAATGCGGCGATCACTATACCGCATGTATGATCGCTTCGCGAACATGAGACTTCCATGAAAACTTCAATCAATTAATTCACACTGTTCTAAAGTAACAAGAGTAGCCACTCACATACATAAATTTTTTTTAAAAAAAATCAAGATTTAAATAAAGAAGCAGATGATGAATATCATGACATAACCATTTAATGACATAAGTGTTATTTAACTGTATTAAAAAAAACATGTTTTAAATGACTAATAAATCATTAAATATCATTAAAATACAAATAAAAGTCGAATAATCATTTGATGACGTAACAAATACGTCATACGTAACAAACGCGTCATCACAAAAAATATCATTGCTCAGCCTTTCCAACAATAAAAGAGCTACATCTGGCTAACTATCCACAATTTGGCACGATTGAGAAATGATGAGGGTTGCAAGAGTCAGTCTGCTATCGCGCGCGCGCTAGCACGCCAATACAAACGGACGCCAAGCAGGGGTGAACTCTTGGATTCACCCCGTGTTTGTTACGTCATCAAGTGGTTTTTAACGCGACATTTGCGTGTATTTTTCATTATGTTTTACTGATTTATTAGTTATTTCATTCATTAAAATAACAATTGTGTCCTTAAATTCTTATATTTTATTTATTTATGTATTTTGATATTTCAATGACAACGTTCTCCCGTTTATTTGGCGATAGTTTTTTGTTATGAAAAGTGGTCGACGGGATAATAGAGAAGTACCCACATATGTATTGATACTTTTATGTTAACTTGGCGCAGTTGATAAATCGCCAAATATTTTTCTCATAACATCTTCATATTGCATTCATTTCATTTAAATATAAATCTTTCACTGATTTCATTTGAAATACATACATTAAAAATACACGTCTTTCACTCATTTAATTTAAAATACACGCCTTTCACTAATTCCATTTAAAATACTAAAAAGGAAAAGAAAATAAGAAATAATGCCACAAATCGAAACCTTTTATTTAAACATCAAAGAATTGTTCCTAACATACACACGCGAAATAAAAAAGCTGCTAATGGTGTGATTTACGCCAAATCTCTAATACTAATACTACTCTTACTAATCTCTAATACTTTTCAAGCAGAAAAAATTCCAGATTAACTTTCCAATTTTATTAAATTGAAATATATTTTATTGTGCTGAATATTAGTGCTTGCATATTTTTTTGCTCCATGTATTCCATGAACTTTTGAATTCCGATTGTCTACGAAAATCTCCCACCGGTGAAAATGACGTACGCACAAAATTTAGTGACGTATGTACTTTAATTGTGCTTTTTTATCTATTTTTTTAATATAACTTCCAAACGGTTTGACACTTATTCTTGGTAATAAATAGACGACGTTGTCACCTTTATAGGTACCTGCTGTAAAAATTTGAACGAAATCCGTTAAATATTTTTTGAGTTATGCTTGACGAAAGGTTTTAATATCCATCGTAGCTATATATGGGGCAAAGTAATACTGCGCTGTGTATGAGTCTTCGTTGCACTCAGACAATTATTAGTTACAAAGCTTCAACTGCAGAATACAGAATACTGAACTGCATTTGTACTGCTGTATTATGTTGTATTCTTGAAATTTTAGTTAAGTTTTATAGATTTACTTCAAATGAATTACTTATAATCACTTGTATGTTATTATTCTTTAAAATGAATGTGATATAGTAATCAATTTTAATTCCGACCACAAAAACTTACAAAACTACTTGAGCATTGTTTAGCACTATATCTCATTTTAGATGCAACAGAGGTTGGATTGACACTATTTATTACTGTTTTATTGAAACCTACCCCCCATCCCCATTCTAATCACATGACATGCTAGTTGGCTAGAGCGGAAAATAATGGCATTTTCTGTGCATGATATGGAAAATACCTTTTAAACTGGGTTCTTCCATTAAAAGTATCAGAGAAGAGGAAGAACACTGCTTTTCGCACACAAGTAAGGGGAGAGAAAAATACCGTTTGTGTTCATTTCTTAGGTCAATTATTGTACAAAAAAAAAAAAAAAAAAAAAAAAAAAAAAAAAAAAAAAAACCGCCAGATTAAAGAACTCGGTCGCCAGATTAAATAACTCGGTCGCCCTTGGCGACCTGGCGACCGCATTTGTCAAGTCCTGTCCATGAGCTTACTACAACATATTCGTTCAAATCGGGATTAAAATATCAAGTGCTTCTTCGGGCTTGCGTGTTTATAAAACGTATATGATTCACCTTTAAAAAAGACACATAGAAATTTATAGCCTAAGGATTAGTTTCGAAATATATCTTGTTTCCCCTTTTCTCTTATTGTTACTATTAGCTACGAATATGTTGATGGAATTTTCAATATTTGAATTTTTCTATCAAGAAGAAAGGAAGAAAAAAAGCCTTTTCTGCAATTCTTTCGTTTTCAAAAGCAATTCCGAATAATAGCCTTTCATTTCCAGAGCCCATTACCAGTTAACCTTATTTCCCTCTAACATTTCGAAAACATTATTATCCCTGTGTTAGCCTGCATTAATAATTAAATGCTTAAAAATTGCATAATCTAAATTTCTTTTATGTCTCCACTGCCCTAGAAAACAACTTGTAATTATGAGATTCGTAAATACGATTTTTGTTTTGTATAACAAATATTCGTTAGCTAATAAGGTATTATGACAAGGAAAGATGGGTGAAGTTACATATTGGTAGTTTTTGACTTTCTACTATTTCCCAGAAAGCCGCGCATTCGCGGTAGCGTATTACTGCTTATTTATCTGTTTATTACTGTTAATTTTACGGTATAATACTGGCAGCTGAGATGCCAGTATTATACCGTAAAATCAATTTTTTTTTTTTTTTTTTTTTTTTGCAGTGTATAACCTTTTGCGCAATATTAAACAAGAAGGAAAATCATGCTTCAAGCATACATTATTTAACACTTTCCAACGCTTCCAAAATAATTTTACAAATCATACCGTTTAATAAGCTGAAAAATAACATCTAAGTAAACAATTTGGAAAACGCATAACATAGTTAAAAACATAATTTCAGGAATTTCCAACATATACAATATTCGGAAAAATATCCGAAAACTTTTATTTAGTCCTGTATAAGATCGATAAATTTGTACAAATACTACATAGGATACTAAATTTTAGTTCAGTTAAGAAACGCGTAGCACAGTTTAAAATTCTCCTTCTGGAGTTTCTGTCAATAAACGGAAATGTGTTCGCGAACTTTTGTGCTTCCCTGTATATGATCTACAGAATTTATACACACCACGTAATAAACAAAAAGTGAGTTAAATTTAAAATCGCGTTCAGTAACTTAAAACGCACTTCTAGGAATTATTGTTAACAGACAGTAGAGAATTCTTTTGTGTGTCCCTGTAAATGAACGATGACTGCTATACACGCAATATTCTGTAGTAAGCCTCTTGTAATGCACCTTAGTGATATATATAAATTCCAATGCGTTTAAAATAGTGAAACATTATTTAAATAAACCGCAGACGATTTTTCTCCATAGACGTAATGCAACGGAATTCTTTTGACTGTCCCTGTAAATTAACTATAAGTGCTATGCACACCCTATTCCATATTAAGCTTATTGTAATACACCTTGTGATATATATCAATTACAATGTGTTTACAATTGTGTAACATCACTAAATTAAACCACAAATGATTTTTCCCCATAGACCTTAATGTAAAGGAATTCTTTTGAGTGTCCCTGTAAAAAAACTATAAGTGCTACACACTTCCGTTGAAATAGGAAACGTGCTATAGATAACGACAATAACATATAAAAATTGCAAGGTAATCCGAGCATATTTACGGGAGTTAGAGCACGGCCAGACGGCCAGGCAAACCGAAATCATAAACACTTTTCAACTAGGTTGGAAAGTGTTAAAAAAGAAGTAAAAGATGTTCTTTTATTAACATGTAGTGAGAAAAGGACTTTTTGACATAATAAATATATCTTTATAAATGTAAAACTGGAAGAAAAATGGTGCGTCAAGCATAGATTATGAAACACTTTCCAACTGTATCCAGACTATTATAATGTAACTTCATCGTTTAAAAAGGTCAAAGAAGATATCTAAGTAAACAACATAGAAACTGCATAATGCATTTGAAAATCAATTTCAGAAATTACTGTCCATAGCTGGAAAGTTATTCGAATTATTTTGTGCATCCCTGTACATGATTTATAGACATGTATCTACGTTACATATTATGCTAAAATTTAGGTCAGATACAAAACGCATAACATGGTCGAAAATTAACATTCAGCAATTTCCATCAATAGACGGAAATGTACTCGATAGCTACAGATTTTTAAACACGCCTCACATTAAACTAAAATTTTATTCTGTAAAAAAAAAAAAAAAAAAAAAAAAAAAAAGAGAGAGAGAGAGAGAGAGAGAAAGAAAGAAAATGAAAAAACGCATAACACAAATGAAAACGAACTTTCCTTACTATACGATGACAATGTATCCAGTTCTTTGCGTATACCTGTATGTGAATTTATTTTATTTATAAATAAATTGTGTATTTAATTTATTTATATTCTACAAACATATCATAGTATAATAAATGTTCAGCTAAAAAGGCAAGATTCAGTTGAAAAGTAGGCTTAAGCAATTTACGTTCATACACAATACCCAAACAGCAAATAATCCCTTCCCGAACCCTGAACTTCCGCTTCTGCCGACCTTACTCCCTGAGGTCGGCAGAAAAGGCGTCTTGTCCGGCCGGCAATCCCCCTCTCGACCGTTGCCTCCCGACTACTATTGAATCAATTTTGAAGTTTTTGGCTATTAGTTTTCGATCATTTGCTGACTTTATCATCTTTTGCCGAGTGCAATACGATATCATATGATATTTTGCCGATTAGTTAGCGATATCATGTAGGAAAAATTGTATACAAAGATGAGAAAATATCCGAAATTATAAACAGCAAATTATTTGCTCTAAATGCATTTTGTAGGTGCTTTCGTAGTTATATAAATACATAGTATTGTTTGTCGTCGTTTGATCCGTCCGTTCGTCTGTCCGCATATAACAGCACAAAAACTACCCAATCGAATGGTTTGAAATTTAATATATATAATCGTTGCAGAATTTTGTCGAGTCATTTCAAATTTCATTAAAATCGAATCAAAACTTAAAAAGATATTAATACAAATATTCTTCATTCTATTAAATCCTGTCATGCGTAATCTATAGAATAATAATAAAACGCAAATCATGTGACTGGGGAAAGCAAATACGGGCTGACCATTTCTTTTTTCATATACCAGGAGGCCATTTTTATTCAAAATTATTTTTTCGAATAAAATTGCATAAAAGTTACATTTGTAGAAAGATCATTCAAAAAAATTGTTTACTTCAGAGATGAGTTACATTCAAATATGCATAGATTCTGAGATAACTTCAGTTGAAATTGAGTTGGAAGCCGAATATCTCAATCCATTAAAGAAAATAAACACAATAGATTCGTTCATTATGATTCATAAAAAAATATTAAACCATGGAGGTAATAATTTGCAAAGCAAGATCTCCATAGTGAATTTTGCAGCGCTGTCTGGTGTCGAAAAACAAATTGCAACTGTAAACGTGGCATACGTAATAAGAAAAAAAAAGGCACGCTCATTTCGCTCATAGCAGACGATATAATTCATTTCACGGAAATAATAAAGATGATTTTTTTTTACATTCTAAAACTAGTTGTAAAACGAACGCACCTTATTTGTCACGTTTAACGTGCAATTTCCAACGTGTTAAATTATGAATTAGAATATACTGAGCTATTAAAGTAATTTTTTTAGAAATTATTAAGGTAAATTTTGGAATTAATAAAATACTTCGCTATAACTGTAATACAATTAAATAAGACATTTAAAAAAAATCCCTGACGGCTCGGCCTACAGGCACAGGTAGATTTCGAAGACGCAGAACGTGGGGTGCCTGTTTGTCGGGAATTCCGGAAGAAATGACCTTTTTGCGATGATGCTGCAGTTGGAACCGCCTACTTCGAAACGAAACTTGTTTGCAGGCGGAGCCAGCAAGGATTTTTTTTTTTTTTCTATAAGAGTTGGTCCTATAAAAAACATGTCAATATAAAAGTTTTAGATAATATTAAGAGGATTTATAATATATTTAAGCGGATTTGAAATATTGGGAATTGACGAAGTTATGAATTTTTTTCTTCTAAAACCCCCCTCCCCTTCCCTCCCCCCTCTTAAGGCAATTTTTAATTATATCAAAAATCTGTCATACATAAGTTTTTGGCACTGTTCCTAGAAGTAATAATAACTTCAAACGGATTCGATACGTATCATAATTAAGAAATTATGGTTTTTTTTTCTGTTTTCACAAAAAGCGCCCCCCCCCCCCTTGGTTTTATTTTGCCCATTAACGAACTTAACCGAGATTTTATGTCCCTTGATTTTATGTATCAGTTTCGAAAAGATGCGGGAGTTGGAACCGCCTACATAAAAAAATAACTTGTTTGCAGGCGGAGCCGGCAGGGATTTTTTTTGTTTTTAATTTTTTTTGCTATAACGGTTGGTCCTATAAAAAACTTGTCAATATAAAAGTTTTAGATAATACTAAGAGGATTAATAATAAATTTACGCGGATTTGATATCTTGTGAATTTACGAAGTTATGAATTTTTTTCTTCTAAAACCCCCCTTCCCCCCCTTAAGGCAATTTTTAATTATATCAAAAATCTGTCATACATACATTTTCGGCCCTTTTCCTAGAAGTAATAATAACTTTAAACGGATTCGATACGTATAATAATAAAGAAATTATGAGGATTTTTCTGTTTTCACAAAAAGCCCCCCCATTTCCCCCCCTTGGTTCGATTTTGCCCATTAACGAACTTGACCGAGATTTTATGACCCTTGATTTTATGTATCAGTTTCGAAAAGAAGCGGGAGTTGGAACCGCCTACTTCGAAAAATAACTTGTTTGCAGGCGGAGCCGGCAGGGATTTGTTTTGTTTTTAATTTTTTTTTTTTGCTATAACGGTTGGTCCTATAAAAAACTTGTCAATATAAAAGTTTTAGATAATACTAAGAGGATTAATAATAAATTTACGCGGATTTGATATCTTGTGAATTGACGAAGCTATGATTTTTTTTCTAATAAAACCCCCCTTCCCCCCCCCCCTTTGGGGTCATTTTTAATTATATCAAAAATCTGTCATACATACATTTTCGGCCCTTTTTCCTAGAAGTAATAATAACTTTAAACGGATTCGATACGTATAATAATAAAGAAATTATGAGGATTTTTCTGTTTTCACAAAAAGCCCCCCCATTTCCCCCCCTTGGTTCGATTTTGCCCATTAACGAACTTGACCGAGATTTTATGACCCTTGATTTTATGTATCAGTTTCGAAAAGATGCGGGAGTTGGAACCGCCTACTTCGAAAAATAACTTGTTTGCAGGCGGAGCCGGCAGGGATTTGTTTTGTTTTTAATTTTTTTTGCTATAACGGTTGGTCCTATAAAAAACATGTCAATATAAAAGTTTTAGATAATACTAAGAGGATTAATAATAAATTTACGCGGATTTGATATCTTGTGAATTGACGAAGCTATGATTTTTTTTCTTCTAAAACCCCCCTTCCCCCCCCCCCTTGGGGCCATTTTTAATTATATCAAAAATCTGTCATACATACATTTTCGGCCCTTTTCCTAGAAGTAATAATAACTTTAAACGGATTCGATACGTATAATAATAAAGAAATTATGTGAATTTTTCTGTTTTCACAAAAAGCCCCCCCATTTCCCCCCCCCCCCTTGGTTCGATTTTGCCCATTAACGAATTTGACCGAGATTTTATGACCCTTGATTTTATGTATCAGTTTGGAAAAGATTTATGCAGAATTTTTCCAGTTATCGTGGTCAGAAAAAAGTGACATAGATAGATAGATAGATAGATAGATAGATATATAAACTTTTGAACTGGGGGTGGTTTTGGGTTCTGGGAGTCATGATCGGCGCAGATCTGCAAAAATTTTTCAAAATTTCCAACTTAGGTGAGAATGTAATAGGTAGTATTTCTTACGAAATCTACCTAAAATGGGATAGATTTTAGATCATAGAAACTCGACAGTTTCTCGCCAAGCATAATAAACAGCAATGCATTGAACCGTAAATGAAAGGAATATTCGCCAATGGATGTCAAACTATTTTACAAAATTTTTTGTGCACTCTGTCTAGTTTATATTTTGCGGACGGGACAAAACGAGTTTTTGACACATCTATATCTCGCGTTCTATTTATGATACAAACAAAATTCTTGACTCTATGGAATGGGGCGTGGCAAGTGACTTAGAAATCAAAAGTAAAGAAAAATCCGACGAATAGGTTTTCAGTAAATGCTATTTTAAAAGTGCTGTTTTTTGCATTTTTTAAATCTTGTTCAGCCCAAAAACTGTTGACAGGGCTACAGCGATGTGTAATTATCGGATTTTTACGCGGTTTACGTCATTTGCATTGTTTTTATGAGTAGTTCAAACATTTGTAAGTTTCATGTAAAAATATTAATTAGTTTTTGATTTATATCAGTTTAAAGTTATTGATTCCTATACTTAACATATAGCAAAAAACTGTTGACAGGGCTACAGCAATGTGTAATTATCAGATTTTTACGCGGTTTACGTCATTTGAATTGTTTTTGTGAGTAGTTCAAACCTTTGTAAGTTTAATGTAAAAATATTAATTAGTTTTTGGTTTATATCAGTTTAAAGTTATTGATTCCTATACTTAACATAGAGCAAAAAAAAAATGAATGACCCAACTCTTTTAGTAATGGTCGTATGCACATGATATTAAGATATGTTATTACAGTCGACCCAAGTATGCGTCCTATTATAAAAAAAATAGTAGCATTTAAGGTTCGTTTACAGGGTCTCACAAACGATATTCTGATATAGGGCTAAAGAAATGTGTAATTATCGGATTTTTACGAGGTTTGCAGCATTTGAATTGTTTTTATGAGTAGTTCAAATGTTTAATAATTCGTGTACAAATATTAATTATTTTTTTATGTATACCACTTTAAAGTGATTTATTCCTATATTTAAGCTGAAGTAAAGAAATATTAAATGTTCTAACTCTTTTCAAAAAGAACGTATATGCGCATGATGTTAAAATATGTTACTAAGAACGACCTAAGTTAGCTTCCTATTGTAAAACAGAATTGTAGAATTTACTGTTCGTTTACAGGGTAACTCAAAAGATTTTTTAATAAGACTAAATAGTTGTGTAATTAGCGAATTTTTACGTTGAAGTACTTGATTCCTGTACTTATCACAGAGGAAAAACAATAGTAAATAGCATAACTTTTGTCAAAGTTGCTATATACACAAGATATTCAAATATGTTACTACATCCGATTCGTTTAAAGTCTGTTTCAATCTCTGTAAGGTTTTATTATCTTGCTTTAAAATTTAATACGAGTTCATTTTGTCCGCCTGAAAGCTCGTCGATCTTAAGCTCTAAATATATTAAAATATAGTATTTTCATCGATTAAAAAAAACTGTGTTTATTTATAAATATATAATTCTAGCGTATCAGGAATTGATTGAAATCGCGATTACAAAATTCCAACTTTACATTCATGCGCTGAGTAATAGAATGTAAAAATCCTCAAGATTAGAAGTTTTGCGTTTAAATATTTGCCGTTCATCAAATCTCCGGCTATGACGAACTTAAAATGCTCTAAAAACGGGCCTAGAGCACAATGAAAAAGAAATAACTTCTTAAATTCTCCATAAAAATTAAAAATGATAAATTTTGTATACAATAAGTGATCGGTAACGAACTGTTCGGTTTACGAACAAATCGGTTAACGAACACTTTCGAGAGATTTTTATGTTCGGAGAACGAACACCTCACGAAACAAAGTCATGATGAAGCAATGCCATGTTTCATATTTGCCGAGCTATACTTATTGCCTCTATTGTCGACTTTGGGAACATTTTAACAGTTGCATACATATGTCCTAATTAATTCATGGACTGCCGGACATTGGGGACGTATATTTTAGTATCCCCGAATTGGAATGGACAGACTAGAAACATTAATTATGTATTTTGTGTCTTTATGTATTTTGTGCATTTAGTAAATAGTCCTTTTTTGGTTTAATCACACTCCTTTTTTAAAATCTAATTTAAAGCTTTATGAATTATCAGATCAAAAATGTTGATAAAATTTTACATCTTTTTAAACGGTTCATTATGTAAACGCTTTAGTCTTTGCGGTATATTTACAAAAACACACAAAATTTTGGAATACATGTCATCCTACGAACAGTTTCTATTTTGAAATCACTTTAATAGTTTTTATACTTTTGCAAACGTTGCAAATCTTATATTTTTCCGATTCTCGAAACGTTGAGTTAAAAAACTAAACAAATAAAAAAACTTTTAAGTTGCTCAGTAATTTTCAAAAATAATATTTAATATGTTAGTATAAAAATGCCTGTGAATTACAATGGTTCGTAGAATTTTTTTTTTATTATTATTCTCGGTAAAGGATGCTCCATAAACTTATTGTTATAATTGACCGAAAAAAAAGTGCTTCTTATTTTTCCAACTTTTTCTGAAACTGCAGTATTTTAATTATTTTTTAAACTACTGTAAAATTTTCTATTTTTTTGTTTTTTGAATGTATATAAACGGAAGAGTTATATAAACAAAAGAAAAAGGAAAATAAACATGTTTTAAATAATCTGATGAGTGGTGATATATTTTTACACGGAACTCGGAGTATGCACTTCTATATCGCTTCTTTTTATGTGATATCACTTCTTTTTATGACTGACGTTTTAGGTTTGTGGCTTGTCGGGATCATTTACAACGAGTTGTTTTTGATGAGATTTTATTTTCTAACTGTTATGAAGTAAATTGTTTTATACAGTAGATCATCTCTTTTTTTTTTTTCTAAAAATGGAGAGAAATTTAATTTTATGCTTTTTTTAAGTTAAGAAACTATTTTTCATTGTAAGATTAAAAAAACTGTATAATTAATTAAAATGTATGAAAGTTCATTTCAATTTAAATAATAAATTTTGCTAAATGGGAGTAATTTCCGCTATAAAATGGAAAAATATTTACCTATCGAGTGTGTAACTAATTAAAACGTAAGAAATATAGTTTTGTTTAAAGGCTAAACCAAGTTCTATAAAGAGGAAAAAAAGGATGAAAATTATAAAAATATTTAGTCAGCAAATCTTTTAAGCTCTGCCTGTTGGGCGTTAATCTAGCATGTTTCATTATATAAACAAACATATTTTTTCTGTTCGTATTCATATTATAAATGAATGTACATAATATTGGTATTGTTTCTAATCAAAGTATTAGTATGCATAATAGTCTAATTGTAAAAAATAGGAATATTGTGCATGTTTTTTGAGAAATAATGTAACACATAAAATGCAAAAGTACCGTCCCTGAACAGAATTACATACTATTCAAAACACGTGTTTTCACGTCTCCGCATAAGATGTGTTAAGTATTGATATACTGAAAAGTATCATCAAGTCACATCAGTCACACAGTTTGAAAGTCACATCACGATCAATTTTATGTAAATGAAAACAAGCTGATTAAAAAAACTACATTGTGAAAACACTTATTCGCATGTTAATGATGATATTTGAATTTTTAGAATAAAAAGTTAATTATCGTTCCAGTCATGCGCTTCGCGTGCCGATAGGGGAGGCAAATATGGAAATTGTCTTAATTAGCTTATATGCTTATGGTCGTCAGTTCCGCCAAGACTAAATTGTGTTCTTGTGGAACTAAACATATTTATAATTTTAAAGTCATTCTGGTAGAGAAGTATTTTATCAGACGCCCATTTTATTTGTCAGATTTTATTAATTCTCAGAAGAGACTTAATTTTGCACAAATTAAACTCGTGAACTCACTAGTTTGAATTCGCATTGACCAAAGTTTCAAATGTCAACAGTTTTTTTTAAGCATGCTTTCATGAATTTGCATTTTTCATTAACACGATGAAATTTTTGATACAAATAAATATACCAATTCGATTCCTCATTAAATTTCGTATAGGAATCATGGATTATATTTCATTATCACTATACTTTTAACAACGTTATACGCAGTTGAAGTTACGGAGTACCAAATCTCACTAATGTAGAGTGCGCAGTACAGGTCTGCACGGGGCCGGGCCGATTTTCATTCACGAGACTCGGGCCGGACCGGGCCTGGTCTTCACTCTTTTCGGGCCGGGCTTAGTCATCATTTTTCAGGGTCTAACTTTTTTTTCTGTAGACAAGGGGCGGGCCGAACTTGACTTCTTTTTTCCGGGCCAAGCCGGACCTGGACTTCATTCTTCTTAGAGGTCTGCAGAGGCCGATGTTTTGAGACCCGATCCCGAGCCAGCCTGTATTAAAATATTTGCCCGGCCTGACTGATTTAAAAATCAGTAAAATGAGGCCCGCAACAATAATTTGTTCAAAACATCCATAGATTTTTAAATGGTGATTTTTCTACAATTAAAATTATTTTTAAGGAATAATACATACATTTCTAAGAAAAAAAAAATTAAATTCAGTAAAACCTGTGGAATAGAACCTGTCTTAAATGGAAAAAGTCTTGACCCGTGCAAAATGAATATAATAATCCGTGCGAAAAATATATAATACATATACAACAGACGATGTACTTGCTAAGAATGGAACCTATCTATAACGGATATTTCTTCTCTTAATGAATCTTTATTTGAGTGTAATTCTCTAAATCAATTTTTTTTTGTGTTTATGTCCGTAATTGTCTAAATGGTCATTAATATTGCTGATATGTTGTATCCCATGCATTTCGAACATAATCTGAAAATAAAATATATGCATAAGTAAGTGTGATTTTTTAATAATTTTAACTGTAAGATGATCTTGTGCTTCAGAAATATCGACATGTTTTGTAGAAATTCAGTCGGGCTGGGCCGGGCTCGGGCTGAACTTTCAGATTTTTATATCGGACCAAGTTTGGCCAATAAATTTTTTGCACGGGCCGGGCTCGGGCCGAAATTTTAACTTTTATACCATGCCAGGTCGGGCCAAAAAATATTTTGTGCTGGTCGGGCCGGTATCGGGCTGGGAAATTTCAGTCCGTGCAGACCTTTAGTGAACGGGTGCTGAACCGAAGTGGGGGGTTAGCAATGAATAACTCAGTCCACGGATTAACAATGAAAATATGTGAAGTGTTTTTTATAACTCTAATTTTTTTTAGTAATTATGTAAAATCCATAAAAAATTATGATAAAAACACAAAACTGTCCTACGGAAGCACCCTTGATTGAATAAGAGCGATAATTGCTGGAAATGGGTCTTCAGTTGTATTATGCTTTTCAAGATTAACTAAATTATTCTATATAAAGCTATAAGTATAAATTCTATAAATCACACATAGAGTTTCACAAAATAATTACAATACATTATCAAATGAGGACGAAAATTGTTGAAAATGCTTTTTGAACCGAGCTAAATTTTAGAATACTATGAAGCGTGTGTGGAATATAAATAAATTCATATTCATATTAAATCTAGTGCAGCTTCTTAAATTCAACTGATACTTCCTACATTTCCAGAATGAAGTGGGTTGATACCATTCACTACAACTATTCTTACAATGTCAGCACATGTTGTACAAAGAAAATACGATAGACATGTTCTTAATCTCTCTTTCAAATACAATAAATAGATATAATCAGTGATCATAAAAATATTTATTATAGTAATGAGTAATAATTATTTTCGTTAAAATAACTGTTGGAAATATCTAAATCTATCATCCATATTCAAAATATGAAATACATGAGATTTTCAATTTCGTGTTTCTTTTTAATCCTTTTATGACTACTTTTAAAAGTTATTAAAAAGTATTTATGATTTGTATCTGTCTGCACTCAAACTTTGGTAAATTGCTTGAATAGCCATGAAATATATCGATTTTATTTCAATAATTCAGAATACAAGTTATTTATTCTATTGAATATAGATTTTTATCAATTGGCTAGAGATGTCGTGAAAAAAATTATGTACACTAAATAATCTATTTCAAGAATGTGGTATCGAAAAATATGATATAATATGATGACATTATATCATAAACTGAAGTGAAATTAAAATGAATCGTCCTTCTGGGGTAAACGTTAATAAAATGTATACCCAAACGGTTAATTGTTCTTCCATAGTTTTTCGCGGTTTTAGAATAGCTTTTATGCGAAAACAAACTGATGTTATAGTATTTACATAGAAAAGACGAGGAGGCATAGAAAATTAATTTTTCATCTTAAATAAGTATAAAAGTAAAAATAGTTTAAAAAAAACCAAAAAACATTATAAGCCATAATGTTTGTCTTGAAAATCATGCCAAATTTAATAATTTAATAACTGTAATTCATAATTTGAAAGAAATCCTTTAAAATATGACTAAGAACTCTATAAGTGAAGTTGTATGAAGTTTGGTGTGGTCACCGAACACAATTATGAAAAATCCAAGGCTATTTTTTTATATACGTATGGTAGAAAGCGCGAGCTAGTGAATTTATTTTTAAAAAATTAAAAGTTTTGCTCTTAAAAAAAAAAATCAATAGGAAATTTAAAAAAATGAAAAAAAATATTAAATTTTGTTTTAGGATTTCTAAATTGGTTTCTTAACGTCTAATCATAATTTAATTAATATGAAACTATTAACTGATTAAAGAGTATTTTTAAAAATATATATTACACACTTTATTTTTTATTTATAATTTCTACTTTTTAGTGTTTAACATTTCTTTGTTGCAGTTTCACAGCCAATTGGCCTACTTTGGTGAGCGTGGTGTGGCGTAAAATCCATTGTTGTTGTTACTCGTATACAACTGTAACCATAAAGAATATTGGTCAATTTATCACATTGGCAGGTTAACAGAAAAATGCCTTAAAATTAATTTATTAATTTATAATTAAGCTCTCCGATAGAGTTTAGTACCACCTATTTACATTTTGAACGTATGCTAACAAGAAGAAAATAAATAAAATCAATTTACAACAAAAATATTTAATTTCAATTTTCTCGAAATTTCCTTTTTATTATATAGTACATTCTTCCACTTGTGTCATCAATTACTACAAATACAGATTTGAAACTTTGGGTGCAATTATATGGAGAATTGCAAACTAAAGCAATAATTACAACTATTTTCTACTTCTGATTTTTTTTTTATTATTTAACTTGGATTCCTTAAAAATCAACTCTTAAATCGTATCTATATGAAACAGTGTAAATAACCCCCTTCTCGAGCTTAACTATTAATTATTGCTCCAATTTAAAGCAACAATTACAGTTATTTTCTATTTCTATTTTTATTTTTATTTTTTAGCCCTGGAGCCTTAAAAATCAACATTTAAACCACAACTATATGAAAGTACTAAAGATATACTCATTATGAAACAGTGTAAATAAGCTCATTTCTCGAGCTTAACACATTCGGGACCATGGGTGCATATATGCACCCTCAAAAAGAGCATTCAGAATTTGTTTTAGGCACCAGTAAAAAATAAAAGTAATATTTGCTTTCTGTAATTAGAGCATTTTTGTGATAGTTTAAGTAAAGGTAGCTTTTTTAAAAAAAGTGGTGCCAACCGAATAAAATTTGTGTAAAAGCCGCCGGTCCCGAAGGGGTTAAACTTAAAGCAACACACCCAGAGAAAAGTTTTGTTGAATCAACAAAAATTTGGTTGGCCCAACAAAACTTTCCGTTTAAAAATGGGTCAATGGAAATTTTGTTTGAATCAACAAGACAAATATTGGTGATTTTTTTCTTGCAATTCCAACAAAAAAAATTGTATCGTCAGCAAAAAAAATGTTTTGTTAATTCAAGTACAAATGGTTCATTTTTACTTGAATTAACAAAATTCTTTCGTTGAAAGTTTTCTCAAAATAAATATAATTATCTGTTACTTTAAGAGTTCTTTTCAGTTTCGGCAACAAAAACTTTTGTTTAAAGAACAATTGTTTTGTGTAATTTTAAGAATTTTCTTAGTTTTAACAACAAAAGGTTTTTGTTACAGAAACAATTATATTTACTTTAAAATTATTTTTTGTATTAGAACCAATCTAAACTTAACTATTTTTTAATTCATTTTCAGCAGTGAATTACGCCTGTAATCCTTGAATAATAACAAGTGAATTTTTATCCTGCTTTTTTTCAAGCGTAAACCGACAGATTGAAGAATCTCCCAAGCTGGGAATCGAACAACGGTCCTCAGAATAAAGATCGGAGGCTCTACCACTGAGCTACAAGGAACGATATCCAAATTCGAATTTTCTCACTCTTATATATGTCGGACCTGCTGCAACCGCAGCACAAGATGGAAATGTCATCATGATCTATGAGCATGCAAATTTCTGCGGCAAACATGAGATGAAAATACAAAGCCCAGCATACGGCAACATATAGTTAATTTTTAATTCATTTTCAGCAGTGAATTACGCCTGTAAAAAGCAGGATACAAATTCACTGGTTATTATTCAAGGATTACAGGCGTAACTCACTCCAGAAAATAAATTAAAAATTAACTGTGTTGCCGTATGCTAGGGCCTCAGAGCGCTATTCTGAGGACCCGGGTACGATTCCCGGCTTGGGACATTTTTCACTCAGTCGGTTTACGCTTGAAAAAAAGCAGGATAAAAATTCACTGGTTATTATTGAAGAATTACAGGCGTAAATCACTGCTGAAAATGAATTAAAAATTAATCCGTGCATTAGTTCTTGAGATTTAGTGGTAGTAAAAGTCATGAAAAATTAGCATGTGGGCACCTGTTGGGCTATTTACACCAAACCGTAATCAGCTTCTATTTATGTCAAGGTCTAACTCAATCTGTAGTTTGATGTAAATCAATGCATTAGTTCTTGAGAAATCGCGAAAATTGCAACACAGCAGCGCCACCTGTTGCGCGATTTACGCCAAAAACTAATCAGCACCAATTTATATCAGGAAGTAACTGAATATAAAGTTTTATTAAATTCCGTGCATTAGTTCTTGAAATAGAGCGTCCACAAATTTTTTTTCACATACAGACAGAGTCATAGACAGTCATTTTCTAAAAACAGTCAAATCGTGTTCAGGACCTTCTAAAATCCGTCGAAAACCAGAAGTTGAAAATTTTCATGACTCCAATACTTTCTTCTTGTAAAGACAGAAGAAAGTAGTAAATGGGATAGGGGATTTTTAAAACGGCCTTGGTCCGTCCCAATTAAAAAGTTTTAATTATCCAAAAAATATGTTAATCCTTTAATTATATAGCTATATAAGTGAAATAAACCAAGTTACGTGAGAGAATTATGGCTACTACACAACAATTTAAATTTTGTAAAAACAACAAAATTTTGCTGGAATTACAAATTTAAATTACAAAATTATGGTAAAATTAAAAGAACAGATTTTGTTAATTCAAGTAAAATTGATGAAATTTTGTTAAAATTTTGTAAGAGTGTTAACAATATTTTTTTGTCAATGCAACAAAACCATCTTTTTACTCAACTAAAAATTTTGCTTGAAACAACCAAAATGTACTCAACAAAACATGTTTTGTTGTTTTAATCAATTCCTTTTTCTGGGTGCAGTTAAACCACATTTATATGAAAGCACTAAATATATGTTCATTATGAAACAGTGTAAATAGGCCCACTTCTCGAGCTTAACTATTAATTGTTCCTCAACTTAAAGCAACAATTACAATTATTTTCTAGTTCTGTTTTTATTTTTCGACTTTGAGCCTTAAAAATCAACACTTAAATTACATCTATACGAAAACACCAATGATATACCCATTATGAAACAGTGAAAATAAGTCCACTTCTCGAGCTTAACTGTTAATTGTTGCTTTCACTTATAGCAACAATTACAATTATTTTCTATTTCTATTTTTATTTTTCGACCTTGAGGCCTTACAAGTTAACACTTAGACGACATCTATATGAAAGCACCAAAGAAACAGTGTAAATAAGCCCACTTCTCGAGATATTACTACAAAGAGAACTTCTTATTCTAAATTGGCACCGTTTTCCTGCTGTGCCTTGAAGATTGGGAGAAAAGAAAACTCACTTACTTTCTCTTTTTCAACAGCAGCGGAAGCAAACGGTCATCACTCCTTGCACGAGTTCGGAAGAATGAGAGTGAAAGTGTTTCTCCGACCCCCTTTCCAATTCACGTGACCAAGTTTCAGATCTGTATCATTCTGGACTGGATTGTTCTCTAGCTCTAAGCGATCTTTCTGCAACAACAGGTTAGAAGCAGGCTAGGATGAAAGCTGTTATGTTGAACTGATGGTGACCTTAACGAACGAAGTCATCTGATGCCTGAGTATCGGACGCGGTTCGTTCCGCAGCCCCGAGCAATCCATCGGGCATTTCGCAACAAGGCAGCATTCATCTCTGGGCAACGATTCTGGGTGCACGCAAACCAATAACGGTACACATTAATTTTTGCAAGCGTATTTTCCAGATTGGCAAATAAAATTGCAGTGCAAGATTTTAGTGTTTGTCAAGGTCGAAGACATGCAGGGCCGTCAATAAAGATGATGTAATGGGTGCAATACACCCGAGTTCCGCCCTAATAGAGGCCCGCAAATAGACCTTCTTTTGTCTATTAAGAAAACTAGTCAGATGTGCCAATCCCCAACCTTTTTTCTATCTCATGCATGTTAATACTTTAAAATTCGTTATCATGGCGCCAGTAAAATAAACATTTTTCGTTATCCTGTTGTACGACGTTGGTTGTTTGCGAATCGTCGGATTATATGGATGCAAAGCATCCTTTGCTGCACTAGCAGCCGATGTACAACACAACTAAAAAATCAAGAAAATCGCATAAAAATCGCTATCACAGTAACCACCTTCCGGTGGAATAGCCTCAAATTCAATTGGAAACTGCTGACCATAGCCGAAAACATATATATGAAATTTAGTTCAATTCTATGCATAACTTCATACACTTTTCGATGATACAATAATGAAAATGGAACAAAAATCCCTATCACAACGC
This sequence comes from Maratus michaelseni, assembly GCA_963931845.1. Taxonomy (NCBI): domain Eukaryota; kingdom Metazoa; phylum Arthropoda; class Arachnida; order Araneae; family Salticidae; genus Maratus; species Maratus michaelseni. The sequence goes on from OZ007591.1 coordinate 24,732,801, forward strand.
CTCCTTCCAGCGGAATATCCACAAATCCAACTGGGATCTGCTGGCCGTTGCTAAAAACATATAAATTAAATTTAGTTCAATTCTATGCATAACTTCATACACTTTTCGATGATACAAAGAGGACACACACACACTCAAGCACACGGATAGACAGACAGTTTGCAAAAACATGTTTTTTGGTATATCTGACCCTAAAACATAAATTTCTTCAAAAACCGGAAATCGAAAAAAATTTCAATTACAATACTTTCTTCTATTGTAGATAGAAGAAAGTAATAACAATAAGATCACGCGGAAAATTTTACACTTGTACCCTGTACTTGCCCCAATTGAGATTGAAACTTATTTACTGCTCTGTAACATTCCTTGAACCAAGACCCTTTAACCCTTTCAGGGGCAAAGTACTTCTATTCGTAAAATGTCGAAATGACTGAATGATACCAGAATTTACAAACTTATTTGAAAATAAGTAAAAGCTTTTCTTCACGTATTTAATGCAAGGAAAATTTTCATTCCAAAATTCTGGCGCCAATGAGGCATTTAGGGATTAAAATTAAGTGGTACAAAAATGAACCACAGCTCTTCATGGGATTAAAGCGGAAACCTGCCCTTTAGACATGTTAAGCGAAAGTAAAAAAAAAAAAAAAAACCATTGGTTGTACATTGGATATTGTGCATTATTTATCGCCCATATAGAAGATAATGATTTAAGCATTGGGTATACAGCATTCAAATATAGTGTATAGGATGGGCCAAAAGTACTTGCCACATTTTGAAATCTACCCTATATATATAAAATCCTAATGAAACAAATTTGTGAAACGAATTTATGAAACGATTTTATTAAACGACTGATTATGTTTCAGGGCTATTTTTAATAAAATATTAAACGCTTGATGGTGAAATTAATACCAATTGTCCATAAAAATTCCGCGGATGTCAAAACTGGTAATAGAATTTTGAAATTGGAATTAGTTTTCGAGATATTAATTTTTTTCTAATTTTAATGACATTTCTGTAATGATGGCAACTAATTACTCAGTTTTTTTGTGACAAAAAAGGGAAAAAAATTGAAAAGGATCCCGATAGGGATTATTGATTTCTTTTTATTCGTCATTTTCAAATTGAAATTGAATTTATCTTTTGTTTCAATCGATAATGAAGACAAGATTGTGATTAAATTATGTTTTTCAGGAAAATTTGAAAAAAAAAAAAATCACATTTCTATCGTCAGGATTCAATCGTCTGTCAGCATTTAATTTAATTTATAAACTGAAAATATTTTGAATAAATTCGTCCAAATGACGTCATTTATGTAAACGCAAAAGAAAGGAGCAAAAAAATATTTATACAATTTGCTTAGCGTAAAATGTCATTTATCCTATTTTATATGTAATCAGAAGTAATTTGTATAGAAAAAACAATAATAATATACGTATAATTAAAATACGCATATAAACAAAAACATCGTCGAATTTGTTTCCATGGCTGTTTATGTCATTTGGCACCAAATCTCACTTTCTGATGCCCGAATTGCGCCAAGCTTTTTAAAAAAGCGTCAAGACCCCTATAATAGAAAAGCACCAAAAGCTCATTGGGTTTGTTTTCATAACTTTTGGCAACAAATCTATGTATATTAACGAATCTATCCCTTTTCGAAGCTCAAATTACGCCAAACCTAAAAGCAAAGGATCCTATACTGGAAAAGTACCCGATTTTCTTATGGACAATATTCAAGTGACATAACAAGGTGTAAAATTATCGCGGATAGCAAATTTGTTTAAATATGTCATCAATTAATGCCGAATAAATGCGGGAATGCATGCACAAAATATTTAATTAATTTTGTATGATAAATAATTATTAGAAAATTCGTATATACATATTAATTAAAATAAATAATTTACATATTTAAAATAACATGAAAATATGCATGATGGTGCACTAAAATAGAGAGAAAATTAAAACCTGTTACTAAAAATGTGTATAACAGTACTTTTCAAAACCGTGGTTCTTAATGTTATTCACAAGCAGATGGAATTTTTCTCATCCTTAAACGCAAAGGAAGAATAGAATACAGATCGTTGTTATAAAAGTCCGAGAGGTAGCCACAATTTAAACCTAACCATTTTATACAAGCTGGTTTTCAAGTTGTAATTGATTTTACTTATCAATCCCAAAAACAGTCGTCAGTTGTCGCAACAGCTGTGTATGAGGCCATGGTAATCAAAAAATGCCCCATTAAAACTTTAAAAGCATGGCAACCCAATTACAGATTTACCAATATTTTTAAAACAAAGCACGCTGTCATGTTTTTAGAGACTTTGAAGTCTGAGCGGGGGTTGGCGAGCTTAGCTCGCAGGGGGTAGGCCCCCTAGTATATATATATAAACTCGGTTTATGGCGTCAGGTGCCGCCATCCGAAAAATCTACAAGACACCACTCCATTTCTTTCGGTTAAGGGTCCATTCCTCCTCCAGACCCCTATCCCTCATGACTTTTTTATACCATTCATCCAAGTCTTTCGTGGTCTTCCTTTGGTTTGTTCTAAAATTAGATGCGATTTTGGGTAGTCTCTCGTCACTCATTCTTTTACAGATTAATTGCTTCTTTTGGAGATCGTCTAATATGGTTCCTTTTATTTTCATCATTTCTTTGACTCTTTCATTTCTTATTCTTTCTATTCTTGATATCCTGCATGATCTTCTTAGGCATCCATTTCTACTGCTGCTAATTTCTTTCTTTTTGTCTCTATATTTCTCCATCCCTCTGCTCCATATAACAATAGAATTGTACATATTATATTTTCTTTTTCTGGAGATCTCCTCACTCCTCCATATGTAATTTAATAGTTTTACAGCCTTTCCTCCTTGATAGATTCTGTACTTAATTTCCTGTGAGTCTGTGCCTTCTCTATTAATTTCTACACCAAGGTATATGTAATACTCGCAGCTTCCTATTTTTATGTTATTATTTAAATTTAGTTTTGTCCCATTTCCTCCTATACAGGGGTATTTCGTGTTACTAACGTTCATGTAAAGTCCCCATTTCTCATGTTCTTCCTTAATTTTTATCGTCATTTTCTCTAAATCATTTTTATTTTTTGCAATTATAGCTTGGCCATCTGCGAATTGCAGAGTGAAAATTGATGTCCCATTTACATTAAGTCCCATTCCTCTGCAATTTTCTTTCTATATTTTCAGTACTTCTTCAACATAAATTTTAAAAAGTGTTGGGGAGACACAACACCCCTGTCTGAGTCCTTTATCTGTTAAAAATCCTTTTGACAATCTTCGGCCTATTTTAATCTTTGTTTTTGATTGTCTGTAAAGTTGAGTAGAGACGATTGTTTGAAATCCAATAAAAAATTAAGTGTTGGTACCAGTATTGGTACAAGTATATCGTACCTGAATGCTGTATTCGAAAAATCAACATTTTATTCTTCAATTCTTTTCTATTTATATACTGCCTAGGTTCTCGCTCTTTTGGCATGCTGGCTTAGGCCGCAGTTTGTACAGTTATTCTTTATGATATTCATATGCTCGCGTTTTTTAGGCAATGCTAGTCATTATAGACCGGGAGGCGGCAGCACAGACAATGACCTCATCGAGTTCATGGCTGAAATTCCAGAATTAAGTAAAAATTGATTCGCATATTAAAACGCAATCGGTCTGCCAAGTCATATCTTGGTGGAAAACACCTGAAAATCCGATTGTAGCGTTTGACTGGTAGGTTTACCATTGTGTTTTCCTGCACCCAGTTCTCCATGTTTTCATACTTTTGGGTGCAGGAAAACACAATGGTAAACCTACGAGTAAACCGCTAAAATCGGGTTTTAAGGCATTTTCCACCAAGATATGACTTGGCAGACCGATTGCATTTTAATATGCGAATCGAGTTTTAATTAATTCTGGAATTTCAGCGTGAACTCGATGAGGTGATTGTCTGTGCTGCCGCCTCCCGGTCTATTATACTTTGGTTGGTTCTTTACGTAAATAAACGTTCGGGGTTGTCGTGCCAGCCATGGGAGGACTTGAGTTGGATTTTCTGGTCGGCTAGGCAGGGTTCCTCCAACCTGCCTGTCAGGGTTTCTCTAGAGGTGGGCGGGCAAGATCTTGGTGATCTTGTTTCCCTAAAAGGAATCAAGAACGCTGTTTGAGTGATAATTCTTCTCATGATCAAAAGTTTTGTTTAAGCAAAATTTTAGTTCTAAACATTGCCTAAGCTTTCAAGCTCAAAACACAGCATAAAAACTCAAGCAGTTACAGACCATTTATTTTATACAATCGACTACACTCTAAAAACAGACAAATGTTTCTTTAATCTATGAAAATTTTATATAACTCCGAACGGAAACATACAATAAACCCTCCAATTCACCCTCGATTCCAAAAAAGCGTTCTTTATCTTTAGAAACTCTATAAACCAATTTATTTTCTAGTATTAAAGAAGTATTTATAAAAACAAAACTTTTCTTGATGCAACTGCGTTCCGGAAACATTTACGAATAGTTTTTATAATCAGTTTTCTTGAATCAGAATATCGGTTTTTAGGATGATATCAATTCCCAAGAAATCTTTTCAAGTGCATAACTGAATTTATTTATGCAAAAGTAACAAAATAAAGTTAATTTTAATGTTCATTATAATGCTTTTATTTTATCATTTCGGCAAAACATGTTTGTTGAACATGAAAATGTTTACTTGAGAATGGATAGCATGCGTAAAACCTATTCCAGGTTGGCAAAACTAATTAATACTGTTGCCGCTAGAAGCGCCGTCTATGTAAAATGTTTAAAAAAAAACTACAACTTTTTTGTGAGTTGGGTTTGAGATGCCGATCAGTGAAGTTGTGTAAATCTCGGCTCTCGACCATTTTTATTGAGTGTTGTGATATATTAAATGAGATACAGTCCGCAAGTGAGTTTATTTTATTTTGAGAGTGTGTGTTTATTATTTGTAGTGATAAATTATTATTAACTGAGCTATCGGCGCAATCATATTATTGGTCCGTCGATCCGGAGAAAGAATAGAATTATTCGATGTTTATGTTTTTTTGGGAATCGTCTGCAGAAGATAAATTGTGTTTGGAATTCTATCAAGTAATTAGAATGAGTAAAACGAAAATTAAATCATCGTATTATTTATATTAAAGTACAAAATATTGTGATTCAGAATTCTCTTTGTGAATATTGTAAATAGAGTGTGAATATAGAAGAGTGTGAATATTGTGAAGTGTTTTTTGTTTCCAGAAGAAAAATAATTTCGATTAACCTGGAGAATTTCGTAATACGGAAAAATGAACTGTGAATGTGTTTACGCAGAAAAGAATCAATGTTCTTTATTATTGAGCTAATTTGAGAATTGAAAGAGTGGATTAAATATTTTCAATGTGGAATTATCCGATTTGGAGATTTATTAATAGATAAAGGTATGTCAGTTTTATTTATTTATTTATTGTGAATTGTATTTATAATACAATGTTTAAAGGTGCAAAAAAGGAAGATTATCAGCGAATTGCTGCTGAATTAGACATAGATATATCAGATTCCAAATTAACTATTTATGATTTAATAAATTTAATAAAGGAAAGTTCGAAGTATAAAGCAGATAATAAACTGGTTGAAGACATAGCAAACAGTTTTATTGAGGAAAGAAAAAATGAAGAATCAAAATTACTACAGAAATTAAAAATTGAACATGCAAAGTTAGAAATTGAGTTGGCTAAGGCCCGTGCAGAAACTAAAAATGATAATTTAAGTGATCTCGAGAAAAAAGATAATATAGAATCTTTAGACTCTCTGATTAAAAGTGTAAGAACGTTAACGATTAAAATTCCATCTAAACCAGAAGGTTGGAGTTATTTTTTTTCATCGTTAGAAAGAGCATTTATTTCTAAAAATGTCCCAGAAAAATATAAATCGGAAATTCTACTAAATCTGTTAGGAGAAAGGGCAACAAACGTAATTACGTACATCAAAGATGGGGAATTAGAAGATTATTCAAAAGTAAAGGCTATAGTACTTAGAGAATTTGAGCCATCCCCCCAGACTTGTTTAGAACATTTTAGGAAAGCACAACGTCATCCTAATGAAACATATGTACAATTTGCATCCCGATTAACAACGAGTTGGGATTATTATTTAAAATTGAGGAATGTGACAGATTTCGAAACTTTAAAACAGTTAATAGTTTCTGATAAGATTTGTCAAACGCTTGATAAAGATGTCATGTATTTTATAAATGTTAGACAAGCAGAATCGTGGTTTTCTCCCATTGAATTATCTCGGCAAATTGATTTATATTATACGTCTAAGGGAAAACCCGTGGTTGACAATTCTAGAGCGAGTAATAAAAATACTTATTATCGAAATGTTTCTAAAGTTTTTCTAACTGACGTAAAAAATTCTAAATGTATTTTGTCATGTAGTGAAAATCATCCTTTGCATAAATGTCCTGTTTATAAAAACATGTCAGTGGGTAATAGAGTTGAGCTTGTAAAATCCAAAAACCTTTGTTTTAACTGTCTTATGAATCATAAAGTGATTGATTGTAAATCTAAATTCTCTTGTATTATTTGCAAGAGAAGGCATCATGTAACTTTGCATTTCCCGCGTGAACAAAAAATAAATAAAGGTGAAAATCCAGAGATAATTTCACAGGAAATGAGTTCTAAAAACGAAGTCGGTAATAAATCTAATTTGGATGCTTCAGCTCCAGTATTCCAGCCTTTCCAAGTTAATAACCAAAGCAATTTATTTTCAACGATATGTAATTTGTCTAACGAGTTAAAAGCTGTGTTACTTAGCACATTTGTTTGTTTAATAAAAGATGAATATGGTAATTTTCATGAAGCACGTGGTTTATTAGATGTCGGTGCAAACTCTAATTTTATGAGTAAAAGGTTAGTAGATAAACTAAATTTGAAAAGAGAAAAGACTAATATTTGTATTTCAGGAATAAATAATTTGTCTCTTAATGTTAGATCTAGAGTTAACACAACTATTTCGAATAGAGATAAAGATTTTTATTTAAAATTAGATTTTTTAGTCGTTCCGAAAATTACGGAATTTACGCCTTCTAGACCGCTTGAGATTTGTATTTCATCGTTAAATAACATCAAATTAGCTGACGAAAAGTTTAATGTGCCAGGCTGTATTGATTTGCTTTTGGGTGCAGAAAATTTCTATGAATTTTTAAGGCCAGGTCAAATTTACCCCCAACCATTAAATACTAGAATAGTGTTACAAAACAGTGTTTTCGGTTATATTGTTAGCGGAAGCCTTTCAGCTAAGGTTGAAAGTAATATACATTGTGGGTTGATAACAGATAATTTGGAGTTAGAAAGAGTAATTCGAGATTTTTGGGAAATAGAAAACATTGAGAGAGAATCTGAAGTTTCTAGAAATAAGGAATCAGAAATTTGTGAAGAACATTTTCTGAAAAATTATTCCAGAACTGCAACAGGGCAATACATGGTAAAAATGCCATTTAAGGAAGACCCATCTTGTCTTGGAGAATCAAAGAAAAAGGCTATGAAAGTTTTAAATTCATTATGGAATCGCTTAGTTAGAGAACCTAAATTTAACGATCTTTATAAAGTCTTTATGCAAGAATATTTAAGTATGGGTCATATGGAAGAGGTGATAGAATCTGAAGAACCAGATATCACTTATTACATATCCCATCATTGCGTGTTCCGTGCTGAATCAAGTAGCACACCATTAAGAGTTGTCTTAATGGACCTTAACTTCTACCGGAAAATCTTTAAATAGTTTGCAGTACAACGGAGGAACAATCCAAGATGATTTATTTAGTATAATGTTGCGATTTCGAAAGCACAAATTTGTTTTTGTAGCAGATATTAAGAAAATGTACCGTATGATATTGATACATCCGAGTCAAAGAGATTTATTGAGAATCTTGTTTAAACCTGAGGTACATGAACAAGTTAAGGTGTATAAATTATGTACGGTGAATTATGGCACAACGAGTGCCCCCTTTTTAGCAACAAGAACCCTTACCCAGCTAGCTAGAGATGAAGGAAAGGAATTTCCTTTAGCTGCAAGTGTATTATTTCAAGACGTACATATGGATGATATTTTGACAGGTGCTGATGATCTAGACACAGCTGAAGAGATCCAACAACAACTGATCCTTATATATTATTTCTCCTGTCAACATCCCTTTTACTCAGAAAATATGAAACGCAGAACAACGAATGAGATACCATATGAAAGGTTTTAGAACAGGCTTCTGACATAGCCCGCTTAGCATTTCGTTAAAATATGTTTTTGATTAAAAATTGCTGATAATCAAAAATTAAATCTGCATTGATTTCATGAAAGAAATGAAAGGTTTTCTGAAATCAGTGTTGCCACAAAAAATAAAATACTGCATTATCGTATGACGTCATCCTCTAATGCAATTAAAATATGATTGTTAATTTATTTCTTGCGCGTGCTTTTTGAAAAAAATATAGAGCATCGGGTTTTTAATTTAATTTTTACGCGTGCGTCACTTATTGTTTATTTATTTATTTTTTTAATCATGGCTGCGTAAATGCGTACTGTATCGGAGAACCAGTAGATTACGTAATTTAAGGATTATCTTCCATTATACAGTTCATTAGGATTTACAAAAATTGTAAATAATATTTCAGTAAGCTGTTAACATGCCAGCGAAGTCTGATGTCACTTAAATGGCTGCTGGACCACAAAGTTTGAACGCCCCATGTTTAAGTTCACATAGGCTTTCAAAAAAGTGGTGTACCAAATATTGATTTACGTATTCAAGACATTTCTTTAACAGTTTTGCAAAATCTGAGGAAATGCTTTCGGCACAGATGTCATATACGCGCCACATTGGCGCGATTTTCCCCCCGCTAATTTGGCGAAAACTTTGCTTATTTACTTTTGTTTGTTTACTTTGTTTATTTACTTTTTAAACGTTGTCTATTTACTTTATTTCGTATTTTAATTCTATAAATTATTGTTTTTATGTATATCCACACTTATTTATATCAAACTATCATTTATTTATTTGTATTTCCTTTTTAAAAAATAATAGAAGCTATTTAATTTATTACGTTATTTTACTTTTATATTGAAATAAAATATCACGTGCTATTATTGTATGCTATTTGTAACTAATATTCAAAAACAAAATTTTCGCCAAATCTGCGGGGGAAAAAATCGTGCCAATGTGGTGAGTATATGACATCTGTGCCATGCTGGCATATAAATTCCCCAAACATCTGATTCAGTGTTTAATTTTTTTTTTTTTTTAATTTTTTTTTCAGTATAGGGGTCTTGGCAACCTAGAGAAATAACCTTGGCGAGATAAGAAAATTTGGCAAAATATTTTTTGGCAATCTATTCGCACAAGCAACCAATGTATATTTCATTTGTCAACATCCTTTTTTCTATGCACATACAAAACATACAACGATGAATGAGGTATTCGAAAAGTTTTTGAACAAGTTTCTGAGAAAGTACAACTGCATTTCGTTAAAACGCGGTGACTAAATAAAAAAAAAAAAACAGTTAATTAAAAATTAGCGCTAAAACGTACCAGGAAATAATCTCAAAGATTGCAGTGCGAAAGCTTCGCACGGGTCCTTCTGGTATCTTTGTTAAAGAAGGGAAGCATGGATCTTCACAAATGGTCAGTAAATAATTCTTCTCTTTTGTGTAATAATGCAATATCTGAATATTCATTTTCCAATGAGACAAAAACATTAGGAATATTGTGGAAGCCGCAACCAGATTGTTTTGGATTTAATTTAATTATAGAGCAAAGTGAAAGGTATACCAAACGCTCAGTATTATCGCAAATTGCTAGAATATTTGACCCGTTGGGTTTGATAGGTCCAATAATTACAAAGGCCAAGGTTTTCCTCCAAAAATTATGGTTGCTGAAAATAGATTGGTGTGATTATCTTCCAGTGAAAGAAAATATCGATGGACTAATTTTCTTACTTCCTTAAAAACTGTAAATATGATCACTATCCCAAGATTTGTATTTGTAGAACAATTTAATTATGTGGAATTGCATGGTTTTTCAGATGCTTCTGAACTTGCTTATGGTGCGGTCGTTTATGTAAAATCTATTAATTCTTATAGTGATTCTGCTATCAAACTGCTCACTAGTAAATCTAGAGTGGCTCCTCTAAAGCATATTACTATCCCTCGGCTAGAACTTTCTGCAGCAGTCCTATTATCTAAGTTTATGCAAAAAGTGTTAAGTGCTCTAAAGCAAGAAGTTTCTAAAACTTGTTTTTGGACAGATAGTACTATTGTACTTGCATGGTTAAAAAAGGAGTCGAATGATCTAAAGACATTTGTCGCAAACAGGGTATCGATTATACAAAGTTTAACATCGATTGATCAGTGGAATTATGCACCTTCCAAGCAAAATCCTGCAGATCTCATTTCTAGAGGCCTAGATCCCATCAAGATCCAGCAATGTGATTTATGGTGGTTCGGTCCATCATTCCTACAACAGCCTAAGATGGTGGAGTCTCCTGATATTATTTCTGTTGAAACCAGTGAGTTGTTTATCCGTGAATTGAAAGCACCATCAGTAACTCAAGTATGTACATTAGTTAACACTGTTGAGCCTTTAGACATCATTAATAACAGTTCTTCATTCATAAAGCTGCAAAGAGTAGTAGCATGGTGTAATAGACTCATCCATAACTGTAGAAATCCCTTGTATCCCAAATGTGGAACTTTAACCAGCAGTGAACTCTCTCAGTCCTTATTCTGTATAGTAAAAAACATCCAGAAGACTTCATTCGTGAAGGAAATGCAGTATTTGGAAAAGGGTAATGCAATCCCTAATAATAGTAAACTGACAAACTTGTGCCCGTTTTTAGATGATAATGGTATAATCCGAGTTGGTGGTAGACTGAAAAACAGTAACTTAACTGATCATCAAAAATATCCAATGATTATTCCTTCAAAACATAATTTTACTTTTTGTGTAATTAAATATTTTCATAATTTGTATTTTCATGCAGGTGCTGAGACAACTCTTTCTCTCATCCGAAACAAATTTTGGATCTTATCTGCTAGAAATATAGTTCGTAAAATCATTTTCAATTGTATGACTTGTAAAAAGGTAAATTCTAAGAATTCAGAGCAACAGATGGCTGATTTGCCAGCTTCTAGAGTAACAATGGCCCGAGCATTTATGCGTACTGGATTGGACTACTGTGGTCCCTTTGCAGTGAAAAACTTCGTGGGTAGAAGTAAACAGGTAAAAAAAGTATTTATTTGTGTATTTGTGTGTTTTACTACAAAAGCCTTGCATTTTGAAATAGTAAATGATCTAACAAGTGAAGCATTCTTAGCAGCACTTAAACGCTTTATAGCAAGGCGGGGCAAACCTTCTGATATATATAGTGATAATGGTCGAAATTTCGTTGGTGCCAATAAAGAATTAAGAGCAATTCTCAGATTTTTATTTAAAGATAAAAGTGAGGAGGAGATAGAAAATTATTTAGCTAATGAAGGTATTAACTGGCATTTTAACCCCCCTTCAGCTCCTCACTTTGGAGGTTTGTGGGAAGCAAATATCAAATCCCTTAAATACCATTTAAAACCATACAGAAATTCCTATGAATAGGTTGAGCAGATGGCAATTAGTTCAAAAATTAACACAACATATTTGGAAAAAATGGTCATCAGAATATTTGAACAAGCTCTTAAATAGACCTAAATGGTACAAGGGAAGGGTAAAGATAAAAGAGGGAGATTTAGTATTAGTAAAAAATTCTGATAATTATTGCCCTTTAAAATGGCATTTGGCCCGAATTATTAAAATTCATCCAGGCCAAGACAATATTATAAGAGTTGTCACCTTGAAAGATAAAAATGGCACATATAAAAGGCCAGTGACAAAAATTGTTGTTTTACCATATGTGAATGATGGTTTATTGAGTACTTAAATTCATACATTTGTTTTATTAAACTATATACTTTTCCTGCAGTGTATTACATTCTTGTGTTTATATTTGTAAATTTAGTATTTTATTTAGTGTAGTATTTTTGAGAAGAAATTGTGTTTTTTGAGATTGTATTTTTCACTTAGAGATTGTGTTTGAATTATATTGCATTTATATTATTGAATATTAGCAACATTCAAGGCCCGGCGGTATGTTGCCGCTAGAAGCGCCGTCTATGTAAAATGTTTAAAAAAAAAAAACTACAACTTTTTTGTGAGTTGGGTTTGAGATGCCGATCAGTGAAGTTGTGTAAATCTCGGCTCTCGAACATTTTTATTGAGTGTTGTGATATATTAAATGAGATACAGTCCGCAAGTGAGTTTATTTTATTTTGAGAGTGTGTGTTTATTATTTGTAGTGATAAATTATTATTAACTGAGCTATCGGCGTAATCAAATACACTTAAAAAAAAGTACTCGGAAATGTTTCCGAAAATCAGCGTCAGCAAAATAAGCTTTGTTTTTATAAATCCTTCTTTAAATTTCGAAAATATATTGGTTTGTAAGGTTTCTACAGATAAAAAACGCTTTTTGGAATCGTCGGTAACTCGGAAGAGGTTATTGTATATTTTCGTTTGTAGTTATGTTAAATTTTCCTAGATTAAGAAACATGTCTTTTTTAGCACTTTCCAACCTAGTTGAAAAGTGCTTATGACTTCGGTTTGTCTGGCCGTCTGGCCGTCTGGCCGTGCTCTAACTCCCGTAAATATGCTCGGATTGCTCTGCAATTTTTATATGTTATTGTCGTTATCTATGGCACGTTCCCTATTTCAACTGAAGTGTGTAGCACTTATAGTTTTCTTACAGGGATACTCAAAAGAATTCCGTTACATTGCGGTCTATGGGGAAAAATCATTTGCGGTTTATTTTAAAAATGTTTCACTATTGTAAACGCATTGAAATTTATATAGATCACTAAGATGCATTAGAAGAGGCTTAATATGGAATAGTAGGTGTATAGCACTTAGAGTTACTTTACAGGGACAGTCAAAATAATTCCGTTACATTACGTCTATGGAGAAAAATCGTCTGCGGCTTATTTAAATAATGTTCCACTATTTTAAACGCATTGAAGTTTATATATATTACTAAGGTGCATTACAAGGGGCTTACTACAGAATAGTGTGTGTATAGCAGTCATCGTTCATTGACAGGGACACACAAAAGAATTCTCTACTGTCTGTTAACAATAATTCCTGGAAGTGCGTTTTAAGTTACTAAACGCGATTTTAATCTTAACTAGCTTTTTGTCTATTATGTGGTGTGTATAAATTCTGTAGATCCTATACAGGGCAGCACAAAAGTTCGCGAACACATTTCCGTTTATTGACAGAAACTCCAGAAGGAGAATTTAAACTGTGCTACGCGTTTCCTAACTAAACTAAAATTTAGCATCCTATGTATATATACAAATCTATAGATCATATACAGGGCTACATAAAAGTATTCGGATATTTTTCCAAATATTGTATATATTGAAAATTCCTGAAATTACGTTTTTAAATATGTTATGCGTTTTCCAAATTGTTTACTTAGATGTCATCTTTCAGCTTATTAAACGGTAATGATTTGTAAAATTATTTTAGAAGCGTTGGAAAGTGCTACATAATCTATGCTTGACGCATGATTTTTCGTTCTTGTTTAGTTTATTTCAGCGTGCGCGCTTTTTGAAGCTAGAATCACATCCAAACTACTCAATTTCATTCCACACGTTAAAATATCGAATTACATTGTACAAAGAATGATCTGTAACTTGATCATCTTCAGTGTTTGATGCTCTTTGCAGATTTGAAGGTAGCATTTGTTGATAGAACCATCTTTGGGAAGCATTTAGAACGAACAATTTTATAACGTGCTTTAAAAAAGATAACTTTCGATCATGATTGAAATTTCCGTCCAAACAATGCCAATTACTTTATTTTTTTTTATAGATTTTTAAAATATGTCAAGGCGTTTTGGCTATCTCAGTACTGTCAACTGAAATACTACTAAGTTTTACTCAGAGCCTTATTTTACACATATTTACACATTATTATACAGCGAACGACAGATTAATGCGATAATCCAATTATATCAGTTTATATACTTTGAAACGAAACATGACTATATTCTGAGAAAGAAATAATTTTGATAATTTTGACTTACTTTTTTTGTGCATCGATAATCAACGTCATTTTCTCGTCTACTCAACCCGTCCAATTGAATTTAACCAGTATGTTTAACCAGTAGTAACGTGCGAGGATTTCGCACTACAATCTAATATTTTTTATCAATATGTAATATTTATTAGATGAAGATTTAAACTTCTAATGAAAAAGTGAGGATAAAAATATCTGCAAACAATATTTAGTTTTTAGTCAAGCCAGAATATCATCTAATTTATTCCAATCAAAGTCAGAGTAAAAACTGATCTAAGATTGCAAAAAGCACGCGGGAGAAAAAAAAATTAACAATCGTATTTTAACTGAATTAGAGGATAAAGTCATCCGCTTCGGGAAAAACATGGGACATAGAAATATAAATCTAAACGTCTCAATTTCAACTTCGCTTTTTAATCATAAACATAAAATAGACCCATGCGGTGTTTTTTATAATCATTGCTGAACATCCTATAATGTGGTATTTTATTTTTGTGGCAACAGTATTTTGAGAAAAAACTTTCATTTCTTTCATGAAATCAATGCCGATTTAATTTTTAATTATCAGCAAATTTTAATCACAAATCATGGTTTAGGAAAATGGAAGTGTACTATGTCAGAAGCCTGTTCAAAATCCTTTCATATGGTATCTCATTCGTCGTTCCACGTTTCGTATTTTCTTAGAAAAAGGGATGTTGACAGGAGAAATAATATATACGATTAATATGATTTTATTCAAACGAAATGCGGACGATTTATTCTAACACCATCCAAATAATAACGTTTCAGGACCAGTGATGTGAAAAGTGTAAATACCCAGCGGGTAGGTATTTAGTTTTTGGCTATATACCTGGATATTTACCCAAGGCGATATCTGTCATGTGGACTAAATGCGATATTAAAGAAAAAAATCAATTTCAAAATTAAACATGTTGTATAGAGACCTTCAAAATGTTAGACGTCACATTATTATTCTTTTTAATTCTCTAATGACGTCATATTAAGCTGCTTTCTGTATTTATACACATACTCCTTGTATTATTGAGAAATGTTTGAAAATTTCCGTTTTATTACCAATAGAACGTCATATTAATCTTTTTTTTTCAATTGGTGAAACTTTTTATTTCATTTTCATTTTTCACGTGGAAACCTTTCAATCATATATATTATTTCTCCTATCAACATCCCTTTTTCTATGAAAATACAAAACGCAGAACGACGAATGAGATACCATATGAAATGATTTTGAACAGGCTTCTGATATAGCGCACTTAACATTTCGTTAAAACATATTTTTCGATTAAAAAATGCTGTTAATTAAAAATTAAATTGGCAGTGATTTCATAGATGAAATGAAAGATTTTCCTCAAATTAGTGTTGCCACAAAAATAAAATACCGCATTATCGGATGACGTCATTCTCTCAATTAAAATACGATTGTTAATTTATATATTGCGTGTACTTTTTGAAAAAAATATCGAGCTTTTAATCGGGTTTTTATTTAATTTTTATGCGTGCGTCACCTATTGTTTATTTGTTTTCTTTGTTTAATCATGGCTGTGTATATGCGTATCGGAACTCCAGTAGATTATGTAATTTAAGGATTATCTTCCAAATGATATACAGTTCATTAGGATTTACAAAAATTGTAAGTATTTATTTTTTAATATTTCATCAAGTTGTTAATACGCCAGCGAAGTCTGACGTCACTTAAATGGCTGACAAACCACAAAGTTTGGACATCTCATGTTTAAGTTCCCATAGGCTTGCAAAAAAGTGGTGTACCAAATATTTATTTATGTATTTAAGACACTTCTGGAACCGGTGAGCAAAGTCTGAGGAAATGCTTTCATATGAATTCACTAAACGTTTGATTCAGTGTTTCCATTTTTTTTTTTTTTTTTTTTTTTTTTTTTTGTATAGGGGTTTTGGCAACCTAGAGAAATGACCTTGGCGAGAAGAAAATTTGGCAACAAATTTTCTGGCAATTTATTCCGATTTCATTATACACAAGCAATCATCATATATATGATTTCTGTTGTCAACATCCCTTTTTCTATGCACATACAAAATATATAACGATGAATGAGGCATCATTCGAAAAGTTTTTTAACAAGTTTCTGACATAATGCATTCACATTTCGTTGAAACGCGTAGTTTGATTAAAAGGACTAGTTAGTTAAAAATTAGTGGTGAAATGTAGCAGGAAATAATCTCAAAGATTGCAGTGCGAAAGCTTCGAATGGGACTTTCTGGTCGTATATATTATTTCTGTTGTCAACATCCCTTTTTCTAAGAAAATACAAAACGCATAACGATAAATGAGATGCCATATGAAAAGATTTTGAACAGGCTGCTGACATAGTACGCTTAGATTTCTTTAAAACATGTTTTTTGATTAAAAATTGCTGTTAATTAAAAATTAAATGAAATGAAATGTTTCCTCAAATAAGTGGTGCCACAAAAATAAAATACTGCATTATCAGATGACGTCATCCTATAATGCAATTAAAATACGATTGTTAATTTATGTATTGCGTGTACTTTTTGAAAAATATATCGAGCTTTTAATCGGGTTTTTATTTAATTTTTATGCGTGCGTCACCTATTGTTTATTTGTTTTCTTTGTTTAATCATGGCTGTGCATATGCGTACTGTACCGGAGCACCAGTAGATTACGTAATTTAAGGATTATCTTCCATTTGGTTATACAGTTCGTTAGGATTCACAAAATTTGTAAGCATTTATTTTTTAATATTTCATTAAACTGTTAATACGCCAGCGATGTCTGACGTCACTTAAATGGCTGCTGGACCACAAAGTTTGAACATCTTATGTTTAAGTTCCCATAGGCTTGCAAAAAAGGGGTGTACCAAATATTGATTTATGTATTTAAGACATTTCTGGAACAGTTTTGCAAAATCTGAGGAAATGCTTTCATATGAATTCCCTAAACGTCTGATTCAGTGTTTCAATTTTTTTATAATTCGTTTTTTTTCAGTGTAGTGGTCATGGCAACCTACAGAAAGGACCTTGGCGAGAGAAGATAATTTGGCAAAAAAATTTCTGGCAATCTATTCCCATTTTCTTATACACAAGCAATCATCATATATATTATTTCTGTTGCCAATATCCTTTTTTCTATGCACATACAAAACATACAACGATGAATAAGGTATCATTCGAAAAGTTTTTGAACAAGTTTCTGAGATAGTGCACCCACATTTCATTAAAACGCGTTGTTTGATTAAAAAAAAAATCTGTTAATTAAAAATTATTGCTAAAGCGTACCAGGAAATAATCTCAAAGATTGTAGTGCGAAAACTTCGCACGGGTCCTTCTGGTAGAAATTTAATTATTGTAGAAAGACTTGTATTGTGGATTTTTAATTGTTAGCAACTGCTATAACGAAAAATGTTATTTAATTGGAAAAGGCTGTTAGATTTTTGGTTTTTTATCTCTATATATTAAAATAATACAATTTTTTCAAATTATATGATTTTGAGCTTCATAATATGTATTTAGCTATAAATACACAAAATTTCATGACTGCAAGTTACATAGTTTCTGAGAACCGGCTCTCTGACGGACAGACAACGAAACGGGAGTAATAGGGTTTCGTGAAATGAACGAAACCCTAAAAACAAGAACGGGCGTCAAACTGTCTGTCTGCTCGTTTTCATTATAACCGCGCTCTGCTGATAATTAAAAAGACAAACTAAAATACGAGGCTGTGGATCGAAAGATCTGTATTGAGTTATGTATACAAGGATAACTGCACAACTGAATGTGGAACATTACATATATTTATAAACTTAGCTGGGATTCTGCAGCAAATTAGGGAACCTTGCAGAAAGCTAGATAAAAGAACGAAACAATGAAATTTAAACAGTAATGCTATGATTACAATATTCGAAAACCTGCCCATAATCTAGCATTACATCAGAAAAACTGGAAGAAAAATTCTAATAAACAATCATTAGAAATAATATGAGTTTAAATATTACTTATACAAACAGCAAAGAAATAACAATTCATGAAATTTAACTTTAGGTCAGGGCTCGGAAGTAGCGCGCTACAAGTAGCGAAACTACAGTAGCCGCGACTTTTTTTAGTAGTTTGTAGTGTAGCGCGCTACATTAAAAAAATGTAGTGTAGCGAGTAGCGCGATACAAAATATCAGTACTTTGTAGCGAGCACCGACGCTACTTTTGACGGTACTTTAGGAGGGAGGAAAAAAGTGCCAATCTTCAAATCACGTGATCATAACTCGTTTCTTTTGTGCGAAATATGTTCTCTGCTAAAATTTGCGAATGTCAGCGACAAATCTCAGTTGCAGCGTCATAGATTTTTCCATAGACGACGGGCAAGGTCACAAATAACTGTCATTTTCATAGTTTGGGTGTCAAAAACTTCGTGTATTGTCATTTAAATCCATAGAAATCTTCTCAATATAATGTATTTTTATACGACTACGGTTGTTTTTACCAAAATATAGTCGCCTGGCTATGTTAAGTCTTTATCTGACTCTAATTTCTTCTCCCTTTTGCCTCCCACCCCCAGCAAGCAAAAAAATGAAAATCTTTATTAATAAAGAAAAAAAAAGGAAAAGAAAAAGAATGGATTCATTTAATCATAAATCATCTAAATTATCCCTAACCTCTCAAATTCACGCTTCCCCTAGTAGCATACAAAGGAAATTAAAATATTTTTAAATCTTTATTTTTATACAAAAATAAAAATTTTCACTCCATTTATTGTTCTCTAATGACAATAAATTTCCCTGTCCCCAAAATTTACGGCATATCCAGCATACAGTTTCAAATATTTAAACTCTTTATTTAAAAAAAAATTGCCACATTCGTTTCTACCTAATAATAATATATAAATAATCATCTAAATTGTCCCCTAACCTCCCTTAATTTACTCTCCCCCCCCCCCCCCATAGTCAGTCCTGCCAATTTTATGCCTTTGCGTTTAAAAATGAGTCAGATAATGTGTCCAAAAAAGTTTCGCGTTGTTGAGCAAGTAATTTGAGAACCACCTTAAGCGCTACTGTGATATATCACTCTCATAAATTTGTAAAATTATTACAATTTTTGTTTTCAAATTTCCCCTTTTTAACACTTTCCAACATAATTAAAAAGTGTATGAATTCGCTTTGTCTGTCTGTCCGTTCTCTAACTCTCGTAAATATACTCGAATTGCCGTGAAAGTTTTATATGTTATTGAAGTTTACCATTGAATGTTCAGTATTGAAAATGAAGTGTGTAGCATTTATATATCGCTTACAGGGGCATTCAAAAGAATTCTGTTACATTATGGTCTATGGGGAAAAATCGTTTGCGGTGCATTTAATTAGCTAAAGTAGCGAAAAGTAGCGAAGTAGTGACTACTTTTGAAAAGTAGTTTGTAGTCGCTACTTTTTAAAACAAGTAGTTGTAGTTGTAGTTAACTACATTTTTCATAAAGTAGTTGTAGTTGTAGTTCGCTACAAAAAAAATGTAGTTTTTCCGACCCCTGCTTTAGGTAATGGCCTTTGTAAAAATATCAGCAATTTGCATATTTGTAGGAATATATTCAATTTTGATATTATTTTCTTTTACAACATTACGAACAAATTTTAGTTTTATGTCTATATAATTGAGTCTATATACTATTAGAGACATATTTGAGAGGAATATAAGTATTTCAAAATAAATCAAAGAAGAATAATGTTGTGCTGAGGATTATGCTCTAGCGGAGTATAATTAAAATATAAGCTGAGGAAAAACACTAGAAGAGGTTGTAATATTTTCAATCAAAAAGAGCAATAATGATATCAAGAAGACTGACTTGGACGTGAGTACTCGAGACCCATGTCGAAGAAGGAAATCGCACCTGAGGAAAGAAAATAGCAAAACCGTATCCACCGAAAATGGCTAAAGGCTTGTGGCCTAAAATGGGGGCAAAATAAAAATAAATAAAAATAGTATTATGGAGAGTGGGGGAAAAGGTTGGTACTGAATGACTAAATGAAGGATGGACGAAGTTCAGTGAAAAGGCTACTGAATAGAAACTACACTGTTTGAGTCAATAGTAGTAATTTTAGAAGAATAACTTAATGGAAGGTGAAATATGGAGTACAAAGCAAATGACAAAGGACAAGTGGCATCTTGTGGTTTAAGCGTAATATAAGTAGTGTGATGATACCGATTCTGGCGCAGGGTGCTTGAAGCGATCATGACTTAAGAAAAAGTTGCGTTCCGGACCGCTAAAAGCGCCGCGGTTCTGAAAAATCTATTTTGATTGCCCAAGGGAGGCAAAATCATCGTCATTACAATGATCCCGGTGTAGACCCTATTTGCCTCCCCAGGAGAATCCCTGACACGCAGGGGCTCGATTGGTGAAAACCCAGCACAGCGGGCAGGAAAAACCCACGCCAAGCCCACCAAGGGAGGCGCGAACAGCCCCGAACAACCAGGGACATCACAGGCTCGCACTTTTTGATTCATAGAAGAAAATTTCTGGTGTAGTAAGGATTATTAATACTTTAATTTACGAATCACTGTACAGCATTTAAAGGAATTGCACTAGCTTAAAATTTCAATAGGACAAAAGGTACTGGGGAAAAATGTGATGTGAAAATGGTTAAGTAATATTTAAAATACGAATTAAATCATAAGTTACAATGGGGGAAATACATTGTTTTAATCAGAAAGACAAAGGCACTGTTTGAATCACAAAAGGGAACACTTGGGGAACATGGGGAACGTGAAATGATATCTCACTTTACAATATTAAAATGAATTAACCTAGCATTAATATCAGTATGAAAAGGGGCACTGTTTGAATTATGAGGGGAAAATTTTGGCAGGGAAAGGCTTAAGTTGCACTTAAATTACAACATGTTAAGTAATAATTATAATAGAGATAGAATATAATGACATTGTTTTAATCAGAAGAACATTATTTGGTTCAAGCAAAAAATGAAAAAAATCGGCAATAAAAGGGTTAATAATTCATCAAATCAGTAATTACAAAAGTAGAAAAAACAGTAATTAATAGGGAGGAATAATTTGGAAGAGCACTGTTTGATTCATACTAGAAAAAAATTGACATGTATTAGGGGGTAAATTACGGATGAGGATTCTTAGGTTCATATGAATAGTAAAATTAGCAAAATGACAGAAGGAGCACCGTTTGGTTCATTTAAAAAATTGTAAGAGGGAGGGTTAAAAAGAACCAATGCAATAATTTTCGTCAGACAAGAAATAAACAACAATGCAATAATTTTCAATTAATACTGTTAAAGTAATAACTATAATAAAATTAAGGGCGAATTGCAGCAGAAGAAGGATTAAGCTTAGCATTTTTAAACGACGACAGCAATTAATTTCAAGTACAAATTACGTTGTAAACAAATAATAATTATTAAAACACAATGGCAAAAACTAGTTCGACCTCAACCCAACTATGGAATCTGTGCATTCATAAAATATAAGCAGTACTGAGGGAAAAATACAAGTTACAAGCCATATAAGTTGTAAGTTAGTTAAATATTAACACATCTTTTGCGGTTAGTACTCATCTTTTAAACAGGAAGCTCCACCTGTGGGCGCTATTCTTGCATGTTTCATTATATAACTAAAATATTTTCTCGTTTATAGTATAAATGAATGTATATAATAATGGTATTATTTCTAATCAAAGTATGTATAGCAGTCTAATTGTAAAAATGAAAATATTTTGTATGTTTTTGAGAAATAATATAACACATGAAATGCAAAAGTACCGCCCGTGGGCGGAATTACATATATCCAAAAGCCCCCACCTTTTTTTTTTTTTTTTTTTTTTTTTTTTCACTTTTCCCGCATAAGATGTATGAAATAAGATCGTAAATATCTACGAAAAGCACGTAGAAATTTTAGTCAAAATGTAAATATTTCCATAAAACACGTGGGAGCTTCGAAGCCAAACAGTAAATGAATCTCCGCAAGCAACCTTTTGTCTGGATTTAAAGCCAAATATAATTCTGACGGAAATATTTTAAGAAAAACTTAATAATTCATCAACTAATGAACCTAGAAACTTTACATTTCGGTGAAATATAAATTTGGAGGTGGAATTATATAGTAAAAATTTCAAGACCGTAGGACGAGACAGGGATACAGGGACTAGAATAGTTGCAAATAAAAGAATTATGTTTGAAGAACACAGAAATTATTTATAGTAATAAAGTAAATCAGAAGAAATTAAACAACTCACCTAAACTTGGAAATAATGATCTTCAATTTTTAATACAACGATAAAATAATATTTATAAGGTCTGGTATAAATTTCAGCTACCAATCACCAGAACTTCGAAGTAAAATTAATTTCAAATGGTATAACCATAAAATGTAAATAGTAAAGTTAATTTTAAAGTTGAGCATGCGTAATTAAACAGCATGGTATAACTAATTAAATCACATACTTTAGCCGAAAACCACCAGTACTTAACAACAATAAATGTTAAAAAGAAGAAAATAAGAAATTTCAATAATTAATTAAGTTTCAACCAGTAAAAATAATAAAGACAATTACATGAAATTTTTATGACAGTAGTAGAAAAATATATTATATAATAGTACAACATTTTAGAATGATCGGCTAAAAACTTTTATTGATGTTTACAAATTAATATTTTCAAAAGATAAATTTCATGCAAATTTCTTTGGGACACAATGAGAAAAAAAGTAACAAATAGTGAAAATGTAAAATTAACATAATATTAGTTGACCCGCCCTGCGTTGCTCGGGCCGGATTAATAATAATTTTCGGATAATAAATTAAAAAAAAAAATCATGTTTTTATTATTTTATATCTTTAACACGATTTTGTATATTATATTTTTAAATGAAAAATTCGCGAAAAAATATTGATGTTTAGTGATAAAAGCGCTCCTTTTATTGTTCTTTCTGTCCGAACTCTTTGAACTCTTTATTGGTTACAAATAAAACTGTTTTACAGCCCGTGTAAAAATTTCGTGAAAAAATATTGTTATCTAGTTGTAAAATAAATGTTTTCTTCTCAATTTTTTGTTTGTCTGTTTGTTTTCGCGTCGGCTTCTTTAACATAGCAATAAAAAAAATAGTTCTCATCTTCCGAACTCTTTGACATTTCAATCGGTTATGAATATAACTGTATCCAAGCTCTCTTTAAAGTTTTACGAAAAAATATGCATATTTAGTTGCGAAAACATGAGTTCTTTAAAATTAAAAGAGGAAAAAGAAGATTTAAGTTACTCTCCCAGAACAGTTACTATTAGCGCTCTATGTGAGAGCATGAAAACCTGCGACCCAGTCACATGAGCTGTCCCAAGCACTCCCTTTTTAATTCGATTTAGGTAATCAATTTCCAACTGTGGTAAATTTGCCTACTTTACATTTTCTTCATGCAATATATTTTTACTTCTAAAAGAAAAAAAAATCATCACCGATAGATACAACGAAAAACGAAATAGCTCCAATATATTGGGATCTACAAAAGTCACTTTTGAAGTGAGACAATCAATAACATCTATAGACTACCGTTGATTATATTATAATTTGTCAATCTTTCGTGAATGGTTCAGAAATGGATAATATCTCAACGATGATTTCAAGTCAAGTATGGCGCTTCTGCACATCCAGGAAGTAGAGAATTCAACTGAATGAATCCAAGTTCCAGCGGCTACAGATAAAAAAAATGCAGAAATTTTTTATTGAGATATATTTTTCTTAACACGATATATCATGTCTAATTTGGCATACCTATGCAACTACTGCGATGATTGACAATCAAGGTGATACTTGGCGCAATACATATATAAGCAGATAAAATAATGTTTTTACAAGGATAGTTTCATAAGTTCTTGGTCTGACAGTAAAAGCACAAGATTTTTGACATGATTTCATATTGTTTTTCAATGTAATCCCCTTGCAACTCAATACATTTAAGACACACGCTTGTGTGCGAATTCTTTAGTGCAGCCCGGTACGAGGGTGGTTCAAAAGTTCTCGGACTGACAAAGAAAATACAAGATTTTTGACAATATTTCATTTTATGTTTCAACTTGCAACACAATACATTTCAGAAGACTCTTGAGAAATGTTCATTCTTTGGCGTTTTTGGTCGACGTTCAACAAACGCGGCATTCATCGAGCGGAAAGCTTTTTCATACCCAAAACATCGTGTAAAATCTAGTGGACACGGTCTATCGAGATGTTTGTAATGTCAGCAAGTTTGCGTACCTTCAATCGGCGATCATTCAACACGGCATTGTGAATTTTTTAGACGATTTCGTCGGTCGTAGCGGTTTTTGGGCGTCCTGAGCGTTCATCATCGTGAATTGATTTCCTACCCTATTTAAATTCAGCAGCCCATTTTTTATCGTCGAATATGAAGGGCAAAATCATTTAAGGTGGAATGTAACTCTCTTTGTATGTCCGTGGGGGTTAAAACTTTTTTAACAAAGTATTTTCTGACAGATCGAACTTCATTTTTGTTTTCCATTTTAAGAAAATGTCAAAACTTGTTTACTTTACTTTATTGCCCAGCATTAACCAAAAAACTCACGCGTTTGAAACACGGCAGCATGTCATCTAAAGGATCATACTTTACAAACATTATTGTTATTTGGTCATACTTGTTCCATCTCTGTGTCAGGCCGAGAACTTATCAAACTACCCTCGTATGTCCCTGCGAAAATAAATACAATGCAAAAGACGATATAACCTACTGAGACGGAAACCAGCCTAAAAGGATATTTATTTCCTCCAGTCCTTTGCGACACCGTTCATGTATTCAGTCAAAAATACAGTGTGTCTCGGACCAATCCGAACAGAATCGTAGCACCAGGACTTTTTATCGTATGACTAGTTTCGGTAGTCAGAGTATATACCTTCATCAGTGCCATCACTGATGCAGGTCGTTGAATACTACCGAAGCTAGTCATAAGATAAAAAGTTCTAGCTCTACAAACGCTGTTTTATCTGCTTACACTGCGATGACTGTTTAAATTTAAATCTTTCATACAATATCTACAATTTTCATCACAAACTCCTTTAAATAAAGTGGAAATAATTTTTAAAAAATAGAATAATTCAAATTTCACATGTAACATCTTCGGTGATACAGATTTTTTTCAATCAACATTTACTGTGTAATTTGTGTTCTACGGTTCATCTACTGACATTAACTTCTGTTTCAATATCAACAGTTCAGAACTTAATTAAAAAAACACTATCAGTAGCGAACATTTTAATGACTTCCATCCATTTATATTAAGGTGTTATTACCACAGTGATGAAACACTGGCGCAGAAGAGAACCGTTTGACACTGCTAAATTTAAATAGTATTCTTCGTCTTATTTAAGGACAGAATTTCTGAGATTTTTTGAGGCGAATACTATTATTATCATTTAGTGATGACAATAGCCCAAATGGTGCGCCACTGTTCCGTGACTGTTACTATTAGACATTCGTTCACAATTAGTGAGTTAAGTCATGAAGAGTTATTTAGAATTCATGATGTAATGACGCCTTCGTCATAATAATTAATTATATTCCAACAATTTGCGAGTTCGCAAAGGTAAATTTTAAGATATAAGATTTTATTTGCATCGATTAAAATCATATTGCTGTAAATCTTAATTTCATTGGATTCAATTGAAAATTTACTTATATCATAAAGTGTAAGTGCTAATAAAATTAAATGTTGGCTCCAAATAACTGTTGTTTTTTTAAAAAGTACTATATACACAGCTTCCATATGCTGAGTTCTATTTTTATTTTACTATTCTCTGAGGAAATTAGAATTTAATTAAAAATTAACTTTAAATCTTCTGAAAAATAAGTTCTGTGATAATTCTTTTATACTGAAATAATTTAATCTTAAAATTTTAATAGTAAGTGTTAATATCTTGACTTTATCCATTTGAAAGTGGCTAAATTCAAAAATTCATGTTAAAGCGTGACAGATGCTGTCACAGCTCCAGTGTAAAGGTTAACAGTTTTCTCAAATAATTTAAAATCAATGCAACGATAAATATTAACTTTTAATACTACACTGCAAAAAAAAAAAAAAAAAAAAAAAAAAAGTGTTGATTTTACAGTATAATACTGGCATCTGGGATGCCAGTATTATACTGTAAAATCAACACTTTTTTTGCCGTGTACCACTACACATACTTCTAAATTGCCAATAGTGATCTATGTGAGAAAGTTGTGATTGGATGTTTATTTACAATTGAATTATTTTATTGTCAATTTATTTAATTTAGCTGTCATAATTAATATTTAATCTTATTAAATGTTCAATTCATTTTCCCCAATACTTCGTTCTCACATTTTTCATTACATATTGAGGCGCAGCGCACAGTGAACATTTGACGCTAAATACTGGCCAAAAATAATTTTCATCTGTTTTAAAGTTGAAACTATTTTTGTTGACTTACAATTTGGAAATACACTTAATTAATGTCATATATGCATAAATGTATGTATTTATTTAAATAAATAAACGTATAATACAATGTTTACTTAATTCTTTATTGTTTATACGAGGAAATTAATTGTTGATAGGCTTGTTTTATTTACAAATAATGTTAAATTAAATGTGGTTAATTTTACTACACATAAACGTTTAATTATTTATAAAAATCAATCCATATAATATATATATATATATATATATATTACTTGCATTTAGTATTTACGAAAGTTGAATCACTATAGTATAGAGATTAGAGATGCTGGTTTTTGAGTATTTTAAATACGTTTGCATTCCTCCCAAAAAACATTGATAACTAAAAATGGCAAAAATAGTCGGAACATTTAAAAAAAAAAAAAAATTGCCTTCAAAACTATAACCAATACGATTATAATTCAAAAATGGTCCGACAAACACCGACACAGCTTTAAAAATCTTTGAATATATTTGATAATATATTTAAATAAATATATTTCAATAAATTAGATCTAAAAAGGCTTAATATTAACCCATTTTCAATTTAAAGTATTTTTTTAATGTATGAAAAGCAAATTTATTTAAATGCCCATGTCAAAGTATACATTTAAGGCGGTATTCAAAAAAAATATTTTTCTACGCTCAACAACTCAAATTTTTCTGACACATTTTCAGACTCAATTTAAAAGTAAAAACATGAAACTTGGCGGCGTGATTTATGAAGAGATTTATAAGGGACCTGTGTTTTTATTTTTCGTTTAATTAATTAGAAATTGATTTACAAACAATTATTTTCACAATACGATTTTTTTTTTCCAGTTCTGTCGCTTCGGGAAATTCGGTTCAAAATATCCACTTTGACAGCATTTTTTGAAATATTTTCTGCCCTTATCCAAAAATCGACAATACGGACATTATAAAGTTTCTGAATAAGAGAATTAAATGCATTTTAGAGCAAAAATGAATTTAAATATGAGTCACAAAATAAGCAGTTTGGATTTGAGTACGCTTTTAAACACATTAACAAAGCTGAAACGTAACTAAAAAGCACGTCTTCTCACAAAGAAACTTTCACTTCAATTGAGGCTAGTAGCCGCTGGAGATGACTGATATTCCTGAAAATCGGTGAAACAGTCAGTCAGCTATTATGAAATATTTTTTTTACAATTTTTGAGCAAATTTAAATTTTTGACTTTTTGGCCAGGATTTTGCATCAAACGTGACAAAAAACGCGCCAGATAAATTTTTTCAATTATAGGTTTGGGAAATGAGGTTAATTTAAATATCATATATGCCTCAAATCTATTTATATATTGTTTCATTTCTCTTCGTACATTTCACATTTTTAATCAAACTCTGAATTACTTTCAGGTTAAAAACGTAATAAATAAATTACTGACTACACAGGTCAGTATTGAGAATATATTTTATTGAATAATTCGGTAAAATTGTATGTATTTTGTTTTTTTATTTCCTATTTCAGATATTCTTCTTCAATACTCTACCATTTATTTTACATTTTATATTATTTTTTTGTCTTTTTATTTACTATTTTCTGTATATTTTGAAATTAATTTTGAGCAAATTTGGTGATAATGGCTGATCCAGTAATTGAGTTAGTGCCAGATAAACGTATTATGCAGCTGCAAAATAAAAAAATTGAAGAACTTTCTAAATCTATTGGGTTACTGGTGGAAATATAAACTATCACTTAAATGTACGATATCATTAACTGCTTGCAATTTCTCTCTAATGCCCATAAAACATCCATATTTTCTGATTATAATGGCTTACAACCTCATTATAACGATTACAAATCCCTATGCTTTGCTATTACAAAACCAACATTAAAAAATTTAAACTGATTGTGGGTTCTGGAAGTAATAATGTACAGGGTGTCCATACTTAAACGACCCTACTTTAAAGTTGTCTACAGACGAAACTATTGGTCAGAAAGTTGTGAAATTTTGTGAAGGACATAATAATGGAATGGGAATTTGTTTAAGCGAAAAAAAATAGTTCAAAGTTTCGTCGCCAGAGGGCGTTTTTAATGAATTACACATTTTGCACACATTTACGATAGGTTAAAAAATTTATTACAACAAAACATGTTGAACAAAACTTTTTTGTGCGACATATTTTTAGCATTTCCCAGAGCACACGGCGGTCAACTGTAGAACATGCTATCTTACGATTCCAGATGGTAGCGGAAAATGATGGCCGTCATGTGAAGCATGTTTTGTTGCAATAAAATATGTAAACTATCGTAAACTTATGCTAAATGTGTAATTCATTAAAAACGCCATCTGGTGGCGAAATTTTGAACTAATTTTCTTTTCGTTTAAACAAATCCCCATTCCTTCATTATGTTCTTCACAAAATTTCACAACTTTCTGACCAATAGTTCCGTTTGTAGACAACTTTAAAGTAGGGTCGTTTAATTATGGACACCCTGTATATAGTTTCTTCCACTCCGTTTCACAGAGTCCCATGCGGTCAATAAGCATTTTAAACATCAATCAAATTTCAATCAAATTAGGAAAAAGCATTTAACAACTCTCATGTCCTGCAATGTAGATGACTCTCAGTTAGCTATAATCAATTTAAATTTTGACAAAAGTCAATTTGAGGCTCTTTTGGATTCAAGTGTAAATGTATCGTTAATCCAACCGCAAACGATCGGATTTCTAAAAGAGCACACTAAACGTAATTATTTGTCAAGATCTGTAACTATGAAAACCATAGATAATGCAACCATATTCCTTTTCATTCCACGGGTTCAATTAAAGTTTGGGATTCAAAATATTTGATTCTCCATATATATTTTTTGTTACCAATAATAACTTGAATTCAAATTACCAGATTACAGTGTTATATGATTTCTAAAATAGAAACAAAGGACTCCAAGTTTCTGCTAATTCCAAATTAATTGGTAATAATGTATCTTCTCGTTGGTCACATCTTTAACGAGAGGGCGGACAAATTGGCAAAAGAAGCCACTGCTCGACAAGACGTCGACGTAATGATTCCAGTCACGCGCCGCCAAGCCAAAAAAGACCTCTTTGGACGTGCCTTGTCTAAGTGGCAAGAGAGATGGGACCAATCTGGGACCGGGCGCAAGACCTATGAATCTTTCCCACGCGTCGGCATCCGTCGACTGCAGGGCGATTTCTTCATTAATCAGGTCTTCACGGGACACGGCACCTTTGGCGATCATCAGGCTCGATTCTTTCACCACGACTCTACATGTTTTTGTGGAGTTAAGGTGTGTGACATCAGCCATGTGCTATTCCGGTGTGAGCTCTGGAAGTCTGTGAGGGGAAAGTACTTTCCTTGTGACTTTCGGACGCGAACGCCACGCGATCTCTGCCTGTGTGGCTACGCCAGAAAGTGTGTCCGGTTGATCATTCACCGACTCCTTATGCGTACTCTAGATTCCTTGGTCGCCAAAGAGCAGGCCGTAATCACCGAGCTCTTCCACGCCCACACTTGAACGCACTGCGAATTGCCCGTGGTCCCCACGGTGCAGGACGTAGAGGTGGAGGTAATGGTGCAATCAGTACGCAGGCTTGAGATTCGTCTCATAAGCCGGCAGTTGTCTGTGATAATATGGGCTAGTCACAGTTGTGTATATATATGTTGTTGAAGTTAAAGTTTGTTGTTGAAGTTTGAAATGTTTTATGCATTCTAGTCAATAGTTGTTGTTGTTGTAAATTTAAGAGTTTATATTTTGTTGCACTAATCCTTTCCCTTTCAGGATCCACAGTAAAAGGGAACGTGACAACCTCTGTAGGTTGCTCACACCCCTCGAGCTGTGGTAAAGCAAGAGCCGTCGTGGTAGCTCGACATATGACCTAGCGACCGTCTCCCCCTATGGGGTCTCGCGAACGAAGTCGTCGGGGGTTCCATGGCGGTTCATCAAGGTTCCGTCTCTGCGGAAGTTTCCTCCGAGATGTGGGGTTACTGCCGTGACGACCTATGTCACCAACCTTGGTAAAATGACCTGGGGGTCCGCAGTGGGGAGCGGCCTCAGGCCGATCGCAGCGCCGGGCGAGACAAAGCCCTGGTGCGTTATAAGCCCTTCAGAGGCTTGGGTGCGATGGTCGTTTACGCGCGTCGGCGACCCCCGTGGGCGCCTGACGGCGCAGGATAGTTTTCTCCCTTTGTTAACAAGAATCCGGACTCTTGAAAATTTGAAAATATAAGTTTTGATTTCTCAAATTCTGATCAAAATGATGCTAATTTCTCCAACTCCAATTTTCGTTCGGATTTTTCTGAAATTGCAAATCATAATTCCCATAGAATCCTTCAAAAAAAACTTCGTTTATACTACTTTCATGTTATATTTAGATCAACTCAATTAAAAATCTTTACATTGGAATATAAATTCAAAATTAACAATACTCAGAATTTATTATTTTGTCCTGAAATTCATAAGCCACCAATTAATCTTATTATTAATCTTATAATCAATTAATCTTATTAAAAACTTAATCCATATTTTGTTACATAATACAGCTCACAAACTGCTAAAACTTAGAAAATACAATAACCTAGGATTATAGCAACCAATTAATGAAGACAAAATTTCTAACCATAATTCTAACAAAATTTATCGAGTATACTCATTGGTCTGAAATGATATTTTGAAGTTACGTAAAAGTGAACTCAGTGTTGATAATTTTCAAGTAAATCGCTTACATAAAATGGAGAGAAAACAGGTATTGAGTCTTCTTATGGATAATTCTGCTGTCTCTACCGTCTCTTTTGATACTCTTGATTGTACAGATTCAGAGTTTAATTTACTTCATGATTTTACCCTTCAAACCAAACCCTATTCCATATCTAAGATTGTTAAGGATTTTGCTCGCCACGAGATTTCTTCCCTTGCAGATGCTGGTATAATTCAAAATTCATCAACCAATTATTGCTTCACCGATATATTTCTCAGAAAGAAATCCCTCCCCATAGATGACCCTGATGCTTTTATGTTAAGAAGTGTCAAATACTACTAACTGTTAAAAGTTATCACTGAACCTATCAAAAATCGTTTGCCTAAGATAAATGGCATCTTGCAGAATATCTCTTGTCAAAAACTGAATTCTGTTTTTAACTTTAAGGCGTTTTTTTTTCCAAATCCTTCTTCGGGAAAAGGACCAAAAAAGTCTTTACTACCGAGTTCAGAAATTTTGAGCCTTGTCGTCCCAAATTCGGAGTCGTTAATATCACTAGTTATTTTCATAGTTTAAGAAATAAATCTCTGGAACCCTTAACAGTTAAAAATATGCAATATTTTTCGACGACATAATCGTCGCAGTTGATAATCTGAAAGAAATATTAATTTGGCTTCTTAAAATTTTTGACTTGTTGGCTGAGTTCAATGTAACACTGGATCCTACCAAATTACAATTATGTAAAGACATTACTTACATTGGTTTCAACTTAAATAAAGATAGCCATTCTCTTTCACCTGATGATGTAAACAAAATCAATAAATTTCCGACTCCAACCAATCCAAAAGGAGCTCAGTATAATAAATTACTCCAGACTTTAAGGGGTCTCAGGACTCTTAAAATTGGAAAAAAGAAACATTTTTAACGTTTAATTTCTTAAAATGTATATGACTTTAAAACACAATTTTTGGATGAATGAAAGCTATATATATACGTTCTTTCATTTCAAAAATTAAAAAAATATATATAATATGCAGAATTAATATTTATAGGGGGCTTCAAACAGTCAGACATTTTTCGAGTAGAAAATCGACATGACAGCTTACGCGCAAGATTACAAAAGAAATTTTGCACCTAGAACAAAAACTTTGGTGCGTAATTGTACATCACATTGCAATAATTACTCTGAAAATTCAACCCCCCTTGAAATTTTCAACAGTATAATCACCTGAAAAAAAATTTTTTTTGAACGATAGAAGTGAAAATTTAGGTTCAGTTTATGCAGACTAATATGAAACATATCTTTTGAAAATTTCATGAAAAAAATAATGAAAAGTTTTTGAGATATCCTGCGCGTTATGTCCAAAAACATCATTTTGAGTAAATTGACTTCACAGTTTTGTTTTTATCGCTTCAGCTCTGAGTGTATGATTCTAAAAGCCATAACCTCTGTTCTAATGGGAATTTCAAAGAAACAATTATATCAAAAGGTTCAGAAAAGGTAGGAGTTAAACATATAAAAAAAAATCGCAAATTTTGAAGATTTAAGAGTTCTGAGACCCCTTAATTTTTTTATTTTGCTGATATTATTAAACTAACTGTTATTCTCACCAGGAAGAAAGTTAAGTTTTATTGGAGTAAAGAATGTCAGGAAGCTTTTTTTTTTAATTCAAAATACTTTCCAAGTCCACTGTCAAAAATATCTGTGAAGGAGAAGAGGTATATTTAGTTACTGATGTTTTCATGCATGCAATTTGTAGTATTTTATTACAAAAACATGACAATTAGTTTTATCCCTTGTGTTTTTACTCTAAGCGACTAAATACAGCAGAAAATAACTATCCTTCAATTAAACAGAAACTTTCTGCTATTTATTCTACTATTAAACATTTTCATGAACATCTTTATGGCGGGCAATTTAAAAATTTCACTGATACTAAAGTTTTAACTTACCACCTAAAATTAAAAAGGCAATCTGAAAATTTTACTCGCTGATTAATTTATTTGTAAGGCTTTAATTACAAAATTGAACTTATTCCTGGCTTAATTAATTCTGCTGATTTTCTTTCAAGCGTCATGGACTGACCTAATTATCCCAATTTAATTGTAAATATCTTAAATATCTTTAACCCCAATAGTGATTCCTTAAATGCAAATAATTTTACAAAAGAACAATTAAATGATGATAAAATTAAAATAATTAGAGAAAAAGTAAATGCTAACAAACCTCCCAATCCTAATTAGTGTATTGATGCAGATGCAAATTTATTAATGATTCCCAAAAAAGTAACTGGTGATAGTAATAGGCTTTATAAAATTTTATTTCTGCAATATCTTAGAAATTGTATTTTGTACCATTATGAATTTTGTATATAGATTATTGTTATACGAATTTGTCTATTAATTTTTGAATCAAAGGTATATTTTATCTATCTATCTATCTATCTATCTATCTATCTATATATATATATAATTATAATATCTATGAATTTCAAAAAAACATATCAAGTTCTTGTATCATTCTACTTAAATCTCCAAAGAGATAATTAATGATAATGTGTAGACAGAATACCACATAGCTAATAGATTAACACGTGCAATCATAATATTACCATAGCTTGTGCTTCAATGGTAATTGGCCAAAAATACTGAAAACATGAAGAAAATTTAAAAAGAGAGAGAGAAAAAAAAAATAATAATAATTTGGAGTTGCTATCAAGTGAATACAAATGGACCAAGAAATGAAACATGAACCACACACAATGGAAAACCGGACAACAAGAGAATTAAATCAGAATTGGATATGAAAAAACACATGTAGATATAATCATCAGCCTGGATGTACCCACATGTGTTTTAAAAAATAATTCAGTATTTCATAATTCCACTGGCATATATGCTAAGATCAGTAGAATCACCCAGGTATACTGAATTATTACCAGAAAACAATTGGAAATATTAAAATTTGAAATAATAAAATTGGAAATAAAAAACCCGTAAAGAATAGATAAAATATTTTACTCTCAATAATTATCCAGAATCCTTAAACATCACAAGTTCTCCATGATACCACATGTCCACATGGCACATATCATGAAATATCTCATACTTGTTGACATAGTCGAGTTGAGAGAAATTATTTGAAAGACAAGTTGAGAGCACATCTTTTGAAATATTACCCTAACTATGACACCCCAACACAAATTGATTCAAAAACACACAAATTTATTCTTGTGATAATACACTAATAACAAAATTATATCCGTGAATATACAAATACTCCATTCAATTTTAATCCCTAAAAGTAAAATAAATATACAAGCGATAGCGCCCTCTATAGGTAAATTAAATATAATATTAACAATATTATCAACATCTACCTGACAAGTAAGGTGCCTCCATCTATTGGTATGATAATTATTCAAAATTAAGATTGAGTTACATATCCACTATATTAGATTTAATTATATATATAAACATTAAAAAACAATACTCCTTGTAGTTTTACATTAAAATCGTACAAAATCCCACTATATGAATAAATTTACCCAGAATTAAATCCATCCTACACAGCATTTCAAATATTCTTAACAAGAGTATGTATTATGTAAAAGAAATATTTTTAATACAAAGTGCTGGTGCTGCCATCTGTGTTAATCCACTTATATATATATATTATAGAATTTATATAAAATAATTAATGTTTTATTTTACCTCTACTTAAATATATTATAGAATTTAGAGATTGATTTAAATATCAAATTAAATATATCATAAACAATTTAAAATATCTCAAAATATATTTAAAAAAAATTAAATTAATAGTATTACTACTGTGTTTCAATCTTTATAATGCAATGCAGTATTTAAAAGACTTATTAAAATTAAAATTTAAAAAAAAACACTATATATATATATATATATATATATATATATATATATATATATTGCATATAGATATGTTTGTGATTTATAATCATCAATGTTATCCATGTATAATTTTATGTGTTTTTTTTGTATAAGTTAATTTATATATGTTTTAAAACTGAACATCAGTAACACTTAAAACAAAGGTGATCGGCTAAACGCAGTATCACAGACTATATAAAGTGTATATAATGTTCAATCAATTAATAAATGTCCTTATATGTTTTAATTGTATTTATGTATGTTATAATTGTAATTTGCTATATCTTTTGTTATATGTTATCGCACACTAAAACAATAATTTTTTGTTATATGTTATCGCACACTAAAACAATAAATGTTATTTAAAAGAGTTGATGATTGAATTTATCATAAAAATTGGATAACCATATATTGTTGCTTGATCTCGAATAAATCTAATATTTTTGTTTTTATTTATATCTGAGCATAGGTATATTATACGATGAAGATAATTGATAATTATATTTTTATAAACTGATTTATGTAAACATGAAGCAAAATTGGTAAAAATATTTACTTTAAATGGAAAATCAAATCTCTTATCATAAATATCAAATATTAATTTATAATTATCGTTAATATTAATTTTTAAGTCAAGAAAATTTATATTATTATTAATTAAATCATTTTCGCTTAATTTAAGCTGATTAGGATAAAAATTGAGTGGTGATGTGCAATTTTTATCATTGAAATAAAATATGATAATGTCATCAATATAGCGATAAAATACATAATCATTGTTCGGACTAATATTTCTTTCATAATAATATAAGTAAAGGTCAGAGAGAATACTAGAAGCGGTCCCGCCCTGCGGAATTCCCTGGCATTGTTTATAAATAATATTGTCATATATGATGTAATTATTATGCAATGTAAAATTTAGTAAAGTTTTAAAAAAATTTACGGAAATATGTTCTTTTAATTTTAATTGAGATTTAAATTCTTTAAATAATATACACATTGTTTTATGTAAGTCTTTTATATCAATGTTATTAAATAAATCATTAAAATCCAATGTTTTTATGAATTTTACCGGATTGATATTATGTATTTTATTAATAAGTTGAAAAGTGTTTTTTAGGCAATGTTGGTTATTATGTTTTAACGTTATATCATATATCTGCTTTAAAATATTAAGTAGTAAATTGCTTGCATTATTATTATATGTGTTATACCCGATTGTAACTGTGCGAAATTTAATTGGATTTTTATGAAATTTTGGAATTATAACAAGATAAGGATAATTTAAATTATTACATTTGATTTTTAGTAATTTGTGATAATTTAATAATTTTCTATTATTAATTTCAATATTTAATTTAATTTTATTAAAAATATTACTTGTGTTAATTGCATTGTGAATTAACACTTTATAGTACTCTTTACAAATGATAGCATAATTATTTGGAGATTTATCTACATAAGTAATTATAAATTTGTTTTGTAATTCTGATATATGTTTATTTATGTTTTTAAAAGCTGCATGTGTAATATGTTGATAATTTTTTATAATTTCATTTTTTAATTTATCTATTACAGAAAATCTCCATTCACTAAAATACTCGATTGGTTTATTGTAATAAATAGCAATTTTATATATAAATAAATCAATATCTTGAATAAACCGCAATATTATGGATTTGATATTACACCTATATGGAAGGCGAAATTTTGTTCCATTATGCATTAAGTTTTGTAAAATAGGTTGTTCTACAATATTAAGATCACCAGTAATGATATGACCATGTGTTGTATTTATGTACTTTCGAAATTTTGGGTCATTACAATAACAAGGGTAATTATTTGAAGAGACCAATTGTTTTGCAAAAGAATTGTAATTAAAAATTTAACGTCTAAGTGTGCGATTATATTTATATGTCTTGTGAATGGTAAAATTTTTTATTGGAAAATATTAGTAGTGTTGTGTATGATATTGTGTAAATTGATATTATTAAATACATGATTGGAAAAATTTATAATTAGTTGTGTATTATTAGTTTTATATTTAGGTTTATTAGAAAGACTTGTATTTAATAGGTTTGCTCTATAATGAAGAATATCATAAAAGATATCACAAAAATGTGGAGAATATTGATTCTTTTTAAATACCTTGAAATATTGGTTTAAATATTTCTTTTTAATACTAAAAACATGTTTTCTGATAGCAAGCCAACAATAATCATTACAAAATTGTGCCTCAAGATCATCAAGCTCCTGTTGTATCACAATATCATCAGTGTATTTATTTTTTGTTATTATGTTTACCTATTATATATATATATATATGAGCGAGCCAATTGAAAAGCATGTGTCGAAGTTTTAGCATTTTGATCATACTGATATATTGAAGAAAATACAAACGGAAAAAAAGGAATTTACAGATTGAAGGTAGGGGGTCCAGGGGTCCGGACCCCCCCCCCCCCCCCCCCCCCCCCCCCGAACGAAAAACTGGTTTACTGAATAATGGATACAACAACAGTAAAAACTGCTAAAACGAAATCGCAAAGAATCGATGAAAATTTCCGCTATGGACAGATGTTTGTCTTAGCAAGTATAATTTAAAGATATGTCTTTCGTCGGTGTTATGAATTTTTTCCGTTTAAGACAGGTTTTTCTTATAAACCCGTTCCGTTTACACAGATGTCCTCTAAAACTCTTAAAACATATCCACTCTATAGTATACCTCTGAAGAGCATAGATTACAATAAAATCTGTGAAGATTATCGATCTTAAACGTAAAAAATTTAAGGTTTGACGAAAACCACGCTATATACAGGGTGTTTTTTTTTAAACTGACACTATTCAGAGCCGCCTGTAGCTCGTTCTAATAACTGGATTGACACACAGTTTTGTGAATGGACTAAGAAAACCATGGGAAAAAAGATTCCAACAAAAAAAAAAATTAGTTCCAATCACCGCCGATAGGGGGGAATGTGGCGCTGTACATTGAAAAAAAAAACATCAGAAACAGACAAAATTAATAATTTGGATAAAATGCCATGTTTTATTCATCATTTATGTTTTATTCATCATTTCCCTTTCGTTGATCGCAGTTGAAACATCCATTATCACTTTTTCTGCTACCGCTTTACGTCCTCTGCCTGACCGAACTACTAGCGAGCCTGTTTCTTCGAATTTCAGAATCATTGCTTTCAATACATTAACGGATAAAGGTCCTTTGCGCAGTTTATGGCGTGTTCTAAGTAAACGAAGAGCGGCTGGTGCATTGCACTGGTTACAATAATAGAACTTCACAAAAGTAACGCGCGCTGCGGTAAGTGAGATTCATTTTCAATCTGAGCTGAAATTGTTTCTCGGTGTTTTTCGCATGCATTTATAACTTAAACTATTGGCGCTACTGTCGCTTGCGTAAGTAAAAATTTGCATTTTCATTTATTGCCCGTATTTTATACTAATTCTCAGTTGCATAACTTACCACAGCGCCACATTTCCCCCTATCGGTGGTGATTGGAACTTTTTTTTTTTTTTTTTTTTTGGAATCTTTTTTCCTTTGGTTTTCTTAGTCCATTCACAAAATTTTGTGTCAATCCAGTTATTAGAACGAGCTACAGGCGGCTCTGAATAGTGTCAGTTTAAAAAACAACACCCTGTATTTATACCTTCTAAGACTTGAAACCTATCTAAAATGGAACTTTTCCTAGTTGTGATTCCTTCTTGTGAGATTTTTTGTGAACACGGAATCCTCTCGTAAACGGAAACATTTCATGGTTCCGATGACGGAAGATAACTATACAAGTATACGTTATAAGACGAAAGTCGGCCCACAATGGAATTTGTTAACGATCCCTACCGATTCTGTTGTCACAGATTTTCGTGTAACTAGGTTAAAGATAAAACTTCTTCAACAGAGATTTTGATTGAAACAACTGTTGCCAACGCTTTCGGAAAAGTCGAGTTTACACAAAGGCAATAACGGCACATATTGATCGGACTTTGCCGATCCTTATCTTAGTTCATTTATAATTTTATATCGAGCAATATTATCATTTACTTTAAATTTACTGGCTGGAATTGAGAAAAATAACTTTATTCTTGATCTGGTTATTTGTGAACTTTTATTCAACATTACATTGCCATTTTCAAAATATCTGTAAAAAAATTAATGTTATTTGACCTCTGCTGTAAAACATGCTGATGATGTAATTTTTCAGTTTTATGAACTTTGCATCAATCAGCAAGCAAGGAACAGGAGACTGGTGTTAAAAAATTTTCTGACCTGTTCAAGAGAGCAGAAACCTTCGCTAATGAAAACTTTGACACAATCTTCTTTGGCCACACGCATTCCTTGTCAAGTTGGCCATCAGATGAAGAGGGATAATACATCTCATGACAAACCTGAAGAATATTTCAGGAGATCAATGTTTCTTCCTTACTTGGGTACTTTTATTTCTGGTCTTGTTGATCGTTAAAGGAAGAGCACAGGGATATTGAAAAGTTTTGATGTTGTTCTGGGTTTATATAAAATAATGGCGATTTTTATTATTGAACTTTTCAACCCGAGCTATTTTTAATAAATTGTTAATGGGATATTGTATTGTTGTATATTATTTTGAAGGGCAGATTTTTATCTACTTATTTATACTATTTTAATTTTGTTTTTCGCCATTGTACAAGAATATTTAAGGCAGTTACACAACTTTCGTACGATTTTTTGTACTAAGTCAAAATGGTACGAAAAACAGCTGGGACGTCTTTTATATCAAATCAACCACGCTACAGCGTTGAATTCAGGAAAACGGAGGGGGGGGGGGAGGCATCCACCACGGAGCATCACAATGTCTCCTCGAAAAATTTGAGATTTTATCCTTATTAATTGTCTATAGGAGGGCAATTTCTCGTCCCGGAGCTCCACAGTGTACATTCCGGAGAAAAATGTTACTCTCCGCAGAAATCCCTCCCGGTGAAAAATGTCTGAATTCAACATTTACATTTGACCGAAGTATGAGTCGTGAACGCACAGTTTAACACTAGTTTCAGAAATTTCATGATGACGGCAGAATATGGAGAAGGTCGATCGTAGGTGACATTCTGTTATTAACAATGAAAAAATTGAAAGCATAGGTTGAAGATAATCCACGTACCAGAATCCGAGTTCTTGCTTCTGAACTTGGAGTATGTTTTAAAATTGTTTTCAACCACTTAAAATAAATTGGTTGCAAAGTAAACTTACAGAAACCACCAGTATTTTATAAACAATCTAATGCTTTTCAAGATGTGCTAATCCATCATAGTTAAAATTTTAAACCTTTTAAGTCGACCAGATATCGGAAACAACTACTGAGGCCGAATATTTACTTTGGTAACAAAAATGGCGAAACTTGAAAAAGAATTATGTCTGTTTCAGACAATTTTCACAAAATTATTTTTCCCAACATTAATTATATTTGTTGCGTGTGTTTGTTACATTACTAGTTTCTGTAGCCAAAATTGCAAGATCTTTTTCTTAAAGATTAAAACCTTATCTTAGAAACTCCCATGGGGAATCAAAGGCTGACGGGATTGGCAATAATATTAACACATTATCAATTACGGGACAAGTTCTTAATTCAGTGGCAAGAAATTTAACGTGAAAATTGATGTTATAAACTTAACCATTTGATGACAGCTTTAATGTAAGCAAATGTTTATGTTATATGAATCTTGATTTAAATACATTTAACTCTTTAGTGTGTGCTCAGTTTTTTATGTCATAGTGTTTGTAAAATCTTTTTAATTGGTAAATATTAATGTAACTTCATTGTATTATTAGCTACAATTATAGACATTGATCTTATTTTATTTTACGCAATTTCTTAAAGTTACTCGAAATATTTCTATTTCACATACATACACACAGTCAATCCTGTCAAGGCGGGATCGAAAGCTGGAAAAAAGTTCCATTTTAGATAAGTTTCCGTTTAAAGAAGTATAATTAATTATACCTCAAAGGTACACTACTTCAATAAGATGACTTGTTCGTTTGTCGGAATCCCGAAACTCTTCCATTTGAACCAGAATTCCTTCCTAAAAAGTTTCCGTCTTTCACAGGCTTTACTATATTTATTTGTAGAGTAAAACCTGATAAAACAAACTCAGAATCACAAAAGAGCGGTGAAAAATCCCGTTTCAGACATATTTTCAGAAGACTTGTTGTATGTTTATCCATATCAGTATTATATAATGCTTCCGTTTAAGACAGGATTCTGTTATAGACAGGTTTTACTATACATATAACACAATTAAGGATATTTGTATAAATACAGCAAAGCTTATGGAAACGAAACCTGCCTATAACGGAATTCTGACTTAATATTCATTTGTCCATAGAGAAGAATGCCATGCACCTGCTAAGAAGAAAACCTGTCTAACACGAAATTATTTACCTCTCTTTGCGATATTATCTTGGCAAATTTTACTATTTATATAACTTCGAAAAAAAAAAATCTGGACCCCTCCCGAAATGAAATCCTGGCTACGCCACTGCTAATAGACAAACCAAGCTTTATCAAAATTTTGCAGAGCTTAATTTCGAGTAACAAATGGGATTAATTTACAAATTCTATATTGGTGAAACATATTCATATTAAAGTGACAAATAATTTATTAGTTGTCTTATAACTAAAGGTTTCGGACTTTTTACTTTCATAAATAAGAT
Organism: Maratus michaelseni; assembly: GCA_963931845.1. Taxonomy (NCBI): domain Eukaryota; kingdom Metazoa; phylum Arthropoda; class Arachnida; order Araneae; family Salticidae; genus Maratus; species Maratus michaelseni. The sequence continues at coordinate 24,774,692 of OZ007591.1, forward strand.
ATTAAGTACAGTATTGTCGGTTGGACTTTTATTTTTTAACCTCCGCTACCACCATTTTTGAGTTGCAATATTCATTTTTTTTTACCTATCTTAAATTATGACAAAAATTATTATTTGAAAAAAAATGGCAGCATTCGGAACAGGGTTGTAGTGGGGGATATACACTGGTATACGCCATATACCAGCTGATTAAGTATGACAATAACACTGATTAAGTAAGGCAATTTTTACTTTTATAATTCAAAATATCATCAATAGATGTCAGCACTAAAGATAAATCCACATATCAAATCAAGTAATAATATTCATTTGTTATATAATACAAAACTGATTTTTAGTGAATTATTTAAAGTTTATGGTAGTGCTGTTAGTTACGATCGATAATCTGCGCGAGGATATAGACGGAAAGGGGAGGGGGGAGAATTGCCCTTCGTGGCGTTTTTTTAAAGGAACCTAACCCGTATTACCCAGCAGTGTTGATTTCATGAGGTGGATCCCGGGGGGGACATTCCCCCTCCCCTGAGCATTGAAATGTACCCCCCCCCCTCACGGAAGATTTGAGATTTTATGCTTTTAATGGTTAAAAACTGCTATTTCCCCCAGAACTCTATAATGCCCCCCCTCCCCCCCCGGAGCCACAAAAATCCCTCCCGGGGAAAAGTGTCTGAATTCAACACTGTTACGCAGGGTTTAATCAGGTTCGAAGAAAACCATGAAAAACTCCGAACGGTTAGGCTGACGACCGCTACATGGGGCTCCTCCCGTCTACCAGCTTTGAAAGCATAGTCTGTCAGCCGCTGATGGGGCCGAAATATTTAAAGAATTTATTGAAAAATACAAATAAAAGATATTGTTAATCGATATGCTAACAAGGAAATTAATTAGCCAAATTATAGTTGGGAGAAAATATATAGCTGTTAAATTAAGCAAAAATTTTCAGATGTAGTTTTTATTGGAATATATGTATTAGTATTTCGTTTGTGCACAGCATTTTTGTATAATGCAAATAAATAAATAAATACATACGTTGAAATTCTGGCCCTAAGTATCATTTTGTTCAGTTAGCAATATATGAACTGGTGTCACATGAATTTTTCAGATTATTAATTGTTTGAAAAAAAAAATTATTTTTTTTTTATACAATATATCTATACATATCTATCTATCTGTATATGCAACTATCTATCTATACACACACACACACACACACATATATATATATATGAAATCGTGTTATTTTCTATAACCATTGAATAGAAAAAAATATTCAAACATCTTGTTAACTTTTACTGTTTACTTGAGAATTACAATAAGTTTCAGTTTAATAGAGAAAGATGAAAAGTATTGTATTTTAAAGAAACTTATGAATTATTTTTAGGAGATTTTGATAAAAACCAGCGATCTACCAAAATTTAATTAATCCTCCCTCCCCGCCCACCACACACACACGCGCACTAAGATGTATAAAACATTCTCTAATCTGTAGAAAAAAAAGGGGGAAAAAAGAAAACAGTAAAAATACATAAATAGTAATTTTGAAATAATCAAATAAATAAATTAGTGATAACATAACAGTGAGTGATATCGCCAAGAATATTTATCTCGTTTTTCTTCTTATCTATCAAGTATTTTATATTATTTTTAGTGCAACTCAAAAGATGGCGACACCAGCAAATTAATAAGAAGTTTCCAATCTTTCTTTATGAACGCATTTTTAGAATTCTTTTGATCTGGGCTGTCCAATACGGCGGTCCTTTGCAGGTTTTCTTGGCACTCTTTGTAATGTTTTTTGTTACTGTTACTGGCGCTCAAAAATAAAAATCCATTTTAAATATTCAAATCCACCCCTTCGTGGCACTTTCACTTCTTTTAATTTTTTTGCACCACTTTTTTAAATTTAGAATTTCAATTTTTCGACTTATTTAATCAATTAAATGTTGTGATTAAATGAGGTAAAAAAAATTCTGTTAAAAAAATAATGATGTTAAATCAATTATATTGATATGTTATTATTTTTTATTATTATACACCCGATTAAGATTTTTGATTCTTTTCCTCTACAAACATTTTTGAGATAGGTATCCTCTCAAAATAAATGTATACACTTTAAGATTTACTAGGATAGGATAAATGTTTTTTTTTCCCTGTAAATTATTTTTGCATGGAATTCTTGATCCGTAGAGCTTGATGGGATGAGATACATTTGCATCAGGGAGGGAGATCTTATAAGATGTACTGTTGCCAATTTAGCCCGTTTTTTACTCAAAATATCTATAACTTACTTCCGTATAGCAATCTTAGTTTTGTTTAATTTCAGACGTTAGGTTAAAAAAAAAAGAGAGAGAGAGAGCAAGAGTACAATTCAAAAATAGTGGTAAGTACTCCAGATTCGACCAAGATGGCTCAGTTAGTAGAGCACTGGCAGCTTCAGCCAAGAGATCCCAGGTGCGAATCCTGGCCCGGACATTTTTCGTCCAGTTGGAAAATTACTACTCGTATGATTTATTTACCAATTTGAAATAATTGTGTTAAAAATTAATCTAGTATTTCTAGTACTATTAAATTATAATGGAATTTTTTAAAAATCAGTAAAATCCTTTTATTCTTCGATTGAAACCTCACGGAAAAACATAAAAGTAGCATTCGACATAGGCAGATTTTGCTGTATTTTAGTACTTTGAATATTTACTAAAATGTATGATAGCTTTGAAGGAAGTTGAGATTTATCTCAGTCCCCCCCCCCCCCACCCCCCTAAAATTAATCATATGGGCGCCCTTGTAAATAGTCAATGTTTTTCATTCCAACTGAATTCAATTATTGAAGGCAATTATCGAAAAACCAGTGGACCAGAGCGAGGATTTCGCACTACAATCTAATATTTTTTTTATCACTATGTAATATTTATTAGATGCAGGTTTAAACTTCTAAAGAAAATGTGAGGATAAAAATATCTGCAAACAACATTTAGTTTTTAGTCAAGCCAGAATATCATCTAATTTATTCCCTCAAAGTTAGAGTAAAAACGGATCCAAGATTGCAAATAGGCACGCACGAGAAAAAAAATTAACAATCGTATTTTAACTGCATTAGAGGATGACGTCATTCGCTTCGGGAAAAACATGTGACATAGAAATATAAATCTAAACGTTTCAATTTCAACTTCGGTTTTTAATCATAAATATAAAATAAACTCATGCAGTGTTTTTTTTTTTTTTTTTTTTTAATCGTTGCTGAGCATCATATAATGTGGTATTTTATTTTTGTGGCAACAGTAATTTGAGGAAAACCTTTCATTTCTTTCATGAAATCAATGTCGATTTAATTTTTAATTATCAGCAAATTTTAATCAAAAAACATGTTTTAGGAAAATTTAAGTGTACTATGTCAGAAGCCTGTTCAAAATCCTTTCATATGGTATCTCATTCGTCGTTCTGCGTTTCGTATTTTCTTAGAAAAAGGGATGTTGACAGGAGAAATAATATATATGATGATGATAATTCATACAATAATTCCAAGACATTAAAAGTCAATAGTTTTGAGACAACAATCGCTTATAACTCAATATGTAACTCATTTATAATGAAGAAACTTTTCGATTACAAATCACTTCAATAATCATGCTTCCAAGTATCCTGCTATTGTACGGAATCCTTTGTGTGTGATACTTGACCTATTATTATTTTAAAGTATACAATAAATAAATACGGATTTAATGAGTTTTATCTACAGAAATAAAATATTTGATTTGAAATGAAATATTTCGAAATATATTATGAATGTTATAACATGAGGAAAGAGTCCTATTGTTAAATGTTTTTACTTCATTTTTAATTATAATAGTTCGCTATTTTCCATTAGAAAATTGCATTTTTACATTTGGATGTTTACAATAGGTTCTTTAGAATCACTTTTAAGAATTGCATTGTGTTTCCAATATGTAAATCATACAAATATTTCTTACACGGATTTCCCATATGAATTTATATATTAGAAATTTCATTATTATCGACTTAAAAATCTACATTATAAAATAACGTATTTATTATGATAATTTTATTCTGTTTTTCGCAATCCATTACAACCTTCCAGTATTTGTCTATGAATCATTTGTAAGACAGCTTTAAAAAAATTAATTTTAATTCAGTTAAATATATATATATATATATCTTTTAAAGACAATAGAGCCGCGGAGAGAAGTTTCGGGAGCCTATGGGAAGGACTTTTGCCGGCCTTTTAATAATTCAAATAAATCATTCAAGAGTACTTTTTTAAATATACTAGGGGGCTCAGCCCCCTACTCGCTAACGCTCGCCAAACCCCCGTGAATTGCGAAGCAGTTCACATTGAGACCGCTACGCGGTTACAGCTCGCTTCGCTCGCTCGCCCCTTTTTGTTAGCAATTCTAACCGGAATAAGTTCTACCATAAAACATTTGAACATATGAAATTGACAGTTTTTTTTAATGTAAAAAAGTAATTCTCTGTTGAAAACACAACTGAAAATGCATTTAGTTGGCGCTACCAATGGGCATATAAATCATTTAAATACTATGAAAAAAGGATCTTTTGTACAGCACGACTTAAATTCATTAAAAAAAAACTACGTGATAGGAAGATAGTTTAAATCAATCATTGTTTAAATTTCGTTCGACATTTTATTGTTCTAATTGATTATAGATTTTTACAAAAGAAATTATTTTTTACTTCATCAATACAGCAACAGATGGCGGCAGGTGCAATCTAGACAGTTGATTTTTTTCTTCGACTTTTGAGTGAGTGAAATTCGTAAATGAATTCGAAATAAGAGTTGAGAATTCATTTGAAATTAACGATATTGCTCATGCTCATAATTAAAATGAGTAATCATCTCAGATGCTTTGGATTACGTACATGTTATTTTATTTTTAATAATTGCTAGTTTGAGTTTCATTCTATGGTTTCACTGCTCTCACACTGACCGCCATATTGGAGGCGGAGCTGATCTAACACAATCTAGTCTGTTCATTGGTCTGAGCTCTGGAAACTACGGTTGTTGCCAAACCATAAGTTACAAATTCAGCCCTATTTTCGCGCCAAATAAGACAAATATCTATATAGATTTTAGTCTCGGAACTAGAGTCCCGCATCGGGTCGAGTGACGCAATTTGACCTAACCTGACTCGACTCGCGGATCGGGTTGATGCTATTTTTTCGGTTTCAGGCTGACTTTTGGTTTTGGCGGATCGGGTTCGGGTATACTCGATTTTTTACAATCAAGACCAGAATATTGTTTCAGATGAATAAAACTAGACGTTTTAATACGAAATATGATAGTTATTCATTTTTTTCCCATAAAAAATTAATATTAGCGACTTGATTGTAGATTATTTTTTCATTATTGCATCAAAATGAGGCACAAGTTTTCTTTAATTTTGTGTTTAGATATTTTGGATTCCGGTTAATTTCAGGCGCGGATGCACGGGGATGATTTTTCCAAGGAAGGAAAATGGAAAAATTTATCGATGGGGGCGATTGATTGTTTAAACTCTTTTTTTAATCGGTTTTTCTCAAGAATGCTTATAAAATCAAGCAAGGCGGTCGCTCTGCGAAGCCAAGCTTAAAAAAAAAAAACGCCACACAAACAACGCCAAGAACTATACTAGACCGCTACTGCTTACTTACAGAAATCAACTTCGCAATGTTAAATCGACAAAACATGCCAGATTAAAATATCAGATATCAAATAAACCAAGCGTCGCAGGAAAAAAACGAAAACTAGAAGAATCTAATGAAGAATTTCTTCAATTTAAGACCAAACTCATCTTCATAAGTTATTTATAAACAGAGATATAGATTTTTTTTTAAAAACGTCAAGTTACTTAAAATGATCACTTTTTTCTTCGTCAAACTTTTTTTTTTCAAACAACCTACAGACCTTAATATTCGGCAGAATAAAAAAAGGATTGCATTTTTGGACAAGTAATTACGTAATCTATGTGCTTTTATAAAATCCAGTGTAAAAAAAATATTATTTTCTATCCTTAATTAGCAAAAAACTGTTAATTAACTTGGCGATTAAAAAATTATGCCAAAACAGAGATAAAACATGCCAACGACCATGTACCATCTGTATTATAATAGCACAAATCAGTTACAAGTTATAACAACATCAAATTTCATCTGCAAGTCAGCCATTTTCTTCTGAAGATATTTAAAAAAAAATAAAACTTCATAATTATAAGAACACACGTTTTATCAAACAATTAAATATGACTGCAAACTGTGGCAGATGACTGTTTCCAACAAGAATAAGTATGAGAAATTCCCTGCAAGCGTATCGATCTGCGTGGCTCAGTCGCAGAGCGTCGGCACGGTATGCGTAAGGTCCCAGGTTCGAGTCCTGGCCCAGGTCAATTTTTCACTCGTATTTGTTTAGTGCATTTAATTGTCTGATAAAATGAGTGTTATTTGTAAAATAAATTAACCAGACGTAGTGTTTATGCTTTAAAAAATATTTTAAATATATAATTTACGTTTTTAGAAAGATCTTTTAAAAATAAATTAGTTTTTGAGGGAAGATGTACCTTCTAAAATGTATACATTAAGAGTTATCGGCATTTAAAATTTCTTTCCAAACGTAAACAAAATTTTTGAAATGAATTAAATGTGATTCATTTATTTAAAAAAAAAAAAAAAATACGGTAAAGGACAGGCATTTCGTTCGCAGGAACACCTTTCACGTCATTTTTCTATAAATTAATGAAATCCAGTTGTTAAATTATTTTTGTTTTAGAAGTGAAGTTTCCATTTAAATTTATTGTAGCAGTACAATGTTTAATTGAATAAAATAATGTAAATCTAAGAAATTGCTAAGAAATTCCAAACATGCACAGGGCAATGCAAATAAATAAATAAATAAATAAATAAACAAACAAAAAATAAATAAATAAATAGATAAATAAATAAATAAATAAATAAAAATCAGCTTTCAGAAATTCTAAAAATTGTTCATATATCTTAATTACAATCTAAAGGAGGGTTTATTTCTATATTATTCTACATATAATAGTAATTTCAGCAAGTATGTTAAATTCGAATGCGATCTGTTTTAAACTTTAAGATAGTTTATAACACACGATAAAAAATTTATAAAAAAGAATGGCGCGTCACAGATCGGGAAGGGGATGGGGAGGAGCGTGAACAAAATTAGGAAGTATAATAAGGCTATCTATTTGAAACTTTACGATATTTTATAACACATAACATAAATTTAAAAAATAAAGCTGCGTCAAAAATTATAGGGAGGGGCGGAGCGCGTTTTGCCTACACAAGGGGCGGGGGGATCACTTTTCTAAATTTTAACGATATCTGTCATGTCACATATCGATACAAAGGGCTGTGACCACTTATTCCTGTTATGCACCACAGATGAAACCCCCACATTTTGCGCCCCCCCCCCGACACTACTCATGTGATATATTGTTCGAAAGGCCTGTGACCGCTTATTCATATTATGTATCTTCGGGGTCCAACCTCCCACTTTCACCCCCCCCCCCAAAGGGGGCACTTTTCTAAATTTTGCCGACACCTCTCATGTGATATATCGTTGGAAAGGTCTGTGAACGCTTAATCAAATTATGCAGGGGGGGGGGGGTGGTATTTTCTGAATTTTGCACATATCCCTCATATGATACATCGTTGGAAAAGTCTGTGACCGCCTAATCTTATTATGCATCTCCGGTGTTCATCCACCCACTTTGCCCCCGAAACGCGATTAGCTCTCACCACCAGTGGGCGCTTTTCTATCTCTGTTTCTATGGGTCGGATCACGACGGGGTATGGCTCATTCGACTCGACATCTATAGAGATTTCCGATTTTAGTTTGTTTTTTTACCAACAGGGAGCACTTTCCTATCTCTGGTTCTATGGGCTAGATCACGACGGGGTATAGCTCATTCGACTTGACATCTTTAGCCTTAACGATTTCAGTGCCCGAGGTTCATATAGAACAGATTGCGCTACCCGGTGGTGGAAGATAGAACTTGAGAGTGCGCAGCACGACTGCTATACGGTGTCGAAGGCAGCGGGGACCCGTGTCGGAAGTTCGTTTGTTTAGATGTTTATACAATTCGACGTGCAAATTAAGGGATTATCCGGTGCCGAAGGCAGCGGGGAACCAGGTCGGAGGTTCGTGGTTTATCTTATACGAGGTTTTACAAGATTTGAGGCCCCGGTGTAAATTAGGGGCCCGCTAGCGGGCGAAGCCAGCTAGCGCTAATAATAAAAGAGCGTGATATCACGTTTGATTTCAAATGCAGCGCTGACACGCTATGTACGTATTCCATTTTTATTCATTTAATGGATTAGTCAGTGATATTTTTTAACGGAGGATAACAAGTATTATAACAAGCCACATTTAGTATGTTGTTTTTAAGAGTGTAATTAGTTTAATTGAAAAATCTACTGGTATTTCTAGTTAACCCTTTAAACAATGACTGAAAGTAAAATGTAATTTTAAATTATTTCTCATGTTTAGATTATTTAAATTATGTTCAATATATTTAAAAAAAAAGAAATGATATCTACAAAAACAACTTTTCAAAAGTAAAAAAAGCCAAGCGTAAAAAAAAAAAATGTTGTTGCTAAAAAATGGTGTGATATCAAATTTCCAAGCTATTATATTGCTTATTTAACTTTTTTCCATTAAATAAGTTATCATATATATAAGTCGAGTGCCTACGTATATGTTAATAGAAATCGTTTTCTCCTGTACTAAGTACATCCTAACGAGTTTCTGAAAATTCAATTTTTTTTTTCAAACTATGCATGATGGGCTTGGCGGCCATCTTTCCATATTTCTAAGCACCCAAATTTCTAAAGTAAAAGCGTAATATGTTTGCAATGTAATATGTTTATAAAAATTTCGAACTTCAGATTCTAACTACGGACAGATAAATTACATAAGACTGATATTTTGATAAATTGATTTTACTAGTTTGAAATTAATAATTACTCTAAAAAATAACTCATAAGATGAATCTTTAATATAAGTCATCATTATCTTAAGACACAATTTTCAGAGCATACAAGTCTATAAATGAAACTCTTAAATATTTGCTTAAATAACAATTTTGAACTTCCGATTTTAACGGCCGCCAAGCCCATCATGCATAATTTGAAAAAAATTTAATTTTCAGAAACTCTTTAGGATGTATTTAGTACAGAAGAAAACGATTTCTATTAACATATACGTAGCACTCGATTTATATATACGATAACTTATTTAATGGAAAAAAGTTAAATAAGCATTATAATAGCTTGGAAATTTGATATCACACCATTTTTTAGCCACAACTTTTTTTTTTTACGCGTGGCTTTTTTTACTTTTGAAAAGTTGTTTTTGTAGATTTAATTTTCTACATTTACTATTTTTTAGAGCGCTATAATAAACGAATTTGACTAACGGAATACAAGAGGAATTAGATATCGAATTATTTAATACAATGTTGATAGTTGTGTTTTTGTAGATATTACTAATGTACAATTAAATCTTCATATACGTAGTTTAAAATGATCATGTAATTTGTCTTCATATGTATATTTTTATTTAATTTTTGCAAGAGTATCACGTGTAGTTTGTTTTAGTATGTGTATCTCTTTTTGACTTAATGTGATTTCTTTCTATCATTGATCTGTCGAGAGGCGACTGGCTGTTTCCCGCCAAATTCTTTGTTCTGGTGCATTCAGCTTTGTCAGTCTTATGCAAGGTTTTATGGTGAGAGCAACGTTTTCTTAATTTTTTTTCCGATACCCTAATTTATACAGAATGGATACTGCAGTGAATCGTGATCTTTTTCTTGAAACGTTAAATGCATTAATTGCGGGTAAAAGAGAAGACAATTGTTTTATTTTTCTCAAGAAAAGTACTCTAAAATACTTTCTGAAGTGGTTTCTGCTAAAACTAAGTGCAACACACCTTTGGATTACAGACGATTAAAACGTTTTGACGTTTTAAAAATTAATGATGAAGAGAAATTAATTGTACCATTAAAACCAGAAGAAACGAATACACAGTATGATGTTACCAATGAGGAATTGTTCAGTATACTATATGAAACTCACACCAGAATAGGCCACGGAGGAAGAACACGTATGCTTAAAGAGTTGCAAAATAAATACAAAAATATTACATATGAAGTAGTAATGTTGTATTTAAATTTATGCAAACAGTGTCAAATGAAAAAAAAATGCACCTAAGAAAGGTATTGTTGTGAAACCAATGATCAGTTCTGAGTTGAACTCGAGATGTCAAGTTGATCTGATAGATCTGCAGTCAAACAGAGATGGCGAACTTAAGTTCATAATGGTGTATCAAGATCATTTAACTAAATTTGTCCAGCTACGACCTTTGAAAACTAAGAGGGCGGAAGAAGTAGCGTATCACGTTCTTCCAATATTTTTAACATTTGGTGCTCCAGCAATCAGATAATGGTAGAGAATTCAGTAATCAAGTCATATCCGAAATATGCGCTGTGTGGAAAGATGTTAAGATAGTTCATGGAAAGCCTCGTCACAGTCAAACACAAGGCTCAGTTGAAAGGGTCAATCAGGATATACAGAATATGCTAATTGCATGGATGAACGATAACAATACAAATAAATGGTCAGAAGGTTTACCCTTTGTTCAATTTGCCAAGAACACTACATACCACGAAGGAATACGCCAAAGTCCTTATGAAGCCATGTTTGGCATTAAAGCGAAAAGAGGCATAGCATCGTCTTTTTTGCCTAGCGAACAAATCACAAATATTGAAACCGAAGAGCAACTTGAAGAAATTGCCAATACTTTTGAAACCGAAGAACAGCTTGAAGAAACTGGTTATACTTCTGAAAAAAATTTGAGCGGTGGTCATACCGAAAACCATATTCCAAAGAAAAATATTGAAGAGGACATGCAATCTACCACGTCTTCACATCAAGTTCTGACTGAAAAACACGAGTTAATTTCTATAAAAAGAGCGGCTGCGAAAGAGAATCTTCTACTGCAAGCAACAAAAATGTTACGAACTTTACAAAAACAATTTCCTCCTGCTCAAATTGATGATACTGCACGAATACAAGTCCCTGATGTCGACCGTAGTCGTGCAGATAACCGAAATGTGTTAGCGGTTGTTGTTGGAATAGAAGACTCCAACTTCTATAAACTTGCAAATGAAAATTGTACCCTCAAGCAGCTTTACACACGTAATCAGTTCGTAATTTGTAAAGAAAAGTTACCTTCCATAGGTGAGATTTATTTTAAAGAAATTTCGCTGAGAGAAGCAGCTGCAGCTAATTCGAGAAGCGGTGGGCAAGGCTATACACGCTGTCATTGCAAAAGGAAGTGTTCCACAAATAAATACAGTTGTAAAAGCCAGGGCCTCTTGTGCAATTCAAAGTGTCATAATAGTTTAAGTTGTTGAAATAAATAAGATTTGAATCACATAATTTAGTAAGTTTTTTATTACTATTATTTTATTTTCTCATTTAGAACGTACTGTATAATTAAGTAAGTTTTTAACTTCTATTATTTTCCTTTCTGATTTTGAATGTACTGTATAATTAAGTAAGTTTTTAACTTCTATTATTTTTTTTTCATTTTGAATGTACTGTGTGTTTTAAGTTCTTAGTCATTCCTCTCAGAAAGAGAGAAGAAAAATTTATCGCGACTGAATTACGGAGAAAAAAATATAAATCTTGAACATGTTCAACATTCACCAGTAGTGCATAGTGAATGTCGACATTTACCGGTGTAAGTCAGAAATAAGGGGTAATCAGTATTTCCCGAAATATAAGTACTTCAATATCAACTGTCTTCAATAAGATTTCGCATGTTGTATTGTCCTCAACTTTAAGTTGTTTACATTTTGCAAATATTGGTGCAATCCTGGAAGAAAGAAATGTGTTACCATTACATTGCTAATATTTCCTAAATAAATATATTTTTCTGTAATATTGGTGTTTCATTGATAAAAAAATAATAAATAATAATAATAATAATAATAATAATTTTGTAAAAGGGGCATATCATTGCAAATATTATCAATGTAAAGCCAATATCGCTTTGTTATGGCACAAAAACAAACTAAGTGATGTCATATAAGCTTTATTTCGACTACATGGATATAATCGTCATCATATTAGTTGAAGAAGATAAATATTTTACTTTTCTTAAATATAAAATATGTACTTTATGAATGACTATTGAAACATTAATTCCTACGTTATTCCATTAATATATTTGTGCTCATCGGTTGTTTAAAGCTGCTTGATTGTTTACACGCTGATAAGAAGTAGACGAAGATGATTGTCTATATTCATCATTATTTTCAGAGTTAGTGTGTTTTAAGTTGAGTTTACTTTGTTTAATGTCTTTTTGCTGTACTGTTTGATTGTTTTCTATCTTTTTTATGGGTTTCCCACCATATCCATAACTTGACGGCTTTAAATTCAATAGTACTCTTTCCCATGCACTTTGGTCGCCTTCATCTGCATAATAAATATAATGTTGGTCTTTATCAGCACCTGTAAGGACAATTCCTTCAGAACTATTACTTTCAGTTTTTGATTTAATATTAGGCGATTTTTCAAAGTTTACATACTTATAAACATCTTGATAATAGATTTTATCTTTATAATATGCCTTTTGATTAAAATAATGATGTGAAAACTTTTCCTTCATCGCTGTGTTTTCCTCCGAATTTAAACAGCTTTTCGCAATTTGATGCGTTTGTTTAACAACTAAATCAAATGATTTCTCTGAAGAATTATTATTGTCTTTAATTAAATCCGTTTTGTTCACTATTACATTTTCAAAATCAGATCTTCTTTGTTGATTTATATCTTGATAAGAAGGCTTTTTTGTATAATAACTTTTACTCACATCACTTAAAAGACTATGTGTCGATCTGGCAAACTTTCTGCTAATTTCAGATTCAATACTTTCGTGCCTCGATATACTAGGACTATTTTCAGACGACACAGGTTTATCTTCTGTGTTTACAGGAACAATTCTGATATTATTTTCGTCATGATATTTTCTATCTTCCTTTATGGCAAAGCTCTTTCTTTTTTGTAAAGTGCTTGGCGAACTTTTCACCTTTTTTACATCAAAGTGAGAACGGACATTATTTTTTTTATAGACAGGTTTTTTCTTTTTATTTATACATTCTTCAATCCCTGTTCGACATTTTGGGCGTCGTCTTCTTGAGGGATATATGCTGCACAGCGTCTTCTGTTTGTTCCTCTCGCCACGAAAGCTTTTTATCAATAGAATACATATTATCACAATAATGACTATACATATTCCTAATAACGCCCACAAAATGTATTCTATTGACCTTCTTATTTGCTTTTGAACATTTTTCCCATTCGACCTTGTGTCGTTTATCTGATGATTTAGCATGATCTGCGAATGACCATTGAAAAGTTGTACACTAACAGAATCAAAGTGGTGATAAATATTGGGACGATCAGCCGTATGGTTAAGATCTACGAAATTACTTATAAATAAACTCGAATTATCTGATCCATTTGTTAACATTTTTATTTGATCACTTATTGTTATAATAGAATTTTTTTTACGATTTTTATTGTGTACTTGTTTTACAGTAGCTTTTACATGCCCTGTTGAAAAATTCTTCGGAAAGTATTTATAATTATTCCCAGCCGTCATTACTTTTTTCGGTGTTTGATAATCGTCTTGATGAACATCATTGACAACACTATATTTATGATTTACAGGTGACTCTATTGATTTGTTCAGATCCCAGGTATTTTCTGTAGACGCTGCATCAAATAGCATTTTACTACTGTTTGGGAGCATCTTATTTTTTACAGAATAAACGCTGCGTGTAAAATCTGAATTGAACAATTCTGACTCTGACGTAGTAAATTTTATTCTTCTTCCTTTCAATCTCTTAGTTGGTTTGCTATGCATTTTCATGTTGTCATCAATATTTTTTAGACTGGAGCGCATAGAACCTTGTAATGATGTTGCATCAGCGTAGAATTCAGCAGATTTTACAGGATGACTTCTGATATCAACTTTAACTGCATTTTCCTCTTGAAATGTGTTAGGTATTTTAACCGAATTCCAAAACTGTCTTCGTCGAATGTTATCGATCGGAAATGTGGGTGGATAATGGCTATTTACCCAGGGCTTTTTTAACCTGGGTTTTTCTTTAAACTTCCGATACATATTTTGCTCACTCCAGTCAGAAATTTTCTCGTTACGATTTTCATTATCTTTAAAAAACAGTAGTGGCTGAGTTTTTAGTGGAGAACCAAAACGGTAAAGTGTATTTCTCAATGGATGCATACGTAATGGATGCATACGTTCGTCGTCGTAGTGATCTGTGGGAGCTTGTTTTTCACGATTATATATGCTCGATATATCATAACCTATTTGGTTTTTAATGTCAGACAACACATTCGTATTTTTTTCTGCTGAAAAAGAACTGTCAGTTAGTGGTTCATCTTCTTTATTAAACTGACTTGGTGTATATTGTAAGAACATTGGTCTTGCATCGTCTTTAATAATTTTTGGTTTTGGACTAAAAAAGGGGAAAAGTGACATAAGATTCTGGGTAAGATTAATTTTGCCAGCCTGTTTGGGTCGTATGTAGAGATTTTTGTCCGATTCTTCTCCAATAATTCTCCTATTTTCTATATTCCGTTTGAAATCTTCTGGTTTGCTATTATTTATTATTCTAAAAAATGGAAGAATTCCAGAATTTTTAACATGAATACGATTTGAATTTCTTGCTGAATAAAGTGGTAAACTGTGAGCGTATCCATATACTCCTGTGTTAATATAAAGCAGACTACATATCAACCAAAATATCGTAAAGTATGTTTTAGGAGGATGCTTTTGGCGAAACATCATTACCAGAGGAAATACTATAAATGTCGTTAAAAGCTGGAATTATATTCTCCTGACTTGATGTGATGGACCTGCAAATAAAAGATTAAAGAACATTTTTAGCACAATTTTAAAGGGTGCACAAGAAAAGTTCTAAATTATGGTTTTTGTGACACTGAAAGGACTAAAAGCTAGAAACCTAGTATGGCGGTTGCTTTTAAGATACAAATGCTGGCTGCAAAAAAAAAAAAAAGTGAAATGAGCGGAAACAGTTCTAATAATGTTCTAAATTGCGATTTCTATATAATTGTTAGGGATAGAAAGTGGAAATTTGGCATGGGTGTTATTTTAAAGCTGTATAACTCACACAGAACAGTTTTAAAGCAAATTCAAAATTTAACAAGAACGAAAATTCATACGTCAAGCATAGATTATGTAAAACTTTCTAACACTTCCAAAATAATTTTACAAAACTTCACCGTTAACTAAACAAGGTCAAGGTCAAACCGGGTGGAGAGGTCTACCTTTCGGCTTAAGCTCAAATCTATTTGGAAAACGTATAACATGTTTAAAAACACAATTTCAGGAATTACCAATAATATTCAGAAAATATCCGGATTCTTTTGTGCAGCCCTGTGTGTATATGATCTATAAATTTGTATATATACTACATAGAATGCTAAATTTTAGTTCAGTAAGGAAACGCATAGCACAGTTTAAAATTCCTCTTCTGGAATTTATGCCAATAAACGGAAACGTACTCGAGAACTTTTGCGCTACCCTGTATATGATCTATATAATTTATACACACCAAGTAACAGACAAAAAATGAGTTAAATTTAAAAACGCGTTCAGCAACTGAAAACGCACTTCCAGCAATTATTGTTAACAGACAGTACCAAAATCTGTTGCGTGTACCTGCAAATTAACGATGAATATACACAATATTCTATAATAAGCCTCTTGCAGTGCACCTCAGCTATATATATCAATTTTAATATGTTTGAAATTGTGTAACATCATTAAAATAAACCGCAAATGGTTTTTCCGCATAGACCGTAATGTAGCGGAATTCTTTTGAGTGTCCCTGTAAATAAAATATGAGTGTTACACACTTCATTTTCAATACCGAAAATGTCATAGTAAACCTCAATAACGTATATTAATTGCATGACATAAAATATATTTACGAGAGTTAGAGCACGGACAGACAGACACACAAACCGAATTCATAAACACTTTTGAACTATGATGTTAAAAAGATGAAATGCGTGTAAAGCGTTCTAAAAACATTAAAAATTGCGATTTCTATGGAATCATGGTGTGTGGGATAGAAACTCGAAATTTGACACAACAGTTACTTTTTAGCCGTAAAGGCTCGCACACAATAGTTTTAAAGAAAACTCGAAATTTGGCACAACAGTTACTTTTTAGCCGTAAAGGCTCGCACACAATAGTTTTAAAGAAAATTCGAAATTTAAAACAGTGAAATTCGCGAAAAGCGTTCTAAAATGTTTCCAAATTACAGTTTCTATATAATTTTTAAGGATAGAAACTTGAAATTCGACACGGTTGCCATCGTCAATACTCAAATACTCGCACAGAACATTTTTTTCTTTCTTTTTTTTCCCCCCAAAATCGAAGTTTAAAAGGGTGCAAGAGCGAAAAATGCTCTAAAATTGCGATTTTTGTGAAACTGAAGGGACTGGAAACTTGAAATTTGGCATTTATTCTTAAGATACAAATGTTCGCTAAGAATGGTTTCTCATAAAATTCTCAATTTAAAAGGGTGAAATGAGCGAAAAACATTCGAAATTACGATTTCTATGGAATCAAAATATAATAAAACACAGTGCGTTGATTCCGGTACTCACTCATCCACACAAAGAATGTATGGGAAACAATTGGATTACTTTCACTGCTGCAGATAAATAATAAAAATATTCAGACCCGTGGATTTTTAGACGAATTTTTTAATTTGCAGGTAAAATTTCGGTAAAAATATTTCTGCACGTGTTACTTTGTTTTTAATAAGTGAATAAAAATTTGATATTTACTGTGACGTGACGAGAATGGCGTCTATTGGGTTTATTTTATCTGATGCCATTTTTTTTTCATTACGATTAAATAGAAAAAATATTTTTTATTTGAATTCATGGTGATTAAGCATAAAAGTACGTATTAGTACGTGTGAAAAGTTTGCCCCGGTGAAAATGGCGTTTTGTTTAGCTTGAATTGTATTTTATATTGATAAAACTAAAAAAAAATTATATGATAGGGCCAACATAACGTAATTTTCACTGATTTTTCAAATATACCCTATATATATATATAATCCTAATGAAACGAATTTCTGAAACGGTTTTCTGAAACAATTTTATGAAACGACTGATTAAACGACTGATTATATTTCACAGCTATTTCTCCTAGGATATAGAACGTTGGGCGATAAAATTAACATCAGCTATCCGCATTGATACAAGGATGTCAAAAATGGTCTTAGAATTTTAAAATTTTAATTAGTTTTCAAGATATATATTTTTTCTCTAATTTTAATGACATTTATGTAATGATGGCAACTATACATTACTCCATTTTTGTGGATAAAAGAATGAAAAGGGAAAACGATAGGGATTATTAGATTTCTTTTTTTGTCGTCATTTTCAAATTGAAATTAAAAATGAAAATTATCTGTTATTCGAATAGATAGTGAAAACAATATAGTGATTGAATGATTTTTCAAGAAAATATGAAGAAATAGAACTTATTTTCACATATTTGATCTTCAAAAATTAGTTTATTTTAGAGTGCCAAAAATCGGCTGTCATCTTGAACATTGACATAAATTCCATTGACGTAATAAAAAAAAAAAAAGATAATTCCATGGTTTAGCTTTTTTCACTTTTACCTTCATCCAAGGAATTTAAACTAAAACACATTTAATCTCCTTGCATTTAAGTAAAGATATTATTGTCCCCTATTTGGAAATTAATTTAAAGAAATCCAGCTCTTCAAAAAATTATTTCTTATAGATCGCGATTTAAACTTTTTGCTAAAACTTTTTGCTAAGGCGCTTAAAACCGAAATGGTTTAGCGAGAAAAACACAATTTCCTAAGCATTTATTTTAATTCATAAACTGGAAATATTTTGAAAATTTTTTTCCAAATGACTTCATTTATATAAAAGCTTTTGTTGATAAGAAATCGAAAAAAGAAATTATTATTTATTGATGTGATTTTTTCAATCCAGTTGATTATAATGTTTACGGGTTGTTTGTTTGGAGTTTGCATCGGAAATAGTACTGTATTTCACTGGGGTAAAAACTTTTAAAATAAAATATTTGAAAGACTATTTCATACGCACATCTTCTTAAATAATAAAGAAGCTTATTTTACTGATATTGTTATAGTAATATTTTTCCCTCAAGTTTTGACGGGTTCCATCTAGTGTTAATTATAAAAATTAGAATTGGAGCCTTTATTGATTACTTCATCTCGATTGTATAGTCTGATTACATGTTAGCGATTGTTTTTTTTTAACTAAATTACGCGTAAGATAAATTAAAAAAAAAATCAGAAAATTTGAAGATTTCAGGAAAAATAAAATTATTAAGAATAGTGTTATGGTAAACATAAGTTTGAAACGCTTACGGAACATTAACACGTTTGGACTTAAAACAATATAAATTGTTTATCGTTTGTTTCCGGCTAATATACCATAACAAATTTAAGACTTCATAATAAAACACAAATTATGGAACAGATGTCACAGACGCACCGGTATTGGCGAGATCTTTGTTATGTGCCATTTTTTGCGAGAAAATCTCGTTTTCGGGTACTTGTTAGGCCTAGCTTGCGAAAACAGCATGTTACTTTTATGTTATTACTAGCGGCCCGTCCCGGCTTTGCACGGGTAGACAATGTAATTTTTTTATTACATTCGTTTTCCCGAATTCGCGCTCCAACCTAAAACTGTTGCTGAGATATGTCGAAATGACCTAAAACTTTCAAATCCCACTTTAACCACCTTCGAGGGGGGGGGGGGGATTTTTAAATTCACTGAAATACGTGTTTAATCATTTGTTTAGTAGATTTGTTTTCCTGAATTTCGCGCACCTACATAAAACAGCTGCTGAGATATGGCGAAATGTCCTAAAATTTTCAAAACCACCCCCTTTAAAACCCTTCGGGGGGAATTTCTAAGATCACTGAAATGCGTGTTTATCCATTTTTTAGTAGATTTGTTTTCTGGAATTTCAAGCTCCTACCTATAACTGCTGCTGAGATATGGCAAAATGACCTAAAACATTCGACCACCCCCCTTTAACCCCTCATAGTGTCTGAATTTCTAAAATCGCTGAAATATGTGTTTAAATATTTTTTAGTAGATTTGTTTTCATGATTTTCGCACTCCTACCTATAACTGATGCTGAAATATGGCGAAATGACGTAAAACATTCGACCACCACCCTGTAACCCCCTCCGGGAGGGGAAATTCTAAAATCCCCGAAATACATGTTTAATCATGGTTTTAGTAGATTTGTTTTCTTGATTTTTGTGCTCTTAACTAAAATTGCTGCTGAGATACGGCAAAATGACCTAAAACCTTCGACCCCCCCCTTTAACCCCCTCCGGGAGGGGAATTTCTAAAACTGCTGAAATACATGTTTAATCATTTTTTAGTAGATCTGTTTCCCTGATTTTCGCGCTCCTACCTATAACTGCTGCTGAAATATGGCGAAATGACCTAAAACATTCGACCACCCCCCTCTTTAACCCCTCGGGCGGCGAATTTCTAAAATCGTTGAAATAAATGTTTAATCATTTTTTTAGTAGATTTATTTTTCTGATTTTCGCGCTCCTACCTATAACTGCAGCTGAGATATGGCGAAATGACCTAAAACATTCGACCACCCCCCCTCTTTAACCCCTCGGGCGGCGAATTTCTAAAATCGTTGAAATAAATGTTTAATCATTTTTTTAGTAGATTTATTTTCCTCATTTTCGCGCTCCTACCTATAACTGCAGCTGAGATATGGCGAAATGACCTAAAACATTCGACCACCCCCCTCTTTAACCCCTCGGGCGGCGAATTTCTAAAATCGTTGAAATAAATGTTTAATCATTTTTTTAGTAGATTTATTTTCCTGATTTTCGCGCTCCTACCTATAACTGCAGCTGAGATATGGCGAAATGGCCTAAAACATTCGACCCCCCCCTTTAACCCCCTTCTGGGGGGAATTTCTAAAATCGCTGAAATAGGTGTTTAATCATTTTTTTAGTAGATTTGTTTTCTTGATTTTCGCGTTCCTACCTATAACTGCTGCTGAGATATGGCAAAATGACCTAAAACATTCGACCACCCCCCTTTAACCCCCTTCTGGGGGGAATTTCTAAAATCGCTGAAACATGTGTTTAATCATTTTTTTAGTCGATTTGTTTTCTGGAATTTCAAGCTCCTACCTATGACTGCTGCTGAGATATGGCAAAATGACCTAAAACATTCGGCCACCCCCATTTAACTCCCTTCTGGGGGGAATTTCTAAAATCACTGAAACATGTGTTTAATTATTTTTTTAGTCGATTTGTTTTCTGGAATTTCAAGCTCCTACCTATAACTGCTGCTGAGATATGGCAAAATGACCTAAAACATTCGAACCCCCCTTTAACACCCTTCGGGGGGGAATTTTCAAAAATCCCTTCTTATTGCTTACCTAGGCCATAACAGCAATCTACAGTCCAAATTGCGTGACCCTGACTTCAGTAGTTTCGGCTGGGCGTTGATGAGTCACCCAGTCAGTCAATCAGTCAGTCACCGTTTCCTCTTTATATAATAGTATAGATGAAACAGTTTATTTTACTGTAATGAACACATAACTTTCTAATAAAAAAATGTGTGTTTTTTTATAATAAACACACACAAATTATTTTATCACATAATGATTAATTTATTATAAAACACACAATGTTTAATCTAAATATAATAAAACACAGTGTGTTGATTTCGGTACGAATACATCCAAGTACGTCATTTTCACCGGCGCGGGAGATTTTCGTATACAACCCAATTAAAGCACATGCAGCAGAAACATCATGCACGCACTAATATTCAGTATAATAAAACATTTTTCAATTTAATAAAAATATTAGATTAGATTAAATCTACCCTATATATATAAAATCCTAATGAAACGAATTTGTGAAACGACTTTATGAAACGAATTTATGAAACGATTTTATGAAACGACTGATTAAACGACTGATTATGTTTCAGGGCTATTTTTAATAAAATATGAAACGCTTGATGGTGAAATTAATACCAATTGTCGATAAAAATTCGCGGATGTCAAAACTGGTAATAGAATTTTGAAATTGGAATTAGTTTTCGAGATATTAATTTTTTTCTAATTTTAATGATATTTCTGTAATGATGGCAACTATATACTCAGTTTTTTTTTTGTGACAAAAAAGGGAAAAAATTGAAAAGGATCCCGATAGGGATTATTGATTTCTTTTTATTCGTCATTTTCAAATTGAAATTGAATTTATCTTTTATTTCAATCGATAATGAAGACAAGATTGTGATTAAATTATGTTTTTCAGGAAAATTTTAAAATAAAATCACATTTCTATCGTAAGGATTAATCGTCCAATTATAAATAAATTGTATATATACATATAAATACATGTATAAACAAGCATAAAAGTTCGGTGCTTTTTCAGTATATGGGGCCTTGACGAAACAGGGAAAATAGCCTTGGCGGAAAAGGAAATTTGGCAACATACTTTCTGTCAACCTATTTACTTTGTCATTTCGTATACAGAAGCATTTTTTCAATATTTATACAATTTGTTTAGCGTAAAATGTCATTTATCCTATTTTATATATAATCAGAAGTAATTTGTATAGGAAAAACAATAATAATATACGTATAATTAAAATACGCATATAAACAAAAAAATTGTCGAATTTGTTTCTATGGCTTTTTATGTCATTTGGCACCAAATATCACTTTCTGATGCCCGAATTACGCCAAGCTTTTTTAAAAAACGTCAAGACCCCTATAATAGAAAAGTACCAAAAGTTCATTATGTTTGTTTTCATAACTTTTGGCAACAAATCTATGTATATTAACGAATCTATCCCTTTTTGAAGCTCGAATTACGCCAAACCTAAAAGCAAAGGATCCTACACTGTAAAAGTACCCGATTTTCTTATGGACAATATTCAAGTGACATAACATGGTGTAACCTGTTACTAAAAATGGCTATAACATAGTACTTTTCAATACCGTGGTTCTTAATGTTATTCACAAGCAGATGGAATTTTTCTCATCCTTAAACGCAAAGGAAGAATAGAATACAGATCGTTGTTATAAAAGTCCGAGAGGTAGACACAATTTAAACCTAACCATTTTATACAAGCTGGTTTTCAAGTTGTAATTGATTTTACTTATCAATCCCGAAAACAGTCGTCAGTTGTCGCAACAGCTGTGTATGAGGCCATGATAATCAAAAAATGCCCCATTAAAACGTTAAAAGCATGGCAACCCAATTACAGATTTACCAATATTTTTAAAACAAAGCACGCTGTCATGTTTTTAGAGGCCTCGAAGTCTGAGCGGGGGTTGGCGAGCGTAGCTCGCAGGGGGTAGGTCCCCTAGTAATAATAATAATAATACAAGCGGGAAAAATTCTACCTTACGGCAGAATATAGATTGGCCACCCACAGCTTTTATCATTGAGTTTTTTTCAGCCAAGTATAACTCGTCAAATAAAAAAAAGAAAAAGAAAAAAACCGTGTTTGTTAGCATAAGCCAGCTTCTCCACTTTAGAATTTAATTAACGCTTTAAGATTTTTTTTTTTTTTGAGGCTGGCGGAATGTATTAGAAACGAACACACCGAGTTTTAAAAAGACTCGGTGACTAGAAGTATTTTTAGTAAATATAATAGTGAAAAGATGTGGCTCCAATGGGCTGAGACGTGGCGAGGTAGTTGTTGTTTACAAATGTGCTGGCTTAATGACACCCTTTAAACTATTTTTAATGGTTCAAGACACTTTAACACTTAATAGATAACTTGAAAAAGTAATGAAAAGTTCTATGATAGTAGCTTTTATGATGGATACAGCTAAGAGAAGTTGTTTAACAAATGATGAGTTAGCATTAATTGACGGGCTCTTTGAGAGCGGGGGGGGGGGGAAGAGAGGGGGAGGCTATACAAAACACAAGTGCTCTACGAGACCTTTAAAATAAATCCTCTCCAATTGAGAGATGGGACTTTAAAAGGGGTGCTCCTTTTGCACCCCTCTGATGGGCCCCACCTCGAGAGATACGAGGGCGCCAAAAGAGGCGGGGGGGGGGAATACCTTTAGGCGGTTTGCAGCTAATTTTGGTGACATTTTGGAGCTGTCCGGCCCATAGGAACAGAAAAAAGGGGAAATATTAAAATAATTATGAGAAATTGAAAAAATTAAATAAGAAAAGTGCTTCTGACGGGAGGGGGGTAGGATCAGACAAAAGCGCTTGACGAGATCAAACTTTTGATATGTTACATGATGGGATTTGAACACCTTGAATGTCTTTCCCCTGGGGGGGGGGGTAACTCCGTTCCTATGGGTGATAGGGCCTCGGGATCCTCTTAGAAATGTCGGCCTCGACGAGTTTAACTTCGTTGGATCCTTTAGAAGAGGCGTACGCCCTCTGCGGAGCTTAAAGGGGCTGAGAAAGATCTGAAAAGCTAAATAAAAAGATTTGAAACAGAGAAACATGCTTCTTAAGGGAGGGAGAGAGTATGTCCAGACCATGGTGCTTGACGAGATCTATCTATTGATATGTTATATGAAGGGGTTTGAGCACCAAAAAGGTTTCCCCACTCCGGGGGGGGGGGCTAACTGCGTTCCTATGGGAGATAGGGCCACGGGACCCCCTTAGAAATGTCCACCACGATCTGTTTAACCTCGTTGGATCCTTTAAATGGGGTCTGTGCCCGCTGTAGGACAATTAGGGACTGAGAAAGGAAATACAAGCGGTAGTATCGGCATAATAAAGAGAGACAATTTGATTTTTAATATCGCCAGTAACAACCATTTGTATAGTTATGTATAAAGGGTGTCTGCCTTTATATATGGAGTGGCTGTGACTTTTCATAAACATGAATTTTACTGTAGACTGAAAGAATTAGCCCTGTGTGTTGCTAATAATAATATGTAATGTAAAATTTTAGTCGTGAAATAGCTGAATTTGTCGTATTTAAATAAGTAATTGTTATTATCAAATTTTACTTTTATGAAATATATTTTATTTATCATGAAAAATACAAAGCAATCGATAAAACATTTTTACATTTTTAAATTTAGGGGAATCGAACCCGCAACCTCCAGAATTAAGGGCAGTACCCTAACCATTCGGCCATCAAGTTCACTTCTAGACTTTAAACAAAATATCATTAAAATAGGCAAATTAGTCAAATCATTTTTTCGAACGCAAACCTTTCAGTTTCACTATGCATACATTCACAGTATAGACTCACTCCATATTTTAGTCTCCTTCCCCCGCGCGCCGCCTGATCTTCGTTCGTGAACATCCCTATTAGCTTTTTACGCGTGAAGGTTTCGTTATGTATTCGCCATTGTAAAGTTTGGTAATTTTTTTAATTCAATATTTGAAAAACAGCATAATCATTAGATTTGAAATTTAGATCAAGAAAAATACAATTTTTTACCTTTCTAACGCAGTTTATCTAACAATTTTGTGACCAATACTTTTCGAGCTATTAATTTATCCAGTAACTTCAAATGTTTCATTTTCCGAGATTAACCTGTGGCAACGATGGGTTGCTGTGACTTTTCATAAACATGAATTTTACTGTTGCCTGAAAGAATAAGCCACCCTGTGTGTGGCTAAAAATGATTTACATTCAGTAAATAACAAATCACAATGTTTGGCACGGTTTGCAGTAGAAAACCTTTGCTCGGTCAGGGTTGAAATGAATGGCTCATTAGCATACATTTTTGCATAGTGTTTGTATAACGGAAAAGTACCAAAATGAAAGATACGACACAAGCTGTACAGGAACGACTTACGACCCCAATGGAAATTGTTTACCGTATATTTTAAGTGAATTAGATGAAATTATGACACATAATCCTTTCGCACAAGCATCTCTATAATAAAACCGTAAGTCATGTGACTGTCATCAACAGTTCCGGGATGCCCGCATCACTTTTTCATATGCCAGGCGGCCATTTTTATTAAAAATTATTTTTTCGAATAAAACTGCATAAAAGTTACATTTTTAGAAAGATCATTCAAAATAAATTAATATTTGAGAGATGACTTACATTCAATTATGTATATATTCTGCAATAACTTCAGTTGCAATTAGCTTCGCAGTTTAAATTCTCTATCTATGAAAGTAAACAAAAAATAAAGATTCATTCGCCGTGAACGATAATATAAAACCATGAAGGCAATAATTCGCAAAGCAAGTTCTCTCCGCGAATGAATTTTTGGAGCGCTACCTGGTGTAAAAAAAAAAATTTGCACCAGGACCTGTGAGACAATCAAAGTTTACCATAATTCTGTTTGATGAAGCGCTATACAACTTAACTTCCTTCCGGATATTTTCTTGATGACTTTGAATGTAAACAAATATAACTAATGTAATAATATTTAATGAATCAAATTTCGATACAAATTGTCAGTTAATTTGGTATTTATGTATTATACGTGGCAGGAAGAGAGATCACCTAAAATGATTGTTAATCGTCAATCATATTTACCGTTGTTGATGACCAATCGCGTTCAAAACAGTAATTTACTATGCATTTATAAAATACATAACATCATTAAGTACTTTTATGGGCACAGATGTCATATACGGACCACGTTGGCGCGATTTTTTCCCCCGCCAATTTGGCGAAGACTTTGTTTTTGAATATCAGTTACAAATAGCATGCAATAATAGCACATGATTTTTTATTCCAATATAAAAATAAAATAACGTAATAAATGAAATAGCTTCTATTATTTTAAAAATAAATAAATGATAGTTTATAAATAAATATTGATATACATAATAAAAATAATTTATAGAAATAGAATAAAAAATAAAAGTAAATAAACAACAATATAAACAAAACAACCGAGTTATCATGTGAGCCATAAAATTGCCATTTTATTTCAATCGCGCCAGCGTGGTGCGTGTATATGACGTATGTGCCCTTTTATGTTATTTAGCCGTAAATCTTGCCAATAGCATTTAAAAAATCGCCAATACCAGCTTTTATTCTTTACGTGTGCAAATTAGAAACGATGCTTTGATTTATGATATTATTTTCGATTTATTTATTTTCTATTTTAAATTAAAAGTGTGAACGGCATATGCATTTTAAATTGGTGTCGCAGACGCACCGGGGTTGGCGCGACATTTGTTTTGCACCATTTTGGCGAGAAAATCCCATTTTCAGGCACCTGTTAGATGTTAGAGATTGCTAAAACAGCGTGTTACTTTTATTTTATTATGAAATAGTTCATTTTATATTTTAAAAAACACCCAATTTTATTATAAAACACACGCAGTGATTAATTTATTATAAAACACGCAGTATTTAATTTATTATAAAACATACGGAATCTGCTCTGCCAGGTTGCCATACGAAGCAAAATCTAGCCGAAACCGCCGGGTTGGCTAGGGATAAAATCGCCATTTTGGAGCTAAAATGATACCCCGGTGCATCTGCAACAACTGTACCCAAAAGGACACATCATTAAAAATGGTAAATAATATAGATGCACAGTAAAATAATACAGAAAATACTTTTCGTATACATTTATTAAACACATAATAACGTTATGTTATATCGACCGGAATGAATATGAGATATTCTAATCACATACTATATACCTATGAATATAATATACATATCTATACCTACTATATCAATAAAAGCGTTTTCAATAGTCTTTTATATTTCTACTGCATAATATTAACTATAGAGTTACAATATATAGAGAAAAAACAGGTTGCTGTAATTAGAATTATTGGCGCCAATGTTGGCGTGGCGTATTTTACATGTTACGGATCTTAATAGTCAGTAAACATTAAGCAGAAATGCCTAAGTAAAGAAAATACGCAATTATAAAAACTCCCGAACTATAATATAAAAAAAGGGAGCAGAGAAAAACAAAGTCGTACAGAGATCGGCTTCTAGAAGCAAGTTCGTGAATTTTAATCAGATTGGGTCAAAAGTACTGACAGCAAATATGGTTTAAAGGGAATATGATTATCAAAACCGGCCTTCAAAAGTTCAATGTTTCACCAAACCATACTCGAAAATTACATGTAATAATATGCAGTCCAATTATGGCACATTATTCAAGACTTTTAGATGGGAATAATGATAGATTTTATAATCTTCCGTAATCGAGTCTACAGCCAAAGTTAGCGAGAAACAAAAACAAATATTAGCAACCATATGGTTAAGTGTAAATGTGGATATCATTAAAGATTTTCACAAAATAGACTTCATTGCATCAAATCGTATTAACTAAAATACGCCGATTGGCAATGGACCCAATTACGGAAAATTACTTAATATGTTTAAGAATATACGCATTAGCAAGAATATTGCAACTGATAAGCAAACGGACATGAAGCATAAATGCTTAAGTGGGTTAAGCGGTTTTTGTCAAGAAAGATGAAATACGTAACGACAAAAAATATGCGAAATACTACCATGATCGCAAAAGTTCTTGATTTGTCTATTAGAATCTTCCGATTTCGCGAAGGATTAGGGGAAAAAATTAAATTATAAATAAAAGTAACGTGTTTCAATGCTTAACATACATTTAAGGGAGACCAAACTGGTCGCCAGTGGCGGCTAGTATAAAATATTTAGTGAGTGTGAATGTGAACAGCAGGAGCATGCTAGACGATACAATCTTCCAATATAAATCTTTCCTTATTGTCGATGAATAGTATATGAATATATTTATCAATTATTTCAAATTTAAAGTGAGAACCACGATTACAACCCACCGTCCTATGACGGGCATTTACACTAGTTTATTAAATACATGACATCAAATTGACGTCTTTTAGCAATAAACGATATTAACGACGGTAGTTTTATTTCTAGTGATTTGTTATGCCCATCAGAATGAATATAATATAAATATTATGTAATGAAATTATACTGTATCAATGACAATAATATATTTTATCATATATGCTATATCATATTATATAGTTATATGTATATATAAAAACTTCCGCCACTGCCTTTAATATGGCAAGTTACACTGGTGTACAAAATTAAGAGAATTTTCAGATTTGGTCAATTATCTCCAGAACTACTGTACAGATTTTAATAAAATTTGGTATGAACATAGGTTGATATAAAGCAAATAAAATAACTATTCAACAGTTATAATACACGCGCAGGATTATGCGTAACACTCGTCGGAAATATTTGCATCTTTCTTCCGAAGCAGTCGTTTTACATTTCAGTCCAATTCTTTTCACGAAATTCGACAAAATATGCAAAGTCTTTTAATTTTGTATATTAGTGTAGATAATATTAACTATGAAGTTAAAATGAAGAAAGCAAAAAGGACCAAATTTACTAACTTAGGCTTAAAGTTTGAAACCGAATGTTATTGTTTTTACGAATGTGACAATTCACAGCTGAACGCAAATAAATAAATAAATAAATAAATAAATAAATAAAATAAAATAAAATAAAATACACCCCCCTCTTATAGAAGACCTATTCGCCCCACCCTACTATAATATAGCTTCCCTACGCTAACTGTTCCACCCACCTACTATAGTATGATTTTGGCAGCAGGGGGTGTTACCACCGCACCGCCGGCTGCTGACGCAGATGTCCCATTCCTTATGTACTGACTTCCCGTTTCGTATCCGAAGGTAGAATAAACCGAAATATCCAAATATAATGCCAACTTTAGGTGTTAGCATTGAAATTTTTAAAGTTTGGTACAATTTCTATTTGTAGACCATCCCCTAAACAAAATGTCAGGTTCTTCTCTTACAGTTGCAAGAGTTGAAAGCTATTCTTAAGGGATTAGCGTATTGTATATGTATCTATTGTGTACCGTTGAAGGCTTTATAAGAAAAATCTTAATCCGAAGGGGAACGACGTGAAAGAAGTATTTCCATTGCAATGCGGCCTTTGATAGATAAGAAAGAGAGGGCACCCCTTTATTTAAGAAGACAGATCAGTCAAGAGGGAGGAACGGTTGTCAAGCGACACCTTGGAAACAGAGCAGTAGCCCCGTAGGCAAAAAGGTGCTCTGGGGAATGACCAGAGAGGAAGGTAGTTCTAGCGTGGCAGCGAGGTGTGTAGGTTGGTTTTCAGAGAGCAGCTCTGAGCACGTGTATGGAACGGGATCTCTCGGGAGGAAGAGAGATAGCGTGTGTGAGATTAAGAGAAATCTCGGTTCTGAGTGAATCAACGTAGTCTAACGGTACACGTAAAGCGTTTCTGTATTTATTTTGATTTAATATTAAACCGGATACTTTACCTCCGAGTTTAAGTGTAAATATTGTTAATAAATTGTTTCTTTAACTTTAATTGAAAGAGTTAAGTTTTTTCTGAATATACATCAAGTACCGTGCCCGATATCACGTTTTCATATCGGTGGTGGCAGCATATCAAAAGACCGGATTTATTTCGAAGTTGTGTGGACGGAGAAGTGGAATCCGACACAAAATTTAAGTATTGCTTCAACTCTTGTTTCGATTGATGTCTGAGCTAAAGGTATTTTGAGGAAATTAAAGTTGAAGACCACGTTTTTTTGCTTTATAAGACGATTTCTCATCAGACGTCATTTTTTGAATTCGGCTTTTTTTCATATCTGATAATTTGCATCTATCCTTTTTGTAACTTTAACATTTTTGTAACGATTTTATGCATTTCTATTGCCTATTCAAAGAAAAATTCTTCTAAAGTTACAGAATTTCGTTAAAAATGCTTAAAACATTTTTCTAAAGTTACAGAATTTTGTTAAAAACGGTTAAAATAATAAATTGCAAGCATCAAGAGGTCCCTTCTCGACAGAAAACAACAACCATTTTCCCAATGGTTATTGTTTTCGGTAAGGATTCGGTAAGGATTACTGTAATTAATGTTTTCATCGCCATTATTAGAGCAGTGAATACGACCTGGTAAGGATAATACGTAAGTACCTTTGTCTCAGCTAAATTTAATTTTTTTTGTTTTTCACATTGGTACAGATGTAGATGCACTGGTGTTTCTTCTTGGTGTCAAAATGGCAATTTTTTGCCTGGCGTAGCAAGCAAGCGATTTTGGCCGGTAGACCAGATAAAGTAATCGAAGCCCTCTGGTATTAATAGCTGAATCAGTTGCATACTTGACAATGTGTGTATTTTATAATAAATTAAACATTGTGTGTGTTTTATTATAGATTAAACATTGTGTGTGTTTTATAATAAAATAATATGGATGATGTCGAAATTATATGGAAAGGTGTCGCAAAAGCAGTGGATTTGGTGTGATTTTTGTTTTGCGTCATTTTGGCGAGAAAACCCTGTTTCAGAATACATGTTAGACCTAACATGCGAAAACAGCATGTTAGTTTTATTTTATTATGAGACAATTTATTTTAATATAAAACGCACACAATTTTATTATAAAACACACAGGTACTTACGTATTATCTCGGCCAGGAGATAGATCGTAAAAAATGGCTGGCAATTGTCAATCTTGGGTTTCGTTTCCCATCATAATCAAAACAGTAATTTAACATTATTAAATACATAACATTGTTAAAAATGATAAATATAACTGAACAATAATAAATAAATAAATAATAATAATAATAATAAACTATAAATTATAATAGACTATAATAAATGAATAAGGGTTACTGTAACTGGCAATAATTAGCGCCATGTTTGGCACACTTGTATCTGACCTGGCCCGGATAATACGTAAGTACCAAACCACACATTTATTTTATTATAAAACACACGCAATTTCATCATTTTTATTATAAACACACATATATTATTAGTACAGATGTCACAGACGTACCGGTGTATCTTTTTGCCGCTCAAATGGCGGTTTTATGTTTGGCCGAACCGACGATTTTGGCGCAATTTTGCTTCGTATGTCAACCCGATAGAGCAGATTGCGTGTATTTTATATTAAATTACACATTGTGTGTTTTATAATAAAATAACTTGTGGGTGTTTACAACAAAATTGTGTGTGCTTTATAATAAAATTGTGTGTGTTTTATGATAAACTAAACTAAACTGTTTCATAATAAAATAAAACTAACATGCTGTTTCACAAAATAGGTCTAACAGGTACCTGAAAACGACGTTTTCTCGCCAAAATAGTGCAAACGAAAATCGTGGGATCTGCGACATCTGTTCCTTCAAGGAATGTTTCATTTTATTTATACATAGAATTACAAGAAATAAAAAAGAAATAGTTAATAATTCTTACATGTAGTTGTTGATAGTTATCCGGGATAAACTTAAAACTTAAATTTTTCATAGAACAAGACTGTTGCCATAAAATAAAACTTAATACTTTTTTTTCTTTTAACATAACTATAAATCATTGATGAAATGTTAACACCAAGACTCCCTTATCGTATTTCAGACTTCACAATCCGGAGAAAATCTATGGGTGAAAATGTCCGCGGTAATTGCCAACTTATTTGACTTTCTCCGGGAAGTATCGCCGCCTGGTGCATACTACGGATACTACTTCGTAAACAGTTGCGTAAGTAAAGAGTGTAGCTATGAAAACATTGTGTTAATGACAATTTAAAAACACATTTTTTAAATTCCACTAAGTATTCCACGTAAATATTATTTCGCAAAATTTCTAACCTTAAAAAATAATGAAGAATTTAAAGATTTATATATAAAATTATGGTACTTCTCTATTATCCCGTCGACCACTTTTCATAACAAAAAACTATCGCCTAACTGTAAGATTAAATGCCAAAAATGCAGTTCCATTTACTTGATGTCAGAAGCATTATACGTGTTTGTTATGTCATCAAATGGTTTTTAATTCGACATTTGCGTGTATTTTTCATCATGTTTTACTGATTTATCAGTCATTTCATTAATTAAAATAACAATTGTGTCCTTAAATTCTTATATTTTATTTATTTATTTATTTTGATATTCCAATGGCAACATTCTCCCGTTTATTTGGCGTTACAGTTTGGCGATAGTTTTTTGTTATGAAAAGTGGTCGACGGGATAATAGAGAAGTACCAAAATTAATTATTATACAGGGTGTTTCTAAATGAATATCGGGGTTTTAAAGTTTTGTAGTATGTATTATATAAAACTTAAAATTATAATTAATACATAAAATGAAAGAGCAACTCAAACAGTTTTACCTACAAGCTTACAAGTGTTCAATGTGAACATCTTTCATCACATCAAGTCGATGACTCAATTCTTCCTAAACGTTAATTAGTATTTGTAGGGTAATCGTTGCAACAGCTGCCTCAATCCTGTTTCTTAGGTCAGGTAGGTCAGCTGGTAGTGGAGGCACATAATAACACACGATATCCACGATTATTACACACGATCCTTTATAAACCCCCACAGGTATAGAAATCACATGGCGTCAGAATGGGTGAGCGTGGACTGGCGTTTGGGAAGAACTGAGTTATCGAATTGATGTGTGTCGAGTGACGAAAGGTGTTCACATTGAATGCTTGTAAGCTTGTAGGTAAAACTGTTTGAGTTGCTCTTTCATTTTATGTATTAAGTATAATTTTAAGTTTTATATAATACATACTACAAAGCTTTGAAACCCCGATATTCATTTAGAAACACCCTGCATAATGTTGTATTTTAGCAAATCTTCTGAATTCATTCATGTCCACAGCCAAGGTTAGCGCCAAATATGAGCTATGCTGGAACAATGTGATTCCAAGTATACATTAGTTACAACACTGGTTAAAAAATGAAATTAATTTTGCGCCAAACTAAACTTACGATAACAAGCCAATTGGCCCTTACATAAACATTACTCGTAATAATATTTAGAATTTATACATATTAAACGAAACTATATTTATTATATAGGGCCATTTTTGTTACTGTTTATAACATATGGCTCAAATCGCCCTTCTTAAGTCCGAATTGTGCCGAAGTCTCTATATATAGGAAGTGAAAAGAAAGTATTTTTTTGTTTTTGTCATTTTAAAATACTCGAATAAAAATTTTAATTAGGCTTGCTTTCACTCATTCAGCTCAACATTTTCAGAATTTCTAGTTTGATAAAATCCTCAGCACCAGCAGAACGAAAGGCAAGATTTTTTTTTTTTTTTTTTAGAAAATTTGTGATAAAGCTGACATTTTTTAATAAATGAAAACAAGAAAAATCTTCCATAATCGAATTCACAGCCAAAGTTGGCGTCTAACAGGACAGATGTTGACAATAATGCGTTTTGGAATGTATGCGAGTTGCAACATGGAAATTTATTATGCGCCAAAACATGCTCACCCAGATATTGGCTCATTGGCTTGGTCCCGACTATGGAACGTTTCACGGATTATTACATACAAACATTCTATCAAAAAATAGTGAAGCTTGCGCCCAGTGTTGAATTCAGGGGGTGGCCCGGGGAGACATCCCCCCCCCCCGGAGCATTGAAATGTCCCCTCTGAAAATTTCAGATTTTATGCTTTCAAGGGTTAAAAAGTGCATTCCCACCCCCCTCCTCTACAAATGACTTAAAACAAAAAAATGACAAAAAGTGACTTAAAACTAATTTATTAATGTATAATTAAGTTCTACAAATATTAAAATATTGTACTGTAATCGAAAACATACCTGTGTACACAATTTTTATAATTCTAGACATCACGAAGGGAATGAAAAATCGATTACAAAATTTTACTTTTACATACATGAACCAAAGTTAAGTTGAATAAAAGAGTGTAAAAATACAACATAGAAAGGATCTCTCTATTTTGGCAACAACAACTAGTTTACAACAATTATTGTTCTTGCAACAGTAATTGACCCATGAGGCGATGATGTATTGCAATTTTTTTTTTAAAGTATGATCATCCTCACAAAAGGAGAAAAATTGGTTTTAATTACAGAAAATATACTGGAGCTCAGCTCGATAAAAATAATAATTTTACAAATGAAAAATCAAACCATGATTTTGAAATGACTGCCTTTCACAAATAAAGTTTAATTATAGGCTATGACAAAAACGCCTCATGGGTACTTAAAAGTATTTTTATCTTTTTAACACTTTCCAACATAGTTGAAAAGTGTTTATGAATTCGGTTTGTCTGTCTAACTGACAATCGTCCGTCTGTCTGTCCGTCTGTCCGTGCTTTAACTCCCGTAAATATACTAGGATTGCCATGCAATTTTTACACATTATTTAATTTTACTATAGAATGTTCGGTATTGAAAATTAAGTGTGTAGCATTAATAGTCCAATTACAGGGACACACAAAAGAATTTCGTTACATTATGTCTATGGGGAAAAATCGTTTGAAGTGCATTTCATTGATTTTACGATATTTTAATCATAATGAAACTATTGTGCATTACTAAGGTGGATTACAGTATGTTTTCACCAGAGTATACAGTTAGAAGCATTTATAATTCAATTACAGGGGCGTACAAATTAATTCCTTTACATTATGATTTATGTGGAAAATTCGTTTGCAGTGCATTTTGAGCATGTTATGATACTTTAAACATAATGATATTTAAAAGGATAACTAAGGTTCACTACAACTTATTTTCTATAAATTATGGATTGGGTAGGGTCTGGTTCCCTTCTGGGTGTCCAGCCCCGAAGCTGTTGGGGGACGCCGGCCCGTCCCCAAGTGTCTCGTGCTGATTCCTCTATTGGGTTCCACTGCGTATCGCAGCGACCTACGTCGTCGACACGGGGGTTTTCATTTTTACTTACTTCGGGTTTTTTATCTTCAAAGTGTTGTAATTCTATTCATGGTTTTAACATTACGTCTCGCCGCATCATAATCGTCTACTTTTCTTACTAATACGTCTACATTTTTAATCTTTGGAAGATCATCAATAAAATTATCTTTCATTTCTATAGGTAACCTATTATTAATTTGATCTACTGCTATTAATTCTTTTAAGGATTCAAAATCAGATACTTTAAGACCGCTAATCCATTCTTCCAAATAATTTCTTAATTCAAATGCTAAATCGCGCCAAGTGGCTGAAGATTCTTTTTTATGTGACATTAATTTCTGCCTAAATTCTTCTGGCATCATTTCGAAGCGTTTAAGAAGTAAATCTTTTACGTAATCATAATTGTTCGCCAATGTTTCTGGCTCTCTAGCTATAATATTGGCGATTTTTAACGGAATTAAACTTAACAAATGTGTGACCCAATTTTCTTTTATTATATTCATTCGAGAAATTTGTCTTTCAAGTAATGCTAAATAGAGACTAATATCACTTTTGCTGTCAAAGTGAGATATTAATTTAAGCAAATCTGGTTGCTTACCTGAACCAGCTATTGCAGAATCGTCGCCAAATATACAGAGGTGTCGGTAACAGTAACGGTAACAGTGTCGCGAGTTCAATGGTTTTTCCCATCTCAAAAAAGGCCCCAGCTATTGCAGAATCGTCGCCAAATATACAGAGGTGTCGGTAACAGTAACGGTAACAGTGTCGCGAATTCAGTGGTTTTTTCCCATCTCAAAAAATGCCCAACGCGCCTAAAGAAGTTTTCACTTCAAAAAAAAAAAAAAAAAAATAATAATAATAAAAATTCTCCGCCTATAGACACAGGTAGATTTCGAAGTAGTCCATCCCAACTGCCACACCATGGCAAAAAGGTCAATTGCCAATAAACAGGCGCCCCACGGTCTGTGTCTTCGAAATCTACCTGTGGCTGTAGGCCGAGCCGTCAGCGATTTTTTTTTTTTTTTTTTAGTTTGGCGGATAACTCTCCCTAATTGAACAGATTATAAAACAAATAGTAGAAGTTTCTAAAGCTAGTAAATCTACAGATCAGAGGTCTCAACGTCACCTCTACAAATCATTGTTTATTAATCTCTCTAATTTTTTAATATAATCTGCATAATACTTAATATCCTACAGTCCGATTTTTTATTAAATTATATCTACATTTATAAGCATGTAAGATTTATTGAAGCTTTCAGAAATTTTAGAAGTATCACATTAAACACAATTTTATGCAATGATACGGGAAACTACTTATTCTACTATTTTTCCAGAATAAGAATTCATTCCTGACCTTCCTCTTATGACACATATATTCAATTTACACATCCAACGTTTTTATAATTTTCGTTTGGAAAACGGATTTGACCATCTTTCTTTAGTAGTTAAAATAAATCCTCATCTATTTCATTAGAAAAAGCACATTAAGTTTTGCGTCAAAATAATGTGATTTACTTGTTTTTTTTAAATATATATATATATTCTTTGAAATACGGTTGCTAGGCAACCATTTAATGAAAGAGAGAAAAAAAAGAAATGCATTGGAAATTTTTGTAAAAAATTAGAATTTAAAATGTTTTCTATCTCTCAAATTGATGCGTAAAATTTTCCAATAATTTATACAATTAATTTCGAAATTCTAATAAATATATTGGCAAATTTTCATAGCGATCGGATTAACTTAAGATCTCCATTTCGAAAATTAAGCGTTTAAATCAATTATCACAATGAGTCATTTTTTTTTCGACGAATGTCAAAATTTGAAAATCGTCTGACTTCCCATTGAAAAGCACTATGACTTAAAATAAAATGTTCTATATTTTTCGAACGAATGAATCAAATTTAACCAAAACTATACTGCTGATTCCGGGTACCTTACCAACATACCTACCAAATTACAGACTAAAAGGATGCTTTTTGCGGCAGTTATCGCGAGACACACACAAACAAACAAACAGACAGGCAACAAAAATTTTTCGGTTTCCAACAGGAAGCCTTATCTGACGTATTGGCAATAAACGCTTTAACATGAAGTCATTTCATATAAAACCGAAAAAAGAAATGCAAACATTTCACATTTTAAAAGTTATTTGTCCCAATTATTTTGTACATAAGAGCAATAATAAGGAATTGTTTACAATCTATCTTTCCGAAGTTGTTTGTTTCAATTATCCCAAACATAAAATCAACAGTAAGGGAATGTTCACATTCTATATTTCTGAAGTTATTTGTTTCAATTAATTTATACACAAGATTAGTCCTTAGGAAGTATAAACATTTCACATTACTGAAGTTATTTGTCCAAATTACCTTATGCATCAGATCAATAGTAAGGGAAATAAGCATAAAATACATCCTTCATTTAAATACTAATAATCATAATAAAGGTCAAGCTTTCATTTGTCCATTTTTGTTTCAGCTTGGCGGGTAACTCTCCCTAATTCAACAGATTACAGAATAAATGGTAGAAGTTTCTAAAATAAACACTTATAAAGTCACTTCATGTAAAACAGGAAAAAATAAATGCAAACATTTCATATTTTAGAAGTTATTTACCTCAATTATCTTGTATACATAACATGAACACTAATTAAACCCTAACATTCCATTTCTCTGAATTTGTTTGTTCCAATTAGCCTATATACGTAAGATCAATAATAAAGAAATGTTAACATTCTCTATTGTTGAATTTAATCCACGTTATTTCAATTACCATATACATTCGATCAATAATAAGGATATGTTCATATTGTATATTTCTGAAGTTATTTGTCTCATTTATCTTATACATTCAGTGGTAAAGAAATGTAAACATTTCATATTTTAGAGGTCATTTGTCCCGATTATTCTATACATCAGATCGGCAGTAAAGAAATAAAATTGAAGTGTATGGCACCATCGTTCGCACGTGTATCTTTGTAACATGAACCCATAGCGTTAACCTTAAGCTCAGTGAAACCGAAACCCTTGAAACACTTTCTGCTTCACTTTCTCTTTGCGGGAGAAAGAAACCTTCCGCGGGCAAGCGGGACATTCAAGTTCACCTGAGATGACATTGAATCAACGCTCTCCGCATCCAATAAGCTGTCTCGTCCTCGAATTGGTTACTCAAGCCTTTTGACGTCGGTACATTTCAATGGGAAACTTATTTTAAAAATTTATGCCGCTAATATACTTCACTCGTT
This sequence comes from Maratus michaelseni, assembly GCA_963931845.1. Taxonomy (NCBI): domain Eukaryota; kingdom Metazoa; phylum Arthropoda; class Arachnida; order Araneae; family Salticidae; genus Maratus; species Maratus michaelseni. The sequence goes on from OZ007591.1 coordinate 24,812,760, forward strand.
TCAAGTACTTAACGATATTAAGATCAGCGAGAGTGCAGAGTAAACATGAGACGAGTGGCGTGCTTGCTCCAATTATGGGTGATCATCATCAGCTGGGGGATGGTGATAGGAAAAGTGCCACCAGAAAGTGATGCCAATAACATCACCTCTGCTGAACAGAAATTTTACGAGTGGACAGTTGGGGTAGAAAAAGACTTCAAAAGTTTAATAAAAAGTTTATCGAAATCCATGATGCCCCATATGATAAGCCTCCAGGAGGATCCGGAGATAGACAGCGGATGTCTGAAATCTCTCTTGAAATATGCGATAAATCTAGGCAAGGCAAAGATGTGGGCTGTAGAAAGTAAGATTTGAATTTATCACCATGGTCACATTTATTTATATATGTTTATTTGAGGCTTACTGACTATTTCCGTTTTAGGTTTCAGAATAATTTCTGCTCAAAAAATATCTTGTTGAAATTTGAAATATAATTTTTTTTCTTTTTTTTTTAACTTTGATCATTTTGAATGAGTTTGAATTTTAGATAATTTTTTATCAATTTTGAATGATTTTTTTAGTTTGAATTTTTGGGTCAGTTTTAAAGGATTTTGAATTATAATGATTTAAAATGTAAAAAATTTCTCATATTTAAAAATTTTAAAGTTTTTAAAATTTTTTCGAATTACCTATCTGTAAAAGTTTTACAAATATATACATATTTGTTTATCTAAAAATGTCAAATATTAAGAATTCAGCATTAATGTTTATTGATGTGCCCGCTAGAGTGTCTAAGATTAAATACTAAATAATTTAAATTTTTTACTTTAAAAACCATATTTTTTCTCCACTGTTACGTTTATAAAAATCCGCATATGAGGCACATTGTAAATGTTTTTAACTGGTTATCTCTTTGCAGTTATAATAAATTAACTAGATGTGTAAAAATATAACTATAGTTTTACTATTTTCTCCAGCTTATGAATTAAAAACGCAACTATAGTTTCGAGAGCAGTTAGTTAGCAACTTTCTTCGTTGGATGAATAGTAGATGAGAGTAGTTAATCAATTGCAGTCGAAACTATAGTTGTGATTCTTACTGGTCTCAAGTATTTAATGATATTAAATTCGAGCTAAGAGTGCGAGCAAACATGAGAGGAGTGACGTGCTTGCTCCAATTATGGATGATCATCATTATCTGAGGGATGGTGCGATTGCAAAAGTTGCACCAGAAGGGAGTGCCAACATTACCTCTGCTGAACAGATATTTTACGACTGGAAGTTGAAATGTGGGCTGGGAAAAGTAATATTTGAATTTATCATTAATGTCACATTTATTTTATCTGTTTGTTTGACACTTATTAACTACTTCCGTATTAGGCTTTTAAAAAAAATCTGCTCAAAAAGTATCAAGCTGAAATTTGAAATTTAAAGGATCAAGGTCCATAAGCCGTGTTTTTGGCCCATGAAATAAGAGTAAAACTCGATTTTGTTATACTGACTTAACTATTTCACTTTTTAATATTAGAAGGTTTATCCTGTACGATTTCAACAATATTTTTTGCATTTTGTTCGGATTTATATGACTTACACAAGCTCAAAGTTCGTATTATTCGTAGTTTTTGATGAAAAATACGCAATTTCTCCTAATTTTACCTCAATTATTTATAGGAGCGCAATCGTGCAATACTTTCTGCTTTACATGTATTATAAAATACATCAAAATGTACAATATATGTAAAAATAAAAGTATTGCAAAGCTGCGCTCATAGTAAAATATTAAAAAATATATTAAAAATTGAGGTAAAATTAGGAGAAATTGCGTATTTTTCATCAAAAACTACGAATAATGCGAAATTTGAGCTTGTGTAAGTTATATAAATCCGAACAAAATGCAAAAAATATTGTTGAAATCGAACAGGAAAACCCTTCTAATATTAAAAAGTAAAATAATTAAGTCAGTATAACAAAATCGAATTTTAGTCTTATTTCATGGGCCAAAAACACAGCTTATGGACCCTAATCCTTTTTATTTAATTTTGAACGCTGATAATTTTGAATGATTTTGAATTTTAGATATTTTTTTTTATCTTTTTTGGTTGATTTTGAAGTTATAAAGATTTTTTATTTTGAATTTTTGGTCATTTTTGAAGAATTTTGAATTATGATGATTTGAAATAGACAAAATTCTAAAATTTTGAAATTTAGAAATTGTTTAAATTTTTCGAATTACCCATCTGTAAAAATTTTACAAATATATTTTTTTTTTCAAAAATTTTTTAAATAATAAGAATTAAATGTCAAATAGTAAGATTTAAGTATTAATATTTACTGATATACGGGCCAGAGTAGCTAAGATTAATTAAATAATTTTTCATTTTTATTTTAATAGCAATATTTTGTACCTACTGATACGTTAATAAAATCTGCAGATGAGGCAGGTTTTAAGTGTTTTCAACTGGTGATTTCTTTATACTGATAATAAATTAACCAGTGATCTAAAAATATAAATGTAGTTCTACGATTTTCTCCAGTTTATGAGTTGAAAATACAACTATAGTTTCGAAAGCATTTAATTAGCAGCTCTCGTCATTGGGTGAATAGTAGATGTGAGTAGCTAATTAATTGCGGTTGAAACTAAAGTTGTAATTCTTACTGGTCTCAAGTATTTAAGAGATTTTCTTTGCGTCATACTATCCATTTACGTATATTTTACTGACTTTGACCACTATGAAGCAATGTAAACATTTGCATAAATTTTACTTACGGTTTTGGATAGTGTAACGCAAAAAATAGATTAATTTATTGAAATGAATACATATCAATGCAAGACTCAGTGAAAATGTGATGTATTTAACAGTGTATTGCAAAATTAAAAGTATTGTTTGAATGTGTAAATACACTTTAGACAACAAAACAAAAATAATTTTAATTAAATTTAAAACAAACTACTTAAACTCACATCAAGGCGTCACTCGAATTTCGATATCATTTCTTTTAAATATTATATTTAGAATTTATGAGAGATGTGCAAGAAAAAGTATCAGATAATAAATTTTATATATTTTTTCATATTGAAAGTAATGTTTGCACCTGTGAATATAAATAGAACAAAAAAGAAAATGATGAAATAATATACATATTGTTACAAAATTTAAAATTCCATACCCTATTAAATTTATTGTACAAAAAATTCCTTTTATTAATATTCCATTTACAACCCTAGTTTATTAAAATATTCCCTTTCTTAAAAATATTCCATTGCTGTCCCTATTTAAAACATTTTTTATCCTAATCTACATAAATTCACTTTTTATTACCGACAAAAATGATGTAAAAATCACATTTCATAAGATTTTTTCTTCTTAAAAAGCCTATTTTCTGAATTTTGTTATCATATTAAATATTTCCTATTTATTCCCGCATTTAAATCTCTTTTATTTCTTTTAATCTGTGTAAATTCACCATTTTCCCATTCCTAACAGTCTAAAAATCAGTCATAAAAATAAGTCTAATTCTTTTAAATTGTTTTCTCAATACGCAATAGCCGAAACTTATTTTATTAATTTCCCGTGTTTTTTAATTTCAGAAAAAATTAATTTCCTGCCAAAAGCATGGGACAGGCTTATTTCTTCAATATTAATTCACAGATAAAGTGAGTGCGAGTCGAAAGTTGAATATGCATTGGTTAAAGTAGTCACGTGTTATGACATTCTCCTTGCGCGTTCTTCGCTTAAAACGACAGACGCAGAGAGAAGAGATTTTGGCCATCAAAGTGAGAGTTAAAAATAAAATGCTGCTGGCGTAGTGGAGTTATATATGTTTCAAAATAGGGATTTTGCTGTCGAATTGGTGTCAAATAAAAAAATATATTGTTCTTTAAGATGGAGATTTGTTAAGAGTATCGTTATGTAAAGGAAGCATTCCCCCCAGAAATGAAGATGATTGGATTGAAATAAATGGATTCGAGTGCCCATCGTGTTTTTTTTTTTTTTTTTTTTTTTTTTTTTGGCTTGTTACAGTGTACACTCATATTTCGTTAAAACGTTTTTTTTTTTATTATAAAAAATTGCAGTTAGTTTAAAATTAAATCAGCATTGCTTTCATAAATGAAATGAATTATTTTCTCAAAGCAATGTTGTCACAAAAGTAAAATACCGCATTATATCATGCTCAGCAACGATTATGAAATAAATAAATAGTATAAGAAAGATAAAGCGTGATTTCTCCGCACGGATTTATTTTGTATTTATGATTAAAAGCAAAACTGAAATTGAAATGTTTAGAAGTAAAATACACCACTGATCAATCGAAGCAGAGGTATTTCACAGACTAAAAGGTATGCTTAGTTATAATGTATTAAATTGTATTTTGTATGTATCCAATTTATTTTTCTTTATTCGATATTTATTTTGAAGCGTATGACATCATCTTCTAATGCAGTTAAAATAAGATTGTATTTTCTTTTCTCGCGCATGCCTTTTGCTATCTTCGATCAGTTTTTACTGACACTTTGGCGGAATAAATGAGATAATATTTTGGCTTGACTAATGTTGTTTGCAGATCTTTTTATCTTTAATGTTTCTTTAGAAGTTTAAACCTAAAAAATATTAGACTTCAGTGCGAAATCCTCGCACAGTTCACTGGTTAAGCATTATTGCTGCAAACAGATACTGATATTTATGACTCTATAAATATTCTTAACACGTAAAACTTTACAGTTAAAGATGCTTTTAAATTAATTGGGACGATTATTACATTTATTATTATTGTTTCCGTGGTTGCAGTGTGAATGTGTGATAGTCATAGTACATATCACCCATAATTAGGCCCCTCCCTTCTTTTTTCTAAAAATTCTTTTCATCTAACAATATTCATAAATTTCACCATTCCGAACGCCTTCTCTATATTTACCAACGTAGCTCAAAAGTTTTTAAGACATCTATTTTTCTGTATGTTTTTCTTTTAACAGTCTGCCCGTCCTTTTGTTTATTCATAAGCGAGATAACTTTTGTAAAACTGTTCTAATCTTAATAAAACTTCAATATTGTCTTTATCTGGATTATAGTATCTTTTATTTTGACAATATTTAATATATCCAGAGGAAGAAGATTTTCAATAAATAATGGAAACGAAGATGTTACGTATAAAGAAATATTATTTCAGTCGCATTTTCTTGCATCTATTAGAACTAAAGTTATGGTCGCCGTTTTATTTTAAAATAAAGTGTAATAATGTAATTTTAATGAACGTAAATTTCTTTGTAAAATTAAAAATCATTAATTTCTGCTACATTAGATGGCAGTGTTGAATCCAGACACTTTTCTCCGGGAGGGATTTCTGTCGCTCCGGGGGGGAAATTTTAGAGTTCCGGGGGGGAAATTGCACTTTTTAACCATTAAAAGCATAAAATTTCAAATCTTCCGGGGGGGACATTTCAATGCTCCGGGGGGGACATTCCCCCCCGGGCCACCCCCTGGATTCAACACTGTTAGATGGTTTCTATAATCGTTATTCAGCCCTTGACACACGTAGATATTTATGTGTTTCAAAAATTTTTGAGGCTAAGCTACTTCTGTCTTTCCCAACAGAAGTAAGGTTCAACAAACAGTTCAGGGTCATACAATTCCGTGTAACCGAGATTGCGGTTTTCCAAACCCTATAGAATAAATTATTGGTGGATCTCTCTGGCATGATTAATTAGGACTACTCAGAATTCTTGGGTTTTATAAAAGAAAGATTTCGTTTTCGTTTTTGGATTTTTGGAAAACAAGGCAACGGGCAGAGCTGTAGTTGTGAAAAACCCTGCAGTATTTGCTATAGGCAGAGTGTATACGCTTGAGATTATACGCTATAACTTTATTTCAGAAACAGATGAAATACGAAGCTTATGACAAAAAATCCAGAAGGTATTCAGCGTATACATCCACTTAGAGATCTGCACGGGCCGGAATTCCCAGGCTCGAGTCCGGCCTGTTTATGATTTTACTGTTCACGGTCCGGTCCGACCGTTCAAAAATCAGTGAAAACAGACCCGGACCGTGCAAAAATCAGCGAAATCATGCCCGGCCCGACCAGACACGACTGCAAAAAATTCCGATTTTTCTTAACATACAATTAATTTATACTTTTTAATGAATTCTGTATACATATTTATGGGAAAATTTTACAGTATATTTTAGATTACTATATGTTCACAAGCCATAGAATACAGGATGGCAACATTAATGATCACTTAGACTCTTAGACTATTACATTCAAATAAAGACATTAAAAAAATTAATGCAGTTTAGAATAATAGAAAAAGGAGTGTTAAAACATCATAACTTTTGTTGCAGTATAAATTACTGCTTGACACATCCTGGAAACAATTAAGTCCAGTTCCGGCCCATCCTGATTTTGATTTATGATGAGGACATTTCGCAGAACACAAACTTACATTGACTTCATATTTTATACTGACATTGATCAATCCAACTCTTGAGAAGTTTCATAATCTTATTTTTATTTTAAAGACCCCCCACCGGAGGGTACTCTTCCCACCTGCCTATAAGTGCAGATAATCGGCCGTAACAAATAACTAACTAAACATACTTTTATTTTATTTAAGAATACTTTTTTCTATATTATTTTTTTTTAAATACGTTTTACAGCGAAAAAGAAAAGTGAAGGCAAGTCATTTTAAGCTTGTGTGATTGCGTTCTGAAACCTGCAGTGACGATTTTTTGTCAGGCTATAAGTAATCGAAATTTATAGGTACTAATGCAAAAAATGAAATTTTTCAAGATTAACAACAATTCTTAATACGTAATACTATCTTGTAATGCACATACTTTGTATAAAAAATACCACGAATGTCATGGTTAAAAAAAATGAAATTGCGTTATACATTAACACAGAGTAGAAAACATTAGCACCGTGGAAAGAACAACATTTACGCACACAAAAATAAATATATATATTTTTTAAATTAAAAAAAAAAGAATGTTTTTAATAAGGATTAACAATAAATCTGAAATGTGTATATTCTCCTTATTTGCTCGAAAATTCTTTTTACTTTTGTTATATATTTACAATAATCGTTTATAGGGAAAAAATAACAAGATTCTATGTATGAAACATATTATACAGTTTGCTAAAGTAACGCCACCGATTTCAAACTTGTTCTCCGTTCAGTGACGTAACACTGATGAGATCCATTGGCATTAAAAGTAAAGACGATACTTGAAATATACGTATATTTGAATTAAACGTATACTTGAATTATACGTTTAACCGATATATACGCTTATACGTATCCGGATACGTTTAAACGTATAGTTCAAGGTATACGTATTTCTTAAATACGTATTATACGTACATACGTATATCGGTTAAACGTATAACTGAAATACGTATCGCATCGGGAGCACTACTTTCTACTCACAAAATTCAGAATACATAAGTACCGATTATTTACCGTTATATTTTTGTCTGTTAAAATCTTAAATTTACGTCCAAGAAATCAAAAAAAAGCAAATTTATAAAATCCATTTAAAAAATATATTTGTTTTATGTCCTTAAAAATTTAGGACAGATTTTTATCACGTTCACTTATTTTATGACATGCTAATTTACAGCATTTCATGAGTATTTCATGAATTAACAAAAATATTTCTCAAATCCTGGTTTAAGTGCATCGTTCGTGTATGAGACGATAATTTTATTTCATTGTGGTATAAAGTTATAATTTTGAATCTATTAAAATTTATACGTGCATTAATTTATTTAAAAAAGAGATTAAAAAAAATCATGCGGTAGATAACAATAATTTGCATTCATCAAAGTTTTCAAATTTGTTTGTAAATAAGTAAAGAAACCCTAGTGAGGAAACCCTAAAATTACTTAATGATGGTGGCCACTACATTATTTCTAAATTCATAACTAGTGATGAGACGTACATACCTTTTTGGATGTTCCATACACGTCAAGAAAGTAAAGTATGGGTCTTTGAAAATGGTCCCAAACCAACAATGGTGAAAAGACAACGAATAATGAAAAAAGTTTTGTATGCCGTGTTCTTCAGAAGTACAGGTCTGGTCAAAGTCATTGAGCTAGAGGGACAGAAGGCAGTTACAGCTAACTAGTACACTACTAAGGCTCTTCCAGAAATTCTTCAAGAGGTGAATGTTAAGGAACTCATGCTTTACCATGACAATACATCTTCTCATTCAGCAAGGATTGCAAAAAACCATCGAAGTTATAGAACATCCACCCTATTCTCCTGATCTTGCTAAGTGTGACTTTTGGCTATTTTTTAATCTAAAAAAATTACGTGAGCGTCGTTTTCATTCCCGATATGAGATTAAGAAGGCTTATAAAAGAATGTTTTTCATCTATTCCTAGAAATGGATGGCTCGAGGCAATTAATCTTTGAAAAATTCGCCTACAAAAGTGCATTGATCTTGGAGAGAACTACTTTGAACACTCCTAAGAGTTAGTAAGTTTATCTTGTACCACTTAACCGTATCTTAAAAATTTCCGTGTGACCCTCATATGACCTGTCCATAATCAAAGTGCGTCAAGTCATAAAGCATTATCCCAAGAGATATTTGTAGTTAAAGTTAATATGGGCTCTCATTAGGAGATCATAAGAATAATGGGGAACTAAAGCGCCATTTGTCATTCATGTTTTCAACCTAAGACTTGGTTTTGTACGGCATCGAACATATTACTACCTAGAGCAAAAATTCATTTTAAGCTCTTCCCTCCTGAGTATTAATGTAATATTAGTGATATTATTACTGAATTGTTTCTTCTCAAATTTGACTTCAGAGCAAAAGTTTTAATTTATTTGCATTATTTCGTATCTTGGACATATAACTAGACATTTTTAATTTACAATTATTTTTATTATTGCACTAGCAACTTGCAAATATATGTATAATTTTAAATACAATTTTGCAAGATAAATGATCGTGATATTCAATATGCTATCGATATTTACTTTTATTTTGACTGATTACTCCTTTGTAACTGAACTGTCATTACATTTGACACCCCATTGTTGACAGCATCGTTATGATGTCAGCATTACTCGATTCTGAACTATAATATACAGGGTGGCCATAATTAAATTGCATGTGTTTGAAGACCTCTACAAGCTAAACTATTTTGAGTATTTTAAAAAGATTTGGTACTTATATTGTTTAGAGCGTGCAAAAACGAGCTCTGCAATATAAAAAAAATAATTTAGAAATTTTCTGAAAGATGGCGCTCTTATTAAAATGAAAAAAGAAAAAAGAAAAGAAAAATAGAAATTTCCTACCAGTTAACTTTTAAAACTTTGTCGCAAATTTCACACAGTTCTAGCTTAAGAATTTTACCCATGAAAAGCCTTATGAGCTCTAAAATTTTAGTCCCCCCCCCCCCCCCAAAAAAAAAAAAACCGCGCTCTGTTAATAAAGTGTTTTTTTTTTTTTTTTTATCAAAATGGTAGTAATTATAGCACTGCTATGAAAGAATATCGTCGTTTCAAAAGACATTGACTTAAAATGTGTTATTTTACTTAGTATTTGCTAATAAAACATCTCTAACATGTAAGCGCCGTCTATTGGTAAAATTTAGAACTAATAACTTTAATTTCATAACTCGTCTCCGCATACTCTAAATACCGAAACTTTTTAAAATATTCCAAATAGTTTATCTTGTAGAGCCATTCAAACACGTGCACTTTAATTAGGGCTACCCTGTATATTAGAATAAAACGCATATAAATAACATATCATTCTAAGATTAGAATTACAATACAATTACGTCAGAGTATCTTTTTTCAAACGGGAAAGAATTGAGGTCCACATTAGTGAAGAGGTTAAACCACGGCTTTTCTGAAATCTTAAGGCTACGGCGCATGTTTTGTGACGTCACGATAGCAGTGCGGTTGCAGCAAGGGGAAAAAAGAGCGGCAAATATAAAGCCGGAAGTTCTCTGTCTGTTGTGTTGGTGTTGTAGCTTATTCTTTTACAGTTGTTCCAATTGACTTATTAATATTCAATTAAAACGGTTATAATTCCTTTTTTATGTATCATCACTGGATTATTTTATTATGGATACTGTTTTGAGGTAAGTAATTTAAATTAATTTTTCAAAATCCCAAACATAAAACATGTGTATAGTACCAAACTGTACATCAAATTATTGGAGTAGTGAAAAAAAAAAACACTCCGTGTTTTTCATTCCCAAAAAACCTTATTTTAAAGTCTAAATGGTTATAAAATATACCTAGAAAGGATTATAGCTCAGGTGTAGTAAATGGAGTTGTTTGTGAAAAATATTTTGATACTGGTGATATAATTCACGTTGACAGTGTTAAGAGAAATGACGGCACTATATTAATTAACATGTGAAAGGGTTCGCCTGAAATTGAAAGAAGGGGCAATACAGATAATCTTTCCAAACTGTCCCAAATATTTAACAACAGAACCATTAAAAAGGCGAACAAATTTAGATGAGCAAGAAAAACGTTTATTAAATATAGCTATCAAAGAAAGGAAAATAACTTATGAAAATTTTCTTAAGGATAATTGTCTTGATACCTTTAAAACCTCACTGACTTATTAAAAACAAAAATAAAGTTTTATGAAGATCAGAACTGGCAGGTACTAATTTCAAAAAACTACATTTTAATTGTTAAAATAGCTAATAAACCAGTATCCAAAATAGGGTAGATGTGCCAGTAATGGACACTCTTCAATGTTTTTGGTTTATAAAAAAATAACCAATACAAATTTATCTTTTATTATTTTTTTCATAGCTCCCTCTTACATGTTTTATAATCTGGGTTATTGTTGACACTTTTAATCAAACCAATCGGGAAGCAGAAAATAATGTTTCGAAGTTCCAATGTTTTTCAGTGAAAATTTTAATGAACATGCTAAGAGCTGGCTTCATTTAATAAATTTTTATATTCTTTATTTTCTTGCAAAATTTGAAGCTTTTTGTTTTGGTAGTAATAGAAAACTTTGAATTTTATATACTAATAGCCATTTATAAGATTTCATTTATTTTTAAGGTTTTAAGAGGGGTGTCCATTACACTGGGATGCTTAATTAGTCATTTTCCAGTAATGGACACCCCACGTAGACATTGCTACAAATGCAATTTCAGTAATGTTTACAGTTTATAGTGCATAAATTATTTTGACTTAACTGAAAACCTAAATATTCAAATTTAATTTTTAAACTACACTTACCAAAATGTAATAACACCAAAACTTTTATTAATAGCTGCTTTTAAGTTATTTTATGTAAATAAAATTTTAACATTTTATTCTTTTTTTATGTATATAACTCTGCTTTGCATATTTTATAATCTGCAATCAAACCAGTCAGGAAGCAGAAAATATTGTTTAAGGGCGCAGTCAAAGAAAGGCTCATAGGGCTTAATCTCCACCCCCCCCCCCCATTTAAATAAAAACAATTAAGTTACAGGAGTTGTTAAAAATCTATTTTCTGTCTTAAATGTTTGCTTATTCATCTCTTACAGATTTTTTTTTTAAATATTAATGAAAGTTATAGTAATCATGAAACAAGTAAATCTGCAGATCAATGGCCTCAAACATCAGTTCTACAGTTTTATTTTGAAATAATTTTATTTATTATTTAAAATATCCAACTCACAGTATCATTTTTTTCATATTTGTAATATTAATTATTTCAAGTAATATATGAAGTAGTCTCTGGAAGTTTAATTGTTAAAAATAGTGAGACGAAACTGTAACTAATACTCCAAAACTTTTTTTTCTAATTATTACCTTTTAAATCCCTCACTGTCTCAATAATTTGATAGCTGTGATTGTCTGATATTTAGTATTTTAAATTATCCGTCTATAATAATTAAAATATCGAACTTCTGATAATTACAATAATTGATGTAAACAGTGAAGGATTATCACAAATATTTTATTAATTACTGGTATCCTAATTTTTTAATTTATTTGAAAATAACTATTTTGTTTCATTAGTATGCTTTTATTAAATTCTAGTTCTAAATACAGTCATAAAAATAATTATATTTATTACTTTTTATGGGGTGTCCATTACTGGAACAGAGGGTGTCCACTACTGGAACAAAAGGTGTCCATTACTGTCATTTTAGGTGTTTTGATATATTCCTGTTATTTAAATTTTGATTCATATTGGGAAATGAGACTATGAGAATTGTTAAATATTGTTAATAGATTAATATAATATTGAAAAAACTGGAATATAATAAATATAACTATTAATTAAAAAACAATTTTTTAAGAAATTCCTTAAGGGTGTCCATTACTGGCACATCTACCCTATATGCTTCTTTGAAAATTTATAAGCATCTTTCTGTCACAGCCTACAATGATAATAATATTATTCGTTTGTCATCATTAAAATATATTTCAAGTCTAATAGTCTAAATTCTTTTTTCTCAAATTGACAGCTGTTTAAATGAGCTTAAAGCGCTTTTGCATTGATAATGATATGATGAAATCACTTATAACTGGGGTATAATTAATACTCTGAAATAAGTCATAAATTATTATTTTCAAAATTGACAGAATTTAACTTAATTAGAGATTCTGTATGTAATCCTAATTATATCTGTGTGTGAGGAAAACCTAGTATTGATTTGGTTAAAAATGCTCTATCCAGATCGTCAAACATTTTGTTAACTAATTATCTCAAAATAAAAAAATTAAGACTAAAAAAATAAAAAACACAGAAAGAAATTTAAAAAAAAAAACATTAGAACAAAGTGAGCAACAAGGAGCCCCTTTGGCAAGGGTGATACCCTCACAATATAGTGAATATCAAATTATTAGGATCCTCACAATATTGTGATAATACAGAACGATAATGTACAGGATTTATAAACATATATGAGTTCTGGGGGACTCATTAGCCAGTTCTACTATTTGCTTTACAAATATAATATTAATATATAGTTGAGAAGTTTAGAAATGTCAATACTAAAATTGTTTGGATGTTTTGTAAATCACTTTTCAAACATTTATAGTTTTGCCTAATCGTATCAAAATTATGTTTTTATTTAAGCTGTCTGTTGAGAAAGGAGGAAAAATATTTTTATTAAAATAATAAATGCTTCTGCTATTCTTAATTTAGTAAATTATAGAAGTATTTTTGTTCTTTTCACTATGGGAAAGACAAATATACCCTCCGAAATTCATATGTTTTCGATAAAAATGAATTTTATCTTTTTGGTTTATTGTATTACGTTTTAGGCGACAGAAATATATAGAAATGTTGAAAAGGAATATCATTTCTTCTTTTGTTTTTTTAAACCGCAGCAGTAAAAAGAAATTGACAAAAAAAAGTTAAATTACCTTCTGCATAAATAAAATGTTTTTAGCTGGGATAAACTATTGAAAATAGTGTAGAAGGAAAGGGATTTTAAATTTTTAAAGAATTTAATTTAGGGCATCAATTAATTTTTAATATTTAATTTTAACAAATGTGTGATTGTTAATAAATTAAGTATGTTAATTATTTGGGTGTATTTATGTAATTTAAATGTTTAGGTTGAGAAAGATACTTAATTGTTTCATGAAACTCATTATTTACACATTTAACAATTATTATATACCATTCATAAAAAAAATAATACTTACATAAATATTAAATATATTTGTAATTAAAATATGTATATATCCTCGAAAAATGCTTACAATAAATAAATTAGATTTTAAGGGGGGGGGGGGGATATTGATATATTTCATTTGAAAACATTTGAATTTGTCTTTTTCAGCATTAAAATATATTAAAAAGAATTCAAATTCTCAACCCTAATTAATTACCTGTTTATACGACATATCCTCTGTATTTTTCTTACATATCTCATATATTTTTATATTAAAAACGTGTTTAAAAAGTTAATATTTACATATACATTAAATATTTTTATAATTAAGTAATATTTTTTTTTCGCTTCACAAATATTTAAGGTGAATAAATTTGATTTAAGGAGAAAAATATCTTCATATGTACTCCACTTGATAACATTTGAAAAATATTGTTTTAAATATATTAAAGTATCTCAATTAAAATAAAATTTAGCTGAAGTAATGGTGTATTATTATATATATGCGCCCTTCTTTATCTACTCTTTGGAAGGAAAAGCAATGCACTGCTACTGTGACGTCACACTCTCCAATTGGAGGAGGCGCCATAGCCTTTTCTGAAGGTAGCCGTGGTTAAACTCGCTTGAACGAAAAATATACTTGATCCATTTGTTGGATTAATGCTTTTTGCTTTTGCTTTTTCATTTCATATATATTTGATCAAACCAGCATGTTTACCAGATGATTACAATTTTTAAGGATGAAAAAATTTTGTTGTTCTTGTAGTTGTTTACGTATTTCTTCATGTATTTTTAAACTGAATTGTAAAGTATTTTTCTTAATAAAATTCTACCACCAATACACTATACCCTATACAATTCTACCCGAAACTGGATGGGGAAAATCACATGATGCTATCATTTCACAGTGAAGATATTACCAAAATTACCTGCACTATAATTAACAAGAACGAAAAATCATGCGTCAAGAATAAATCACGTAACACTTTTCAACACTTCCAAAATAATTTTACAAATCAGTACCGTTTAATAAGCTCAAAGATAATATCTAAGTAAACAATTTGGAAAACGCATAACATATTTAAAAGCATAATTTCAGGAATTTCCAACATATACAATATTCGGAAAAATATCCGAATACTTTTATTCAGCCCTGTATATGATCTATAGCTTTATATATATATATACTACATAGAATGCTAAATTTTAGTTCAGTTAGGAAACGCGTAGCACAGTTTAAAATTCCCCTTCTGGAATTTATGTCAATAAACGGAAACGTACTCGAGAACTTTTTCGCTACCCTGTATATGATCTATATAATTTATACACACCAAGTAATAGACAAAAAATGAGTTAAATTTAAAAACGCGTTCAGCAACTGAAAACGCACTTCCAGCAATTATTGTTAACAGACAGTACCAAAATCTGTTGCGTGTACCTGCAAATTAACGATGAATATACACAATATTCTATAATAAGCCTCTTGCAGTGCACCTCAGCGATATATATCAATTTTAATATGTTTGAAATTGTGTAACATCATTAAAATAAACCGCAAATGGTTTTTCCGCATAGACCGTAATGTAACGGAATTATTTTGACTGTCCCTGTAAAGTAACTATAAGTGCTAGGCACACCCTTTTCCATAGTAAGCCTCATGTAAAGCACCTTAGTCATATATATCAATTACAATGTGTTTGAAATTGTGTAACATCATTAAAATAAACCGCGAATAATTTTTCCCCATAGACCGTAACATAACGAAATTCTTTGGAGTGTCTCTGTAAAAAAACTATAAGTGCTACACACTTCCTTTTCAATACCGAACATTCCATAATAAACCTCAATAACATATATTAATTGCATGTCAGTCCGAATACATTTACGCGAGTTTTACTACGGACAGACAGACAGATAAACCGAATTCATAAACACTTTTCAACTATGTTGGAAAGTGTTAAAAACGAAAATGAAAACAGTAATTGTTTGGGCGTGATATTATAAAAAACATTAATTTTAATGCCTTAATTTCATTTCTGTGTATTTGAATCATGGGAATGATTGAGTGAATTAGTATGCAAAATACAAAATAAAAGACATTAGTTAAATTTAGATGTAATGCATTAATATGACATTAATACTATACTAGTGTTATAAATTGCCCTTTAATATAGTAATAAATTGCCCATTAATATAGTAATTATTTTAAATATATAGATGATTATTTGATATTTTTATTACGTGATAATAATTCTAATGTGTGGGATTCCGTTTGTTTTATAGTTTTTTCATTTATTATTATGATCATTATTATTTTTGCAAGAATTATTTTTGTAAGAATTCGTTTATATAATATGCGTCCATGCTTTGAATTATCCTTTAATATTCAAATTCATTCCAAAAGTTTTATTACAAAAAAAAATTATTATAGCTGTTTTTAATTTACCATATCCTTAATAAAAGTTATAATTATAGTGATGCGAATTGATAGATATTTTATTGATAAATCATTAGTTAATATGATTTTACACAAAGATGAATATTCTGGCTTGCAGTTAATTTAAACAGATGAACTAGATATCTTAATTAATAAACATCTTACTAACCTCAAATATATTTTTATGGAACGTAAAGACATTTTAACAGAAAAAAATTAAGAAATAAATTATGTTTACTATCGTAACTTGTTTGGTTTGAATATCCAGTATTAGTATATACGCAAGCTGCATATTAAAATTTGTTTCTGTTAGTTTATGTTATATGCAGTTTAAATATCCATAGGCCTGAAAAATTTAAACGAAAAGGCTATCAAAACACAATCTCATAAATGTATACCTAAGGTAATTTTAAATTATTATCTGAAACGTATTTTTAAGTTCGAAATGGTTTTCACTTTCTTACATTATAATTTAATTTCCCCTTTATCCAAATAACAGTGAAATACCTCTTTAGTATATAGAATTAAAAATTTGTTTATAATGGAGGTAAGATCATAGTTAAGGAGAATTACTGTTGAGAATGTCGTAAATTATTTGAATTACTGGTGAGTTGAATCAGTTGCTGTTATGATTTGAATAATTAGCTAGAAAATACGTGGCAATTTCATCTTTGCCGTGTATTGGAACTAGAGGCCAATAAACGGGTCTAGTACACGCAGGTCGGGCTCATTGGGTCGGGTTGGCGCCAATATTCTTCGTTGCGCGTTGGGATGTCTTTAAATGTTTCTGGTTTCGATCGGTTTCAGGGTTGAGTTTTGTTTGATTCGATTTTTCAAAAGAAAGTCTTGAATATTTTGGGTTTATAAATGCGGTTGTTCATATACAGGGCTACACAAGGGAATACACAAGGGAAGTAAGTATTACAGACTACGGGAGTGAATTGGTGAAGTGTAGTTTTTAATTGTGTTACGCATTTTCCTGCTGAACTATATTTAGTAGACTAATAGAAGTTTGTGGAATATAAATAAATTCATATACAGGGCTACTCAAAGAAAAAGATACATTGTCGTTTGCGGTTAGTAATTGCTGCGAGTGAGTTTTAAGTTGCCTTTTAGCTTCATATGTGGTGTGTACAAAAGTCTTCAGATAATATACAGGGCTGTACAAAATATTTCGAGTGCATTTCCATCGATTGGCGAAAATTGCTAAATGTGAATATTCTAACTAAAATAATTTTATCATACAATATATCCACATCTATTGATCATATACAGGGCTGCACAAAATAATTCGACTCCTTTTTTGACACTGTAAGGTAATTTCGAAAAGTGTTTTTTTTTTTTCAATTGATTATGTGTTTTCTAAACTGTTTACTTATATATCTTCTTTTACCTTATTTAACGGTGAAGTTTCGTTACAATTTTCTGGATGTGTTTTAAAGTGTTTCATAATCTATGCTTGTAGCATGATTTTTCGCTCTTGTTTAAGTTCGAAATGGTTTTCACTTTTTTACTGTATAATTTAATTTCCCCTTTATCCAAATAATAGTGAAATATCTCTTTAGTAGAATTAAAAATTTGTTTATAATGGAGATAAGATCGTAGTTAAGGAGAAGTAATGTTGAGAATGTTACAAATTATTTGAATTACTGATGAGTTGAATCAGTTGCTGTTATATTTTGAATAATTCGATAGAAAATACGTGACAATTTAATCTTTGCCGTGTATTGGAACTAGAGTTCAATACACGGGTCTAGTACACGCACGTCGGGTTCATCTGGTCGGTTTGGCGCCAATATTCTTCGTTATGCGTTGGCAGGGGTCGGAAGTAGCGCGCTACAAGTAGTGCTACTTTTTACTGTAGTTTGTAGTGTTGCGCGCTACATTTTGATAAATGTAGTGTAGCGAGTAGCGCGATACAAAAAATCAATAGTTTGTAGCGAGAACTGTCGCTACTTTTAACGCTACTTCAGGGGGGGAAATAACATTTTTAAAATCACATGGCCGAAACTTGCTTATTTTATGCAATTTTTCTTCTGTTCAGCAATTTGCGAATCTCAGTGGTAAATCTCAGTTGTAGTGTATAGCAACGTTTCACATGAAATCATAGATTTTTCCCATTGACACTTGCTGTTAAAATCAAGTTCTAACCCAGCAAATGAATTGATTTTATTACTGGCAACACTTGTCTATTTACTCATTATTAAGTCTTCATGTTTCAACGCCGGGTCCCTTATTATTCGGAATTGCTTTATTTACAGATTTATTTATTGTTTCCTTTTAAAGTTGTTTGTTTGTAATTTTTTAGATTATAATATCTCTCTTAATTTTGCTACGAAATTTTAATGTATGTATAAACTAACATTTTGGAGGCAAACACAAAACATTTTCTTGTATGTTATCTTTTTAAATTTTGTAATGCCCTCGATTATGTCGCATTTATTTAATTATACCTCGGCAGACGCAATATAACGAGGGGTCGCTTTATATTATATATATTCCATGTCTTCAATTTAATAGTGTAAATGGAACTCTTGGACAAAATCTAAAAGTAGCGAAGTAGTAACTACTTTTGAAAAGTAGTTTGTAGTCGCTACTTTTGAAAAAATGTAGTTGTAGTTGTAGTTAACTACATTTTCGATATAGTTGTAGTAGTAGTTAACTACATTTTCGATAAAGTAGTTGTAGTTGTAGTTAACTACATTTTCGATAAAGTAGTTGTAGTTGTAGTTCGCTACAATAAAAAAGTAGTTTTTCCGACCCCTGCGCGTTGGGATGACTTTATATGTTTCGGGTTTCGATCGATTTCAGGCTGGGTTTTGACACTTTCTGGTTGAATTTGGATTGATTCGATTTTTCAAAAGAAAGTCCTGAATGTTTTCCAAATGATAGAAACTATATATCTGAATGTTAATTAGTGTACAAGTGCTCATTTTTTATATAAAAAGATAAAATTCATATTAGTGATATAATTGTACACTGCTTTTCCCTAATTGAATTAAAATATGGACCAGTGGGCCCGTGTGAGGATTTCGCACTGCAGTCTAATATTTTTTTTATCGATATGTAATATGTATTAGATGCAGGTTTAAACTTCTAAAGAAAAATTAAGGTGAAAAATATTTGCGAACAACATTAGTCAAGTTAGAGTAACATCTCATTTATTCCATCTAAGTTACAGTAAAAACTGATCCAAGATTGCAAAAGGCACGCGAGAGAGAAAAATTAACAATTGTATTTTAACTGCATTAGAG
The DNA here is from genome assembly GCA_963931845.1 of Maratus michaelseni. Lineage (NCBI taxonomy): Eukaryota > Metazoa > Arthropoda > Arachnida > Araneae > Salticidae > Maratus > Maratus michaelseni. The sequence goes on from OZ007591.1 coordinate 24,832,040, forward strand.
GATGACATCATCCGCTTCGGAAAAAACATGGGACATATAAATATAAATATAAACATTTCAATTTCAATTTCGCTTTTTAATCATACATATAAAATAAACTCGAGCGTAGTTTTTTTTATAATCATTGCTGAGCATCATATAATATGGTATTTTATTTTTGTGGCAACACTAATTTGAGGAAAACCTTTCATTTTTTTATGAAAACAATGCCGATTTAATTTTTAATTATTAGCAAATTTTAATCAAAAACATGTTTTAGGAAAATATAAGTGTACTATGTCAGAAGCCTGTTCAAAATCCTTTCATATGGTATCTCATTCGTCGTTCTGCGTTTTGTATTTTCTTAGAAAAAGGTATGTTGACAGGAGAAATAATATATACGACGATTAATTTTCTTCCACTTCGGGTGTGAATATTTCGGATTCGGATTTGAATATTTCGGGTTCGGGTCGGGTTTTGAATGACTTTAAACAAAATTTTTGGGTTTGGGTCCGTGCAGGGCTCTGGTTGGACTGTTCCAGTGAATAAAATTCTTATTTCACAAACAAAATTCATTTTATTTCATTTCCTTCTGAAATGTAGCCAACTTGCATGTTTAAATACTGAAAATACAAATCTGTAGAAGTCAAAGTAATGCGAAGCTTTCGAAATTTATTATCAGATACGGCTAATGCTTTTGTGCCATTATACGAACTGGAAAATGCACATAGTTCACTCAGATCTTAAAAAATGCTATTTTAATTTTCTCTTACTCATTCTTTAATTTTGAAAATGAGCAAGATCAGTTTTTAAAAGTTTATGATGCACCAAAATTTGCTTTTTTTATTTAAAAAAAAAAAAAAGAAAAGAAAACTCTACGTCTTCTATTGCGTTACTTCTTAAACTTATTTCTTACTTATATTGTATATCTATTATTTTCACTAAAACTACTAGGTATAATAAATATAATCATTTTTATATTCGGAAATTTATAAATAAACTTTCAGTAGGGAAGTTAAATTTTATATGAGATAGTTAGAACTTTTTACTTACACTCATGCTAAAGCCACAAATTTGTAGTTGCAAATTTTCCATCTTACGTTTTAATTAACCAGCATCTTTAAAAAAATGATTACACACTTATTATTTATTTACCAGCAATTGTTAATAAAAAATTATTTAACAATCAAAATAAATGTTTCATATACCGAACCCTGTTTAAGCAGAGTTTTGACAACGAAGTTTGATCATGGATTTAAAAAGATTGATGTGAATCCTTTGATATGGTATAAATCTTCATTTAGCGAGCCACTAGAAATTTCGTTTCCAAGCCAATGAATAATTCAGAAAATAAATCAATTTGTTTTTCAACAACAAGAATTACATCTCTAATTGTTTAAAAAAAAAAAAAAACGAATGATTTTATTTCATTTATCTATTTTTGAGAATATAATGAAAATAAGTTAATAAAAATTATTCGTTTATAACTATGCTCGAGAAATTTAATTGCCAATATCTACACTATTAAAAAAAAATTCGTGATAAAACGGGAACTGGCAGCAAAGTTGCCGTCTATTTTCCTTTTTTTTTTTTTTTTTTTTTTTTTTTTTTTTTTGGTATTTTCCCGTTTTCAAGAAGGAAATTTTCCGCTATTCATGATGGAAAATTTCTGTTTTTAGAAAAAAAAATGCGAGCAATAGCGCAATAGTAAAAAAAAAAAAACTGAATAACAATTATATATATTGATGTATATTTACACGGAACAAGAATTTGTATTGAATATCATATCACATCCGTTTTTAATCGCCATGCCTTTTTCCGGATTCGAACCTCAGTACTCGTCATTAGAAGATGAATGCTCAGTCCCCTTCACCAACTGGCCACATCGAACAACTTGGTTATAGGCCAAAACGTCAATCACAAACATTTAACCTTAATTAGGGTTACCCATTAGGACGAAACCCAATTTGTCTCACTTTTCTGTCTGTCCGTCTATCACAGAGTTCGTACTCGGAAACTGTATAAATTAGAGACTTGAAATTTTGTGTATTTATAGCTGAATACCTCCTGTCACATGACAAGTCATAAAATTTTGAAAAAGTCTTACATTATTTTAATTAAATGAATTAGTTTAATGACATCCGACCCCTTCTGTAAGTTTCTTAGATCTTAAAACAGAACGTTAATTTCACTATCTTATTCGTGGGCTAGATAGTATAGTCGTATTAACGTTTTCCTCCAAGCCCAAAGGTTCCGGGTTCGATTCTCGGCGATGGTTGTTGAAATTTCCGATTTTTGTTTACGTTTCATTGTCCGGTGGATTTTCAGATATACAAACACATGCTGTTGCAATTGTCTGAAAAGCACATCTTGAATATTTTTAATTTGGTTAAAAAAATTGTTTCCTCTTGATATCATCCTACTATTATATTTAATGGTGCTGCCATCTATGTTCTTATTCATTAATAATAATGATAATTACGTTGGATTTATTAAAAGGATAAAGTGTTTTGAAAGGGATATTAAACGAAACCCTTTGTGCGATCTTCGATCACATTTACCCACTTGCTTTTTTTCCGTTTTCAGTCAATTTAAAAGGAACATTTCTGTCTTTAACATTCAATGAGTAAGGATAGAAAGGACATTTTCTGTTTATTCCGGGAAAATTCACGATTTTCAGTCAAAATAAAAAGTTTCCATTAAAAGACAGCTATTTGACATAAAACCACCCGTATATATACGGAATTGTTTTTTACAATTAAGCTGGATAAGTAATGAAAAGCACGCAGTAATAACTATATATATATTTGTCTTACGTGGCGCGGAAATAGGGCTGAATTTCTACCTTATCGTTGACAACAATCGTAGTTTCCAGAGCTCAGACCAATGAACAGACAAGATTGTGTTAGCCCCGCCTCCAATACGGCGGAAAGTGTCAGAGCAGTGAAACTGAAGCTAGGAATTATTAAAAATAAAATAATATGAACGTAATACAAAGCGTCTGAGATGATTCCTCATTTTAATTATGAGAAATAGTGTTAATTTCAAATGAATTCATTTTTTCCAAATGAATTCATTTAGAGTTTATTTACGAATTTCACTCACACAAAAAATCGGAGATAATAAAATATAAACTTTTAGAATGCCCTGTTGCCATCTGTTGCCGTTTTATTGAAGTAAAAATAATTTCTTTTGCAGAAATCTATAATCAATTAGAACAATAAAATGTTGAACGAAATTTAAACAATCATTGATGATAAACTATCTTCCTACCACGTAGTGTTTTTTTTTTTTTTTTTTTTTTTTTTTAATGAATTTAAGCCGTGCTGTACAATATTATAGGTGCTAATTATGTTTCCAAGATCCTCTTTTCATAGTATTTAAATTATTTATATGTCCATTAGTAGCATCAACTAAATGCATTTTTAGTTGTGTTTTCAACGGAGTTTTCAATTACTTTTTTACATTGAAAAAATTGTCAATTTCATATGTTCAAATGATTTATTGTAGTACTTATTCCGGCTAGAATTACTAGAAAAATAAAATGAGGCGAGCGAGCAAAGCGAGCTGTGACCGCGTAGCGGTCTCAATGTGAATTGCCTTGCAATTCACCGGGGGTTGGCGAGCATTAGCGAGTAGGGGGCTGAGCCCCCTAGTATATATATATTACTGTATATATTACTGTGTATATATATATATATATATATATTAAGTGAAATAAATTATAATTTGTGCAAACGCATGCGAAACAAGTTACAACATAAACTTGTCTAATAGCTGTAAAATCCTCTGAAGATGCAATAAAAAAAATTAAAAAATATATAAAATATTCTAAAAGTAATATATAGCGATTTTTTTTTTTTCCTTTTTTTTTTTTTTTTTAAGTTTTCGGAACATTTTCCCAATGGTTGTTGTAATTTTTTAAATTACAATTTTCTTTTTTTATATCTTTAATTTTTGGAATAATCGGTGTCAACTTTGTATTGACACCAAAACTAACAGCTTACTTCAGGGTTTCCAATTTAGTAAGTACATAATCTATGTAAGTAATATACTAAGGGAAAAGCCAGGAGAGATGGCGCAGTCGGAGAGATTACGCACATAGAGGTTCGGGGGGAAAGAGTAGAGTGAGGGCGCAGCAACTCCAGGTAAGTTGTACAACAGCAGTAATGGAGTGTCTACTTGAAAGTGCAAGTTGATTGTTTTGAGCGTCTAAGATATAGCATTGCTATTTTGTTTTGTTTTCTAAAAGTAAGTGCTTGAATTTTCATAGCTATTCATCAGAATTTCTATACAATGTCAGTAGTACAAAATATTTTAAACTTAACGATTTCTCATAAGCTACTAATCTAGACTAACAATGTGAACATCAACGGTTCGTTTTAGTTGTAGCCATGTTTAAATAAAAGGTCGCGCAATCTCTCCTACCGAAATTGGAGAGCTTTCGCATCTGCTACTTAGGAGAGATAGCGCATTGTTCCTATTAGTTTCCATGCTAGGAGAGATTACGCAGATTATTGGTAAATTTGCATAAAAAATGAAAAATGAAAATGGACTAATTTCAAGTTAAACGTGTTATCAAGTAACTTAATGTTTATTTTGTAATCTTATCTGGACTTGCTTTTTCTGATTCTTAATTTTTTTTCCTTTAATTAAAATTTTTTAATCGTTTTTAAAATTATTTCCTTTTTCTGATTTTTTAATCATTAGGTTTAAATATTTACTCCTAATACAATAATATTTGTTCACAAAAACCTTACAACAATGTCATTTTAGTGTAGTTATTATTGTTAACAATTTAATTGCAGTTATTATTAGTAACAATCTCTCCTACCCATGTGCGCAATCACACCAACTCTGTAAGGACAGATTGCGCAAAATAACTTTATTTGTTTTATTACAACTGTTCTATTAAACTGAAACATAACAACAAAATAGCAATGGAAATACATAAAAAACAAATGAAGTAAAAATTATTCATATAGATAGTTTAGCAAAAAATTAATATTTAGATTTTTTATTGTTATTCTTTTGAATTGCGCGCAGACTCTCCTAGCTTTACCTTAGTCTTCATTGATTCCATCAATGAAAGTGAGGCGTAATGCGTTATTTAACAACATAATATGTTATTTAATGATGTAAATATGGTTATTTAATGACCAAAGTAAATTTTGGGTAACTGACTAAAAAAAAGCACGATAATATTAAATATATATATATAGAGAGTCATATTTTGTTTTGAAATTGGTTTAATTTCTCTAACATGCAATTTCCCATGACATAGAGTTTCATTTATTGTGCATAAAGACTTCTCACTTCCATTCAGATTGTGTTGTGATAGGCAGAAAAATATATGCAAAATACCACTATCCGATTGAATAATTATATGAGAGAAATGTGTTCGGAATATTTAATCAGGCAATTTAAAAGATGAGCCTCTGGACAAGGAAAAATTGCAGCGGTACATGAAAATTTCTCCGTACAACAGACGATCACTGCTGTAGTAGGGGTTTTTGGATGGGCTTTCCAGAGAAATTTATTTATGTGTCTTACTCTTATGCTCCAACATTTAACTGATGATCAAAATTGATGAAATAGAACAATGGTAATATGTGGTGTGATATTGTGAGCTCGAAATTCTTCTTTGGAGGCAACTAATAGAATTTTTTTAACATTACTAAATTCAGGTCTTAATTAGGTCTTAAATTAAAAAGGTCTTTGGTTAAGATCATACAAAGCTCGAGGTGAAATCGAAGTTATAATGCTCTTCAGGGACTGACTTGAATGGGCTTCAAAAACAATTAAAGCCAAAAACAATGATTATGTTTCACCTTGATGTTAATCCAGTACCTGTGTAAGATGAATTTCTATGACTGGTAGCAAAAGTTGAAATCTTGTGAACTATGTAGAACTTTCTTGGAAATTCAGTGATGTCACGGAAAACAATTCAGAATAGAATGCTAGCTTACTACCTGCTTAGGAGAAGAGAGTAGTTGGCTAGAAGGACGGACACAGAGAGTGGAGTTTTGAAAAGCAGAGAGATGGACTCTTGATCGTTTTGTGAATAAGATATTTTTTTTGTCTTATCAATCATCTGAACCAGTTTGATGCGAAATATGTTTTGAAGGTGTGAGTTTAATCATGCCGATGTGTATTTTCAAATTTAAATTGAATATTATTTTTCGAATAAAAAATTTATGATCTTAAAAGATGTGTAATCTTGAACTTTATTATATACTAGCTGTTACCCGTGACTTCGTTCACGCAACATTATAAGAAGAATAAATACATTAATTAAGCAAAATATTCCACTCCCGATAATTAAAAACGTTAATAACAATTCAATTAACTAACTATTTATCACATTTCATAGGAGACAATACGGTATTTTTTGTTATAGGGACCTTAAAAAAGTGAAATTTTGTGCCAAATAATCGCGAAAATGAAATTGCAACCAATGCAAAAAGAGGGCCAAATAAAATCGTGGAAATAGACGAATTGGGTAAAAAATGTCAATTTTACCTGATAAACAATTTTACTTTTAACGCCTTTGTGAAACGTTTTAACAGCCAGCCTTCAAAAAAGCATTAATTGGAAATAGTATATGCTTTTTCTTTAAATTCAATTCTGCCTCCTTGGTTTAATGTATATCTGAAACAAATCTTGTTTTCTAAATAATAGCATATTGACAGAGAATTTTTGTTCCCCAGAATAAATTGATTCATGAAGTTTGAATATGTGAAAATATGTTTTTATTTTTCCGATAATTTACTGAAATCAAGATTTTGTTTTCACCATCAATTCAAAGTGAAAATAAATTCTGTTTTTCAGTTTTAATGAGAAAATGGTGTAAAAATATACTGATCTGTTTTATTTCTCCTTTTTTATACACAAATATAGAGTAACTTACTTTCCGTTTTTAGAAAAACTTCGTTAAAATTTACAAAAAAAAAAAAAAAAGAAAGCGTCTAATTTAATTTTTTCAATTCTGAGAGTTTGTGGGACATCCTGGGATTAATGATAACCGTACTGATCCTTGTATTATTAATGTAAGGAATTGATTCACACACATTTTAAAACATATTGGAAAATTCCCGTTTTATTTCAATTTTCTATTCCAGGCAATTAATTTCAATACTGGCATAGGGAAAATTATGTTACTTTAATGAAATAATATTAGATCTTTAGGTTTTATCAACAAAAATGGAACTATTAACATTCGTCATTTTTTTTAGGTAACCGAGTTATTTCTTTTTGTTTTAAGAATGAAAATAACTATTTTTTGCTATCCATGACATCATTTTCGACATGGACAATTTTGCGGAGCATATTATTGACATTTGCTAACCATTTTCTTTTCAAATTTCTTTTTACTTTTTTAAAAATTATATAAAAAATATGGTATAGTTATGTTAGCCGTGCGCAGACGGTAAAACGCCAAGTATTGTTACCATACAAAAGAAGAAAAAAAGAAAAAAAGAAAAGTAAAAAACCCAAGATTATTTTATTTCACCAATCAAAGCATATCCGCTTTATTTTCGATGAATGACGTCATATTCGCCTGTTTCCTATGGTTACGCATATTTAAAACCTTGTATTATTATCAAAAACTAAAAAAAGTACGTTTTATTTCTAATAATATTATTTAATCTTCTTTTTAATTCTTTAATTTTTTTATTTCCTTTCCATTTTTCACGTGAAAATTTTTCAATTGAAACTAAATTGTTGAGTAAAAATTATTATTCCGGGTTTTGAATTAGTTTTGGCAACGATAAAGTATTAGCAACGGTAAAGTAAATTTAACCATTTAAAAATATTATACGAAAAAATGTTCATTTATTCTCTATGAAAATAACGAAATTTTGAATTATTAAGAAAAATATTTGAATAAAATAAACAAAAACCAGCCTATGATCATTTGAGGGTTATAATCAATCTATATGCAACGATACAGTATCATTAAATGCTCCATTTTGACGCTGGCTTCAGTCTAACATTTGCACACAATCAGATTTATAATATTAATTAGGATATATAACTGAAGAATTCAAAACCTGTGGTCACAACACCACAGTAGGAATAATAATCTAATCCGTTTTAAGCAAATATTATTTGAATTTTGATGTATTTACCATGAATGTAGTGGACGGTATACAGTGGTTATATGCCATATACCTTCTTGATTTTTTAAAAAGAAACTCCGTATATCCCCTCTTTCTTAAGTAAAGTTATAGCTTATACTTCTAGCACGTATCCTCTGCCTAGAACGTATACCATCCGAATTTTTTAACGATTGCACCACTGGCACTTACACAAAACGATGTTATGCCAATAGCTTTATACAAACTCATTCTTATAGGATAACAAACAAACAAGTTCTTGATAAATTTTTAATTCAGTTATTGATGCCATGCAGCTATTACTATAAATTCATTTATCATTATTGTATCCATGGATAATCTTTTTGTGAGCCACTGAGAGTATTATACAACTACTTGGGAAAGCGTTCTACGATATATTCTGATCGTCGTCGATTAGCGTATACAGGGCTCGCACCGATCTTTAAATTTTCTACCTTTGCTACCACTATTTTAAAACAAAATTATTTGAGGTACATTTCTATTGCAGATTTAAAAGGAATACAACACGGAGATTACCGTTTTAAAATAGTAGTTGCAAAGGTAGAAAAAATTAGGCACACTACGAAAAAAAAAAAAAAAAAAAAAAAAAAAAAAAAAAAAAAAAAAACAGCAATCTATAACTTCACTGCTTTGCACAATTTTGTTGATCATGCAACCATTGTTCATCTGAGTAGAAAGAAATAGTCTCTAAAAAAGACTATATAAGCTCTTCAGAATATGGGCTTTAAAAATAATTCGATGAGGAACATAAAGATACAGCTCATCAGTCTCAAGTTGTATCTTCCTGAAAATATGATGTGGCAGTGCATGAACAATATCGCTATATGCTCAATTAACACCAATTGTTGAAAGTCGCATGAAACCTAAAGCGAAAATTAACACGAGATTTTTTGGGAGTCTTTCATTTATTTATTTTTAATTATTACTATTTTTTCAGACTTATTTGGCAAAAAGAAATCAATGTAAGTGAAATTTGTTCTGTTGCAAGAAATGAACTTTCGAAATCAAATTTTACGAAATGTAATAAAAGTTTGTGTAATTCACGCAAATGAGAATCACGCTGATTAATTGATGATCTAGAATGTATACCTCACAGAGCAAGACACAGGGGTTGTTTGCGTTTTAATTTTCGACGAGTAATGAATATGTTTTTGTTAGGAAATTACTTCTGTTGGATAGCTTTGAATTGAATTTCTCGTGAAATCAAATTTGATAACATTTAAGACTATTTTATCCATATGATTTTGAAGGGCTTCCGAAATTCTTTTATTGCGAGTATTTGTCAACTTCTTAAACTGCGAAAAAAGACTTTTTTTTAAATCTCCGAAAATATAATGTAACTACGACCGAAAATACACAATAACCTCTTACGAGTTATCCACGATTCGAAAAGCGCTCTTTATCTTTAGAAACCTCAGAAACCTATACACTTCCGAGATCTGAAAAAGATTTTAAAAAATATATGTATTTCTTTTTCTGCCACTGATTTTCGTAAACTTTCCCGATTAGTGTTTATAATGCATTAATCAGTTATTTCAACCCGGAATATCAGTTTTTAGGATACTGTCAATTCTGAATTGAATATTTTCAGCTGCGTAACTGAGTTTATACATAAAAGAATAACAGTATAATATTAATTAATTTTTGAGCAGAGCTGAAACTACGCTGTAAATTAATGAAATACCAAGGATGTGAATTATCATTTTATTAAACAGCGTACAACCAACAGAGTGAAAAAAATGTCCAGGATGGCTTAATTGGTAAAGCACTTGGTGCGCTATACCAAGGGATCCGGGATCGAACCCCGGTCTGGACATTTTTTCACTCTATTGGTTGTATACGCTGTTTAGTAAAATGATAATTCACATCCTTGGTATTTTAATATAATTTTAATTTCAATGTTAATGTTAATGCCGTTAATTTATTATATTTGTCTGTAGAACATGAAAATGTTTACTTGAGAATGGAGAGCATCCGAAAAATCTATATTCCATGTTGAGAAAACTGATTAATGTATTAAAAAAACTACTGAAACGTTTTGAAAATTAATGACAGCAGAATAAACTTTGTTTTTATAAATTATTCTGTAAATCAAGAAAATATATTGGTTACAGAATTTTCTAATGATAAAGAACGCTTTTCACAATCGTGGATAACTCGGAAGAGGTTATTGTATATTTTCATTTGTAGTTATATTATATTTTCCTAGATTAAGAAATAAAACATTTGTCCTTTTTTACATTGTGGATATAGTAAACATTTTTGTTAAATTTTTACTAAAGTTTATTCTTATATTACAGAATTCGAATAAAAGATGCGTAAAGATAGTTGATGCGTATTCACGCATGGCTTTTGAATGCATGGTTCAATTTTACAATTAATTTTGTTTCTTGGAAAAATGCCGCTTTTCAAATGCCTGGTGAAATTTTTATTAGGATTCGAAAATAAAATAATTGTTAAAATGTACGCTTGACCGCCTCTCCGTGCTCTAACTTCTATAAAATCGCACCGATTGCTACAAAAATTGAGTGTCTTTTTCATCTAAACAACAGTGTCTTTTCCTTCTCAAAATAGGCGTAATATACTCCGTAGGTTTCTTACAGGTTTTTTATATACTACATAACTTTCTTATAGTGTTTCACACATTAAAATAGTATTATCTACAATCTCTGTAAAAATACTCAAATTACTACGAAATTCAAACATGTTCAAATTGGGTATAATTTCTCCCCATATGCAAATGGCTATTTTAAGCTTCTTTGTTATCATTTTAACGAAACGTAATGTAGAACAACAACGTACGTAGTAAAGCAAAAATATAGTGGAAGATTTAATTTTAAGAAGCTATATAACCCTATTAGGGCTTTATTTAAATGCTGTTGTTATTATTATTATTATTATTATTATTTTACCGTCTTCTCTACCAGTTGGGGCAAGAACAGTTGGGAAATCCTATGGAAAACAGCTGATAATGACGTATCTTTTTTTTTTCTGAAATTTCTGAAGCGATTTCTATGTATACAGGGTGATTCGGAACTCTTGAAAAAAACTTCAGGTGGGTGATAGAACATGCCTAGACAATCTCTAAACACTATACAATTCATGGTCGGAAGTCAAGCAGTGAAGCACACAGTACACTTTCTGACTGTGGAGAGATCCCTGTTTACTACAGAATTAGGACTTCCAGAGCACTCATAACTGCAGTACCACGCATAAAATGCATGGCCGCCTTTTCCTGATTAGTAAAACCAGCCATTCTTTTTGCAATCCACAGTAGAAATGACGCAGTGTTTGAATAACCAGTGCTTTGTGTGTTTATTGAGAGCGGCATCTAGCGGTTCGCCGCTTTCTATACGCCCATGCATTGTATGGGGGAAAATAACTTTCTTAGATGGGTTCTATCACCCCTTAAAGTTTTGCCCATGAGTTCTGATTAAGATACAAATTCTCTGAAGGAAATTTGGTCTAATTTTAAGATACAGTCCGCCCCACCCTATTGGCCTACTTACTTCGCAATTTCTTTATTTCTTCTTCTAATTTTCATTCATATTAGCATCCTAGTTCCGCACTATTCCGCATAAATAAATTCAGTAATCATTTGTTAGATATTGTACAGAAAACATTGTTCTCTCCACAATCAGAAAGCGCACTGCCTGGACCGCTTAACTGCGTGAGTTACGACCAGGGTTTGACAAATGCGGTCGCCAAGTTGCCACTAGCGACCAAGTTTTTTTTATCAGGCGACCAAATTATTTAATCTTCAAATTTTAAAATTAAAAAAAAAAACAGAATTATTTTACTGAGTTCGACAGGAAAATAGACAAAAAAAGGTTTACCGGATTCACTATTTCAACGATGCCTATACCTATCTGGACGTTTGAAGCATTCGTCAATCAGCATTTCCCAAACATGCCGGTTAATTCAGCCTTTACAGTATTTTTTTTTCAGAGAATATTGATAAGTTTCATTAGAAAACTTAGATTTCATTATCATTCTAAATTATGTACGATCATAAATTATGTAACTAATAATTATAAACTATGTTTGTTATTATTTTTTCTCAATTAATTCATAAAAAACTTTTATGCTTTTAGGAAATGAATGTCGGGGGAGGAGAAGGGGATAGCTTTTTTTTACTGGAGACAAGAATTTTTTGCTGGCTACACGATTTTATCAAATTTGTAAAGCCCTCGTTACGACCATGCATTGTATGGCGTTTTGAGCTTGTATAAGAGTGTTCTATCACCCCTTAAAGTTTTGTCAAGGAGTTCTGAATTACCCTATATAATCCTCTTTTTTGTATTATAATTAGCCATATTTTGATCGTTTTATTTTTCTGGAAAATCAATTCCCTTTTTAATAACAGTAATCAAAATAAAACGTAGATATATATATATATCATAAAACTTTTGTAAATAATAACCATTAAATCACATAAATAATTGACTATAGATAAACCGATAATTACAATACAATACATAAATATATAAACCTCAAAGAAAGTGTCCAAGAAAAAGTTTGCATCCAAATATCAAGAAACTCATATGCAGAAAAAAATATGACATTGTAAATTAGTGGCCAAAATTACGATAATCGATGTAGGATTTAACAGTTATGCATCACAAAAGCAAGTGTTAGCATTTGTACACAAAAAATTATTGAAAGTAAAAATATTAAATATATAAATACACAACTAAATGCGCTATTGCAGCTATGAAATTATGTATTTTAAATTATGATCGACTTATTTTGATTTACCAAAACTGGGCAGTATATAGATGATAAAAGAATGTAACTAATCCAAAATGCTTTTATAAATGAAACAAGATGAAAACTATCCAATAATAAATGCGCATTTGCCGCAATTCACTAAGGAAGTTTAATATAATAAGAGATAAATATAACATCTGATTTTTAAATACAATTTATTGCATAAGAAATAAATATAACATCTGATTTTTAAATAAAATTTATTGCATAAGAGATAAATATTACATTTGTTTTTTTTTCCTCTATAATTTAGCATTTACTAAATATTTTATTGCGCATGGCTTGAAAAAAAAATTAAAAAACTTTTTTAACAAAGACTAGCTGTTATTAAAATTAATTTGCAATGGCATTTTTTGTATTATTGTTTAAAAAGCACGAGATAACGATAATTTTCCATTATAATGAAAATGTTTAATAAGTTTTTTAAACTATCTTTAAGAATTTTATGTAAAAGCTTTTCATAAGTTATATGTCCTAAAACGTATGTATGCCAACCCTGGTCCAAATTGGTTTAAAAATGCAGATTTGTATAAAGATAATTTGTGGCAAATGTTTGAATAAAGTAGTAAGGAATAGTTTGGTAAACAAATAAATTTATACCAAAAGGGTTCTGAATCAGTTAAAAATTGTAGATTTGTATAAATAACATGCAAAATTTTTTTGAATTTTGTATGTATAGATCAAGAGCTTCCCATTTCTAATTCAGAATACTTAAAATATCTCCCATGAATCCGGAGCACGTGCAAAGTCTGACACGTGTCTGTGAATCTCTACACTTGAAAGTTGCTCGAATAATGCTTTTTTTAACGAATGATTCCCTACTTTTTGGTTGTTTCAGAATATTACATTGCATTGTAAAAGACCCTGACCGATAGTTTTCTTCGTAGCGACGACAGAACGAAAGTTCATTGAAAATTAGCTTCTGTAACCGATCTGTTCGTTTATTGAGCTCCCTCCGGCACATTTGATCGTGACAAACCTTCTAATGAGGTTTTTGAATTACTACGAAGTTTTTGTAAATCATTCGGCTTCATAGAACAAACACACGCGAAATGCTACTTTTCTAACAATTCATAATGCACAAAATGAAGTTTTGGTCAAATTATCGAAGAAAAATATTCGAACTAGTATTGCCAGGTGTCCCGATTTATGTGGCTCGTCCTAATTTTCGAAGGTCCCAAGACCCGTCCCGTGGAACCACTGCGCGGGACGCCAGATGTGTCGCGATTTTTTATGATGGACAAATTCTTTAGTACAAATTCGACTAGTTTATTGTGGTTATGGTCTTATTGTTTACTTAAATTTTACTTTTATGTATTAATTTAATAACATTAATAAAATAAAATTCCATAAAGTAAATCGAAAGAGGAACAATTATTGTGTATTTGTTAAACACACACATTTTTCAGCACGTAAATGTGAAATTATTTTACTGATTTTATTTATCACTTCTAAAAAAAAAAAAAACTCGAAATTTACAGTGATTTTGTGAAAGCATGAGTAGTTTCATGGTATCGGAAATATCCCGATAGAACATAGGCCCCGATAGTTTCAATTTTTTGGGGAAAAGAGCACATTATATCACTGAAAAAAAAATGTTGATTTTACGGTATAGTAATGCTAGCAGCTGGGGTGCTAGTATTATAACCGTAGAATCAGTAATATTTTTTTCAGTGTATACGTAAATGTGGTAGTATTTTAAGTTAAAAGTGTTTAGGTTTTAGATTGCCAGTAGAATTTGTTTCCAGAAAAAAATATTTTTACTAAAAAAACTCACATATTACCATTCATGCATCTATTAAATTCTCAGAAGAAAAACTTGCGCAATGTTTATGTTCATGCTATAGGTTCAAAGCGGAGAAACCATATCAGCGCAGTGTGAAGAAATAGTCTATATACAAAATATTATTTGCCCTTGAACCAATTGAAAACAGGCTTGCACGTAAGGAGTATTTAAAAGAATTTTCGAACTTATTTACAGTATTTTTGTTGTCACGATTCTAGAACATTTGTGTAAAAGAAAATTAATAAAATTTCCAAACCCATTCACCTGAAAGAATGAGGAAATCATCAACTAATTTGATCAAAACATTAAGAATAATTTTTCTAGAACTTGATTCTATTTTCAAAATACGATAATCATGCCTTTTAGATGACAGAAAGAAATTTAACAAAACAAACATTTAAAAAGATAAAAAGTTACAATTTTCTTCTAGAATAGAATTCTACTTACCTTGTAATTTTTGCACAAATATTATTTTAACAAATTATTGAGTAAAACTGATTTTTTTTTAACCCGCAAAGTACACAATAATCTTTCATTTTCTTATTTTGCTTTATAATGTTTAATAATATTTGGGAAGTTTAAAAATAATGTTGAAAAGATTTTTTTTCTTTATTTTAATTCTCTTTCCTTGTCGTAGTCATTTGTATTGATACATAATACTTACTCTTATTTATTTTTTTCTTTACATTAATTCTCTTTCCTTGTCGAAGCCACTTGTATTCATATATAACATTTACTCTTATTTATATCTATATCAAATATATGTACATCTTTCACTTTGTTTTAGCACGCGATTGTACACACAGTGGTGTGTTAATTAATGTGAACGCAAATGATAACTTCAAAATTTTTATTTACTGTAATTAGCAATGTATTACAAATGTTTTAATAAGAAAAATGAACTGTCTTGACTTTATTAACGTCCTGAGCACGTTTGGGCATAGAATCGATAAGGGTTTTGTAGTGTTTTAAATAGCTCATCGTCTCAAAACTATTTCTGAATCAGTTTCATTCAGTTTTATTTTTGTAGTGCAGTTCAATTTACGGAATCTAGCTTTCACGATTGCCCACAAATTTTCAATTGGGCTTAAATCTGGTGAATTGCCTGCCCAATCTAAGCAATTTACCTTTTCACCTTTAAAATATTTTATCATGGCTTTCGTCACATGGCATGAAGCTTAATATTGTTGGTAAACTGTTTGGCCTTTGTCGTCAACTTTTTTCAGTTCTGCTTCCAATTTTTGTTCCAATAAGTCTATATTTTTGTGTATTCACCATGCCCTCAATTGGCACAAGGCATTCAATGCTTGCATAAAAGAAGTACCTCCAAAACAAAAAACTTCAATCTATTATACCTTCTTTGTCCAAAACATCTTCTTTTGGGGATGACGGACCGTTTGATCAGTATGGGCAACACCCACTTAACTCTTTAGAGATCAAGTAGGTGTTGGTATCATTGACTAGAAATATAAATTATATTTATATTTATATTTATAGTCAATGGTTGGTATGGGTTACTGTAACTTTTTTGTTGTCGCTTTTTTTCACATAGCGACATCGCTGTCCTTGTAGCAAAAAGTGTTGTTCGTCAGACACTTTTCTCCAATTGTCAACAGTCCACAAGACCACAGCCGGAAAAATATTTCGGTGGGAGATTTATATCCAGAGTTTTATTCTTGTCTTATTTGAGATTTGTATTTTACTAATTTAATATAGACAGTATGTTAAGAGTCTTTATTAAGATTTATTGTGAATTCAAATAATTCAATTTAATATAATTAAAAAAAAAAAGAAAATTTAAGGCTTTTTATTGCAAATAAAATTATAATCTCATTTAAATGCTTCTTTGGTGACGCATTGACGTTAGTGTCAATCAAACTAATGTTTGATATTTTGTACATGTGTTTTCAAATGTTTTATTATCGAAAACGTTTTCCCAGTAACATACGTCGGAACAACTAAGTTTATGGGTAATTTAAATGATTTTCATTTAATTCTTCAAGAATTTGATTAAAACAAGTGTGACATCTATATATCAAGCTGCTGTGGACATTTTATTTTGATATTCTGCTTTTACAGAATTCTATTCCAAAAATTTCGAATGAATTTTAAAGATTTCTTAGAAAATGCATTTTTTTTTTCAACATACTAACGAAATAAAACAATAAAGATATGCTAGCATAGAATTTTATTTTTTGAATTTTGACTGCAGTTGATTTTCGGATCTTGGCTATCTTGACTGATAGTGATACACAGCCGCAAATTTTATCCAAAATTTTTTTTTAAATGTTCAAGTAATCATGCTGCCCGTGTTGAAAAATATAGTTTCCAGAAAATTGCGTTTAAAGTTTTAGAAGGAAAAAATATACTGGTAGTTCTTTTTTCAACTTACACTTAATCTGCTATTCCTCCACCATTCTGTGGACCCTCCTGTGCCTTAATCTGGCTCATTTAAAATATTTTTATTACACCTACGAATCTTTTGTAAAATCTTTTTCGGGAGGTCGATTTTATCGATCGTGCGCACGCTCGTGTTTTTGCTCATATCTTTCTTATTAATTGAGATATCACTTTAAATGGTTATGTCCATAATTCTACACACTATAGATATTTAATTCCCGTATTTAAAAAAAATATTTTTTGAAAGTTGAGAGCGAACCTTAATTCAATTTGGTTTTTGTATGTAAGGATGCAATTATTGTAATCGTATTTTTAATCCACTTCCTGATAGGCTAGAATTATAGAAAAAAAAAAAATACGTTCACATGTGTCTTTCCGATGACAATATAACATTTTAATATTTTTAGAACTTTATTATAAATTAATAAATTAATGTTAACCCCTTGACTACCATTTTTTTTGTGGGATATTTTAAATCAAATTTAGCACAGTGTTTTAATAAGGTCTAAAAGTCACAGAACCAGTGGGAGACCAGTGGGACAAGCAGACATGGTTTTCCAAGCTTTTCAGGGACTGCTGTCCTAAGTGGTAATTTTTGAAGTTGCACTGGGACATAGTGTCCCACTGGGAGTCTAAGGGTTAAGGCAGTTTTCCATTAGCTGGACGTAAGTGATAAATCGCCAAATATTCTCTATAGTTAGAATGTCCAACATTTCCTTATAATTACAAATATTTTACAAAAGTTTAATTTATAAAAACTTTCAAAGCGAATTTTTTCTGATAAAATTATATATTTATTATAAAATTATTTTTATTTATTAAACGCTTTCTTAAGCTTATATATTAAGTACTCATATTTTTAAGAGTTATTCATTTCCTTATTTTGATATTTTATTAATAATAAGTCAAAAATGTACAAAGATAAAGTTACCGCAAACCTCGCTTTTTAATTTTTTGTAGCGACTGAATAAATAAAACGTAGGTAGCGAAAAAACGCAAATTTTGGAACTTAAAAACGTAATTCTGTTGTATAAATACAAACTATTTTAAACAACTATATATACACATTGTATAAACTTTTATTTAATAAGAAAATTTATATTAGTGGTATATTTAAGAAACATTTCTTTATTACTGAGACATTCTTTTTGAACTAAGCACTAACCGAAGAATTTTATCTGATTTCCTTACTCATAATCTATGAATCTATGTGATTATATTATTTAATTTGGTCGAAAGCTAAATCAAATAATCCTTTTAAATATTTTTTTTTTACTTTCTTTATAGGATAATAACAGAGCGTACCATTACTTATCAAAAGTTAACGGTAGTTAATCAATTTGAGCAAAAATAACTGAGGTTGATGTTTTAACAAGGTTTGATAACCTTGAATAATGCAACGGAACCTCTTTCACACCGGTGGAATAAGATTCGAACACACTTTCGTTTTTATAGGTCATGGTTAATCGTTCTATCCACGCAGTAAATTAGCACATTAAAGGCTAGAATTTCATAACAAACTTATCTCCTTTTTTTATGTAAAAAGAAGTATTTATTTAAGATGCTAGTAATTTCAAGATAGTAGCAAATGTTTAAATCATATAATTTTTTAATTAAAAAAAAAAAACCTTTAGGGTTTTTAATTTTTTTTTCTTTTTTTTTTCACACCAGAACGTTTGAAACAGCATTTATTTACTATGCGTAGTAATGAATGTAATAACTTAAGAAGAGTATAGTTTGTTAATTTTTATAAATGTTTATGTTAAATTAAAATAAATCATGTATCATAACAAGCTACGGTAATTTTGTTTTCAAAGATTCGGGGTCGGACTGGGCCAGGTGAAAGGGCACAGACCTTGGATTTTCAAAAGGCGCAAATATTTTAACGAACTCAAGTTGATTTTACTCGCTTGTGTCGAATTTGACTTGACAAGGTTTAACACATTCGCATAGCACCATGTTTGAAATTAGCTTAATATTATATTGCTGAGTCTAGATAGAAGATTTCACTGTAAGTTCCTCCAATTCTGCACCATGCTGCACTATTTGCCAAAACATATATCATGTAATACTCAAAAAGTCTGGAAAGTTGAGCACAGATTACCTTGTAATAGATTTACTGCTCAAGACTAGGATTTTCCTATTTTATTCTTTTGTTAATAAATGGTTTATAACAGACCTAGAAAAAAGGTGATCAACCCCTACTAATTCTCGTGCAAATTATCGTATAAAATTACATAAGGTACCAATTCATTGGGTGTAATGTCTAATATTAAATTCTATTCATGAATTTTGCTTCGGGGATTGTCTACATATTTAAAAAATGTTCGGATGTTTATTTTTCAAATGGTAACACCCACTTTTGACAACCTTATTTATGTTCCCTGGATCGAGGCAGCGCGGAAACAGACATAGTTTATAAACTTTAATTAAATCTTCATAGAGTTATAAAAGAAAATTTTATAGGGGGTCCATTCATAAGTTTCAGAAAATAAAATTAAGATCTTACAAGTAAAAGTACCGAAAACTCTTAATTAGTCACCAGTAAAATTATACAGGAATTTTAAGTTTATAACAAACTTTCAATATATAAAAGAAATCCTACAAAAAGTTTCTGGTATTGTTCGATTGTTTTTCTGCGGATCCTCAGAAAACGGTCTCCTTAGACTGTCGAAAGGTAAAATTTCTCTATATCTCGAAAATGAACTATTCAAACCAATGTTTTTGACGATTGTGGTTTGTTTTATGCAAAAATAATGTAGGTCACAAATAATAATTTTTAATATGAATTTATTAATAATTTTCATAATTAAAAATATACAAAAAAAGTCTGGAATATGTCTGGCTCTACTTAATGTATTTCATTAAAACAATTAATAAAAATTCAATCGGATGATTTTTATAAAGATATAAATTAAAGTTTGTCAAATGGATATAACAATAGCATCCTCAAACTTTAAACTCTTCTAACTCAATGAAGATTTAAGATAAAGCATCTAAACTGTACCTTTTTCCGATTATGATAGCACTGATTAATAGACATTATTTCCAGTCGATTAATACCTAGAGATTTTTGCAATTATTTTTAGCGGAATTTGTTGGGGAAGGGGGGATTCTTTTTTCTTTTGTAGGGTTGTAAATTAATACATTAATCTAACTTGATATATCCATTATTGTGTCCATTAACGCAAAAAAGTCTCATTTTCTTTGTTAGGAATTTTAGACTTTATTACAAGTCTGAAGGCTGTAATAAAGTCTGTAAACTCTTCTTACTCTATGAAGATTTAAGATAAAGCATATAAACTGTACATTTTTTTTATTATGATAACACTAATTAATATACATCGTTTCCAGTCGATTAATACCTAGAGATTTTTGCAATTATTTTTAGTGGAATTAGTTGCGAGGGGCGGGGGGATTTATGATTTTTCTTAACCGTCACTGTGCTGTGAGATACGACTTGATTAAGACTGCCCTTTCTTATACAATTCTCTTTTCATTCAAGAGCACTTGCTCAAGGAACACAGAATTGTTGGGATATCATTTTTGTTTATTATAAGGTAAAGTATGGGGGTAACATATATGTAATAACTACAGTAATATATTTTAGAAAGTAATGAAACGGCGAATGCGATTTCTGTTATAGCATCTGGGATGCCAAATAATTAATATGGGATTCCTACCTAGTTGCTTTTAACGGGATACAAGATGAATTGGAGTCAACGGACAAAGGGTTTCTATTTAAAGTTTTCGTATCAATTATATCCGAAAATAATGATATGCAGAAATGGACAATTGTCAAAATTTCAAATTTTATACCGAGTCATTATAATTTAATCAGTGGCATTATTACTCATAATGCCCGAGATTCTCCAAATCTGCTCTTAATTTGATAAATGATTGACCACATATTTAAATAGTTTGGGATTCAATTGGTTGCTTTCCAATTAAAAAATAAATAGAAAAAACCCCAGCTTGTATAAATAATATAGTTTTGCTTAACTCCATCTTATTTGTTTTAAAATCTCAGACAACGCCGTGCTAAAAATATTCTATCGCGTGCCATACTTTCTCCGCCTCTTGCATAGAGGATGTTTTTTCTAAATTATAGGAACCAGAAATAGTATAAAAAAAATTTCGTATGCAAAGATATATACTAACTACTTTGGTGTAAATTAGCTTTTAACTTGATGAAAAGCAACAATTGAAACATTTTTGAAATTAGAAGTACTAGGGCATCCAACCCGGGTTTCCCGGAACAGAGAATATATGTAAAAACCATTTTTTTTAAAACTCTAATAGATTTTTTACATTTAACAATTTTTTTTTTTTAGATTTCCCTTTAACAATCCCAAAGAGCATTTTTATATGAAATACGTCAATATTCCAATAAAATTTTGAAATTTAATAAAACCGGTAATTTCGTATTGGCCCCCAGCCATAAGTTAATAGCCGAAGAAATCGCTAAAAATTTCGTTATCTACAGCAGTTTTTTTTAAATTATTATTCGGATAATTTCAGCAGTTTTAAGCACGTATTTCAATTACAGGGTGATTTTTTTTTAAAGTTGTCAAAGTAAAACCCTTTAACAAAAGAACCACTGATCCAAATGACCTGAAATTTCACCAGTATGCTCCCAAAGCAATGGGAATTTTTTCGGCGTGATTAAAAAATAACTTAAAATCGCACCGACAGATGGCGCTGTAGTAAGTTAACAGAAACAAAGAATATCGTCAGTGGGGGAAAAACAATGGACGGTACTTTGAGAAAAAGAAAACTTTATTATGCATATCAAAAACATACAGAATGCAGTAATTGGGAAAAGGAACTGCGAACACCTTCGCAGAAACAGAACGAAATAAAAATGTGGAGTAAAACATTCGTACAGAACTGCGCAACTAACGCATAAGATTTTCAATGTGCTGTCCACCGTTTTCAGTTACGAGTTGGAAACATGAAACCGCATGTTCCATAATAGAGCGAAAAGTATCCACTGTGCATGTGTCGTGCGCAAGCTTGTCTCCCGACTTTACTGCATATACAGCGCCATCTATCGATGCTATTTTAAGTTATTTTTTTAACCACGCTCAAAAAAATCCCCATTGTTTTGAGAGCATACTGGTGAAATTTCAGGTCATTTGGATCAGTGGTTCTTTTGTTATAGGGTTTTACTTTCACAACTTTAAAAAAAATCACCCTGTACATGTCGTTAAATCTGTGTTTTATTTTATACTATTTTATTTATTCCTTAATGAAGTTTTAATTTCGTTATTGAATATTAACAGGAAACAAATGCTGAATTTTTTTTATTCAATTCCTACTATTAGCTCACACCCTCTATATATTTATATATCTTGTTCAAATTTTCAATCGTTAATAAAATATTTTTTATTCATCCACTCAAGTTCAAATAGATTTTTGAAAACTTGTAGTGGATGGAACTTGATGTTAATACAGTTTTTTCAAATATTAATTCATTAATTAAATTATATTAATTAATTTTAGTCTTATATTTCATTTCTGTTCAAATGCCTAGACTCACTCCATTTCATTTATGTTCAAAAGTATAGACTCACTCCATATTTTAGTCTCCTTTGTCCGCGCGCCGCCTGATCTTCGTCCGTGAACAGCCCCATTATCTTCTCGCTATGGTACTTCATTGTGAAGTTTGGTAATTTTTGAAATTCAATATTCGAAAAAAGGTATAATCATTACATTTGAAATTTATATCACGAAAAATACAATTTTTTACCTTTCTAACGCAGTTTGTCTAACAATTTTGTGAGAAATAATTTTTGTGTTATTATTTACAGGTATTTTAGCTATTTATTTTTTATTTAATTTTTAATACATTTCAAAAATTTCTCTTATATAAGATATTTAGCAGGATATAAATTTAGGAATAAATACCGTCAGTGGCAAAGCGTGTAGATCACTGGAAAAAAATTTCTTTTTGACCTAAGTAGGAATTGACTTTAATTTTTTTTTATTTCTTATATTGTTTAAAATGCAAACGGATTAATATTTTGTAATCGTCTGCCAGCGATAGAGATAGATTTAAAAAAAAAATCCTGCTTGACATTTAATTTAAATGCTATAATAAATCAGCCAATTTTCAGCCAATTTTCATAAATCAGCCAGTTTTCAAACAAATTGCATTTGAAAGTAGATTTTTTTCCCTATATAACGGTGCAAAAATAAAAAAATGTGCGATGTTTAGAAATTAAGAAAATTGCAGTAGCAAAAATCGCAAAACCAACCAAAGTTTCGTCGTTAACTGTTGCCATTTGCAAAATAATGTCAGCGTTACGCATGGACGTCCTTTATAATATAGAAGACTTCTAAAATTAATGGTTTAAGAGTTATCTATTGGTCGATGATATGAAAGGATACTCTGTATGAAGTACATATTTTTTTTTTCTTTTCAGAAATTGATTTATTTTAGCGTAGATATTAAGAATTAAAAATAAATGTACAACGTTAAATTAGCACAAATTAAAATCATTTATATTGGATTTCATCTGGGAGCGGGCGAGAGATGGCAGGCAAGCTGACATGGCTTAGAAGTTTTTAATTCGTTTTACCTTTTGAATTGGCACTGAAGATGGAGCTTAAGGGCTTTAAAACAGCTGTTTGCCAATATAAATGATTTTAATTTGTGCTAATTTAACGTTGTACATTTATTTTTAATATAACGGCACAAAGTTGTAATCCACCTTTTAGATAGATATTAAGAAGTCTATAAATTTTTAATTTTTTTAATAAGAAAGTAAAAAGTTTCTAGATATTTGTCTTAACTATAGATTGTTTTAGAAAATTCTCGAAATTTTGCAAGAAAAATCTAAAAAGATTATTGTTTGAAAAAAATGGTATACAAAAGATGGACCTAGTGGGAACGCTGCATATATATATACAAGAGTAAAAGGCACGGCAGTAAATGCTTATTATATAATTTGGACAAAATTAATATAATTAAAGTTTTTTTTTCAGAAAAGGATAAAAAAATAATTTTATCAACAAAATACTTGATAAAAAGTGTACAATAAAAATTTGTCTCCCTGCCTATTTATACCTTTATATAGTATAAATATATAAAAGTTATGAATGATACAATTAAAAAAAAAATTCACTTATCGAAAAAAAAATATTTTCTATTTTTCACATATGTACCTTATTATTTCGTCAGAGAGATCCAAGTTTTCCATTAAATTAGAAATTTTATAAATTTAACAGGAAGAACCAAATGTACCATCTATAAATCCTAAAATATCGAATAATTTAAACGTAAACGAAAAATTAAAAATCCAATAATTCGAAAAGCATAGATAGTATCGGTTTTCACAGAAATGCATAGAAAGGCATTTTGAGATTTTGTTTGTAACGAAAAGTTTTATTTCTAGAATAATTACGTTTGTCAGTGACAGTTAGCGCTGTAGCGGTCTCGAAACTGCAGCCCGTCATCATTTAAACATCATGTCGCAAGAATTACAGCAGCGTTCTTCTTCACTGCTGTGAAGATTGTCATGCTACGTCGAATGGCCATTCTTATTAATCATAGTTGTCAAATTAAACATGTGTAATTCTAGTTATGTTAAGAACAATGCTACGGGCTCTACAAATTACTGACATAACTGAAATGCCACTTGTTGGCGGCAAATGTATTTATTCTGACAGTAAAATTTTTATTGGAAAAAATCCCACATGATTTTTGTGCAAGTTCTATGCAAAAAAACATCGTTTTAATGTCTATACTTTTTGAATCATTGAATTACTACTTTTTACACTGTTTTATTTAACTCGACTTAGTTTTTAACACTTTCCAACACAGTTGAAAATTGTGTATGAATTCGGTTTCTCTGGTCTGTCTGGCGTTGGTCTATCTGACCGTGCTCTAACTCGTGCTCTAACTAAATATACTCGGATTGTCACGCAATTGATATATGTTATTGAGGTTTACTAGGACATGTTCGGTATTGCTCGAGTACACTCCTACTGATTTCATTCCTTTTACTAAATTTTGAACATTTAAAGTACAGTTGATAAAGTAGGCCGTATGTTTCATGTAAAGTGATCCCAGATTCAGGAGCGTATTCGAGATCTATTGTGCAAGTAAGAACCATCTAAATAAAGGCAAACTGAAATTGATTAAATTGAATTTATTTAGAAAGATTGACATAATTAAATACACATAAGTAAATGATCATTCATAAATTGAAATATTTTACAGTAATTTCGATCGTATGTATTAGTAATCTATTTAATCTCGAGAATGCCTCATTACGTTATTAAGAATCAGTTAAATAACCATAACATAAAATTGTAATTTGCTCGGAAAATATAGCCTGCTTACCGCTTAGATATCTAGAAATGGACGTCATCATCTGCGTTAAATGCAAACTCCGGTCTTTGGCATTAGCACACACTCTCTCTCTCAATCTCTGAAAATTTTCACTTTTAAATAAATATTTAAAGGAACGGGTTAATGATTACCCTGAGGGTACTTCTCCAAAATCCTCTCTCGAATGCCTCCGGTCATACCGTTTTCTTACTCAACTATTAAGTTATGCTTACATCCCTTTTTCCCCTTTCTAATCTTATTATCCAATCTTTTTGCACCTATTCCTACCCCCATTTCAAAACCTCATTTTACTGGATTTCCTTATAAACATATTTCGCTTACATTACCATAATATTGGATATAAGGTAAAGCCAGGAGAGATGACGTGGTCGGAGAGATTGCGCACATAGAGGTTCGGGGGGAAGGAGTAAAGTGGGCGCGCAGCGACTCCAGGTACTTGTACAACAGCAGTAGTGGAGTGTCTACTTGAAAGTGCACGTTGATTGTTTTGAAAGTCTAAGAAAAAACTTTGCTATTTTGTTCTGTTTTTCCAAAGTAAGTGCTTGAATTTTCATAGCTATTCATCAGAATTTCAATACAATGTCAGTAGTACAAAATATTTTAAACTTAAACGATTTCTCATAAGCTACTAATCTAGACTAACAATGTGAACATCAACGGTTCGATTTAGGAGCGGCCATGTTTAAATAAAAGGCCGTGCAATTTCTCGTACCGAAATTGGAGAGTTTGCGCATCTGCTACTTAGGAGAGATGGCGCATTCTTCCTATTAGTTTCCATGCTAGGAGAGATTACGCAGTTTATTGGTAAATTTGCATAAAATAATGAAAAATGAAAATGGACTAATTTTAAGTTAAACGTGTTATCAAGTAACTTAAATTTATTTTGTAATCTTATCTGGACTTACTTTTTCTGATTCTTTAATTTTTTTCCTTATTTAAAATTTTTTAATCGTTTTTTAAATTATTTCCTTTTTCTGATTCTTTAATCATTAGGTTGAAATATTCACTCCTAATACAATAATATTTGTTCACAAAAGCCTTACAACAATGTCATTTGAGTGTAATTATTATTGTTAACAATATAATTGTAGTTATTATTAGTAACAATCTCTCCTGCCCATGTGCGCAATCACACCAACCCTGTAAGGACAGATTGCGCAAAATAACTTTCTTTGGTTTTATTACAATTGTTTTATTAAATTGCAACATAACAACGAAATAGCATTGGAAATGCATAAAAAACAAATTAAGTAAAAATTATTCATGGCTAGTTTAGCAAAAAATTCATATTTAGATTTTTTATTGTTATTCTTTTGAATTGTGCGCAGACTAACCTAGCTTTACCTTATTAAATATTCCCCCTTTCTTTCTCTGGTTAAAATTATCAGGTGTTAAAGCCTTAACCTTGTATTTGCGGTTTCTTTTGATCTTATAGTAAGGCATATTTCTAAGCGGCATCTTTTGAGCATTGCTATTTCACTGTGACGTCTTATTCAATTTGAGTGAAGTTGGTACATTCGAATTCCTTCTCTTTTCAGAATACACTACTTTTTAAAACCCCAAATGACCATCTGCAGTTTGCAGCTGCGTCCAGCTGCATGACTCTGAGCGTTTTTCCATTCCTTTATTCTTTATACCTTTTTCTGGTCAACGTTTCATAGGACACAAAACTCAGTCCAACTGCCGCGCCGAAACACCTTGATCGGAATTCCTTTGACAGTATCTCAGCAGTATTTAAAATAAAGTGTGTCGCATTTATAGTGTCTTTACAGGGATACTCAAAAGAATCCCTTTACATTACAGTCTATGGGGAAAAATCATTTGCGGTTTATTTCAATTATGTTTAAAATTGATATATATCGCTGAGGCGCAAAAGATTTTCTCTAGAATATGGTGTGCATAGCACTTCCTTTACAGGGCACTCAAATGAATTCCGTTACATTACAGTCTTTGGTAAAAAATTGTTTGCTGTATATCTTACTAATGTTTCACTATTCAAGTATATTAAAATTTATATAATCACTGAGATGCATTAGAAGAGGCTTACTGTAGAATATTGTGTGTATAGCATTCATCGTTCATTTACAGGGACACACAAAAGCATTCGGTTAAAGCAGTCTCTTTTAATATTAATTGCTGGAAGTGCGTGTTCACTTACGGTACGCGATTTTAATTTAACTAATTTTTGACCAATTACTTGGTGTGTTTAAATTCTATAGAACATATACAGAGCAGCACAAAACATCTGGAGTTCATTTGCGTTTATTGACGGAAATTGCTGAAGGTGAATTTTCAAATGTGTTATGCGTTTCCTAACGGAACTGAATTTTAGTATTCTATGTAGTATATATACAAATCTATAAAACATATACAGGGCTCCACAAAGGAATTCGGATATTTTACCGAATATTGTTGGTAATTTCTGAAATTGGATTTTAAAATGTGTTATGTGTTTTCCAAATTGTTTACTTAGACATCAGACATTAGACCTTATTAAACGGTAAATATTTCTAAAAATATTTTGGAAGCGTAGAAAAGTGCTACATAGTCTATGCTTGACGCCTGATTTTTCGTTCTTGTTGTATTTTAAGATTTCATGTTGTAATCTATTTTTCACTCCCTTCCTCATATGCTAGAATTATAAAAAATCACGTTCACAGGTGGGTTTTCCATGTCAATACAACATTTTAATAATTTTAGAATTTATAAATTAATACATTAAATATAAGGCATTTTTCCGTTAGCTCACCATAGGTGATAAATTTCCAAATATTCTCTGTAATTCGTACAATTGTATACATGTTAAAATAACAAGAGATTTAATTCTGCACCAGTACACGTCAAAATAGGCCAAATGGCTATAAAACTACAACAATAAAGCATTTTTAAAGCTAAAATGTAGAAAAAAAATATATAAATAAAAAATAAAGAGTGTAATATATTTTTTTTAATTACGCTTTTATCAATTAATAGTTTAATATTAATTAATTTACGATTAGACGTTGTGAAATCAATTTAGAAATCCTAAAAATGTAGTTTAAATAATATTTCATATTTCCTTTCCTGTTGTTATCTCTTAAAACAGATACAGAACAAAACATATATGTATTTTTAAAATATTCACTTGCTTGCGTTTTCTTCCAAGTATAATTTAAAAGAAAAACAGTGAATTTTCCATGAGTTCGGTGCCCACGTCAAATTAATGTATTCTAACAGCAATTTTTGCGAAAAAACATGAATGGCAGTTCGTGAAATTAGCGTGATTTTCAAGAGAAACATTAAATATTTATTTAAAAAAAAAAAAACTATTTCTACTTTTCTATTTGCTCTATAACTTTTGGATTGCTCCATATACCTTACCGGAAATTCCAGTGAGTTATAACATTAAACTATAATGAAAATTATCTAAAGAGTCCACTTTGTTAATTAGATTCAATTATGCACATTTAAAGATGCTTATGAAACATGGTGCAGTCACAGTCAAAATGTAATTAAGGCAAAATCAAGAACATGTTTTTTTTCTTCTTTTTTTGGTAAGTGATAGGTGTTTACCTAATAAGCCCTTGAGTATAGGAAAAAGAAATTCTAGAATTCGCGCAAGAGGTTAGTTAATCTTCACTTCTGAATATCACCAAATGCGAATGACCTCTTTCTTCAGTTTATTACTTTCTTCTATCTTTACAAGAAGAAAGTATTGAATTCATGAAAATTTCGACTTCCAATATTCGACGGTTTTATACGTTTTAGAAGGTCCTGAACAAGGTTTGACTGTTTTAAAAAAATGTCTGTCTGTGAGCCTGTCCGTCTGTCTGTATGTGACAAAAATTTTGTAGGCGCTCTATCTCAAGAACTATAATGCACGGAATTTTATAAAACTTTAGATTCAGTTAGACCTTGATATAAATGGGTGCTGATTAATTTTTGGTGTAAATCGTCCAACAGACAGATATTTTCTAAAAACAGTCAAATCTTGTTCAGAACCTTCTAAAACGTATAAATCCGTCAAAAACCGGAAGTCGAAAAATTTTTCCCCAATCCAATATTTTCTTCTTGAAAAGAGAGAGAGAAATTGCCCTTTGTAGGAAAATACATTGTCTTGAAAATGTTTGACTGAGACTTTCTATGATGGATATTCCGGATTTGAACTAATCCGAATAGAAATGGATTCTAATAAAATTTTAAATTAGCTTTTCTTTTAATTTCACTAGTATTCATTGATTAAAACACTCTTCATGCTGTTATTTCGGCGATTTCAAAATATTTTTAATGAACTTAATTCTCAAAATATTACAATTTTATTTAAAACAACTAGTATCAATTAATTTAGGCTACACGATTTTCGAAACTGATAAATAACTGGATGTTTTATAAAATATTTTTAATACTGAAACAGAAAATGTAATCAAAAATGCTCTATCACGTGACGTTTTCTAGTTAATATAATTTTAAAGATATAAAATTATGTAATTAATAGTCGAAAAAAAGATAAGTATAATGTAACCTTATACATATTTTAAATCAATTTGTTGATGCCTTAAATATGTTAATTCAAAATTACAACTCATTTCGGCAATTAGTTTTTGAGTAATGCTTAAAAAACTCCCCGCATTGCAATTCGTCTAGAATTTTTTTAAAAAGGAGTTTCAGGTTGGTGTTCTAAACTTTATATTTGAATAATTTCTAAACTAATTTACCAAATGACATTCTGTTTGGTAACCGAGAGCAAAATTTACCGAAGAATCCAAACATGGTATCAAAATTGCGTGTTCGTATTGAAAATTTGACAACTTAATCCAATTTCAACATGGAGACTCTAAGTAAGCTAAGCTCGAGATTGTATAATAAAAATTAAAAAACTCCCCGCATTGCAATTCGTCCAGAATTTTTTTAAAAAGGAGTTTCAGGTTGGTGTTCTAAATTTTATATTTGAATAATTTCTAAACTAATTTACCAAATGACATTCTGTTTGGTAACCGAGAGCAAAATTTACCGAAGAATCCAAACATGGTATCAAAATTGCGTGTTCGTATTGAAAATTTGACAACTTAATCCAATTTCAACATGGAGACTCTAAGTAAGCTAAGCTCGAGATTGTATAATAAAAATTAAAAAACTACCCGCATTGCAATTCGTCCAGAATTTTTTAAAAAAGGAATTTCACTTTGGTGTTCTAAACTTTATATTTGAATAATTTCTAAACTAATTTACCAAATGACATTCTGTTTGGTAACCGAGAGCAAAATTTAACGAAGAATCCAAACATGGTATCAAAATTGCGTGTTCGTATTGAAAATTCGAAAGGTTTATCCAATTTCAACATGGAGACTCTAAGTAAGCTAAGCTCGAGATTGTATAATAAAAATTAAAAAACTCCCCGCATTGCAATTCGTCTAGAATTTTTTAAAAAAGGAATTTCACTTTGGTGTTCTAAACTTTATATTTGAATCATTTCTAAACTAATTTACAAAATGACATTCTGTTTGGTAACCGAGAGCAAAAATTACCGAAGAATCCAAACATGGTATCAAAATTGCGTGTTCGTATTGAAAATTTGAAAGCTTAATCCAATTTCAACATGGAGACTCTAAGTAAGCTAAGCTCGAGATTGTATAATAAAAATTAAAAAACTCCCCGCATTGCAATTCGTCCAGAATTTTTTTAAAAAGGAATTTCACTTTGGTGTTCTAAACTTTATATTTGAATAATTTCTAAACTAATTTACCAAATGACATTCTGTTTGGTAACCGAGAGCAAAATTTACCGAAGAATCCAAACATGGTATCAAAATTGCGTGTTCGTATTGAAAATTTGACAACTTAATCCAATTTCAACATGGAGACTCTAAGTAAGCTAAGCTCGAGATTGTATAATAAAAATTAAAAAACTCCCCGCATTGCAATTCGTCCAGAATTTTTTTAAAAAGGAGTTTCAGGTTGGTGTTCTAAATTTTATATTTGAATAATTTCTAAACTAATTTACCAAATGACATTCTGTTTGGTAACCGAGAGCAAAATTTACCGAAGAATCCAAACATGGTATCAAAATTGCGTGTTCGTATTGAAAATTTGACAACTTAATCCAATTTCAACATGGAGACTCTAAGTAAGCTAAGCTCGAGATTGTATATTAAATTAAAAAACTACCCGCATTGCAATTCGTCCAGAATTTTTTAAAAAAGGAATTTCACTTTGGTGTTCTAAACTTTATATTTGAATAATTTCTAAACTAATTTACCAAATGACATTCTGTTTGGTAACCGAGAGCAAAATTTAACGAAGAATCCAAACATGGTATCAAAATTGCGTGTTCGTATTGAAAATTCGAAAGGTTTATCCAATTTCAACATGGAGACTCTAAGTAAGCTAAGCTCGAGATTGTATAATAAAAATTAAAAAACTCCCCGCATTGCAATTCGTCTAGAATTTTTTAAAAAAGGAATTTCACTTTGGTGTTCTAAACTTTATATTTGAATCATTTCTAAACTAATTTACAAAATGACATTCTGTTTGGTAACCGAGAGCAAAAATTACCGAAGAATCCAAACATGGTATCAAAATTGCGTGTTCGTATTGAAAATTTGAAAGCTTAATCCAATTTCAACATGGAGACTCTAAGTAAGCTAAGCTCGAGATTGTATAATAAAAATTAAAAAACTCCCCGCATTGCAATTCGTCCAGAATTTTTTTAAAAAGGAATTTCACTTTGGTGTTCTAAACTTTATATTTGAATAATTTCTAAACTAATTTACCAAATGACATTCTGTTTGGTAACCGAGAGCAAAATTTACCGAAGAATCCAAACATGGTATCAAAATTGCGTGTTCGCATTGAAAATTTGAAAGCTTAATCCAATTTCAACATGGAGACTCTAAGTAAGCTAAGCTCGAGATTGTATAATAAAAATTAAAAAACTCCCCGCATTGCAATTCGTCCAGAATTTTTTTTAAAAGGAATTTCACTTTGGTGTTCTAAACTTTATATTTGAATCATTTCTAAACTAATTTACAAAATGACATTCTGTTTGGTAACCGAGAGCAAAATTTACCGAAGAATCCGGACATGGTATTAAAATTGCGTGTTCGTATTGAAAATTTGGATTGCCAATTGGATGCTGTTTAGATCAAAAATGAATTTTAAAATAAGTCACAAAATAAGCAGTTTGGATTTGAGTACACCCTTAAATGCCATATCCTTAGAACAATTTGACTCCATTGAATAGCCTTGACTCTTGACTATAGCTTTACGATAGTTACCATAGTTTCTATGATAGTACAATTATGTCAATTTTCACTCACACCTCTCGGAAAACTTTCCAAAGTTTTTTTAATGTTCGTGAATGGCGTCTTTCTAATGCTTGCTTTAACAGTACAAACGTAGAAATATCCATGTGGGGGAGGGGTGATCGATCAAGTGATTTTACATGTATTTCTTCAAATGAGACACAGTTTATTCAGTGTATTTCCTTTTGTGATTCTTTCTAGTGATTGGAGGATTTGTCCATATGAAGTTCGACTTTATTGATGTCTTTTCCATATAAAACTAGAATTTCTTCTTTCTAGAAGGGTTCTAAAATATTTTACTGATAATAAAGTGAATTTATTTTAGCTTTACTTGATAATTTTTTTTAGCTTTAATTTACTTTCATAACAAAATCCAACAGTAATCATGAATCATTTTGGAAACTTTTCTTTACATTCACGAACTCGTATCTTTGAATGTGTTTTGTCTTCATTAATTATTTTTTTAATTGCGTTTTTTTCTGCAATCACCTAAACAAAACTATATTTCATCTAGAGTAATCACACACTTCCATTTATCACCAGCTAAGTGTTTGTCAAAGTGAGCGTTAGGCAGATGCCATCCATGAACATTGAATAGACTTTGGAAAGTTCCCAAAGATGCGTGAGAAAAATTGTGCTAAGAAAAAAATTACTATGATGGAAATTTCGAATCAGAATTTATAACCAAGATCCAAGAGACTATCCAATGAAACCAAATTGTCGCAACGAACAATTTATGTGCAGAAATTTATGTGCATGACCATTTATGTGCAGAAATTAACTGTGAAAATCGCTTTCATGACGTGTGAATGACCTTCTATATTTTTACAACGAAAATTTTCAAATACTGTCTTGGCGATAATGGAAGGTCGAATGCAAAAATTAGCGATTTTATAAACAAAACTTTGTGTCAAACATATATTTCAAAAATCCATAAATCCTCTACAATCCACAGGACACGAATTATCCAGAATATTCCAAATTTACGTTGAAGAAGTTACAATTATTTCCCGCCAAAGCAAAAGTATAAGTAAAAATGCTTAACAATAAGTGAATTAGCAATTTTGTAACGTAGTTCTTCTAATGTTAACAGAGCCCGATTAAATTTTAAAGTTATGGGAAGCACCAGTATGATTTCGAGGACCCGTTTTATCCAAGTTTCAAAAATACACATGCATAGAAAGTTATTAATACTACAAATATTTTTTTTTTCACGAGCCGTTTAAAAGAATCCACATTTCATTAAACAGCTTTTTACTTACCCATAATACGTTGTATAGGGTAACTCTTGTAATCGCTTTGAAAATCGAAAAAAATTTTTTTGACGGATTTACACGTTTCAGACACTGGAGATTCCGAAAACGATATTTTTAGAAAAAAAATTATGCCGTTCGTCTGTCTGTGTGTGTGTGTGTGTAAACGTTCTATCTCCCGAAGAAATTGAGATAGAGACTTGAAATTTGGTATGTACGTAGTATGTAATAATGGGAAGAAGCTTATTGAATTTCAGTAACCTCGATTTTCCGGAACTATTTTCTTCGGACTCTCGAACTATTCGTTCTGATAAAAGGTATATAAAAATTTTCGAAATTGTTTATTTTAAGGAGTGAATATAAAAGACAATAAAAAACGTAAATTTTGAAGAAAGAATAAAGTCAATCGGATAATGAGTTGCCGAGATATTTGTAATTATATTTTCCACACTCTTCGATTTTTCATGACCCTGTATTTCATTCAAATATCAATTCAAAGATATATTTTAATTAGAAATGAGACACTTAATCCGATGCAGTAAACCGTTAGTTAATAGTATTACCAATTTTAGAATTATAAGGATGTTTCTTTTACGCAATTCAGTAATAGAGCATTTAAAGTTTATGACGACATCAAGCCACGATTTTATTCGAATTTCAATGCATTTTACAAATAGTTTACACATGTTTTATTTTCATATTTTATATTATGCATATCCATGATGAGTAAGTATTATAGTGGCCCCCAACGACTAGTTTTTTTGTGTTATATTCATATAAAATACTATAGAATATGTTTATTATACATATAGTTGTTGTATGTTCAGTTACGTGGGTAGTTTCTAACCATAAAACCAGGATGCATTTTGATTAGTTTTAAGAGCTTATTGATAAATTGATAACATTCAGATTTCCCAGTCAGATAACAGAAGTTTTCTGACATTACTGTGGATTTTTTCTCTTGTTTTAGGAAAACTTTCACAAAAAATAAATAAATAAACTTTTAAAAATTACGTTAAAAAATAAAAACAGGAATTAGAGGCCCCATTTGACAGTCATTTTGGGAGTCTTCTTAAATTTTAGAAGGGAAGCTCGTGCTTTATATGCCTATTCGGTAATCAGGCCCTAAATGTTAGAAAGTGTTTCATATTCTACGTGTGCTGCACTATTTTTCTTTCTGGTTTAAACTTGAAAAAGTCATAAGAGCAGAGAACCGGTTGTTAAATTATTTGAATACCACCACTGTTTTCCCCCAACCATTTTTAGGTGTCTCAAATATGTTAATAGCCTTACCCTTGGAAAAATGATCCTTCATTCCAATAAACGAGAATCATTACAGTTACAAATTTATCAAATACAATGAATGACATAAAGAAAGAGTAATTTTACATAAATTATCATAAATATTTCCAAAAAAAATTAGCAATAATATGTTTTTTACGTGAGATTAATGCACAAATGTAAATACTTATGCAAACTGAGCTTTTTATTACTGCAAGCATTGATTTTTAATGATTTCAAACATGAATGAAACATTTCGAAATATTGCTTTATTAAGATTTTTTTTTAAGACTCCTATAACAAAATAATTATTATGTCTCCCGGCAGACATCACAAGACTGTTAATTGTATGCTTTGATATAATTTATAGAGATGTCAAAAATCTCGGTAAAATTGACCCAATAAATTTTGAGAATTATTCAGGAGCATATGAAATACCATTTATTAAAGATGAGTGATCAAAGAATTACTATTATTGGCCATATATAATTTTTTTTTTTTTTTTTTTTTTTTTTTTAAGAGACTAAGGTAAACTTGATCAAATCAAGCAGAAAATTTAGTTACAGAAAAAAGGAGCATATAGCTGATATTAAGCATAACAGAAAAACCACAGCCCTGGCAAGATTATATCAAAATGAAACCATGCAAATACATTTCAATGAAAAAAAGATACTCCACCCCCCCCCCCCCCCTCACAATCTATACTATCCATGCATTATAAGAGAAATCCTAGAGATTGTAACTCGTAAAAATACAATATGTAACGATGTAGCATCATTTAACTTGCCAAAATTGTGACTCGAGTTACTCCATGGTTACAAATATGGGAATAAATATCCAAATAAAAAAAGTAATAAAACAAAAAAGAACGTGAAAAATTAAATGATGGCGTTTCAAATAATAACTTCATAGAACGTTCAATTGTAGAATATTGTTATTCATTTTGATAATGGCTACGATGTAGCCGAAACATGTCAACAATCTAATAAAACTTATTTTACTGTTTATAAAGTTCTTATTTTACGCCATTAGCAATTAAAAGAAATGTATTATTATTACAAGGCGCGTTATAATTTGTTATATTGTTATATTTTTGCCAAACTTTCCATTTTAAAATCTCTCGTTCACATAAATTGTAGCACAATTCTAAATTTTTGAAATAACTGAATAGTCTAAGGTAAACTTGATCAAATCAAGAACTCAAAGCATTTATGAAACTAATTACAACACTTATTTTTTATGCACTAAAATGGTATTGAAAAAATATATATGTAAAGGTTTTTCAAAAAATATCATAATTTTAAAAAATTTGACTTGATACATCAAATATAAGATTTGTTTTTTTCATAAGATATGTGTGATTAAACAAAAGGTTTGACCTTTATTTCACTTCAAACATCTTTTTTTGGTGATAAGAACAAGATGGAAGCACATTATAAGCCTTTTCAACTCGTAAATGTTGCCTTTCAGTCATTTGTGGCAATAACAAATAATAATAATAATAATAATAATAAGGAATTTTGCAACCCCCCCCCCCCCCCCCCTCGATAAAAAAAAATCCATTTGCCAGTCTTAAGCTCTTATACTTTTTGGAAATAAAGTTAAACAAGGTATTTTTGCTTTATAGTGTATTTCATTTAGTGATCTAAAAGGTAAGATAGTTAGTTTATTAGAACTTGATACTATTGCCGTGTGTTTTTAAACTTCTTCTTCTTCTTCTTTTTTCTTTCAAAATGGCATTTTTGGTATGTTTGACCTATTGCATTTGGGGATTTTTGATCCGGGTCAAATCTCCCATTTTCAATCTAGTGTAATTGAACATATTTTAATAATTGAGATTTACTTTAACAAAAATAATAATATTTAACTTATATCGGTAACTAATAGCATAATTTATGTCAATGTATTTAAATAACGACTATAATGCACCATTTCAATCGGAACTGATTGCAAAAGTGCCTATTAATAAATGGTGTAACGTATAAATTAAAACAAAAGTGTCTTACAATTCGTTATAAATTATTCAGAATAGCGCTTTACATACATTTTAAATATCTATATTTATGCATTATGTACAAATATAACAGCCTATGGCTAAAACTACTGCTTTAGTTTCTTCTGAGTATCTTTTTAGGTTTCTTAGAGGGACATTTACCTTCCATGTTTATGAAAATATTCATTAATTTGTAAAATTTTCAATGTGAGATATTATCTTATTGAGAATCATTAACTTTACGCTGCGGCTAGATCAAATAAATATGTTTCGTACTAAAAAAGATAAGTACTAAACCTACTACGTACTAAATACGTACTAAAACTAAAGTATTTAGTAAAAGAAATAAAAATTAGTCGGATGTGCCAGTCCCAAAACTTTGTTCTGTTTCATACAAGTTTCGCATACGCCAAAAACGAATCAGCACCAATTTATATCAAGGTTTAACTCAATCAACAGTTTTATTAAATTCCGTGCATTAGTTCTTGAGATAGAGCGCCCACAAAATTTTTGTCACATACAAACAGAGTCACAGACAGACATTTTCTGAAAACCGCCAAATCGTGTTCAGGACTTTCTAAAACGTATAAATCCGTAGAAAACCGGAAGTCGAAAATTTTCATGAATCCAATACTTCCTGCTTGTAAAGATAGAAGAAAGTAAAAATACCTTACACAGATATACGTAAAGTTACTTTTTAATAAATAAAATTTCTGGGGAGACTATACTCTTTTTTTTAATTTAGTCGGCCAATTTTCTCTTACAGTAGGCAAAAAACTCCCCAAAACCTAATTTTTAGACTTATGGAAATAATTTAAAAAAAATAATAATTTATTGTCATTTCCAAATTTCGACGCTGTAAAAAGACAAAATATATATTAAGCTATTTATATGTGGAAAGCTAAGATGCTATTGTATGTCAAACACAAATCACGAGCATTTTGGTAAAAAGTGTGTCAAACATCTGACTTCTGTAATACATAAAAAATATTTTTTTTTTTTTCAAAAAAAAAAAAAAAAAAAAAAAAAAAAAAAGAAAGAAAAAAAAAAGATGGATTGAGAAAAATCTGTTCTTGTTACTTTTATTCTTTTTTACACAAAAGTTTTACATTAAACACGTTTTTTTTCAGACCTTTATTTTTATTACTTAGAAAAGTGTTTAAAATCTCCTTAAAAAAAAAAAAAAAAAAAATCTCGTACCAACACATTTGAAGTTGGAGATGAACTTTATCAAAACACGAAAATTATGATTTAAAAAAAAAAGTTTGAAAGGATTATACTTTTTACATATGTTTATTAATATAAATAAAATGCTGCATAAAAAAAAAAAAGCTGTAATTAATAAAAAATAATTATTATTATTTGTAATTTTTATTTTTCACGCTATTGCGTATTAACGTTTAATGAAAAATCTGTATTTGACGTTTTAAGAAAAAATAATCTTTGTAAGATCAAATTTTTGGACAGCATACTCCTAAGTCTTTTTGGAATTTACAAGAGACCGATTTTGGTGTTTCACGTTATTCGTAGCAAACAATTTGATTCTCACAAACATAAAGTTGAAAGAGAAATGATATATATTTTTTTATTAGGTAGATTTCGTAAGAAATACTACCTAATACTATACGAAACATATTTATTACATTCTCCCCTAAGTTGGAATTTTTGAAAAATTTTTGCAGATGTACGCCGATCATGACTCCCAGAACCCAAAACCACCCCCAGTTCAAAACTTTATCTATCTATCTATCTAATGTCACTTTTTTATGGACACGATAACTTCCATAATTCTGCACAAATCTCTTCCAAACTGATACATAAAATCAAGAGGCAATCTCGGTCAAGTTCGTTAATGGACAAAATCGAACAAAGGGGAGGATGGGGGGGGGCGGCTTTTTGTGAAAACAGAAAAATCCCATAATTTTTTAATTATGATACGTATCAAATCCGTTTAAAGTTATTATTACTTCTATGAAAAGGG
Source organism: Maratus michaelseni (assembly GCA_963931845.1). Lineage (NCBI taxonomy): Eukaryota > Metazoa > Arthropoda > Arachnida > Araneae > Salticidae > Maratus > Maratus michaelseni. The sequence goes on from OZ007591.1 coordinate 24,871,262, forward strand.
CCGAAAATTTATGTATGACAGATTTTTGATATCATTAAAAATTGCCCCAAGGGGGGGGGGGAGGGTTAGAAGAAAAAAAATCATAACTTCGTCAATTCACAAGATATCAAATCCGCTTAAATTTATTATAAATCCTAAAATAAATCCTAAAAATATTATCTAAAACTTTTATATTGACAAGTTTTTTATAGGACCAACCCTTATAGCAAAAACAAATTAAAAACGAAAAAATCCCTGCCGGCTCCGCCTGCAAAAAAGTTAGGATTCAAAGTGGACAGTTCCAACTGCCGCATCATGGCAAAAAGGTCATTTCTTCCGCAATTCCCAACAATTCCCAACAAACAGCCCTACGGTCTGTGTCTTCGAAATCTACTTGTGCCTGTAGGCCGTACACACATGCAGAAACGTACACACATGCAATAAAATCATTGATTTTTCTTCAAAATTGTGCACAGTACGCAGCCAATCTAAAGTTTGGTCAGTACTTTAAGACGAGGTTCTACATCTTTGTATCAAAATTTTCCTATTTTTCTTTTTTACATTTCTGCATCTTTCAAGTAAGTCGATCGTTGCTGGCGATATTCCATTTCCTTTGCTCGTTGAACGTAACGTTGCTCATTAAACGTAACGTTATTGCCAAAATTTAAAATTGTTTTTCTCGAAACCATGTTTTTAAATTTGGCTACCATTTTTCTCGAGAACTATTCGACTGATTTCCTTCATTAAAAAAAAAAAAAAAAAAAAAAAAAAAAAAAAAAAAAAAAAAAATCATTTTTTTTGCAGCTTATATCACCGAAAAGTATAATTTTCATTGATTAATTATTTTTTCAAAACTCTTAAAAGGTTAAAGAAAAGAACAAAAAAGACGGAAAAATTACCTTTTTGTTCAATTGACCGCCATTTTTTATAAGAAAAAAAAAAACTTTCTAAATTAAATGTCGGAATAAGCCTAGATAATTTAACTCCCTTTTATAATTTGGCGACCAAATGTTTTTCAGATGCTTGTGATTGGAGAAAAAATGAGGTCGCTCGATTGGAAGTTCACGGCGCGCGCACCTGTAGTTACTCCCGTCGCACAAGATGTATCATTCATTTATTATTATTATTTTTTTTATTATTATTTTTTTTTTTACACAAAAAATAAATATATAAGGTGAAATGTCAAGTAGAACCTCCCGTTACGTACTTTTTGTTCCTTAAGATTTTTATTCAGTTCACTCCTTTTCACCAGTTCAAACATTTCTATTTCATTTACTATTAGAAAATCGATTTTATCTAGAAGATGTTAATGGAGTATCAATCCAAAAGGTCTTTTTTTCACTTAGATTTGAAAAATTAGGCATTATTGTATTTTAAAACCAAACCTACATATGCGAGTATTCATTCTATTAATACGAACATGCCTTTTTAGACGTAATGATAAATTCGTCATTGACGACTTTATGAGCTCTCCAGTTTCAAATACTACAACTTATATTAGTTGTATAGTATTTACTTACATATTTCCGAACTTTTTTGCAATTGTTTCGGCGCGAAAAGTACACGAACTATTATTAATTTTTAATTGTTTATTGATATAATTTTTCTTGGAATTTTTCTATGTAACTTAGAAAAATTAAGAGCATTTTTGTTTTTAAAATGTTTATACAACTTTAGTAAAGAATTGGTTTAAACCCTTTGAAGGGCGCCGGTATGTTATATATACCACTTAATTTTAATCCTAAAATGCCACGTTGACACCAGAATTTTGAAAAAAAAAAAGGTTTGAGTTTATAATTTACATGCAGAAAAACTTTACTTATTTTCGAATAAATGTTTTCATAAAACCTGGTGTCATTCAGCCATTACACGATTTTAGCAACAGAAGTACCTTGCCCCTGAAAGGGTTAACTCAACATCTATTTATACACTAGTGTGCAAAACTTAAGCAACAAACACAAAATGCAAATTTCTGAACATGTGAATACTCAAAAGGAAATTCTATAAACAACAAGTGTAAAAACTACCCTAACAGCAAAGCCAGTCGATGTGAAGTTTTCTTGACATCACAAATGGTCACAGTTGTCACAGTTACTACAATGAACAGAAATGTGATAACTTTCATTCGTCTCATTTTTACTCTCATTTGGTCACTCCACTGAACAGGCACCATGACTGCTGCTTTTTGAGGAGTCATCAAGTGACTTTACAATGAAATCATCTTGTGACTCTCTTGTGACTGTCATGTTAACACTCCATTGTAAAGTCATCATGATAGCTGTTCTGTGACGAGTTCCCAAATGACAGAAAATAAAATCATCTGGTGACTTTTCACAAAGAAGTGCAATGATGACTTTACAATAGAGTGTCGGTCTCCGGAAAGTCACCATGCGACTTCATTGTGACATTATTTGGCGACTGACCACAATGCAATGCTCCAATGACTTCAAAGTTCATTCTTCAACTGACAGTGACTTGAGAAGCACATGGTGACTTCATTGTAATGTCACCTGGTGACCCATTACAAAGCAACAGTCACAGTGACTTTTCAGTGATAGCAGTCATTTGAGAGTAATAATGAAACGAGAGAAAGATCCCATATTTTGATTCCTCGTAGCGATTGTGACACTTGTAACCATATGTGATGTCAAGGGGACTTCACATCCACTGGCCGTGCTGTTAGGGTAGTACCTCTTTATTACACTTGTTCTTCATAGAATTTCCTTTTGAGTACTCACGTGTTCAGAAATTAGCATTTTGTGTTTGTTGCTTAAGTTTTGCACACAAGTGTAATACGCAAGTGAGGTGACGATTCCGGTCAGTACCCATTCATCTAACCAACGATTACATGTTCCAACTTTTAACCAGGTTCTAAAAATGATTATTGCCATTCGAGCAGATTAATATGGTATCTCACTTCAGTAATTCAGGTTATCACATATTCGTCATAGAAAAATTACGCAAATCCTCGTTTTTTTTTTTTTTTTTTTTAAGTGGAGGAGCAAAAAATGTGCAGAGACTGACATAATGCGGATAAATACGGTATAAATAACAATAAAAAAAAGCAAGAAGATTAAAAAAATATGGAAGTCTTGCATGGATTTGCAAGTTAGATAAAGTTTCGGAAAACTCTTTGTTAGAAAGAACAGATGAAGATTCCTGAATGGACGAAGGTCAGGTAAGATGGATGTTTCTGGAAAGAATTTTATGGATGTTTCTGGAAAGAATTTTCGAGTGCTTTTCGAAAGAACGTATGGGTGGTAACTTACTTGTGTATGAAACATTCCCATCTTTGTTGTGATTTTGTAATTTTTTGTGTAGTTATTTTTTAAAGAAAAGGCAGCAGAGAAAGTAAAAATAAATAAATAAAACAAAATAAAATTAAGGAAACAAAAACGTCAGTTTGAAGCAAAAGAAAAGAATGTGTTTATTGGTTTTGCTAAGCTAAAGCGATAATTTTTTTTTTTTTTTACTTCTACGCATACTTTTTTTTAAATAAATCAAAAACTGATATTATATATATGCAAAAATTGTAAAAGTATTAAATCAAACTTAATCACAATGTAAATCACATAATAGTTTCGAATGTTGCATTGAAAAAGGTGGAAATTCTACGTTAAACGCGACAAATTATCGTATTATAACTGGTTTTACAATGTAAAAAAATCATACTTATTATTTCAGTGAAATGAATTATATCGTCTGTTGTGAGCGAAATGTGCATGCCTTTCTTTTTTTTTTCTTATTTTGTATGCCACGTTTACAGCTGTGAATTTTTCTTTTCGACACCAGACAACGCTGCAAAATTTATCATGGAATTTACCATGGAAATTTATCATGGTGCTGGCTTTACGAATATTTACCTCCGTGATTTAATATTTCTATGACTCACTTTGAACGAATCTCTTGTGTTAATTTACGTTAATGGATTGAGATATTACGCTGTTAACCTAATTGCCGCTGAAGTTATCTCAGAAACTATACATTTTTTAATGTAACTCAAATGTAACTCTCAAGCAAACAATGTTTTTGAACGATCTTCCTAAAAATATGTATAACTGTTATGCAATTTTATTTTAAAAAAAATAATTGTGAATAAAAAGGGCCGCTTGGCATATGGAAAAAGAAGCGGTCAGCCCGTATTTGTTTTCTTCAGTCCCATGACTTGCGCCGCTTTTATTATATAGATTACGTATGATAAGATTTAATAGAATAAAGAAAACTTTTATTAATATCTTTTTAAGTTTTGATTCGATTTTCATAAAATTTGAAACGACTCGACAAAATTCTGCAACGATTATATATATTAAATTCCAAACCATTCGGTTGGGTAGTTTTTGCGCTGTTATATGCGGACAGACGGGCGGACCAGACAACGACTATAGGTGCTACGTATTTACATAATTACGAACACACCTAAAAAGTGATATTTCTGTTAAATGATAAACTCTCCGGAGAACCTTATTGAAAATTTTCCTGTCATTCCTGAAATTTTCTCATAACACACGTCGTTTTCAAAACCACTGGCTTAACTACAGCATAAATATTATTTCGACATGGAAATCTGACAATAAGAAAAGAAAAATAACGCGTTTAATAAAATTTAGTTATGACAACAAAATAAATCCTTTGAATCGTTTACACCCGGAGTACAGTGACTTCCTGTGCGGACTTTGTAAAATAATCTCTTTCGTTGAATAAATTGAATTCAGATTTTAACAGAAATTAAACAGGTTACCAAATTAATTCTAAAATAAGTAACTTTTTCGTTAATTCAGTAATTTTTTTTAGGGTTCCGCACTTAAAAATTAAAAACGGAACCATTATAAGATCACTCCTGTGTCAGTCTGTCAGAGCCTTTTTACAAAAAAAACTATGGGACGTGGAAAGTTCAAACTTGGGAAAGATATAAAACCTTTTTACCCACATATTTTCAAATTAATAGCCATTCACAAATATGTTTAGGAAAAAATTAGAAGGGCCAATTAAATTACTTGAAAAAACAAACTTTCTTTTTGTATATCGTGTCGGGTATCATGTGAAAGATCTCGTAATATCGAACGCAAATATACATTTGTTTTAATTTTAGATATTATATTGTCAGACGTATAGTTGAAAATACACTGCAAAAATATGTCCCCCCCTCCTCTATTTCCGAATCTACTGAAACTAAAATTATGGAAAAAATTAGGGGCAGTAGGAGTTTATTTAAACCTTGCAGGAAAACTATAGCGATTTTCCTAGGTCACATAGTTTTTGAGAAAAACACATTTTTCCATTCTGTAGATTTATTGAGTTCGTAGAATATTTCGTTTATTTGCAGAAACACCCAAAAGATATTGGTTACAGAACTGACTATGAGCCATAACTACTGGATTTAAGTTTTAAGCTGTGATATGCATTTAAAATGTTTATTTTTAGAGTATTATGTGGTGTGTATTTCATATACAGGGTTGCACGATATAGGATACGAACATATTACTGACTATGGACAGTAATTCCTGAAAATGATTTTTACTCCGTTTTGGTTTATTTTTTATAGCATATTTAGATATCTCATTTGATTGCATGAACTAAAATGACATTTCTTAACAATATTCTGATAGTGTTGGAAAATGTTTCATAATCTATGCCATGGTGCATGATTTTTCGTTCTTGTTTAAATATACATCAGGAACATTCATTCGCAGTTTTTATTTGTTTACTTTTTTGTATGTGTTTGTTTACGTGAAAGGACATCGCTTTTTGTTTTCAAGGAAATGAAATTTAGTAATGCCGCTCGAGTTCAGAATTATCCAACACTGACACATTTACACCAATAAAACTCTTCTTACTATAACTACTTGTAGGAAAATATTTTGTAATTATACAGTATTATATAGAATAAGTGAAGTGACACTAATGGTCAGTATTCCATACATACTACATTATCCACATGCTTACATACACAAGGTCTCTACTTATATGTTTTGATAGAAACGTCTTACATATTTACATACATAGTTACATACAATAACTTTCAATACGTACAATATGTATAACAACCTTTTTGTAAAAATACTAATGAGAGTAAAAGTGACTAATGAAGAATCTTCCATAATCCTAATTCAAAACACAACAATCTCTAAAATATTTTTTTATGATAAAGGGGCTTTTATCATAAATGACAAGACGTTCTTTCTGCCACTTAAAGTAATAAATAGCTCTAGAGCATGAATAAAGGGAAGATAAGGGTGCACAAATTTTAGGTAGATTTCGTAAGAAATACTACCTATTACATTCTCCCCTAAGTTGGAGTTTTTGGAAAAAATTTGCAGATCTACGCCGATCATGACTCCCAGAACACAAAACCACCCCCAGTTCAAAACTTTAGCTATCTATGTCACTTTTTTATGGACACGATAACTCGAATAATTCTTCACAAATCTCTTCCAAACTGATACATAAAATCAAGGGGCATAAAATCTCGCTCAAGTTTGCTAATGGGCAAAATTGAACCAATGGGGGGGGGGGGGGGGCTTTTTGTGAAAACAGAAAAAACTCCATAATTTCTTAGTTATGATACGTATCGAATCCGTTTGAAGTTATTATTACTTCTAGGAGAAGGGCCGAAAATTTATGTATGACAGATTTTTGATATAATTAAAAATTACCCCAAGGGGAGGGGAGGGGGCTTTTAGAAGAAAAAAATTCATAACTTCGTCAATTCTCAAATCCGCTTAAATTTATTATAAATCCTCTTCATATTATCTAAAACTTTTATACTGACAAATTTTTTATAGGACCAACCCTTATAGCAAAAAAAAAAAAAAAAAAAAAAAAAAAAAAAAAAAAAATCCCTGCCGGCTCCATCTGCAAGCAAGTTAGGTAGTTAGGTTTCGAAGTGGGCGGTTCCAACTGCCGTATCAAGGCAAAAAATGGTAGTTTAATCCGCAATTCCTAACAAAGAGGCGCCCCACGGTCTGCGTCTTCGAAATCTACCTGTGCCTATAGACCGAGCCGTCAGGGATTTTTAACCATGTGCTCAGACCGACATAAGTTAATATCTAGTTCATTTATGGTGGTTGTATATAACAATGTAATTACCTAATTAAAATGAATGCACAAATCGTTGAATATATAAAATTAAAAATTAAAAAATATTTTCCAGCATCTTGCAACAATTCACAAAAATTTTCCATAATGTTATATTATTGCCTATTTGCGTTGATAATTGTGTCTCCACAAGTTTCCGACATGAGCTTCAGGCTAGAAAATTTTATGTTGTAGCGCCTTTGGCTTCTAATTAATCTATACTAATATTATAAAGGAGTAATTCTTGTTTGTTTGTTTGTAGGGGGTAATCTCTGGAACTACCGAACCGATTTCAAAAGTGATGGTGGCAAATTGATGGTGACAACCCCTGCTCCAACATAGGCTATATTTTATGTCGGTGCCACTAACCCCAGGGGGTGCAGGAGCAAAAAACGTTCTAAAATTGCGATTTTTCAGTTATGACACTGGCTGTCAAGCCCTGAGAGCTTGGCAGCCGGTTCTGTATGTATGTATGTACGTACGTAATGCGATAACTCTTCATAGAAATATCCGTTTTCCTTCAAATTTTGTTTATAGGTTCACTGTGTTAAGGCGCTTCCCTGATTAGTTTTCGGGATTGATTGGTTAAGTATAAAAGGGGGGAAACAAGGGGCTAATTCCCCCCCCCCCCTAATTTATATAAATGGGTTTTTCATGCAGAATTATTCCGTTTCCCTTCAAATTTTGTTTATAGGTTCACTGAGTTAAGGCGCTTCCCTGATTAGTTTACGGGTTTGATTAGTTAAGTATAAAGGGGGGGATCGGGGGGGGGGCTAATCCCCCCCCTTAATTTATATAAATGGGTTTTTCATGCAGAATTATTCCGTTTTCCTTCAAATTTTGTTTATAGGTTCATTGGGTTAAGACGCTTCCCTGATTACCTTTCGGGATTGATTGGTTAAGTATAAAGGGGGGGAACAAGGGACTAATTCCCCCCCCTTAATTTATATAAATGGGTTTTTCATGCAGAATTATTCCGTTTTCCTTCAAATTTTGTTTATAGGTTCACTGTGTTAAGGCGCTTCCCTGATTAGTTTTCGGGATTAATTAGTTAATATAAAGGGGGGGGGGATCGGGGGATCTAATCCCCCCCCCCTTAATTTATATAAATGGGTTTTTCATGCAGAATTATTCCGTTTTCCTTCAAATTTTGTTTATAGGTTCATTGGGTTAAGACGCTTCCCTTATTACTTTTCGGGATTGATTGGTTAAGTATAAAGGGGGGAACGGGGGGGCTAATCCCCCCCCTTAATTTATATAAATGGGTTTTTCATGCAGAATTATTCCGTTTTCCTTCAAATTTTGTTTATAGGTTCACTGTGTTAAGGCGCTTGCATGATAATTTTCGGGATTGATTGGCTGAGTATAAAGGGGGGAACGAGGGGGGGGGGGCTAATCCCCCCTTAATTTATATTAATGGGTTTTTCATGCAGAATTATTCCGTTTTCCTTCAAATTTTGTTTATAGGTTCACTGAGTTAAGGCGCTTCCCTGATTAGTTTACGGGTTTGATTAGTTAAGTATAAAGGGGGGGATCGGGGGGTGCTAATCCCCCCCCCTTAATTTATATAAATGGGTTTTTCATGCAGAATTATTCCGTTTTCCTTCAAATTTTGTTTATAGGTTCATTGGGTTAAGACGCTTCCCTGATTACTTTTCGGGATTGATTGGTTAAGTATAAAGGGGGGGAGCAAGGGACTAATTCCCCCCCCCCTTAATTTATATAAATGGGTTTTTCATGCAGAATTATTCCGTTTTCCTTCAAATTTTGTTTATAGGTTCACTGTGTTAAGGCGCTTCCCTGATTAGTTTTCGGGATTAATTAGTTAATATAAAGGGGGGGGGGGATCGGGGGATCTAATCCCCCCCCCTTAATTTATATAAATGGGTTTTTCATGCAGAATTATTCCGTTTTCCTTCAAATTTTGTTTATAGGTTCATTGGGTTAAGACGCTTCCCTGATTACTTTTCGGGATTGATTAGTTAAGTATAAAGGGGGGAACGGGGGGGGGGCTAATCCCCCCCTTAATTTATATAAATGGGTTTTTCATGCAGAATTATTCCGTTTTCCTTCAAATTTTGTTTATAGGTTCACTGTGTTAAGGCGCTTGCATGATAATTTTCGAGATTGATTGGCTGAGTATAAAGGGGGGAACGAGGGGGGGGGGCTAATCCCCCCTTAATTTATATTAATGGGTTTTTCATGCAGAATTATTCCGTTTTCCTTCAAATTTTGTTTATAGGTTCACTGAGTTAAGGCGCTTCCCTGATTAGTTTTCGGGATTGATTAGTTAAGTATAAAGGGGGGATCGGGGGCTAATTCCCCCCCCTTAATTTATATAAATGGGTTTTTCATGCAGAATTATTTCGTTTTCCTTCAAATTTTGTTTATAGGTTCACTGAGTTAAGGCGCTTCCCTGATTAGTTTTCGGGATTGATTAGTTAGGTATAAAGGGGGGGGATCGGAGGGCTAACCCCCCCCCCCTTAATTTATATAAATGGGTTTTTCATGCAGAATTATTCCGTTTTCCTTCAAATTTTGTTTATAGGTTCACTGTGTTAAGGCGCATCCCTGATTAGTTTTCGGGATTGATTGGTTAAGTATAAAGGGGGGGGGACGGGGGGATAATCCCCCCTTAATTTATATAAATGGGTTTTTCATGCAGAATTATTCTATTTGCTTCAAAATTTGTTTATAGGTTCATTGGGTTAAGACGCTTCCCTGATTAGTTTTCGGGATTGATTGATTAAGTATAAAGGGGGGGAACGGGGGCTAATACCCCCCTTAATTTATGTAAATGGGTTTTTCATGCAGAATTATCCCATTTCCTTCAAATTTCATTTATAGGTTCACTGTGTTAAGGCGCATCCCTGATTAGTTTTCGGGATTGATTGGTTAAGTATGAAGGGGGGGAACAAGGGGCTAATTCCCCCTTATCTATACTAATATATAAAGTAGTAAAGATTGCTTGTTTGTTTGTTTGTTTGTTTGTAGAGGGTAATCTCTGGAACCACTGAAGCGATTTTAAAAGTGATGGTGGCAAATTAATGGTGACAATCCCTGCTCCAACATAGGCTATATTTTATGTCGGTGCCACCACCCCCAGGGGGTGCAGGAGCGAAAAACGTTCTAAAATTTCGATTTTTTGTATACTGAAGGAGATAGAAGCATCAAATTTGGTATGGTAGTTACTTATAACATGTAAATGCTCTCTAAGAACAAATTATAAAAACATTCGAAATTTAAAAGGGTGAGATGAGGAAGAAGCGTTCTAAAAACATTCTAAATTACAATTTCTATGGAATCTCTGAAACTACAGAACCGATTTCAAAAGTGATGGTGGCAAATGGATGGTGACAGTCCCTGCTCCAACATATGCTAAATTTTATGTCAGTGCTACTACCCGCAGAGGGTGCAGGAGCGAAAAACCTTCCAAAATTATGATATTTTCAATACTGAAGGAGTTAGGAACGACATTTTGTATGGTCGTTACTTACAAGATTTAAATGCTCTATAAGAACAAAGTCTAAAAAAATTCGAAATTTAAAAGGCTGAAATAAGCAAAAAATTTTCTAAAAACATTCTAAATTACAATTTCTATGGAATCTCTGGAACTACTAAAGCGATTTCAAAAGTGATGGTGGCAAATGGATGGTGACAATCCCTGCTACAACATAGGCTATATTTTATGTCGGTGCCACTACCCCGAGGGGGGTGCAAAAGCGAAAAACGTTCTAAAATTGCGATTTTTGCGATTCTGAAGGAGCTAGAAACTTGAAGTTCGGCATGATTGTTATTTATAAGATCTAAATGCGCTCTAAGAACAAATTCTAAAGAAAAATGATCTAATCATTCTGCGATTTTTCAACTATTGAATTTCTAAAATTACCAAATTTCACCATAGAGTACCATAGCGAAACCTTCACGCGTAAAAAGATAATGATAAGGGCGACGTGTCCTGACGTGTATATTGGCTATAGCACGAGTCACAAGTTATAGTATCCTTATTATTCTGTTAAAATATAAAAGTGAATTATGAAATGTCAATATTTTGTTTGATTAAAGGTTCGTTAAGAGAAATTGACCAGCGTAGCGGGCGTAGCTTGCTAGTCTTCTATAAAATGGTGAGAGAAATTGAATGCAAATATTATTCCGTAGAAGAATATATATTTTGCTTGTGATTACCAGCGCCAAAGGAAGTTAATATTCCGTAAATATATGCTGGATGTTCTTTGACTTCATATGATTAGAAGATCAAAGGCACTTGTCCATTGTTGCCAAAATCGGCCTACAATAACATTATTAAAAATACTTGTTCTCAACCAGAGTTCAGAAATCTGTGTACGTATTGTTGGACATATAGTTGCACATGCAGTTGGACCATCAGTGTCAGTTTGTGGAACCGTTGGGAAATTGTAGGGTCATTCTTCCAACAATAAGCCAATAGAGTACTCTAAATTGGAGCGCTGTTCGGCCAACCAAAAATAACTTCATCGGGCCACATCATACTGCAGTGTGGCCCGACGGGCAGTTAACTATATAAGCATTTAACGTTTGGCCCTTTGTTGGTGAATGGTTTGTTGACCAATTGTACAGAAAAGCAGACATTTCATACTGTTGGCTAACATGTAACTCCAAAGTTAGCCAATACTGCCCCCAAAATTTTGTGCTACTTGGAGTGTTCATAATGACATGAAGTTAGAGCGGCTGATATTTCAGATAATATGCTAAAAAATTAGTAAAATCATGGTATGGAAATATTTCTGCTTACGTTCTTCTGCAGGCGGTATGCTCTATTCACAGTTACAACATTCTCGCCATTCTGGGGAAAAAATAAATTAATATAAACTTTGTATCTAAAGGCCGGAATTATGCATCGACTAACTTAAAACTTCAGTTGAGCAGCTTTTTAATTGGATTCATCATTTGCATAAATTTGATGAAAGATCCAATTTCATTTCGGAAATTATATACTGTTAATAATTTGGTTCAGTATTTCATCAAAACATGGTATCAAAAAAAAGAAAAAAAGCTGCCACCATAAGATGGTGAAACTTTGCTCCAATATTTGGTGCTCCGCGTGTGAGGGTTGAACCATGAACTTGTAAAATATTGAACCATAATCTGATAAAATGTTGGACCACAACGTGGTAATACCGTAAACTGGTAAAATGTTCGGGGTTCGTACGCCTATACCACAATTTTTAATAGAATTTTTCTATTTAATATTTAAATAGCAGAAATTGTAGACACGTCGTTTAATTGCAGGTTTTGTAATACTTTTCTGCATTTAAATAACGCGAAAAATTTTAGTAAAAAATTATGGTAAGAGCGTACGAACCCTGACGTTGAACTACAATTGAACTTTGCAAATAAGGGAAACCGAGACCTCTGTTTAAAGTTTATCTCTATACACTACGGACATAAAAGACTCTGATTATGAACGAAAAATCTCTTAACTTACCACTAGACAAACAGGTGGATACAAATGTTTTCTAAAACAGCATATTGAGAGCCAATAATTTAAAAATCAAGTAAATCCTATTTTGGTTCTTCTACTTATTTTGCACCATCAAATGGTTCAAATTGAACGAAATGTTTCTACAGCGCACAGCACAGTTTATCGGGAATTTTTTGTACAATTTTTTATATATATATTAATCTTGAGTGTATATGAATGTGTCTGCTGTACTGTCTAAGCTTCTTGTCATTATGAACCAAATAACACCATATCTTTGAGTTCGTAAAATTTAATTTCTATTATCTTGTACAATATAAGTAAACGAGCAGCGAAAACCGAGCTATGCTAGGTCAAAATTAGCTTTGAGTTCAAATATCATGACCCGTGACGAAAATGACCCACTAGTCAAATTCTCTCGAACATGTGACTAAGCCAAATTGTCTTCTCGTGCCCGAAACCCGTAGGATATAAAATTTTGTCAAAATAGTTTGAGCAGTTTTTTTAGATGAAATTAGTTTGACCCACAGTGACCCAAAAATGACCCGCTAATCGAATTTTCTCGGACATGTGACCTAGCCCAATGATTTTCTCGTGCCCGAAACTCGTAGGATACAAAATTTAATCAAAATCGTTAGAGCCGTTTTTTAGATAAAATTAACTTGATCCTCGTTGACCCAAAAATGACCCACTAATCGAATGTTCTCAAACATGTGACCCATCCCAATAGTCTTCTCGTGTCCAAAAATGGTAGTATACAAAATTTAGTCAAAATCGTTTGAACCGTTTTTTAGATACAATTAGCTTGACACTGACCCATCGTGACTCAAAATGACCCACTAATCGAATTTTCTCGAACATGTGATCTGGCCCAATGGTTTTCTGGTGCCCCAAAACGGTAGGATACAAAATTTCGTCAAAATCGTTAGAGCTGTTTTTAAGAAATATATATATATATATATATATAATATATATATATATATATATATATATATATATATATATATATATATATATATATAACCACACACACACACCCCAATCATGTGTCATCTAGAGCTAGAAATTTCTTGATAATATATATTATGCCATAAAAAATAGAATGATACAAATAAGTGGGTAGTAAATGATGAAAATGTTTTCTGGTCGACCATGAAAATCCCCGATCTATCGTGACTGTTTTAATTGAGGTCAAACTAAATTTCAAGGTGGGAAGAACAAAAATTAAACTGGACGTCATTGAAAAGTTAAAAATGGTGATTAGTTGAATTTTTATGCAAAATAATTATCACACAGCTATTTTATAATTAGATATTAGAAACAGGTAAAAATAGAAACATTTCTGAAATGTCTTTATTGATGATTGTAGCCGAAAAGAAAGTTATAGCTAATTGCATTTGTACCCCTTGGGGGAAGTTAAATATGTTGTTGCTGATATCAGAATATATGTATCTGCATACGGAAGTCGGTATTAATACAAGGGGAAATGTTCTTTCATATCATAAAAGTAAATTGGCTGATCAAATAAATAGTCATTATGAATTTTTAAATGTTTTAATATTGAAAACATATTAAATAAAGAGATAATGAATAAATTAAACTACGTTTTTAATGTATTAGGTATGTGCAAGCATTATTTCACTTGCACGCGTTATGAAATAACAAATGTAATTTTAGCAGTCAATGTTGTATGATTATGTAACTTAATTATTACTCAGATTTATCTTTTTTTAGCTCACAGGCTATCAAAGCCTGAAATCTTATGTGCCCGCCCGTTCTGTATGTATGTACGTATGCACGTATGTACGTAACGCGATAACTCTTGACAGAAATAACCGTTTTGCTTCCAATTTTGTTTATAGGTTCTTTGTGATAAGGCGCTTCCCTGATTAATTTTGGGGATTGATTGGTTAACTATAAAGGGGGGAACGGGGGGCTAACCCCCCCTTAATTTAGATAAATGGTTTTTTCATGCAGAATTGTCCAATTTTCTTCAAATTTTGTATATAGGTTCATTGTGATAAGGTTTTTTCCTGATTAGTTTTGGGGGTTCATAGGTTAAGTGTAAAGGGGCTAACGGGGGGGCTAATCCTCCCCCTTAATTTAGATAAATGAATTTTTCATGCAGATTTATCCGATTTTCTTCCAATTTTGTTTATAGGTTCCTTGTGATAAGGCGCTTCCCTGATTAGTTTTGGGGATTGATTGGTTAACTATAAAGGAGGGGAACGGGGGGCTAACCCCCCTTAATTTAGATAAATGGTTTTTTCATACAGAATTATCCAATTTTCTTCAAATTTTGTATATAGGTTCATTGTGATAAGGTTCTTTCCTGATTAGTTTTGGGTGTTCATAGGTTAAGTATAAAGGGGCTAACAGGGGGGTTAATCCTCCCCCCTTAATTTAGATAAATGAGTTTTTCATGCAGAGTTATCCGATTTTCTTCAAATTTTGTTTATAGGTTCCTTGTGATAAGGCGTTTCCCTGATTAGTTTTGGGGAGTGATTGGTTAACTATAAAGGGGGGAACGGGGGGCTAACCCCCCTTAATTTAGATAAATGGTTTTTTCATGCAGAATTATCCAATTTTCTTCAAATTTTGTATATAGGTTCATTGTGATAAGATTCTTTCCTGATTAGTTTTGGGGGGTTCATAGGTTAAGTATAAAGGGGCTAACGGGGGAAGGGTTAATCCTCCCCCCTTAATTTAGATAAATGAATTTTTCATGCAGAGTTATCCGATTTTCTTCAAATTTTCTATATGGGCTCATTGTGGTAAGGGGCTTCCCTGATTAGTTTTGGGGGTTCATTGGTGAAGTGTAAAGGAGGGAAACGGGGGCTACCCCCCCCCTTAATTTTGATAAATGGGTTTTCATGCAGAATTATCCGATTTACTTCAAATTTTGTATATAGGCTCATTGTGGTAAGGCACTTCCCTGATTAGTTTTGGGGGTTCACTGGTTAAGTATAAAGGGGGGAACGGTGGGGGGACTAATCCCCCTTAATATAGATAAATGGGTTTTTCAAGCAGAATTATCTGATTTTCTTCAAATTTTATACATATGTTCATTGTGATAAGGCGCTTCCCTGATTTGTTTTGGGGGTTCATTGGTTAAGTATAAAGGGGGGACGGGGGCTACCCCCTTTAATTTAGATAAATGGATTTTTCATGCCGAATTATCCGATTTTCTTCAAATTTTGTATATAGGTTCAGTGTGGTAAGGCGCTTCTCTGTTTAGTTTTAGGGGTTCATTGGTTAATTATAAGAAGGAGAAACGGGGGGATGGTTCCCCCCCCTTAATATATTGTCGATTTCTTCATTTTTCGAGGGCTTATTTCAAATTCTTTGAAATAAGAATATAATTTACAGTTAGTGTGAATAGCCTGTGAGCTCAATGCCGTCAGTTTAACTGGGCAGTTTTCTTTTTTTTTTTTTTTTTTTTTATTAACATTCAAATGAGGAGCTACATCCTGCTTATACGTAGAACTTCAATTCAAAGCTCGTTCAATAAACAATCGGAGAAGTTGTATTAAAAAAAATGAAATAGAAAGTACCAGAAAAATAGCGTAGCAAATTTTAATAATAAATTATAAGCTTAAAAAAAGAAAAAAAATAAGAAAAGAAAAAAGTTTTCAGGCACGTTTGGAACAAGCTTTGTATTATGGATAATATCATAATACTTTTTAGAATGGAAAACTATAGTACATGTGATTTATTGATGTATGTACAGGGTGTACCAAAACGATTGAAAGACGCTTTAATTTTTTCCTGTTGAAGATAGGTAGGTACAGTCAGTTGCAAAAATGCTCAAAATAAGAAGAAAATAAGATTATGTTAATGAAATTGTCCTACATTTATTTCTAAAATTTTAATTTTTTCTAGGGGGGGGGGTCGTACAAAAATTTAAAAAGGATAATTTTTAAAAACATTATATGAAAATTTTATTAACATAATTTTATTTCCTACCTACTGTGAACTTTTGCACTTTACATTTCCTACTAATCTCCAGTGATATTTACATCGATAGAAAGTTTCGTAAAATATTACCTGCGTGTTTCAATTGTTTTGGAACACTCGGTGTATAGACAACAACTTTTAATTATTAACTTGACTTGTTTGGCTATTGTGAAGGTTGGCCATGCTTTCCTCACATCCAGTTCAGTGTTCGTTAATTTCAGACATAAGTTTGGCCTATTATTTAGTTTACTTCTATATTTGATTTTAACGCAGAGTAGTGAAGAAAACGCAATTTCATATAAACAGTAAAAATTTTATTTGTGCTAAACACATAAGCGGAAAATTTTCAGTTTTGCCAAATATCAGATGTTTTCCATTCGTCTCACCAACAAAACTACTAATTTTTCTTTTTGAAAATGTTCTCAAGAATTAAATTAGTGAATGGTTGAACGAGTTCATATTTTCTGTCTCATTAGTGATGGCGATAGGTTGTCTTCCTGGAGCTTTGACTCTCTTTATAGAGAAAGAAAACTAGTCGTTGGGGGCCACCGTAATACTTACCCATCATGGATATGCATAATATAAAATATGAAAATAAAACACATGTAAACT
Organism: Maratus michaelseni; assembly: GCA_963931845.1. NCBI lineage: Eukaryota > Metazoa > Arthropoda > Arachnida > Araneae > Salticidae > Maratus > Maratus michaelseni. The sequence continues at coordinate 24,888,342 of OZ007591.1, forward strand.
ACTTAAATGCATTGCAATTCGAATAAATTCGTGGCTTGATGACATCATAAACTTTAAATGCTCTATTACTGAATTGCGTAAAAGAAACATCCTTACAACTCCGAAATTGATAATCCTATTAACTAAGAGTTTACTGCGTCGGATTAAGAGTCTCATTTCCAATTAAAATATATCTTTGAATTGAAATTTGAATGAAATACAGGGTCACGAAAATTGAAGAGTGTGGCAAATAGGATTTCAAATATCTCGGCAACTCATTATTCGATCGACTTCATTCTTTATGCAAGATTTATGTTTTATTATTGTATTTTATATTCACTCCTTAAAATAAACAATTTCGAAAATTTTTATATACCTTTTATCAGAACGAAAATTTCGAGAGTCCGAAAAAAATAGTTCCGGATAATCGAGGTTACTGAAATTCAATAAGCTTCTTCCCAATTAGATACTAAGTACATACCAAATTTCAAGTCTTTATCTTAATTTATTTGGGAGATAGAGCGTTTACAGACACACAGACAGACGGACGGCAATTTTTTTTCTTCTAAAAATATATTTTTCGTAATCTCCAGTGTCTGAAACATGTAAATCCATCAAAAAAAAAAAAGTTCAATTTTTAAAACGATTGCAAGACTTATCCTATACTAGGTATGATGGGTAAGTAAAAATATATATATATAATTAATATCTATTTTTTAAACTTTTCTAAAACATTATACTGCGGCGCGTCACCCGTACATTCAGGGTGTGACGCCGCACTTGTGCGGGAGATATGCCGCGCTTGTCATAAGAACAAAATGAAATTATAAATAATAAATATTCAAATAAATATTCATATCTGGACTATAATTAATTGTATAAGAACAAAAAGAAGCTAAATGAGTACAATGAAACGTACTAATAGGTTCACATCAGTATTAGTCTGCCTACTTTGTTCACTACGAAACTTATATACTTATTTTTCAAAGATTGGATTTTAATTGTTATTTCAGCAACAGCGTAACATCAGTGTATTAGAGAGGGAAAAGGAAAATAGTGTTTACATTGTTTTATTTGTTAATAGACCTGTTTTTTTTTGTTTGTTTTTTACCGCAATCTATATAAAAAGTGTCGAAAATAGTACAGTCTTCATGTAACAACATTTGACACATGATGCAACGAAGCTAGTCACACTTCCTCTTAGGTTTGGAGTAGTTTTCTACACATTCCTTGCAAAGAACGTCTGCGTCACATGTGTGATCCAATTTTTTATTATTATCATCTTGATATGCATCTTTCTTCGCCTTCTTACTTTTATTTTTTCTCTTTTCTCCTTAGATGTACTGAACTTAATACTGTTTGAACATTCAATGTCTGATGAACGGAATTTTATTAATCGCGCCATCCCGTAAAAAAGAAACTGCGGCATGTATACTGGATAAGCAGTGCGGCATGTATCCCATCTTGTACGGCACAGACGTCGCACATCACAGTTACCTGCCCTCGCAAAGGAAAATGACGTAACCATACATACAGTACTCTAAACAGACGCTACACTTAGTTTTGACTTCGAAATCGTGCATGCATTTAGTAATTTGCGTATAAAAAGTATTTAAGCATAACGTGCTTAAAAGTTTGGACAGTGAAATCATGCCCTTACCTCAAAATAAGGATTGTACAATGTACAGCTACAAGTAAACATCGAAATGGGATTCATTCTATACACTGGTTAAAGTAATCTCATTGCGTACCTATAATGTGCGTCTGACCGTTATCTATAGATAATTGCAAGAAATACAATGGGTGCGGCATCTATCCCGGATGCAGCCACTCTCACGGAGTTACCCTAAACGATTTTTTCTCCCACATACAGTATAAACGATTTTTTCTGAACATTTTGTTTTGTCACAAATTGAGAAAGTTGTAAAATTTCTGAAAGCTTTTGTTTAATTTATTCAGAACACTAAATGTATCAGCCAAATATGCCAGTCGACAAAAGGGAAGACAATTCTTCAACAGCCTACACTAGTCATGAGAAGAAACGCGCAAGCTAATGTTTAGTCTATTGGAAGGTTATTTTCAAATTTCTCGCTAACATTTTAATATTTATAAATGATTTTTTTTTTTTTTTTTTTTTTTTTGCATAGGATAGCTGAGGTCGATCTCTTAACGTTGTTAGTTTTTACTTTTTTTTATTTTGGTTCCAGTTTTTTTTATATAAGGGTCTTTCACTTTCAGAACCGGTTCCAACCGGTTCCAAAATTAAAAATGCTCGCTTAAAAAAAACTGCAACAAAAATCGAAAAAGTAAAAACTAACACCTTTCACACATCATAGAAGCTCACAACTGAAGCTGACATGACTATTTCCAGTTTAATACCAGTCAAATCTTATTCTTATTGCCAAGTTCTAACAATTACACAAACTCAAGGCAGGGTGTAAGTAGGTTTAAGACATCCACTTTACACTTTTGAGAGAAAAAAAATAGATTGTCTCAATTAATTTGCACGGTAAAATATATTAATCTTATTCAGTTTACCATAATGTAAATAGATAAAATAAATGAATTTACTATATCACTTTTTTTTCTTTTTTTACAGTGTTAGATGCATCTTCAAAACCGCCATCTGGGATGCTGATTGGCACTTTTGCAGATTTCGGATCTTTCGATGAGTGCTTGGGTGTGAAGGTATTTCAAAGAGACGGCAAATTGGATTTTCAAGGTAGTTCGTGCGCTATATGGATGAAACCTCCTATACCTCCAATTAGGGAGAAAATAACGTTGGCGAAGATAATGCTTGCTGATGGAGAAGATACAGTAACAATTTTTTTCTTTTAGTATAATATAGAAAAAATCAGTCTTATATCTTAAACCTTTTCCATTTTTAGTGTAAAAGATAAATTTATTTTATTTAAATATCTATATATTTAAATCTAAAAGAGCATTTTGACAAATTCCAATTCCACATGAAATTGACCTCAATGCGCATGCTCCAACTTTTTTCCAAAACCGTAAAATGAACAGTAATAAACAGTAAAATAAGCAGTAAGACGCTACCACGCATGCTCGCTTATTTTACTGTTTATTACTGTTAATTTTACGGTATGATACTGGCAGCTGAGATGTCAGTATTATACCGTAAAATAAACATTTTTTTTTTCTGCAGTGTGAAATTAAGTTTTAAAAATGCAGTTTCCAAATTGTTTACTTATATATGATCTTTCACCTTATTAAACGATGATATTTTGATACAGTATTCTGAATGTGTCAGAAAGCGTTTCATAATCTATTTATGACGCATGATTTTTCTTTCTTGTTAAATTTTGTATTGTGCTTTCAATTCACGCCTTTTCCTTTCAGTTGGGAGCTCAATTTCGAACAGCCTATCGAGCATTAAGTCATAAACACTTCAAATTCCATGTATGTGTTCCTTCATCTTGTTCAGTGAAAGATATCCAACGTATAGCAGGAAAAAGTAATTATAATTATATGTATTTTAAAGTTATAAGCCATTTAATAAAAAAAAAAATCTCCAGTTATTTCAATTATTTGTGCAAATCGTATCGTGTTTTTGTGCTCATATTTTTTAAATTTTACCATTCAACAGTCGCAAGTGACACAGCATTTCATATAGAAGTTCCTAAATGCTATGTTAGAGAAGAAAGTGTACTTCGGCCTGTACATATAGCTGTCATGTAAGTTGAAAAATCTTTTAGGTACTTTCGTGTTATAGCGGCCCCCGAGGATGAATCGCCAAGCGACCAAGATTTATCGCCAAATTATAAAGTATATAGGACATTATAATAATATAGGATGTATATGTCGTAGGCTAATTGGGAAATTCGCCTCTTTGCAAACAGCCTAGGCTCTTTGCAAAGAGTCGGTCTAATTGGAGAATCATTTCCCTTTTCTCAATCAGCCTGATGTTTTTCAGGCTTATTGCAAAGAGCCTAGACAGCGTTAGACTAATTGGAATATGGTCATTTATTTTTCAATCAGCCTGACATATTTTAGACCCATTGCAAAGAGCCTAGATAACGTTAGGCTAATTGAAAAATGACCATGCCTATTTAGAAAATGACCAGTTCTTTGTCAAAATATGGTGTTGTACCCAACACGAACCTGAAAATTCCATTCAAAGTCGACCCGAACCCGACAGAAAATTTCCATCGGACCGTAACCCGATCCTAAAAGGACAAAATAAATTCCTTCGAGTCGCAACCCGAACCGAACCAGAAAACCGAAATCCGAAAACCGAACAGTTAACCCGAAATCCGACACGAAATAAAGAAATGATTCTCCAATTATACCGTCTTTTTGCAAAGAGCCTAGGCTGTTTGCAAAGAGGCGGATTTCCCAATTAGCCTACGACATATATAACACTTCGTGACGTATATGGCCGAGTTATAGTCATTCATAATTGACGCATATATGATGCATATATATGACCTGTATATAAGACGTATATGATGTACATATGTCATTTAAGACGTAAATAATATGTATATAATGACGTATAATGTCACATATATGAGTTTTTGGAGTATATATATGCGTATATAGGATGCATATATAAGGTTTGCGATGATCTTTGCGAAATCATAGCTGCAACCTTGGCATAATCGTAACTGTGGGGGCCGCTATAAACACGAAAGTACCATCTTTTATTCTTACTATTTTATTCATACTTTCCAACTTCGAAAATATAAGACTGTTATAATCAGTGTTTTCGCTGTCTTTTGACTAATCTTAGAAATTTGGCTAATCATTAAAGTACAATTATAGCCAAATTCAAATAATGTTGGTAATAGATTTGTCGTGAAATACTAATTCTAAAATCGTTCCCCAAAGTACCCGTTTTTCTTTTTCAGTATATGTTCCAATTTTTACCAATTGTTTTTAGAATAGTTATTCGCAACTATCAATTACAAAAATTAATAAAACAAGTGTATTTATAGAGCTTTGCAAAGAAGAGAAAAAAAAGTTATAGTCCGATTTATTTCTATAAAGTTTTATGAAAGACAACCTGCATTTAACTCTAGATTCGGGATAGGATGTTAGTGGGTTGAATCAAAACAGATAAATATAAGTATTTTTTAATATGAGTTGAGTTCTTATAAAAAGATGAGTTCTTATAAAAAATATCAAAACAAAAATGTAATGTTGTGTAACTTACACAGAAAACGTTTAATCGTACAATAATATCATTGAGAGCCTTTCCCGAAAAAAAAAAATCTCTCACAATTTGGCGATTTTAATCTTTCGTTTTCTCGCCAAATAAAACATTTTGCCATGATTTGGCGCAATAGCGATTGGCAGCGAGAACCCTGGTTATAATACAGGGTGATTATTAAAAAAAAACTATCCCTATATATGAGCTCCTATCTATCATACCATTGACAGAAACTGAATGAAATTTTGGTTTAAAGTATTTTGAGGTATGCGCTCAAGAACCATATGAAAAACGACAGTTAAACTCTAACAGTTACGGTTACAGTGACAAAATTTCGAAAATTTTAAATGACAACACCTATTGTTTCCTCCGTAGAACATTTTGTTATCCAGGGGGCGCTGCCGAGCGCTCAAGACGGGATGATGCGCGGAGCGGATTCCCATTCCCGCCAGTAGTGATGTTTTTGCTTGAGACGTAAGCGCAGTGTACCAACCACTGCCAGTCAATTTTGTTCTCCTTGTAAATAAATGTAATTAGTTAAGTTTTAACTCCACTTTTTATTGAGTACGAAATGATCATCTTAGTTTTCTTAACGAAATACAGTCCAACGAGATTATCTGAGCTAATGTACGGAACATGTTTTGGTCATTCGAGCCCCAGCGCTCATTTAGAACACTGTAAAGAATCATCGCCCTTGGATTTTTGTATGTAGTTATAGATAATTATAATGGCTACTATTAAAGGTACTGTAATCCTGAATCGGAAACGCGGAAACATACGCAGCCAAGTTACACGTATATCAAATGCAATAAAATCAAAACTTGGCCAGAAAGAATTGGAACTAAAGTTCAATGCACTTCAAACGTTAAAAAAGAAAACAGATGAGTTACGCAACGAGTCGTATTCGGTAATTTCTGATGATGATTTACCGGAATTTGAAAATTCCTTGACGGAGATAGAAGAACAGGTAGAAGTTCTCGAAGTAAGTCTTCTTGATTTAATAAAGCCTAGTGTTTCTAATGTTGAATGTCAAAATAATAATGATAGAATTAATGCTAATGAGTCAAAAATTAAATTGCCGTCAATTAATTTACCCCAATTTTCGGGACGTTACACAGAGTGGTTTAATTTTAAACTACAATTCACCACCTTGATTGATAGCAATGACGAATTAAATGATGCTCAAAAATTATATTATTTACAATCGGCTTTAACAGGCCCTGTGAAACAATTGCAAAACATTGATGATTCTTATGCTTCCTTATTCGAAGCTTTAAAAAAACGATTTGAAAACAAACGGTTAATTGTAAATTCTCATATTTCTGAATTATTGAGTAACAACAAAATAAAAATTGAAAATGCGAAAGAAATACGCAATCTGGTAGATAATTTATTGAGTCATTTGAGGGCTCTGAAACAATTAGGACTAGAAGATAATAACTTATCAGAATCAATTTTAATGTATTTTGTGTTACAAAGAATCGATGATGAGTCAAGAAAGACATTTGAAATGAGTCTTGACTGTAACGACTTGCCTGAATGGAATATTTTTATTGATTTTTTACTGAAAAGAGCTCAAGCTCTCGAAAACATATAAAAAAGTAACACCGTTACGAAACCTAGGTATGAAATTACTCAGAAACAAAAAAGTTTAGTATTACAGAATGACAAATTTAATTGCGCATTATGTAAACAACCTCATATGATATTTCGATGTCAAAGGTACTTAGATTTAGCGGTTCAAGAGAAATTGAACCAAGTAAGGAAGTTGAAGTTATGTTATAACTGTTTATCGTTATCTCACGCTGTTAATCGATGTAACAAATTAAATAATAAGTGTAGGATTTGTTACTCCAACCATCATAGTTCTCTTCATGGAGCTAATTTTTCGAAACCTGCTTATGAAAATAGGCAAGTTAATTGTATTGCAAATGAACCGCAGTTGAAAACGGAAGATAACGTAAATTCTAATTCAATAGAACCCACCACAAATGCGTTAACATTGAGCTGTCAAAACAATTATGATCAAAATTTGTCTTGCTCCAGTTATAATGGGTTGATTTCGACAGCTGTGATTTATTTAAGGGGAAGTAATGATTCTCTTTTTCCTTGTATTGCGATTTTAGATACTGCGAGTAATGTCTCATTGGCCACGTTTTCTGTAGCAGATATGTTAGGGTTGCAAAAATATAAGGTCAAGTCATTAATTACTGGATTAAATGATTCTGTCTGTAAAATTAAAAGCAGAATAAATGTAGAAATTTCCAACAAGGATAGAAGTTTTAAAAAATTATCCAACATGTTTTTGGTTCCTAAAATCACTGATTTAACCCCTTCAAGCGCCGTAGACATTTCTAATCTGCACTTACCACAGAATTTAACCTACGCGAACCCAAGATTTTTTTAACCTCAGCGAATTCAAGTGTTATTAGGAGCAGATGTATATTACGAATTGTTATTAGCTGGTCAAATAAAAATTCCTAAAACTTCTATAATTTTACAAAATTCTCATTTAGGATGGATCGCGGGTGGAACAATACAAGATAGAAATGAAAGTAAAATTCACGTGCCATTTAATAGAAAATCAAGATGAATTAGATTTGAAAACCTTTTGGGACTTAGAGACGTTGGGAATTAAAGATGACCCAAACAGTGTTAAAAACGAGAAAATTTTAGAAAAATTTCATGAAACTGTGCGTTTTGAAAATAATAGATATGAAATCAGTCTCCCTTGGACAAGGGATTGGAACCATTTAGAAAATAATTATAAAACCGCCGAAGCGCGACTCTCAGGTCTTATAAAAAGAATGAAACGTGATACAAAGTTATACGAACAATATTGCAATATTTTGAATGAGTATTTAGAGATGAACATAATTCAAAGTGTACCCAATTTAGAAAACCCTTCAGATAAACCAGTTTTTTACTTACCGCACCATACAGTATTTAGAGAAGATAGTGTTTATACTAAATGTCGAATAGTTTTTGACGCAAGTTCCCATGAAGCAGGACAATTGTCTTTGAACGACTGCCTTGACGCAGGAACTAATTTAAACCTTAATATTTTTCACTTATTGATTTTTTTCAGACTAAACAAAATTGCCTTTCTAGCAGATATAGAGAAGGCTTTTCTACAAATTGCCATAAACGACAAGGACAGGGATGTTCTGAGATTCTTGTTTATAGATAAGAATCCTGTTGACAGTGACGCATTTAATGTTATCGTCTACAGATTTTTACGCCTAACATTTGGCTTGAACTCAAGCCCATTTTTGCTATCTGCTACAATTAAGCATCATCTTAACAAATTTGAAACGGAATATCCAATAACGACAGAAGTACTCCACAATTGTATTTATGTGGACGACTTAATAACCGGGACAGACACAGTCGAAGATGCGGTGAACATTTCGGAACAATCTCATGAAATAATGAAGGAAGCTAGCATGAATTTACGGAAGTGGATTTCGAACAATAAACTGTTAATGGAAATATGGGATAATCGTGGATTTAGTACTATGCCACAACCTTTTGAGGATACTACAATACATAAGGTTTTGGGGATATCGTGGCAACCCAAGCAAGATATACTTTTGATAGATATTGATAATTTGCTCGAATTTTTGCGTAACGCAAAAAATACAAAACGTTTTGTATTACAAGTTGCAGGTAGAATATTTGACCCTCTGGGTCTAATTTCTCCGTATACAATACGAATTAAATGTTTATTTCAAGAACTGTGGAGTAGGAACTTAACGTGGGATGAAGAACTGCCCTCCGATATTACAAAGACGTGGGAACAATGGTGTTCTGAACTTCCCCAGTTGAGAAATCTAAAAATTCAAAGGAATATTTTTCAGTTTCCCGATGACTCCAGTTACACCCTAACTTTGCATACCTTTGCCGATGCCAGCCCAAAAGCATACGGTGCTTCCGTGTATCTACAAATTGATTCACTAAGTGAATCTTCCTTAAATTTGATTACATCAAAATCCAGAGTGGCACCATTGAAAAAAGTGTCACTTCCTAGACTTGAACTTCTAGCAGCATTACTTGCTGCACGCTTAACTTGTGAAGTAAAAACGGTACTAGATCGCAAAGGACCATCGTCTATGTATTTGTGGACAGATTCGCAGATTGTCTTGTACTGGATCAAAGGCTCTGCGAACAGGTGGAAGTCATTTGTGTCGAACCGTGTAAAGGAAATCCAAGCTCTGACAGACCCATCCAGGTGGTTTCACTGTGCAGGGTCCGAGAATCCTGCAGATTTGCTAACAAGAGGTGTCAAGTGTGACTTTCTCGTTCAGAGTTCCAAATGGTGGACTGGACCAGAGTTTTTGAAAGACTTAGATCTGCGTAACAACGACCAGACTTTAGTGATTCCTAACAAGGACATATATATAAACGAACTAAAAAGAGACTCCGTGAACATTATTGATGATGATTTTGTTACATTAACTATTTCTCACGATAAACCGTTAATTAATCATATTTTTGCATGTACTAATAATTTTGTAAAATTAATTCGTATAATGAGTTTTATTTTTAGATTCACCTTCAACTGTCGAACTAAATTGAAGAGAAGAAGTGGACCACTATCCCTCGACGAGGTTCGAGAGGCCGAATCGTTTCTAATTCGGTCAGCACAAAGGGGGGAATTTAGGGAAGAATTAAAATGTCTCGAAAAAGGTAAGCCTGTTCACAATAAAAGTAGATTATCTTCCTTAAACGTATTTGTAGGAGAGGATGGATTAATTAGAGTTGGCGGCCGTTTAGCACATGCAGATTTGCCGCTTAACTCAAAGTTTCCAATTGTTTTGCCTGCCAATCATAAGTTAACGGATATTATTTTAAATTACTTCCATCTCAAATACTTTCATTTAGGCCCACAAGCGTTGCTTTTCCATGTAAGACAAAAATTTTGGCCACTTAATGGCAGGAATAATTGCCGAAGCATTGTTCACAAATGTGTGACATGCTTCAAGAATAAACCTGTTGTCAGCTCCCAATTAATGGCTGATCTGCCGGGAGAACGTGTGACACCAAATTTTGTATTTTCGGTGACAGGTCTGGATTACTGTGGCCCATTTTCTATTAAATTTAAAAATCAAAGGAAGGGCGTATTGAATAAAATTTATGTCGTAGTGTATGTGTGTTTATGCACCAAGGCAATACACCTAGACTTTGTTTCAGATCTCACAACTCAGGCTTTTATAGCTAGTCTAAAACGTTTCTTTGGCAGAAGGGGAAAATGTGCAAAAATCCTATCGGATAATGCAAAAACGTTCATCGGAGCTGACATAGAGTTGAAAAAATTGCATAAACTGATTAGTTTCCCAGATGAGGAATTGTGTAATTTTTTAACCCATGAAGGTGTCAAATGGGAATTTATTCCCCCCAAATCTCCGAAATTTGGTGGCCTCTGGGAGGCGGCTGTAAAATCATTCAAGTTTCATTTAAAACGGGTAATAGGTGATCAAAAATTAACCTTAGAAGAGTTTCTTACTATACTAGCGGAAATTGAGGGAGTTTTGAACTCTCGTCCCCTTACCCCGCTGTCCCCAGATTTCGAAAATTTTGAAACCTTGACACCCTCTCATTTTTTAATCGGTAGACCTATCAGTTCGATCTCCGAACAACCTTTAGATAACATTAATGAAAATAGATTAGCAAAATGGCAGAGAATCACCAAATTTAGTCAACAAATTTGGAAGACTTGGAAGCGCGATTATTTAAATAATCTGCAGCAGAGGGGGAAATGGAAATTTAAAAAGGATGATGTACAGAAAGGAACTTAAGTACTAATAAAGCAGGAAAATTTACCTTCCACCAAATGGCAGGTTGGAAGGATAGTTGAAATTTTTAAGGGAAGGGACAATATAATACGAACCGTAAACTTACGGTTACCAGACGGACGAATTTATAAGAGAAATGTCAGAGATGTCTGTATATTACCAGTTCAGTAACAGATTTCTTTTCTTTCTTTAAGCAATTTTAAGGTATATATTATTTCTGTATGTAATGTTGAATTATAGTGCATTTATGATTGTATTATTATTGTGTATGTAAGTTGTTATATCTTATAATTTTTTCTTTTATGATAATTTTTGGAAATTTATATGTGAATGTATATTGAAATTGCATTTCAATCCCCGGGGGAGTGTTTCCTCCGTAGAACATTTTGTTATCCAGGGGGCGCTGCCGAGCGCTCAAGACGGGATGATGCGCGGAGCGGATTCCCATTCCCGCCAGTAGTGATGTTTTTGCTTGAGACGTAAGCGCAGTGTACCAACCACTGCCAGTCAATTTTGTTCTCCTTGTAAATAAATGTAATTAGTTAAGTTTTAACTCCACTTTTTATTGAGTACGAAATGATCATCTTAGTTTTCTTAACGAAATACAGTCCAACGAGATTACCTGAGCTAATGTACGGAACACCTATTTTTTTATTATTATTGTTACTGGAATGAGATATTCATGGTGAAAAACTATAAAAAAGCGTTAGAACGGTACTTGTAGCACGAAAATCGCCGGCTCTATAGACAGACTAAGAAGAAAAGTGAAAATAACCATTAAGGACAGAGACACAACAAAAAGCAAAGCATTTTATTGTGTTTCACAAAATTTCCACGTCACACACGATGACACTTTGCATGAGGCAGATGATGGAGGATGTACTGAACAATAAAATGTTTTGCTTTCTGTTGCTTCTCTGTCCTTACAGGGTGTTTTCACTTTTCTTCTTAGTCTGTCTAACGACGGCGATTTTCGTGCTACAGGTACCGTTCCAACGCCTTTAATAGTTTTTCACTACGAAGATTAAATTCCAATGAAAAAAAGTAGATGTTGCCATTTGAATTTTTTTATATTTTGTCACTATAACCGTAATTGTTACAGTTTAACTGTTGTTTTTCATATGATTCTTGAGGGCATTATCTCAAAAGACTTTAAATTAAAATTTCATCCAGTTTATGTGAACGGTATGATAGCTATAGGGCTCATATATCGGGATAGTTTTTTTTATAATCACCCTGTATATGTATAAGCATAATATATGCATTCAATCAATGTTGTGCAAACTCACCAAATTAAAAAAAAAACTGATTTAAATTCAAAATCAACTTCTGAAAAATGAATTAAGTTCGCGCGCTCAAATGCAAAATTTATTGAACGAATCCGCTTAACTGAAGCTCACTTTTAAAAAAAAGAGAAAATCATTTAAGTTTCCTATAAAAAAAAAAAAAAAATTATAAGATCATGAGAAAAAGAAAAAAAACATTTTGCTTAATTTCATGAACTTGCTATTATGTCAAAATCTCTTTAATTAATTTAGTGTTGGAATAAAACTTAAAGTAGAGTGGGTAATTTAAATATTGTAATTAATGTAATTAATTTCTGTCATTTAAATTTGAATTCTTAAGTTACTCGAGTTTTTAGCGTTAAATTCTCAGGGTAATTTTCTCTGTAAAATGGGATTTACCACTAAGAACATTAAAGAAGAACTATATCTTTTGGGTAGCTTCCATTACAAAAACTAAGAAGCTATCTATTGCAGCCGCCCAGAAAAAGCAATTCTGACAATTTTCGGTACATACTCATCGATCATGACCTCCAGACCTTGTATATGTATAATATATATACACGAATAAAAATATTAAATAAAAATAAGAAAATTAAAAAAATAATTAAAAAAATAAATTAGGAGGTTAGATGTTAGAGTATGGAGGGGTGGAGGGGTTGTAGGGATAATTAAAATGCAATGATTAATTACAAAAAAAAGCGAGAGAGTGGGTTATTAGTTTATTATGCACCTTTTCATTACATGTTATTGTCTTGCTTATTCTGTACACTTTATTTTTAAACAAAATTCGTTTCATAGTACTTTATATAGTATTTCATTTAATTAACTTATTTTATTTGTTTTAGACAATGTCACTTTATTCACTTCATAAATCATCCCACTTTATTAATAGCTAAATTTGTTTTTTTTTATTTATTTCCTCCTAATTAATTATTATTCTTACAGATTATTTCCTTTCTATATAATACTAATGATTCCTTATCATCTAATAGGCAGTTGTAATCTCATCTACAGAATTTTAATTAACTTCATTGATTTATGTGACACAATGTCATATCTAAATAACTTCCTCAATCATCTTTTTTTAATAACTATATTTGTCCTATTTAAATATTTCCTTCACCCCTTTAATTTTTATTATTATTTGCTGATTATATTTATTGTTATTATTATTATATTATTATTATATTATTATTATATTATTATTATATTATTATTATATAGTAAAACCTCCATAATGGACACTCCCGAATAACAGACACCTCTATTTAACGGACACTTTTCCCATCCCCACTCCCAAAACCTAAATTTTTGTATGTTTAACCTCCGAATAGCGGACAGTAGTTTTGGCGATAAAGGAGGAAAAATGTTTTTTAAAGAGAAAGAAAATGGGAAAAAAGTAAAAAGCCTCTAAATGTATTAGGGCAATGTGTCACAAATGTTGTGACCACAGATAAATGTAGGGGGTGGCCTGGGGAATCTCCCAATTTCACAATGGATTTTGTAGCGATTACTGTTTGATTCTTGAGAGCTAATTGACATACATTATTCAAAGCTTCAAAATATGTTACCATTTTTTATCGTTTTATGAATATATTGAGTTCTACGTACTCTGAATTTAGTGCCTTGTTTGTGATTAATGTTTCGAGAATGACCTCAAAACGAAAGCGATTAACTTTAAAAGAAAAAAAAATTGAAACTGTAAGTGTAAGTGAATCTGAAAAACAGAAATTGAGTTTACAAATACTTACCGAACGTTTTAAAATAATTAAAATACAAGTGGGAGAGATTTTACGAAAGAAGGAAGAAATAAGGAATTTGTGGATTACTAACTCTAACACCAAAAATGTGAAATTGGGGAATACTGATTCCATTGAAATTGATTCGATAATTCTGAATTGGTTTACTTCACTTCGTTCAAAAAAATTCCTCTCAGTGGGCCTTTGATTCAAGAAAAGGCTTTAGAAGTCGCTGAAGAACTCGATTACATGATTTTAAGAACTTTGGGTGGATGGGATGAAAAACTCCGGCTTCGGCACAACATCGCTTTCAAAACAATATGTGGAAAAGCAAAATATGTAGTTCTTAAAAAAGTGGATGATTGACATGAACGACTGCAATCAATTTGAGAAGGTTATGATAAGAGAAACATTTTTTAAGCTGATGAAACCGGACTCTTTTTCAGAATTTTTTGAAATAAGACTTTGTGCTTTAAAAAGGAAGACTGTAATCGGCGAAAAAATTTCAACAGAGCTACTCACTATTTTATTATGTCGCAATTCATTAGGAGAATTTTAAATCCCTCTTATAATTGAAAAATCTCTGAAACCCATGTGTTTCTCAGAGAACATCCAATTAATTAATTTTGTGTTATGTGTAGACCGAATAAAAAAGCGTGGATGACCAGTTCTTTAGTGATTAAATGGTTAACTTCCTTTGATAATAAGATGAAAAAACAAAGAAAAGTTCTCTTGTTTTTGGACAATGCAACTTCTCATCCAAAACATTTGAAATTGGGCAATGTTAAAATTGTGTTTTTCCCCCCCAAAACACAACTTCCGTATGCCAAACCCTTGATCAAGGTGTTATACACAATTGTAAAGCCTGTTACAGAAAACTTTTATTAAGCCACACTCTCTCGAAGTTAGATTCTATGAATACACCTGAGATCTGCCTAAAATTATTTAATGTTCCTGATGTTCTTCACTGTAAAAAAAATTCCCTGAATATAACGAAAATTGTACTGGCAATCGAGACGCCAGTACTATTTCCGTATTTTAACGGAAAAAAAAATCCGTAAATTCCAGGAAATTTTCCGTGATTTCTGAAATATCCGTTTTTAAATTTCCGTTTTATAACAGATATCTTCCGTATTTTTTAGAAATTTTTATGTCGTTAAAATAAATTTTATAGGACCAAAAAAAAAAAAAAACTTATATCTCAATGAACATCTTATAAGGGATAGATACACTTCTTTTTTTTTCCGTTCATTTGCGAGTTTTTAATAAACAACCACCACTTCCCACGACAAGTATCGAACCCTAGACCCTCCGTTTACTACACGAGCGCGCCAGACCACTACACTACGGTTGGACACGTCACTTACTCAAACGTTGTTACTTAATTGAGATGCTTTTAATGATGCAATAACTTGAAGTTCTCATAGTTAGATGGATATTTTTAGAGATCCAATGTTTTTAATATTTTCTTTTCAAAATTGTTCTATATTTTGCTTTATTATTTGATACTTTATAACAGATAAATTTTAATTTTTTATGTATTATATGCGTAAAATATTGTATTAACAGTAATGATTGTTTCTTTTTGCAATAGTACATATACTTTTTAAAATAATTTGTGTGTTGATTTATTTATCTATTCCAGTAAAAACAATAATTTTCTTAAGCAGACGTATTTATTACATGCTATTAAAGTAAATTTTTTTCATCTCTTAGTTTAAAAACTTATGTGAATAAACAAATTTATAATAAATTAAATTATTATATTTAAGCTTTGCTGCAAGCTTTTGTGTATGGTTCTATTAAAATTAATAATTTTTAAAATATCAAAACGAAAAAATAGATTTTTAGAGAAAAATTTGAAATTAATAACTTTAGGATAGGTAAGTTTAAATTAGGACTGAATAATTTAGTTTAAATTAATTTAGTTTAATTTATAAAAAAAATTTACTAACAAAATAAATCGTAAACTTTTATAAAAATGAAGTTTATAATTTTATAAAGTAAACAAAAAGTTATTAATTATTTTTTATAAATTTAAAGTGAAAATTATGAATTTTGTAAAATTATAATTTATAAAATAATAAATTTTAATTTAATTCACAAGAATATAACACAAATCAGTTTAGTTTAATGCCCACATACCGATAATTCGCAAAGATATTATTTTATGAAACCTTAAAAATATTAAAATAAAAAAATAGATTTTTAGAGAAAATTTTGAAATTAATGACTTTGGGATAGATAAGTTTAAATTTGGACTTATTAATTTAGTTTAATTTATAAAATTATAAACTGACGAAATATATTATAAACTTTATAAAATCATAAACTTCATTTTTATGAAAGTAAAGAACAAATTATTAATTAATTAAGAAAAAAATATAAACTTTGTAAAAAATTATAATTTATAAAATAATAAATTTTAGTTTAATTCACAAATTTATAAGACAAATCAGTTTTGTTCAATACAATATACATATCGATAATTTGCAAAGATAATATTTTATGAAACCTTTATTAATAACCTAATAATGCCTCAAGTTAATACAGTTATAAAATTTTAAAACGTCTGTGAAAAAAATCACAATTTAAAGTACTTATAGAGAAAAAAAAGTAGATTTAAAAAAATATTTTTCTGTAATTTATGAAAATAAAATAAATTTCTCGCCAAATTTATCCTACCAACCACGGTTTAATTTACTTATTTATTCATTTTTTGGTCATCGATCATTTTCTGGGGAATTTCTTTTTCTTTTTGCATCATTCTTTTTTTTTTTCTGTCTTCAAATATCATGATCTCTCCCACAAATAAGCGCAATTTTCTCTTACGCTATTTAGTTGTTTGCAATTTCTGAATTAAAATTAAACCATTTAAAGTTCCAACATAAACGCGAAATGTTTATTCACTAGAATTTATTTCTGTTTCTGTATTTTATCTGTTTTATGTTACCTGTCACAAAAAGAAGGTGGGGGGGAGTGCCAAATTGAAACTTTGCCCCGGGCGCAGTTTTCTCTTCGCACGGTCCTGCTTCCCTTAGTTATTAATAAAGATTTTAGGCAACGGTATTTTGGCGTCCCTACACTCTAAAAACGACGTTTTCAAAGCTAAGCAAAAAATACTCACATCTGAGTATGTCGCATAGTCAAAATGGCTCTGAAACCAAATTACTCAAGTTTGAAACTTGTATATATTCATTTCTGAAAACATGCACACACTCAAGAATAAAACCTTAACTTGCTCATATTTGAGTATATCCGTGTTTCAAAATTGAGTTTGAACTGATTCTAATCATTTCTGTGTATGTCCATGTTTCAAAAATAAGTAGGAACTGACCTCTATGTGCTCAGTTTTGAGCATGTTCATGTTTCAATATTCTAAGTATTTCTGGTATTTCAGAATTGAAAGCATTGGGTCGTCATATTTGAGACAAGAAGTTTCATAACAAAATGAAAATATCGATTTACTTAGATTTGAAAGCGTCATTTTTCTCAGTGTAAAAATCGCTCCCTTGTCCCCCTACCCTTCCCGTACTCTACACCACTGGGTTTATCAAGATAGTTTCGGTTCGTTTTCAGTATTCTCGGATAATTAAGAATAAATCGGGTATAATTTAGGTCTAATTCATCATTACTGCTCCTGTAGCAATAACACACGTGTTCTAAGCACAGCAGTCGTTTCTCCAATAGCGTAGACTGCGCGGCGAGTTATGATCGCCCAAGGAGGTTTAAAATAATACGCCTCTCCTTCTGATTACTAGAGTTTTAAAACAGTTTTTTAGCGTACCTAAAATGTTTGCCCGAAAAAATCGCCCCCTTGTCCCTCAATATGCTACGCCACTGTGTCTGAACGATGAGACATTATATATCATCGAGAGAAGCCATTTTGAAAAGTGTATGGTATTTTTGACTTTATCTATAATTTCTTTAATTTTTATCATTTTACTCTCACTTTTTATGGAACATTATTAAAAATCAGCAGAACAAGTGTACTTTTTATATAACGCGTACTTTTTGTAAGTCATTTAAAGTTATATATTTTGTTTTATGTATCATTTTAAATGTAAGAGCATTATCATTCGTTAAAAGTAACCTATAATTCTATATTGTGTATTATTTCACATTTGGCTATGGAAGAAAATGTAGTAATGTTTTAGAGAGATTTTCATTCCGGCAATGACTCTAAATAATCCCGAAATCCCGTTGTTAGAAATTAGTTCATGTGATTGTATTATCTATTTATAAGATATCTGCTTAGAATATCAAGTCAGGTAATAAACAAGCTTCACTCACAAATGAAATAACCACGCAATAGAATCTTGTAGTATGATAATGATTAATAATCCTCACACCATGACTTGACAACATTTAAATGCCATGAAATTTGAATATGATAAACGATGTCTAGGTGATAATCCAAGCACTCAGACTCGACAACTTTCAATGCCGTGGTAATTGCAGATGATCAATGGCAATCTGTAGACCTTCTGAACACCCCATACAATAAATAAAGATTTAATATTTTTAAAAATATTTCGAGAAGAAATGGAACATATTTTTAAAAATGATTCTTAATTCCCCCTACTTTAAATAATGATCTTAATACTCATAAATATTAATGTATAATAGGCACTGTTTTGTAACAAATCTTTTTAGTATTTGCATTTTAGTAATGTCCCCGTGGTAATAGCAGAAAGGAATGTAAAAAAAAAATATATGTGATAAATTTTTATGATTGAAAATTCACACTCCATTTTAAATTAACTCGTATTCAAATGCTTTCTTCAAAATGAAATAAAAATGTATAAATAATTTTTCATTGAAGAATTCTAGTTCATTAAATATTCTCTTCCAGTACATCTTTAAGTGTCCTTTTGTGTTTGGGCATTGCTGGATCTATATTTGAATGGAGAAAGAGGAACTTGGGACAGAAAATATCAAGTAAGTCAACAATTAAATTTTGCTTGTGTTTGTCATATAATATTTTGTCAACAAACTAATATTTAGCAAAACTGTTCTAAATACGAGAAATATCTCTAATTCAATGACAAACAGGTGTTGCGAAAGAAATTACAAATTAAAATAATACTCAATTATTTTACTAGATATCCTTTGTTTTTATGTATAATTCATTCATTTTTGCTTTATTCAGGCTATAGATCAAACTTTTAGCATTACCTTGATATTTACTTAAACAAGAATGGGGCAGGGGTCATCATATAGGCTCTGATTCTGAGTGCAGTAAGGACAATTTAAGTTATATTTTGCTCTCTGCTTTTATTGTATAGGAATTATTGTAATAGGGTGAGCTAGCTAGTTCATGCTTTCTAGTCATTATCAAAATTCATTCGTCAGTTATTCAAATTCAAATAAGATGCTAGAAATGAGGCTCGATGCTAATCAAATATTTATTCTCATTATTTCATAACTGGCCCGCCTAGTAATCATTAAAATTTCTTTATCAATTATTCAGATTCAAATGGGCTACTACACTGCAAAAAATAATTGTTGATTGTACAGTATAAAACTGGCATCCCAGCTGCCAGTATTATACCGTAAAATTAACAGTATTAAACAGTAAAATAAGCAGTAATACGCTGCCGTGCAAGCAGTAATACGCTACCGCGCATGCGCGGTAGCGTATTACTGCTTGCACGGCAGCGTATTACTGCTTATTTTACTGTTTAATACTGTTAATTTTACGGTATAATACTGGCAGCTGGGATGCCAGTTTTATACTGTAAAATCAACAATTATTTTTTGCAGTGTAGACGCGCTGCAATTAAATGGTATCTATTCTTATTATTTTATAATTGATTTAGATAATTTGCAAAGAAACTAAGCAGAAGTTTGATATATAGGGTGTTCCAAAACTGTTTTAACAAATGTTTGAGAGTGCTAAAACACACCTATAGGCAAACACAAATTGCCATACAATACGTGGTCGTAACAAGCTATGAAGCGCCACAATTTTTGAATGTGGTAGAGAACCTGTTTACTAGAAAAAAAAAATTCTAAAATAAGTTTTATGTAATACTAATAGCATAGGAAAACAAATTGAAAAATAAATAGCAAAAAAACATAAATACAGTCATACTTGTTCACTAAACGTATTCGCAAGGGACATAAACATTTTTTAAAAACTGGGCACGATTCGGCATTATACAAAATAATGTACGAATCTGACTGAAAATCTGAAGAAATTACTTTTCTAACCTTTTAAAACATTAAAATACATTACAGCAATTATAATAAGAGTATATTAGTAAAATTTTAGTACACATACATCACCTATTAAAGGTGATTCTCACTTACTACATTCTAGCAGAGATGCCCATTATAAAATCTTGTATGTATATTTATCACCAGTTTATTATTCTTATTACACTATACTACACCATACTACAATGTTTAGGCCTATAACTATAACCTTAACTATACACTTACAAGCTAAAAAGAAAATTACAAAGTAGGACGATTAAACCTTTTCCAAAGATCTAACAAAGGAATTTGTTTCCACTTTTTAACACTTTCCAACCTATAGTTGAAAAGTGTTTATGACTTCGGTTTGTCTGGCCGTATGGCCGTACTCTAACTCCCGTAAATATGCTCGGATTGTCCTGCAATTTTTATATGTTATTGCCATTATCTATAGCATGTTCCCTACACTGCAAAAAATAATTGTTGATTTTACAGTATAAAACTGGCACTGCGTGGTAGCGTGTTACTGCTTCCGCGGCAGCGTATTACTGCTTATTTTACTGTTTAATACTGTTAATTTTACGGTATAATACTGGCAGCTGGGATGCCAGTTTTATACTGTAAAATCAACAATTATTTTTTGCAGTGTATTTCAACTGAAGTGTGTAGCACTTATAGTTTCTTTTACAGGGACACTCAAAATAATTCCTTTACATGACAGTTTATGGGGGAAAATCACTTGCGGTTTATTTTAATGATGTTACACAATTTCAAACACATTGTGATTGACATACATCACGAAGGTGCATTACAGGAAGCTTAATATGGAATAGGGTGAGCATAGCACTAACAGTTACTTTACAGGGACAGTCAAAAGAATTCCGTTGCATTACGTCTATGGAGAAAAATCGTTTGCGGTTTAATTAAATAATGTTTCACTATTTTAAACGCATTGAAATTTATATGCTACAAAATATTGTGTGTATAGCTGTCATCGTTTATTTACAGGGACACACAAAAGAATTCTCTACTGTCTGTTAACAATAATTCCTGGAAGTGCGTTTTAAGTTGTTGAACGCGATTTTAAATTTAACTCACTTTTTGTCTATTACTTGGTGTGTATAAATTCTGTATTTCATATACAGGATAGCACAAAAGTTCGCAAACACATTTCCGTTTATTGACAGAAACTCCAGAAGGAGAATTTTAAACTGTGCTACGCGTTTCCTAACTGAACTAAAATTTAGCATCCTATGTAGTATATAGAAATCTATAGATCCTATACAGGGCTGAATAAAAGTTTTCGGATAATTTTACGAATATTATATATGTTGGAAATATATGTTAGAAATTCCTGAAATTAAGTTTTTAAATATGTTATGCGTTTTCCAAATTGTTTACTTAGATGTTGTCTTTCAGCTTATTAAACGGTAATGATTTGTAAAATTATTTTGGAAGCTTTGGAAAGTGTTACATAATCTATGCTTGACGCATGATTTTTCGTTCTTGTTTGTGGGTGATTCCACTTTTTGTATAGAATACATTACAGAGTACAAATGTATAAGTATTTAGGACGAGTTCCAATCAACTACAAACTGAATTAGGTCATTGATACTCTGAAAGACCTCATCGAGTGCATGAATTTTTATTTTGTTTTCTTCTTCTGCAGCTTCTTCTACATCCTCATCCTCCTCCTCTGATTCAGCATTTTTTACTGATAGAACGGCTGTAGCTGATTCGAAGTTGTAATGATTGGCACGACAGTCATGAATTCTAATAAAGTTGTCCAAATCATTGTATATATAGTATTACACTTTCACTTGCTTCATAAACGACATAAAATCATCTTTCACAAAACACTTGCGCACAATATCCGCTTTAATTTGTTTCCTGTTTATCCAATTCAGTTAAAAGCGTCTAATATAGACACAGATCTCGCCAAAGTGCCAGTAGGTTTCTGCGTTATTTGTTATCAAAGATTGCTTTATCAAGGATGGAACAGTGGCACACCAGAGAACCAGCTGGCATCGCTAAATTTAAATAGCATTCTTTGTCTTATTTAAGGACAGAATTTCTGAGAATTTTTAAGACGAAGAATACTATTAAAATATAGTAGGGGCAGTTGCCCAAATGGTGCGCCACTGTTCCATCACTGCATTTATATACCTCCCGCAGTGTGAATTGAAAGTGTAAAGAATGAGCTGACACATAAATACATAAATATTTTCCAAAAGTCGAGAAGAACAGACTACTCAGCAGCTATCCCCTAACTCAACTAAACACAGGATACGGCACCATACCGGCGTACCTACACAGATTCAAACTGGTGGGAAAACCGGACAATGAGTGCGGTGCGTTAGGAACGCCCAAACACTATCTCACAACCGGTCCACTCACTCAAGCACTCCTTCTGGTCAACATAACCACAAACAACGAAAAACTCTGGAACATACAACTCGCCCAAAACAGATACGTACAAACCAAAGATAAAGCAGTGATCATATGGTTAATAGAAAATATAGACCACATCTCGAAATAAATATGAGGCAGTTCAGCCAAACAGCCTTCCATTTCACCATATAAAACCCCTCCCTTTCGAGGCGAAGTTTGCACGATTTATCTTAAAGGTAAGAAAAAAATTGCCTTGAAAAAAGATCCTTTCACCGCCTCAAACAATTATAAAAAAAAAATAAAAAGCACATCGTGTACCAAAAAAACTAACAAAAAATATAAAATCTAGCTAAATTGAGCACCAAAAAAATTGTATTTCCGTACTACAGTAGAGTGGAAGTCTAATAATAGATGCTTCAAATAATAGTCATATAGTGATGACAGAGACTCATGTATATAAAAGAGTGATGATCAGGAGGTCCATTCACAAATAAAAATCAAACCAATCAAAGTGATAACAGCGAATCAACAATGAAAGACTGATCTCAAACATGAATCCACTGCAAGCGAATTCCTTCCAAACACCACAATGCAGCACAAAGTTTCAGGATGGCAGATGCACCTCTCCGACGAGACATCTCACTTCCAAGTAAACACCAACCTTAATTCCTTCTCCTTATCCTCTAGGATTACGCTCTTCACTGATGGGTCCGGAACAGCCACCGGCGAGGCAGCGGCATTCTGCGCCATGGAAAGTAATGCCATCACCCATTAGTGGGCCTGCAGACAAGATGACCACAATTCTGTTTATCAGACAGAACTCTATGCCATCCTAAAAGCCCTGGACTGGATCCAGATAAACACCACACACCCCTTCGTCCAAATTTATAGTGACAGTCTTTCGGGTCTGTAGGCTATCTATGCACATAGAACCAAGCATCCGCTAATCCTAGAAATCAAACTTAAGTTAAAGTCCCTTCTAAATAGTTTAGCTCTTGGCCACGTTTCAGCGCACACTGGCATTAAAAGTAACGAAATAGCGGACGCACTCGCAAAGGAAACTACAGCTAAATCACACATTGACATTCATCTCTCAATTCCAGCCACATACATAAAACGTTTACTAAAAGCAAAAAAATCTCACGGAATGGCAATCAATCTCGGATAACAGCAACAAAGGTCGATACATATATAATCTAATACCGAAAATCTTAATAACACACTACAACCTCTCCACACACACAACAGCATTTGCCACAGGGCACGGTCCCTTTCGAACATACCTCTACAAATTTAAATATGCAGACACATTCCTTGGCGAATGTGGTGCAGAGGCGTCGGCTCCCCGTTATTATTTCACCTGCCCGGTAACAGCACAATGGCATATTAAGAAGCTTGCATGCAATCCTTCCCAAGGAATGGGTTCCTAATATTATAAAGAGGTATATACACCCTTAACAGAAAGATACATAAAATCTATATTTTTCTGACATAACTCTCTAACCTTACCTAATAGTCGTCAGCTGCCACTCCCAATGCACAACTCCTACTTAGTCCATGCTAACTGTCGCGTAGAGGGTCCTTTCCTGGCAGGGCCGGGTTTCTGGTCTTTGATCATAGTTTGTATTTTTCCAAAACTGTCAATTCCTCCCCTTGTCATGTTTAACGGTGGGTCCAGCTTCGGCTGAAAATTGTAATTTTTTAAAGATCTTAATAAAGGGGACCGGGAGGGGCACTATGCTCTACAGACTTGTACCAGTCTGAGCAGTCCCTCTTAGGCTATCAAATAAAATCAAAGGAATGGCTGATAGACTAGATGCTAATTCACTCAACAACAACGATAAAATAAATCAAGATTCCAGCAAGTGGCAACAATCATCTCATAACACAGACGGATTAATGGCTACAACTGGCTGCACCTCTATAGCGCAACAAGCAACCAAGTGTGCCAAGGCACGAAGAATATAACATATAATCTATCAAAGTGATAACAGCGATTCAGCTATGAAGGACTGATAGCCTTTCTGCTAATTGACTAAAATTCACCAAACAAAGCAAAAAAGTATAAAATCTTTCATGCAGCGAAATATCCCCCGTCAAAACAAACCACAAAGAAACGGCAACCTCCAAATGATAGAGACAAAACATCAAATAACAATGCTTAGGGAAAAACCCTATAGCGCACAAAGGTGAAATCAACTACCGATAATGGCAAAAAGCATCACTTTGAGTAAAAGAAACAACAACGATCAAGTGACAACTCCAACTATTAAGCAACAAAAGTGAAAGAAAGAAGTGAAAATGAGAACTACCCATGATAGAGACAGTTTACACTAAAAACAGTGATTAGCGTAAATACGATCAGTCACAACTCACCCTGACAAAATAAAACCAACCCAAAGACAAGAGTCAAGCAATTGAGAACAGATAAGAGCAAGTTATAAACCCAACCAGGAGCGACGAACAAAAAGTAGTTACCAAAAGAAGGCCAGCAAGTACTCCAGTATCTCACATTCGCCCAGCATGACTTCGCTGCGCTGTGCACGTGCAGTGCCCAATAGACGCAGTAAAACATCAATTACCAACTGACCAACTTAGAAGAAGAAACGAAGGCAACAAGAAGCACGGCAGCGACGACGACCTGGAAGTTTGTCAAATAGATCTCCGCCATGCGGTGATCAGGCGAATCTTGACCCCGCTGCCATGCATCAACCCATTTAGCAAGACAAAAGACGGGTAGGTAGGAGCCTGGTCAGCGGTATATAAAAAAACTCAAAATAATATACATAGACACGACGACAAAAAGAAAAAAAAATTCAACAATTGAGACATGCGAAATTTTTATGCAGAAAAAAATTGCGTTGCAAAGTTAATCAACAAAATGCTAATGGCATGATTTAAAAGAGATAAAAATAGCTTTTAGATAGAAACATATGATTTTTCATTAGCCAGAGTTGAAAAATGCTAATTGTTTACTTATTGTTTCTTTCACTACTTGATCTTAATATATCTTACTTGGAGAAATATGTATTTTTTAGACTTTTCGTCAAAAAAATCGATTGAGATATATTATAATTAACCCATTAATAATAGGGTTTATTATTTTTTATTGGTTCTACTTTATGCATCGTTTTTGACACCATGTCTGTTTTCTGCCGAACAATTCAATATTTTTATTCACAGATCCATTCAATAATTTTATTTAATTCATTAGGTGAATAAAGTTTAATTTTAAAAGATTTAAACGCAAGTAACAATAAATTAAATTAAAAAGTTATACTAGAAATATCTGTGCCATTTTTAACACTTTCCAGCACAGTTGAAAAGAGTTTATGACTTTGGTTTGTCTGTTCGTCAGTCCGTGCTCTAATTCTCATAAATATACTCGGATTGCATTGCAATTTTGTTATGTTATTGATGTTTACTATAGCACGATCGCTATCGAAAATGAAGTGTGTAACACTTGCAGTTCGTTTACAGGATAGTCAAAAGTATTCCATTGCATTTACGGTCAGTGGGGAAAAATTTATATGCATTACTGAGGTTTACTGCAAGATAATTACTGTAGAATATGATGTGCATTTATCGTTCATTTACAGGGACACAGAAAAGGTTTCGGATACAGTGCTATATCCTAAGTACTGTCTATTATCGATAATTGCAGGAAGTGTTTTTTCACACGGTATGCGTTTTTAAGATTAACAAAATTTTCATATACTACGTGGTATGTATAAATGCTATAGAATAGATCATATACAGTGCTACACAAAATAATTCGTCAGCATTACTGAATATCAGCGTGAATTACTTAAAGGTGATGTGTTTTCATGCTGCATTATATTTAATATGCTTAGAGTTGTTTGTAAAATATAAATAAAATTCCACGCAAAGAACTGGATACATGGCCGTCTATGGATGATAATTTCTGGAAATGTGACTTTAGTGGTTAGAAGCGTGTTTTAGCCCGAATTAAATTTAGGCTTAATATGTGGTGTGTATAAAAATCTGTAGGCAATGCATAAAATAATTCAAGTATGTTTCCGCCTATTGGTGGAAATTGCTGAAGGTGAATTTTCAATCTATTATGAATTTTCTTTGTAAACTAATTTTTAGTATACAATGTAAAATATACAAATCTATAGATCAAATAAAGGGTTGCACAAAATAATTGGAGTACTTTTCCGGTTATGGACGGTAACTGCTGCAATCTGGTTTTCAAATGTGTTATGCGTTTTCTAAAATGATTACTAAGGTATCTTATTTACCTTATTAAACAGTGAAGGTTTGTTAAGGTATTCTGAAAGTGTTGAAAAGTGTTTCTTAATCTATGCTTCATGCATGATTTTTCTTTCTTGTTATTATTTCTACTCCTTGTCTTGAAATTAGCGAGTACGTGTTGTTATAAAAAATAAAAAATATATAATTTAACAAATTACAATAACCATTGGGAAGATGCTCTGAAAGTTTAATACATACATATATATATATATATATATATATATTGTCGTACTTCCGTGTTATAGCGGGCCCTACAATTATGATTATGCCAAGGTTGCAGTTATGATTTCGCCAAGATTATCGCAAAGCTTATATATAGGTCTCTTGGCGATTCCTCCTTGGGGGCCGCTATAACACGAAAGTACCAAATTTACAATATATTAATGAAAACAGAAACAAAAAATTTATAAAACGATTTCTCATCCGACGTCAATTTTTGAATTCGGCTTCTTTTCATATCTGATAATTTGCATGTATCCTTTTTGTAACTTTAACATTTTGTAACGATTTTATGCATTCCTATTGCCTATTCAAAGAAAAATTCTTCTAAAGTTACAGAATTTCGTTAAAAACGCCTTAAAAAATAAAGTGACGACGTCAATAAAATGGCGACGTCAAGAGGTCCATTCTCGACCTAAAACAACAGCCATTTTCCCAATGGTTAATAAAATTCACGAATAACTTTTAAGACATTTTTTTTGTTAATGTGTTCTAGAATTTTGTACTGAAGGTTATGAAATGATTTTTGAAATTCGTGTCTTTTGTATTGCAGGCGTCTCGGAAAAAGCACTTGCAGCGTTTTCATTGTCGTCCAATTTTGAACGTTTTGTGTCAGCTCCTGGAGGAACATCTGAACTGAAATGCATACATGGCATAAGAACATTTGCAATATGCTATGTGATACTTGGCCATACTTACGTTTATATGGATTTTGAGGTTCTAAGTAAGTGTTCTGTCTTTGTTAGTACTTACACTGCAAAAAATAATTGTTGATTTTACAGTATAAAACTGGCATCCCAGCTGCCAGTATTATACCGTAAAATTAACAGTATTAAACAGTAAAATAAGCAGTAATACGCTGCCGTGCAAGCAGTAATACGCTACCGCGCATGCGCGGTAGCGTATTACTGCTTGCACGGCAGCGTATTACTGCTTATTTTACTGTTTAATACTGTTAATTTTACGGTATAATACTGGCAGCTGGGATGCCAGTTTTATACTGTAAAATCAACAATTATTTTTTGCAGTGTACAAGTTAGGCTTGTTAAAAAAAAAAAAAAAAAAAAAAAAAAAAAAGTGATTAAAAACAGTAAAACAAAGTTTAAATGATTGTTCCTTAACTTAATAGTAAAACCTCCGAAAAACGGAAACCTTGGGAATACAGTATTTGTTCGCTATTTGGAGATGTCCATCATTCAGAGATGAAAATGTATAAATATATAAATGTTCGGGATTGAAAAATTTCCCGCTAAATAGAGGTGTCCGCTAACTCTGAAGTATCCGTTTTACTGTATATATACTTACTGCTGATGTAATTAAACGAAAGTGGTTTGACACAACCATGCTGTTACTGTGGCAAACCTTTATTGTTATCTACATTTAGCTTTAATCCCATTGTTTCCCATATCGCTCATATTGACAGATAATTGTAGTTATCCTTATATTATAGTTTTTGACGTATCTCTATTAATATATCTATAAATATATTAATATCTATTAATATATTTTATTTACTTATATATCTATAAGTACAGGGTGACAAGAAATAGCTTGGACGAAGTTTCAAACCAAAAATCTGTAACTACCACTAATAGTATAAAGTTATTTTCATAGGGAATTGATTCTAGAAAGCTACTAAACAGGTGTAAGTAAGTTAATTATGATAACCATTATGGTTAACAAACGATCTACCATACCTGAATTACATAAGCAAGGAATGAAACGATGTGAAATTGTTCAACGATTGAAAGTGCCTAAGCAGACGGTTTCATACACAATAAAAAGGTTTAAAGAACTCAGACATGATGGTGACAGGCCAGAAAGAGGAAGAAAGCGCAAAGTTAACACGTCAAGAAACCGGGTAGTTATCAAAAAGCGAGTTCAACGAAATCCTAGGATTTCAAAGAGAAAGGTTGCTAGACAGATGAAGATCAACAGAGAAACCGCACGTTTGATGGCAAGAGTAGAGCTTGGTCTTCACCCTTACAAAAAGAAAGAGGCTCAAAAGCTAACAGCAGAGAACAAACGCACAAGACTTCAAAGGTTGTAAAGAACTGTTAAAGCGGGCCGCAGGTGATCGATGGCAGACATTTGTCTTCACAGATGAGAAACTTTTTTCGATTGAACAAGCTCACAATAGCCGTAATGATAGAGTTTGGTCAGCAGAAGCACCTGGACCTTCTTGCATTGTTGAACGGCGTCAACGACCCCAATCTGTAATGGTTTGGGTGGGATATGTGCTAGTGGGAAAACACCACTTGTTTTTGTTGATCAAGGGATAAAGATTAATCAACAAACATATCGCAAACTCATTTGAAAGAAGTTGTCTTACCTTGGTCGCAAAAATTCTTTGGAAACAAAAGATGGACCTTCCAACAGGATTCCGCACCTGCACACAGAGCTAAAAGCACTCAAGATTGGTGCAAGACACATTTTTCTGACTTCATTGGAGCTCAAGAATGGCCACCGTATTCCCCAGATTTAAACCTGATGATTATTCTGTTTGGTCCATCTTGGAGTGAAGGGTGTGTGCTAATCCTCATAAAACTTTGGAATCCCTAAAGAAATCCTTATGCAAGGAATGGGATAAAATATCAGTAAGTGAGTTGCGGCCCATAGCCGTAAATTTTGTGACACGTTTAAAGCGCTGTATTAAAGCTAAAGGTAGCTACTTTGAAAATTTGTAAATATATTAGACGAAATAATGTATTCATATTTATTTTGAAGTTTGGTCGTAATATTTTCATTAGAATTAAAGTTATAATGTATCATGCGTGTCCAAGTTATTTCTTGTCACCCTGTAAATAAAATAAATAAAAACTATGCACGAATTGTCGACTATTTTAGCAATGTGTGTCAGTACCGTGTACCGTAATAACATATTAAACTTTTCTAGTGTTTTTTTAATTTTTACGTTAAAATTAAAATTGGAGCCCAGAAAGCCAAACAAAAGCTAGGCAGTCTATTATAACATAGTAGACTATTAATGCAAATTATATTACCCTGGCCTGAACACTTTTTCATTCAGTTGTAAACAATTACAACTCGTAGGATTTATTTACCAATTAGAATAACTGTTTTAAAATTAATAAAGTGTAATTACATACTATTTTTAATTCTGGTTAAATCGATACGAGACAACCAGTGAAATATGATCTTTCCAACAAAAAAATAATTGTGAAAATTGTAGCATTTATTCAAAAGATATGCGTCAACATACATTTGAAATAAATCAGTCAAGCGCGAGTGTAACTCGCGCTGAAAGGGTTCCGTACATTGAATTTATTAATTACTATTTATTAATTAATAAACTCCTATTACCCCTAATTTTTTCATAATTTTGTTTCAGTAGGAGAAGGGGGGGGGGGATGTTTTTGCAGTGCACTTTCGACGATATCTCTGAAAATATAATACCTAAAATTAAAACAAATATATTTTTGAGTTCGATGTCTCTGTAGTTTTCCTGAAAGGTTTAAATAAACTTCTACTACCCCTAATTTTTTCATAATTTTAGTTTCAGTAGATTCGGAAATAAAGGGAAGGGGGCATGTTTTTGCAGTGCACTTTCGACGATATCTCTGAAAATATAATACCTAAAATTAAAACAAATATATTTTTGAGTTCGATGTCTCTGTAGTTTTCCTGAAAGGTTTAAATAAACTTCTACTACCCCTAATTTTTTCATAATTTTAGTTTCAGTAGATTCGGAAATAAAGGGAAGGGGGCATGTTTTTGCAGTGCACTTTCGACGATATCTCTGAAAATATAATACCTAAAATTAAAACAAATATATTTTTGAGTTCGATGTCTCTGTAGTTTTCCTGAAAGGTTTAAATAAACTTCTACTACCCCTAATTTTTTCATAATTTTAGTTTCAGTAGATTCGGAAATAAAGGGAAGGGGGCATGTTTTTGCAGTGCACTTTCGACGATATCTCTGAAAATATAATACCTAAAATTAAAACAAATATATTTTTGAGTTCGATGTCTCTGTAGTTTTCCTGAAAGGTTTAAGTAAACTTCTACTACCCCTAATTTTTTCATAATTTTAGTTTCAGTAGATTCGGAAATAAAGGGAAGGGGGCATGTTTTTGCAGTGCACTTTCGACGATATCTCTGAAAATATAATACCTAAAATTAAAACAAATATATTTTTGAGTTCGATGTCTCTGTAGTTTTCCTGAAAGGTTTAAATAAACTTCTACTACCCCTAATTTTTTCACAATTTTAGTTTCAGTAGATTCGGAAATAAAGGGAAGGGGGCATGTTTTTGCAGTGCACTTTCGACGATATCTCTGAAAATAACACATAAAATTAAAACAAATATATATTTTTTTTTCTCGGTATTTCGAGATCTTTCACACGATATGCAAAAAGAAAACTTTTTTTTTTTCAAGTAACTTAATTTGCCTCTTAAATTTTTCCTAAACATATTTGTGAATGGCTAACAATCTGAAAATATGTGGGTAAAAATACTTTATAACTTTCCCAAGCTTGAACTTTCCACGTCCCATAGTTTACGAGAAAAAAAGTCTCTGACAGACGGACAGACAGACCCAGGAGTGATCTTATAATGGCTCCGTTTTTACTTTTTGAGTACGGAACTCCAAAAAGACGTATTCAAACAAATTGCATAATCTCCTTTGTAAGAAGTTCATACAAAGAGAGAGAGAGAAAAACAGGGGAAGAAAGGGGAAGATTTGTTACTCACGGGTAGGGCTTGACAAATGTGGTCGCCAGGTCGCCACTGGCTACCAAGTCCTTTGATCTGATGACCAAGTTATTTAATCTTTCAGGGGTGATTTTGATTTCTGTAAAAAGATGATATAAGAAATGAGCACAAATGGCATTTTCTTTTTCCTCACCTATACTCGTGCGAGGCAAGCAGTGATCTTCCTCTTATCTCGTACTTTTAATGGAAGAACTAAATTGAAAAGACATTTTCCAACTCATGCACAGAAAACACCATTTTTTTTCAGCTATAGCCAGCTAGTATATGTCACATGATTAGAATGTGGGGGGAGAGAGAATATTTCAATAAAACACTAAGAAATAGTGTCAATCCAGCCTCTGTTGCATCTAAAATTGGATACAATACTAAAAAATGATCGAGTTTTTGGTAAGTTTCAAATCTGATTTTTGTGTTTATATAAGCTGTCAACGATTATAAGTTTTATAAGTTTCATTAGAAAGCTCAGTTTTATTATCTTTCTAAATTGTGTACTATTCTAAACTATGTAACTAATAATTCTAAACTGTGCTTGTTATTATTTTTTCTCAATTAATTCATAAAAAAACTCCTGTTTTTTTTCTTAACCAATGACGGGGAAGAGGATGGGGTAAATATATTTTACTGGCGACTAGTATTTTTATTTCTGGCTACCAGATTTTATCAAATTTGTAAAGCCCTGCTCACGGGTACGATAGAAATCGAATGAAATTTCACAGCTTATGAACATTATTTCTGGAATTCATTTTCAATGAGATTCATTTACAAATTCACACAATTTACTAGGAATAAATCATGAAAGTTATTTCTGTAAACTTTGTTTCTAAAAATCACATTTTCAACAATAAAAAGTGTTTATAGGTTTTCCTTTTTTTTATTCAACAATTCCTTAAAAATAAAAATTCTATATGTAAAAAAAATATCCATTATCAAACTAAATTAACAAAAAACGTATTGAATAATTTTAAAACCACATAAAAAGTGCTGAAGATCTAATGTTTAATATTTTAAAGAAGGGCACAATTCAGAAATGTACGTTTGCTTTATAAAATTTTATACTGTAAATTTCCTCTAAATTTCCATTTATTAGATTGTTAAGGAAATCATTAAAAAATCGCATTAAACCCTTAAAAACTGAGTTTTGTTTTCTTTAAAAATTTTAAGCACGCACCAAATTACATGATGTGACCATTATTTCCTAATAGTAACCTTCGTCATATTTTATCGCAGAATTTCTGCCATTAAATAAAGCTAATATTTCTATTCGGAAATACTGGCATTCAAATGAAACGAGGGGCGTGGGTTGGGGGGCAGCTATACTGTAGCCAGGCTATTTTTTTTTAATAGATGAATTTGTATGGAATTGTAAACATGGATGTATGGAATTGTAAATATTATAAATCTGTGATGACTTCTATACTCGTATTAATGTTTATATAAATAAAATGTCTGCTGATCAGGTCACATATTTTAATATGATATGTTTGAAAACAAAAAGATTGATTTTGATACACAAATTTATATATATATATATACTAGGGGGCCTACCCCCTGCGAGCTACGCTCGCCAACCCCCGCTCAGACTTCGAGGCCTCTAAAAACATGACAGCGTGCTTTGTTTTAAAAATATTGGTAAATCTGTAATTGGGGTTCCATGCTTTTAACGTTTTAATGGGTCATTTTTTGATTATCATGGCCTCATACACAGCTGTTGCGACAACGGACGACTGTTTTCGGAATTGATAAGTAAAATCAATAGCAACTTGAAAACCAGCTTGTATAAAATGGTTAGGTTTAAATTGTGGCAACCTGTCGGACTTTTATAACAACGATTTGTATTCTATTCTTCCTTTGCATTTAAGGATGAGAAAAATTCCATCTGTTTGTGAGTAACATTAAGAACCACGGTATTAAAAAGTACTATGTTATAGACATTTTCAGCAACAGATTTTAATTTTCTCTCTATTTTAGTGGACCATCATGCATATTTTCATGTTATTTTAAATATGTAAATTTATTTTAATTAATATGTATATACGAATTTTCTAATAATTATTTATCATACAATATTAATTAAATATTTTGTGCATGCATGCCTGCATTTATTCGGCATCAATTGATGAGATATTTAAACAAATTTGCTATCCGCGATAATTTTACACCATGTTATGTCACTTGAATATTGTCCATAAGAAAATCGGGTACTTTTCCAGTATAGGATCCTTTGCTTTTAGGTTTGGCGTATTTCGAGCTTCAAAAAGGGATAGATTCGTTAATATACATAGATTTGTTGCCAAAAGTTATGAAAACAAACCCAATGAACTTTTGGTACTTTTCTATTATAGGGGTCTTGACGCTTTTTTAAAAAGCTTGGCGCAATTCGGGCATCAGAAAGTGAGATTTGGTGCCAAATGACATAAACAGCCATGGAAACAAATTCGACGATTTTTATGTTTATATGCGTATTTTAATTATACGTATATTATTATTGTTTTTTTCTATACAAATTACTTCTGATTATATATAAAATAGGATAAATGACATTCTACGCTAAACAAATTGTATAAATATTGAAAAAATGCTTCTGTATACGAAATGACAAAGTTAATAGGTTGACAGAAAGTATGTTGCCAAATTTCCTTTTCTGCCAAGGCTATTTTCTCTGTTTCGTCAAGGCTTTGTTATTTATGTGTAAACATATAATTCATTATTAAAAAAGTAATGCTACTGAAATATTCATTTGTTTTAAACTTTAATAGCATTTCTGTAATGTATAGGGAGCATTTTTTTCCTTGCTGCCAATAAAAGAGAGAAAGGAATAAATGTCATTTTACCATAATTGATGTCATATTCTCATTAAAATTGGAAAGAAAACCAAGCAGGATATTTTATTCTCCTTCCGTTCAGTTGGGCAATTATTATTTTATATATTCGTTTCAAATATCCGAATTAGTGATTTTATAAATTCATTTAATTAAATTTTACAAAAGAATAACAAAATGATATCAATAAATAATAAGAAATAAATAAGTATTGCACTGCCGCGCAATAATTACTATGAATTCCTCCTTTCCCCCCTTTCTTTTGCGTTTACATAAATGACGTCATTTGGACGAATGTATTCAAAATATTTTCAGTTTATAAATTAAATTAAATGCTGACAGACGATTGAATCCTGACGATAGAAATGTGATTTTTTTTTCAAATTTTCCTGAAAAACATAATTTAATCACAATCTTGTCTTTATTATCGATTGAAATAAAAGATAAATTCAATTTCAATTTGAAAATGACGAATAAAAAGAAATCAATAATCCCTAGCGGGATCCTTTTCAATTTTTTCCCCTTTTTTGCCACAAAAAACTGAGTAATTAGTTGCCATCATTACAGAAATGTCATTAAAATTAGAAAAAAATTAATATCTCGAAAACTAATTCCAATTTCAAAATTCTATTACCAGTTTTGACATCCGCGGATTTTTATGGACAATTGGTATTAATTTCACCATCAAGCGTTTAGTATTTTATTAAAAATAGCCCTGAAACATAATCAGTCGTTTAATCAGTCGTTTCATAAAATCGTTTCATAAATTCGTTTCATAAAATCGTTTCACAAATTCGTTTCATTAGGATTTTATATATATAGGGTAGATATATATTAAAGATAATTAAAGTTTTCAAGAATTTGAAATATATTTAAACCCATTTATTTTATTCCAGTTTAAAAAAAAAAACTAAGACTTTTGATTATCTGTTTTACGCTTTTCTGAAAAGAAAAAATATTTTGGAGACCAAAAACAGAATTCCCTTGAAAAATTATCAAAACGGATTTCAATCCTTTTCAGATAATTCAAACATTTTTTCGGACAACTCTTCGGATGATTCAAATTTTTTTTTATGTCAGGAAATAAACTCGAAATTAGTTTCTTTAACATAAAAATGTACAGAAATATAGATTTTCTTATCCATTAAAGTGGTGAAACGAAAATTTTAAGATCTCAATAAATTAAGGTGAAATAGATTCAAAATTTTAAACTTCTATAAATTCTTTCTTTTCTTTGTCCTTTTCCCTTTTTACCGTTCATTTGTGTCCTTTCTTTTTTTTCTTTTTAGGTAGCTTTCAATACAAAAAAGTATAAAGCTACCTATTGCAGCCGTTCGGAGGAAAGCAGTTCCGGAAAATTTCGATATATTTTCACCGATCATGACCCCCAGACCCCAAAACCACCCTCCGTTCAAATGTTGATTTATATATATATATCTCCATATATATATATATATATATATATATATCTGACCTATGTCATACGATAACGCTCGTATTTATAAATTAATTTTGATGAAACTAATTGTGTGTATTAAGCTCACAAATGTCTCGACCGAGTTCGTTGGCCAGCTTGGTCCGCCATTTTGTTTCAAGATGGCGGCCATTTAAAAATTTAAAACTAAAATAAATATACAAAAAAGTTAAAAATTCAAATTTATTTTTTAATTAAGTATTAGGCCTTGATACGAGGATTCCAGAGCATTTTTTGGTTTATCACTATCTTAAAAAATGGCTGAGATAGAGCAGTTTGAAATTCTAGGGTGGCTGACATTTTGAAACAAGACAGCACATTACAAAAATGTTCATTGTTGTAATAATTTTTCCAATCATACGCATAAAACTATATATTCATATCCGTTAGCGCCAAATTCTCGCCAAAGTTGGCAACATTTTGCGAAATATCGCCAAATTTGGCGACCAAAATAAGTCTTCATAAATGAAGCCAATTTGGCTATTGCTCAATAATTTGGCGAATTTCTTATTCAAATTCAGTATTAACGAATCTTTTGTAAACGTTTTCTTTGAATTTTAACTTGCTGTTTTCTTGTAACATTAGCTAAAATTTTTAAACGAAGATATAAGGAAGCTACCTTTTCCTCCCGGTACAGGCCGGAAGGACTTTTTTCCTTTATTTTTCTTTCTTTTTTTTTAATAGGCAACTAAGCTATAAATTAAAACTTTTGTACGTAGTTACAAATTATTATTCTCCTTTTTTAATTTTTAACACTTTCCAACCTAGTTGAAAAGTGTTTATGACTTCGGTTTGTCTGGCCGTCTGGCCGTCTGGCCGTCTGGCCGTCTGGCCGTCTGCCGTCTGTCCGTGCTCTAACTCCCGTAAATATGCTCGGATTGCTCTGCAATTTTTATATGTTATAGTCGTTATCTATAGCATGTTCCCTATTTCAACGGAAGTGTGTAGCACTTACAGTTTTTTTACAGGGGCACTCAAAAGAATTCCATTACATTGCGGTCTATGGGGGAAAATCATTTGCGGTTTATTTAAATAATGTTTCACTATTTTAAACGCATTGAAATTTATATATATCACTAAGGTGTATTAGAAGAAGCTTAACATGGAATAGGGTGTGCATAGCTCTTATACTTACTGTACAGGGACAGTCAAAAGAATTCCGTTACATTACGTCTATGGAGAAAAATCGTCTGCGGTTTATTTAAATAATGTTTCCCTATTTAAAACGCATTGAAATTTATATGAGGTGCATTACAAGAGGCTTACTACAGAATATCGTGTGTATAGCAGTTATCGTTCATTTACAGGGACACACAAAAGAATTCTCTACTGTGTGTTAACAATAATTCCTCGAAGTGCGTTTTAAGTTACTGAAAGCGATTTTAATTTTAACTCGCTTTTTGTCTATTACGTGGTGTGTATAAATTCTGTAGATCCTATACAGGGCAGCACAAAAGTTCGCGAACACATTTCCGTATTATTTAACTCCAGACGGAGAATTTTAAACTGTGCTACGCGTTTCCTAACTGAACTAAAATTTATTATCCTATGTAGTATATATACAAATCTATAGATCCTATACAGGGCTGAATAAAAGTATTCGGATTACTTAGATGTTATCTTTTAGCTTATTAAACGGTATGATTTGTAAACTTATTTTGGAAGCGTTGGAAAGTGTTACATAATCTATGCTTGAAGCATGATTTTTCGTTCTTGTTTCAATATTAATATTTGTAATTCTGATTTTCTTCTTTTTTATTATTATTTTAAACACTGTAATAACTCTTTAGTAATTATGTGTGTATTAATGTATATAATATGCATTGTATTCATTTCAGCTCGTTTAATCTGCTAATAACTCGTTTATATTATAGAGGATCCAGTTCACGTTCAAACGTGGTTTGGTACTTTGGCTTTTGAATTAATACATAATGGATGGCTGGGGGTAGAAGTTTTTTTCTTGATTAGGTAAGTTTATAAGTCAGTTTGCTTGAGTAACATATATACTTGAACACATTTGTGTTTGCTTCGTATATGCGCATCACAATATGTTTCTAAGACTCTCTTGAATAAGTTATTTCAATAAAAATGGAATTAAAGCGGAAAAAGTGAAATAGAGAAGAAGTTCTACTTTTCTAGATTTTCTGTACTTTTACCCGCTAAATGTTAATAAATCAGCGTTTTAGTTACAAGCCAGACATTTACTGTCGCCTTACTAGGTTACTGTAGAAATATTTATAACAATAGAATCCTGTGAATCCCTATTATTAACGAACAAGATGTTGCCATTTTTTACATCAGAATATTTAGATGGTAAATTAAGTTTTGGTATGATCTTTGATCATATATCAGTTTATAAATATGAAATTCCCGATACACGTGTTTAAAACAGCATTTTAATTTAAAAACTTCGCATTAATTTTTAATAATATAATAATATAATATAATAGTTTTTCGCAGTAATTTTTAGCTACATGTATTATGGTAAAATAGTATGCAAATGATGATTTTAATTCTCTGAACTGCAAAAATATATCCATCTTTCTACTGTCAAAAGGATTAAGTCACTTCGGAAAAAAACCCGCGAGTCCTTGAACTGATTTTATATAGGAGAGATTATCTCGCCTACAGCAAATAAATATGCAAACTTTGCAACAATAACATGTTTACGGACCAACTGAAGACCAGTAACTTTCATTTTTTTTTGTCTTATGCACTAAAAGTTTTTTTCCCTTGGTTTTCTACTGATCATTTCCTCTTTGGTGACAAGTAACTGGCCTTGATAGTGTATTAAAATTATAATGTCCATTACTTTTGACACTTTCATGTTATGGGGTAATTCATGCAGGATATAGTAACTTCCACCCAAAGAAAGTATCTCACTCTGAAATAAGAATACAAATCATTAATCTTCTTAATATTCACTTTGATATCAAGATGTCGCAAGTGTCCGCCATTTGCATCTAAATCGAGCTAACTTGTCATTGCAAATTTCCATTTGTGCATAACAGCATGTTAGTGGTTCTTACAAAGTTTTTTTTTTCTATTCGGAAGTATGTTATGCTTTACGTTGCATAGCATTACAAATGATTCTCTAAAATGACTCGCTAAAAAACTATCTCGCAATGATAACTATATATGTAGAATATAATATATATATATATATATATATATATATATATATATATTTAAAGTTCTCTATATTTTTTTTCAATTTAATTTACATATTCCCATATTAAAATGCTTTTTCTTTATTTTCCCTAGCTCAAAGATTCAATTGTTTCTACGCCTGGTAGCTTAACTTAACCGTTTCAAAATTCATTCCATTTTAGCTGTCATAAGTCTCGTTTTCACATTCAAGGGTACAGCGTTCCGGGATTTTTCGCGGCGATTTCAGTGCTTTATTACATCATTTTTCCCTGCGGCATTGAAGAGCTCCGTCAAGAGCGTTGATTGGCCGCGGCCATTTTCCGCAATGCGGTTTTTCCATCTCTGTGTTTTCTTACGCACTGACGATAAAAGCGGATGCATTTATTTGTAAGA
The DNA here is from genome assembly GCA_963931845.1 of Maratus michaelseni. Classification (NCBI taxonomy): domain Eukaryota; kingdom Metazoa; phylum Arthropoda; class Arachnida; order Araneae; family Salticidae; genus Maratus; species Maratus michaelseni. The sequence continues at coordinate 24,927,970 of OZ007591.1, forward strand.
AGTCATTCAAATAAATTTCAATTACAGCAGAATAAATTTTCTCTCCAATCTGTAGTACCCATTTAATATAAGAAAAACCATTGAGATTGTAACACGTAAAAATGCAATATGTAATGATGCAGCAGCAGTTAACTTACCAAAATTAGTTCCTCCATGGTTACGAGTACGGAAATAAACATCAACAAACAAAAATTTAAAAAAAAACGCGAGTAATCTGAGAGAGAATGTGAAAAACGTGAATGACGACGTTTCAAATCATTGCATTATAAATCGCGCAACTGTAGAATATTCTCATTTGATTTGATAAGGTCTTCAGTGAAGCCGAAACATGTAGACAGTTTATATATGAAAACTTTAATGGTTTTTATTTAAACAGGTTTTAAATACTTGGAGATTTGATTAACAAATACGCTCAATGCAAATAAGCAATGATTCATTTAAGTGGCGACTGTTTTAGCATATATGGGAGGTAATCTTGCAGTAAACGATATCTTCTTTCTTATTCTATCCTAATAGGCTGAAGTTCTCTTTGATTTTCAAAAATAGCAGGCGCACAGTGGAGTATTTGAGATAAAATCCTGGCCAAAATTACTTTTTCTTTTCATGTGTTTTAAAATCAAAACCATTGCTGTTGATTTACTATTAGTAAATACAGTTAATCAATGTTATATATACATAAATGTATGGATTTATTTATAAAATATATAATACAACGTTTACTTAATTGTTTACTGTTTATAAGCGGAAAACAATTGTTGATCGGTTTGTTTTATTTACAAGTGATATTTAATCAAATGTGGTTATTTTACCATACAACATAAAAGTTTAATTATTTATATAAGCCTGTGTATATAATTTATATATATATTACTTGAATTTAGAATTTAGAAAATTTGAATCTTTATAGTATAGAGATGCTTATTTTTGAGGGTATTTAATAGATTAATAACCCCTCCCCCCCCCAAAAAAAAAAAGGCAACAATATGCGGATTCTTTTTTTTTTTTTTAATTTGACTTCAAAACTATAACCAATACGATTACAATTCAAAAAGGGTCAGACAAACCCCGACACAGATTTAAAAAGGTTTGAATATATTAGATAATATATTTCAATAAATTACAGTGATGGCCAAAAGTGTGGACATTTTTTGAAAGTTTCATGTTTTTCAACTTTGTGTGCTTGTAGAATATATTAATTTTCACTTAAATACAAACGTTTATATATCAAATTGAAGGTAATTTAATGTAGAATTGAATAATAAAAACAGTATTACAATATCTGTATTACAAAAAACGTTATGCAACTAATAGTAAGATCTATCTTAGATTTGCATTTTTTTTAAAGTGATACTTACACAATCAATACTTAGTAGGATAACCCTTATTTTTTAAGACAGCTTCACAGCGTCTTTTCATCGAGTGAACGAGTGTTTGGAGTTCATCTTTCGTAATCACATGGTGCCAAGAATCAATTATAGCTTCAATAAGTTGTCTTTTATTGGATGGACGTTTTTTTCGTACAAGAATTTTCAAACGTCGCCACAAATTTTCAATTGGATTGAGATCAGGGCTGTTTCCTGGCCATGGTAATATATCTATGCCTTTATTTTGAAACCATGCTTTGCATACTTTTGCTATGTGGCATGGAGCTGAATCCTGCTGAAAAATAAATGGTGCGTTGTTGGGAAAGAGATCCCTGATGGAAGGTATCCATTTTGGTTCCAGGACAGTTTCGATGTATTTTTTGGCATTCAGGATGCCATCAATCACTTGAATTCGGCCCACACCATCTGCAGACATACATGCCCAAATCATGACATTTGTTGGGTTTTTTGTAGTTGCTTCAATGCAATCAGGATGAAGTGCTTCTCCTACTCTACGTCTCACGTATTTTCTACCACCACTACCAAAGAGCGATATTTGTCTCTCATCGCTCCAGATTATTTGCTTCCATTGATTTTCTGACCATTTAATGTGTTCTTTTGCTCACTTAACTCGTTTTTCGCGTTGCTTTTGATTTAAATATGGTTTTTTTCTTGGAATTCTAGCTTGTAGTCCAAATCCTGATAACCTTCTTCTTATTGTTCTTGAATTTACTGCATTACCCGCTGCATTCATTTCACATCTAATGGCATCTGATGAAATCTTTCTATCTTGAAAGCATAGCCGTTTAATTTTTCTATCGGCAGTAGCACTTGTGCATTTTGTTCGGCCTGATTTGGCCTTGTTTTCGACTGATTTCGTTTTTTCATAACGTAAACAGAACTTTCGTACACCAGAACAAGTCACTGAACCACCAACTTGTCTTGCAATTTCAGCATAAGAGAGGCCATTTTCTCTTAATATGACAATTCGGCTTCTTTTTGTAGATGTCCAATTAGTTCTTCTTGTTGATGACATTGTTTAAAATTAGTTTAATTAAAAAAAAGGACTTTAAATATTCAAAAACAGCAATACTCTATTTAATTGTACTAGTATACATCATTCCGCAAAATATTTCCACAACAATAACTCTTTTACCATCCAAATAACCTAAACTATAGATACAGACATTTGATTGGGCCACAGAACAGTGTTTGTGATTGGCTAGTACGCTTTTATTATAAAACACGTCCTTATTCAAAACGATTTGTGTTTGTTTGTTCTACTAAAATGGGTATAACTTTTTTTTTAATACAGATATTGTAATACTGTTTTTATTATTAAATTCTACATTAAATTACCTTCAATTTGATATATAAACGTTTGTATTTAAGTGAAAATTAATATATTGTACAAGCACACAAAGTTGAAAAACATGAAACTTTCAAAAAATGTCCAAACTTTTGGCCACCACTGTATATCTAAAAAAGCTTAAAAATAAACCATTTTCAATTTTAATCGTTTTTATTATATGAAAAATAAAACTATTTAAATGCATATATCAAAGTATACATTTAAACACAATAACAAAGCTGAAACATGAGAAAAAAGCACGTCTTCTCACAAAGAAACGTTCACTTCAACTGAGGCTAGGAGCCACCGGATATGAATCATGCTCTTGAAATGGTCATAGATCGACACACCAGTTAGTCAGCTATTATAAAATATGCGTTTTACAATTGTTAAGCAAATTTTAATGTCTACCTTTTTGGGCAGGATTTTGTATGAATTACTCCTCAATGAGGCGTCACAAAAATTAAGGATTAGATGATATTAAGAGCCTACACTAGTCACGCGAAGAAACGCTCCAGCTAGTGTTAAGTCTATGGGAAGGTTATCGCGCGATTTCTCGCTCGCATTTTAATATTTTTAAATGATTTTTTTTTTTTTTTTGCATAGGATAGCTGAAGTCGATCTCTAACGTTGTTAGTTTTTACTTTTTCGATTTTGGTACCAGTTTTTTTTTATATAAGGGTAATTTCACTTTCAGAACCGGTTCCAACTGGTTCCAAAATTGAAAATGTCCGCTTATAAAAAAAAACCGTAACCAAAATCGAAAAATTAGAAACTAACAACGTTAGAGATCGACCTCAGCTATACTATGCAAAAAAAAAAAAAAAATCATTTAAAAATATTAAAATGCGAGCGAGAAATCGCGCGATAACCTTCCCATAGACTTAACATTAGCTGGAGCGTTTCTTCGCGTGACTAGCGTAGGCTCTTAAGCAGAATACGCAAATATATGATCAGACGCTGCTACTTTTAACAAAACCAAAATAAATTAATAAAAATAAACTTTCACGGCATTACAAAATCTTTGCAGTAAAATGCTTTATAGTTTTGTTAATAGGGATTCACTCAAGCGAAAACCTAATTATGTGACTCTTGGTTACGGATTATTTCAAAGTGGATTGATTTCTTGAATAATTCTCCATCTCTTCATCTTTTGTAACCTTTCCTTCAAAACACACGGAGTAAGGAAAAGGTTGTTTAGAACTTCACGGTTGGTTATTTTTGAATTATTCAAATGGAGGCTGCTACAAAATAAATAAATAAATAAATAAAAATTAGAGATCAAATCTGTTACGTGCCCTTTATGATTTAAAGTCTTTTAAAAGATTAAAGGCCGCATAATTACTCTTACATCGTTTTTTTTCCTAGCATCGTAATTTTTCATAATCATGAAACTGAATAATAATAATAATTTTAATACACATTCTATTTATAGTTAGTAAATTAGATTAGGAAAAAATCCCATACAATTTATTATTTCAAACTTCAGTCGTTTATTGATATTGAAAAATAGGCTAGAAATCTAAATATGTAATGGAGAGATTTTTAAATTAAAATGACTAGAGACACATACAGGCGTACATAAATATGTAAAGTGTTTTTTTTTCAAACTTTCTAACATAGTTGAAAAGTGTTTATGAATTCGGTTTGTCTGTCTATCTGCCATTTGTCTATCGTCTGTCTGCCGTCTGTTTGTCGTTTGTCTGCCGTCTGTCTGTCTGTATGTGTTCTAACTCGCGTAAATATGCACGAATTGTAATGCAATTAATATATGTTATTGATATTTACTATATGGCATGTTTAGTATTGAAAATGAAGTGTGTAGCATTTATAGTTCATTTACAGGGACGCTCAAAAGAATCCCGTTATATTACGATCTATGGGTGAAAATCGTTTATTTGTATTTTAATGATGTTACACTACTTCAAACATATTGAAATTGATATATATATATCATTGAGGTGCACTACAAGAGATATATAGAATATGGTAGGCATAGCATTCATCGTCCATTTATACAATTACAGGGACACTTATGCATTGCTGGAAGGTCGTTTTCAGTTGTGGTGCGAGTTTTTATATTTAACTATTTTTTTACGTATTACTTAGTGTGAATAAATATTATAGGTATAGATCATATACATGGCAGTACAAAAGATATCGAATGCATTTCGGTTTACTGACGGAAATTGCTGAAAAGGAATTTTTAACTATGCTATGCGTTTCCTAACTGATCTAAATTTCAGCATACTATATAGTATATATACAAATTTGTAGATCATATACAGGGCTGCAAAAAAGAATTCGGTTAGTTTTACGACTATTGATAGTAGTTGCTGAAACTGGTTTTCAAATTTGTTATGCATTTTCAAATTGTTGACTTAAGACATCACTTTCATTAATCGGTAAAGTTTTGTTAAATTATTCTGGAAGTGTTGGAAAGTGTTTTATAATCTATGCTTGACGCAGGATTTTTCGCTCTCTTTTCATGTTGATGTCATTTTCAGGAGGTAGAAATTATTATTTAAAATTATTTATTGAAATTTTAAGGTTAATTTTTTTATTTAAAAAAAATTATATTGTTTTTAGGTCAGTTTTTTAACACCCCCCCCCCCTTCTGCGGGACCAGCGTTCTGTACACAAATTTTATTCGGTTGGCACCACTTCTTTACTTTCTTCTATCTTTATAAAAAAAGAAAGTTTTCGGAAAAATTCGCAAAAAATTTTGACTTCCTGTTTTCAACGGATTTATACTTTTTGATAGTCCCTGAACACGATTTGACTCTTTTTGGAAAATGTCTGTCCATGAGTATGTGAGTCTCTGTGTCTGTATGTGACACAAATTTTGTGAGCGCACTATCTCAATAACTTGTACACGGAAGTTAATCAAACTTAAGATTCTCAAACCTTGACATAAATTGGTGCCGATTAGGTTTTAGCGTAAATCACCCAACAGGTGGCGCTGCTATGTTGCATTTTTCACGATTTCCTTGATAGTTATAGCTCCAGAACTAATCCATAGAATTTAATCAAACTTCATATTCAGTTAGACCTTGACCTAAATAGATGTTGATTAGGTTTTGGTGTAAATCGCCCAACAGGTGGCGTTGCTATGCTGCATTTTTCACGATTTCCGCGATAGCTATATCTCAAGAATGTTACATGGAATGTTACATCTCATGAATGTTACATGGAATTTCATCAAACTTCATATTCTCTTAGACCTTGACATAAATAGATCTTTATTAGGTTTGAGTGTATATCACTCAACAGGTGTCGCTGCTATGCTCTGTTTTTCACCCGCCATAGCTATATCTCAAGAACGAATACTGTTATTTAATTTTTGTTGCAGACGGTTTGACTTACGTTAAAGAAAGTTTTGTGATTGCCGCAATATATAGTTTTAGACTCTTACCTGTACTTAATTACGGAAATTCCCAAATTAAATAAGGAAAATATTACTTTACGGTAGTTTCATGTTGTAGCGACCCCCGAGGATGAATTGCCAAGCGACTAAGATTTATCGCCAAATTATAAAACATATATGCCATTATAATAATATATGATGTATATAACATTTCTTAACGTCATATATGACGTATATATATGACGTGTATAAGATGTATATGATGTATATATGTCATATAAGACGTAAATAATATGAATATAATGATGTTTTAGAAGTATATATATGCGTATGTATGAGGCAATAAGCTTTGCTATGATCTTGGCGAAATCGTAAACGGATTTTTTTCAATGAATTTTCTAATTTTTATGTTTTAACTTGGGAAATTTTAGACATTGTGGCTTTATAAAGCAGTTAATAAAGTCAAAATTTGTGTATTCAGTTGTTGCCCTATTTGTGGTTTTAACCGTAAAAAAAATTTCTTTTAGGTCCAAGTCATTTGCGTAAACTTGCCCAGGGAGCGGGGCACGTTTACGCATATTCTAAGTGATACCAAAGAGTAAGTGAAATAAATATTTAATCAAATTGAGATGTTTTATTTATTACTTAAAACACTGTTTAAAAACAAAAACAAAATAAAGAGAATTAATTAAAGAACATTTTATAGGCTAAACTGAAAACATAGGGCTTATTGCTAAACAGAAACTACTTAGTTATCTTCACTGTTACAGTTTTTACAAACAAAAAATAAAGTATTTCATTTTGCACGCTTGTCATGGGACCACCTTTTGCATCTAAGACATTGAACCCAGTCTTGTCCTTTTTTGGATCGGTAATCACAGTAAGAACGTGCGTAAAGGTGCCCCGATGTCAATGCGTAAACGTGCCCCGTCGCCATGTTTGGATTTATTTTTAACGTGCAACGAAAATTAATAACATTTCTGTTCATACAAATACAGTTCTCAAAAAAGGATAAAATTCTGCTAATGTTCATATATTTGTTTATCCTTAACTAAATATTATTAGTTCACAATAAGTTTCAATAAGTTCAACACTAAATTTACTCACCTTGAAAGAAAACAGGTTATCCTTTCCGCATGCTAGATCGAAGCTCGACTGACGCTCAAAAACTTGTGAGAATACCCGCTAGGGAGCAGCATCAATCTTTTATGACTGGTGGGGCGCCAGTTATAACTCGTTTCGGAAAAAGTGCACTGCGTAAACGTGCCCCATGCGTAAACGTGCCCCGGTCTACCCTACCTACTTTTCTTTAATACTGGTACCAAATCAATTGCTGTATGCACCTTTTGAAACAAATATGTACTCATGGTGCCAAAAGGTTAAAGAAAGTTTTAGGTCAGCCACATCTGAGATCTCAAAAACAGTAGGGGAATGTAGGGTAAAACCGGGTAGGCGGGTCAAACTGGGTATCCTGTTTTCTCGCTGATGGGTGCTGCCCTATGAACAGAACCCTTCTTAACTACATCCCTTAGCGTCCCCTGGCAGTGTGCCATCGGATTTCGAAGTGAGTTAATCACTGTGTCCGTGCAGTGCAATTGGAAAAAAAAATTACCTCACAAGTTTTAATTTTCTGCTTTTCAAATAAACTCAGCCTGACTGATCGATTTAGGTAAATACACCACTGTTTCCTACAGATTTCACACGATATTTTGATGCCAAATAGAAGTGTGTACTTTAAATAAAATATCACATTTAATCAGACATAAAAGTTACATAAAATACACATAAAACATTAAAAAATACTGCAAACGTTTCAGGCTATAATTTAGCCCCTCATCAGTGCAACTACGTACGTTGACGGAGAATTTTCAACCATGTTTACAGTTAATAAAGTTAACCAGTTAAAACTTGAAATTTTTTGACGAACTTCCATTAGAGCAAGATCGTGTACTCAGGTGGAACAGCACAAGATTCATTAATTGTCGAAGTCTGATCACGCGTGAACCAATCCTCAAGAAATACTCTACTCTTAACGTTATTGCAGCTGGATCTGATTACTGCGATACTTGCGAAATCCGGAATATGGTCAGTATCCAAAGAATGCTGTACTAGTTTTGATTGAAGGCTACCAGATTTATAGGCACGTTTATGTTCGGCAAGACGAATGGCGCAAGTACGACCCGTTTCACCGATATAGACTGAGTCACAGACCCCACAAGGTATACTGTAGACCGCGCCGGTTTTAAGTAGGGGAGGGATTCTAGCTTTAAACTTACAAAGCAATTCTTTTTTAACATTCTGTGGCCTGAAGGCTGTACTGATATTATTAGACCTGAGTAGACTAGAAATTTTTTCAGAAAGATATTTGTAATAAGGAATAGATACATATCCAGTGGGGCTTCTATGGGTTTCTTGATTATTTTAGAAGTGTGTACGTTCAGCTATTCAGGAAAACGACCATGGGGATTTTTGGTCGCATGTTGTGGCAAAACCGGGTTTTGCATTGAATTCTGGAATGGATTGTTTCTTCACTCAACAGCAGTTGAAGGATGGATACAATTTTCAGTCTGCAAAGAGTGGGCACATGAGGAGTGCAGCGGGTACGAGAAGTAAAAGCTGAGAAAAACATTACATGACAACATTAAAAATTGTTTGAAAACCTGAAAAAAAAAGTTACTCACCTTACAAAATGTATAAATGTTTTAAAGTTTGTTTCAAAATTTATTACAATAAAGATTTTTGCAAACTGGAAGTGTAAAAATTTAATTTCTAATTAGAATCCGGTTTTACTCTGCCACCAAAATTCGGAGCTGTTTCAGATGATTTTAGAAAACGCCTTTTCAAAAATAGAGAACATTTTTCCTGTGGGAAGAGGTTTTGTTTTTTAAGTAGTCCAGATGTCCCTAAACACTTTTGTGGGGTGTTCCTTTTTCTTCCGCCCTTCTAGACTTTTGTCAACAAGAAAAAAACGTTAGGTATCCGGATTTACCCTATTTTCTTCTATGTTTTCTACATATTTCAAACTCTAACTATATAATTACTAACAAGCCATTATTTATTTATTTATTTATTTATTTTAGTGGAATGCTCATAACTTACTCTGGAATGAAGTCTATGGTGAAAACTAAAGGGAGATTAAATCTTCCCCTTATGATTCTTCGACGATACCTAAGGTTTGTATAATATTTGGAATTTTAACTCAAACACCGAATAAATGAAAGTATCATATTATAACATTTTGTGAGATTAAAAATATGTTTTTATTTAATTTAAAGAAAACAATATTTAATTCGATCCATTTCCAAGAACTTTACACTGTAAAAAAGGAGAAATGTTTATAAATTACTACGAAACTATAATGTAACCACGAAAGAAAATATACAATAACCTCTTCCGAATTACCCATGATTCCGAAAAGTGCTCTTTATATTTAGAAACCTCAGAAACCACTATATTTTCGAGATTTAAAAAAGCATTTATAAAAACAAAGTTTTATTTTTTTTTTTTTATTACGACTAATTTTCGGAAACGTTTCCGAGTAGTTTTTATTATAGTATATTAATCAGTGTTTCTGAGACCGAAAGATCAGTTTTTATGATACTATCAAATCTCAATGAAACATTTCCAGTTGCGTAGTTGAATTTATACTTGGAAAAATAACAAAATCTTAATGTTAATGTTAATACAGTTAATTTATCATGTTTGTTGAACATGAAAATGTTTGCTTACTAATGTTACAAGACTATTACGTCAATTGTCAGTAAATATGTTTGCAAGATTTTAAGGGGAGAAATTAAATTATTAGTTTAAATAAGACTAAGCCATAAAAAGAAAACTGAGCATATAAGGCGTAATAGTGTACGAATGATTTTGTTGTTCTTCAGATTGTTAATAAGTATCCTTTTTAGCACACCTGTGGTAATCATTAGAATGACTCCATTATCTAATCTATATCAAATTGATATTTATTACTATAGCATTTAATAAATGATCAGATTTAATTATTTACCAAACCTTCTCACAATCCAACATAAACGGATAGCTGCAGCTAAAATATTTAGCGGATCGGTGGTACATGACACTTTAAAAGGATTCCACTGGAAGATACATAGAAAAAAATGTAGAGACATGGCTTAGTTTCAAACATAACATGAGTGAAAAAATAGGAGAAGACATTCACATAACCGTTCGAGTAGTAACAAAGCCCTGGCAGAGGGCAGTGTACCGTAAATTGAATAATTTAGAGACATTTTCAGTGAAATGTGTGCGTATAATTTTATTGCAAAAAGATGTATTTATATATATCTATACACACAGGGTGTTTAAAAAATGTATACAGAATTTAAATGATTTATAACATTGCAGTTTATAACGATCTGGAATATTGAACTTCACTGAGAACATAACCTAATCTTGAAATGTAAACGCATGTTGAATGTAGACGCGTTAAGATGCGATGGACATTTGATTTTGAAACTCCCTGCCGAACAGATTTACCAGCCTCTCTTCATTGTATGTTTTTTAATGAACGTGGTCGTTCCGAACGTTGATTTTGAGCATTTTGAACACTTCTATCTGTCTCAAACGTATCTCTACTTCTAGTCATTGTAAGTCACGTAGAGGAATCTGTTTCAAATTCTCTCTCCTAAACTAGCCATATCCAATCTTTTTATCTCGCGGGCCGCAAACAAATGTTTGCTACGCTAGGTGGGCCGCAACACACTACGCGTCTATAATAATGGGGGAAAAAAGGTTATTAAATTAGTAAGAAAAAACAGTACTATTACAAAACAATATAACAAAATTATTTTATGCAGTATATGCTACATAACAAGTATAAAATGTAATAAAACAATACAGAATTGACAAAATCTAAAATTTAAAAAGTCAGATTTTTTTTTTTTATAAATCAGATTTTGCTCAGTGAAGAAACTTTTAATCTTTTTAAAATGTAAAAATATATTCTGCAAATTTAATTAATTTTAAATGATGTTTGATTATTGTTGAAGATGAAGAATGTAAAAAAGAACTTTAGAGTAAGCAAATGATATTTAGAAGGCTTTAACGTAATTTTAAAATGATTATAAATAACTAGGCAGATTTTAACTTTCCATAAAAATCTATAAAATAATAATGAAGGTCTTAAATACTTTTTATGCGCATAACTTTTTGTAAATATAGATTAATGATTGCATTTTTCAGGCTGCATATATAAAAGGTCGAAGGGCCGCAGGTTGAGTATGACTGTCCTAAACTCTGTTTGTACTTCAGCTACACTACTAAAAAACCGCAGCAAACTGTCCAGTCATTCGACCGTTTTTAAAAATAACGATTACTTGACCAAATTATTAAGCGTATCTGACCATATTATTGATCATAGTACGGTCATAATAAAGTTAAATTACGGTTATGTAACCGTTTTCTATAAAATCGGTCAAATGACTGGACAGTTTGCTGCGGTTTTATAACAGTGTACGGTTTTGAACTTCTAGTAATATTTTAGCCTAAATTACCTTCGCCGAATTATTTTAAGTTATATTCATATGGTTGGAGTATCATAGTTGATATTTATTCCAACAGAGTGAAAAATGTCCGGGCCAGGACTCGAACCTGGGTACCTTGGCTTGTCGTGCCAATGCTCTTCCTGCTGAACCACTCGGACGATATCCCGGCTGACATAATTCACTCTTATTTGTTAGACATGGCTGCGAACTGCAGCGCTAAAATCATTCATCCGAGCTATAACTATAGCATTTACATGATGAAATTCGCATATGACATTGAAACTCCTGTATACTATGTAATTATGTGCATTGGCACTACGGCAAGAAAAGGTACTCAAGTTCGAGTCCTGTCCTGGCCCGGACATTTTTCATTCTGTTGGAATAAATCTTAAGTATGATACTGTAACCATGTGAATATACTAGATTAATTTTAACATAATTATTCAAATTGGTAATAAAATCATATGAGTTGCAATTTTCCAAATGAACGAAAAATGTCCGGGCCAGGATTCGAACCTGGGATCTCTTGGCTGAAGCTGCCAGTGCTCTACCAACTGAGCCATCCTGATCGAATCTAGATGAATTAGGTCCTCCAGATTCGACCGGGATGGCTTAGTTGGTAGAACACGGGCAGCTTCATCCAAGAGCAGGTTCGAATCCTGGCCCGGACATTTTTCATCCAGTTGGAAGATTACAACTAATTTTAATATGATTTATCTAGTTGAAATAACTTTCCTCAATTCATTATTTCAAGTTAGTTAAACCCGAAAGAAAAGGGGAACATATCAGTTATTAGAGAATAAATTGTGTATACATTTTTTTGAGACACCCTGTACTTATTATTTTTAAAACACCTTTCTAGAATAATGCTATATATGGTCTTATGCTTTATTAGGCGAGCCTTGAATCCCATCCAGATAAAAAATAGTTATTTATGTGATGTATTTTTGCACAAATAGAAGTCTGAATAATGAAGAGGTCAATGATTAATTGTGGGCGGTAAATCTTGAAGAATACGACATTTACTGTAGGAAAAAACAAACATTATTTCTAAGATGTCTAAATCCGTTAGAAGATAAAAATAATGTTCACATTAAAAAGTAATAACAAATGTCCTTATTTCTGAGTCAGCTGAAATCAATTATTCCAGAACAAATGCTTTCCCAATTTATTCTTTAGTGTGTCATTCATTTCAGTTTTAATGTTCTCTGAAAAAATATTTTACAGAATTACAGTTTTGTTAGAATATATTATTTAGGACACATTTTAATAACAATAATATTTAGCTATAATCTCATAGAACTATTTCCATGCTTCCAAACCATCTAAAATAATGATTGTTATTTTTTTTATGCTAGCAGTAATTTTTTAAACTATTCCACCACATGCGGACAAGCATTATATATAAATATTTAAGTTCCCACATTTCAAAGTCCCGTATTATTAGTTTTTTAATCCAACTTTCTTTCTATTCTATATGGCTAAAAATTTGCTTGACCATAATAAAATTAGTTGGTAAAGACATAGGCGAATTTGATTTTTTTTTTAATGTTGCTTTTTTTGGTTATTCTATTTATTTAATAATTTTTAATATACTCTTTACGCTACAAATTATTGTTAAAATGACATGGCTTATATAATGTTGGTAAACAGATATAAATCTATCTAAATTTGTATAAAAGACATGTCTTGGCTTTATTTATTAATGTTATAATTATTAGCTCAATTTAGCAAAAGCTCTTTTTTATATACAATAGAAATTTGAATTGTTCATACCATTAATGAATTAATTAATCATAATAAATAAGGCGCAAAAGACCGTTAGGTGTATCTGAAGAAAAAGCAGTCCTTGAAGAGAATTAAGACGAAAAATGTTGTCCCTGAAAGATCGATGCACTTATAAATAAATAAACAATTGCGACATTTCAGGTTTTTATATTAATTTATATTAATAAGAAAAAAAAAGTTTTTGTCTGTGTGTTTGTCTGTTTCTTTCTTGTCCTTGGCTAGGAAAATCTATCGCACGTAGCGGTCTGTAAATTTGTTTTAAGAGGAAGGCAAGTCCAAATGCACCCGAAGCTCAGCGTTTAGATTTTTTAATTAGATTTTTGTTGTTGTTTTTCTTGTACGGAAAATTCTCGTATTCCCCGATTTTCCAAGTTTACTGGCGAGTTTGAGCCACAAATAAAACCTATCCAAATTCTGTTTTGCCGATATAGTAAATTTTGTCCTTTTTCAATAAAATTTATTCGGAATTTTTACAGCGAATTTTGAATTTTTCACGATTTTTTTAAGTCTCCATTTTGTTGAAAATGGGAATTTTGTTTTTTATCAACCAATTTCTACTTAATACCTTATACATCCAATCTTATACTTTACACTTCTGTATAACAGCAAACTTTCGATAAAAAGAAAATATTCAAAAACATGAAATAGTTTTTTGTTATTGATTATTAAAGAATGTAAGAACGTCGATTTTTTTCCCTCTGAAGCGCAAAGAAGAAACCGAGGGGGGAAAAATCAACATAGGTTTCTTAAGTAACCCTTTTTAAAGCCGTTACCATGACGATGCATGTAAAATCACGGAGTTTTTTTTTTTTTTTTTTTTTTTTTTTTTCATTAGGCGCCTGAGAAATATATTTAAAGCAATTATTCTTAACAGGTGTACCGCGGCGCAAGGATGCGTCGTGACCGGACCTGAGGTATGGCACGAAAATTTGAAGAGGAGTTATGTCGATCATTGTTTTAGTAATTAACAGAAATATCAATACTTTAATATCCAAAATTTCATATTATGCGATTTACTTCGAAATGAGATTTGACATCATAAAGTTATAAGGTAATAAGGCATCCCGGGACCGGGCAACGCCGGACAGGGTTGCTAGTTTGTTTATAATTTAGACATAGAAACAGGTTCTACTTTAATATTTTGAGGACAATGTATTCAGAAGAGTCACTGTTCTCCATGAACATTTTTTTTAAAGTTCTTATGTTCTAAAAATATGGATATCAATCTATATATTTAAAATACAAGTCGTTTTTTTTCGTCATCCGCCCTGAGCTTTCTACTGAACTAATTTTAATAATTATTTTTTAAACTGAAATGTGTTATATTATAAATGAGCCCGCACTAGCCATTGTTTTTAATTATTTACATTTTTATATTTTATTTTTCATTAAAAAAGTTATTAATGAATCTTCTTCAAAATGGTGGTAATTGAATTACTTCCACTGTTGCAGAGATAGGGAAAAAAATGGTATCACTATATCATTATTGATTGTATCTTTATTGATACAATTACAAGTAAAAATAAAATATATTTTAATTTGAATAGATTATGTTTAAGAAAATAGATTATGTTCAAGACGCTCAAGCGAAGCATTTTCTTTAAGCGACCATTTAAAAACATCAAACTGCAACATTTTCCTAAATTATATAATTTTTAAAAGGTGTTATATTGAAAACGTACACTTTAATTCAAAGTTTTACAATGATTATGCCTAAATGATGTAATTTACATTGTCTTCCATTCCGTCTAACGAGGATTAGACCCGACGGGATAAACATTCCTCCTATCTACTGCATAGTACCCTTATCACCAAAAAAAAAAAAAAAAAAAACGTTATGCTTTTGTAAGTGCACAGTAAAAGAAATTCTGTTGATATTACAGAATAAAAACTGTACGCCAGTAAAAAACTTTATTTTAAGGAAATATATCTGTATTTATCACGAACTTACAATCAAAATCTATTAAAATAACAGAAAGTTTGTAATAAACACAGATTATTTCCGTAAAATAAACAGTTTTTTACTAGCGTCCTGGGTGACAGTTTTTTTCTCTGTAAAATAAACAGATTTTTTTTCTTTACACTGTGAAAATGACGTCATGTTTATGAAAAAATGCATATTTTCTATCATAAGACATTTCAATACGGTTGTGTCGAAAGAATTTCAATACTTTTTCATTCCTCTGGTACTGAGTTTGAGGCCTTTAGAGTCTCAAATGGCGAACTGAAAAATCAGTAAAAAAAATACATCATTTCAATTCAATTGCAGTAGTTATTTTTACTTTTATGAATGAAAATGCATGTTTATGACATAAATTTCCACAAATGAAATCGGTTTGTCGCTCTGGAGTTGATATTGGAAAAGAGCTAAATGCTTCCGCGAGTGAAAATGACATGATTTTAACAAGCAGTGAGAATTTTTGCTGATAAAACTAAATATTTCACTACGAATGCGTCTAAATGACGCAAATTTCTCACTCTTTACTCTACCGGTACTGAGATTAGGAAGTTGAGGTGATCCATGAAGTGCGAAAATCCCCCATATGCAACTTTCCCGCGTCAATTTTAGCTGGAAACATATCTCACAATTTTAATGAGTAATGACCCATTACTCATGACTTATGTTTAGCTTCAAGTAATTTTTTTTTCAATTATAAAACTAAAGGAAATCCCTAATAATTGTATCAGAGGGAAATAATTTTCGCTTATTTTTTATCTTGTGATTACAAAGATCAGCATATTAGAGCTTGGTTGATTATTTTATCTTGATGATTTACTTTGATTACATGACGCAGACTACTTCAATTTAAAATAATCTATACATTAGATGAATGAATTTTTTTTTAATACAATTGTGAAAAATTTAAATTTATAAAAACAGCATTATGGCAAATATAGTGTAATATAATAATTGTCTTTGAAATCAAATTAAGCCATTGCAAAGACTGATTTTCTTCACTGAAATTATTTTTGTAGGCTCTTTAAATGTTCATTTAAGAGCTCGTTATTAAACTTTTTTATTCACCCGTCGAATTTCGAATGGTGCTACCTCGTTTCATTTATATAACATACTGTTTATTAAACGAAGAAGTCTGACTGATAGACAAAGAAATTCAACCATTTTCATCTAAAAAATTTGAGACGGTATTCGTAAGCACCACACCCTAATAGGAAATTAATATTGGTTACATTGCGGCACAATATAGTGCCGATATCGTATTCATCGGTAATACTTTTAATAAAACACCAATATTGATAAATCTTATCTGTACATTTGAAATATTTACAATGAAGTGTCATTAGTATAGAAATATTGGTTTTATATTGAAAAAAATTGCAGTTAAACACCAATATTGTAGAAATATTGGCCTTGCGTTGGTAATATTGGCAATGAAATGGTGAAATATTTCTTGCAAATATTACATCAGTATGTGCAAAATGTAAACACTATCAAAGTGCAAATATAAACCCCATCAAAATACAGCACTATAAACACTATCAAAATATAGCTACAAACAATATCAAAATGCAACTATATTGTCAAAAAAATGTCATTTTATTATCATAAAGTCAGTCATTTATTTAAAATAAATAGTTGGGGTGATATTTCATGGCCATATTGACCAAGATATAGCCAATATAAACAACATTGGTCCAATAGTGTGTTGCTATTAAGACAATAACATAAAAATGATGTTGAGATAATTATGATAAAGTGATACTTAAAGGTCAAGTTTCAAAGCAACTTTCTCAAAAGTATTATGATACGAAAAATTCTAAATATTTTCACATTGTTTACTGACCATCTTTGAAATTCATTAAAATTGTAAAATTTCGTGTCGTTTATTCATTTAGGTTAACACCATCTGTTGTGTTGCTCATGGGCTTAATCTTTTTCCTTCCTCTGATGAGTTCAGGACCATTTTGGTTCCAGCATGTCGATCCACAAATTCAGTCTTGTGAGCGATATTGGTGGACAACTTTACTATACTTCTCTAATTGGTGGGGTATTGAAAAAGGAGTAAGTATATATTCATAATATTTTTCTTTTTATGGGAGAAGTAGAAGGCAAATATTTTATTCTAGAAATTTCTGGATCAAAAAATTGTAATTTTATTATCAGTCAGTCATTTATTTAAAGTATATACTTTTTAACATTAAAAACAGAACGTTTTAAAAGTTTAACCCTATAAGGCTAATTATTAAGTCTAGTTAATAACATTTTCAAAAAATAAAAAATTCTTGAAAAATTTAATGTACGAAGATTTTTTTTATACTAATCGATAAATAAATAAATAAACATTATTAGCTGCTCAATAATATACAGGATGCCATAAATTATTGTCGGAATTTCTTTACCTCATACCTTTTGATTTAGGAACATGATGAAAACATTATTACACAAAAAGTTTTTTTTTTTAATAACGCAAAGTTAAATATCTAAAAATATCTATTAAATATCTAAAGTTAAAATTGCAACTCCAAACGTTATCAAACAAATAACGATTATAATCAAACAATAATTAAAATTAAAATTTTATCAAATCTATCAAAAAGCTATTATTAAATTATGAGCCCAAAGTTAGATAAATAGATATACATAATTCATTAATAACATTTTGATAGATTTGATAAAATTTTAATATCAATTATTGTTTGATTATAATTCTTAATTTATTGATAACGTTTGGAGTTGCAACTTTATGCATATGCAACTTTGTTTGCGTTATTAAAAAAAACTTTTTGAGTGGTACTTTACGAATAAGTAATAATATTTTTTCTCATTAAATTAAAAATTATCAGGTAAAGAAACCCCGATAATAATTTATGGACACCCTGTATATCTTTTCAAAAAGTTAATTACTTCTCTCATTTGGGGCGATGGAATATTGTTTTCCTCCTCTGTATATCAGACTGCATGAAGTATTCGATGTTTTCGAAATTTAAGATAAAGTTTTAAGAAAAAGTCATAGCAATATTTTTCTGAATCAAGACACCATCATTATTTAAAGCAAAATGATGATTATTCAATAATTTGTAGAATTTTAATTACATTAATATTTTTCAACAAAATCTTTGATTTTTCTGTCCGATTTTGTTTTAGTGCATAGAAACTACTTGGTATCTTGCAGCTGATTTTCAACTTCATATTTTATCACTGTTCCTTCTCATCATGCTTTATAGGTAAGTAAAGAATTTGTTATATTATGTTTTTTATTATGAATCAATAATTTATTTGCTATAAATTACTGATAATAAAAGCGGCTTTTCCCGTTCATATCTTATATTTATGAATTGGTCATATCATTACAAGTTGATTAATTGTTTGGATCATTTCAGATTTACAAAACCAGCAATAGGCCTTTTGATTGCTGCTATTTTGTTATCCTGTGCGTTAATTGGCGCTCAAACATGGTTCTGGGATTTGGGTGCTACAATATTCCTCTCTACTGGGGATAATAAGTAAGTGTACACCGCTAATAAATTCATATTTCTCATAACTTTTTTATTTGATGTGTTGGGAAAATGTATATTATTTTGATTTATATGTCTGCTTATATCGTTTTGTCTTTTGGTGGGTATAATTTTGATTTTAACAAAATCTAAATAAATCAGGATTCTATATAAATGTAATAATAGTATCCAACTGAAAATTTATATCACTGAGGAGAATTCTAGACTATTTTATGCTGAAAATTATCACTGTAAACTAAAACCTTTTTTTATGAAAGATCACCTCAAAAAAGGGTAATTATCGTAATTTTAGGACTTTTTATTGTGATATTTTCTTCAGATTTAATAGGAAGGAAATTATCGTTTTCAGAGCACTTATAAACAAAATAATGTACAGGGGTTGGACAAAATAATATGAACACCTATAATGAGACAAAAAATGTTATTAATAGATTGATGGCACTTCTTTTGTATTAATTACACCTTGTATCCGACGTGGAATAAATAAATACGTCATGCCCAACAGTAAAAGGAACACGTATCCATTCCTCCTGCAAAAAGGTCACTAATTCAGAAAGTGTCGTTGTAGGTGAAAACCAACTGAGCAGCCTAGCCTTCAAAATACCCCACAAAGGTTCAATTATATTAAAATCAAGCGACTGAGGGGGCCACACGAGGTGTTGTAGTTCAAAATCGTGTTCATTATACCAGCCTCGGACAATTCTAGCAGTGTGAATGTGAGCATCATCATCTTGGTACACAGGTCGTTTATCAGGGAACACGGTTTGCACTATTGGATGAAGATGGTCGGCCAGAATATCAAGATAAACCTGTGCTGTAACCCACTCATGCAGCACAACGAGTGGATTGAAACCACGGTACGACATCGCGACCCACAACATCTTTAATGCCCCTCCATGCTTAACAGTAGGAAGGAAATAGTCAACATAGGCTTCTGTTGGCGTTCTTCAAACGTAAACACGTCCGTTTTCCTGTAAAAATGTAAATGACAATTCAAATGAACAGATGACATTCTTCTATTGTTGTTGTGTCTAAATTTTATGCTCATGACACCATTTTCGTCATTTCAAGGCATTGCATAATGTCACTAATGGTTTTGGAATAGCAGCTCTACCATGTATGTTTGCTGCATTCAGTTCACGCTGGATAGTTTTTACTGATACAGCTTCCTGTCGATGTGTGGTTCATCTCAGCTGTTATCTGGCCGCGATCCTCTTCAAAACCCTCTGTCTCTATCAGTCATCTTCGACTTCCGGCAACTTGTGCTTGGCAGATGATGTCTTTCCCTGTTTGATATAGGCTGCTACTACTGTCGATACGGTATTTCTCCCGACACCAACAAAGGTGGTAGTTTTCGTTACTGAGGCTCTAGCAAGACGAACCCCAACAATTATACCTCTTTCAAAATCTGTGGGGTCAGCCATAACAAAGTTTTAACGCTCCAATGTATTTCGCATCAGAACACTATCACTGCTCCGAATAGAATGATGTGTGTACATTCTCGTTCGCTAGGTGGCACACTTGAACACTAGAAGACGGGATTATACGACAGGTTTCCCTCGAATATTGTTCTTACACAGGTGTTCACATTATTTTGTCCATCCCTGTATTATAAAAATGTTATAAATCAATTCCTTTCTAAATGTGATTTTCAATTATCGTAGACATGAATAAAAGTTTTCTTATTTTTAAAAGTAGTTGAATTATAATTTACGAAATGAATAAATTACCCAAAATAATTGCCGGAAATAATAATAAATTTAATAGATTCAATAGCATGAACTGTAAAGCATATTATGTTGTTGTTTTTCGGGCTATATATATATATATATGTGTGTGTGTGTGTGTGTGTGTGTGTGTGTGTATATATGAAAGGATAAAAATAAACCCTTTTTTAAATTAAAAATTAAATCTACAGTTCAAAATTTAAATTAAAAATTCCCAGCTCCTTTTCTAACTTTAAGGCTTCTGTTAAAAAAACCCTTTTTGCCCCTGTTAACTTTGTTTCTCAGTCCAACATTTATTACTTCCACACATCAATTTTGATCCATCTTTAAGATAAAAAAGTGCTGAGTTCGTGCTTCTTGCAGGCGTTTGTGGTTTGCGACATCCAGGTCGTGCTCAGACATAGTTGTCGTCATAAGACCCCAGATATCAATCAAGAGCTAATCAACCAATTAAGGTAAATTACCCGTCCAGTTTGACATCTTCGCCCTCTGCTGGAAAATATCCTAAATGCTTCACAAAACTGACGTATATCCCACAAAGAACAGTGATTTTGCAGATTTGAGAGGCCTGTTAAACCTACGAACTATGTAGAGGTCTCTAAAGCTTAATGTGGATGGCTCGCGGGGCCTCGAATCGAACGCGCGAAGATGACTGTACGAGGAAATACTTCAATAAACGAGTTTGATCCATAAAGTGGCTCCCCAGTCCAAATTATTTCTATCAAAGTCTCCCCAATAATATTCATTAGATATTGGGTTAAGTAAAAAGTCATGTCGTATTTTTTCGATAGATGGCATTATTGTTGAATGCCTTTGGTAATACTAATCCAATCTAGCCATACTATAGAGCACGTTTGAAAGGTGACATTTCATGGTCATTTTATGAAAAAAATCTTTCAAGTTTAGTTGTGAATTCATTGCTTTACATTTATTTGGAAATGGAGATTCCAGGCGGTCATTATCGTCATATTTTGTTTTTTGTACTTCCGAAGAGGTAAAAATGCAGTACAAGCTAGAAACAAATTGTGCGAGGTTTATAGTGAGGAGTGTTTAACCAAACGTCAGTGTCGGCGTTTATTTGCTCGTTTTCGTTCCGGATATTTTGATCTCGAAGATGCACCACGCTCTGAACCTCTAGTTGAAGTTAATGACAAAAAAAAAAAAAAAGCAATGAGGGAAGCTAACCGGCGCATTTCGACACAAATGCTTGCAAATAAACTTGCTGTATTGCAATAAAGCGTTTACAATAATTTAAAATAACTTGGTTATGTCAGTAAACTCGATATTTGGGTTCCTCACGAATTAAATAAATTAATCGAATCAAACGAATCAACATCTGTGACTCATTGCTAAAATGCAACAAAACCAACCCATTTTTAAAACGAGTAGTAATTGGCAATAAAAAATGGATTGTCTACAACAACGTCGAACACAAAAGAACATGGGGACAAGCAAGATGAACCAGTACAAAGCACTTCAAAAGCAGATATTCCTCAAAGAAAGATGATGCTGTCTGTTTGTTGAGATTATAAAGGTATTCTTTATTTCGGGCTAATTCCAAAGAACCAAATGGTTAATTCGAATGTCTACTGTCAACATCCAATGAAGCTGGACGAAATAATAAAAAAAAACTTCCAAAATTGGCAAATCGTAAAAGTGTTATGTTCCATCAAGACAACGCCAGACTATACATATCTTTGATCACTAGCCAAAAATTATTGGAAATGGGCTGGAACGTGATGCCTCATCCGCGTATATCCTTGGCCTTTCACCATCAGATTATTATTTATTTCGTTCTCTTCGAAACTATTTAAATGGAAAAACATTCGATTCAGATAAGGCTATCAAATTGAGTTGATTCAGTTTTTTGCTTCTTAAAACCAAACGAACGCGGAATTATACAGCTAGCAGGAAGATTAAAAAAAACAGTTATCAAACAAAATGGCCAATTTATCATTGATTAATGTTTGATGTTTGTATCAATTAATTCACTTTGAAATTCTTGAAAAAATACGACTTAACTTTTTACTTAACCCTATATATATATTCCTTTTACATTAAATTCTCTTTCTTCCCTGAATTTCTCCTACGTTATATATCTCCGGCATGCCCGAAAGCGAATAAATACGTTTCGAAAGAACTTGTAGTCTTTCAATATCAGGCGCATAAAGGGATGCTATGTGGACGACGCAGGAAGCACTCTTTAATTTGTCAAAGAGTGCTTCCAGAATGTGTCAAAGAGTGTTCAAAGAGAAACAAGTAAATGCTTTATATATCTTTCCTAAGAGTTATTTTATACACAAATACAATTTTCTTTAAAAAAATAACAAGAGCTTATATTTACTTATGAGCTTATATTTACTTATTCTTTTTTTTTTATGGGTACTTACCTGAAATGTGTATAAAGCTTGAGGGAAAAAATCCTCTTTCTTTTGGTGGAAAAATAAAAGGGATTATTCGAATAAACGAGGCGCCCATATAACGGGGACTACTAATTCAGTGACTTTCCTTAATTCAGTGGATAATAGGTCCAAGATTTGAAGAGTGAATATTTAATGATTAGAAAAGGTCTCAAAAAGGTTAAGGAAAATGGCAATTATTTATTTTATTGTAAGTAGTTAAAGTTTTCCCATAAAATAAATAAAAATAAACTCCATTGGAACAAGATGATGAATATACGTTCCGAACAATTGAATATGGCTATATCATAGTTTCCAACGTTCTAGTATTCTTCAATGAAATTCTCCATCAATATCTAAGAATTTGACCTAAGTGAAAAACTAAGTATGTTGTAGCCATCACAAAACTTTCTTTTATACAAATCAAATCTCTGCAACAAAAGTTAAATGACAATCTATTCGTTCTTGAGATATAGCTATCACAGAAATCTGAAAAAAAACAAAGCATAGCAGCGACACCTGTTGAGCGGTAATCACCCAAACCTAATAAGGATCTATTTATGTTAAGGTCTAACTGAATATGAAGTTTGGTGAAATTCGTGCATTAGTTCTTGAGATATAACTGTCGCAAAAATCGTGAAAAATGCAGCATAGCAACGCCAACTGTAGGGTGATTTACACCAAAACCTAATCCCCACTAATTTATGTCTATGTGTAACTGAATCTAAAGTTTGATTAAATTCCATGCATTAGTTTTTGAGATACAACGTCCACAAAATTTGTTTTACACACATACATAGACAAACAGACTCACGGACAGACATTTTCTAAAACAGTCAAATCATGTTCAGTTCAAGACCCTCTAAAAAGTATAAATCCGACGAAAACCGGAAGTTGAAATTTTTCACGAATCCCATACTTTCTTCTTGTGAAGATAGGATAAATTAATAAATAAATAAAAAATTAAGCAAAAAATTTTATATATAAAAATTGTATATTAATATATGTACTTATTTGATTTGATCTATTAAGGGGCCAGGAAAGTTTGAAATGACGAAAATTGACTGAGTTTGATCGAGTATTACGAAGCCTGTAATTCATGTAGCCCAGCGGTTCCCAACCTTTTTCTCTCTCATGTACCCATTGCTTAGACTTTTCATTTATGCGCACCCCTTCTCGCATAAATCCGTCCCAAATATTTTTGTGTTCGTTCATTAGTAAAGTTCTTATGCTAGTTATCAATGTTAGATGCAGTGATTAATGAATTTATGTTAATGCTCACCAGTCGACACAAAAAGAATGACCTGTTTTCAACTGGAGTTTAAGTGAAATCGTCGAAATCTGAAGCCCCGATACGATTCATGTTCTATCTAGATATTTCTAGAATTACTAGAAAGACGAGAAAAGGAGGGACACATGTGAAAGCACAAGATGTTATTAAAGGTGGGCAGAGATAAAGGTAACAAATGATCAACCAATTACTAAGTTAGACATTTTTCTTCATTTTATACGAATATCCTATTTTACTTTTGCAGAAAGTGTCTCTTTGTAAACAAAAATTTTAGAGTTTTATTTTTCTGTTTTCATTTATGTTATTATTATTATTATTATTTTTTTTTTTGCGTTATCCGTCATTACCGATGTAATTTTCACGAACCCCCAAATAGTCTACCAGGTACCCTAGGTGTACGCGTATCCCGGGTTGGGAACCGCTGATGTAGCCTGCATTTATTTATTTATGTTTTATGGAAATAAAAAATATTTGTTAAATTACAATACACAATAACAAAAGTTTTATTATTATACGAGAAAACTAATGCTGCAAAAACAAGTTTTGCCGCGATTTTGAAGTACAAGTTACAGATTTTTTAATCATCATTCGTTCTTTACACTGTTAATTACGTTGTCTCTTGATTATACCTCGAATAAAAAGAAATTAAATAAAATATTTAAAATTATAATTCTAAATTCTAAATCCACAAAAAGATTATCATGGATTTAGAATTTTGATTGATTTGATAGTGGAATTTTGATTGATTAGTTAGAATTTTGATTGATTTGATTGAATCGTGGATTTAGAATTTTGATTGATTTGATCTATTAAAGGGACCAGGAAGGTTTGAAATGACAAAAATTGACTGAGTTTGATCGTGGATTACGAAGCCTGTAATTAATGTAGCCTATTATTTCTTTTTGCATTTATTTAATTATGTTATATAGAAAATATATATATTTGTTAAACTGAAATACACAATAACAAAAGTTTTATTATTATACGAGAAAACTAATGCTGCAAAAACTAGTTTTGCCGCGATTTTGAAGTACAAGTTACAGATTTTTGAATCATCATTCCTTCTTTATA
This sequence comes from Maratus michaelseni, assembly GCA_963931845.1. Classification (NCBI taxonomy): domain Eukaryota; kingdom Metazoa; phylum Arthropoda; class Arachnida; order Araneae; family Salticidae; genus Maratus; species Maratus michaelseni. Next base: position 24,953,307 of record OZ007591.1, read on the forward strand.
CCGTTAATTGCGTTGTCTCTCGATTATACCTCGAATAAAAAGAAATTTAAAAAAAAATAAATTCTAAATTATAATTCTAAATTCTAAATCCATAAAAAGATTATCATGTTTTTTGTTTTATTTTATTTTATTTTATTTTATTTTTTATGTATAGTTTGTAGATAATTTAATTTCCCTTATTTAAAAAAAAAGTCCATGTAAATCCGTTGACTTGTTCAAAAGTTATCATGGCAAAACCGCTGAAAAACGGTTTTTCGAGATAATTGAGTTACTGAAAGTTTTGCTTTCCGATCTGCGCGGCTCAACACTTACGGTTCGTACGACCGTAAGTTTAGGAATTTTGGTATCGTACCAATTGTACGACATTCTTAAAGGTTCAAATATAATAATAATAAATACATATTTTCGTCATTCCAAACCTTTCTAGTCCCTTTAAATAAAAATATCCGATTCAAAGCATTTTATTTCACTGAAATCGACACAGTTTTACGAAATAATACCAGAATGTTGGCAACCATGCGATTATGTGTGTAGTGGTGGCATAAGGAATTATTTTTGATAATTGAATACATCATTCGGGCATGCGCAAAAACATAGCTACCTTCGTATTAAAAACATATTTATTTTTATTTTATTTTATTACAAAATTTCTGGTTGAAATTGATTAAAAAGAATGTAAGGGTTGGCAGCTATGCTTTTGTGCATGCTCGACTGATTCATTCGAATATCAAAATAATTCACTATGCCCATCCTTTACTGTAATATGCATTAAAAGTTCTTTCAATTTGTCTTACTTTTGTTTTATTCCCTTTATTTAGCCAAGTTTACGAAGGTCTAAACAAAATTCACATACAAACGTTCACACATCTAGGACCCCATTGCATTGGAATGATTATAGGTTATTATATTTTCAAGTACAGTGAAAAGAAGATGAATCAGGTGAGAATGGTTATTAAGAATGTACAATTTCTAATGTTAGCTTGTCAATACAATGTTAGTGAAAAAGAAGTTTACGAAGGTCTAAACAAAATTCACATACAAACGTTCACACATCTAGGACCCCATTGCATTGGAATGATTATAGGTTATTATATTTTCAAGTACAGTGAAAAGAAGATGAATCAGGTGAGAATGGTTATTAAGAATGTACAATTTCTAATGTTAGCTTGTCAATACAATGTTAGTGAAAAAGAAGTTTACGAAGGTCTAAACAAAATTCACATACAAACGTTCACACATCTAGGACCCCATTGCATTGGAATGATTATAGGTTATTATATTTTCAAGTACAGTGAAAAGAAGATGAATCAGGTGAGAATGGTTATTAAGAATGTACAATTTCTAATGTTAGCTTGTCAATACAATGTTAGTGAAAAAGAAGTTTACGAAGGTCTAAACAAAATTCACATACAAACGTTCACACATCTAGGACCCCATTGCATTGGAATGATTATAGGTTATTATATTTTCAAGTACAGTGAAAAGAAGATGAATCAGGTGAGAATGGTTATTAAGAATGTACAATTTCTAATGTTAGCTTGTCAATACAATGTTAGTGAAAAAGAAGTTTACGAAGGTCTAAACAAAATTCACATACAAACGTTCACACATCTAGGACCCCATTGCATTGGAATGATTATAGGTTATTATATTTTCAAGTACAGTGAAAAGAAGATGAATCAGGTGAGAATGGTTATTAAGAATGTACAATTTCTAATGTTAGCTTGTCAATACAATGTTAGTGAAAAAGAAGTTTACGAAGGTCTAAACAAAATTCACATACAAACGTTCACACATCTAGGACCCCATTGCATTGGAATGATTATAGGTTATTATATTTTCAAGTACAGTGAAAAGAAGATGAATCAGGTGAGAATGGTTATTAAGAATGTACAATTTCTAATGTTAGCTTGTCAATACAATGTTAGTGAAAAAGAAGTTTACGAAGGTCTAAACAAAATTCACATACAAACGTTCACACATCTAGGACCCCATTGCATTGGAATGATTATAGGTTATTATATTTTCAAGTACAGTGAAAAGAAGATGAATCAGGTGAGAATGGTTATTAAGAATGTACAATTTCTAATGTTAGCTTGTCAATACAATGTTAGTGAAAAAGAAGTTTACGAAGGTCTAAACAAAATTCACATACAAACGTTCACACATCTAGGACCCCATTGCATTGGAATGATTATAGGTTATTATATTTTCAAGTACAGTGAAAAGAAGATGAATCAGGTGAGAATGGTTATTAAGAATGTACAATTTCTAATGTTAGCTTGTCAATACAATGTTAGTGAAAAAGAAGTTTACGAAGGTCTAAACAAAATTCACATACAAACGTTCACACATCTAGGACCCCATTGCATTGGAATGATTATAGGTTATTATATTTTCAAGTACAGTGAAAAGAAGATGAATCAGGTGAGAATGGTTATTAAGAATGTACAATTTCTAATGTTAGCTTGTCAATACAATGTTAGTGAAAAAGAAGTTTACGAAGGTCTAAACAAAATTCACATACAAACGTTCACACATCTAGGACCCCATTGCATTGGAATGATTATAGGTTATTATATTTTCAAGTACAGTGAAAAGAAGATGAATCAGGTGAGAATGGTTATTAAGAATGTACAATTTCTAATGTTAGCTTGTCAATACAATGTTAGTGAAAAAGAAGTTTACACTCTTCGTTGGGCTATGGAGTTCGTCCCAGTGCCTCGAATGAGATCAAACTTCCATCAAATAGTTTATGTAAAATTTTCAATATTCGGTATCAGTTTATTTTTTAAATAAATACGCACTTAAAGCAACCTTTATAATTTCTCAACTACATAATATTTTTTTAATTCAAAAATACACTGTTTATGAAACTGCATAACATTAACACCTATAGAATAATTTTCCGTCGAATTTCTTCGATTCGTCTTAAATACTTACTATAGAATTTCTGTTTTCGTGCTTTTGTCCATGAAAAGGCTACAATTGTTTCATTGGAATCGGAAAATGTTGTTAAATCTGCCTAAATGCAAAGAAGTGCAAGGCCATTCAGCTTATTTTTATGCATTGCAGTCACGAGTTCTTATTCTTTTCAGGGAAGGAAAAGACCTTTCATGTAATAATTCCGTCACTAGCGTGCAGGCAAACCTTCTTAATGAAACGTCAACGTTTGATAAAGTGTTTGCAATTCTTTTTTCTTATACTCACTTGCAAAGCGCTGAAGGAATCATTGTCCCAATGTTGCAAATAGTTATGTGAGGTTTCAGATGACCAAGCTTATTCCATACAGACAGTCAGTTCAAGATCATCTTTAAATATAAAAAATGTAGTATTCTAGCCTGATGATCCGAATACATATTAGCTTTAATAACTGCAGTTTCGTATAATTGGCCACCGCACTTCCAGATATCAAAGGGGGAAATCTTTTAGAGTATTAGTATTAGTTACAGCTTCAAACATTTCATTAGCCGTGTGGTGACCAACTTTGGGCAAAATTTGATGAATCTTTCATGCCGCATTTCCCTAAATGCAAATTTTCATTGCTCTATCTTGAAAAACATCTTAAAGCCTCCCTTTGTGCCCAATTTCAAGATTCTAGATCAACGGGAAGTATCCTATAGGTTTTACTTTCCAAACCTATAAGAGTACTTCCAGTTGATCTAGAACCTTGAAATTTGGCATGATGGTTGGTTGCTGGTTATTTGTTACGGCCGATTATCTGCGCTAGAGATATAGGCCGGCAGGGGGAATGCCATCCGTGGGGGGTGGGGTCTTTCTAAGGGATCCTAACCCGTATTAACGCAAGATTAAAAGAAAACCACTGAAAACTCCGAACGGTTTGGTCGACGAGGAAACTTGGCATGAAGTATTACATGTCTTATAGCACATGTAAAGGAAATAAATCCGAAAATCATTAATTTATAATTCTATGTCGATTTATTAGGTGAATTTTTCATAATCGGATTTCCATAAACGTTGTTTTAAGGCCGTAACTTTTTATTTCATTAAGTTAGAAACTCGAAATTTTTACACATCAATGGGACCATGGATCTTATTATTTGATAATAATTTCAACTTAATGCCCTCAACCGTTCTTGAGAAAAACGGTCTTGACAAGCAGACGGACAACAAAGCAGTCTTATAAGTGTTTTGAGATCGGAATCCTAAAAAAAAAATTTTTTTTAATAAACGCTTTTATTACTTATTTTAAATCAAATTGAAAGGCTTTTACATTGTAACAGTTTATAAATGCCAGAAACTGTTTACAAATTTGTGGAAGTTTTTCTCTTCTTTTTCAGACCTAGGAAGAAATTTAGTCTATTCAATTCTACCATTAAAATGTTCTTCTATTTTTTTTTTTTCCTAGTCAATCGTAATTCTCGGCTGGTGCGCTTCAGTAATAATCGGTGCATCGTCGATACTTGGAAATCACAGATTTTCTGCACAAGAAGAAACGTCTCAGGCCCTAGCGATTCTGTATGCTGCTCTACACAGATGTGGATTTACGTGTGCCATTGCCTGGGCGCTACTTGCCTGCATTACTGGACATGGCGGTAACTTTATTTTCTATCACGATGCTAAACATACTTGTAAATTAGTACCTTTATTTATATCTCTATCATTACACTGCTAAGAAAAAAAAGTGTCGATTTTACAGTGTAATACTGGCAGCTGTGATGTCAGTATTATACTGTAAAATCGACACATTTTTTTTCCAGTGTAAATGCATCATGCTTTCATATAATCAACATTCACTCTTTTCTGCTCTTAAAATTATATATTTTTTTTATAAAACATATGCTAGAAACTAATTTGTTGTGGCCATCACAAAACTTTCTTCTCTATAAATCAAATCAATTAAATGATTTAAATAGTACAACAAATTACATCGATTTAGCAAACATAATGTATTTCCCATATTCAGGTTGCTAAGCGTGAAATTTTGTTGAATTCTGTGCGTTTAAACTAGTGATATAAGCATAGCATATTTCGAATAAATCATCGAATTTCGGCATTCCTACTTAGATGACCGCAACCAAGATTGAATGGCAATGTATCATGAGGATTCTAAATTTGATGTTTCATTGAATTCTGCACACGTGAACAAAACATATACGCATCACATAAATCGAACAAATCATTGATTTGTACAATCCCCCCTCCCCTATTTGGGGATTTTGCCCAAAAACTAATCAGCATCAATTCACATAAGCACAGAACTTCATATGAAATTCCATCCTATTCTACGCAGTAGTTAATGAGTTAGAAAGAACCCACAAAAATTGTGTCACATTCAGACAGACACACAGACAGACAATTTCTAAAAACAGCCAAATCGTGTTCAGGACCTTTTAAAACATAGAAATCCGTTGAAAACTAGAGGTCGAAATTTTTCACGAATTCAACACTTTCTTCTTGTACAAATAAAAGATTTTTAAGGCGGGAGGGGGCAATAGAGATAAAAAAAATTACAAGAAATTAACAATAATTGTTGGAACTGCGCTTTCAGTTGCTGAACGCGTTTTTAAATTCAACTGTATTTTTTCCTATTACTTCGTGTATATAAATGCTATAGATCATATACAGGGCAGCACAAATGTTCTCGGAGCACCATTTCCGTTTATTGACGGAAATTCCAGAAGGGGAATTTTAAACTGTGCTACGCGTTTCCTAACTGAACTAAAATTTATCATTCTATGTATTATATATACAAATCTATAGATCATATACAGGGCTGCACAAACAAATTCGGGTATTTTTCTGAATAATGTTAATAATTCCTGAAATTGGATTTTTAAATGTGTTATGTTTTTTCCAAATTGTTTACCGAGACATCATCTTTCACATTATTAAACGGTAAATATTTGTAAAAGTATTTCGGAAGTGTTGGAAAGTGTTACATAATCTATGCTTGATGCATGATTTTTTTTTTAAAGCAGAAATGTGTCAAAATACGGAAGATTCTCACCCCTGTATTTACCTTTTGTATTTCTAAATTAATGATAACAAGAACGAAAAATCATGCGTCAAGCATAGATTATGTAGCACTTTCCAACGCTTCCAAAATAATTTTACAAATCATACCGTTTAATAAGCTAAAAGATAACTTCTAAGTAAACAATTTGGAAAACGCATAACATATTTAAAAACATAATTTCAGGAATTTCCAATATATACAATATTCGGAAAAATATCCGAATACTTTTATTCAGCCCTGTATAGGATATATAGAATTGTATATATACTACATAGGATGCTAAATTTTAGTTCAGTTAGGAAACGTGTAGCACATTTTAAAATTCTCCGTCTGGAGTTTGTCAATAAACAGAAATGTGTTCGCGAACTTTTGTGCTGCCCTGTATAGGATCTACAGAATTTATACACACCACGTAATAGACAAAAAGCAAGTTAACATTAAAATCGCGTTCAGTAACTTAAAACGCACTTCCAGGAATTATTGTTAACAGACAGTAGATAATTCTTTTGCGTGTCCCTGTAAATGAACGATGACTGCTATACACACAATATTCCGTAGTAAGTCTCTTGTAATGCACCTTAGTGATCTATATAAATTTCAATGCGTTTAAAATAGTGAAACATTATTTAAATAAACCGCAGACGATTTTTCTCCATAGACGTAATGTAACGGAATTATTTTTACTGTCCCTGTAAAGTAACTATAAGTGCTATGCACACCCTGTTCCATATTAAACTTCTTCTAATGCACCTTAGTGATATATATAAATTTCAATGCGTTTAAAATAGTGAAACATTATTTAAATAAACAGCAAATGATTTTTCCCCATAGACCGCAATGTAACGGAATTCTTTTGAGTGTCCCTGTAAAAAAACTATAAGTGCTACACACTTCCGTTGAAATAGGGAACATGCTATAGATAACGATAATAACATATAAAAATTGCAGAGCAATCCGAGCATATTTACGGGAGTTAGAGCACGGACAGACGGCAGACGGCAGACGGCAGACGGCCAGACGGCCAGACGGCAGACGGCCAGACGGCCAGACGGCAGACGGCCAGACAAACCGAAGTCATAAGCACTTTTCAACTAGGTTGGAAAGTGCTAAAAACGAGTTTTTTTTAATAATAAAAAAAAATCTCTATTATAAGCTCCTCCTTTCTCAAATTTGACAGTTTTTTCTTTAGAAAAAAAAGGGGGGGGGGCTTACTATCGGAATTTTACTGTACTTTCTTTTCAACGCTACTGGCCTCGAAAAAGAATATTTTCAGCGAAAAAACGAGTTTCCAGAAATGTTGGCGCTTTACCTTCTTTTCAATGTCAATGCCTCAATATACTTATGTTTCCAAAAAGAAATTTGCAAATATCTTCTGTTTATCCAGAAAATCATACATATATTTAAAAAAATGTACAATGGTGCTTTCATTTCAGGTCCTGTAAATTCATTATTATCGTCTCATGTAATGGCTCCAATCAGTAGGTTGACCTACATGATTTATCTCATCCACCCATTGGTCATATGGTGCAAGATTGGATCTTTTAGAGAAAGACCAGCAGCTTGGCATTATGATTTTGTGAGTATATGATTAAACTATTTATTAGTCAAGTATTATTTTGTTACAGATATTTTTTCAACAGCCTTAAAAAATCTCCATGAATTTGGCTCGTCTATTCCACGCTCTAACTTTCCTAAATACTGAAAGACACGGAATTTATGCCTATTATCACACTGCAAAAAATAACTGTTGATTTTACAGTATAAAACTGGCACCCCAGCTGCCAGTATTATACCGTAAAATTAACAGTATTAAATAGTAAAATAAGCAGTAATATGCTGCCGCGCAAGCAGTAATACGCTACCGCGCAATTAAATAGTAAAATAAGCAGTAATATGCTGCCGCGCAAGCAGTAATACGCTACCGCGCATGCGCGGTAGCGTATTACTGCTTGCGCGGCAGCATATTACTGCTTATTTTACTATTTAATACTGTTAATTTTACGGTATAATACTGGCAGCTGGGGTGCCAGTTTTATACTGTAAAATCAACAGTTATTTTTTGCAGTGTATGGTTCGTTACAGCATATTCCCAATAGAAAATGATAGGCTTAGCACATATATATGGAAAATAGGACCACATGAAATAATTTAATACATTAGTATCTATAGTTGGTAATGAAAAAATATAAATAAACACGCTACACTCTGCATTAATAACGTTTTACTATCGTGGCGATTCAATAAATTCGAAAAGTTTTAAAATGCAATGATCAGCAAGTAATTCGATGTACAGTCCTCGAAAAAAAAAAAAAAGTAAACACCCACTATTAACTCTGTAACAAATTATCGTAGAAGAAAGTTACTGGTACCAAACGATTGGGAATGGGGTCTACTTTTAAAGAATGTATATAAAATTTACTTAGGAGTCATCTACATATCAAAACAAACCCAAAGTTTTTTTTTTTTCAATGGCAAAACCCAATTTTAACACCATAAATAAATTCTACACCAGTGTGGCTAGTGGTCAGGGAAAAATACAGTCAAAAAAAGTGATAAAAACCAGTATAGTCTCATAGAAAAAATTAGGTTGATTATTCGATCAAATAATCAATTTGAATTTTTCTATAAGAATATACTGGTAAGTATCATTTTTTTTACTGTATTTTTCCCTGACCACTAGCCCCCCTGTACACCCTTCAATTGGCCTACGTACAAATTTACATGAAATTCCTACGATTAGTTTCAGAGAACTTAATTATTTTAAAATGAGCATATTTTAGAGGCTGTATCCAAATTGAAGTTCGGTACTCGATTATTGAAATGCTACAAAATGACTAAGTCACTTCTATTAATGTATTATTTCTTGCCAATATGACCATTTTACTCACTTAATATGTTTCAGCTATTGTTATATACGGTAAAATCTTCTTGAATATGTATTTTGTAATGTTTACAAGTGTTGAATCATCCGATTTTAAAAAATATAATGTATCTGTAATTAAAATAGTTTTTGAATATGTGAATGTGATTGGAATTTTATAGGTGTTTTTATTATGATTGTTCTCAGATTTTGAATTTATTTAACTCGCTCTTTTCTAAATTTATTGGCAGAAATGTGAAAAATATATGCGAATACAAAATTTAGAATATTTTTTTTTCCACGACTGTACTTTTTAAAATAGTTAAAAGAAAGATGCTTATATTGATTATAATACTATTTACGTAAATGTAAAAACTCACAATAAATATTTTATAACACTTTCCCATATAATCTAAATATATGAGTTATTCAGGCCTGTCACTTAAAATATCATGGAGGCAAAAATAAAGTAAACTAGTCGGATGTGCCAATCCCAGAACTTTCTTCTATCTCACATAGGTTTCGCATAAACTAAAATGAATCAGCACCAATTTATATCGAGGTCTAACTGAATCTAAAGTTTTATTAAATGCCGTGCATTAGTTCTTGAGGTATGACTTGCTAAAATCGTGTAAATCCGACAAAATGTTGCATAGTAGCGCCACCTGTTGGGAGATTTAGACAAAAACCTAATCAACAACAACTTATGTCAACGTCTAACTGAATCTGAAGTTTGATGAAAATCCGAGCATTAGTTCTTGAGATATAGTTATCGTGGTAATAATGAAAAAAGTAGCATAGCAGCGCCACCTGTTGGGCTAGTTACACCAAAACGTAAGCAGCATCTGTTTATGTCAAGGTCTAACAGAATCTAAAGTTTGATGAAATTTCGTGTATTAGTTCTTGAGATATAGCTATCGTAAAAATCAAGAAAAAAGTGGTATAGCTGCGCAACCTTTTGGGATATCTACACCAAAACGGAAACGGAATCAGCGTTTATTTATGTCAAGGTCTAACTGAATCTGAAGTTTGATGAAAATAAGTGCATTAGTTCTTGAGATAGAGCTATTGCGGAAATCGTGACATATGCAGCATAGCAGCGCCACCTATTGGGCGATTTTCACCAAAATCTAATCAGCACCAATTTATATCAACGACTAACTGAATATAAGTTTTATTAAATTTCGTGCATTAGTGCTTGAGATAGAGCGCCCAAAATTTTTTTGTCACATACAGACAGACAGAGATTTTCTAAAAACATTCAAATCGTGTTCAAAACATTCTAAAACGTATAACTTCGTCGAAAATTGGAGATCGAAAATTTTCATGAATCCAATACTTCTTGTAAAGATAGAAGAAAGTAAAAATGTAGAATGCTAAAACCTGTAAAAACATCTATTTAATGTGTTTATATATATCGTTGCTGCAAATTCTTTGACATCAATGAAATAATTTAAAAATTCGCATTTTTTTAAAAGGCGCAATTTTTTTTAACAGAAATTTATTATAATTGTCTGTTTTCTGTATGATCTATTATAGTATACCTAATATAGTAGAACCTTACATCGCGTCGGGTAACATGATTTTACCCCAAAACCGATCCGACCGTCTGGTTGATTAATTGAGTGCGACTATGCTTTATTTCTTGCAGGTCGGTTTCCAATATACGCGATTTTTTAAAAGATAGTCAAGAATACTGTTTCAGGCGAAAATCTATACAGGGTATTTCAAAAAGATTGAAATGCACTTTCATTTTCTTCCTGATGAAGATACGTTGGGAATGCAAATTACAGTGTACAGAATTAGGTATAGGATATGCTGGTGCCTATACGTAATATAACTAGATTAACGTATTAATAACGTAATAAAACGGTTACATAAATAGTCCTGACACTATTTTTCAAAAAGTTACACTTTTTAACTTTTTATACTGTCTCTGGGTTCTATAAGTTATATTTAGAAACATTTTCTCTGTGCTTTGATGAATAAAACAGTAAGAATGCCATTCTTCTACGATCAAAACTCATCGAGTTATGATATTTTGAATTATATGAAATTTCGGAGATGTCAGGCATTAAACAATCGTATATCCGTTTTTAGTGCCAAAAAATTCCGAAATTTCATAGAAGTCAAGGTATCATAAGTCGGTGACTTTTGGTCATAGTAGAATGAAATTTTTAATGTTTTACTTGTTACAGCATGGAGAATTTTTTTCTAAATATAACTTACAGGATCTAGGGACCGTATACAAAATTTAAAAAGCGTAACTTTTTAAAAATTAATAGCATAATTATTTGATCAAACATAATCTTAATTTGAACACTTGTGCTATTTACATTGCCTATGTAAGGTAAAAAATTAAAAATCGAATTTCAATCTCTCTGAAACACTCTATATATTTCAATATAAATGGGTAAATATCATGGAATAAATACACAGGGTGTCCCAAAAGTCCTTGACACATTTTAAATTTCAATAAAAGATCAAGCGATTGGCGTAGGAGAGTGCGGTTTGGACGAAAATGCTTCTTATGATATGAAATTTTGTTTAAGCAAATAAAAAAAATTGTTCACAAAATTTCTAATAGATGGCGCTGCTTCTGAAAAGTCATCAAATAGGTAGAATGTCTTTATATATAACAATGGCGAAAAACGCACAATGCGTACGCACAGTTTTTGTCCAAACTATGGTTGCCTTGAGCTCGGGGCTTGTCCCGACCATATGCCACAAGCGGGTCCTCAAGGTGGGTGACGTCCAAACTATGGCACTCCACATTGCAGAATTTAACAATATTCGTCTATCCAGCCTCACTCGTCTAATCGAACTCAGGAAGGCGAATATTGTTAAGTTCTGGAATGTGGGTTGCCATAGTTTGGACAAAAACTGTGCGTACGTACTGTGCGTCTTTCGCCCTTGTTATGTATAGAGGCAATCTACCTATTCGACAACTTTCCAGAATCAGTGCCATGTATGAGACATTTTTGGAACTTATTTTTATTATTATTATTATTATTTTTATTATTTGCTCAAACAAAATTTCAGATCATAAAAACCATTTTCGTCCAAACCGCACTCTCGTACGCCAATTGCTTGATCTTTTATTAAATTTTAAAATGTCTCAAGGACTTTTGGAACACCCTGTATATTAAAATTACCTTCATAAGAGATAAATGGAATATTGGACATGTAGCCTGTTTTCCATACTGCTGTATTTAGATGTGTTTTTAATTTTATTTCGGGCTGATTTGCGGGTTGATAAAAATTATTCTGTCGGGTTCGGATTTACTTCAAATGAAATTTTCGTTTTCCAGTCAGCTATAACCTGATTAGTGCTTGACTCTAATATCTAGTAAATATAGGTCAGCATTGTCAGATTTAAATAATTTCATTATTGCTTATAGTGAGACTGACTTTAGTCACATGCATGTATTTTGATTAAACGAAAAATTACAGTGCACTCCCGATTATCCAAGTTAATCACCGGGAGGGATCACACGGACAATAGAAAAACACGGATAATCCGATTCTACTGCTTCATGAAAAAATCTCGCTTTTTCGGAAAGCATGGCACCCGAACTAGGTATATACATTCTGCTCTTTTTTGATTAAACCACTGTGTAGTAGAGCAGAATCTACATCTTTGTTTGTTGACTTTTTCCTTTCGAAAGTGCAGATTCGTCATCACAATCTCTCGTAAAGGTAATGAGTTTTTGTTTGTTTCTTTTTATATCACGTACAATTTGATAATCCTTTACTAATTTGCTAGCTGATTCTCCATTATCAAGTTTTTGAAAGATTTCTAATTTTTGGTTAACATTTAAAAAGTTTCGTTTTCCTTTCACATCAATCATTTTTACCAGTAAAAAATTTTACGCTACTAACTAACTATAAACAAGACGCCAAAACTAAATAAACAAGTGCGAAAGGGAGAGAGGACAGCTGAAAGTACAAACAATATTCTGATCCCTCCCATCCCCTTCAATCATACCCCGTCAAACAGGTTCCAGAGGCTTCTATTTGACCTCTACGCACTTCACAATACTATCAGCTAAACCGGACAAGATTCTAATTCACATCATTATCGATTTTAAATGCATGATAAGCGTGAAAAAGTTTCTCTTTAAATTTTTTTGCGAGTCCGGAATGAGCACGAATAATCCGGCACGGATAATCGAGAGTATACTGTATTTTTATAAATATTACCTGTTTAGCATAATCATTATCTACTCTGCATAATAATTACTTGCATAGTGATGCTGCTACTCTGAGACATCAAATTAAATTTTGAATTTTCATCTTTCTTTTATTTTTTACAGGTGTATTTATATCTAGCAAATATAGTTGTATCAATAGCAGTAGCAGTCCCTTTCTACCTTCTTCTGGAATCTCCTTTGTCAAATTTGGAAAGGTTACTAACGAATCGAAATAATGATGACAGTGGAAATGACCAAAGAACATCAAGCCGTGATAACAACCAGAAGATATCAACAGAAAAGAATGGAGTTACGCTTACAAAAGTACATCATCATCTACCTGAATTTCAGCCGAATCATTTAACAATATCTGAAAAAACACAGGGTTGATATTTTTCATAAGATACTGTTTAATTCATCTGTTGTACAGATCATCCGCAGTGAAAAGTTTGCTCAAACTGAAGTGCCATTAGAATGAATACGCAACAATTTTTACGATATTACAGTTGCTCCAAATGGATTAAAGGGAGACAAAACTGCATTATCTGATGTTTTTTTTCTTTAAAAAAAAATATATATATATATGAATATGAATCTTTGACAGATTAACGTCTGCAACTGCTTCTGCCCGTTTCTAATATGTATGGAATAGCATCCACAATGTACAGCTTCGAAATTCCCACGTGGATAATCCAGCCAAATCACAACCCAATAACATGAGATAGAAAGTAGCATGAGTTTTTAAAACTATTATGCAAAAAGTAGGAATACCATCATGGCTTACGTAAACTGGTAGTGTTTGAAATTGAATTAAGTTACTAGATTAGTTAATAACTAAATTATTAATTTTTTATAACTATTAAGACTTTTAAAAATAAAGTTTTTAATTTAGAGGTTCGCGTCATTTATAGCATTGTTATTACTTTTAAAGTGGAGATTATTTAAAGTACATCAATTAAAATCTATCTCTGCTGCAATAATAATAATCTTTTAGTGGGAATCACATAAAATCTCCTTAACCCCTTGAGGACGAGCGACACGTATACGTGACGCATAAGATGCTCAGAATCCTCGATTATTCCCACCAGTTACTTTTTATTGTAAGCTTTGCCTTATTTAATGATGGCATTTCTGCGATTCAATTAGGCGAAAATTTCTGTTTTGGAAAACCGATGGTAAAAGATAAAAAATTCTGTAAAGGACGCTCGTCGCGAGGGGATTAAAATACAAAGTAAAACTCTACAATAATTTAAACAGTGTGTAAAACAAATGGGATGACAACAAATATATATATATATATTTTACAATGCAGTAAAAAAAAAAAAAAAAAAAAAAAAAAAACTTGTGGTTATCATTATTTTCATCAAAAATAAATAAATAAATAAATAAACTTTCGGGAAAAAAAATAATATTATTATAACGCTGGCGAAATCAATATAGTTAAATTTTAAATTTGTGTTTTACAGAAATTTTCCGCTGAAATCCAATAAGCAGATACGAGAAACACATATTTACAATGTTTTTGAACAGACCAATAGAATTACGAAAAACATCTGATGCTACATCACGCATGTCAAATTAGCGACCCACAACAAGTATGTTTGGGTCCAACCAATATGATCCAATAAGTCATAACTACAGTTCCGAAATTTCTTGCCAAATTTATCATCGGCGTTGGTTGAACCAATTTAAGTCTAGAACTGACTTTTAAACAACATTTGTTGATTTCAAATCTTTGAAAAACAAGTTTTTTTTTTTTATTTCATAAATTTTATCAACAAATAGAGTCAGTACCAAATCATATGCAAACGGAAAATTTAATACAGAGATTCATATTTGAAGGCAAAATGCAATCGATTGGTCTGAAAAATCAATTGGTTTTCTTGGATTTTAGAAATATTTTACAGCCAGGTTTGCGATTGTGAACTAATATTTACGTTTCGAAGTACTTACCTGTGTGAACAGTTATTTATTTACATTTATGAAAGGAAATAAGCCTTCCTATCAGATCTAAAATTACAGTCATTCACCTTGTATCAGTTTTAAAAGTAATTACTGAAGAATACCCAATTTAGAAAAAAATAGTGACAGAGAAGAGATGGCAAGTGTCGGGTTGATAACATTAAGTTTATTGTTGCAGCTATTTACGCTCACACTCTCACACACTCACATACACACACACACACACACATATATATATACAGTAGTTTTCGAAATACATCTTTTTAATGAAAAAATAACGTTTCTGTGTTTTGTTGCGCCTATTTAGAACCTTGCTTTATTGTGTCGTGTCAGCATTTGAGTTTGAAATATTTATTTTACATTTTCCTCATCGCTAACCTATATTAAATAATATTTGTGCTAACTACTCACTAAAAATCACCACTTTATAGGGTACATATGACGTAATAGAAACATACCATTAATTTCAACATAAACGTGGGAAATCGAATTCATGAAAAATCCAACCACAATGCATTGCGGATACTAAGCAAGTTTGTCCTTCCAGCAAAGTTGGGCAAATTTGTAATTGCAACTATCTGTAAGGTAATTACAATTTACTTTTATGTAATTGATTATAGTTACACACATTCAAGCACAAATTTTCGTCAAATAATGAGAGGGGGAGGGGGGCGTTTTCGGCTACAGTGCTGCAAGAATTTTTTGCGGCATGTAACTGTAACTACAATTAATTATAAAAAATTAAATTGCAATTACATTGTAGATAATTGCAATTATAACTTTGCCTTCCAGTATGGTTGATAGGTGTCCAGTGTCTAGTATGCAGAACAGCAAATAATTGTCATGTTTCCCATATCAATAATTTAAATGATGCAAATAGTATATTGCTATCAATGCTAAAAACGCTGCCAGCTCAGTAAATACGGAAACAATGTGTATAAAATAGAAAATACAGATTTCCTAAAATGCTATAGATTTTAGTCACCTAGGTGACAGCACAAGGGACCATGAACGGTCGCAAGTTCGTCATTCCTGCTCAAGTTTTCCAACCGGTGGTTACGCGTACCACTGGAGTATGAGAAAAATGTAACTGCAGAAGATGACGAAGTCTACAAAACAATGTCTACGAATACTGTAAAATTAAAACTTTGATTTGTACTTTTAGTGTTGCAATTTTCTTTTCTCAGTTCATTGCCTCTTGTTTTACTCTTTTATATTAATATGGCAAAAACAAAACAATTAACAGATAAAATCTTCAGACATTTAATAAAAAACTAAAACACAATAAAAATTACTAAGGTCTGTCTCAAAAGTTTAAGCACAAGCATAAAATGTCGATTTTCAAAGAATTATAAAAAGTTAGAATGAATAAAAAAATTTTATTTGCAGATTTCGCAACATTATTTAAATTAATTAGTATATCAAAATTAGAAAAAAATAAATTACATAATTGTAAAAAATATAATTTAAAAAAATGTTTAGAAAAACTGTCTCAAAAGTTTATGCACAATGTCAAAAACAACCAGATTTATAATTTTTACAGAACTTTTACTTACAAATTATTTTTCCGTGATTTCGGATTAGTTCAAATAAACGTGCTCCCATCGAAATTATTACTTTTTGTAGGGTTTCTGGTGGCAAAGAGTACCATGCTTTCTCAATAGCCTCTTGGAGCTCTTCAATAGAGTCATACTACTTTCCATTGCCGCAAACCTGACAGGTTAAAATACCCCAGACATTCTCAATCGGGTTTAAGTCTGGACTTAAAGCTGGCCAGTCAAGAACTTTAACATTTTTCTGAGAAAGCCAAAGTTTTGTAGAATGTGATACGTGGATTGAGGCATTGTCTTGTTGAAAAGTCCATTCCCCCCCCCCCAAATGTCACCGAATGGAAGAGAATGTCACCGAATTGGTTTAGCGTCTCTTGATACTTTTTTGAATCTTGTCTTCTTTTTAGAAAAGTCAGAGAGGTCTGGCCATTGAATACAAATGCCCCCCCAAACCATAACAGATTTACCGCCTTGCTGTCTGCTGAAAAATGCCCTTGGTTTCTTTCGTAAATCATGCCAATACGCGTTCCAACCATCAGGGCCATCTAAGTTCCACTTTTTCTCATCGCTGAATAAAACAGTAAACCATTTGTCCCCGTAGGACATGTGTTTTTTAGCCCAGTTCATTCTTGCCTGTTTGTGATGTAATTTGAGAGACGGTTTGCGAGCCATTTTCTTTAGTATGATGTAATCACACTCTTTAATACGTCTATGTACAATGTCTTTGGACACCTGTACACTGAGATTATTTTTAATTTGCCGTATGGACATATTTTGTCTAGATACCAATCTCAGTATTCTCTGATCAGTCGTCATACGTGGTCGTCCACATCTTGGTTTCCGCTTAAAATTATCATTTCTAGAGAGTACTTTATATATACCGAGGCTAACGAAAAAGACAGACTACCGCGGTGCATTCCACTTATCTTTTTTTACAGACCGCTAGTGTGACGTGATGCTCTTTTCGTACACCTGCATTGGTGGATTCAAGCATCACGTGACTCCCGCGGTCTGTAAAAAAAGATACGCGTAAAGCACCGCAGTAGCCTTTCTTTTTCGTTAGCCTCGATATATACCTTGCTTTGATCGATTTAAAACTTTTGCAATTTCAGAAACAGTTTTATTTTGCGATTTCAATTTAAAAACTTTCAAAATCTCACATTTTGTGAATTCTTTACCCTTCGGCATTTTTAAAACGAGAGGGAATAATTTCTCCACCTTTTATCTATATATATAAAAAAAAGTCCTTTCTGGCTAGATGATCAACGCACAGCCAAAACTACTGAGCCTACAAAGACGAAATTTGCAGGAAAAATACTTCTTAGTATGTAGAGGCGCACTAAGACGGGATTTTCAAAAGCTCCACCCCTAAGGGGCGTAAAAAGGGGAACAAATTTTTAAAAAAATTCTTAAAAATCGGGTATTATAGTTACGTGACAAATGATAACATATTTTAATGTATTTTTGTATGCTGAATCGAATGGTATCAATTAAATACTCATAAGTCAAACAGTTCGTGAGATATTGAACATTTTTCTAATTTGGCGAATTCTTTGACGTCAAAATCTAACAATTCTAACAATACAAGTGATAATTTCTAAAAATACGTCCGTTACTACAGCAATTGAAGAAATTCAAATTAATTCTTTTTGTTTATTTTTGCAGATAGAAACCTTAACTGCTCAATTGGGAATTGAATATTATTCTTACGGATATTTATGTAATTGTGTATTATTATTATTTCTACAAACGCCACTATTTAAAATAAAATGTGATTGCTAAAATAAAGAGTACATCTCAATTATACCGTCGACCACTTTTCATAAAAAAAAAAATCATCGCCAAACATGAACTCCAAATAAACAAATTGAACAATGTTGCCATTGGAACATCAAAATCTATACTAATAAAAGAAAGTTTAGCTCTGTGTGTGTGTCTGTGTGTCTGTTGGCGATGGCTAGGAAAATCTAGCCGACCTAGAAAGCTGCAAATTTAGATTTAGGTAGTCCAAAGCCTCTCCTGGTGCACCATTACTTCAGAATTTTAATATTTTAATTATTTACTGAAATATTAATTAACTAGCTGTTACCCGTGACTTCGTTCACGTAACATTAAAAAAAGAATAAATGCATTAATTTAGTAAAACATTTCACTTGATAATTAACAACATATATAATTAACCAAAGCTTTATCACATTTTATAGGAGACCATACGGTATTTCTTTGCTATAGGGTCCTTGACATAACCCAGTCTTAAAAAAGTGAAATTTCATGCCAAATAATATATACAATCGCGAAAATAAAACTGCAACTAATGAAAAAAGGAGGACCAAGTAAAATCGTGAAAATCGAGGAATTCCTCTTCGTAAAACGAAAAACAACACTGGCAGAATTCTTCTATACAACAGTGCATTTTAGGTGGTATTTGGTGTAAAATTTGTATATGTGTGCATTGCTAAATGGGCATTATTATATTGTCTATTTGCATAGACATATGTTATATATTTCTTACTACATTATCTTGTTTATGTATATATTAAATTAAGTGCTTCACGCTAAGTGGTGTAAATAGTGAACAAACTTCTTGTGGATTTTATACGTTGATAGATATTTCACAAAGATATAACAATCTGAGGCGATTCTAAAATGTAAATAAAGGTTGCTAAAAAGTACTTTAATTTCTGCCCAATTTAACCTCGATATTTTCTCTATCGCGTCAAGAACACTATAAGTAAATAAATACCGACGACACAAATCTGATGATCTAAATTTACATATTTTTGTTAGTATATATAGGATTATTTTGATTTATTTCATGCGCTTGAAATTTTTTACGCTTTCTCTAGGGTTAGGTGTCGAATAAATGTACTTTCTTGTTATTTTATTTTGCCATTTCTATTTATTCTATTTTCCATTCATTCCATTTATGGATACTGATTTAATTTACATATTCGTGTCAAAGAATATTCTTTAAAGTTATTATCAGGATTGGGATAGGATACGATTAGGGTTACGATTAGGAATAAAAATTGAACGACAATGGCATGACCAATTCAGGTGTAAAGTATGAACCACGAAGTCTATTTACATCAGGAAGCAATAAGAAAATTAGAAAATTATCGTCTGATATTTTTTAATATGTTTTACAGTCATAGTTGACATCAAAGGTGAGCGGGAAAATGATCATCTAAAATACCATTAAGTGTTTACCACGCAAAAAACAAATCTGGTTACAACAATGTATTTAAGTTTGCGCCAAATTTCACTTGATAAAAAAAAAAAAAAAAAAAAAAACGCAAATTGACTATGGACCTAATTACAGACCCCTAACCTTCCTATTCTCGGAAATGTTCTACCTATATGTAAAAAAAAATCTACTATATAGAACGCGCTTTCACGTTTATAATGTTATGAATTGGCACGATTGGCTTGTTCAAGTTTACACAATGCGGCTGGAAGAAAAGATTCATTACTTTTTGATTTCTTCTTTGCTTTTGCATTACGCGAATTTGTTGGTAAAATCGATTTTCTTTTCGATAACATTGTTGTTTTTAACACTTTCCAACCTAGTTGAAAAGTGTTTATGACTTCGGTTTGTCTGGCCGTCTGCCGTCTGGCCGTCTGTCCGTGCTCTAACTCCCGTAAATATGCTCGGATTGCCCTGCAATTTTTATATGTTATAATCGTTATCTATAGCATGTTCCCTATTTCAACGGAAGTGTGTAGCACTTATAGTTTTTTTACAGGGACACTCAAAGGAATTCCGTTACATTGCGGTCTATGGGGAAAAATCATTTGCGGTTTATTTAAATAATGTTTCACTATTTTAAACGCATTGAAATTTATATATATCACTAAGGTGCATTAGAAGAAGCTTAATATGGAATAGGGTGTGCATAGCACTTATAGTTACTTTACAGGGACAGTTAAAAGAATTCCGTTACATTACGTCTATGGAGAAAAATCGTCTGCGGTTTATTTAAATAATGTTTTCCTATTTTAAACGCATTGAAATTTATATAAGGTTCATTACAAGAGACTTACTACAGAATATTGTGTGTATAGCAGTCATCGTTCATTTACAGGGACACACAAAAGAATTCTCTACTGTATGTTAACAATAATTCCTGGAAGTGCGTTTTAAGTTACTGAACGCGATTTTAATTTTAAATCGCTTTTTGTATATTACGTTGTGTGTATAAATTCTGTAGATCCTATACAGGGAAGCACAAAAGTTCGGGAACACATTTCCGTATTATTTAACTCCAGACGGAGAATTTTAAACTGTGCTACGTGTTTCCTAACTGAACTAAAATTTAGCATCCTATGTAGTATATATACAAATCTATAGATCCTATACAGGGCTGAATAAAAGTATTCGGATTACTTAGATGTTATCTTTTAGCTTATTAAAGAGTATGATTCGTAAAATTATTTTGGAAGCGTTGGAAAGTGTTACATAATCTATGCTTGACATATGATTTTTCGTTCTTCTTTAACTTTAAAAAATATTGTAATTTTACTTAAATATTGGTTTAAAATCCATGCAACTTTTCTTATCCTAAAAGACTTTACAAAAATCTATTATGAAACAACTTTAAAAAAAGCTATATTTAAAAAAGACAACAAAGTTTTTCCTAACTAACTTAAAACTAAAAGAAATGTAAAATTAAATTCCGGTTCGAAACGACGATTTACAAATGTGTTTCGATTGTGGGAAAATGATAGAGGAAAAATGTTGTTACTTCGACACAATCATATTAAATCTTTAGCTTTTATGAGAAAAGCAACTTTCTTTTAAAAAATATAGTTATTTTTATTAAGATTTTCTGATTTTCGATACGGATAATTTTGCGATGCATATCATTGACATTTGCCATCCAATATATATATACAGTGTCTCACATAAGTGATGGGACACTTGTGCTTTACAAAAGGAAACTAATCAAATAAATTAAAAAAAACATGTACACATTTTTTGTGGGTGTGTTTCATACTTAAATTTAGTAAAGATTATTACATAACATACATTTTGTCAAAATATTAAAATATTAATTTAATAAAAATACAAATGTTTAGAACGGAGCAAAAAATAGCTCACATAAGTGATGGGACACCATTATATATGCAACAAAAATCGTCTGAAATAAGCAATAAAAATATTTTTTGGGGTTTTATTTTTACTTAAAAGCAATTGGCAATAATTTATAAAATCGTCTGCAGTATTTCTCTCCAGTTTGTTTTGGAATTTTTGTGTTTTTTAGCTCTGTGTAGCCATGAATGCTAAACGAAAAGAAACTTCGCCTGAAATTCGAAAATTAGTTATTAATTTGCATATTGAACGTGGAAAATCTATTAGAAAAACTGCTGAAACAGTTAACTTGAGTCGTTCAACAGTTTTCAATATCATTAAACGATATAAAAAGAATCATATGATTCAGGATAAAAGAAGACCTGGCCGACCATCAAAGCTATCCAATGGAATAAAGCGAATTATCGTTCGAAATATTAAAAAAAATCCAAGAAATAGTGCTTCAAAAGTTGCTGCTGATTTACAAGCATTATATGGAATAATTGTTAATCCTGAGACTATTAGAAGGGTAATTCGATCTGCTGGATATCACGGTAGAGTAGCCAGGAAAAAATTCTTCGTAAGTGAAAAGAATAGAAAACTCAGACTAGCTTTCGCAAAATCCAACATAAATAAGAATTCTGATTACTGGAATAAAGTTATATTTGCTGATGAGAGTAAATTTAATATATTTGGTTCTGACGGTAGAATCTTGGTGTGGAGAAAACCCAGGGAAGAATTTCGCAAACAGAACTTGGTACCAACAGTAAAACATGGTGGAGGAGGAGTTATGGTATGGGGGTGTATGTCGTCCGCAGGAGTTGGTAATCTTGTTTTTATTGACAGTATAATGGATCAGTACAAGTATATTGATATTTTAAAGCAAAATTTGAAATCTTCAGCACGAAAATTGAACCTTCATAACGATTTTAAATTCTACCAGGACAATGACCCCAAGCACACTGCTCTGAACGTTAGACTCTGGCTGCTATATAACTGTCCTGAAATAATAAAAACACCACCACAATCTCCAGACTTAAATCCCATAGAGAATATTTGGCAAGAATTGGATTCAAGAATTCGCAAACACACCATTTCTTCAAAACAACAACTAAAATCGGTGCTTCAAGAAGAATGGCGTAAAATCACTCCAGAAATCACAAAAAAATTAGTCGAATCCATCCCAAAAAGATTAAATCATGTTTTAAAAGTAAAAGGAAATCCAACAAAATATTAAAACCTTTTAAAAAGTAAAATTTTTGGATAAATATTTGATGGAAAAGTAAGTGTCCCATCACTTATGTGAGCCATTTTTTGCTCCGTTCTGAACAATTGTATTTTTACTAAATTAATATTTTAATATTTTGACAAATTGTATGTTATGTAATAATTGTTACTAACTTTAAATATGAAACACACCCAAAAAATTTTTGCACATGTTTGTTTATTTATTTTATTGCAGTTTCTTTTCATAAAGCACAAGTGTCCCATCACTTTTGTGAGACACTGTATATATATTACTTTTTAAAATTTAAATTAAAAATATGGTATCTTTATGTTAGCCGTGTGCAGACGATAAATCGCCAACCTATCCCATCATTCGTATTGAATTAATTAAAAATATAAATCTTTCACTCATTTCATTTAAAACACAGAACTTTAATTTACAACACATACATTTAAAATACATATATTACGTACATTTAAAATAATTCCTTTCATGTGAAAAAGAAAAAGAAAAAAAAAGAGAAATTAATCACAAATAATTTGATAACCCAAGATCATTTTATTTCAACATCAAAACAAATCTGTTTTATTTTTCTTTATATGACATCATATTCGCTTGCTTTCCATACTTACTCGTAATTATGCACTTTGTATTATTATCAAATATTTGAAAACGCACGTTTTATGTCTAATATGACATCATTTCATATTCTGTTTAATTCTTAAATAATTCATTTCCTTTTCATTTTTCACGTGGAAAATTTTCAATTGAAAATAAATTGTTGATTAAAAATTATTACTCAGAGGTTTATTTTATATTGGCAACGATAAAGTATTAGCAACAGTAAAATAAATTTAACCATTTAAAAATAAGCTGCAAAACCGGGCCCTTTGGGCCAAACCAACCAAACCAACCAACCATTTTAAAATATACGAAAAAATGTCCATTTATTCTGTATGAAAATAATGAAATTTTTAATTTTTAAGAAAAATATTGATATAAAATAAACAAAAACCAGCCTATATTCATTTGAGGGTTATAATCAAATTATATGCAAAGATACAGGATCATTAAATGCTCCATTTTGACGCTGGCTTCAGCCTAACATTTGCACACAATCAGATTTATAATATTACTAGCTGTTACCCGTGACTTCGTTCACGCAACATTAAAAGAAGAATAAATATATTAATTAAGAAAATATTTCACTCCCGATAATTAAAAACGTTAAAATTAACTATTTATCACATTTCATAGGCGACAATACTGTATTTTTTGTTATAGGGACCTTGACATAACTCAGTCTTTAAAAAGTGAAATTTTGTGCCAAATAATCGCGAAAATGAAATTGCAACCAATGCAAAAAGGAGGGCCAAATAAAATCGTGGAAATAGACAATTGGGTAAAAACAAATGTCAATTTTACCTGATAAACAATTTTACTTTTAACGCCTTTATGAAACGTTTTAACAGCCATCCTTCAAAAAAAACATTAATTGGAAATAGTACATGCTTTTTCTTTAAATTCAGTTCTGCCTCCTTGGTTTAATGTATAGCTGAAACAAATCTTATTTTCTAAATGACAGTATGTTGACAGGCAATTTTCATTCTCTAGAATAAATTGATTCATAAAGTTTGAATATGTGAAAATATGTTTTTATTTTTCGGATAATTTACTGAAATCAAGATTTTGTTTTCATCATCTATTCAAAGTGAAAAACAATTCTGTTTTTCAGTTTTAATGAGAAAATGGTGTAAAAAATATACTGATCTATTTTATTTTTCCTTTTTTTATACACAAATATGGAGTAATTTACTCTCCGTTTTTAGAGAAACTTCGTTAAAATTAACAAAAAAGAAAAAAAAATCTTGGCATCTAATTTAATTTTTTAACTTCTGACAGTTTGTGTAACATCCTCGGATCAATGATAAACGGTATAAAGTAAATCACGTTGAGTTCGATATTCTGGTACTGTAAATGAAAATTGTAAATTCACGGGCATTCTCCGTGAATTGCTGCCGTAATTTTACGGGAAATGCCCCCTTTTCAAGGTAAACGGTCCATTTCAGTAAATTTCATGTTTTTACGGGCAAAAACCGTTTATCTAATAACAAAGCTCGTTTATCTAGTCACAAAACCGGTTTTCTTATGGACATTGCCTGGAATCTCTGCTGCAGTAATTTTACTGCAGCAATTTTTTACAGTGAGGAGTAGTTGCGAAATACAAACGTAGATTCGTGTTCATTTTCCTTTTCTTAAAATTATGATGCGATTTTTAGCAGAAAATTCTCATCTGTATATAACGAATATTCATGCTTAATAATCAGTATAGATAAAAAAACATTTAAATTTTTCGTTATAAATATGGCGTGAAACTCATCTGCTTTCTATACTTACTGATCCTTGTATTATTAATGTAAGGAATTGATTCACACTCATTTTAAAACACATTGGAAAATTCCCGTTTTATTTCAAATATGACGCATCTTTTTCCCGCAGAGAAATCCCTTTTTAATGACATAATTCTTGTTAATTTTCTTTTCCAGGCAATTAATTTCAGTACTGGCACAGGGGAAATTATGTCGCTTTAACGAAATAATATTAAATCTTTAGTTTTTATCAACAAAAATGGAACGATTAACATTCGTCATTTTTTTTTTTTTTTTTTTTTTTTTAGGTAATCGAGTTATTTCTTTTAGTTTTAAGAATGAAAATAAATATTTCTCGCTATCCATGACATCATTTTCGATATGGATAATTTTGCGGAGCATATTATTGACATTTGCTGACCATTTTCTTTTGAAACTTCTTTTTACTTTTTTAAAATTTAAATAAAAAATACGGTATCATTATATTAGCCCTGCGCAGACGGTAAAACGCCAAGAATTATTACCATACAAAAGAAAAAAGCAAAAAAAAACAAGATCATTTTATTTCACCAATCAAAGATATCCGCTTTATTTTTGATGTATGGCGTCATATTCGCCTGTTTCCTATGGTTACTCATATTGAAACCTTGTATTATTATCAACAACTAAAAAAAAGTACGTTTTATTTCTAATAATATTATTTAATCTTCTTCTTAATTCTTTAATTTTTTTATTTCATTTTTATTTTTCACGTGAAAAAATTTCAATTGAAACTAAATTGTTGACTAAAACTTATTATTCCGGAATTTGAATTAGTTTTGGCAACGATAAAGTATTAGCAACGGTAAAGTGAATTTAACCATGTTAAAATATTATACGAAAAAAAATGTCCATTTACTCTCTATGAAAAAACGAAATTTTGAATTATTAAGAAAAATATTTGAATAAAATAAACAAAAACCAGCCTATGTTCAAATGAGGGTTATAATCAATCTGTATGCAAAAATACAGGATCATTAAAGGCTCCATTTTGACGCTGGCTTCAGCCTAACATTTGCGCACAATCAGATTTATAATATTATTAGGATTTTTAAAATTTAAATTAAAAATATGGTATCTTTATGTTAGCCGTGTGCAGACGATAAATCGCCAACCTATCCCATCATTCGTATTGAATTAATTAAAAATATAAATCTTTCACTCATTTCATTTAAAACACAGAACTTTAATTTACAACACATACATTTAAAATACATATATTACGTACATTTAAAATAATTCCTTTCATGTGAAAAAGAAAAAGAAAAAAAAAGAGAAATTAATCACAAATAATTTGATAACCCAAGATAATTTTATTTCAACATCAAAACAAATCTGTTTTATTTTTCTTTATATGACATCATATTCGCTTGCTTTCCATACTTACTCGTAATTATGCACTTTGTATTATTATCAAATATTTGAAAACGCACGTTTTATGTCTAATATGACATCATTTCATATTCTGTTTAATTCTTAAATAATTCATTTCCTTTTCATTTTTCACGTGGAAAATTTTCAATTGAAAATAAATTGTTGATTAAAAATTATTACTCAGAGGTTTATTTTATATTGGCAACGATAAAGTATTAGCAATGGTAAAATAAATTTAACCATTTAAAAATAAGCTGCAAAACCGGGCCCTTTGGGCCAAACCAACCAAACCAACCAACCATTTTAAAATATACGAAAAAATGTCCATTTATTCTGTATGAAAATAATGAAATTTTTAATTTTTAAGAAAAATATTGATATAAAATAAACAAAAACCAGCCTATATTCATTTGAGGGTTATAATCAAATTATATGCAAAGATACAGGATCATTAAATGCTCCATTTTGACGCTGGCTTCAGCCTAACATTTGCACACAATCAGATTTATAATATTACTAGCTGTTACCCGTGACTTCGTTCACGCAACATTAAAAGAAGAATAAATATATTAATTAAGAAAATATTTCACTCCCGATAATTAAAAACGTTAAAATTAACTATTTATCACATTTCATAGGCGACAATACTGTATTTTTTGTTATAGGGACCTTGACATAACTCAGTCTTTAAAAAGTGAAATTTTGTGCCAAATAATCGCGAAAATGAAATTGCAACCAATGCAAAAAGGAGGGCCAAATAAAATCGTGGAAATAGACAATTGGGTAAAAACAAATGTCAATTTTACCTGATAAACAATTTTACTTTTAACGCCTATGTGAAACGTTTTAACAGCCATCCTTCAAAAAAAACATTAATTGGAAATAGTACATGCTTTTTCTTTAAATTAAGTTCTGCCTCCTTGGTTTAATGTATAGCTGAAACAAATCTTATTTTCTAAATGACAGTATGTTGACAGGCAATTTTCATTCTCTAGAATAAATTGATTCATAAAGTTTGAATATGTGAAAATATGTTTTTATTTTTCGGATAATTTACTGAAATCAAGATTTTGTTTTCATCATCTATTCAAAGTGAAAAACAATTCTGTTTTTCAGTTTTAATGAGAAAATGGTGTAAAAAATATACTGATCTATTTTATTTTTCCTTTTTTTATACACAAATATGGAGTAATTTACTTTCCGTTTTTAGAGAAACTTCGTTAAAATTAACAAAAAAGAAAAAAAAATCTTGGCATCTAATTTAATTTTTTAA
The DNA here is from genome assembly GCA_963931845.1 of Maratus michaelseni. Lineage (NCBI taxonomy): Eukaryota > Metazoa > Arthropoda > Arachnida > Araneae > Salticidae > Maratus > Maratus michaelseni. The sequence continues at coordinate 24,981,206 of OZ007591.1, forward strand.
ATTCTGACAGTTTGTGTAACATCCTCGGATCAATGATAAACGGTATAAAGTAAATCACGTTGAGTTCGATATTCTGGTACTGTAAATGAAAATTGTAAATTCACGGGCATTCTCCGTGAATTGCTGCCGTAATTTTACGGGAAATGCCCCCTTTTCAAGGTAAACGGTCCATTTCAGTAAATTTCATGTTTTTACGGGCAAAAACCGTTTATCTAATAACAAAGCTCGTTTATCTAGTCACAAAACCGGTTTTCTTATGGACATTGCCTGGAATCTCTGCTGCAGTAATTTTACTGCAGCAATTTTTTACAGTGAGGAGTAGTTGCGAAATACAAACGTAGATTCGTGTTCATTTTCCTTTTCTTAAAATTATGATGCGATTTTTAGCAGAAAATTCTCATCTGTATATAACGAATATTCATGCTTAATAATCAGTATAGATAAAAAAACATTTAAATTTTTCGTTATAAATATGGCGTGAAACTCATCTGCTTTCTATACTTACTGATCCTTGTATTATTAATGTAAGGAATTGATTCACACTCATTTTAAAACACATTGGAAAATTCCCGTTTTATTTCAAATATGACGCATCTTTTTCCCGCAGAGAAATCCCTTTTTAATGACATAATTCTTGTTAATTTTCTTTTCCAGGCAATTAATTTCAGTACTGGCACAGGGGAAATTATGTCGCTTTAACGAAATAATATTAAATCTTTAGTTTTTATCAACAAAAATGGAACGATTAACATTCGTCATTTTTTTTTTTTTTTTTTTTTTTTTTTTTAGGTAATCGAGTTATTTCTTTTAGTTTTAAGAATGAAAATAAATATTTCTCGCTATCCATGACATCATTTTCGATATGGATAATTTTGCGGAGCATATTATTGACATTTGCTGACCATTTTCTTTTGAAACTTCTTTTTACTTTTTTAAAATTTAAATAAAAAATACGGTATCATTATATTAGCCCTGCGCAGACGGTAAAACGCCAAGAATTATTACCATACAAAAGAAAAAAGCAAAAAAAAACAAGATCATTTTATTTCACCAATCAAAGATATCCGCTTTATTTTTGATGTATGGCGTCATATTCGCCTGTTTCCTATGGTTACTCATATTGAAACCTTGTATTATTATCAACAACTAAAAAAAAGTACGTTTTATTTCTAATAATATTATTTAATCTTCTTCTTAATTCTTTAATTTTTTTATTTCATTTTTATTTTTCACGTGAAAAAATTTCAATTGAAACTAAATTGTTGACTAAAACTTATTATTCCGGAATTTGAATTAGTTTTGGCAACGATAAAGTATTAGCAACGGTAAAGTGAATTTAACCATGTTAAAATATTATACGAAAAAAAATGTCCATTTACTCTCTATGAAAAAACGAAATTTTGAATTATTAAGAAAAATATTTGAATAAAATAAACAAAAACCAGCCTATGTTCAAATGAGGGTTATAATCAATCTGTATGCAAAAATACAGGATCATTAAAGGCTCCATTTTGACGCTGGCTTCAGCCTAACATTTGCGCACAATCAGATTTATAATATTATTAGGATTTTTAAAATTTAAATTAAAAATATGGTATCTTTATGTTAGCCGTGTGCAGACGATAAATCGCCAACCTATCCCATCATTCGTATTGAATTAATTAAAAATATAAATCTTTCACTCATTTCATTTAAAACACAGAACTTTAATTTACAACACATACATTTAAAATACATATATTACGTACATTTAAAATAATTCCTTTCATGTGAAAAAGAAAAAGAAAAAAAAAGAGAAATTAATCACAAATAATTTGATAACCCAAGATCATTTTATTTCAACATCAAAACAAATCTGTTTTATTTTTCTTTATATGACATCATATTCGCTTGCTTTCCATACTTACTCGTAATTATGCACTTTGTATTATTATCAAATATTTGAAAACGCACGTTTTATGTCTAATATGACATCATTTCATATTCTGTTTAATTCTTAAATAATTCATTTCCTTTTCATTTTTCACGTGGAAAATTTTCAATTGAAAATAAATTGTTGATTAAAAATTATTACTCAGAGGTTTATTTTATATTGGCAACGATAAAGTATTAGCAATGGTAAAATAAATTTAACCATTTAAAAATAAGCTGCAAAACCGGGCCCTTTGGGCCAAACCAACCAAACCAACCAACCATTTTAAAATATACGAAAAAATGTCCATTTATTCTGTATGAAAATAATGAAATTTTTAATTTTTAAGAAAAATATTGATATAAAATAAACAAAAACCAGCCTATATTCATTTGAGGGTTATAATCAAATTATATGCAAAGATACAGGATCATTAAATGCTCCATTTTGACGCTGGCTTCAGCCTAATATTTGCACACAATCAGATTTATAATATTACTAGCTGTTACCCGTGACTTCGTTCACGCAACATTAAAAGAAGAATAAATATATTAATTAAGAAAATATTTCACTCCCGATAATTAAAAACGTTAAAATTAACTATTTATCACATTTCATAGGCGACAATACTGTATTTTTTGTTATAGGGACCTTGACATAACTCAGTCTTTAAAAAGTGAAATTTTGTGCCAAATAATCGCGAAAATGAAATTGCAACCAATGCAAAAAGGAGGGCCAAATAAAATCGTGGAAATAGACAATTGGGTAAAAACAAATGTCAATTTTACCTGATAAACAATTTTACTTTTAACGCCTTTGTGAAACGTTTTAACAGCCATCCTTCAAAAAAAAAACATTAATTGGAAATAGTACATGCTTTTTCTTTAAATTCAGTTCTGCCTCCTTGGTTTAATGTATAGCTGAAACAAATCTTATTTTCTAAATGACAGTATGTTGACAGGCAATTTTCATTCTCTAGAATAAATTGATTCATAAAGTTTGAATATGTGAAAATATGTTTTTATTTTTCGGATAATTTACTGAAATCAAGATTTTGTTTTCACCATCTATTCAAAGTGAAAAACAATTCTGTTTTTCAGTTTTAATGAGAAAATGGTGTAAAAAATATACTGATCTATTTTATTTTTCCTTTTTTTATACACAAATATGGAGTAATTTACTTTCCGTTTTTAGAGAAACTTCGTTAAAATTAACAAAAAAGAAAAAAAAATCTTGGCATCTAATTTAATTTTTTAAATTCTGACAGTTTGTGTAACATCCTCGGATCAATGATAAACGGTATAAAGTAAATCACGTTGAGTTCGATATTCTGGTACTGTAAATGAAAATTGTAAATTCACGGGCATTCTCCGTGAATTGCTGCCGTAATTTTACGGGAAATGCCCCCTTTTCAAGGTAAACGGTCCATTTCAGTAAATTTCATGTTTTTACGGGCAAAAACCGTTTATCTAATAACAAAGCTCGTTTATCTAGTCACAAAACCGGTTTTCTTATGGACATTGCCTGGAATCTCTGCTGCAGTAATTTTACTGCAGCAATTTTTTACAGTGAGGAGTAGTTGCGAAATACAAACGTAGATTCGTGTTCATTTTCCTTTTCTTAAAATTATTATGCGATTTTTAGCAGAAAATTCTCATCTGTATATAACGAATATTCATGCTTAATAATCAGTATAGATAAAAAAAACATTTAAATTTTTCGTTATAAATATGGCATGAAACTCATCTGCTTTCTATACTTACTGATTCTTGTATTATTAATGTAAGGAATTGATTCACACTCATTTTAAAACACATTGGAAAATTCCCGTTTTATTTCAAATATGACGCATCTTTTTCCCGCAGAGAAATCCCTTTTTAATGACATAATTCTTGTTAATTTTTTTTTCCAGGCAATTAATTTCAGTACTGGCACAGGGGAAATTATGTCGCTTTAACGAAATAATATTAAATCTTTAGTTTTTATCAACAAAAATGGAACGATTAACATTCGTAATTTTTTTTTTTTTTTTTTTTTTAGGTAATCGAGTTATTTCTTTTAGTTTTAAGAATGAAAATAAATATTTCTCGCTATCCATGACATCATTTTCGATATGGATAATTTTGCGGAGCATATTATTGACATTTGCTGACCATTTTCTTTTGAAACTTCTTTTTACTTTTTTAAAATTTAAATAAAAAATACGGTATAATTATATTAGCCCTGCGCAGACGGTAAAACGCCAAGAATTATTACCATACAAAAGAAAAAAGCAAAAAAACAAGATCATTTTATTTCACCAATCAAAGATATCCGCTTTATTTTTGATGTATGGCGTCATATTCGCCTGTTTCCTATGGTTACTCATATTGAAACCTTGTATTATTATCAACAACTAAAAAAAAGTACGTTTTATTTCTAATAATATTATTTAATCTTCTTCTTAATTCTTTAATTTTTTTATTTCATTTTTATTTTTCACGTGAAAAAATTTCAATTGAAACTAAATTGTTGACTAAAACTTATTATTCCGGAATTTGAATTAGTTTTGGCAACGATAAAGTATTAGCAACAGTAAAGTGAATTTAACCATGTTAAAATATTATACGAAAAAAAATGTCCATTTACTCTCTATGAAAAAACGAAATTTTGAATTATTAAGAAAAATATTTGAATAAAATAAACAAAAACCAGCCTATGTTCAAATGAGGATTATAATCAATCTGTATGCAAAAATACAGGATCATTAAAGGCTCCATTTTGACGCTGGCTTCAGCCTAACATTTGCGCACAATCAGATTTATAATATTATTAGGACTAGCTTATAGTAACTCCTCTATACCGACCCGATAAAAGATGGTGAGTGGTAGCGAGATCGGATCGTTGGCACAGAGAATTTCTCGCATAAATTAGAAAATAGAATTTTATTGTATAACAATGTTAATTCTAATGAAAAATATATACAAGACCTCAATACAGCATTTAATTATTTTCCGTGAGTCAATCGCTAATAAATTAATGTTCTCTTGACTCTGAGTGCAGCTCGATCAATCAAAAGTCTCAGGAAATTACTGTCTGTCGTAACTTCTAAAGAAAGTTCATTCGGAACAGGGCTCGTCCGTTCCTTCTCTTCGGAAAAATATACTAAATCACGATGCTACAGAGTTAAAGAACTCTCACTATCGCACTTGTCGTGCTTTTTCACTTCGCTGGGATTTTCACCTGATACCTGCCGTATCAATTAGAGGTCAGACCTCACTATTTCCAGAGAGTCACCACTCTCGTTCAGATCTATTCAAAAACTGTCCTCTCTCACCTTTTTCATTCTCGCAGGAGAACTCCTTCTAGGGGCGGGGGCTTTGTCGAGGCGGGCCCCTCGAAACTCTCCAGCCTCTTAGCAGCCTTGAGATCCCTCTGTTTCGTTTTCACTAAGTCCGTCATTGGACGTTCTAAGACAAAGGGCAAAGTTTCGGGCGCAAACCTAAAAATCATGTGCAGAGATCGCTTCTCTCGCAGATGAACTCTTTCCCACGAACTCGGCAAGGATCAAAGCATAAGACCCCTCTTTGGGTAACGCCTTACCACTACATCACTGTCCGAACTTTCTGCTCACAGTACAATAGAATTCGGCGTCTGCTAGTCTTCAAGGCAAAAATAGCGAGGGAAGGTATGCAGTTAAGTGTACTCACAGGAAATGCTAGAATGACACATCGCGCACCTGGATAAGGAGGCCCAATTCTTTACAACACCCCCTCCTCAAACGATTCTTAAGGGTGAAACACTAAGAATCTCTAAGAGTCGGATAAAGAATTGCAAGCTCAAATTACATCAGAGTGGCAAGAAATAAAACATACATGAATAAGATAATACTACCTTCCTTTTCTTTTGCGCGCTCTGATAAGAAATCATGAACATATAATGAAATAAAACACAGTGAAATAAAAAATAAAAAATCTTAAAATAATTATATACAAAAGTTTATCAAGAAATCTCATTAAACTCGACTCAGACAATCAACATGCGGAATGTCTTTGCCTGCGCGATGAGAAATGGCATAATTATAAGGTTGCAGAGCTAAGGACCACCTTAATAATCTGGGATTATTTCCAGAATTTCTTTTTAGAAACACCAAAGGATTGTGATCGGTTTCGATAGAAAAGTTTTGTCCATCAATATAATGCCTTAACTTTTTTATCGCAAAAATAATCCCTGCACACTCTCTTTCAGTGGCGCAGAAACTTTTCTCACTATCAGTAAATTTTCGACTTAAATATATTATGGGGTGCTCTTCCGATCCCTCTCTTTGAGCCAAAACCACGCCAATACCTAAGTCACTAGCATCAGTTTGTACTATGAATTCTTTCTGAAAATTAGGAGCGTAAAGCACCGGTTCTTCAGTAAGTTTCATTTTCAAAGTCTCAAAGGCTTTTCCCATTTCGTCGCTCCATGCAATCTTTTCTTTTTTATTTTTCCCTTTAAGCGCCCTCGTTAATGGTTCTACAATCACTGCATAATCTTTTATGTACCGGGAATAATATCCAGCCATTCCCAAACATCTACGAATTTCAGTTTTCGATTTCGGAACCGGTAATTCCTTAATTGCCCTTACTTTCGCCTCAGCTGGCCTCCGTCTGCCCTCCTACAATATGCCCAAGATATTTTACGGTTTTCTGAGCGAACTTGCATTTCGCCAATTTGATTTTTAGTTTCGCGTCATTCACCCTTTTTAATACTATTTCTAGATGACGCATATGGTCCTCCCAACTGTCTGAAAAAAACGCCATATCATCTAGATACGGTAAACAGAATTCCTCAAGTGCGTTTATTTCTCGCGTTAAGATATCTGCTAACTCCACCCGTTTTCTGTAAGGCTTTACTAAACTCAAGTGAGAAATCTGGGATTTCTGTCGCCTCCCAGGAACATTCACAATATAATTTGTTTCCGTAATTATTGACTCCTTTCTTCCCGGCCGTATCCGACTATATGACATTTTATTTGGCTTTCTGGTAGTTAAAACTAAAACCTCATCTTTCACATTAAGCTTCCGTTTTACCGCCTTTCTGTCAAACCAAAATTTCCTCTTTTCTCGTTTTTCTGACACATTTTCAACGGCTAAAACTCGACCTCTTTTTAACCTGTTCGTGATATTAAACACACATCCCTTCACGAATTTATTTTCCTCCGTTTCTCTTATCCATTCTCCAAATACTAACGCTTTCAAAAGCTTTCTAACTTTTCGATGCCAACATGCAATACTATCGCTTATCGAATCTCTCATCTTAACACAGAACCGTTTTAGAAATGCGGTCGCTAAATCATTCATCAAACTTCTCCCGAAGTCAAAGTATCCTGACATATTTCCTTTAACTTTCGCTTTCCCTAAGTGTAAGGACACATTTTCTAGGCACATGCCAAAAATATCCACCTGACAATGCAATGGGACCAGCACTCGCACCCTTCCACTTATGCGTTCGTCTCTGGCTTTTTCCACTATTACAGAATCTCCCGCATTACAACGCGTTTCTTCAAATTCCCCTTTTCCTCTAATCTCTTCGAATGATGGATACTTGTCATGTTCCATTTTACTAACCCCTCTTTCAATGTTTGCTAAGATCGAAGAGTTCTCATATATCGACGAAGGCGATAATCCCTTATCTACACCAAGCAACTCCATAACACTTTCTAAATCCTTAACCTCGTTTATCTTTTCCGTAAATCCGTCTTCGATCAATAATGGCAGCAAACCTTTGTCTAAACTATCCAACTCGATGGGATTATCTATCTCCCCACCCTTTTCTTTAGAATTCAACGTTTCCGTTTCACTGCCTTCGCTAGAATTTTCTCCCTCTTTTTCTTCCTCGGAATTCAAAGTTTCCGCTTCAACATTCCCGCTAGAAATTTCTTTTTCTTCCTCGGAATTCAAAGTTTCCGCTTCAACATTCCCGCTAGAAATTTCTTTTCCCCCCTCGGAAATCATAATTTGTTTATTTACCGGATTCAAAGTTTCCGCTTCATCGCGTCGGTGAACATTCTCCCCTTCCTTATCGGAAAACATAATCCGCTTATCTTCCAGCTTTGGAGTATGGTCAATTTTTTTCTTTTGAGCCCGCGTCAAAACTGCATTTTCTAACTCGGGTTTTATATTCGCCTGCTCTAATAACTTTTGAGATTGATTACCCAACAAATAATAATCCATGTCTGAATCGCTATTATTTACTCCTGCCTTGGTTTCAATGATTCCTACACCTTCAATTTCTAAAGTGACTTCTGCTATAGGTAAGCAGTACAATTTCCTGTCCACCGGGGTTTTAATCCAAACATGATCTCCATTCAAATTATCTTGACTGACTAAATGGTGCGGGACCAAATCTATCTGGCTCCCACTGTCCGTTAAGGCAGTTGCCTGAATTCCATTCACTAATATTTTGCTCAAATAAGGGGAGAAGGTTTCTTCAAGTGTCGGCTTACTTATTAAGTGACTGACCCGCGCAACATCTCTCTTTTTAATTTCCGGACAATCTACTTTGTAGTGCCCGCTTAGAAAACACGCATGACACTTAACTTCTCGCCTTTTTTCGTAAACCCTTTCCCTTTCTTTATGATCATCGCGATCCCTCCAGTTAAAGTTAGTCTCCGGATTTCTGTTACCGTTTCGCCCATTTTCAAAAGTCCTGGGTCTTTCAAATTTCTTCTCTAAAGGGAGTTTCGGATTCCAAGTTTTTTTAGACGGGCGCTTGATTGCCTCGTACGCATCTAAAAGCCTAACTAACTCTTCGGGATCTTTAATCTCCGCCCAGTTATCTATAAAATGTTCGCGCATTTCTGGAGACGCTCTCCGTTTGATTTGGTCCGTGACAAGCAAATTTTTCAAACCCTCAAAATCCTAAACTTGTAAGCATGACAGCCAACCTTCTAAAAAACTATTAAGCTCGAATATCAGATCCTTCCAAACTGAATTAGGATTTCGTGGATGTTGACTAAATTTTTGTCGGTATGTCTCTGCATTCAAACGATAGCGTTCTAACAGTTTTTCTTTCACATATTGAAAATCATCAATTTTGTCTTCGGGTTCTCTCAAAATTAGCTCGGCCATTCCCACAGGTAACAATGATAGTAAATTCGTCACCAACTCATCCGAATTTAGATTACATTTTTTTGCCTGTCTCTCGAATAAATTCAAAAACAACGAAATATCCGAATTCTTTTCATCAAAGCGATGCATAATTGTTTTTAGGGGTAAATGATTCGTTCTAACTGAGATGCTACTAGATGCGGTACTCCGGTCATCTGACTCTTGTGTCGCTTTTAACATAGCTAACTCATGTTCGCGCTCTTTCTCTTTTTGAAGTCTATCGTTCTCTTCCTTCTCTGTCAATAATTTATTTTCTCTATCTTTTTCTAACAGTTTAATTTGCGCTAAGGCTAGCTCTTTATCAAATCCTTCTGACGACTCTATTTTTTTTATAATTTTCGGTACAGTATCATTTTCCTCTAAAATGACCTCAAATTCGTAAGCTAACGTTTGCAAATCAGCTTTCCTAAAATATTTAAGCTCCGACATTTTTAAAGTATAAAATTAGAAATTATCTTTCCCACAAATATAAAACAATACAATAAGATTAAATCAAATCCTACCAAGTGCGTCAAAATATTACCAAAATATACGCTCATAAAAAAAGTACGCTTAGCAATAATATAGGAAATATGCAACATATAAAGATAAGCAACTCTATCCTAACGTCTACATTCACCTTGGTATTTGGTTATAAAATACATATGGGATAAATTCTACACAAAACAAAAATTTCAAATTCAAAAAGTACAGTAAAAATATTTTAAATTGCAAAAGTCTCTTTCAATTCCTTTTTTTTTTTTTAATCAATGGTGGTCTTAATCTCTGCATCCACTCTTAAAAAATTTAGAATAATTCACAAAAAACATATAAAATCAACTCTGTTATCGTAAAATATGAAATGCGTTCGATACTTTTTTTTTTCAATGAACTCTCATTTATAGATTCAGCTAAAATTTGTAACACTGCACAACTCTCAGTTTGCATTAAATTAATTCAACAATAATTTAATTTTAACTACAAAATTTGTCTATTAAATAAGTTACAGTTATATCGGAAATATCTCATCATACTTTTTTTTTTCTACCGGAAAAATTTCTCAAAATATTTACTCTCACAAAAATAAACATACAACTTTTTTTTTTAAGCCTACAACACCTATACAAACACTAATAACAATTAAAGCCACTCTGAGTATAAAAAGAGCTTACCTCCATTAATAAGAGTCTTTCAGGGCGTCAGAAGCACAGACTTCAGAGATTCTCAGGAGCACAGACGGGGTTCTCTATCACACTTTTCGGATGGGGACTCTTCCGGATGGGGGAACACTCTCCAGAATTCTTGGTAGATTAATCTTTCTGATGGGGGAATACTCTCCAGAATTCTTGATAGATTACTCTTTCTGATGCTGTGTTGATCCACAGGGGCGTCTAAGGAGACTCAGGTCACAAGTCACAAGGAGACTCTCTCTTGGAGCGCTTTGATGATTTAAATTTCAGAGTCCACTCTTTGTCTTTGAAGATTGTCATTAATTTTTGCTAATTAATCCCACCGCTGCCACCAGTTGTAGTAACTCCTCTATACCGACCCGATAAAAGATGGTGAGTGGTAGCGAGATCGGATCGTTGGCACAGAGAATTTCTCGCATAAATTAGAAAATAGAATTTTATTGTATAACAATATTAATTCTAATGAAAAATATATACAAGACGTCAATACAGCATTTAATTATTTTCCGTGAGTCAATCGCTAATAAATTAATGTTCTCTTGACTCTGAGTGCAGCTCGATCAATCAAAAGTCTCAGGAAATTACTGTCTGTCGTAACTTCTAAAGAAAGTTCATTCGGAACAGGGCTCGTCCGTTCCTTCTCTTCGGAAAAATATACTAAATCACGATGCTTCAGAGTTAAAGAACTCTCACTATCACACTTGTCGTGCTTTTTCACTTCACTGGGATTTTCACCTGATACCTGCCGTATCAATTAGAGGTCAGACCTCACTATTTCCAGAGAGTCACCACTCTCGTTCAGATCTATTCAAAAACTGTCCTCTCTCACCTTTTTCATTCTCGCAGGAGAACTCCTTCTAGGGGCGGGGGCTTTGTCGAGGCGGGCCCCTCGAAACTCTCCAGCCTCTTAGCAGCCTTGAGATCCCTCTGTTTCGTTTTCACTAAGTCCGTCATTGGACGTTCTAAGACAAAGGGCAAAGTTTCGGGCGCAAACCTAAAAATCGTGTGCAGAGATCGCTTCTCTCGCAGATGAACTCTTTCCCACGAACTCGGCAAGGATCAAAGCATAAGACCCCTCTTTGGGTAACGCCTTACCACTACATCACTGTCCGAACTTTCTGCTCACAGTACAATAGAATTCGGCGTCTGCTAGTCTTCAAGGCAAAAATAGCGAGAGAAGGTATGCAGTTAAGTGTACTCACAGGAAATGCTAGAATGACACATCGCGCACCTGGATGAGGAGGCCCAATTCTTTACAAGCTGTTACCCGTGACTTCGTTCACGTATCATTAAAATAAGAATAAATTCATTAATTAAGCAAAATATCTCATTCCCGATAATTAGAAACGTAAATAATTAACTAACTCTTGATCACATTCCATAGGAGACAATACAGTATTTAAATGTTATAGAGGCCTTGACATAACTAAGTTTTAAAAAAGTGAAAATTTGTGACAAATAATCACGAAAAGGAAACTGCAACCAATAAAAAAGGCGGGCCAAATAAAATCGTGGAAATCGGCGAATTGTGTAAAAACATATGTCAAGTTTACCTGGTAAACCATTTTACTTTTAACATCTTTGTGAAACGTTTTAATAGCCATCCTTCAAAGATAATGGAAATAGTATATTCTTTTTCATTAAATTCAATTTTTGTGAATAGGGAGCAATAATTGTAGACCTAAATGCATGCAGCTTAAATTTGCCTCCTTGATTTAATCCATAACTACAGCGCCTATATTCTAGGCGCTGTACTACAACTGAAAAAAAAATCTTTATTTCTAAATGAAAATATGTTGACAGACGATATTTGTTCTCCAGAATAAATTGACTCATGAAGTTTGAATATGTGAAAATACGTTTTTATTTAAAAGAATTTTTACTGTAATCAAGATTTTTTTTTCTTTCACCATCTATTCAAATTGAAAATAAATTCTTTCTTACAGTTTTAATGAGAAAAAATATATTATTCCGTTTCATTTCTTCTTTTTTATCCACAAAATTGGAATAATTTAGTTGCCATTTTTAGAGCAACTTCGTTAAATTTATAAAATAAAAAATAATAATAATCATATCTCGGAATTTAAATCATTTTTTTAATTCTGAGAGTTTATGACATCCTCTGCGAAATACAAACAGGCGGTCAGATTTTAATATAATAGATTCGTAATTATTTTTATTTTCCTAATAATCATGGTGTGGTTTTTGGCAAAAAACTCTCATCTGTATGTAACTGATATTCATGCATAATAATCGCTAGCTAAAAAAAAAAGCTAAAAAAATTTTTTCGTTTTAAATATGACGTGAAACTTATCTACTTTCTAAACTTACCGATTCTTGTATTATTAATGTAATGAATTGATTCACGCTCCTTCTAAAACACATTTGAAAATTCCCATTTTATTTCAAATATGACGTCACTTTTTCCTCAGAGAAATCTCTTTCAAATGGCACAATTCTTGTTAATTTTCTTTTTCTGGCAATCAGGATGTAAATTTTAGCGGAAAACTCACATTTGTGTGTATCTGGTATTCAAGCTAATTATTAATCAGTATCGATAAAAAATATTTCAGTTTTTCATCTTAAATATTACGTCCATTATCTATTTACCGGGTGTCCCACAAATGACTGATGGATTTTAAAATTCAATAACTAGCAAACGGTGACAGATATTTAAAAAATTCTTGCAGGAGGGTTATGTATGATGTCGGGAGTTTTTTTACTGTGATTCTTGATTTTAGTTCGAATTTCAAACAATAGATGGCGCTGACAGCGGTTGGCGCTCATTAGAGGCCGAAACTGACGTCACTCAGCATTGATGCGAAGAAAGGAGATTAAGGCTATGGAGTGGATCTCATTCGCCAGTACAATCTTGCTCTTAGGCCCCGATTCTGAACTCATTTAATATGATTTCAATGGAATGAAATGTTGCCATGGAAACAACAAATTCTTTGATAGTAGAATACAGCGTTCAGATCAGGGCATGAATTTAACAAGCAGTATTCGAGTTGCAGGCGATTTTACATTTATGAAGTTTTATTTTCCGGGATTAAATTACTTTTTATGGCCTGATTTAAAGAATATTTTGTTCATCGTATTTTAAAACTACTAGGTGAAAAGATCATTTTCAATAAATAGTGTACACGCTTTTAAAAGTACTCACTAGCAGATATTGTAGCAAGATCTCTTCACCTAATTTAAAAATATGATGCATAAAATATTCTTTAAATCAGGCCATAAAAAGTAATTTAATCCCGGAAAATAAAACTTAATAAATGTAAAATCACCTGCAACTCGAATACTGCTTGTTAAATTCATGCCCTGATCTGAACGCTGTATTCCACTATCAAAGAATTTGTTGTTTCCATGGCAACATTTCATTCCATTGAAATCATATTAAATGAGTTCAGAATCGGGGCCTTAGAGCAAGATTGTACTGGCGAATGAGATCCACTCCATAGCCTTAATCTCCTTTCTTCGCATCAATGCTGAGTGACGTCAGTTTCGGCCTCTAATGAGCGCCAACCGCTGTCAGCGCCATCTATTGTTTGAAATTCGAACTAAAATCAAGAATCAGAGTAAAAAAAACTCCCGACATCATATATAACCCTCCTGCAAGAATTTTTTTAATATCTGTCACCGTTTGCTAGTTATTGAATTTTAAAATCCATCAGTCATTTGTGGGACACCCGGTACTTTCATTATACATTGATATTCATGCTCCTTGTATTATTACGAATATTTGAAAATACATGTTTTATTTATGACGTCATATTTGTCCAAGCGGAGGAGGATCCTTTTCATAGTTCCATGGTCCAAGCGAAATCTATTTTTTAATAATATAATTATTGTTCTAGTTTTCCTTCTAATTATAACGCAGTTTTTGACAGAAAAATATCTTTTTATTTTAACCGATATTCATACTTCATGTATAATAACAAATACTCCATATTTTTGTTTCAAATATCACTGAAATTCACCTTTTTTTTGATTTTTTTAATTTTCAGTTTTTACGTGAAAATCGTTCAATTGAAAATTAGTTGTTAGGGAAAAATTATTTTACCATGTTTTTATTTTTGTGGCAACGATCAAAGCCCTAGCAACGATAAAGTAAAATGGTTAAATTGTATGGAAAAATGTCCATTTATTCTCTATGAAAATAATGAAATTTTTAATTATTAAAGAAAATATTTGAATAAAATAAACAAAAACCAGCCTATGTTAATTTGAGGATTATAATTAACCTATATGCAAAAATACAGGATCATTAAATGCTCCATTTTGACGCTGGCTTCAGCCTAACATTTGCACACAATGAGATTTATAATATTATTAGGATTAGGATATCCACATAGAACTCTCATAAAAAATACGCTTTTATTCTCTTGGGTTGGTTGGTTCACTGGTTGGTTGCATCGATTCTTCACAGAAGTAATTAAATAAAACAGAGTAGCGATGCATAAATAAGGATTTCTAACTAAATAGTGTCAATATGGATTATTATAAGTTATCAGCGTAGAGCTATGCGACTGCCGCGCCACCTGTACATGACAAATTACACATACGTCCCACTGATTGAAATATTTTCCAGGCAAATTTTTCTTCATGACAATTAGTCGTTTTTTTTTTTTTTTTTTTACATGACATTTATTATTATGATGAAGATTGTTAATACAGAAAATTTTATTTAACAGATTCTTTTTTTATATTTGCGGGAATGAAGAGGGGCACGGGTCTAATTACATTTAAGCTTTAAGGTGTATTTCTAGAAAGCAGTTACCAGAATTTCCGAATAATAGTCTAAGCCAAATTTCAAATTAAGTTCCTAGCTTAACCAAATGAATCAATCTTTAAAGAAGTATTGATATCCTCCTAATTAGTCATTTGCTGAAGGCCACTTGAACAACGCCCCCACCCCCTCCCGGCCCGTCCTTCAAGGTTTTTTCTCTAACTCCGTTCCGTTTCCACATCTCAACAACTATCTTTCCGATTTCAAAGCAAGTTATTTCAAACATTATAATTAATTTGATAGTCACCCTTTATAACGATAAACTAAATTTATGAGTAGCGGTTACCACTATTTACGAATAACAGTTTAAGCCAAATTTGTAATTACGTTCCTAGCTTAAGCAAACGAACGAACTTTGAAAGATGCATAGTCGTCCTTCTAATTAGTCATTTGCCGAAGGACACTTGAACAACCCCCCCCCCCCGGCCCTCCCTTCAAGGTTTTTTTCTCTAACTATGCTCCGTTTCCATATCTCAGCAACTAGCTTTCCGATTTCAACACAAGTGATTTCAAACATTATAATTAATTTAATAGTCACCCTTTATAACAATAAACTAAATTTATGAGTAGCGGTTACCACTATTTACGAATAACAGTTTAAGCCAAATTTGTAATTAAATTCAAAGCTTAGCATAGTGGTCCTCCTAATTAGTCATTTGCTGAAGGGCACTTGAACACCCCCCCCCCCCGGGACCTCCTTCAAGGTTTTTTTCTCTAACTATGCTCCGTTTCCATATCTCAGCAACTATCTTTCCGATTTCAACGCAAGTGATTCCAAACATTATATTTAACTTAATAGACGCCCTTTATAACATTAAATTAAATTTATGAGTAGGGGAAAGTTGTCCAAAATGGGGACGCTAACATATTTCTGTCTGCAAAAAAAAAAAATCTATAAATAAAAAAAAATGTGGCAAAGCATTTCCCGTTTAGAGCATGTCTGTTTAGAGCAAGACTATGAGATGGCAAGGGGATTTTTTTAAAAAAAATCCTTAGTATAGGCAAAAAAACCATTTTTCTGAAAAATGTTCGAAGTCCCTGTTTTGGACAACCGGGTGGGTAAAATGGGGTACTCATATGAAATAGCATATAAATTCAAGTTCTACTGCGAAATTTTATTAGAAAAACTTGTTTTACAAAGAAAGATTGACTTTAATGCAAAATCAAAATGCAGATAAGGAATTTTACCTTTTTTAACAGTTACTAGAATGTCACAAAAAGTAATCAAATACAAAAGTCACATATGAAATTGACATCGCTTTCGTCAACACTTGAACATGCTTCATGGGCCTAACCTCGACAGCTGCTACATTGAATCCACCCCTCTTTGTGTTTCGAGTCAATGTAAAGCTCATTACAAAAAATGCAAAATCGCTATTCTCTTCCTCATCAGATGATAACGGATCTTGATTTTTTTTTTATTTTCTTCTCATTTTTAGCTTTTGGATATTTAGGATTGGGTTCGGTGGGTTTCTTGACCAATTTTCTTTTCAGTTTATTTTGCTTTTCATTTTTCTCCTGTTCCATAGCTTCCAATTCTGCTTTATAAGGCGATGAAGTGAGTATGGCAGTTTTACCTCTCCTCTTGTCATTCATTTTTTTTTTCATGCGTTCAATTTCTTCTGGTGAGGCATTATTATTTTCGGTGAAATGTTATATGCTGAACATGTCTGGGGTTCTATAGCTGGAGATATTCCAAACGATGAAGTGGAAGGTTTGGGTGTGACGATTCCATCACTCGATGCTAAATGACGTTCTAAAGGGTTGTTAGCAGGTTTTTCAGTTGTTTCTGAAGGCGCAAATAAATGTTCAGGGAACACATCTCTGTTAAAGGGATATATCCCTGTTTTTTTAAACCCATTCATAGCATTTTGCACAGTAGCTGCTCTTGAAAATGCATTTTTGAAAAGGTTTCCGACCTGGTAAATTGTCACGTAGCGTCCAGGGTGATGTATGAGCCATTTCCTTGTCTCTTGCTCATAAAAGGCACTAAGTGGTGCCATGAAAGAGACATCGAGTGGCTGCAACCGATGTGTGGTGTGAGGGGGAAAGCATATCAACACCACGTTATTTTCCCGAGCAAAGTTCACCAGTTCCAAGCTTTTTGTATGGGAATTGTGGCCATCAAGTATTAACAACACTGGCTTTGTAGGTCCTGGATTTGAATGTTCCACAAACTTCTTGAACCAAACAAGGAAAGTCTCCTTGTTAATCCAACCACTCTCGTGATATACTGCAAATGATCCAGGAGGGGCATCATCCATCAAGAGAGCATTTTCTCGCTTTCTAGGAAAGACAAACATTGTTGGAACGAAATTTCCCGCGGCATTGACACAGATTTCTGTTGTCACAAGTACCCCTCGCTCGGCTGATGCCAAACTGCCAACTTGTTTTTTTCCACGCAAAGCAAGGACTTTAGATGGCTTATTGGGCACTGTCAAGATGCCTGTCTCATCTACATTGTAAATATCATTGGGTGAGAATTGATATTTTAGATACAATGACTCTAATAAATCAAAGAACATTTTGAGAGCGACGCGATTAAAACCTTTTGCACGCGCCATTGAGGTTTTTTCAGGATTACGTAGAGCTAATATTGGATGACGTTTTAGAAATCCATAAAGCCAGTCCTTTCCAGCCATTCTCCGTTCCATGTTAAAAACATGCGGAATTTTGTTTTTCTCTGCTAGCTCAAACGCGAGAGTTCTCAAATCTGATAGCGTAACGCCAAACAACCTCTCTTCCAAATGTAACAGATGGTCCACCAATTCCTTCTCTTGGGCTTCCGAAAAAACTGTTTTATATCTTCCTAAGCATTTAGCAGCAGCCGCTTGTGAAGAGAGCTCCTTCTGTCGAGCCTCTTTCACCTTCCTCTCCAGAGTTGTCTGTGGAACGTTGTAGGCTTTAGATGCTCTCCTGTAACCCATTTTCCCTTCTAAAACTTCTTGGATTGCACCAGCCATGCTCTCTGTCGACCAGCTCTGTCGATCAGTTTTCCTTTGATAGCGCCCCATCTCGTCTTCAAATAAAATGATAGTTCTGTAAATAACAGAACAAATTATCATTTTGACATTAAAAAAAAATTATACATTAAATTTTATTTTTGTAACTTAAATATTTATTTAATTTAGTTAATCAATATTAAATTAATTGTATTTAATCTATATTAAATTAATTATATTTAATCTTTGTAAAAATAATTACATTTAATCATTATAAAATTAATTTTATTAAATCGTTATAAAACTAATTTTGTTTAATCTACATTCGTTATGCACACAAATAATCTCTTACACTCAATTTAAGCACTTAATTCACAACATAATATCTCAGAATTAAAGCAAATTAAAACATATTTCAAAATTGTTATGAGACGTTCAAAACGGGGACGTCCCCATTTTGGACTACCCTCTATGTCCCCATTTGAGCCGACCATGACGAACGCTAGAAAACATGGCATCTCTTCACACACATGTAAGATAGAAAATGAAGAAACATATCAGAATATAACTTAAAACTAGAGCGAAAAAAATGATTTACTTACCAAAATTGAATCTTCAAATGTAAATTCATACAGCTCAATATAGTGCAGGGGCAAAATCGAACTTTTTTCTTGCTAAAAATTCAAAACTTCGTAGCAGAAAGAATAACAGCAAATTGCGTCAACAAATCTTTTCAAAATGGCAATCTGATGTAAAGGAATAATAGTAGTACATTGGATCACCAGATGTCAGCACTTATCAATGAGAAACCGAATGTTCCCATTTGACCCGCCGTCCCCGTTTTGGACGACTCTCCCCTAGCGGTTACCACTATTTACAAATAAGAGTTTAAGCCAACTTTGTAATTAAGTTCCTAGCTTAACAAAAGGAACGAATTTTTATGCATGCATAGTGGGCCTCCTAATTAGTCAATTTCTGAAAGACACTCGAACATCTCCTCCCTTCGGCACCTCACTCAAGGTTATTTTCTCTAACTGTGCCTTATTGCAATGACTGGGCTAATAATGTTCCAATCTTCTCGAAACCAGCTCAATTTTGTAGTGCGCCTACTATACAGTAACGTAGTCAGCGGGGACCTGTCTCAGAAGTTCGTTCGGAAAGAGGTTTGTTTAGAACAGAATGCTCCCCTGGCGGTGGTAGGGGAAAATAACAGATTTTCTAGAGCGTACGAGCATGCCGGGTATACGGTTCCGAAGCCATCGTAGACCGTGGCCAGAGTTCCATTTTTTAAGAGATTTAAGTTTATTACAAGGTTCTCGGGCAACGCCGGGCGGGTCAGCTAGTACTTTTATAAAAGTGCAATATGATGTCATACAACGTCACTACACACGGCCAATCCCGTCTTTCTAAAAAAATTTGCATAAAGTGCTTAAACTTTTGAGACAGCGTTTCTTCAAGAAAAAAGAAATAAAAAGAAATATTTTTTATTTTAACCGCCCAAAATGGCTTATTTTATTTTATTTTGATTAAATGTCGAGTATTTATTGTAAATTAGCATAAAATATTTTCTTCTTCGATTATTTTAAACCAGATTTGCAGAGTGCTTAAACTTTTGAGACAGACTATATTGAAATATAGATAGCTTGTAATTCTATATATATTGGCAAGCCTGGCATTAGATTAAAGAAGCATAAACACACATTTAAGACAGGTACTCTTAACTCGAAAATTGTTGTACATGCATAAAGCATGATCATATTCCAGATTTTGCGAATGCACAGATAATTAAGTCGAATTGCAACATTTACAATAACCGCATTTTTCTAGAGGGGTGGTTCACAAAGTTGGCTGAATCACCTATGAACGAAGCACCTGAATATACCGATTCCACCTGAATCTTGTTCTAATTATAACTTTAATTTCATTGTATACTGATGAGGGATTCAGAATTGAATCCGAAACGTCTAATTTTTATTGTATTTTAGTATTTTGTTAAATGTCTGAAGTTTTATCCATTTTAACGTGTTAATTAAGTTTCCAGACATAACATGTTTGTGTTTCTGAAAATAATCAATATATGTATTTTTTTTTTAATCTTTGGAATTTTAAAAACAAATCGCACAGTTAAACAAAAATCAATTTAAGAGAGATACACAAGCGTGGAAACAATTACAAGATAATGGCGCCCCCCCCCTTTTTTTTTCGTTTTGAAGCGACAGCTGATGATAATTAAAGATCAATTTATTGAAAATTTAATTACCAGGTGGTATCCGTCGAAATTCAACGGATAAAACAAATAATAAGGAACTGTGAGATGAACTGCATAAACCTACAAAAATATTTCCAATACTAATTTTAAAAGATACAATGTTACACTGGCTAATCTAACTCCAAAAACAATTATTATTTTAAACCATTATTTATATAATACTTACTTCTACTAAATTTAACTTTTCACATTATTGAAAAATAAAACTTGGCTCATTTAATCTATAGTTCATTTCAAAATAAAGTAATCCATGACGGGGGATGAAGGTTAATAATTAAAATAAAGTAACATGTAAAGGCTATAAATCTAATCTTTTTAGTTCAATCAACGAAAACTACGTCATTTTGGTACAATCTTCTTCTTATTATTTTTTATCTTTACCAATAAAAAAATACATTTAAAGCTCAACATAACGTCATCATCCTCATCAGCACAAACTTTCCATTCGAACTTTTTTATATTTTTTTAATGCGCAAAAAGTTATTCATAAATAGAGGAACTTCGAGTATTATGGAATACTATTTACATTTGGGGCAATATACAACATCCCGATATTGTTTAAAACCCGAAAACCGAACACAATTACAAACTTCAACCAGGATGAAACTCCCGTCGTAACTGACACTTAAGGATTTTTTTCTTGTTCAAATCACTACTACAAAGTTTTAAATCTATTTTATACGAATATTTTTTTTTTTTTTTTTTTTTTTTTTGAAGGTATAGTAAAGATACCTTAAAAAATTATTGTTGACAAAATTTTGAAAAATTATACTTTTTATTGCTAAAAATTAATTTTTGTCATAAATATGGTCCATATCTCCAGTAACAGACACCATCCCTTTTCTGAAACTAGCCGGATGTGCCAACCCCAAAACTTTCTTCTATCTCACACAGATTCCGCATACACTAAAAAGAATCAGCACCCATTCATATCAAGGTCTAACTGAATTTAAAGTTTTATTAAATTCCGTACATTATTTCTTGAGATATGACTATTGCTAAAATCGTGTAAATCATGCAAAATGCTGCATAGCAGCGCCACCTGCTGGGAGATTTGGACAAAAACCTAATCAACAACAACTTATGTCAACGTGCAACTGAATTTGAAGTTTGATGAAAATCCATGCATTAGTTCTTGAGATATAGTTATCGTGATAATAATGAAAAAGTAGCATAGAAGCGCCACCTGTTGGGCGATTTACACAAAAACGGAAACAGCATCTATTTATGTCAAAGTCTAACAGAATCTGAAGTTTGATGAAATTCCGTGCATTAGTTCTTGAGATATAGCTATCGTAAATATCGGGAAAAAAGTGGTATAGCAGCGCCACCTGTTGGGATATCGACACCAAAACGTAATCAGCGTCTGTTTATGTCAAGGTCTAGCTGAACCTCAAGTTTGATGAAAATAAGTGTATTAGTTCTTGAGATAGAGCTATTGCGGAAATCGCGAAAAATGCAGCATAGCAGCGCCACCTGCCGGGCGATTTTCACCAAAAACTAATCAGCGGCCATTTATACCAGGACAGGAACTACCTGAATATTTTATAAGTTTTATTAAATTTCGTGCATTAGTTCTTGAGATAGAGCGCCCACAAAATTTTTGTCACATACAGACATTTTCTAAAATGATCAAATCGTGTTCAGGAACTTCTAAAACGTATAAATCCGTCAAAAATTTCCATGAATCCAATACTTTCTTCTTGTAAAGATAGAGGAAAGTAAAATCAGATAGCTGAAAAATAAGTTACAACAGTTAAGACAAATAAGTTACCACTAGATGACATTACTTTGCAACATTTTACAAGAAAATGCTTATTTGAGTTAGATTTCTACTGACGTGTCAGTTACTGGTTAGGTGTCAACAACTGGGGGTTTCATCCTATCTGTGAATAGTTTTTATAGACAAAAATAATTTTACGAATTTTTAATCACTTGCAAACAAATAATAATAATAATAAATGTATTTTGAATGTATTGTGAGATAGTAAGGAAATATGAAATAGGGGGATTAAAAATTAAGAAAACGAACAAAATGTTGCAAGAAACAGATGTAATGGTATCCAGAGAGCATAATCAAAATAGGTAGTCAGCCAATATACTCTAGTTCATACTTCAGATTTGCACAAATCACAAATATAAGAATCTGTCTTTGCGCCACACCATAATCATGGAGTATTATGGAATGTATTCCATATAACCCGACACTGCCAGTTTGGGAAAAAATTATTCTGTATTTATTGGTGGTAATCGCGAGCTAAAAAACAAGTATTACATCATAAACTGTTAGTACTTCGGTGTGCATTATGCTTAATTTCAATGTAAAAATATTACTTTTAATAATGAATAAAAAATATTGAAGAATTATCTCCTGAAACTTTCGAAAGATGAAAATCAAATACCGGGTGCGTCATAAGTTTGTGCAAACTTTAAAAAATCATAATAAAAGAAGTAATGCTCGGAAAATTTTTCGGTTTACGCGACTATGATCAGAAGGATTTTGGATTTTTTTCCATGTATAATAAAAAAATGATTCCAAAAGTAACCGATAGAGGGCCCTCACACGTCATACTGAGGCGTTTTATGCAAATCAGGCTCGTAATAAACCACCTGGCTGGAAATGGATTCATCATTCGATCTCGGCAGCATGCTATCATTACCAAATCGAGCGCTGATGGTTAAACTTTTCTACAAGAATGGTGAATCTACAACTATTGCATTGCGAAAGTTTCGCACGGAGAAAGGTCTTAAGGCGCAAAAAACCCTATTTCATTGAATGGGATACTCAGTTTAGTACGACGTTTTGAGGAAACGGAGAGTTTGCCTGATTTGCATAAAACGTCTCGGTATGACGTGTGAGCGCCCTCTATCGGTTACTTTTGGAATCATTTTTTATTATGCGTGGAAAAAAAATCCAAAATCCTTCCGATCATACTCGCGCAAACCAAAAATTTTTCCGAGCATTACTTCTTTTATTATGAATTTTTAAAGTTTGCACGAACTTATGACGCACCCGGTATTTATTCACACTACGCTTTCTTGGGGGCATTCTGGAAACGTTCTTAAGTAGTTTATTATATTGCCGCTTGGTCGCAGCACTTTACCAAACAGAAACCTTGGTATTCCATATAACCCGAAGTTCCTCGACTAGCAGACCCAACCGGCTTCGTCCGTGTAAACCATGGAAGCGGGGGGGAGGGGGCTTCGGGGAATATATAATATCCTAAAAATACGGCATTCACAATAACGGAGTTCTGTGCATTTACGCCCGTAAGTCGTTCAAAACGACAATCAGAAATAATGACGTTACTTTGACGCACTTATAGTAAAATCCTCCAGCTTTAAAAATGAGAATGAAAGTTTTCCTTGGCGCGTGTAACAGGAAAATATACGATTTGAAAAAAAAAAAAAAAGCAACCAAATGGCGCAGTAGTTAGTGAAATTCTATTTTGTATGGTTTGAAAATACTGTCTTTTCTTTGTAGCCTCCACCGGTGATAAAACATTATCTTTAAATGGAAAACTTACATTTTCATTCATAAAAATTAAATCTACAATGATTGCATGAAAATGACGTCATTTTCTACAAGTCAGTCATGCAGTTTTGTTTGAAAAGAGAAAGAGCTAACTCTAAACAAGTGGATAAGTGTGATCGAAGATCGCTCAAAGGGTTTCGTTTAATATTCCTTTCAAAACACTTTATCCTCTCTTTAATTACATCCAAATAAATTTCATTTAGCAACCAAAAAAAAAAAGTCCTGTTTTTTATAAAGTAAAATTTTACTGGTCTATTTTTTTCGTTTTTTCGAATATCCAAACCAGCCGATAGCGGACAAAGCCCGCTATTATATTCAGTCATAATAATATCTGTCATGTGGACAAAATGCGATACTTAAAAAAATTAATTTCAAAATTACACATGTGTTGTACACCTTCAAAATGTTAAAATATGCGAATATTTCCATAATCGGGTTTTTATCATGATTCAATACGTTCCTCAAACTCATATATTTACTATTCTCTGTTACTCATATTGATTCTCGCTTTGTAATATTCTGAAACATTTGAAAAATCCGTTAAACTTCCAATATGACGTCAGATTTTTTTTTTAATTCTCTAATGACGTGATGTTAATCTGATTTGTGTACATACACATACTCCTTGTGTTATTGAGAAATCTTTCCGTTTTATTACCACTATGACGTCGATAAATTTTATTTCATACTAATCTTTTTTTCAATTGGTGAAACGTTTTATTTCATTTTCATTTTTCACGTGGAAATCGTCTGATAGAAAATTAATTATTGTAGAAAGAATTTCATCGTGGATTTTTAATTTTTGGCATCTGCTATAATGAAAAATGTTTAAATTTAAAAGGAAAAGGCTGTTAGAATATTGTTTTTTTATCTCTATTTATTAAAATAATACGAATTTTTCAAATTTTAATATTTTGAGCTCTTTATAGGTGGTATTCAGATTTATACACAAAGTTTCAACTCTGTAAGTTACATAGTTTTTGAGAATGGCTCTGTGACAGACAGACAACGCAGCGGGAGTAATAGGGGTTTCGTGTGAGATAAACGAAACCCTAAAAAAGAAAAACAGTGTTTTCTTTTACAAGAATTAGAGAAAAACATAGATTTTCAATTATTTCTTATAGATAGTGTAGTTTAATTTACTTTTATAGACATTTCATCCCACTCTTCGTTTCATTAGTTTTTATTTGACAAATAAAATTTCAGTTAAAAAAAAAAAAAAAAAAAAAAAAAAAAAAAATTAAAACTACAGTTTTTACCATCTTTTTATTTATTTATTTATCTGAAAGGACTCCACACCATATTTTATACCCGTCTAAACCACCTTTTTAGGCCTTTAACAGATTTTTTCTTTTATTAGGATTTCGTTCATCTCACGAAACCTTATTACTCCCTCTCCGTTGTCTGTTCGTCACAGAGCCGCTCTCAGAAACTATGTAGCTTACATTGTTGAAACTTTGTATATATATAACTGAGTATCAGCTATGAAGCTCAAAATATTAAAATTTGAAAAAATCGTATTATTTTAATAAATAGAGATAAAAAAACCAAAATTCTAACAGCCTTTTCCTATCAAATTTAAACATTTTTAGCAGTTGCCAAAAATTAAAAATTCATAATGAAATTCTTTCTACAATAATTAATTTTCTATTGAACGATTTCCACGTGAAAAATGAAATAAAAAGTTTCACTAATTGAAAAAAAAAGATTAATATGAAATAAAAATGATTGACGTCATAGTGGTAATAAAACGGAAAATTTCAAAGATTTCTCAATAATACAAGGAGTATGAGTATATGTGTATGTACACAAAGCAGATTAATTACACGTCATTAGAGAATTAAAAAGAAAATCTGACGACCTATTGGAAGTTTAACAAATTTTCCAAATGTTTGAGAATAATACAAAGCGAGTATCAATATAAGTAATAGAGAATATAGTAAATATATCAGTTTAAGAAACATATTGAACCATGATAAAAATCCGATTATGGAAATATTCGCATATTTAACATTTTGAAGGTGTACAACATGTTTAATTTTGAAATTATTTTTTTTAAATATCGCATTTAGTCCGCATGACAGATACTGTTATGACAGAATATAATAGCGGACTGGTTTAGATATTCGAAAAAACGAAAAAGTAGACCGGTAAATATTTACTTTATGAAAAACATGACTTTTTTTTTTTTTTGGTTGTTAAATGAAATTTGTATGAATTTATTAAAGAAAGGATAAAGTGTTTTGAAAGGAATATTAAACGAAACCCTTTGAGCAATCTTCGATCACACTTACCCACTTGTTAAATAATTATTACTAGATTGATATTTACAGGGTTTTTTTGTCAACAATAAATAAGCACAGTAAAACATGTTCAAAATGGAAAGCAAAGAAAACCAATTATAGCATGTAGTTTATTGGTTAATAAAAAGAAGTAAATTTTACAGGTAATATAAGAATACAAAAACAATATTATGTTTTATTCTCTTTTTATTACAAAAATACTGTATCAGTATCTTAATCTTAATAAGATGTTTCTCCATGTCATTGTGTATAACCTACTCGTATATAATGAAAATAATAACTAGTTGAATAATACTAAGAACCCTTAAATTTATAAATAGAGCAACTTTCCTTAATTTATATTGATAAGGTGACAACTTGCATGGGAATACAATGGCTTCTGTAAATTTTGTAACTGATACGATGATAGTCAGAGATTAGAAAAATTAAACAAGATTCCATATTGACTAGTTTTTCCTGTATAACCAATTAGATTATTTTTATTTGTTGCCTTGTTATTCACAAATAACCTTTAAAATGTAACAAAGATATATAATGTAACAAAATAATATATACTTATATAATATAGAGTACAAAAAGAAAAATCCAGTGCAGGAATGTGACAGTTAGGGTTTAATCTAGAGCTAGCCAAATAGCCAAAAAGCTAACTGAAAGCACCTTTTGCCCCCAAAGCATTTAGTGGATTAGCCAAATAGCAACAGCCAAAAAATATATATCATTTCCATTTTGTTGTTCCTGCCTTTCGTAAACCTGCAGCTGCCGCGTGAAAAAAAATCTCAAACTGCCTCTGTCCCGGCAACTCACTTCAAAATTTGTCTCGTCCTCTCTGTGCAAGCATCTTACAAACAGTATGACATCATTTGCATTAAACAAATATTGAGGAAATTAAAAGAGTTTGTTTATTATTTGTTGATGATCCCAACTTAGGAAATGAAACCAAAACGGTTCATGAATGGCAGTTGTTCAGGCAGGTTCTGGCTACAAGGGGTAAAGAAATGAAACCAGCTGATTGTATTCTTTTTCCATAAAAATGGCATTACTGACATGTTTCCCAATGTGACTTCTTTGTATGAATTTGTAGCAACAATTCTGTTGTCTACAGCAGATTGTGAAAGGGGATTGAGTCTCGTGAATATAACAAAAACTGAATTGAGAAATAGATTGACAATCAAAAATTTAAGTAACTTAATGGTGATTAATTTGGAAGGGGAAGTTTGAAAAGAATTTCCATTTAAAAAAGCATTTGATGTGTGATGTATGGCCAAATCTCGAGAGGGTCAATTTTACAGAGTGGTGTACTGTTTGGATATTGTAGAATTACAAATAATACTCATTTATATAGAAATTTTGTATAAATAAAAGTTTTTTTTTCTTGGCTAAAGCTATTTTTATTTGGCTAACAGTTATTGGCTGCAATTAGCCAAAAAGCTACAAATCTTTTTTTCCTAGATTAAACTCTAACAGTGTAATTTAAGAAAACTGTAAAAATCTCATTAATTTACAATTATGCAAAAAAAAAAAAAGCTATAGCAGAAAAAAAATGTGACACAGCAAAATTGGATAAAATGGACTACTTTAGATTACAGCTTCGCCAGCAGCTGTAATTCTTCTTCTGTACACAGTATCTCTGTTCGAAAGGTTTAAATTTTCTAAAGTTAACTTCTCTTCTAATTTTTAGGGTTAATTCTTGTAATTTAATTTTTTCATAAGTTGCATCTCCTAGGATAAACAAATATTTGTCCTAGGCAGATGTCACACAACGATTCACGCCAAAGCTAAGTAACATAATATGATCTGTAAAAAACTACTCTGCTATAAAATGTTAGATTCTAATACAGAATGTTAATGATCTGAAGAATTGAAATTGGTTTAATTTATACTATATGTAGTTTCAATTGACTTCTCAGGGTCAATTTCTCTGTCATTATCTGCTGAGCAGCTGACTGACTGATCTCCCCCCCCCCCCTACTTGAGATCAATGGAACACTTCCTCCTTTGTTCGACTATAGCAGTGGGGAAATTGGGTCAGGGGCTCGCGTCTTCTAATGCTATGGCAATGAAGGGATGAAGTGGAGAGGGTGGATGTTATTGAGAAGCCAATTGAAATTACATAAAGTATAAGTTTAATTTGGTGGCACTATGCTCAGC
Organism: Maratus michaelseni; assembly: GCA_963931845.1. Taxonomy (NCBI): domain Eukaryota; kingdom Metazoa; phylum Arthropoda; class Arachnida; order Araneae; family Salticidae; genus Maratus; species Maratus michaelseni. The sequence goes on from OZ007591.1 coordinate 25,009,406, forward strand.
TTTTTTTCATCAGAACTGAACAGATTAGACATATAGCTTAAAGTTATTACAAACTGGTAAAAACTATACAAGACAAATGGATCTGTATCATAAGATAATGAACTACATCTTCTTTTTTACTTATACGTCAGTATTTAAAAAAGACAGCGTTTTTTTTTTTTTTTAATGATACTTCATTTCTACAGAAATATATTAATGAATTGATATCAAGTCCACCTTTTTGAAACACTAGCATAATAATGTATAAATTGTGGAACACAGCAACAAATGAATATTGTCCATGATGTACCATTTCATATGGATAATATTATCAATGTCTAAATTAAATGCTATAGTTGTCTTCTCTTAAAAATTATTTAATTCATGTTTTTTTTTTTTTTTACTCAATACGTTTTGAATGATATTTTCAAAAAATTCAAACTTAATGTACATATATGTACAGTTAATTAATATATTCATTTCTTTATATGTAAAAAAAAATCTTCTTTTAATTTTTTAAAGGTTCAGAATATATATATATATTACAAATGCATCTCTCTAACTAGAATACAACCGCATAAAAACGTAAACACTATCCAGATGACTAGCTGATTGCTTTTTAGGCTAGATAAATTTCCAATAGTCTGGGAGGAAGATCACATCAATAAGTAACAGAACAAATACTTACATTATTACATGATACAGCTTAAAATGTTCCATGGTTTTTCTTTTATATTAAGGATACAATTAATGGAATACAATATGGAATGCAATTATAAATTAATAATTATACTGAGATGATATTATCATACATTTTCACAAATTAAGAATACAATTATTATTTTTTAGTGAATAAATTTTAAACTAACCAATAAATACAACAAAGAATTTTTACTCATATTGTTTAGCTTTTATGTGCAAATTTCGTATTTTCCCTCATAATATTTAAAATATTATAACTAGGGAATAAATATTATGAAATAGGTACTTCAACAGGTAAATATCCAAACGTAAATCCTTTAACAGAATCTTGCCATTCTGAAAAATAGTCTGAACTTTTTCGCAGCAGCTCCTTAACAATATTCATCATGTTATCACTAATTTGAAAAAATTCAACACTAAAATCATGCTTCCATTTCTTGCTTAGTTCAGAGTGAGCTGAAGTTAAACAATAAAGCACTTTAAATACTTCTTTTCCTTTTAATTCTATGTTGCTATGTAATCTATTTTCATTTGATTCTTCCAGCAAAAACTGTACAATCTTTTCTGAATTTATCCACAGTAAAAGAATGTCTGTCTTATCATCAACCTAAAATAAATAAATAAATAAAAATACGGTACTTTTCGGTTAGCCGGGCGCCAGTGAAATTTATATATCTATGTATACATATATATACATATATATATACATACACACATTTATATATGCATGTATATATATATACATATATATACACATACATATATGTGTGTATGTATACATATATATGTAGATATAGATATATACATTTCACTGGTGCCCGGCTAACCAAAAAGTACCAAAAATACTTACTCTAAAACAATTAGAAACTATTAGATACAATAACATTATTTCATAAATACAAAATATTGAATATTAAATATAAGTAAACTGTCAGGGTATTTAATTATGGTGTCAAGAACTTACTTCTGCAGAGTTTTGCAAAAACTCTCTGAAATATACTTAAAAACTGAATTTATATGGCATCTATTGCATGGGGTGATGAATTAATTCAGGGGGTGGCCCAGAGAAGGAGTGTGTGGGTGGGGGGCATCCTTTCTGAAAGATTTGAGGTCATGTATTTGGTAATGATTGCAAAGTGTAGTTTTTTCTTCAGAACTTCATATTACCCCCCACCCCCCCAATTCTCGAATGGAGCTTAAAAATTCCCTCCTCGAAAAAAATATCTTACTTTTTTCATTTGAAGAGGAAAAAAAAAACAAAAAAAAAAAAACAGTGTGCCACAGGTGTGGTTTACAGTTAGTAAAATTGTGAGTAAAGGACCACTAGAATTATAAAAGTTTGCAAAATTTAGACTGATCAAAGGTACCCCCATTGTCAAATGTGCCCCCCCCCCCTTTCCCTTAATTTAAAAGATACATTATTTATTTATTGTTACTATAGAGCATTAAATAGATCAGGGTTTTTTTTTTATTACCAAGTTATAAAGGTTAACATATGCATGTTTAGTACAAGAGGGGCCAAAGGGAGAAGAGGTAATTTCAGGAGGGGGGGGGACGGAGGATTTATGTTTGATTATTTATTGTTACAATAAAACAACAAATAAAGCAGAAAAATTTGAAAAAAAAAATAATAATTTTGTGTGCTGGAGGGGGAAGAAAATTTTAAGGGGGATTTAAATGATTCTTTTGGTTTTTTTAGTGGAAATGTGGAAGATTCTAATCCCTGCATTTATTTATTTTTACTTCTAAATTAATGATAGAAACACTTTTATTACATGAATTTCTTCTTAAAAAATCTTGAATATAACTCCCTTTCACAAATTTAACTGCTTTTGCTTTTGAAAAAGGAGGCTTACAATTAAGATTTTACGGTACTTCTTTCAGTAAATAAGGGTGAGAATGAAAAATTACTAATGAGGATGATAGTAAAATTCGAGAAACCAAGGTCTTTTTTTTAATATCAAATCATTACTCTATTTACGAATAAAAGACACCTGAGTTATTGGAAGGAATGCATGATAATAATTTGCACAAAGTTGATTCAGGAGCCAGAAAAAAGATATATTTCTCAATCTTGAAATGGACTATTTTGTATAACTGAAGTTATTGAATTATACCAATTTAAATAAACCTGCTTTCCAAATGCAAACAACTCTGTCTAAGGCAAAATTGACCAGGACCAAGAAAACTTTCCATCATAAACAGTATTTTCCACCTTAGACAGATTCTACTGTATTTCTATGGATTTGCTGCAACTTAAAAAAATTTCCATCTTCGACAAATTTCCCTGTTACACAGAGTTTACTGCAGTCCAAAAGTTTTTCACTTAGACATCAGATAAATTAATTTTTATAGTTTCTCGCCCTGTACAATCTGAAAAGTAGATTATAAGGGCTAAGCCATATTGAGCTTTATTTTTATTTTTGTAAATATTTTAAACAATACAGTAGACTCGCTCAAATCCACAACCCTAAAATCTACAATTTCCTAAAATCCGCATATCGTTTCAGATGTACTAAACAATAATACTTACAGTTAAGATATAGGTGAAAAATTTAAGTTTTTTTAAAATTTTCATATCATTCTGTACACATTTTAATGAGGAATTCTGGTTAATATGATTGAACTCATGTTTTCTCAAGAAGGAAGCATAAATTTATTTCTGAAAATTTTCAAGATAGCACTGATATCAGTGGCGATCACTTTCTTTTTACCAAATGCATTTATGTATTAATCAAGCTTTTTGGTTATTAAGTATGGCTAAACATGAAATAAAACTTTGATATTTTAAGATTTTGATGTGAATTATTAGTGTATATTTATAAGGAAAGTTTTACTGAATAATTCATGAAAAAGTTATCTCATCATTATGCATATTTAGTAGCATTATTAATTATTTACTTGACCTTACTTTTAATATTAAAAAAATAATAATTTTCTTAATTTTTATTATTTTACTCTATTGCAGGCATTCCTAATAATTTTAAGTGCATTATTAAATTCAAATTACTGTTTAAAAATGTAAACAAAACAGTGACCAGAAATCTGCAAAATTCTAAAATCCGCACAACCTCTGGTTTGAGTCTACTGTAGTACTGTACTGGATTAACAACAGAAATGTCTTTTTTAACATACAAATGTAAAATCATTGTTTTCCAAACTATCTAACATGCCCAATAAATAAGGATCTTACAAGAAAAGAAAACCTTTAACACAAATTTACAGGTTATAGAAGTAAAATAAATGTAAAATTACTTACTTTACTTTGAAGATACAATTTAGGAGAGGGACTTGTTTTTAGAAGATCTTGAATAATACTAAAAAAAGAAAGTAGGCAAGCATCTACCTTGTGCTTTTCAAAAAAATTTTCATCATTGTGTGATTGAATAAGCATAATTTTATCAGATAAAAATCCAATATACTGCAGATTATCCATTTTTTTCTGAAATGACAATGTTGAAGAACATTCAACACATTTATATATTTTATTTCTTTCATGAAGTTTAAAATAATTTAATACTGAATGATGAAAATAAAAATACATATCATCAATGTATAATGAATTGGCTTTAATTTCAGTAGAGTCATCATTGTCATGTTTGTGACAAAATGATGTCTCATCCAACTCTGATTTCCAATCATAATATTTATGAACTGATTGGAATTTTATAAAATTTTCAGTTAACAATGAGCCACAATTAGTACAAATAACTTTACAAGTCTCAATTGACTTATATTTATCATACATTACATCTTTAAAGCATATAGATGAAGCACCTTTTTTCAAAATACATTTTTCAATAGCATCTTTATTTGGTATTTGGAACCGAAATACAACTTCTAAAGTGCCAGATATTTCATTTCTTTTTAGTTCGAGATCAGAATCGCAAATATTAAAATTTAATTTTGCGACATTGTTTTCAAACTGCACCAAAGCACATCCAGATGGTTTTTTGCAACGCAAGGTTACTGTGCTCGGGCAAATGAAATCTTCCGGCGTTACAATATTAAATTGACACAAAGATAAATTTCTATAAAATTCTACGTAAATGCAATTCTCCTTTAAAACAATATTTGCATTACTAAAGCAATCAGCTTCACATTTAAACAAAGCATTAGCAGATAAAATATTCTGATGAATATCAAGTAAAAATAACATGTCACCAATATAACTCTGGACAATTAACAGCATAAAGAAATCAGAAATCACTTATTCATCGAAATCTTCTGCATGCCACAATGAAATAACGCTTTAAAAGGGCAGAACTATCGGCAAGGTAATTCTGCAGCCTGTTCATTTGTTTACAAAACAAGTTAAACGCTGTGGTGTTTAGAGTTTAGTTGTTCTGCCGAAAGCTATGGAAAAATAAATAAAAACTTTTACCTGCAAAAAAATGTAAAATAAAAAAAAGTATTATTATTTTGATTTTAAGAGATATCAGTTTAAAAATAAAAAAATAAATGATAAAAGGATCGTAAATTTAGGTTAAAGACGCTGTGAATCAAAACCGATTATGATGATTAGGAATTTTAATATCGATAATTTTGGCACTTTGTAGTTTGTTTTGTTTTGTTCGCTGTGCATGGTGGTCCTCAGGTGAGTTCCCGGCGTTCATTGTAAAAATTTTCCCAACATTCTTGTTTTGGTCGTCAGCTGATCAACCCAGACGTAACTTTTTCATATGGTTGTGTGCCTACGGCCATCGGTTGTTTTGCTGACCACTTAATTTGGTGGATTTAATAATTTTTGGAAATACATATTCACACTAGAACTTACGATTGAATTCCAAGTACATTTGTCGCCATCTTGTTAAAATTCGCATTTTATTGCTGTATTTCATTCATTCAGTTATTATATCTTTTAAATTTATGGATTATTGGTCGAAATCGGCTTTGATGTAGAAGAAATAGATCTTTTAATTTATTTCTTACTTAGTTAAATAAATAAAGCTAAAATGTTTGAACCTTACCATTTTTGGTGTCATGTGGTTTTATGGCTTTATAAGTTGAACGTAAAACGACACCACTGCAGATCCATTTCTGAATTGTCTGCGGGTTAACGGAGTGTGTAGAAGTATGAGATTTTGTTTCTTTGAGTTATTGTGCAATTAATATTTTTGAAATATAAACTTTTTACCCTTTTTTATTTCCAATGTATTATTTAAAAAGAGATAGACACATTGGTACTTTACACAATGAATAAATTTTATGTTATCTTTAACTGTTTTATTATTTACACATGAAACCTTTTTTTTTTATTTTGCATTAATTTTAACGTGATATTTATCATTTGTTTGTCCAACTTTGGAATAAGATTTATTTTTATACGTTTTCTAGAGCATTTTTTAAACTTAGCCATAACTTTCTTTTTAAATTTGAAACACATATAATATTTAAATTCATTACAAATACGGAAATTTTCGTGGAATATTTTTTAAATATATATATTTATTTAGTCGATTTAATTTTCATTCATCGCTGATTTTAGCATACCATCAAGAAAATTTAAAAATCTCATCAATAAAAAATTTAATGGTGCTGAAAACTTTTAATTATTAGGAATTTATAATTAATGCAGAAAATAGTTTTCAATTTTTTTTTATACTAATGTTTATAATATTGCATCAATTTGTTTAATAAGATACCATTGCTGGCCAAAATGTGTAGTTTATCTTTCTGTGTGTCAAAATGTTTAGTACTTTTATACAGTCACCTCAGAGCAGCAGTAATGCATCTTAAAAAAGGGTAAAAATCAATTGTCTAACTTGCTGATATGAGAAACTGTGTCTGCATCTAGTGGAACAACTTCTGCAACACAAAGTTGTTTTATATAAAGCAGATGTGTTGACATAAAAATTTTCTAATGTTTCACTATTTGCAGACACAGTTTCTCATACCAGTAAGTCAGACAACTCATTTTTGCTTTTCTTTAGATGTCTTATATTGTTGCTCTGAGGCAGTGGCTCCCAACCTTTTCTCTCTCACGTACCCCTTGATTAGACTTTTTATTTATGCGTACCCCTTCTCACATAAGCCGGTCCCAAATATTTTTGTTTTCCTTTGTTAGTAATGTTCTTAAGCTAGTTACCAATGTCCAATGCAGTTCACTTTACAATTCCAGTTTTCAATAACTTATCCAGTTTGAACCACAATATGGTATCAACATGAAGTCCCCCAAAATAATAAATATTGTTAAAGATTTCAAATTAAGCACTCACAAAGAAGGAATGAAGCTACTCCAATTGATATATGTTAATGAGTTTATACTAATGTTGCCCTGTTAAAAATAAAAATAATGACCTGCTTTCAAATGGGTTCAATGAAGTCCCGATACGAATCATGTTTTATCTACATTTTTCTAGAATTGCTATGTAGAATGAAAAGAATATTAAAAAGAAAGGAGGAGGGAGGCGTTACATGCACGATATTGTTTGGAGTTGGTGGATATAATTGCAATGAATAATCAACCTTAATTAGTTCTGAGTTTTGGCATTTTCCTCATTTTATGTGAATAGCCTATTTTATTTTTATACAAGTCTCTCATTGTAACAGTTTGTATACAGGTTTGTTTATCTGTTTTCATTTTAACTTTTTTTTGCATTTTCTGCCATTACGAATGTAACTTTCACGTACCCCCAACTAGACTACCATGTACCCCCAGGGCCAGGGGTATGCGTACCCCAGGTTGGGAACCGCTGCTCTTAGGGAACAATATGTTAGCCAGATGCAGATGATTAAACACTCATTCATACTGCACTCATTTTATTTTAAATACATATAACGTATATATTTAATATATACATTTAAAATAATGCCTTTCACTCATTTCATTTATCCCCCCCCCCTTCCCCTTTCCACCCTCTTGTGTGCCACGCACCAGTGAGACATGCAACAAGAAAGGGTGAGTCGGGAGACAATTTCTGCCTGTTAACAAAGAAGAAGCGCTTTGAATATCAGAATTTGTCTCCTGTCTCACACTTATTTGTCTCATATGCCTTCTCCTGATGTGCGACACTTTTATGGAAGCGCGGGGGGGGGGAGAATCTCTTCAATAGCAGCTTTCATTTTTTGCATATGAGTAAACTGAACTGACACAATACTTTGATGAAATAAAATGATTGTCTTTATGGCATTTTTTTTCTTTTTTTTTTCTGTATTTTAAATGAAATGAGTGAAAGGTTTATCTTTTAGATGAAATACACTGCTCAAAACAATTAAAGGATATTTGAAGTTTTATATAAAATAAAGATATAAACGAAATTTTTTTTGCCGAAAATAGAAGAAGAGAATCACAAATGCAAATTTTTCTGGTTTTCAAACTCTGGAGTATGCAAATTTTTAGTTCGACATCAAAAACGTCGCTTCAGCGGCAGCGAATGAAATTTGACTTTCAACTGGATAAAAGAGAATGAAGACAAGGATGATCGGCATTCAGTGATTGCTTTGTTTCGATGAGTACGATGTCTCAGCGAAGTCATTTGACAGATTCAGAAGCTTGGAGAATTGTTGCTAGGTTAGAAGGGGGCCAAACTCAAGCCGAAGTAGCGCAAGCCATTGGAGTGTCACAAAGTGTCATTTCCAGGATCTGGAACCGTTTTTTGGAGAGTGGATGTGCAGGCCGAAGACCAGGGCAAGGTCGTAGATGGGCAACAACGCCCAATGAAGATCGGTATTTAGCGTTAACAGCTCGGAGACACCGAAACATGAACGCTACTCTTCTCCAACAACACCTTCGCTCGGCTACAGGCACCACGATTTCAACTCAGACTGTCCGAAACCGGCTCCATGCTGTAGGTCTGTATGCTCGCCGACCGATGGTATGTGTTAGATTAACATCAAGGCATCGTCGCGACCGCAGGGAGTGGGCAACCGAGCATGTCAACTGGAGGAGAAATGAATGGAGCAATATTCTTTTTTATGACGAGTCCCGTTTTTCTGTGCATCCGGATAATAGGCGTATTTTCATCTGGAGGGACCGTGGCATTAGGAATATTCCTGCGTTTGTGCACGAAAGTGTCAGATTTGGCGGTGGAGGAGTGTTGGTGTATGGTGGCATCTCCATTGACGGGCGCACTGACCTCTACATCATTCGAGATAGAGCTCTGACTGGTCGCCGATATAGGGATGAGATTCTCAGACTTATTGTAGCCCCTTACGCTGCAGCAATCGGAGATAACTTCATTTTAATGGAAGATAACTGCAGGCCACATCGTGCAAACCTGGTGGAGGATTTCCTTTTCGAGGAAGGAATCATTCGAATGGAATGGCCAGCGTGTTCTCCAGACATGAATCCAATCGAGCACGTTTGGGACGCTCTAGGAAGACGAGTTTCTGGCCGCCAACAACCCCCACAAACTCTCCAAGAACTGGAAAGAGCTCTTTTGGAAGAGTGGGGCAGAATACCCCAACTCGTCATTAATAGCCTCATTGAGTCCATGCCTCAAAGGTGTTCAACGTTGCTGGCCGTCCGTGGAAACCATACCCCTTACTGAAAATGATTTTCTTTGAAGAAAACACCTTTTCTTATTCTTTTTTTCTCATATGCACAAATTGTGTTTTTTTCCTTTTGTACACAAATGCGCAATAAAATGCATTTTTTTCTGCCAAACATGTGTAATTTATTCTCATATAACCTACTATGTCTGTCGACCATGTATCAATCAGCTAAAAAGTTTCCCAGATACAAAATCCACCTAAAACTGCAATATCCTTTAATTGTTTTGAGCAGTGTATATAATGGTGATGGGAACAATATTTGGCGATTTATAATCTGTGTCTGGCTAAGATAAAAGTACCCCAAAAAAATTAATAAAGAAACCGTATCATAAACCAAAACATTTTATTTCAACATCAAATCACTGATTCTAGCTTATACCACTGCCACCTTAATACTAAATGCTGATCGTAATCGCGTTTTCCCCATACCGAAATTGGAAGTAAATTTTTTCCCTGAGTGCAGTACCATCTATCGGCGACAACTGACATATTTCAATACGTACATCAGTATGCTACCTCTGTAATACATTAACGTATATATTACAGAGGTAGTGATCAGTAAATAACGTAAACAAAGGCTGTATTGAGAATATTTGTATGGGAAGTTAAAAAATATAGCTTAAAAAATAAACTTTGTAATTAATTTCTAGAATTTCACAAATGAATTTATTATCTTTTCTTTTATAAATAACAATTTAAATTGCTGTAGTAAACGATATTTTTAATTTAAAATATTTGTTTTTAATATAAAAGTTCTTTTTCTAATTAATTATATTATATAAATTAATAACTGATCTTTATTTATAAATAGATTTCCATAAAAAATAAAACAAACGTTTATAGAGTGAAAATATTTATTAACACTATAAAATTTAATTAATAGATCGAAAACTATAAGCAAGTTTTAAAAAGATTAATGCAAAATATCAAGTAGTGGATTAAATTAAAATTACTTATAGCAATTGATAATACAAATGTGAATGAAATGAAACAGTAACTTGAATATTTTAAATACTAAGTTAAAAGGATTTTAAAATGAAATTGCAGAGTGATGTTTGAGGCCCCCAACCTGAAGACTTGCTAGTTTCATTATTACAATAAATGAAATTAATATTTATAGTATTTATAGCTTAAAATCTTTATAAATCATAAAGAGTATGAGACGGATCATTATTAGCTCTTCTATTGCTTAAGATGCTATTTCACTCTCGGTAAAACACCCGCTCGCTAAATGTTAATCCTATGGGACAATTATATTACAATATCTCGTTTGTATTTCAATATTTTGAAGTGATTTTCTTTTTTACACAGGATATCTGAGGTGGATTTCTACACAGGCCGTTTTTTACTTTTTCGATTTCGGTTGCGGGTTTTTTCATGAGGGTACTGCTACTTTCGAAAAGTGAATGTATCCTCATTAAAAAAACGGTAAACAAAATCGAAAAAGTAAAAAATGGCCTGCATAGAAATTGATCTAAACTATCAACATCAAGTGCAAAAAAAATCATTTAAAAATTTTGAAATACAAACGAGATATTGTAAAATAACTGTCCCATAGAATTAACCGGCGCCTTCACAAAATTCTATTCCATAAAAACATACACTTCATTAATTATTTTTATATTGTTAGGTTTTAAAATGTGTTATTTGTAAACAAAACAAGTTCACCAGAAAGGAAAACTTCAGCAGGACTTAAAGAAATTATTAATTAGTAAATGTTTGGTTCGAATTTGAATAATTGGAATTTAGATTATAAATTTCACAAAAATTATGTTTGCTTTTCACAAAATGGGCCCAAGAAAAAAAAAACCTGCATTGAGCCCTGAAGTACTTGATGAAGTTTAATTAATGGGAAATACGATTCTATGCACAGATGTTTCAAGACATTTTTTCCTTTTTTTTTTTTTACTGCCCTTCCTCCCCCACCCCCCCTTTGTCTCAATAATTTGATAACTGTATTTGTCTTTAATTCCGTATTTAAAATCTTCTATCTAGAATAATACATTATTGATCTTGTGATAAATAAAATAATTAACCCTCTGACTGCTCAATTATTTTTTCAAAATCTTTTCGACCAATATCTAATCGACCTTTATCTCCTATACTATTACATATTTCAAATCATCCTGTATATGAAATATGTAGTAAGTTTATCATTTTCATTTTCAACCTTTGACTGAAATTTTTAATCCAAAATTACTTCAAAAGTTGTAAATTATGTAAATTTTTCTACGAATATCTTGCTTGTGGAAATCGCGGGATAAGCACTCAGAGGGTTAATTTGGACAATTAATTATTCTCATAAATTTTTATTAATTGATATCCTAATTGTTTAATTTATCTGAAAATGACTATTTGCTTCATTAGTATTCTTTAATTAAGTTCTGATTTTAAATACAATCATAAAAATAATTATCTATTAAGCATTTTATAAGGTGTCCAGTACAGGAATTTGGGGTGCTTTGATTTATTTCTGTTATTACAATTACATATTGATTCACAGTGGGAAATGTAATTATGAGATTGGTGAAATATTATCGATAGATTAAATAATATTTAAAAGAAACTGGAATATAATAATTATAACTATATTATATTCATCTTTTACAAGGCTAATTTTTTTTAAAGGGTTATTTTGCAAGTGCAATAGAAGACATTTAAATATATTTAATGTTACAGATTCAGTTTCATTCAGACAAGGCTTTGGATAATTGTTTGATAAAAATAAATAATTTCACCTAATATTTCTGTCACGTTTTTAATATTAATATTATTTCGGAAGTAGTTTTAGATCAAAGCATCTTTTTACAGAATTGTAACCTAATAAAAATATATCGTATTAATAACAAATACGCATTCATTTGTTTGACGGCATTTTAAAAGGAAAACATTAATTTTTGTTTACATGTGAACTTTCAGTTAAAAAAAAAATCAAGTATCACTGTAAAAAAAATAAAATTGTAGATTTTAAAGACACTTCTATGAAACTATCAACATAAATATTAGAACGGGAGGTCCCATACGATAGCGCCATCTATCAGGGTTAGCTGGCTTCCATTTTTGAATCGAAAACGTAAGGCATTTAGTATTAAGGAGGCAGTGCTTATACACACAAAAATAAGAGTTGCTATTGATGAGATTTGTGCCAGGCTAAGATAAAAGTACCAAATTTTATGTACTTGTGGTACAGCCAAAAGAAAGCATTACATGAAGTTATCTGTAGCCCTATCCTTATTGCATTGTCACTCTCAGTTATCACTAATGACCTCAGTGATCAATAACAAAAATATTTGTTCTAGACTCCAGATATAAAATTGCCCCAGCGCAACTGACTGTCACGATGCAAACAGCAGGGAGCATTGAAATGATTCTTTAGGAATTCTGTGCATCAGTGGTGAATAAGTACAAATTTAGAGGCGATATTTGAAAAAGGGGATATAAACACTTTTTACATTTTGAATTCAAAAGGTTCATAAATTAGGATACACTGTATGACAGTTTTTCTATTTCTCTGTTTTTTAATCTTTAATTGTACTTCAGTTAATGTATTCTTTTATAAACTCTTACTGAGATTGCAAACAACATTTATTAAAATTTTAGTTATTACTGCTACCTGCGTAACATATTGATTAAAGATAATGTTACGTGTTTAAAAAGTAAAAACTATGTGAGAATGAGAGAAATATTTATTGAAGGTATTTAATTTTTAATTCATTTTATAGTGCAATGGCCAAATTTTCTCATATCATTCATGTATGAAATAGGCATGCCATGAGATGATTTGAGCCATTTTTAACACTTTCCAACATAGTTGGAAAGTGTTTATGAATTCGGTCTGTCCGTGCTCTAACTGTCGTAAATATACTCGGATTGTTATGAAATTTTTACACATTATTGAATTTTACTATAGATAGAATGTTCGGTATTGAAAATGAAGTGTGTAGCATTAATAGTCCATTTACAGGGACACACAAAAGAATTTCATTACATTATGGTCTGTGGGGGGAAAAATCGATTTTGGTGCATTTTATTAATGCTAACGATATTTCAAACATGATGAAATTATTGTGCACTACTGAGGTGGATTATAGTGTACTTTCACTGGAGTATACAGTTAGTAGCATTTATAATTCAATTGCAGCGACGTACAAAATAATTCCTTTACATTATGATTTATGTGGAAAAATTGCTTTTGGTGCATTTTGAGCATGTTATGATACTTGAAACATAAGGATATTTAAAAGTATAACTAAGGTTCACTGCAACTTATTTTCTATAAATTATGGAGTGTGTAGGATTTATCGTTCATTTAGGCCGAAGCACATACAGAGATACAAATTCGGTCATGCGCGTTATAAGTCCCTCAGGACTTGAGTTCGGTGGTCGAAGACGTGCCGGATGCCCCCTGCACCTGGCAGCGCAGCCTAGTTTTTAGTTTTATCGTTCATTTAAAGAGAGACATAAAAGAATTCGGTTAAAAGACTATGATCTGGAATTGCCTTTTCTATTGTGGTATGCATTTTTATGTAATTTTTAGTGCATTACATGTTGTTTAACAAATTCTGAAGATCATATACAGCGTGGCATGAAAACTTCAAATATGGGCAGTAATTGCTGAAAATGGATTTTTACTGAGTTATGTATTTTTTTAATTGTTTATTTATATATATCGTTTCATTATAGACAAAATTAATTTTCTTAAAATATTAGTATTGGAAAGTGTTTCATATTTATATAATATCGTTTCATTATAGGAAAAATTTTAATTTTCTTAAAATATTAGTATTGGAAAGTGTTTCATAATCTATGTCAGATGCATGACTTTTCTTTCTTGTTTATTCTGCTCTAACTTAAAAGATATCAAGAGATATTGAGATTCAAAGGTGGAATTACATTGGTGTTATTCATTTTAACACAGCATCCCAAATCAGTTTTGATTCCCTGGGGAAATCAGTGGCAGATTTTCACAAAAATCTTTATATTAACATTTTCTGTTTTCTAAAATTTAGCATACAGCAATCTAGATATAGTAAAACAGGTATGCGTTTCACAATGAGATACCTGGCAGTGTCTCCCAGCTGCAAACTACAGGGTTAGCATTCATATCATGAAAGCAGTATGGGATACGGGGGAAAAAGTAAATTACAAAGTTGTGTAGCATACTTGTTTTAGTATGAAATGATGTTACTTATAAAAGTAACTTCATTAGAAGCCTTTAAATGTAATTTTTTTATATCCAATCACAGTTTAGATATCCTACTAATTTTATGCAGAAATGGGACATTCTAAGGTGGATGCTTATTCACCAATAAAACTAACACTTGTAAGCAAGATGTAGCATATTTTAATTAGAAAATAAAAGTTAAGTTTTGTCAATGTGTCTACTATTGGCAGCAATGAATCATGCATTCTGCATGTGTCGTCAACTGCGTTGCTCAGATCACCATCACATTCAGAAAACTTCTTTTTTTTTTCAATGCTATCATCACTCTTGTCTTTATTTAATACTTTCATGAGATAATTCACCTTTTTTTTTTTTTTTTTTTTTTTTTTTTTTGTCATCTGAAATATTGTTTTTGCTTAGACATTTTTTAAACTCTAATCCCAATAAAATTGCTTAAATCAAAAGGAATTTCACAAGCAAGCATACATTATACAATGTACATTGCAGGTGTTCTACTAATTAAGATGAAATGTGCAGCTGATTTCATAATCTGAAATGCAAATAACTTTTAGGAAGTTGAGAATGTTCAACAAATGAATTCTAATAGTGATTAATGGTCTATATGCATGGGATTTTGTTTTAGAGAAAAAAAAGAGCAAATGTTGTACTGTTTGTACAACAGCTTGCCTAGCAGAAGGTTAATGCTTCATTCACACAACCTCTCAATTTTATATAGAAATTTCCAGTTATTTCACAATAGATTATAAAAATTATATTTATATATTAAATTATATTTTAAAATCTGTAATTATCTGTTTGACAATCTTGTCAAACATTACTTTGTTCTAGGAGGACAACATGTATTTTGAAACAATCAATGGGTGAGATTCCCTTCTTTGTTTATAATCAGTTTGCTTAGATTTATTTGTAGTGTACAATATATGCAATATTAGTTCTTCAGAATGCCTCTCATAGTATTATTTCAATGGGGCAGATAATTTATCTGATATAGTATTTACATTTAAATATTTTCCTATGGAAAGATCACGTTAAATGTGGATATACTAAATAAAGAATTCAGATATTTTCAGTGGTTTTGTAATTATTGCCTGTGTACATTTGCAGAAAATTTAGAAATGCTTAAATTTTCTAATTTTTTTTTCTTGGTTTCCTTTTAAGCAAAAACCTTACTGATATATTTTCAAAAAAATATGAAATCCTTTTCACAAAATGGAAAAAATAAATAAATATTGCAGTTTAAAATCTGGTAAGTGCAAAGTTTACTTTGTGCTGATGCCATGATTTTATTTGAATTTTAAATCAAGTGGTTAACAGGGATCTGTTTAGAAACAAGTCGGTAAGTGTGATCAAAGATTGCACTGCACAAAGGGTTTCGTTTAATACTCCTTTCAAAACATTTTATCCTTTAATCAATAAATCCAAATAAATTTCATTTAAAAAAAAAAAAAAAAAAAAAGTCATGTTTTTTATAAAGTAAAAATTTACCGGTCTATTTTTTCTTTTTTATATATATATATATCTGAACCGGCCCACTATTCTACTATATCATATTATTGCCTGTGTACATATCTGTCATGTGGACTAAATGCGATATATAAAAATAAAAAAATAGTTTTCACCCGCTCTCCCCTTCTTTATTAATAATCCCTATTAGCATTATTAATTACATCATTGTCTATTAGTGTTTTATTTCTTTTTTCTGTACAAAAATCGGCATTTTGTGATAAAATATAAGCTCTATTTAATGTGTTCTTAAAAAAATAAGATTTCTGGATTCACCGTAAAATAATATGCATAGATGCAAAATTATCAAAGCTGTAAATGCAATATTTAAAAAAAAAAAAAGACGATATCTATTAATATCGATATTGAAACATCCCAAACTTTGATAATATCAGGGGTCTTACAAAAACAAATACATCGCTCTGCATTCATTTTCATATTTCTACTTCATGACTCAAACAGAATCTTTTTTTTTTTTTTTTTTTTTTTTTTTATCTAGAACAAAAATCTCAGAACACTTGAAAACAATATTATTTATCCATATCAATTCCCTGGACTCATCCCACCATCTACTGGCAAAAATCAAATCAAATAATTGCGACAGTCTTCCAATAACCATACAATTACATATCAAATAACCTTTACAAAATATCCAATAATTATAATGAAAACAAAAATAACAGATATTAATAATATAGATTATCAACATAAATATATAAAATTACTCAAAATCAGACAAATAAATAAGTCTCAATCAAAAAATAAAACATAGTCTCAACAGTTTTAAACTTTTGGTGCTGCCATCTCTCATCGATCTCTCGAATCAAATAGACTTTTGCAAAATAATTTGAAAATAGCTTCAATAATGTAACATTTAAATAATTTTTCTCCTTTTTTATTTAACCCTCTAAGCGTGTGGAACGTAATATTCCGTTCACTAAGCTCCAGGTTTCACTGCAATATATGCAATGTTTAAGATAATATAATTCTATAGATTTAATGAATTTTCAAAACATTGAAGAATGGTTAATACTCTCAAGGGTTACATTCATATTTGTAATTAAGTTTTATTTATAATGCTGAAAGAATCCTATTTTTTTAGCATTTAAAACAAAATGCAGTGAAAACATTACAATTTTACCCTTTTTCAAAACGCTCAGAGGGTTAAGAAAATTAGCATGTAAGTAATTTTTCTCCTTTTTTATTGAAGAAAATTAGCATGTAAATAATTTTTCACATTTTGTATTTAAAAAAATTAACATGTAAATAATTTTTCGCCTAAGATTTTTTGTATTCAGGAAAATTAACTCCTGAAGATAGTTTTGAAAATAAACTGAAACGTCGAAAAAAATTTATATTGAGATAAATCCATCGGACAATGAAAAGGAAAAACTGTCATATCCGCGTTAAGGAATTACTTACACATTATAAAAAAATTTAATTAGGAATCTATGAGAGTTGAGCGTATATGGAAAACATATTTAATTGCATCATTTAATGTTACAAGAAAAAAGTGAAATGGCAACAAAATAAGAAATTTCTTTTAAATTCATCGGACAATTAAATGAAAAAAAAATAAAAATTGAAAAATTCAGCTTCTGCCAGAGAGGATTGAACATGCGACCGCCTGTCAGAAAGAATACACTTTACTATTGGACCATCAGGTCTACAATGAAAAGGTTGAAATTAAGATTATGTTTTGAAATTGCAGAAATAATGCGATGCATTAAATTAATTCATTTAATTAAAATAATACAACTTTTTCAAAATTTTATGATTTTCAGCATGACAGTAGATATTCAACTGTAAGTATACAAAATTTCAAGTCTCTAACTTATACTATACAGTTTCTGAGAATGGACTCTGTGATGGATAGACAGAGAAGCGAGACAAACAGGGTTCCCTGAGATGAACGACACCCTAAAAATTTATGTTCTAATAAGGGGTCCTTTGTTAAACTGTTAACCTCAAAACAGGAACAAAATTATTTGCCTTAAAACAGACCTTATAAATTTATATAAATAGGACCTTGTTGAAAATGTCTAAACAGGAACCTGAATGTAGCAATAATTTCATTCATAAAATTATTAGTTTTTTTTTCTTTCAAGTATTAAAAACTGATTACAATTTCCACAAAACAAAACCCTATGAAAAAAAAATCTAGACAGACCACTTGTTAAGAATAGAATTGACTGTTTTTGTCCTTATTCGTTTTTTCATTCTTTTAGGTTTTGTTGAGTCAAATGTTCATATGGAAAATTTATCATTGTAATATTCAAAATTATTTACTAATGTGTTTCAGTTGTGATTTTAGTATTAATATTTAAATTTTTCAGGGGCCATGAGAGGATGGAGAGTAATGTTTCAGCTGACATGAAGTCAAAAGATGATGATTTAGAAAGTAAAAAAGCTCAAGAAGTGATAGGCTTGCTTTTAAATGTAAATATATTGAAATAATTCTTATGTTTAATTTTACATTGCCCAGCAAATACTTGTTTGTATATAAGATGTAGTCACTTGGGGTAGTTCTTGTTCTTGTTAAATAGTTGCAGAGTAGATATAGATCACCATGATTTTTTGTATTTATCGAAAATATATTACATGGGAATGCTTTTTGATATTACTATCAGGGATGGAGAATTTTTGCAAATTCTTACCAGTCAGATTTGCTTTTACCACCCAGGAGCCAGGAAGATGTAATATACAGTCAAAAATAGTTATGGTAAAATTTACATGACAGCAAAAGTAATTCATTACTACAATGCATTGCCGTATTAGCATATGAGTAAAACTAATATGTGTTACAGAGGAATGTTTAGTGTGGTGTTTACATTGCAGAAATTGAAAAAAAAACTAAATATGGCCAACGAATAAAAATATACAAAAGTTTTTGGTAACTTTTTTTTTTTTTTAAGGCTGCTTAAAAGTTTATTCGCCTGGTCAGAAAATCCACTTGCCAGTGGCGGCTTATGTAGTTCATCACCCTTCCATTAAAACCAACTGAAAACTTTGAATAAAAATAGAGCATTGAGGTTGTTTTTCATAAAAAACATTTTAATTTAAGGCCTATATATTTTAATTTTTCCAAATATTATTGCAGTATTTCTGTGTAGGTAATGTTAATCAATAGCAATTTCAATAAAGGGATTTTTTTTTCTTTAAACAAATAGGCTCATAAAAAATATACCAATGGTTCAATTTGATAACATCTGGACAGCTGAAACTTTTCAAATTCTTTTGTAAAAATTTCATTTTTTACTAACACTTTTTTTATGTTAAAAAAAGTTTGAAAGTTTTTTATGTTAAAAAAAGTCATTGTCTTAATAAAACTTAGCAATTCTAGTATATACTCACACATTTAAGTCAACAATCTTCTTACTTCCAAATGGAAAAAAAAAAAATAATAATAAACACACATAAGTTGACCCCCCCCCCTTCCTTCTTCCTCACTACTTCAAGAGAGAAAAAACTCATGCATAAGTTGACCCACTTTTCTCTTCATAAATGCTGTCAGAAACAAAATCTTATGTACATTAATTTAAAAAATAAAATCAATAGTCTTTTCAAAAATATTTGGAAATGAAATACAGTGCACTCTCGATTATCCGTTTTAATCACCGGGAAGGGTCACGCGGATAGTAGAAAAACACGAATAATCCGAAAACTTCTTTTCATTAAAGAAAAAATCATCAGTACAGAAATATAAAAATTACTTACATTGGCATGCTGTATAACATTAAACTAGTAATTTTCCTTTTAACATTTACTGCTTAAAAAAATCTGTAATGCGTCGCTGCTTCTGCTGCTTGTTTATTTCTTATCGTATAATGACACATTTTACGAACCGCAGTAATGTCACCGTAATAAAATCCTCTTTGTTCCATATATCTCCTATATCGCATACAGTTTGTAATCCAATTTGATAATCCTTTTCTAATTTGCTAACTGATTCTCCATTATAAAGTTTTTGAAGGATTTCTAATTTTTGTTTAACATTTAAAACGTTTCGTTTTCATTTCACACCAATCATTTTTACCAGTAAAAAATTTCACGCTACTAACTGACGATAAACAACATGCAAAAACTAAAGGAACACGTGCGAAAGTGAGAGAGGACAGCTGAAAGGCTATTGTACAAGCAAAATTCCGATCCCTCCCATCCCCTTCAACTCTACCCCATCAAATAGGTTCCAGAGCGTTCAATTTGACCTCTACACACTTCACAATACTATCAGCTAAACCGGACAAGATTCTAATTTACATCGACATCGATTTTACAGGCATGATAAGCGTGAAAATGTTTCTCTTAAAATTTTTTTGTGAGTCAGGAATGAGCACGGATAATCGAGAGTATACTGTATAAGTTTATAAATGCACATAAAATAATGAATTCAATGAACATCATGTAGTCATTAAAGTCCTTCTAATTCTGATCCCATGTCAGACTTTTTATACAGTTCAGCAAAATTTTATTTAATCAGCACATCATCATATATACTATCAGTTTCATCATTGTACATTCTGTTTAAATCACTTTCATTGTCAGTTAGGACTAATGTATTGTCGACTATGCTGTTAAGTTCATTGTTGCTGCAATGTTCTTTAAGTGACCTAATGATGTTTTCTGATGATATAGTGGTCCCGTGAAGTTTTCTTAAATGGTGCAACCAATGTAATATCTGGTTTCTTCAGATTTCTACATTTGATTTTTCAGATGGCAAGTTTGAGCTGGTCAAGTTGGACCAGTGCTTTTGGATATTCTATTTCTTCAGTTTGAAGAGGCCGTCATCTAAAAACTGAAACAATAATGTCAAATCTTCGGAGATTACAACAAAAGTTGGCTTAATTTTTTTTAGCTTGCATTTTTACTGCATCACTGTTAGTGAAGAGCAAAATAATCCCGCAACAAAAGCTAAGATTTCTCCTCAAAATTTCATCCAGTCTTTTGTTCAGAATATTCTTCTTAACTAATCCTTAGCACTGACCTTGTTCATCCAAACTTTTTTATAGGAATAAATGATGCCACCATCTTGAAATTCAGTACTTTTTTGGAAGAATATTTCACCTAAAAATTGTTATTGAAGGCAGAGATCCTTAATTTCAGTAAAGGCAAAATTTGAAATACTTAGCTCACTACATTTAAAGATTTTCTTTATGTCATTATGTTATATTGTATGTAATATCTGGATAGTAATGTTCTTAAACCTTTTTATTTATACAGGGTGATTCATAAAAGATGGGCAGAACTTTAAGGGGTTATAGTACACTTAAAGACAAATAATATTAAATAGGAGACTAAGGGTCCCAGACGTATTCCCAAGGAGATAGGGGGCATTAAAGTTTAGGGTCCGAAATTTCAAATGATTATAAAACATGGAAAAATTGGTCGATTCGTTTGCGGTTTTTGCAAAAAATTTTCTTTATGCCAGTATTTTCTTGAAATAAAATTTTAAAGTTCAATTTCAAAAAATGCCGATAGGGGGCGCTTTAGACTTTGGAGTAACAAACAACTATTTTTTAACGTTATTTTTTGTATTTCTTTAAATGATTTCGAAAGCTTAGACTTAAACTTAAATTTTGATCTAAAAATCTGAGTCCTAACGAGTAGTTAAGTAGCGTAAACTGAAATTTGAAATTTGAAACCCTTCTCCCCCCAGAACAAAAATCAGTTATTCCCGATCTTTGTGTCGTAGATTAGGCTCTAACTACTGCCGCGTTTTGCTAAAATTATTCTTTATGTCAGTATTTTCTTGAAAATAAATTTTAAAGAAAATTTTCAAAAAATTCCGATAGAGGGCGCTTTAGACTTTGGAGTAACGAACAACTATTTTATACCGTTATTTTTTGTGTCTCATTAAATGCTTTCTAAAGCTTAGACTTAAATTTTCAGCCCAAAATCTGAATCGTTAGACGTGGTTAAGTTTCTGGGGAGAGGGGTTTGAAATTTCTACTCCTGAGCACAGTTCAGTTTACCATGTCCACACATTGTGTGCTGTGATACGAGGTAAAAAGACACAAATTAGGATTATGTTACCAAAGCATATTTATTAACATGTAATCACAATAAATGTTCAAAATTGTGACCACCAGAGGTTATGCACGCAGAACAACGGCGACGAATGGAACGGCGAACATTCGCGAAAACATCAGGCTTTTCGAGCACTTCCCCTACAGCGGCGGAAAGTCTGGCGACCAGTTCCTCGGGGGATTCAATGGGTGTCTCATACATAAGAGCCTTCAATCGTCCCCAAAAAAAGAAATCGAGGGGTGAAAGATCTGGCGAGCGAGCAGGCCAAGCAACAGGACCACCTCGACCAATCCATCTGTTCGGAAATGTGATGTCCAGATAGTTGCGGACGTCTCGTACGTAATGGGCTGGCGCTCCATCGTGCTGGAACCACATGACCCGCCGGATGCGTGGAGGAACAACGTTTAACAGGTCTGGCAGCACATGTTGCAGAAATGTGAGGTATGTTTTACCGTTGAGGCGTTCAGGAAGAAGGTACGGTCCGATTAGGTGGTCTCCGAGGATTCCTGCCCAAACATTGATGGAAAAGCGTCTCTGATGAGCATGTGGATACGTAGCATGTGGATTGACATCCGCCCATACATGTGCATTGTGTGTGTTAAATGTACCTTCACGTGTGAAGGTACATTCATCGGTGAAAAGCACAGTTCGTCCAAAATGTGGATTTAGCGCGTTCTGCTGCAGAAACCAGCGGGCGAATTCAATACGATTTGGACAATCCCCTGGAGACAGTTTCTGGACTCGTTGCACATGAAACGGGAGCAAATGTTCATCCTTCAGTACCCTCCAAGTCGTGGACTGTGAGGTATCCACCTGGCTAGCCACTGTTCGTGTACTTGTACTTGGCTGCGCCGCTACTACATCCAGAATGGCTTCTGCAACAACTACTGATTCGTCCTTTTTTGCACGACCTGCATTCGACCGGGAAGCGAGAAATGATCCCGTCTCACACAACTGTCTGTGCAAGCGCTCGAAAGTTTTGCGGTTAGGCAACCGCCTGTTAGGAAATCGCTCTCCGTACATTCGTTGTGCCTCTGCACCATTTCCATCTGCCGCTCCGTAAATTAAATGCATCTCAGCCTTTTCCTTATTCGTGAAGGGCACCATCTTCCGATTCATTACTACAGCGACTTACACTTGACTCACCGTTCAGTGGTTTTTATGCCTGAATCGTGTCGAAATTTTGCATACGTGTTCTTCTTCTTCCCCATTTGACATTTGCATACTTTCTGTTTCCTTCTTCACCCGGTGACTAGCGTCAGGAATGGAGCTTTAACGTTTGCATGAGCGACGTTTCCAACTGTGCCAGTGCCTTTATGAGTGAATTCAGACTATGCAGTCCTTGACGAAAGTTGTATTTTTGCCTCGTATCACAGCACAGAATCGTTGGGCATGGTTAAGTAGTGCAAACTGAACTATGTTCAGAAGTTGAAATTTGAACCCCCTCCCCTCGCTACTGAACCACGCTCAGCGATTCAGATTTTGAGCTGAAAATTTAAGTTTAAGTCTAAGCTTTAGAAAGCATTTAATGAGACACAAAAAATAACGGTATAAAATAGTTGTTCGTTACTCCAAAGTCTAAAGCGCCCTCTATCGGAATTTTTTGAAAATTTTCTTTAAAATTTATTTTCAAGAAAATACTGACATAAAGAATAATTTTAGCAAAACGCGGCAGTAGTTAGAGCCTAATCTACGACACAAAGATCGGGAATAACTGATTTTTGTTCTGGGGGGAGAAGGGTTTCAAATTTCAAATTTCAGTTTACGCTACTTAACTACTCGTTAGGACTCAGATTTTTAGATCAAAATTTAAGTTTAAGTCTAAGCTTTCGAAATCATTTAAAGAAATACAAAAAATAACGTTAAAAAATAGTTGTTTGTTACTCCAAAGTCTAAAGCGCCCCCTATCGGCATTTTTTGAAATTGAACTTTAAAATTTTATTTCAAGAAAATACTGGCATAAAGAAAATTTTTTGCAAAAACCGCAAACGAATCGACCAATTTTTCCATGTTTTATAATCATTTGAAATTTCGGACCCTAAACTTTAATGCCCCCTATCTCCTTGGGAATACGTCTGGGACCCTTAGTCTCCTATTTAATATTATTTGTCTTTAAGTGTACTATAACCCCTTAAAGTTCTGCCCATCTTTTATGAATCACCCTGTATATTGGATTGTTATGTGGGAGGGGGGGGGGGGAGAATAAGTATTTCAAATTTGGAATTTTTTTTTGTTTTGTGTACAAAGTGGCCCCTTGCTTTGTACCTTGTTTTTTTTTTTTGTCTCAAAGTCTTTGGCACACATGCAAGTATTTACATTATGTTTTATTATTGCCAATAAGATTTTTTTTTTTTTTTAAGGACAATTCAATGTTTAAGTAGACATGACTTACAAAAATTGAATCATCATTTTTCCATAATGTTATTTTGTTATACATCAAAATTTTTGGAATTGATTGAAAATTTCATGTTTTAAGAAAAGCGATAAATTCCTAAAGGATGCTGGGTCAATAAATGTCAAATCTAAAAAAAAAAATTCTGTATAAAAAATTTGACTAATGGCACTTGCAGATGTATGCAAATCTCATGTTTCAGTTTAAAAAACTGTATTGTTTAAATTAAACCATTTTTTTTCTCTCATTGTTTCTTAATATGCTTATTTAAACATAATGCAATTAATTTTTAAATATACTTTATAACATAACTAGCTGTTACCCGCGACTTCGTTCACGCAACATTAAAAGAAGTATAAATACATTAATTAAGCAAAATATTTCATTCCCGATAATTAAAAACGTTAATAATTAACTGTTTATCACATTTCATAGGAGACAATGCGGTATTTTTTGTTATAGGGACCTTGACATAACTCAGTCTTAAAAAAGTGAAATTTTGTGCCAAATAATCGCGGAAATGAAATTGCAACCGATGCAAAAAGGAGGGCCAAATAAAATCGTGGAAATAGACTAATAGGGTAAAAACAAATGTCAATTTTACCTGATAAACAATTTTACTTTTAACGCCTTTGTGAAACGTTTTAACAGCCATCCTTCAAAAAAACATTAATTGAAAATAGTACATGCTTTTTCTTTAAATTCAATTCTGCCTCCTTGGTTTAATGTATAGCTGAAACAAATCTTATTTTCTAAATGACAGTATGTTGACAGGCAATTTTTGTTCTCCATAATAAATTGATTCATGAAGTTTGAATATGTGAAAATATGTTTTTATTTTTCGGATAATTTACTGAAATCAAGATTTTGTTTTCGCCATCTATTCAAAGTGAAAATAAATTCTGTTTTTCAGTTTTAATGAGAAAATGGTGTAAAAAATATACTGATCTGTTTTATTTCTCCCTTTTTTATACACAAATATGGAGTAATTTACTTTTAGTTTTTAGAGAAACTTCGTTAAAATTTACAAAAAAGAAAAAAAAATCTTGGCATCTAATTTAATTTTTTAACTTCTGACAGTTTGTGTGACATCCTCGGGTCAATGATAACCGGTATTAAGTAAATCGCGTTGCATTCGATAGTGTTCGATAGCACTGTAAAAGAAAATTGTAAATTCACGGGCATTCTCCGTGAATTGCTGCCGTAATTTTACCGGAAGTGTCTCCTTTTCAAGGTAAACGGTCAATTTCCGTAAATTTCATGTTTTTATGGGCAGAAACCGTTTATCTAATAACAAAGCTCGTTTATCTAGTGACCAAACCGGTTTTTTTATGGACATTGCCTGGAATCTGCTGCAGTAATTTTACTGCAACATTTTTTTACAGTGAGGAGTAGTTGCGAAATACAAACACACGGTCAGATTTTAATATAATAGATTCGTGTTCATTTTCCTTTTGTTAAAATTATGATGCGATTTTTAGCAGAAAACTCTCATCTGTATATAACGGATATTCATGCTTAACAATCAGTATAGATAAAAAAACATTTAACTTTTTCGTTATAAATATGGCGTGAAACTCATCTACTTTCTATACTTACTGATCCTTGTATTATTAATGTAAGGATTTGATTCACACTCCTTTTAAAACATATTGGAAAATTCCCGTTTTATTTCAAATATGACGTCTCTTTTCCCCCCAAAGAAATCGCTTTTTAATGACATAATTGTTGTTAATTTTCTTTTCCAGGCAATTAATTCCAATACTGGCATAGGGGAAATCATGTTACTTTAACGAAATAATATTAAATTTTTAGGTTTTATCAACAAAAATGGAACTATTAACATTCTTTTTTTTTTTTTTTTAGGCAATCGAGTTGTTTCTTTTAGTTTTAAGAATGAAAATAAATATTTCTCGCTATCCATGACATCATTTTCGACATGGATAATTTATTTGCTAACCATTTTCTTTTGAAACTTCTTTTTACTTTTCTAAAATTTAAATAAAAAATACGGTTTAGTTATATTAGCCCTGCGCAGACGGTAAAACGCCAAGTATTATTACCATACAAAAGAAAAAAAAGAAAAAAAGTGAAGAAAAAACCCAAGATTATATTATTTCACCAATCAAAGCATATATCCGCTTTATTTTTTATGTATGGCGTCATATTCGCCTGTTTCCTATGGTTACGCATATTGAAACCTTGTATTATTATCAAAAACTAAAAAAAAGTACGTTTTATTTCTAATAATATTATTTAATCTAATTATATTATTTTAATTCTTTAATTTTTTTATTTCATTTTTATTTTTCACGTGAAAATTTTTCAATTGAAACTAAATTGTTGAGTAAAAATTGTTATACCGGGTTTTGAATTAGTTTTGGCAACGGTAAAGTAAATTTAACCATTTTAAAATATTATACGAAAAAAATGTCCATTTACTCTCTAGAAAAAAACGAAATTTTGAATTATTAAGAAAAATATTTGAATAAAATAAACAAACACCAGTCTATGTTTATTTGAGGGTTATAATCAACCTATATGCAAAGATGCAGGATCATTAAACGCTCCATTTTGACGCTGGCTTCAGCCTAACATTTGTGCACAATCAGATTTATAATATTATTAGGATTAGAATATTTTCATTGAATTTTGTGTAAATTTTTATCTTTTTTTAATTTAAGAAGATAAATTTTATTATTGTTTAATTTATACTAATATACATATATCTATATTTATTATATAATTAATCAGAATATCTAGCTAAGTATGTCAAAACTATGTTTAAATAAATGAAATTTGTAGCATTACCTAGATACATATTGTAAAATGTCCTTCCATTATCACTTTGCAAAAATCACTTAAATATATTTTTGGATTGGAACAATACTTGTTTATCCATCTATTTAAAGTAGTTTGGTAATTTTGTCAAATTTCCATCGAAATTGGACCGTATACGCATGCGTCAAAAAAATCTTCCGCCAATGAGGTGAGGGATATTTCCTGTCTCTAGAGTCACATTAGATTAGGAACTGTTTACAAAACGAGTGTACGACCCTTCTGTGGGTATGGCGTCGGCAAGAAGTTTAGATTACAATTGTGAGGTATTTTTTCATTTTATCTTTATTTATTTTGTTTTTATTTAGTTCATGAACATAGAAATATATATCTATTTCTGTGTACATGATTGAATTCTTTGGATATCTCTTAATTCTTTTTGTTCGCGAAATTATTTAGTGCGAGTAATGTAATTGTTGCATGCTTGGTGTATTTTTTGCTACTGAGTACTATTTTGCTTATGAGTTTTTATAAGTTTTTTTTTTTCTTTTTTTATTGAAGGGGTTTATTTTCATTTGGAAAAACAGAAATTTCATTTTTTGAATATAATATTTCAGATGTTTTAATAGTTAACATTCGGCTGTTTGAAAATGAGGTGCCACTTTTTGTTGTTGTCTATTGATAGACGATGTTAGAGAATCAATGCATAAAATACTCTGCATGTACTCGCCTAATACTAAATATAACCCAATGCTAAATATAACCTAATACTAAAATATACAAAAGGCTGTTTCAGCATCTTACAAATTTCTATTATGTTTCATTCTAAGAGTTCCTAAATAAGCCAGACTGCAAATATATTTCCAGAAAAAAAGAACTGATCGTACTATAAATAGTTTCCATCCAGTATAATTATATGGTGAATCCAAAGAATTCAACAAACCAGAATAAATAATGATAAAATGAAAAAGTACCAAATATTTATTGTAATCCAAATTTCCAAAACACCACTCACTCGGGAGGGGGGGGGGGGGAAGAGATTGTAATTTCAGTAATTTGGTGGCACAAAAATTACACGAATTTCTTCAGTTTGCTGCGGGGAGAAAAATTGCAAAAATCAACCAGCAGCTGCACGAAAAAAAAAAAAAAAACTCATCAGCAGGGACAAATTTAGAAACTTGCTGTGTCGCCAATCCATATATTTAAAGCAGTTTGCATTAGAAGTATATTTGAGATTTTTTAAGATCGGTCATTCCTCTCGAGTTACTTTAATTTTGAGATTTTTTAAGATCGGTCATTCCTCTTGAGTTACTTTAAATATGACAAGTTTGGTTTACGATTTATCTTGGATAACTATTATCAGGTAATTTTTCATTTTATTATTTTGGTTTATTGAGTTGATGAACATAGTAAACATAATCATGATTGAGTTCCTTGCTTTCGTGAACACAAAATTAGAGATACATTCTGGTGTATTTTTTTCTTCTTTTTATGTCGTATGTATATTGAAAATTAAAATTTTTTAAACCTAAAAGTAATGGTTGAGATTTTATTAGGATTTATTTTTTGAAGGAGTTTATTTTTACTTTGAAAAGCTGAATGTTTTAATATTTACATTCGGCAGTAAAATATCGAAAAGTTTTGATTATATAAAACAGTTTGAAAATGATTGCCACGTTTTTGTTGTTGTTTATTGATTTTTGCTTACATCATGTGCTAATTTCCAAAATAATTTACAGAGCCAGTGTGTAAGTGGCCATATGAATTAGTTAAAATACAGCAGAATGTAAATGATTTTCTGTACGATACAAACAGCATCCAAAGGATTCAATCATGAACACATGTTCATCAACTCAACAAACCAAACTGAAAAAATACCTGATAATAGTTATCCAAGCTAAAAAAAATAAATATTTTTGACTTCAAGAGATATAAAAAAGGTTATTTAGTTTTTTTTTTTTTTTTTTTTTTTTTTTTGTAATCTTTTTTACCACTTCCCCATATACCATCAGTGTCATAAGAAATCTCTGTGAAAACATATATTTTACACTTTATTGAATGTTTTCATTTCTTAATTGAAACATCAAACTCAGTTTAAAGTTATAGTAGAGTGTAAAATGTATATTTTCATTAAGATTTGTTATTGAATTAATTTTGCTTCATAAACAATTCTTGAATCTTTTGATTTATTATTGCTTTCATTATTGGGCGATAACGATTTCATTTTATACCAGATTGCATCTCTGTTCTGGGCGATACTTATTAAACTTATAATTTGTCACTAAATGGTGATTTTATTGACTTTGTGCTTACAAATCAAAATGGTATCTTGATAATATACATCTTTGCCCAAGAATGCGACAAAAAAAAAAAAAAAACTATTTTTGATTTTAGGAAAACTTAAAGAGGTTATTTAGTTTTTTTTTGTTGTTGTTGTTTGGTTAATTTTTTTTTGCCACTTTCCCATATACTATCAGTTTCATAAGAAATCTCTATGAAAACATATATTTTACACTTTATTGAATGTTTTCATTTCTTAATTGAAACATCAAACTCAGTTTAAAGTTATAGTAGAGTGTAAAATGTATATTTTCATTAAGATTTGTTATTGAATTAATTTTGCTTCATAAGCAATTCTTGAATCTTTTGATTTATTATTGCTTTCATTATTGGGCTTATAATACTTCCGATACTTATTAAACTCATAATTTGTCACAAAATGGTGATTTTATTGACTTTGTGCTTACAAATCAAAATGGTATCTTGATAATATACATCTTTGCCCAAGAATGCGACAAAAAAAAAAGATAAATTTTCAAACTTGGTATAAAAAAACTTAGGTACTTCTCTATTATCCCATCGTCCACTTTTCATAACAAAATACTATTGCCAAACTGTATGATTAAATGCCAAAAATGCAGTCCCATTTACTTGATGTCGGAAGTATTATACGTGTTTGTTATGTCATCAAGTGGTTTTTAATTCAACATTTGCGTGTATTAATGACAAAGTTCTCCCGTTTATTTGGCGTTACAGTTTGGCGATAGTTTTTTGTTATGAAAAGTGGTCAATGAGATAATAGAGAAGTACCAAAACTTACATATATGAGTAGATTCCTTGACAGTATTAATCATTACTCGATATTTTAAAACTGCATCATATTTGTAGAATTATATTAATTTAAACAATACTTCTATTGAAGTGTGAAGAAGCACATACTTATATGAAGAACCATATATTTACATAATCATTTTCATTAGCAATCGAAACACCATAAGATTCATCCCCGATAATAAACGGACTATAAGTGGTCTAATTTTGTATTACGTGTTCTACGATATTTTTATGTACGTTTCAATAATTATTTTCTGTACTATATAAACAAAATGATAGAGATCTAAAAAGACAATTTCCATCGGGATTGATTTCGCGAATGTTAAATGAGCCTAAATTCAATTTTAAACAGTAAATCCGAAATGGACACCTAAGTATTCATACAAATTATAATAAATAAAATAAATGCCTTCTAAACACTCCACAGTGAGTTCTATATAAATACCTTCCTAGGTTTAACGCAACATGCAAGAAAAAAACAACAGGAGATGATCCAAACACATTTCTAGAGACAGTAATAGACCCTCACCTCATTGGCCGGTCCTACCGGAAGATTTTTTTGACGCATGCGTACTGTGTCGAATATTGTTGAAAAATGATTTTGAAGAAAAAATCAGGAAATTCACAAAATGGTTTTGGGAAAAACTTCACCAAATGGTTTCAAATTTCTTTGAGTGACAGCGGGAAAAAAAATTTCATCTTACATTCAATCATCGCAATTGGCGAGTGTGACTATTAAGTTTAGCCAGTACTGGCAATTGCCGATTGGTGAGTGTTAATTTTGTCTTATATCACAAACTGTATTTACATATACTACTAGATATAATGATTATGAATCATGATTTTTCTGTTATTGGGCGAGATTCATGTTTTTTCAGCAATTCTTTGACGAAATTCGTGTTTTTTCAGAGATCCTTTGAAGAATTTCGCATTTTTCTCGCGATCCTTAATGAAATTCACATTTTCCAGCGATTCGTTGATAAAATACATTTTATTCCGCAATTTTTAGACGAAATTTAGTAAAAAAGCGTGATTTTTTGGTGAAATTTCCTTTTTTGCGATTCTTTGACAAAATTTGCTTATCTTTCACGATCCTTTTGCATGATTCACGTTTTTTCTGTGGTCTTTTAACGAAAGTCATGTTTTCCCATGATCCTTTGATGAAATTAGTGTTTTTTCCTCAATCATTTGACGAAATCTGTGATTTTTTCCCCCCACGAAGATTGGTTAGATGTTTTTAGTCGGCAGGTGCCCTAAAAAGTCTGTGACGCCCGTTGCTGCATCGCACACATTCGTCCATGGGGCATTGTTTCATTCCTGACATTTCTGGAAAGAAACAGCGTTCAACTCATTGGCTGAATTGTAAAGGGCGAAATGTGTCAAACATTAGCGGAAAGAAAGTGCGCAATTCGTTCGTTCATGGAAAAAATCGTGAAATTCATTAATTGATAGTCGATAAAATGCGAAATTTGTCAATCGATAGCGGAAAAATAACAAAATACATTAATCGACAGTGGAAAAATCGTAAAGTTCATCAACTGGTTTCGGAGGAAAAAGTTTTCGAATGACTTCGAGAAAAAAAATCACAATCCGTCAATTTCGGGGAAAAAATCGTGAAATTCGCCAAATGGTTTCGAAATTTGTCGAGCGACAGCAGAGAAAAAAATCTTTTTCCATTCAGTCATCGCAATTGGTGAGTGTGACTATTATGTTTGACCAGTGGTGGCAATAAAGTCCATTGCCAAATTTTCAGTATTACTCTCTGTTTGGCAAGTGCTAATTTTGTCCTATACTTCAAAACCCTTTTGATCATCACATCAGTGTGCAGGACAATTTTTTTACGGGAGACCATTTGATGAATTTCATGATTTTTCCGTTATCGATTGACCAATTTTACTACTATCAATTGTTGAATTTTATAATTTATCAACTATTGATTAGCGAATTTCATGATTTTTTCCATGAACGTTTGACAAATTACGCAATAAAATATAAGAATATCGTTAAATTGTCTTGGGTAAAAAAAAATTTATTGTCAAATGCCTTCGAGAAAAAAGTTGCAAGTTGAAATGCCTGTGACCTCTTTTTCATGTTATGCATCTCTGGGGTCCATCCCCTCACTCCCCCCCCCCCCCCCCCAAGTGGGACACTTTTCAAAATTTTGCACACACCCCTCATGTGATATATCGCTGGAAAAGTCTTTGACCACTTATTCATGTTATGCATCTCTGGGATCCATCCCGCCACTCCCCCCGCCTAAAGGGGGCTCTTTTCTAAATTTTGTTGACACCCCTCATGTCATATATTGTTGGAAAGGTCTGTAACTGCTTAGTCATATTATGCATCTCTGACGTCCATCTCCCCACTTTGCCCCCCTCCCCCACAAAGGGTACTTTCTAAATTTTGCACACAACCCTCATGTTATATATCATTGGAAAGGTCTGTGACCACTTAATCATATTATGCATCTCCAATGTCCATCTCCCCACTTTGCCCCCCCAACTCCCACAAGTGATACTTTTCTAAATTTTGTTGACACCCCTCATGTCATATATTGTTGGAAAGGTCTGTGACTGCTTAATCATATTATGCATCTCCGATGTCCATCTCCCCACTTTGCCCCCCTCCCCCCTAAAGGGTACTTTCTAAATTTTGCACACAACCCTCATGTTATATATCATTGGAAAGGTCTGTGACCACTTAGTCATATTATGCATCTCCGATGTCCATCTCCCCACTTTGCCCCCCCTCCCTCCCAAAGGGTACTTTCTAAATTTTGCACACAACCCTCATGTTATATATCATTGGAAAGGTCTGTGACCACTTAATCATATTATGCACCTCCGATGTCCATCTCCCCACTTTGCCCCCCTCCCCCCCCCCCAAAGGGTACTTTCTAAATTTTGCACACAACCCTCATGTTATATATCATTGGAAAGGTCTGTGACCACTTAATCATATTATGCATCTCCAATGTCCATCTCCCCACTTTGCCCCCCCAACCCCCCAAGTGATACTTTTCTAAATTTTGTTGACACCCCTCATGTCATATATTGTTGGAAAGGTCTGTGACTGCTTAATCATATTATGCATCTCCGATGTCCATCTCCCCACTTTGCCCCCCTCCCCCCTAAAGGGTACTTTCTAAATTTTGCACACAACCCTCATGTTATATATCATTGGAAAGGTCTGTGACCACTTAGTCATATTATGCATCTCCGATGTCCATCTCCCCACTTTGCCCCCCCTCCCCCCAAAGGGTACTTTCTA
The DNA here is from genome assembly GCA_963931845.1 of Maratus michaelseni. Lineage (NCBI taxonomy): Eukaryota > Metazoa > Arthropoda > Arachnida > Araneae > Salticidae > Maratus > Maratus michaelseni. The sequence continues at coordinate 25,042,852 of OZ007591.1, forward strand.
AATTTTGCAAACAACCCTCATGTTATATATCATTGGAAAGGTCTGTGACCACTTAATCATATTATGCACATCCGATGTCCATCTCCCCACTTTGCCCCCCTCCCCCCCCAAAGGGTACTTTCTAAATTTTGCACACAACCCTCATGTTATATATCATTGGAAAGGTCTGTGACCACTTAATCATATTATGCATCTCCAATGTCCATCTCCCCACTTTGCCCCCCCCAACCCCCCAAGTGATACTTTTCTAAATTTTGTTGACACCCCTCATGTCATACATTGTTGGAAAGGTCTGTGACTGCTTAATGATATTATGCATCTCCGATGTCCATCTCCCCACTTTGCCCCCTCCCCCCCCCAAAGGGTACTTTCTAAATTTTGCACACAACCCTCATGTTATATATCATTGGAAAGGTCTGTGACCACTTAGTCATATTATGCATCTCCGATGTCCATCTCCCCACTTTGCCCCCCCAAAGGGTACTTTCTAAATTTTGCACACAACCCTCATGTTATATATCATTGGAAAGGTCTGTGACCACTTAATCATATTATGCATCTCCAATGTCCATCTCCCCACTTTGCCCCCCCCCACCCCCCCAAGAGATACTTTTCTAAATTTTGTTGACACCCCTCATGTCATACATTGTTGGAAAGGTCTGTGACTGCTTAATCATATTATGCATCTCCGATGTCCATCTCCCCACTTTGCCCCCCTCCCCCCCAAAGGGTACTTTCTAAATTTTGCACACAACCCGCATGTTATATATCATTGGAAAGGTCTGTGACCACTTAATCATATTATGCATCTCCAATGTCCATCTCCCCACTTTGTCCACCCCCCAAGGAATACTTTTCTAAATTTTGTTGACACCCCTCATGTCATATATTGTTGGAAAGGTCTGTGACCGCTTAATCATATTTTACATCTACCCACTTTGCCCCCCCCCCCCCAAGGGGTACTTTCTAAATTTTGCACACAACCCTCATGTTATATATCATTGGAAAGGTCTGTGACCACTTAATCATATTATGCATCTCCAATGTCCATCTCCCCACTTTGCCCCCCCCACCCCCCCAAGAGATACTTTTCTAAATTTTGTTGACACCCCTCATGTCATATATTGTTGGAAAGGTCTGTGACTGCTTAATCATATTATGCATCTCCGATGTCCATCTCCCCACTTTGCCCCCCTCCCCCCCAAAGGGTACTTTCTAAATTTTGCACACAACCCGCATGTTATATATCATTGGAAAGGTCTGTGACCACTTAATCATATTATGCATCTCCAATGTCCATCTCCCCACTTTGTCCACCCCCCAAGGAATACTTTTCTAAATTTTGTTGACACCCCTCATGTCATATATTGTTGGAAAGGTCTGTGACCGCTTAATCATATTTTACATCTACCCACTTTGCCCCCCCCCCCAAGGGGTACTTTCTAAATTTTGCACACAACCCTCATGTTATATATCATTGGAAAGGTCTGTGACCACTTAATCATATTATGCATCTCCAATGTCCATCTCCCCACTTTGCCTCCCAAGTGATACTTTTCTAAATTTTGTTGACAACCCTCATGTCATATATTGTTGGAAAGGTCTGTGACTGCTTAATCATATTATGCATCTCCGATGTCAATCTCCCCACTTTGCCCCCCTCCCCCCTAAAGGGTACTTTCTAAATTTTGCACACAACCCTCATGTTATATATCATTGGAAAGGTCTGTGACCACTTAATCATATTATGTACCTCCGATGTCCATCTCCCCACTTTGCCCCCCTCCCCCCCCCAAAGGGTACTTTCTAAATTTTGCACACAACCCTCATGTTATATATCAATGGAAAGGTCAGTGACCGCTTAATCATATTATGCTCCCCACTATGAAATTTGTCAAGTTAAAGCAACTATAAATTTTATTTTTATGGTACTATCAAGTTGTTTGCCGTCAAATTTTGACGGGTTCCATCTAGTTACTGTATGAAATCAGATCTTTAAAAGTAAAAGTTTTTATTATTTGACATTGTTAAATTGTTTAAAAGCAGAAATGTATAATTTTTAAAGTGTCCTCCTTCCATTACTGCATGGAATGGCCCTGTAATAGACATTTAACTTCCTCAAATTAAAAATTTTTGGTTAGTTCCAGAACATCTATGCTATTTTATGTGAAACTCTTACATGGAAATTTGTGTGATCATTTAATATTTACAATTATTATTTGCAGGTTTCGTAATGTATTCTTTATATTTCCCTTTTTATAACTAATCCAAAAAATTATCCACTTGTGGCAACAGCTGTGTTAGTTTCTGTAGGTCAGTGGTACTCATTGTCTCTCTCTAGTTCATTTCATCTGGCCTCAGAAGTTAAAAGTATAATTAAACGTACGTATTTACAAATGTCTTGTGAAATGGTTTTTTTAAAATCTTCATGATTTAGATTTTAGAATCTAATAAAAAAAATGCACACTTAAAAAAATCCAATTATATAACCCATTACATAAGTTGGTTATTGCAAGTCTGGTCTATAGAGTTTTATTTCAGGTTTAGGAAGTTCACCTATTATCTAATGGACTTTATCCTCTATGCAATTAATATTAAATTGTTAACTTCAATTACAATTAATATTTATGTATCGGTATGTAATGTTAGTTCATTATAATATATAGACCAGTGTGGTTCAACGGTGGCCCAAGTGGAAACTACTATTTCCAAACTATAATCTTTGCCTTATATCACAGAAATTCTATGATTAAATAAAGTGCAGATTATTTCTCAGAAAAAGTGGTTCTATGCAGACCACATCGATATAGACATATGACTTCAAAAACCTAAGTGTGGCCTTCAAGTACATTTCTCTACCAGATTTTGGTTTTTACAGAAATTTTAGTGAGTTCCGCTGGTATAGGTAATCTTGTTTTTGGCAGAGTTGGATTTGATTTTTACTTTAAGTTATTTTCAAAGCATCTCCTCCTTCCTCAGAATAGGGATTATAGCTGGATCAAAGGTCAGCAGACACAAAGCTTTCGAGATTTAATCAAATGACTACCTAAGTAACTCAGCCTATGGACAGAAAACTCCTAACACTTACATAAAATTTGTATAGCCTTACCTTATAAAAAGGACAGTCTTTCTTGACATCTATTAACAAAATACCTTTTCATAAAACAATGTTCTGTTAAGACCTATGAGTCTTCCTAATTCTATTCCTATTGAGCTTCTAAAAATTCTTTCGGCCTAGCACTCGAACTATTCTGAATATACTTTGTTTCTTTAAAAAAGAAAACCTAAGTCACACTTCAATCTTATTCACTGTTGAATTCAGGGGGTGGCCTGGGGGGAGGGGGGGGGACATTCCCTCCAGAGCATTAAAATGTCCCCCCCCCTCATTTTATGCTTTTAATGGTTAAAAAGTGGCCATTTCTCCCAAAGAATTCTGCAATGTCCTCCCTCCCCCCCGGAGCCACAGAAATCTCTTTTGGAGAAAAGTGTCTGAATTTAACAATGATATTATTTCAGCTCATTTCCATGGTAGAGAGTAGAACTCTAGTTTCCAAACTAGCTTTTTCTACTATATTTCCATTTAGTGTTTTTAGTTTTTTCTTAAGGAACACATAACCATCCTTATTCCCAAATGATGTAGAAAAAGAAAATTTGACCTGGTCATCAGGATCTATATTACCATAGTTATCGCTGATGATAGCAGAAAAATGGCCTGTTTTAAGCAAACAGAATATCAACTCTTTTGCTAATGCATGTTGAAATACTTCTTCCTAAAGATATCAATAACAGTATTCCTAATAAAATTGCTTGAGATTTTCACAACTGACTCTGGATCAGTAAAGGGGATACAAAACATTTTCAAAAAATTTCTGTATCCTCTCATTTAAAACATACCTGAATGCCCAGATATCTGATGATGAGTGATCTTATTGGCAGCTGCAAGTTGACAAAGTAGTCTTAAATAATATGGGAAGCTTGATCAGTTTTATTCAAAACAATTAAGGCTGTTTGGCTATCAGAGCAAATATGAGTACATTTATTCTTATAGTTCATGTCTGAGCAAATTCCTATATATGTAACCCAATATCAAACTCTTTGACTTATTCTATAAAAAAATAAGTCTTTAATATATTTTAATATTAATTTTGAGAATTTTATTCCAGAAATCTGATGACAACAATGAGGAGGTACTTCAGCAAAGCGATTTTACTGATGACAAAGTTGTACAGAATATCTCTACTTCCAGCATTACTGTATCTGTTGCTGGTTCATCACCTTTGAATATATGTCATGCATCTTTATCTGAAGCTGGTATGTTGCTGGAGTCTGGAGACATTATACAACATTCTTTAGATGGTACCACATCATCTATTCAGTTAGAAGATGGAGCAACTCTAATTCAGAATTATGAACCTAATGATGAATGTGATAATGATGCAGTCACAAAGTTCATTGATGGCCAAATAGTTCAGTTGGAAGATGGATCAACAGCATTTATTCATGCAGTTCCTAGAGGTTAGTAATAGTTTGAGAATTTATTAAATGTATAGGTTTTGTTTAATTATTATTTGTTTACATTTCCAAATGAAATTCAGATTTGGATCTATTTTGCTTGAATGCAAATGATTTGTGTTTTAGTAATTAGCTTGACTCTATTAAATTTTTTGATTGTTAATTGTTTGATTGAAGCTTGTTCACTATTTCAATAAGGCATTCCAACCCGGGATAAAGATACTCAATGTACAGTGTACAGAACATAAGTTAGGGGGCTTCAGTTAAAAAACTCAACAAAGTCCCACCCCCCCACCCCCTCCTCCCTTTATAAAGTTTAAATTTTTCATACAAAATATGAGTGCACTATGGCAATTAAAGCCAGAGTTTTAAAGGGGTTTTAAATTGTCAGTATCTTATACTTATACTATACTAATATATAACGGACTTTGGTAAAAAATCTTCAGGCTAAACTCTTAAAGTGATTATGTTTATTGTACAAAATTTGTGTGAGCTGCGACAATTTGTAAAAGAGTTATAAATGTTTCTGGTTATCACACCCTTATATTCATATTATACTAAAGGTTAGGAGGCTTTAGTTAGAAAAGCCAACAAAGTCCACCTCTTTATAAAAAATTATCTGAAATTTTGTGGGCCCCCCTTTGAGGACTCTTAGGTGCTGAGGCCCTCTGTTATCAGCCCATGCTTTAATTAGGCCTTCTGTTGAATAACATTCTAATATAGTGGGACTGAAATGGCAAAAACAAAATGACGGGATCGAAACGGTGTGAACAAAATGGCAACAGGATCAAAATGTCATGGATCACTTACTTGTAGAGTATGAATCCTCGAAAATGATTATACATATGCCTAGTGTAATGAAGTGCTCTTAAAAATACTGCTCCCCAAGCTAAGTTCTTTTATTTATTTTTTGAAGCTTTTCAGGTTTAAACCTCTTAAGTATCATATTTGAGGTTTCATTTTCATATTGTAGAATTTTTATTAAAACAGAAAGGAGATAATTTGTCCTTGACAATTTTCAGCCAGCTGACTGCAACGAGATATTTCATCAATGACACTCAAGTGGTTAAGTTATTAGTTATTTTTAACTTCCGGTGCTTCATTTAATTTAACTACTTTATCTTATGCTTTTATCTTATGCTGTGGTCTTTTATGTTAAATTCTAGAGGGATTGCAACCTGTTCAACTTGAAGATGGTACAATGGCATATTTGTCTCAGTCTAGTGGTGAACTTTTCAATGGTGAAGCATCTAGCTTAGACTTAGAAAATCTGAGTAGCTCTCAGGTATGTTGTTTTTGATATAGTATTCTAATCTTGTTTATTTAAGTAGAGTTAATATCCTTAACAATTTTAGTATATGATGTAAACTATTTGTTTACATTGATGTAAAAATTTGTATGGCTTTTTCAATAGAAGATTAGTATAACCTAAAATTAAATAAGAGTAGTGTTTTCAGTATCTTAGTAGAAATTTCTTTAACTAGTACTGTAAAATTAAATATTGTTATCTAAGAATATAAAACCCTAATACATACTTATATTTAAAAAAAAAAATGTATATATATGAACAATGTAGTAGTTCATTGATAGTTTTAAAAACTTAATTTATTTTTACTATATGAAAATGATCCAAATTTAGTTTAAAGCATCTTTAATGACAATGAAATGAAGGATTAAACAATCTTTTAAATGTTTATATTTAGGTAATAAAATTTTAAATTTATTAAAGTATCAGAAACAAAAACTTTACAGTTTGTTATATGTTCTAGATTTTTAGTAAAAACTGTTTTATTAATTTCCTCGGTACTTACCTATTATCCGGGCCAGGAGATAGATCGCCAAAAATGGTTGTCAATTGACAACCTTGTTTATCGTTGTCAATAATGTGCAAAATAGTAATTTTATATTGTTAAATACATAAAATTGTTTAAAATGGTAAATAATATAAAATAAATAAATAACAAAAAACTGTAAGCTACAATAAAAAAATATAAAAAAACCTATCAATTATACTAAAAAACCGTACACTATAATAAATAAACTATATACTTGTCAAAATATAAAGGTTACTGTAATTAGTATTATTGGTGCCATGCTTGGCTCAGTTGTATCTGACCTGGCCCAGATAATACGTAAGTACCATTTCCTCTTATCTTTATTTTTTTTAATTGCCTTACATAATACTCATGAAAGATTTAACATTTTTAGGTTAGTGATAGTGAAGGAAGAGACTATGATGTGAAAGAGGTAAGAGGTTTTTTATATTGTATTTAAATAAATTTAATATTTCTTCATATGCATTTTTATTCTAACATTTAACTCCTTAATATTTTTATTTTTTAACTTGTGTTGATAGTAATCTGTGAGTTAACATTGTTAAATTTAATGTTAATTGAATGTTTTGAAATCTAAACTGTATGTACTTTTCATTCTTATAGGGCGATTCATTTGATGCATCATGTAGCAAAGGAACTTCCTGTCGCCTAGAAAAAGCGTTTAGATGTCCTTATGAAGGTTGCCAGAGATTGTATACTACTTATCATCATTTAAAGGTAAACTATATTTACAAAAGATTGTTACCAAAAGATGAGTTTACTTTTTTTTACTTGCCCATCATACATAGTATAGGGTAAGTCTTGTAATCGTTTTGAAAATTGAAAAAAAAAATTTGACGGATTTACACGTTTCAGACACTGGAGATTCCGAAAAACATATTTTTAGAAAAAAAAAATTTGCCGTCTGTCTGTCTATGTGTCTGTAAACGCTCTTATCTCCCGAAAAATTTGAGATAGAGACTTGCAATTTGGTATGTACTTAGTATGTAATAATGGGAAGAAGCCTATTTAATTTCAATAACCTCGATTAACCGGAACTATTTTTTTCGGACTCTCGAAATATTCGTTCTGATAAAAGGTACATAAAAATTTTCGAAATTGTTTATTTTAAGAAATGAATATAAAAGACAATAAAAAAACATAAATTTTGCATAAAGCATGAAGTCGATCGGATAATTAGTTGCTGAGATATTTGGAATCCTATTTGCCACACTCTTCGATTTTTCATGACCCTGTATTTCATCCAAATTTCACTTCAAAGATATATTTTAATTGGAAATTTGACGCTTAATCAGATGCAATAAACCGCTAGTTAATAGGATTATTTTTTTTTTTGAGTTATAAGGATGTTTCTTTCAAGCAATTCAGTAATCGAGCCTTTAAAGTTTGTGACGTCATCAAGCCACGATTTTATTTGAATTGCAATGCATTTATAAGTAGTTTACACATTTTTATTTTAATATTTTACATTATGCATATCCATGATGGGTAAGTATTACGGTGGCCCCCAACGACTAGTTTTTTTTTAAGTTCATAGTTTGATTTATCCATACTTGTTTAATCTGCTTATAATACCCTGAAAACAAAAATAAACATTTAAAAATTTTGAAAAAAAAACTCCTTAAAATTTAAATATTTGATTAATTCTATATATCAAGTTTTTTCTTCCTTTTAGGACTATGGAATTTAAATGAAAAATTAAAATACCCTAACTTTTACGTAGAAATTTTTTTCTCCTGCAGTCGCCAATTTTTTCAAAGGGGTTAACATTTGTATTTTTTAAAACTAAATGCACTGTCAAAGAAAAAGTCACAGCTTTAAGAGTTTTTTTTTATCGCTCAAATAGAGTCTGATGGGAGCATCAGCATAAGATAGAAAAATGAAATTGATACTTTTTGAAAGGGTTAATATTAATATTTTTTCGCATGGATTGAGGCATTTTAAAAGTAAAAATATGAAATTTAAGAATATATCTTCTATTTTTCCAGTGGTTTGCCCAACACACATTTAGAAAAACTGTTTAAATAAAACACACTTTCTGATTTTCTGTGTTTGACTGCTTCGGAAAGTTTGGAACTGAGCATGTGCAGACACGCTGACCGATTTTCAAAGCGAAAAAATGCTTTTTTGATGAGTTTTTAATTAATATCTCGACTAATTATCAAAATATTAAGAATCTGAGCTTCAGGTGCATAAGGACATGCTTGTACTATTCGCATCTAAATTTTCAGACTTTTACGTGCTGCCATTTTGCTAGCCATTGCAGAAACACACAGACAGAGCGAAACTTTCTTTTATTAGTATAGATACTTCCCTGTTTTAGCATAAAAATGTAACTAAATTATGATAAAGTAAAAAAAAAAAAAAAAAAAACTATTTGATAATTTTTTAAAGAAGAGTATCGAATTTGCCCAGGTAAATACAGTGTCATTTATTTTTTATTGCTTTTATCTGTATTCACATATGGAAACTAACAGCAAATATTAGTTATCTTGCAATTAGTGAAGCTGTTTTCCTTAGAAAACCAAAAAAGATTGAAAGTATTGGCAAGGTACTTGTAAAGCAAAGTAAATCTCATGAATCTGTCTAGAAATATAAAATATGTGATGTGGTGAATGAAACATTTCTTTTTGAACACTTCATTAATACTTTGCAGTATTATTATTTGAAATCTCTTAGTTGTTAAATGATATCTGCAATTATTTAAACATGGTTAAATGAGATTTAATTATCGCTTTTGACATAAAATTTAATGAGAAAATGTTAAGACCTTGAGTAATAGCTGATGCCAAATTTGTCATAAATTATTTGCAAGTACAAGAAAATTAAAGAGAATGGTGATAAAGCTTGGTCTAATTATTAATTAGTTTATTGATTTATCAGTTGATATATTTTTTACTACTTTATATACTTTTAATTTACACCAAGCTAATATTTCTGCACTTCAAAGCTATTATTATATATTTTTCTAAATATAAATAGTATAATTCTCTATTATTTATAACAATTATATTTTACAATATGAAAAGTTAATCTACTAGAGCAGGGGTTCCCAAACTTTTAGACAGACATACCACTAAATCAAAGTTCATAATTCCGCGTACCACCAAGTAACAGTCGTAAGGCTAATATAGAAAAACCTGTCTAAAACGAAATATATATCCAGTCTTTTCTGTTTCCGTCATAGCAGGTTTTTATTGTATTTAAAAATAAATGATTAGATTACTAAATTGGTACTTGGATTGACTATATAATAACATTCAAGTAAAAAGTAGTATCATCATTAAGTTTTAATAATGCATATCATATCAAAATACAGTGTTTTGGTCTAGGAAAAAAGGCTACAATACTTAATTACATATTGGCGCACATTGATTCTTATACTGTTATAGTAGGCTGATTGCACTAATGTGCTTCTATCGCTAATGAAAGGGGTGGACTTGTTTTATCAAGCACAGCTTCCTCATGTCTGGCTCAATATTCAATAGTTTTAGTCATAAGTCAGATTCGATGTTTAGTTTATTCTTGTATTGGTTTTTCATATAACGAAGGGGGGAAAGTACATTCACAGAGATATGTTGTGTTAAACACAAGCAGAATTTGACAATATCACAGACGGTACTCTGAAATTCTCACAAGTGAAAATTCTCTTACAATCATCCTTTTGAATGAAGACTCCAGTAATCCATTATTGGGGAGCTGAATAAGTTCACTTTGTTTCCTCTATCAAGAGATACAGTGGCAGAATGTCTCAAATGAGAAATTTTTTTTTTATCCAAAGCTTAGTACATTTAACATAGGCTCAATACAACTGCATTAATAATCTGCATACCTTTAAATGTGACAATGTCGAGCAGTAGGCACTTGCAAGTTCCTTCATACATTTATGTATATACCACCTCAATACATATGCACAATGCTTTACCTGAAATCCGCACTGTATATGACCACAGTTTTTGTTTGATTTCAGAAATAAATTGAAACTGTTTGAAATAAAACTTTTATTTCAACTCCTCCTAGAAGCTGCTCTAGTACAAAGAGAACAATGGGTTATAAATTACATTTGGAATTTTATTTTGTTTTAACCCCTCCGACTCGCACAAGCTCCTTCTACTTTCAAGCATCCAGGCTTTACCTTCTTCAGATAATTCAATTTATAAAGCATGTTTAAAAACAATTCTTCCGCTAATTAAAAATACTTCATTCATTAATTTTAAAATTAGGTTTTTATTAAAAAAAATCATTTTTTATCCATATAAATCTAATAATTTTGTTTTTAATTCTGGAAAACTGATTGTATCATAAGCGGTGCGTGCAAATTTCAGCAAGTCTGCTATTACAAACATTTCTCATAACAAAAAAATAATAAAAGTGTTTTCAAATCATAAATCGCATTCGATTTTTTTTTTTTAATTTCTGAGTTAATAAAGACAAGCCATTTTTGATTCCATAAAAATATGCTGCATTTTTTATTTTATTCCACGTACTAGTATCGAACTTCTGCGTACCAGTAGCCAGAGCTTCGCGTACCATAGTTTGAGAACCCCTGTATTAGAGCATTTACCAGTATTGTCTTTATGAAAACACCTCTTGTATGTATGCTTATCTGTTGCATGGTGCTGTTGCATAAACTACCATATTTTAATAGATTGGTCTCGCTGTTCATAGCTGTACTAAACATTGTGATAATTAAACAGAAATATATACATTGTACAAATTTATTATCAGTGTAAAATAAACTAAATAAAAATTGGTCCTTTTTTTTAGCCGAGCGCTAGTAAAGTACACACACACATATATATTATGTATACATATATGTATGTATATATATGTGTGTGTATGTATTTCACTGGCGCCTGGCTAACCGAAAAGTACCTAAAAATTAAAAAATGCATTTAATATCAGACATTTAATAATCTAAAAAATATTTTTAATGATTTAAAAAACACAGTAATATTACAAAATAAAATAAATTACTGTAGATGCTTCAAGCTTAAACAAGCTCCTCATCAGTGCAAATGTCAATAAAAAAAAAAAAAAAAAAAGCTATTGTTTAGATATGTTCATGTTCAAAATAAGCATTTGAAATAATAAATCACCATGAAGTATAGTAGGACCACATATTCTGGTGGAATTGTATTTGCTTTGTTTAGGGAAGTTTTCTGTAATATTGTAAACCAACCTTCTAGAAAAATTCTACTTTTATAATTATTGCAGTTAGATTTCATTATTTTAATATTTTCTAAATCTGGGATAGTCTTATTATGTACACTCTGTAGTTATTTATTATTAAAAATATGTATTTTGAACATGAGCATATGCAAACAATAGATTTGGCTTTCGATTGACATTTATACTGATTAAGAGCTTATTTAAACATCTACAGTTATTTATTTTATTTTGTAATATTGTGTCTTTTAGTTTTTTAAATGTCTATTCATACATAACATCCTTAGTTATTTAAATAAAAATTATAATTCATAATTAGGCATGATTTATAAAATTCTATAACCATAGTTTACCTATACTCTAGTTAAAAAAAAATTGAAGTACTTATACTTTTAATTTGTTTGTTTAAAGGTTCATGAGAGGTCTCACACAGGAGATAGACCTTTTAAATGTCCAAGAGATGAATGTGGGAAAGCTTTTGCCACTGGATATGGCCTGAAAAGTCATATAAGAGTGCATACTGGTGAAACACCCTACAAATGCTCTGAAGAGAGCTGTCTCAAAGCATTTAAAACATCGGGAGATTTACAAAAACACCTACGCACTCACACAGGTTAGTATTCTATATATTGGAATGATTTTTATATTTAAAACTCCTGCTTTCTCATTTTTGTTGTTAATTTTATTTTTGTATGTAAATATGTAGTATTACTTAATATATATTGCTTCATGTTTTATATTTTTGAATCTGTAACTGTAACAGAAAAAAATTAGAAATAGTTTTCAAACTATCAAGGTTTAATTTAAAACAAACTGTAGTGTAACAATGCATACAGAGTTGAAAATATGAAAAGCACAATCAGTGATGTTGCTAAACTTCTTGAACCTCCCCCCTCTCCCAGACATTTTGAAAATCTGTGTGTTTTTTTAATATAAATTGTGGGTTCTCTTTAATAAAAAAAAAACAATTTCAGTGTTTCAAAATGTGTTTTCAGTATGATTAGTTACAAAAACTTTTATCCTTTTCAGGCATATTTCTAATTTTGACTGGTCAGAATTTTTCCTAGGACAGTGGTCAAAACTAGTTTAAACCATGTAAAACTGGTCAAAATTTGTTGTATGGAGCTAAGACTAGTTAAAATTGCATTTAATAACTCTACTTACAATAATTGCTCCAACTATATCTAAATATTAATGTGATATATATATTCAATAATTAATAATCTATACTAATATTATAAAGAAATAAAGATTGTTTGTTTGTTTGTAGGGGGTAATATCTGGAACTACTGAAGTGATTTCAAAAGTGATGGTGGAAAATTGATGGTGACAATCCCTGCTCCAAAATAGGCTATGTTTTATGTCGGTGCCACTACCCCCAAGGGATGCAGAAGCGAAAAACGTTCTAAAATTTCGATTTTTTTTTTTTATACTGAAGGAGCCAGAAACATGAAATTTGGCATGGTAGTTACTTATAAGATGTAAATGCTCTCTAAGAACAAATTCGAAAAAAATTCAAAATTTAAAAGGGTGAGATGAGCGAAAAGCGTTCTAAAAACATTCAAAATTACAATTTCTATGCAATCTCGGAACTACAGTACCGTTTTCAAAAGTGATGGTGGCAAATTGATGGTGACAGTCCCTGCTCCAACATAAGCTATATGTTATGTCGATGCCACTATCTCCAGGGGATAGCAGGAGGGAAAAACGTTCTAAAATTTCGATTTTTTTTTATACTGAAGGAGCTAGAAACATGAAATTTGGCATGGTAGTTACTTATAAGATGTAAATGCTCTCTAAGAACAAATTCTAAAAAAATTCGAAATTTAAAACTGTGAGATGAGCGGAAAGCACTCTAAAAACATTCTAAATTACAATTTCTATTGAATCTCTGGAACTACAGAACCATTTTCAAAAGTGATGGTGGCAAATTGATGGTAACAGTCCCGGCTGTAACATAGGCTATATTTTATGTCGGTGCCACTACCCCCAGGGGGTGTACAGGAGCAAAAAAGTTCTAAAATTTCGAATTTTTTAATACTGAAGGAGCTAGAAACATGAAATTTGGCATGGTAGTTACTTATAAGATGTAAATGCTCTCTAAGAACAAATTCTAAAAAAAAATCGAAATTTAAAAGGGTGAGATGAGCGAAAAGCATTCTAAAAACATTCTAAATTACAATTTCTATGTAATCTCTGGAACTACAGAACCGTTTTCAAAAGTGATGGTGGCCAATTGATGGCGACAGTCCTTATTCCAACATAGGCTATATTTTATGTCGGTGCCACTACCCTCAGTAGGGTGCAGGAGGAAAATACGTTCTAAAATATTGATTTTTTTTTATACTGAAGGAGCTAGACACACGAAATTTGGCATGGTAGTTCCTTATAAGATGTAAATGCTCTGTAAGAACAGTTTCTAAAAAATTCGAAATTTAAAAGGGCGAGATGAGCGAAAAGCGTTCTAAAAACATTCTAAATTACAATTTCTATGGAATCTCTGGAACTACAGAACCATTTTCAAAAGTGATGGTGGCAAATTGATGGTAACAGTCCCTGCTGTAACATAGGCTATATTTTATATGGGTGACACTACCACAGTGGGGGGAGGGAGGTGGTAAAAGAGCAAAAAAATGTTCTAAAATTTAGATTTTTTTTTCGACATTAGTGTGGTTTAATTAGTAATTTCTGAGTTATCTGTGGCAGTAAAATTTCCTCTAATGAAAATAGACTAACGAATACCACTTGGCATTTTTCAGGAATTACGCGAGCAAAGCTGCGGGTTTTGCTAGTGATTTAATAATTATTAAATATAGGTGGATTTTTTTTACTTTATGTAATGATATTTCAAACAAAAACATACATTTCCTATAAGATATTTTTCTTAAAGTATATTTTATCATCAAAAAAAAGATTATTTTCCCATGGTTTGATCCAGAATAAACTAAAATAGTCTTAACTTTGAAAAAACAGCAAAACTGTTACTTATAATAATTTAAGTTCTAAATAAAATTTTAAAATTTTCTTTTGTTTAATGTGATTTAAATTCCTTCACTTTTTTGTGTAAAGTTAAATATTTAATCAAATTATTAATAACATCTCAATACTTACAATAATTGCATATTTTCAGAAATTTTCATGCTTTTAAATTATTTACGAAAAAATTAAATTGGAGAAGTATAACGCTAACAAGGGGTCTCCTTTTGGTGAAGCATTGAAACCTGGTGTATTTTATAGCCTTATAGGTCAAAGTTAGAGAACCAATAATATTTGTCTGTAAAAAATCATATACAGTAGAATCTCGTTATAACGAATGTCACTTTAACGAATTTTTCAGTTTAACGAATATTATTTAGATTAGAAAAAAATTCCTTATGTTTTACCATTATAAATATATTCACTTTAACGAATTTCAGATTAACGAATTTTTCAGTTTAACGAATTTATTGAAGTCTTTAAAAGAATGTTCATTTCAGTTTAACGAAAGCCGAGTTCACAAGCAAAAGAATCTTTATCGAAAAACTAGATTTCCGAAAGAAAACATTTTTGAAATTTTCAATACCAAACGATCTTTGAATTTTCTGTGTATCTCGCGGCTGTTTCTCGAGTGACTGAATTTCGGGCGCCGATTAATAAAAATGGATTTTTCTGATATAAAACATTGTGTTCCTGCAACGGTGAATGTGATATAGTCAATTGAAGTGATATAAGCTGCCTGGCAAAATTTATTCGATACCACAATTAAAAACTGTTGGAGAAATTTCGTCCTTATACATTTGAAAAATGAAGCATAAATGACTGCAGAAGAGTGCACTTATTATATACAGTTTCCTGCTGATCTCTGGAGCACAGCTACAGAATGTTTTTAACTTACATTATCAACTAATGATTACATTGAATGGGTGAAGGAATCGCCACGTATCCTGAACTAACTACAAATGACATTCTTGAAAATTTAATAAAAGAAAGAAAAGAAAATGACAGTGAATGCTAAGATATTGTTTGTTCATCCAACACTCAAAATTGTGTTCTACGATCAAAAGAAACTCTGTCGAACATTAAAACTTTTAAAAAGCATTTATCCCAGCAAAACAATGTGCCGGAAACAACGTTGAATAAGTTTGAAGATTTTGTTTTGAAAAAATTGTCAGAGAAAAATTTCTGATTAAAAAAAAAGATATATTAACAGCTACATTAATAATATATATCAGTGTGGAATTTTCATCTGTCTGGTATGTAAGATAAATTATAATTTCTTAATAGTAAAGATTAAAATGTTCAAATTTAACGAATTTAATATTTCTCTTATAATAAAAATGTTGACAGTAATATACTATAGATTAATTATTTATTGATTTGTATGCAGAAATTAATTTAACTTTAGTAATAATATATAATTTTATTTAATATGTATCCAAATTTAGTTTTTAAATCTGCCATATTGGAATTTCACTTTTACGAATATTTCAGAATAACGAACATAAACGGTGGCCCCTACAAATTCGTTGTAACGAGATTTTACTGTATATATATTTGTATACATTTAATTTAAAAGTAATGAATTTTTAATTGTTAATTTTACACCAAAAGCGAGTTAAGTTGCCAAATATCGTGCTACAAATCCAAACCACTACTCATACACAGCAAAGGACTATGACATTCGGCCAGGGTTACCAGGAAAAATTCTTCTTCAGTAACAAATAAAGCCAATTTTTTGCCGCCGAAAGTGCAATTGTAATGTTGTATTTTTTAAAAATAAAATTCATAGGTTCTGGAAGGAATTTTTAAATTTTTTTCCACATTTTATTCTTAGTAACTAATTTGTATTGTAAAGTACTTAAAAGGGGAAAAAAAAACTTATCTGTTAATAGTCTAAGTGGTCTCAAGAATTGCCTTTTCAGAAAGTTATGCTGCTGTAAAATCAATAAATAAGATTTATCGGAAATTGCTGCATTAGATCATCAGATCCCTTAGTGAAATATTCGCACGACATTACAAGTCAACAGGCAAGCCCTCCAATTTTACTAAATTCTATGACTCACTATAACAGACACTTTTGCCACTTCTCGAGCATACAAACAGTCATTGATATTATTCATCTTAATGTGACTATATCTGTTGAATCTATTCAATAAATTATAATGATGGAATTTATACTTTATTTTATTTTACTAATAAATATGCAGATGCAAATTAAGGAAATCTACCGCAGGACCCGTATAATCCTGCAGTTGGCCCAAAAAATTTCTAGATACCTAAGCACGTCTGTTTAAATTCGTATCCAACTGCCAAGAGAGCTAGGGATGCTGTGAAAAATTTTAAACTCTGAGCTTGGTCAGCAATCTCGAATTAAGAAACAACCTAATCAAAAAAACTCTGTTGTCAATCGTGATGTGCTCCATCTTCCAACTCCAGAACAAGAACAAAAGACAGCGTAAATAAAGTTTTGTTCTGTCGATTGACAACGACAAAATTTTTTTAATCACATATTTGAAGATGAGGAGTTGGGGAAAGTGCATTGACCCCGTTAGTGATGCTGTTTTTACGTTTAAAAAAGGAATCTCTTTGGAGAAGAAAAAAAAGAAAATATTAGAATAGACTAGCGTTAAATATTAAAGTAATGAATAATAAAGGAAAATCTTAACTGAGGAAAGAATATGAAAATTAATATTTATGATTTAAATATTATTCAAGAAAAGTAATTTAACATTGAGATAGGGAATTTGAAAATTAATAATTAAGATTGCAATAATATTTAAGAAGGGAATTTTAAAATGAGAAAATTGTAAATTGAATTTTGAAGTTAAAATTATTAAATGATTTAAATTTAGATTAATTAAAATATGGATTTTTAAATATTTAAATTAAAAGAAACTTTCTGTTATGGTGTAACACTCCCCTCCCCCCCCCCCCCCTTTTCTTCTCCAAATAAGGTTTTGTCCCCTCAAGAAAGTTTTCAAATGGCACTACTGTGTTAGCATAACTTTTTTTTAGCAATATTTGTAACATGAAATTGTATTTGCTTTTAAAAAGTGACTATTAAAAAGTTGTCTACCAACAACTGGTTTATTACCAAATTTCCTAATTTTTATCTTTAGTTACCTATATAATAAAAGGAATTGTTTGTCTCTGTGCATGTATAAAAACATTAATTTATCTAATTTGTAAATTGGTATGAAAGACTTTCGAATTTTGTATAAACAGCATATTTTCTTTTGTTCCATGAACAGTTGGAGTGTATTTGAAATTTCAAAGAACATTTAAATGATGGTTTCTTTTTCCTTATCCATTGTCTACTTCCATACTTGGATAAATACTAATGGAAATGAAATATCTGTTTTTGTATGAAAAGCCTAAATTATTACAATTAAATTTTTTAAAAGGTGTTTTCTTTACACTCTGTTGTATTTTAACCTATAAAAAAATCATCTTAAAATTTACTTGTAGGAGAAAGGCCTTTTAAATGTCCCTACAGTGGCTGTGATAGAGCTTTTACTACATCCAACATCAGGAAAGTACATATCAGAACTCATACTGGTGAAAGGCCTTATGTATGTAAGCATGTAGATTGTGGAAGAGCATTTGCTAGTGCTACAAATTACAAAAATCACATCAGAATACATACAGGTGAGTCAATATTTATTTTTATAGGTACAGTCAAATCTTAGTATCTTAAATCTTTCATTATTAAAAGAAAAAAGAAAGAAAAAAATTATTTCAGGTTCTAACTTTTATAATCTGATGATACTTTAAGGTACCATTTAATAAAAAACTTGTTATAAATTAATTTAATACATTGGTTTGCAGTAATACAATTTAGGATGAATTCTAGATAATTTACTTTACTATATATAGTTCAGGTTTGATACGGTTTAAATCAAACAGTTTTAGCGATGGTTTAAACCAATTGTTATTGTATAAATTCAAATATATTATTTTCTCTTTTTTGTAATTTAAGCGTTTTAAATTATTGGATAAAAATAAATTCTACTTTTAACACTTTATCTCAGAAATCAGTAGGAGACATTGACAATGTAGGTCATGTTTGTATGTGTCTAGGGGGGAAATTAACATGTGTTGATGAACATATCTGATGCTTTAAAAAATGTTTTCTTGATGTTTTCTTAAACCCATGGTCAACACATATATAAATATGTGAAATTCACAAAGCTAATATATATGTTACAGTCAATATGATTAATCCGGTCATTATTAATAATAACCGGTTATTATTAATAATCACCAGACATAAAGGCCGGTTATTATTAATAATGACCGGATTAATCATATTTACCGTAACATATATATATTTAGAATAAAATATTTTCACTTTATATGTAAATTATTTACAGTAATTAATAACATTATAAGATGATCGTAAAGATTTTAGTGAAGTTGTAAAAGAAAATTTTCTCGATTGGGAGAAAAAAAAATTACCTTTTTAAGAATTTGATAAAAAATACACAATATATGAAGCTGAAAAAGTAAACATTAAAAAATTTGGAGCCAGTTGTAGCATTTCAATGATATCAGTTTGTATTTTCTCTTCCTTGTAGAGGCGAAAAATGTTGATTTGGAGTTATTACTGAAAAAATAAAATCACAAAGCATTTGAATATAAAAAATTACCTTAACAATCTCAGATATTGAGATTTATATAAAAAAGTTAACCATTCTGGATATACTATCTCAAAGATGAATTTGATTATAGCAATGAAGAATAGTTAGGCAAAAAAGAAAATATTAAAATGTTCTGCAAACTTTCACTGCAAAAAGTTACTAGAGCCCAAGGTACAGAAAATATTTTATTGGTGCAGGCTTTCATAATCAAAATCGCAGAAAAGAACTAGAAAAAAGTTCATTTTTCCTTTTAGAATTTTAAATGAAAATTTTGATGAATAAGCACCTGTATACTCTTAAAACTAAAATGTGTAACAATATATGTTTATTTGCTCTCTAATACAGTCAAAACCCCAATATCTCAAACCTTACAGAAAAAAACAAATTTATAAGATATGCTTGAGACAAGGTTTCATGAAAGATAATGCCTAAAAATATATAATTTTATCAAAGTTTTAATTTAGTCATGTAAAAGAAATGTGCATTGTAAAAAAAGGTTAAAAAGAAAGCATTTTAATTAAGTCTTATTAAATGGTTGTTTAAATCCTTTAGTGCATGACAACTTTTTGAAAAGCTACTGTGCATTTCAAGATATTTTCAGTAGAGTCTACAAGTCGGTAAATAGATTTTTCTGCTTCTTTTACTATAGCTTTATATATATATATATGTGGTGTTTTTACGAAGATGGTTTTTTACTCCATGAAAAAATGGCTGTTTGTTCAAGAAGGTGAATGATTGCAGTCGTAATCAATAATCATGGCTAGGAGTTTAGGCAATGATGAGATACCACAAGAGTTTCGTCAATAAGACCAGCCAATTTCCAGACAAATCGTTTATTTATGAACAAGAGCGATGCAAGTAACAGTTCCCACAGTATTAGGTATAAACTTATAGCCCTCAGGCTTCACGATGGCTCACTACATCCTTTAAAAGATCTTAAAGAGCTGTATGAAAATTCTACTTGACTTTAACACCAGTATAACCATTTGGTTACACTTCCAAACACGTAAAAAATCTGCTCTCAAAAAGCGTGCAAGCCAGTTTTGTTCACGGAGCGTAGTGATACAGAATACGACGTCACGAGCTCACAAACCAATGAGTGAGAGGTGAGCTCCAGCCAAGCGAATGAGGCGCGAGGGAGAAGACCCAATACGAAAGAATTCTTCTCGTAGCCACGCATTAATTTTGAAGTGAAAAATACCTAGCGTGCGAAACAGAGCATGGAATTTAAAAAAAAAAAAAAATGGCTTTTAAAACCATTCGAAATGAGAAAAGTGTCTCTCGGAATTTTATAGATTGGGGAGCTGATAAAAGTTACGAATGAACTTAAAATTTTAGATTAAGATTTGGAATAAGATAATTATTAATATACGGGTTATTACTGTTAAAAGCACATTAAATAGGAATAAATATTATTAAGAATTAAGGAAATACTGACTATGTCAGAAGTTAGATTAATTTAAAGGACTAATGTGAAGGATTTGCGAAGGAAATAAATTTTTTATATAACATATATATATATATATACAGGGGTCGGAAAAACTACTTTTTGTTTGTAGCGAACTACAACTACAACTACTTTATGAAAAATGTAGTTAACTACAACTACAACTACTTTTTTTAAAAAGTAGCGACTACAAACTACTTTTCAAAAGTAGTTGCTACTTCGCTACTTTTTGCTACTTTAGTTATCGTCGCTTTATTTAATTACAGAACGTCTGTCATTAAATAAGCCGAATATTACTGTTCTGTAATAGTGGTAGATATTTTTAATAAAAAAGTCCCCAACTTAGCAAAACTATGATCACCTTAACTGAAAACTCACCCACTTTTTTTCTTTCTAAAACTAAAAGACAAAATTAGTCAAAATTAAAATTGTTAAATTAAAAAACATGTTTATTCATTTTTAATAAAAGTTGACTTTCAAAATTTGAATCTGTTACACAAGATCGATTTGGGCATAACATATTAAATGCAAACGAAAATAATTTTTCGACAGATACACTTGAAGGAACAGGAGTATTGGTTTTAATGAAGGCCTTTTTGATACAATTATATGCCAGAAGTGATTCAGAAGGTTTTAATGGCTCAGATCCTCAAATTCCCCTCGCTTATGTTAAACCTATGGGCGTTTGATGTATTAGTATTTATTAAATATCTCCTCAGGAATTTTACTGTTGAACATTAACTGTTTTTTTATATGTACTGTTCTTAAAGGATGTTTCCTTTATTTTTTATTTATAAATATATATTTTTTTCTTAGTTGTCAAAATATTTCTTAAAATATATACTTAATTTATTATTTTATTTGTTAAAATCTTAACAAATTTTAATAATATTTCAACACTTTAAATAAAATTATACTATTTTAGAAATGTTTTGGCAGCTAACAAAAAAGAGACATCCTTTAAGAAGTGTACACAGAAAAAAGAAATTAAAATTATTAATATCCTAAGAAGATATTTTAAAAATACGAATGCATCACACATCCATAGGTTGAACATTGGTAAGGAGAATTTAAAATCTCACGCCTTAAAACAGCGTGTTTATAAATTCTACTAGGTTGAGCCAGAAGTTAAAGTATAAATACGAGTTTGAGTTAAAAACAAAGTACGAAAACTTACATACGAATGAATAAGAAATTATAACAGAACAGGAACGAAAAATCGTGCATCCGGCATTGATTATTAAACACTTTCCAACACTAACAGAATATTACTAAAAAATTTAATTTGTTTCTTACAATGAAATCGATCATAGTTACTGTAACCGAATTATTTTCTGTGTCTCTGTTGTAAATTAATGATGACTGCTACACACTCCTTAATCTGTAGAAAAAATGTTGTACTGCACCTCAGTGATCCTTTTTAACTACCTTATGTTTGAAGTATCATTCATAACATCATTAAAATGCATAGCAAATCATTTTTCACCATACATAATAATATAGTTGAATTCTTATGTGCGTCCCTGTAAACTGTATTACTGCTTCTTAATTTCATATTCCCGAGAAAGTATGATGTAGTCCACATTATTGATGTAAACCAATCTCATTATGCTTAAAATATCCTAAAGGTAATTAAATGAGCCGCAAATGATTTTTCCCCATAGAGCATAATGTAACAGAATTCTTTTGCATGTCCCTGTAAGCGAGATATAAATGCTACATACTTCATTTTCAATACTGAACATTCTGTGGTAAACTTCAATAACATATAAAATATTCATGGTAATCCGAGTATATTTACGAGAGTTAGAGCACGGACAGACAGAGAAAGCGAATTTATAGACACTTTTTAATTATGTTGGAAAGTGTTAAAAAGAGGAAATTTGAAAACAAAAATTGTAATAATCTTACAAATTTATGAGTGATATAGCACTGTAGCGATTAAGGTGGTTCTCAAATTCCTTGCTCAACAACGCGAAACTATCTGACTCATTTTTAAAAATAAAGGCATAAAATTGGCAGGCCTGACTATTATGGAAGCGATTTAGAATCGAAGTGAGTTTTCCTTCCTTTTTCTTTATATAAAATAAATTGATTATCGGGTTATAAGCGATTTGTGTCACGTTTTTTCCCTTTCTCCTGCTGCGGCTTCGGAAATTCAGTTGAAAACACTGACTTTGACAGTGTTTTCTGAAAAATCTCCTGTCTTTACCAAAAAATAAAATAAAATAAAGAATAATGGAAAACGTCTTTCAGTTACAAAGTTTCTAAATAAGAACACCTGCATTTTCATGCGTTTCTGAACAAAAATGAATTAAAGAATGTGTCATAAAGTAGCCAGTTTGGATTTGAGAACAACCTTAAGAGCGGATAGCCCTTGGTAAATTTGAATATACATTATTATTTTTTTAAATAGAGCTAAATAGTCATATTTCTTTACAATTTAAATATAGTTCCAGAAAGCAATTTCAAAACTGAACAAGATCATATAAACTTGCGTAAGTTAAATCCTAGCATTTCTTTTCCTTTCTATCTCTCTCTCTCTCTTTTGTTTCCTTTTGAAAATCCGAATTTCAACATACAGGGCTTTCGATTCATTCTGGAGACAAAGATAAAGATATTTCATTAAAACACCAAGCTAACCAATATCAATATCAAATCAAATATAAAACATTACAAATCAATTATTTTAGCGATTAAAAAACCTGTGCAGCTGAAGTAAAAATAAATAGTCATAAAAATAAAATTAACCAATCTTAGGTATTTTTTAAAATAATATATTTTTATTTCTAACCACCTTTGTTTTATCTATTGGAATCTTCAACAGGAAATAATGCAGTAAATTAATTTGTATGCATACATTAGACAAGTATTTCACAACGATCAAAAGACGTATTAATAAAATATTTTTTTTGCGATAATAAACAATTCGATAAGAATATTTTCTAAACCTGGGATCTTAATTCGGAAATACTCTTTTTAATGATTTATGAATTTTAATGAATAATGATTTAGATATTCAGTGCGAGATGCGATCCAGTAATTATTATTAATAAGGATAATGCTAACTCACCTCCATGTACAACTTCAGGTTGTAAGCAGATGATTTTGATACTGATAACTTCTTATTAATTGGACAAAGTTTAAATGCTACAGAATAATTACCACTTTCTTGTTGTTTTATAACTTCAGAATATTCACTATATGCCGACCAGGGCAGATCTATATTATTTTTGTCTGTCATTCTATTACATCAATCTCAAAAGAAGAATCCCCACATTAAAACACAAGATCTAATAATGAGTAAGAAGACAAATGGTTACCAG
Source organism: Maratus michaelseni (assembly GCA_963931845.1). Lineage (NCBI taxonomy): Eukaryota > Metazoa > Arthropoda > Arachnida > Araneae > Salticidae > Maratus > Maratus michaelseni. The sequence goes on from OZ007591.1 coordinate 25,066,760, forward strand.
CGAGAAAATAAATTTTTTTGATGAGTGAGTACTTTGCGGTTTTTATCAGCAAATCCAGCAAATAATACATCCCGGGCATGCTGATGCTTTACGTTTCAGCTGCTAGTTTGTTTGAAGGGCAGAAATCATTCTTTCCTAGTTCACTTTTCTCTAATAATAAAATGATGTGCTTGTTCTTTTTCTGTGCTTTTTCGAATACTATATATATAATTAGAGTCTAACAATTTTAAATCGGCAGGAAGCGAGCAGAAATTTTGTTTGAAGGGGAATATTAATATTTTAGATGATTGTATTTATTTAATGTTATTAGACAGCAAAGAATACGGAACTTAAAAAAAAAAGTTTTAAATTTTGTATAGGGAGAGGGGAGGAAGATTTTAGGGAAAGGGGGTTAATTTATATTACTGATTATTTATCGTCACAACAGAGAACTATTTAGGGCAGAAGATTTTTTTTAATATATAAAAATAAAAATAATTCAAAGATCTTAGATTTATTTATATGCTGAGGGGTTGCGGGGGGGGGGAGTAAATTATGGGAGGTTAGGGGACAATTTAGATGATTACTTTTATATTATTATTAGGTAGAAACGAAAGCGGCCATTTAAAAAAAAAAAAAAAAAAAGTTTTAAATATTTGAAACTGTATGCTGGTGGAGGTGCAAAAAGGGCAGCGTAAATTTTGAGGACAAGGAAATAATTTTTATTTATTATCATTAGAGAGCAATAAATGGAGTGAAAGATTTTATTTTTGTATAAAAATAAAGATTTAAAAATACTTTAAACTCCTTTGTATGCTACTAGGGGGAAGCGTGAATTTGACAGGTTAGGGATAATTTAGATGATTTATGTTTAGATGAATCCGTTCTTTTTCTCTTTCTTTCTTTCTTTTTTTTTTTTATATATATATATACTAGCGGCCCTCCCTCGCTTTGCTTCGGGTTAACCTTGAAAACCTTCATCTCTTTGTGTTTTCTGTAGACCTTTTTAATGTGTACAATAATTAGTACATTATTTTGATAAATCTTGTAGGGTTCAGCCTGCGTTTGCAATGTATCAGCGGAAAAAATTAAATTATTTACGACATCACATTAAAAACCTCAAAAATAACAGTATTTCTCCACTATTTAATGGATGTTATTATACATATAAACCTTCCTCTTGAATCACTCTATCTATTTAAAAAAACCGCATCAAAATCCGTTGCGTAGTTTTAAAGATTTAAGCGTACATAGGGAAATAGGGACAGAAAAAGCGACTTTGTTTTATACTATGTAGTGATATATATAAATATTTTACATTTCTTTGCTTGATGGGGGTGGGAAAAAAAAAGAAAAGGAAATAAAAAGAAAAAGGAAAAAGAAATTGGAGTCAGAAAAAGACTTAACATAGCCAGACGACTATATTTTGATAAAAACAATCGTAGTCGTATAAAAATACATTATATTGAAAAGATTTCTATGGATTTAAATGACAATACACTAAATTTCTGACACCCAAACTGTGAAAATGACTGTTAATTTGTGACCGTGCCCATCGTCTATGGAAAAGTCTATGACACTGCAACTGAGATTTGTCGCTGACATTCACAAATTGTCGCAAAGAACATATTTCGCACAAAATAAACGAATTATTCTCACGTGATTTGAAAATTGGCACTTTTTTCCTCCCTCCTAAAGTAGCGTGGATGCTCGCTACAAACTACTGATATTTTGTATCGCGCTACTCGCTACACTACAATTTTTTTAATGTAGCACGCTACACTACAAACTACTAGAAAAAGTAGCGGGTACTGTAGTTTCGCTACGTGTGGCGCACTACTTCCGAGCCTTGTATATATATATATATATATAAAAAACTTGGCAGTATTGGAGGAGAAGTATCAAGTGACAATACATAGTACTTCTTGAAAGAAAAAGTAAAAGCTAAACTGCTTAGTTTCAATTCATTTCAAAAATACCTTATGAAAGTCTTTTTCAATATTTGAATTAAATCAGAAATTGTTATAATTGCTCAAATTGCTCTGGCTGAAAAAAGTCATCCCAGATAGCAAGGATTTCAAAGAAAATGTTTCGAATAAATTTTATTCATTAAAATACATTGAATATTTATTTATTTTAGTTATCAAAGGATTCTTGATAAAAAGATTCATGATATCAAGTTTTAACTGTGTACAGCAGTTGATTCTTTGAACATGAGACAACACAGCTATTACTAATGTTTAAATTGTAAATTATATGAATTTTCTACATAATTGTCTGTAATTATTTAAATTTTTTCTTCAGATGAAGTATATTACTTAATACCAAACAATGTTTATTTTTATCAACATATATGCATGTTAATGTAATAGGAAATTATATTTAAAAACACAAAGTAAAAAAAAAAAAAAAAAAAATATGTGGTTTAAACAAACAAACAAAAAAAACTTGGTATTTTGCCTCCTATAGTCCAAAAGCATTTTTCATTTTACAATTTTTAAATGGATAATTTATTTTTTAAATTATAACTCCTCAACTTTCTTCATGTTAAAGGACAGGGAGTGTAAAATTTTAGTCCTGAAAAATTTCTATATTTTTAATGTAAGTCCATTATATTTGTACATTTTCTATTTCTATAAAATATTAAAAACAATATTTTAAAGAAATTATTTGAATAAGAGTTGTAAATATTCCACAAAATCCCTATAAATACCAATTTAGTTTTTAAGGACCAAATCTTTTAATTTTTTTTTTTTAATGATTTCCGTATGTTAAGGTTAAACAATGTTTTCCATAACTATCTTGAAACTTTTACTTTGAAATCCCTGCTGTCTCAAATTTCTGATTTATCTGTTCCAGCAATAAATAAATGATTGAGCTGTTTGAATTTTAAAAAACTATGTCAAAGAATTTCTTTCATATGAATTTCTTGAGAGATTAAAATTAATATCTTCATGCACATTAAAAGGACTATTTTCGAATTTACCAAATTAAAATATTTTATTTAATAACTTGCTGATCCATCCGGCCTTGCCCGGAAATCAGTAATTTTCTTTTGCGGTTTCGATAAAAATAGTCATTTTTGGCACGCACTCTGTTCTAAACAAACCTCTTTCCAAGCGAAACTCCAGCACTCGTTCCCGCTGCCTTCAGCATTTTTATAGCAGGTGTGTTATGCACATGCTGCAATATCGTTTAGTTTCAATTTCCACTGCTAGGGAGCACGAAGTCATCTTACTTATTAATCTTAATTATCTTAAGTTGAATGAACCAATTCACATTGAAAAAAATTCCAAATGTTTTTTAGAACACTTGTCGAAATATGAAAATGCCCTTGGTGGACCTACTTTCAACCACCCTATCTCCCCTTCAGCTACCGACATGCAACCACCATACTGTGTGATAAGAGACTCAAGGCCACACACAAACACCAGTGGTCTGTGCTGGGTAGTTATGCCTGCAAAGTGAAATATAGGGACACACACACCTATATATATATATATATGTATGTATAGATAGATAAATTTTTGGTTAAAAAATATTTCTTTATGCAAGAAATATATGTATTTGAGATAACTGTAGTTAAATTTCTAATGTTAGGATTACAATTCTGCACGGGGCTGAGATTAACCTAAGCCTGTTTCGATCTACATCCCAGGCTAATATATATATATATTTTTTGCAGAATTAATTCTTTCCAGTCTGTGTTGGGCTGGCAATTTTTTTTTCTTTCATAAAAATAGTAATTAAAAATTTGATATTTTACATTTAACTGATTCCTTAGAAAGTTCTTTACTACTGTATTCAAATTTATTTTGGCTTAATAAATTATAGAGAAATATTTTCAAAAATCTATTTTCTTTATAGTGCTCTAAAATTTTCTTTAGCCATCTGTTTTCTTTTCTTTTTCACCCCCCCCCCCCTCTTTGTTTAAAATACATTTTTCATTGAATTTTTTTACATTCTATCATATAGAAAAATGGTATACTTTAAAATTTTTGCATAATTCTTTGTAATATTCTTTTAAGCAAATTTTCATTTTAGTTAAATTTTAAATTAAAGTAGATTTCAATTTTTTTCAAAGTTGAGTTATGCTCTATTCCAGTGGTTCCCAAACTTTTCGGCTCGCGGAGCCCTTTTTGGGAAGAATTTCTAAGGCGGAGCCCCTTAACCACACAATACTCTATGGTTTACAAATTAATGTTTTTTATGCTTATGGAGTAGAGAAAGATCTGCTGCTGGATAAGAGTCTGAACCAGTAGTTTCCAACATGGGGCCTAGGTTCTCAGTTTGGCCCTTTTCTTTATACAGAAATTCTGAATTCATACTAGAAATTTTGAAAATCAAATTTCGTATTCTTTAACCTTTTAACAGTTTTACTTAATATTACTATTATTGGACTTAATAAATTAAAAATAAGGACTATAAACCACATTTTTTGTATTAAGCCTTGTATAATCGAAATACGTCCGCACAAATTATAGTTTAAAATTTGTGGTTTCTGAAAGCTTTTAGTAACGAAGAAAATAAACTCTTCTTGTTCGAGCAATACTGTTAAGAGGTTAATGACATCAATTTTTAAAATAAAAAATATTCTTTCGGGATTTCCAGTAGGAACTTGGAATTAAAGATCAAAATGATAACCCTGTGTGGGTCATGCATTGCAATGTGGCTTACGTGAAACTATTATTATTTATGGTGCACACACAGAAAAAAATTAAGTTGTACAGTTTTCGTTTACAAAGAGGGACTTCTGTATAATCCCAATAGGCTACTCGAGAAAAGAAAGAAAATGTGTAAGCCCAGTCGCCCATGAGTAATTGTATAACACGTCTTAGCTAGTTCCGTCCACCCGTAATAGAATGATGCGATTACGGATTCTTTTTTGGTACTTTTTTATGTTTTTAGTACTTCTAAAAATGCAACTAAAACCTCTCTCTTCTGAGCTTCTTCTTTTGAACCATTTTTTTAAAATACATTTAGAAGCAGATCATAGTTTTAGTGTTTAAGTGGGCTGGGCAAAATCTATAACCTGTATTGTTAGGTGCAGCATCGTTCGCTTTTTTTGGATGTTTTATTTGAAGTATTTAGCTGTTAATTATAGTTTTGAAAGAAAGTTTCAAAATAGATATACGGTTAAAAACTACACAGGTTAAAAGAACTGCAACTAGTAGAAAAACTTTACTAACAAAGCGTGGTATATGGGTGGGGTTAAATTTATATCAGGGCGGGTACTCGTTGACCAAAAGGCTAAGCAAGGGGTGGAGCTGAGCAAAAGTTTAGATTGTCAGTGTGATGACAAATGTAAAGAACCAATATATATTTTTAAATTGCTACAGCTTTATCTCTGACAGGAAAATGTGGCATCATAACATAAGAATCTTCTTAGCCAATGCCAAGACCAATTAAAACAAAATTTTAAACAGGGGTTGGTAAGTGATACAAAATGTTAAAAAAATGAGTTTTCAGCAACATACATTGCTTTAAAAATTAAGTACAATTATGTAAAATCATCAAGAACAACTAAATAATGTTAACATTATTAATAGGACATTGTAAAGTTAAAATAAAAACACTAAATATTACAGTAATAAAAATGTTGGAATAAATTATAGGTTACAAGAGTAATTGGACTACAAATTTTAACTATAAAATAAAATTTAACAGACCAAGCAATTATAAAAATGAAAATAAATATTTATTTTATAAATGCATATGCATAGCTGTCAACTTTTACGCTTTTTTCCTACCACTAAAATCTTATAGAAAATTTAAGCTTATTAAATCGCCGACATCATGTGATTCAATAAGGCAAAAAATTCTATTAATTTTTAGTGATAGCAAAAAATCATAAAAGTTGGCAACTATGCATATGTTCCATTTTCACGAACAGGGTGTCAAAATTAATTACAACTTTTGAAAAACTGAATAGTTAAAAACAATTGAAGCAGTTTTGAATTTTAAACTGAACTAGAACATGAAATTTGAGATTAAACCACTTAAATTAAAATATTAACGAAAAGCGAAAACCAATTATAACTCTATCACTGAAACAGTAAAAGCTTAACTAACACATTTCTCAGTGAATATAGCGAGTAATAGACTATAAAATACCTCATTTTAAAGATCGTAAAGAGTGAAGCGAAAGAAAATAAACAATGTGAGACACACTTACATCATTAGGAAGTTAGACCCTGGTTACTAAGCAAAAAACAACATATTAAGTATAAACATATGCTCCAAAGAACAAAACTGTTCTCCCTTTCGTTCGGCAAGCAGAGATAGCAGCACTGGCGCGCCTTTGCTCTTTCGATTCAAGTTGTGCATTCGATTCAGAATATTATTTCTTATAGCTTATTTTGAATGAAATTTTTAAAACACATTAAATGCAGAAACAAAAAAATAAAGTAGCTCAAACCAAAAATATTATATAGAAAATAGATAGATCTATAATGCAAATTTTTATGTTATGTTAAAAAGTATGTTATAGTATTTTCAACCCAATGATAGATGTATTAATTTGACACACACACACAAATTCTTACATACTTTCAAAAAAATTTCCCTTGCAATATGCTAATTTCTTTCATGTTTTGTTTATTTTCTTGGAACGCCGCGGAGCCCCTGAAAATTATAGGCGGAGCCCCAAGGGCTCCACGGAGCACACTTTGGGAACCTCTGTTCTATTCTATAGATTTTTACTAGGGCTTGGCCTGAGATTTTAGCTTTTATACTGGGTTGTTGAGACAAAATAACTTTCCTCTAGATTAGGCCGAGGCTTGAAAATCTTGGCTCATGTAGACCTCTAGTTAGGATTTGTCTTCATGTGACAATACATATTTGTATATTTTTAGCTGAATTTAAATACAGATGTAACCTGTTGGTAAAAAGCTGGTTAAACCAATAATTTTTAAAAAATAAAAATAAATAATATATGTTTGTTATGATTAGATTTCCACTGTGTTTTTGAAATCATGTGCTTATTTTTTTATACAAATGCTTATACTTATTTAAAAATGGTTTATAATAAAATTTAATTGTTCTGTGTCTCATTATTGAAACAAAGGTGGAGAAAGATACTTCACTTTTTTTCTTCACCAGTAAATATTTACAAATATAAAATGTTATTTATTGGGGGTGGGAGAGTATTAAGAAGTTGAATACTTTGCATTAATATTGGTGACTAATGTAATGTCTTGTGTAGATTCACTTAAGAACCAGTAGCTTATTATTGATATTTTATAGATTTTCTTTATTTTCATATTTTTAAATTATGAATAAAATTTAATGATTGTTTACATTTATAATTATTATTATGCTAAAATTTTATTCATTTTTTTTTTTCATTTTATTCATTTTTAGGAGAAAAGCCATATGTCTGTTCAGTGGCTGGCTGTAACAAAAGGTTCACTGAGTATTCTAGCCTATACAAGCATCATGTTGTTCACACACATTCAAAGCCTTATATCTGTAATGTCTGTGGGAAAACGTACAGACAAACATCTACTCTCGCTATGCACAAAAGAACATCTCATGGTATCGTGGATTCTACTGAAACAGATGCAGTTAATAACATTGAAATTGTAATGACTGGTAAGTCTTGGGAAAACATATCTTATATATATTTAATCTTTCTGTTAACTTTCCAAGTCTACCATTAAATGAATTATATATTTTTTAAATATCGGTTGACATACCTTAATCAGAATGTATGTGGTGGTTAAGTTGGTGCTATATAAAACTATACTACTTTGTTATGTTTTATCTTGAATAATACTAGAAAACAGGTGCCCTTGTCTAACATAGGCTATAAATCGCAAGTTGTGGTTTCCCTGCCAGTTTCTTCTTAGTTTTGCATATTTATTTTATGGAACTGAAAATGTTACTTTATACTATTGTAACCAAAAAAAAGTTTGTTATATCAACTGATGATAGATATAAAAGTTACATGCCTGAAAATTATTTTAACAAGTCATCAAAAACATATTCAGATTTTTTTTTTTTTAAAGATCAGAAAAATGACGTTATTTTGACACAATCATAGTAAAATCCCTCAGCTTTATAAATAATGTAGGGGTTTTTTTTAGAATGTATAACAGAAAAATATAAGATTTCCTTAACAATATGGAAAAAATTGTATTTTGTATGGCAATATTTTTAAATGGAAACTTAAATTTTCATTCATAAAAATTAAATTTCTAATGGCTAAATAAAAATGGCATAATTTTCTAAACTCTTGCAGATATGGCTGACATATTTCTGTCATTATATGGTTGATGTGCATCAGGGTGTAAAATATGAAATTCGGTGATGAAGAAAGTACCTCGGCAGTTAAAAGACTTGCAAAAGAATATTATACTATTTAGTTAAAATCATAGATGTCTATTAGTTAAAGATTTAATTTAATAATTAACTATTGTATTGGCTATATCAGACGACCATTTAGCCCATGCCAATATGCTGAAAGATCGGGGCCGCGTACAAAACATGTCCGATCATCCTGAAATTTTGGAAGGAAGAGAGTGAACGCTATCCAAGTAACGCTGAACTTCACTATCGTACGCCAAAACCCCTCAGCCAATAGGAGGGGCTACATGCCATTACAGCGTCAAAGCCTATCTGGAAATGATATGATGCCACAGGAAAAATGCTTAAAAATTTGAAAGTATGACGCACAAAATCAGAGTTGCGCTCGCAAAGCAGAGCGTGGGCGAAATGAAATTAATGTGTGATTGTTAACCGTGTATTATAGAATTTGAAAACGTTCAGGAAGATTATGATAAAAAACAAAGATGGTAATTATTTAATTTATGTACGGTAAAAAATAAAACTTAAAGTTATGGTTGCCAATCTAATAAATAAATTTAGAAGAAGGGAATTATTGAAAAAGAGATAAAAAATGGGAAATAAAATATTTTAAGTTTAAAAATAAATAAATAAATAAATTTAGAAAATGTAAATTTTAAATATTGAAAAAGAGTTTAAAAAAACCAGATGTATGTCTGTGACATAATACTACTCTCAGATTTTATCAAAGGACTCAATCTACACATCATCTCAGAGAACACTAATTAATACAGTGACCCCTTGTCATATCACATCTACTAGGATACAATCAAATAAGGGTGATGTAACAGAGGGTATTAAAAATTTAAGAAAGATAACACAAGAAATTTTTTTTGCTTATAAAATGCTAGTTTATACATATGTTACACTTTTCTTAGCAAAAGTAAGAAAGATATAATACAATCATCATTTAAATATAATTACAAAAAAAAAAAAAAAATGCAATTAAACTATAGCTTTTTTCCAGAAGGCACGAAAACAGAACTATATATCTGATGAGTGATATAATGAAGTCTATTCTTGCTTGTATCATATTTATGCACAACCATACACTTCATAAATTTTAATTACTATTCTTACAGTAATTGTTGCATTGGGACATAAAATTACTGTTGACTCAAGTATTACTAATGGATTTGTTTACTTAACTCTCTAACAAACTCTTAATATGTTGTATTGAGTTTTGTTGAGAATTTATTATACTCAGTTGTTTAATTTTATAATCTATAAAATTACAAAAAAACAACTCTAAATGGAAACAATAAGTAAATCAGTAAAATAAAACAATTCTCAATGAATAAATGTAGCATTAAAACATGAAGACCTAATAATGAGTAAGTAGACAAGTGTTGCCAGCAAGAAAATTCTTTTCTTTGGAGGTTCAACTCAACACTTGATGTAGCCTGAGAAAATTTTAAAGCGGTCAGTAATTTTACTCTTGTTCTAAAATGTTTTGTATATCAAGTTTCGTACAGATTGGTCAAAAATTGTAGATTTGTATAAGTAAAATACACCCAAACATTGATTTATATATATAACCCCCTATAAGTATATAGATCGATAGATAGATACATAATTTATAAATGAAGATGTATGCAATGGAAGCATGTTGCAGTCAACTAGTCTAATTTTGATGCTTAGCATCAATGACACACATATGTGCTTTATAATGTAGGTAGTGCAAAAATCAATTTAAGGTTTTATTAGCCAAATACAGTTTCTATGTAATGTTTCTTATGGAGGCAATATCTCCTCCTGACCCTTCCCTTTTTACAAATGCTTATGGTGTTCTCGCATGAAATTACTCACTCTTGTAATGTTGTTAGAAGTTTATTAAATTTGTTTGTAATAAAGTGGCTTAAACTAAATTCAATATTATTCTTGTTTCTTAATAAAAATTTTAATTAAATCGTTTATGATCCATTGTAAATGAAATTTTATGTTACCTAGTGTGAAGCCATATATTTATTTTTATTTTTATTTTTTATTTTTTTCAGAATCAGAAAAACTAGAGGTGAATCCTTCTCCTGAAAAAAAACCTGTCGCATCTCATGAACAAAAAGAAGACAAGCTTCCAAAAAGTGCCAATGATGAGAAGGTAAGTGTTTAAAGCCAAATTTTTACCATAATTATTAGTCTGTTATATTGGAAATGTTTCATTTTTAAATATTATGTTGAAATTTTGGAAAATTCATGATGTTTATACTTTGAAGCCCTCACCTGTCACCTCCCATAAAAAGCATTATATATGTATATATATTTTAATTTTGTGTTTTTCTTTCCTTTTTGTAAGTTGAACCAAATAGATAAAAATGTTAATTTTGTCTTTATGGGCAGTGAAATGAGAGGGCAGGGGGGTTGGGGGTGCATGCTTTGGAGCATGCTCTGCTTCAAAGCTACTTGTGTGATCTTTGTTTTCATTATTTGGTTTTAAATTTATACAAGGAAGTTAAAAGTTTCAAAAACACATTACAAATTAGTTATTTATCTTAGTTTGTTTAAATATAGAAGTATTTCAAATTTAATTTTGTTTAAGAAATCACCTTAAATCTTTTGTATATCCTTTTTCTGCATTTTAAAATTACTTTCAGCATTGCAGCTGTATTGAATGGTAATGGTAGTAAATAATGTCATTAATACAATTTACTTAATTCTAAAATATTTTTTATCCTTTAGAATTGGTGAAACTATTTGAATTTAGTTTTTTATTAATTTTTAGACATTTTAAATTAAGTTCTTGGAGCCTTATAATTATACAAGCTTTGATCAAAATTATCAGTGTCAAATTATATATCCCCTATGCTCACACATCAATAATTTGCATTACAGGGTACATTTGACACTTGATTTTCTCCTCTTTGCACAGATCTAGCTTTCATTTTTATCTACTACAAGACATTCAAAAGTGGGTTTAAACACTTTTTGTTTCTCCCTTATGCTAACATGAGAGATTTTTAGACACTCGGTTATTTTCAACTCTGTTTTTCTGAATTTAAATCATCTATTTTCGTATTAAACTATACATATGTTGCTACCTGCTTTTGTACAATTACAACTCCAATACTTTATTAGTCAACTTGTTATTTGTTTAATTGTAAAAAAAAAAAAAATGTGTTATTGATAAATTGTTTAAATTCTTTTAGTTCTTTATTTATGTTCAAATTATTATATTGAAAATTAACCTAATGTCTCTGCTTTAATCCATTATTTAAATGCATTAAATGATACGATTTAATGTACCAGTATCATATAGTGTGATAAATATCTTCCTATTTTTAACAATTCTTCTGGTTTTTGAGCATTACTCTTCTTGTTATCTGCAACTGCTTGTCAGCTATGCAATTATCGATCCAAGTTTGTAAAAGTGGCAAATCTTGTGAGCAAGATTGCAAACATTTGCTTGCTATTGTACTTTTAAATATGAATCATATTTTTGTTTTATGCAATTTTTAAAAGGACCTGTGTTGCAGTGAAGAGCTGAAAATTAATTTAAAGTTATGCGTTGTCAATATATTTTAAAGCATATTTTTCTCTGTATGCAGGACATGAAAATTTGAGAGTCCTTTCTCCTATATGCTAACAAATTACTTATTTAAAAAATAAGGAATTTGTTATTGTATTAGAATGAAATATTTATAAAATTTAAATAGAAATAATTATATAAATCTAATTTGTGACTTGTCACTGTTCATAAATTAAGCATGTATCATTATATGCATGTACTGGAAATTGTCATTAATACTTAATTTAAAGTGTAAAGTTTTATATAAATGTATATTTTTTAATTTTAGCCTGTCCCTATACAAACTGTTGTAACAACAACTTCATGTCCTACAGTTGTCACTCTGCAGGCTAATTCAAGTCAAATTTTACCTGAGGTATTTGTATATAATTATTCATGAGATACTGGTTAAGTTGCATACACTATGCAATAAAAAAACTTTATTTGTTATTTTGAGGAGGGTGGGAAGGTTTCAGACAGTGTAATGTTCATTAAATTAAGATCACTGGTAAGGTTCATCACATAAGTTCATGTCTTATGTAATTTCATTTCACATTTGAAGTTGATAGCTTTATTAATAACTTTCTTACAAATCACATCAGTTCAAAAATGCCATTTTGAGAAAAACTCATTCAAAAGTTTTGGAAGAAGTATTTTGTTTTAAAATCAGTAATGAGCAAGATTGCATTGGAAATGTAAAGATACCTAGATTTTTTTGGACTAAAGAACAAAAATAAATATCAAAGTTTAATACTGGCATCCCCTTCCCCCTTAAAATTCAAATAGTTGTCTTTATTGAGATTATTAAGTGTTTTTAATTAAGCATCTTTTTGAATTTTTAACTGTTTATTACTCAAGACTGAATAATTTTAATTTTGAAAGTGTATTTTTTGGTAGTAGATAAATTGTCTTCCAATTTATGTTTAATGCCATAAAACACAATAGTTAACAGGATAAGTCTGCTAATCTAAATTATCATGTGTTACTTCTGCTTTTAATTTTGTTTTTACACACTTCTTGTTACACACACTTGTTACACTTTTCAGTTGTATTGGATAGGGGATGGGGAATTAACAAATGAGTGAATCTTCTGACAAGGTGAGTAAAGTGTTAAGGTACTCTTTTAAAAACTACAGACTATAGAAAATATACCAGAAATATTTCTCCAAATTCCTGTGATATAAACATGACATTAAATTAAATATACTTTACTCTTAGAGAGAAAAATGAAGTGCCATTTTCTTTTTTTTTAATTATGAACTCTACAGGCTGCCTAATGTGTTTATTGAATCAAAACAGCTACATTAAAACTAGGAGTAGAATGTGTTAACAAATAATACAATTCCTAATGACTTTTTTATATTTGGAAAAAAAAGTAAAATTTGAAACTTTTATGACATATTGTTTTTACTAATATCAAATATATCCCCTGTAATAGGATTACAATAACAAGTAAATTTCATTAATTTTCCTGTAAATTTTGATTTATCATCAAGAATATGTTTAGAAGGAATTTAGGTCCTTTAAAGTAGGGCTGTAAATATGCATGTATATCTCAGTGGAATAATCAATAAGGACCCTACAATACAGGAACTTCATGTAAAAATCATTTGCATAAAAAGTATAAATCATAGTAAATTCAGAATTGCACTTTTCTCATATAGGACCTATCCAAAAATATTTTTAGGGGAAGGAACCAGTAGTCTTAAACGCACTTATAAGAAAGGAACATGTAAATATTATTTTAAGCAAAACATTCTTTGAAATGGGTTTTGTTTTTTAAAAGAGCTAAGCAATAGGAAGAATTCAAAAGGGTGCTGCGTTGGACAGCCCTGCTTTAAAGTACCTTTCACAAAATTATATGTCTTAATAAAAAGGACCTTTCACAAAATTATGTCTTAATAAAAAGGACCTTTCACAAAACTTTTTGTCTAAAAAATGGTCTCTTTACAAGTTAATGAAATTGGTCTTGTCACAAAACAACTGGAATCACTAAAGAACCTATTATGTAATTTTATGTAAAGTAAATATGCATACATGTAAATTTATATACTTAAATTAAAATCATTAAAATTACAGACATTACATTACAATTACATAAAACATTAAAATTGGACGTTTCGGATTTACATGAAAATCCCTCATCAACAAACATTTTTCTTAACGTAAGTCACAGTTCAAAAATATCAACACATAGAAAATGCAACGTATCAAAATGTCGAGGCCAAAGTTAAGTTATAATAACACGGAGTATTCATTCGGAATTGCACCTGCTTCATTAAAAGGTAAATCTGTAATTTTCGTATACCATGCTTCTAAGAAAGTACGAGTTCTGTAGTCGCTGCACCTCAATCTGATTACGAAAGATTTAGCAAAATCAGGAAAATGGTCAGTTTTTATTGCATGATCCACTATTTTGGAATTTAAATTTTTATTTTGAAATGCACATCTGTGCTCATTTAGTCTTATCTTAAGTGTTCGACCTGTCTCCCCTATATAGATTGCATTGCATTGTTGGCATGGAATACCATAAACTACACCTTAAACTGAGAACTGGGATATTTATGTTTGAAGTTGCTTTAAAAACTATTTAAAGGTTTCTGTGAGATGAAAGCTGTATGGATACCGAGTGGTTTCAAGAGATGCGAAATCTTTTCTGAAATACATTTATAATATGGAATTGCTGCGAACTAGTTCATCTTAGTACGTTGGAAAGGTGGGGGTATTCATGTGTACATGTATATGTTCCGAGATTACACATTTACAAAATCTTGTAGGGTAGCCATTCAATTTCAAATCCGATAAAATTCTCTTTTTTTTTTTCAATATTAAAAAGCTCTTCAGTGCTACAGTAGCGTAAAGCTCTAGTGAGTAAGGTCTTGATATCTGCGAACTTGTGTGATTTATTAGATTTGGAATTAAAATTGAGATATTGACCAGAGAAAGTTGTTTTTCTGTATACTGAAGTAACAATGGTTTGAGACTCGGATCCTTCACATCTCTCGATAAGGATATCGAGGAATGGCATAAGTTACATAAGTTCGCAGGTATCAAGACCTTACTCACTAGAGCTTTACACTACTGTAGCACTGAGGAGCTAACGAATAATTAACGAAATACTACCTTTAAGGAAGGTTCTTGACAATGCAGTTGAAAGTTTAGGTATTGTATTTAATATCACTTCTATGTTCTTGCTTTGTTATCCTAATATATGAAGAATCTGTACCGTCTGAAAGTTTAACAGGGATCTCATAAACTCCAGACAAAAACGTAGGTGGAATAGAATCAACATTTCTACTCATAATATTAAATAAAGTCCTGGTATTGGATGCCACAAGTTGAATGCTATATTTCAAGAAAATTCTCTTTGACTTTTCAAAGAGGATTGGGACATATTTTAGGTGGGAAATTATCTGTGAAATTGCATTTATCTATTTATTTGAGAATAAATTGTGGTTTATACACATGTTTCAAACAAATATTAACAATGTAAATATGTTCATTAACCAAAAATTCTTCCGGACAAACTAATAAGGCACATTGAATAAACACCCTAAAGTAATTCCCCATTTTGTAATTCCAAGGGACTGCTGCTGTAACTGGTAAAGGGGGGAGGAGGGTCATGATTTTCAAACATCTCATAATTTTTCACAAATTTGTTACTCTTTTATGAAGAAAAGTATTAGTTTTTGTATTTGTAGATAAATTTTTAACATAATGAAACAATACTTGATATGATAATTTTGATCGTAAATATAATGCAATGTTAATAAAATTATTATTTTAAGTTGTATGTCTGTGTAATTATTTTTTGTGGTATAGAACTAGCAGTTATGTACAAAGAGAAAGTTAGTTAAGAAAAAAAAAATAGAAGAAATCATGCATACGCACAGCTGAGATGAGGAAAATTAATGTATGCAAATGTACCAGCATTAACTTGGGAGGATGTGCATCAGGCCTGTTGAGCTCAAGGGCTGCAAAAATATATCAATCCCTCAGTGAAAAAATTCCAGTGTTACAGTAGCTGCATTCAATGTCATTTACTTCTTAACCACAGGCGTTTCCAAGAATTTTCCCCTTTCTTTTCTTGGAAAACGGGTTGCTGGGCTGATGAGACATTATTACAACCTTAAAATGCTTTTTAAAATGTAGAGTTCTAAAAGCGGTATTTATTAGAAAATCATTTTTTTTTATATTTTATAAATCATGTTTTTGTGAAAAAAATGTTTTTTGTATATTAAATGTATTTTGTGTTTTGTTAAGAAAAAGTGCTCTAGGCTTACGAAGCCTGGTGCATGCCCTCTGATATGTATAGGCTGCGCTAAAAGCTCTATTTATTAGAAAAAAATTTTTTTAAATATTTTATAAACTGTGTTTTTGTGCAACAAATGTTTTCTGCGTAGTAAATGTATATTTTTTTTTCTGCATTTTGTTAAGAAAATGTACTCTGTCCTGCAAAACCCAACACACGTCTTCCAATAAAGATGAAATGTACGTGTTATCCTAGGCTTTAAAAAAAAAAAAATCCCATTTAAATGTTGTCAGCATGACAAGTATTGTGGTGCATAGGCTTGTGCCCTAGTGTAAAAAATCCGTATTTTTCCCCGTGCCGAGCCAACACCAAAAAGAACCCTATACCACAAATAAAACCCAATACCGGAATTTTGAAGAGGACTGCATACACAGGGGAAGGTGGGTGGGTGTGAATTCGATAAACAAAGTTTGTGTTTCTCAATACAATGAATCAAGTGATGCCCTTAGGGCATTCATTTTGAATGGGTCAGCACCTCAAGCTTTTGACTAGAGATGATGCTACAAGGTAACATCATGCTCCCCTGAAGAAATGTCATTTTTGTTTTTGGAATAGAGATGGTTATTTACCACTATTGGATATAATAAAATAAATTATAAAATAATCAAAAAGATGTTGTCTTCATTAAAGTTCTATCTACGCTACTTTCAAGCATTTGGTACATGTTTAAAATTTTTGACCTAAAAGAATGACTTGAGATTTTTGCAATTTTTAATTCAGAACAACTAAATATGCTTACACAATTAATAAATTTTTCTACAGTATTATACCAAAAATTTATTTAAAATCTGTTTTGTATAAGATGAGTAAAAAAGGAAAAATACTTAGGGGTTGCAATCAATTTTTGTATAGGTAAAAAGGATCATCATTTATGTAGTTGAAAATACAGGATCTCCTGTCTGAATGTTGATTCTTTGTTCACAATGTTAACAATAATTGAAAATATCTCAATTTTTTCAACAAACTTATCTGGCTTTCTGTGAAATGTAATGACATCACAAAAAGTGATAGAAGTGCAAAGTAATTTGGCGAATGGTACCATATTTGATGTCATTTACGCTCTGAAATAAAGAACATCAACTTCAGCTGTGCTTAGAAATGGATAATTGTCACATTTTGCAGAAACCAAGGTGAATCTGTTGAAAATTGACCTACTCCTTGAATTTATACTTATGAGGTTGCATAAGCAAGTCAGCCCAGATAACTTATTTCTACTTTTGTGGGTGTTGTTTTATGCGTGCTCTACTCCGCCTGTTAAAAACTGTTATTGCTTCATAATATTTCTCTCAAAATATAGTTATTACACAATGTTTATAGGAAATTGAAAGGCTTTTATTTGATATTTTTCTGATTGTCTTTCAGCATCCAGTGTATGCTGTTCAAGTTCAAGAAGATGGCATTTTATCAACAACTGGCATGCAACAAATTGTTTTAGTGACTGATCCTGAACAGTTAGCTGCACTGCAACAGCTTGCACAACAGGGACAGTTAGAATCTGTGTTAGCCATTACGGAACAAAATACTACTGCCGAAGAATCTTAGCAAATATTTATTTTGTACAAAATCTTTTTTAAATCTGACTATGACTTTTCTGTCATGAATATAAGGCAACAATGTAAAACAAATGAAGAAACTAATTCCTATTGTGTAAATATCTTGTAAATTCTCTTCTTTTGCTATGCTAGTCATAAAGATAGTTTTAATAAATTCTTCTTGGTACTTTACTTTTGTCTTGTTATTTTTACCACTATAAAATATTAATGTCTTAAATATATTTTTCAAAGTATAATTTGCATTCTTGTTCTTAGGTGATTAATTTGGTCATACATTGTTAGTTATGTGGCTATATTTATATTTTTCCTTTTTTATCTGTTCTAAAGATTAATAGCCTGAAAAATTAAATTTTAATGTTCTTGGTGAGGTAATCTTGACTATTGCATCATTAGTTACTTTTTGCACTGTAGTGTAAATATTCTATTAACTCTACTGTTATGACGTGGCACTAAGGCTACCTAGTTACATGGAAAATAACCTTTTCCAATATAAAGTTTAACTATTTCATCAAAATACATTTTTTTTTTTTTTTTTTTTTTTTTTTTGCATGGTTTCTTGTTGCATGTTTTCATGATTTATAAAAATAATTTCATTTAAATGCATTAACTTTTGATGTGAGATATCAAAGTGATATAAAACAGTGTTAAATTCACAGTATTATTTATCTGCAAGAAATGTCATATTATAAGTAAAGAGATTTTTTTTTTTTCATAACACAAAGTTAGGCAAGTATTATGTTTAGAATTAAGATAATTAATGTATTATAAACAAACAGCTAGGATGATCATTAATGTAAGCATTAAATCATTCAATTAAATGCTATTTCTTATGCAACTATATTGTTGAGCTTTCTCATTAATTATCTTCAAACAAAGAAAGTTATACAATTCATTTCTATATAAATCTTCAAATAATGTTCAACAAACTTTTATCTGAACTAGGTGCTGCAATAACAGAAGTACAACTTTATGCATAGGCTAACATGTTTTGGTCTACAGTTATAGATAATTTTATAAAAGTTTCGAAACTTACCTTGGTGTATATTCATTTAACATTAACAGCAATTAAAAACAATAAATAACAAATCTATTGAAGGCAATGCATTTCTCAAAGCTTAAATTATTTTTCATCCATGTATATACTTTGAAATACCAATTGCTCACTGCTTTGAATGCACTGTTCATCTTAATAAAAATCAAATTATTAAGGCTGTCTAATTACAATGATTGTTCTTAATTAGGTTCATTAAACTAAACTAAACCTACTTTCACAATTGATGCTTACTATGGTAGTAAGCATCAATACTGCTTATGGAAAGTAATTTTGCTGTAATGCAAAGTAATTTTGGCTAAATTTAGAAATCTGTCTGCATTGGATACTTTATAACTCTCTTGATATCCGAGTATATAAGGTACCAATTCACAATTGATCGTAATTAAATACACTTTAAGTTAGTTCAAAGTAAAGTGGAAGCTCAATTTTATAAGTAATTTATTTTTAATCATTCAGAAAACATAAAATTCTGAAATTTTGTCTGGTAAAAACTATATGGCATAGAAATGGTGCACTAGATAGGGATCAAACCTATATTTAGAGTCGCCATGATGACCTGGTACCCAGGATTTGTTCAGCCCTGTTTTTAAATATATGTTCATGCATAATTTTTGACCAGATGCTCTGATTTTTGTATTTCTTTTTTGAAAGGGTTTATTTTGGTGGTGACCTCAAATAATTTTGATCAAGGATTTAAAAAATAACATGATTGTCTGCCTGTTTTTTTACATTCTAGGTTCTAACTTTTGTAAAAAATGGGTCAATCACTGGAAATTTTGAATATGTTGTTAAGGTACACATTGTTATCTTTACATTTTAAAACAGTCATAACATTACATTTAAACATCATATGTTTTTTTCCTCAGAAACATCTCAAAAGGTGTAATATATGGTTGTTCTGTAATGCGGCAACAACATGGTTTAAAGTGAATAGCTGTAAAGGGAAAGGGTTATCACAAAAGTGATTCTGTTGTGCAAAATTACTTGCACTATAATACTCAAACTAGCATGTAATGAATAAAATATTATCAATTTTTTACATGACTATTTCTGGATGACTGTAAAGCAAGTCTTGGGTTAAGAATAAGGAACGATCATTTTAAATCCGGTTTATATTTCCTTTAGAAATTCCTTTTTGTCTCTCATCTTCTGTTCAGAAAGTTACAGATGTTTAATTTTATTGTTTAAAAGTGTATACAATACACTATTTTCCATTACAACATTTTCTTCAATAAAATTAAACATCTGTATAAATTGTAACCATCTTGTTATTACTGACATTGTTTTATTTCTTCATGTGATGGGCAGAGGATAAAAATCATTAACCCTTTAACGGGCGGTGGTCACAAAAAAGGACACCTAATTTTAATTCCAAAACTGACAAACGACACCAAGAATATTTAATTAAAATTTTCATTTTATTCAGTTCCTGAAAACAAGCAAGTTTTTATTTTCAAATAAATTCATTTGTAAATTCCGGTGTCAGTCCATTATTTCATCATTTTGCAAACAGACTTACTCCGCGCCGGAAAGGGTTAAATCTGCATGCATTATTAGACATTATTATTTTTTTTTTAAATTGTAGGTACAAAGTGTATTTTATAATTAGAGATGTAAAATTTCCGGTAATTTTGAAATGGTGGAAAAAACTCAGTTTTTTTCCATTTTTTGTTTCTGGAAAAATTGATTTCTTACAAATGTTTCTCAAAATAAGTTATATTTTCTTAAAAGATATAAAATAATAAACATTTTTTTAAATTTCTGCATACTAAAGAAAATATTTTTTTCACTTTACATGAATAGATTACAAAAACGAAAGAAAAAAGTCAGCTTTTAAAAGATAGCCTTTCAGTCTCAGAACTTTTCGTGCTTAATTTAACACCATTGTATGTAATATATCATTCTCTGTTGAAATGATTTTTCATTTGCATTTGTTCAATTACCAGTAGAGATATTTAAAAAAAAATCTTATGAGTTTCAACCAGTATCACTGCAGTTTGAAAGCAAATTTAAATCCTCTCTACGTAGTATAGCTTTGTATATAAATAACGCCATTTTGAAGAAACAAGTTATTGTAGTTGTGACTAAAAAATAATGATAATAATCATCAGCAGATACAGTCAGAAAGAACGTAATTTCGAAAGAAGAAACACAATAAATAATTCTGGTGAAGTGTGTCGATCATGATTTCACATTAAAAAGTCTTGTAGTCTTTTCTTATTTTATTTGACAACACAGTAAACACAAAAGTAAATTAATAAAGATTATTAGACTGAAAAAATATTAAATTTCAGGAGAGCCGCCAAGAAGCTCCATTTTTCACGATACAAATTATTCCAACTGACAAATACAAAACTGTTTTCTAATCGGTTCGAGGTTACGTCACATTACGTAACGCGCGCCGTGAGCATAACCCCGCCCACAGAACATGTGATCAAGGATTTCGTAACATCCTGCCCCACCATGAACACATGGGGGTTCATCAAAAATTTTCAAAAATATTACATCATACATATATAACATCATATATATATATAACATCAATACAAGTAACCTAGTTTTCAATCAACAAATAATACCTCAATTATCTAAATTGTATACAATTTTCAAATAAAAAATAATATTAAGGTATTCAAGTAAAAAATTTAACATAATATTATTCAAGATTAATATCTATTCCAAGTACAAGTTTTAAATTAAATTATAAAAGGTAAAATAATAATATATCCAAGATAAGATTCAAGAATGAAACCAAGTAAGTAAAACAAAACATTTTTAAAGTTTTGCCCAAGAGTTTTCAAGAAGACAGTCAAATATAAAATAAATTATTTAAATTTAAAATAATTCAAGTCAAGATACAACTGTCCCAGATATAACTATAGTCCTGGAAATCAAAGTTTGATATACTATCTAGATTAAATCATGAACACAAGAAAATTTCAAATATTAAATTCAAGAAACAATGCAAATATATAATTCAGTGATACTTACATACCTTCTTCAATAAGCACAAAAACAAATTACAATATCTTCTACTAAAAATATAAAAAGAAACAGTTAAAAATATTATTCATGTACATTCTATTATCAGGCAAAGAATTATTTTATAAAAATTCAAAAAGGATAAGTAAAAGAAATTAAAGTCCAATTCAAATATCATCAAGAAAAAATTTAGAGTCTTTTGAAAGTAAAAAAAAAGTTTTTCAGTTTTTCAAGTTTCTGATTTCAAGATTATACAAGAGATTTATTGGTCTTTTAATAGTTGAATTGTTTGTTTTCACTTCACAAGACCTTATTTTTCCGTCTCTTCCAACAAATGTTTTTGTAATTTTTCCCAACTTCCAGAAAGCTCTAGGTAAATGTTCATCATGCACAAGCACAACATCATCTATCTTGAAATCAGAAGTTTTATTTTGATCTGTGCAATGAGCAGATTTTAAGTTGAGGAGATATTCATTCTTCCAGCGCTTCCAAAAATGGTTTAAAATTGTCTCACGTAAACGAAAACGTTTCACTAAAGTTTCTTTGGTTGCTGGTAAGGTTAAATCGTTTACTTTTATAGTTGGTAAACACAAAACTCTTTTTCCTATAATAAAATGAGCAGGTGTTAGAGGAAATGGTTCATCTAGTTCAGAATAAACGTAAGTCAATGGACGAGAGTTTATGATAGCTTCTACTTCAACTAGAAGAGTTTCCAGTTCACTTAGAGTCAACGAAGATTTGCCGATGACTTTACGTAAAGTAAACTTCACTGAGTGCACCATTCGCTCATAAAAGCCACCCCACCAGGCGGCACGTTCGACAATGAATTTCCAAGAAATTCCCCGATCGGCATAAAACTTTTTTACGTCCGGATGGCGGATAGCTTTCCACATTTCTTTTAATTCAAGTTCAGCTCTTTTGAAGGTCTTAGCATTGTCCGAGTAGATTATAGCACACAGCCCTCTTCTTGAAATAAATCTGCGAAATCCTAATAAAAATTCTGCAGTTGACATGTCTTTCACAAGCTCCAAATGAATTGCTCTTGTGATAGCGCAAGTAAACAATAAGATGTAATTTTTATTCTCACTCCCCTTCACATATAGGGGCCCCGCGAAATCTAGACCTGTAACGGAAAATGGGGGTGCTTCATTAATGCGGTCACCTGGAAGAGGTGCTATTACTTGTTGACCAGGACATATGTTAAATTTCTTGCAGATTGTGCAGTTGTTGAGGACTGATTTTATGCACTGTCTACCTCTCAAAATCCAAAACTTTTCACGAGTTTGTACCAGTGTGTCTGATACTCCTGCATGCAAAACCCTTTCATGTGAATCTTAATCAATTCTTCATAATCAATTCAGTAAATTTATGTTTGGGAGGAAGCACGATAGGATGTTTATCATAAAATGGCAAGTTAGCCTTTTGTAACCGCCCTCGTACCAAGAGTAATCCTTCTTCTGACAACACAGGATTTAGCTGCAAAAGGTTAGATTCTGTAGGGATATTTTTGTTCAGCTTTAAGCATTTTATAACCTCAGGAAAACTTTCTTCTTGAACAAGCTTTACCCAAAAATTTTCGGCATTTTTTATTTCATCAGCTGATAACTCTGCAAGATTTCGTTTTTCTGCTTTTAGTTTTATATTAAAAATAAATCTAAATACCCATGCAGTTACTCGATACAATTTCTTCAGTGAGCTATACCTTGACAAATTTAAAATTTGAATTTTATCAGCGTTATTTGTGTTAACTACACAAGAAATAATTTCTGCTTTTCGAGACCGCTCTTCAGAAACATTAGACACTTGAGTTGCGGGCATTTTAACTCTGGGCCACTGATCTTCAGGCAAGGAAAGAAATTCGGGACCGTACCACCATTTTTGAGAATTGACCAATTGTTTTCCTGAACAACCTCTAGTGATTAGGTCGGCAGGATTAAGTTTGCCTTCGCAATGTCTCCATAAACTAGGATCAGACAAGTCATGAATTTCTGAAATTCTATTCGCGACAAATGGTTTCCATTTTTCTTTTGATCCTTTTATCCAATAAAGGACAATTTCAGAATCTGTCCAGAAAACAAACTGGAATACCTGGAGAATATTTTTAAGATAATTTGCAAGTCTTGCACCAATAACTGCTCCCATCAATTCAAGACGTGGGAGAGTTAATTTCTTCAAGGGGGCAACTCTAGATTTAGACATGACAAAACTAGTTTTAAATTTTTCTTTAGATATTTGATATCGTAAGTATACTACTGCGCCATAGGCTTTGGGATTAGCATCTGTAAAAATATGTAACTGAAGACCCTCCTTTTCCATGATCAGGGTGCTAAAATAATATCTGGGAATTTTCAGTTGTGAGAGATCCTGTATTTCTGAAATCCAAGTTTTCCAATCATTTTCTAACACACCAGAAAATTTTTCATCCCATGATATGCCCATTACCCATAATTGTTGCAATAAATATTTAATTCGAATAATAAAAGGAGTGATTAACCCAGCCGGGTCAAACAACATAGCTGCAATTTTCAAGACATTCCGTTTTGTACAAGAATCATTATTTAATTTTGATAACAATGGACGTAATTCTAGTCCCAAATTATCTTCATTATTGTTCCAAGTTAAGCCTAATACTTTTAGAGAGTTATTTGGTGGATCGGAATTAGAAATAGGTATGCTCTTATCAATCCATCTTTTCCTAAGCTCCTCGGAATTAGTTTCAAATTTTCTTAAATTCATTCCCCCTTCTTTCAAAATATTAACAGCTTCATTAGATAAATTAAAAGCCTGTACAACATCATTTTCTCCGGTAAACAAGTCATCTACGTAAAGGGACGAATTAAGGATCTCAAATGTTTTCTTGTGAGAGTCTTTATATTTTTTTATATGTTTTTTGATAGTACAGGCAAAGATAAATGGACTGCAGGTGACACCAAAGGTAGCCCTAGTCATTCTATAGGGGACAATTTCTTTATTTTTGTCAAAATCTTCATAGTATAAAAATCTTAAATAATCGCGATCTTCTTCCGCTATAGATATCTGGAGAAAGGCTTTTTCAATGTCAGCTGAAAGGGCAATTTTGTGTAATCGGAATTTTAAAATAATATCCAGAACATTTGGGTTCAAGTTAGGACCCGTATTCAGGCATTCGTTTAAAGATAAGGAATCCGCTTGTTTAGAGGAAGCATCGAAAACAATCCGAGTTTTTGTTGTAATTTTATCCTCTCGGATGACAGGTCTATGGGGCATGTAGTAACAGTTATTCTCGGAAAACTTTTTAGGGCACAATTCCACTATACCTTCATTAACTTGGTCAAGCAAAATAGAATTGTATTCTTTGAATAAAGACTCATCTTTCAGGAATTTATTTTCCAAACTAGAAAACCGCTTTTTTGCTACTTCAAGATTATTTTTGAGCAAATCACGAGAATTTTTCCATAAAAGACGTGTTTCATAGTGACCATTCACGAATTTTAAGTTTTCTTGAAACTTATTTATTATTTCATAATTAGAAATTTTCTTTTCATTACTTTCAATAATACCAATTGCTTCAAGTTCCCAAAATGCTTTTAATTGAGTATTTAAATTTTCACCCGAAACATTTAAAGATGTCAAATCTCTTTCTTTCAAATAGCAAATTACATTTAAACAAGAAATAGAATTCATCGAATAATTATCTGGCATTTGTCCAACTAATGTTGTTCCGAAAATAGATGTTTGAAAGTATAATTGCTTGTTTATTTTGGTAAGCGATCCACATAATGTTTCATAAATATAATTAGCTCCTAACAAAATTTGAACTGGTAAATTTACCTCGAATAAATCAGCTAATTGATATTCCTTTGAAATAAGGTTTTGAACCTGACGATTAATATTTTGACATAATTGGGTACCACAGATTTCATCCGTAATTAATGCCTCAACATTAACCGAATTATACGGATGATATCTGCCTCTCAAGGTTATTAATACACATTCAAATTCTTTTTCTGTAGGATTTCTGTTAGAAAATGTGTAAATGAAAAGTTTTTCTTTTCTTAAGATTTTGGCATTTAATGCCTTTGCCAAATCACTCCGAATGAAGGTTTTTGTGGAAGCAGAATCATATAGTATTCTGGCAAATAATTTTTTAGATCCACTTTCCACCTGAACACAAGCCGTTTGCAGTAGAGTGACATAATTATTTCTCAAAATTTTCGACTTATGAATAGATTGCATGACTGTTTCATTTTCAGGAATTTGGCTAACTTGTTTTAATTTTGAATCTTGATTTTCAACTAATTTTTTACATTTTGTTTGTGGGCAAAATAAGTGATTATGTTGTGTGCTTTGACATGTTTGACATGGCTGAATTTTTACTTTACAAGCTGACTGTAAGTGTTTAAAAAAGCATTTATAACAACGTCCGTCTTTCTTTAACTTAAATCTTTTTTGTTCATTGGATAAGATTTTGCATCCTAATCCAGTATGTGTATTAGAATTACAAAAAATGCAAACACCTTTAGTAACAGTATTTAATGCAACTGATGTCGGGAAATTATTTTTTACTTTAAATTTCTCTTTAGAATATTCAGCTTTCGAACGAAACGTTTCCTGACCTTTCAACGAAATTCCTGACACTAGATCTGCAGCCTCCCTAGATTCGATTTCAAACTTGATGAATTTCATTAATTCCCCTACATCACCCATTTTCTTAGGATCCCTTTTTCTGTGAAACTCTACCACTAAATTATGTGGCAATTGTTTTAACAAAATAGGACTTAATATATATCCAAATTTATCTGAAGCAATACCCATAGATTGCAAATTCCTAATACTGACTTCACTTTCATCATAAATATGTCTGAGACCCTTAATATTTGATGAAGATTTAACAGGTTCGATTTCTAATAATTTATTAACAAAACAACTAATTAACTGGTCTTATTTTCCGTATCTTTCTTTTAATAAGGTTAAACAAGATTTATAATTCTCTTCTTTTAAGGCAAAACCAGCTACTGATTTGTAAGCTTTAATTTACTTCTTATATTGGTTTTCGAATCAGATATAGCTTCCTCATACTCAAGTGACTTTTGAATTTCGTTTTCAAATTCCGTTGCATCATCTATTAATTCTTCAATTTTTTCATTTAAATTTTTAAGCTCATCTTGTTTTTCTTGCAAATTTATTAAATATTCAGACAGTTTAAATTTATCATTGTCACTTTGAGTATCAATACTTTCCATAAATCTATCGATAGAAGTAATTAATTTAGTGCATGAAGTTCGAGCAAGCTTACGTTTTGATTTTAACTTATCGACTTTTTCCATTTTAGAATAACAATAATAATAATAAAAAAGTTTTTACAGTACCTTTTATCCGAGCATAGTCCACGAGAAAAGAAAAAAGAAACTTCCAATTAATATTTTTTCCTATATATTCACATTGATGAACCATTCAGAACAATTTCTAAAGCGTATGAACATATTCTTGTATTCGCGGGTATTCGGCTCCATAAAAAATAATGATAATAATCATCAGCAGATACAGTCAGAAAGAACGTAATTTCGAAAGAAGAAACACAATAAATAATTCTGGTGAAGTGTGTCGATCATGATTTCACATTAAAAAGTCTTGTAGTCTTTTCTTATTTTATTTGACAACACAGTAAACACAAAAGTAAATTAATAAAGATTATTAGACTGAAAAAATATTAAATTTCAGGAGAGCCGCCAAGAAGCTCCATTTTTCACGATACAAATTATTCCAACTGACAAATACAAAACTGTTTTCTAATCGGTTCGAGGTTACGTCACATTACGTAACGCGCGCCGTGAGCATAACCCCGCCCACAGAACATGTGATCAAGGATTTCGTAACATCCTGCCCCACCATGAACACATGGGGGTTCATCAAAAATTTTCAAAAATATTACATCATACATATATAACATCATATATATATATAACATCAATACAAGTAACCTAGTTTTCAATCAACAAATAATACCTCAATTATCTAAATTGTATACAATTTTCAAATAAAAAATAATATTAAGGTATTCAAGTAAAAAATTTAACATAATATTATTCAAGATTAATATCTATTCCAAGTACAAGTTTTAAATTAAATTATAAAAGGTAAAATAATAATATATCCAAGATAAGATTCAAGAATGAAACCAAGTAAGTAAAACAAAACATTTTTAAAGTTTTGCCCAAGAGTTTTCAAGAAGACAGTCAACGTAACATCACATTACGTAACGCGCGCCGTGAGCATAACCCCGCCCACTGAACATGTGATCAAGGATTTCGTAACAGTGACATTATAAATATTATCATTTTTAGGGTTTCGTTCATCTCACGAAACCCTATTGCTCCCGCTCCGTTGTCTGTCTGTCACAGAGCCATTCTCGAAAACTATGTAACTTACAGAGTTGAAACTTGTGTATAAATCAGAATATCAGCTGTGAAGAGCTGAAAATATTTAAATTTGAAAAATTCGTATTATTTTAATAAATAGAGATAAAAAAAACAAAATTCTAACAGCCTTTTCCTATTAAATTGAAACATTTTTCGTTATAGCCGATGCCAAAAATTAAAAATCCACGAAGAAATTCTTTCTACAATAATTAATTTTCTATCAGACGATTTCCACGTGAAAAATGAAATGAAAAGTTTCACCAAATGAAAAAAAAGATTAATATGAAATAAAATTGATTGACGTCATAGTTGTAATAAAACGGAAAATGTCTAAGATTTCTCAATAATACAAGGAGTATGAGTATGTGTAAGTGCACAAAGCAGATTAATATCACGTCATTAGAGAATTATAACGAAAATCTGACGTCATATGGGAAGTTTAACTAATTTTTCAAATGTTTGAGAATAATACAAAGCGAGTATCAATATAAGTAATAGAGAATAGTAAATATATCAGTTTGAGAAACATATTGGACCATGATAAAAATCCGATTATGGAAATATTCGCATATTTTAACATTTTGAAGGTGTACAACATGTTTAATTTTGAAATTATTTTTTTTAAATATCGCATTTAGTCCGCATGGCAGATACTGTTATGACAGAGAGAATAGTAATAGAGAATAGTAAATATATGAGTTTGAGGTTTGAGAAACATATTGAATCGTGATAAAAATCCAATTATGGAGATATTCGCATATTTTAACATTTTGAAGGTGTACAATCTGTTTAATTTTGAAATTATTTTTTTAAATATTGCATTCAGTCCGTATTATGGATATTAGTATGACAGAATATAATAGCGGGCTTGGCTCGCTATCCTGCTGGTTTAGATATTCGAAAAAATGAAAAATAGACCAGTAAATTTTTACTTTATAAAAAAAACATGAATTTTTTTTTTTTTGCTAAATGAAGTTTGTTTGAATTTATTAAAGAAAGGATAAAGTGTTTTGAAAGGACTATTAAACGAAACCCTTTAAGCAATCTTCGATCACACTTACCCACTTGTTTAAATATGTTAATGCCATTCAATCCATAGCTAAAAACTGAGTTCTCATCATGTGACTGCTCTTTACAACATTTCCCCATCATTCCTCTAAAAAATAAATTTAACCCATTCTCTGTTGATCATTCCAAAATCCACTGTGTTCTTAAATAATTTTTTTCTCTTATAAAAATAAACAAATGGATCAACATTTTTGTTTAAAACTATAATTTTGTTTTAACTAACTTATTATTTGGTTACTATTCGTATCAAAAAATTTTATATTAATTTTATATTAATTTTTTTTTTATTACTTTTTGACTTTTTGCAAAAAATACAACATGCTAAGTGCTTTGAAACATATCATAAATAATTTAAATATATATATTTTTTTAATTTCTATGAATTTTTATTTATTTTGGAAATAATTCAAAAGTGGTTTAATCCATTGTATGTCATATTTTAGTTTTGCTGTTTTATCAATATCTGATTACATCCAGTGTTGGGTATGAGCGCGCTCATTGAACGAAAACTCGCGAACTTAGTTCACTTTCTGTGAACGTGAGTTGAACTTGACTCACTTTTTGATAAACGAACGTGAGCTGAACGAAAACTCAAAAAATCTCTGAGTTTGAACGAAATTTACAACTCAAACTCATTTTTTTTTCATAATGTATTTAAAATTTTTCCAGCCATTAAGAACACGTTTTTCCCATTCAAATGCCATTTAGAGGCCTTACACGGACTCGGGACAGGTCGATTCTGATCATCAGTTTTTCTGGGTCGTGCCCGAGTCTTTCTTTCTCAGAAGACTCGGGCCGGGCCGAACCGGGCTTATTTCTGAGACTGTGCTTTATTCTTCCTAGATGTGTGCACCGACCGAAATTTTCTGGCATGGTCACAACAAATATGCTTGTATGAAAATCATTGACCCGTCCCTGTCTGATTCGTGCAAAAATCTGTTTAACGAACAACCTCTTGGGTAAAAAATTTTGCCGAAAATACATATATTTTTAAATTACCATTATTCTACAATTAAAATTCCCTTTAAAGAATAATACATATACATTTCTAGGGAAGGGGGGATATACAGCACTGTAAAACCTGTTATAAGAATCTGTGTATAACGAAATCCTGTTTTAAACGGAACAATTTCTTGATCGGTGCAAAATGGATATAATAATCTTAACGTCTGAAAATAAATAATACTTTGCAAGAGACGACAGATCTCGTGAAAAAGGAACTAAACTATAACGATTTTTTTTCCTCTCCTATCTGATTCCGTCTTAGAAGGTTTCAGATTTTTAAGTCTCTAAGCCGTGTAAATGGATTAATAGTATTAATAAATAGAGATTCATTAAAAAATCAATATAGTTTACAATAAGATATATAGAAAAAAATTTAGTAGAAACAGTAATTTGAAATGGAGGTCCCTGTACTATGCAGTCTATGGTAGAGCTCTGCACGGGCCGAAATTTCAAGGCACGGGCCCGGCCATCTCCATAGAAGAAAAATTCAGCCCTGCTCTGTCCGGTATAAAAATTATTGGCCCGACCCGGCCCGGTATAACAGCTAAAAGTTCGGCCGGAAACCGGCCCAGCCTGAATGAATTCTACAAAAGATTGATTTGTTTGAAAACTGGCTCTGAAAGCTGGCTTTAGTACTGTGTATACCAGTGTTGGGACTTTTTGAAAAATCAGTGGTAAGTTGAATTAAACTAAAAATATCCGCGAGTTTGAATGAAAATTACAACTAAAACTCATTCAATTTTTTTCGTAAATTTCTTTCAAATTTTTTGCGTCGTTAAGAAGATATTTTGTCCTTTCAAATGCTTTTTAGAAGCTTATACGAGACCAGGGCGGGTCGGTCTTGTCATTACTCTTTCTGGACTGGGTCCGGGATTTACTTTTTCTGCAGGCTCAGGTGGGCCGAGCAAGACTATTTTTCAAGGTCTAGCCGGGCCTGTACTTCATTCTTCCAAGATGTCTGCACGGGACAAAATTTTCAGGCCCCGTCCCGACACAGATCGTATGAAAATCATTAGCTTGTCCCGTGCATCTTTAAAATGAGGCCCGGCCAAGCAATTTTTGTAAAAAATGAATGTATTTTTAAATCGCCGTTATTCTACAATTAAATTTTTTTTGGGAAAAATAGTACATACATTTCGAGGGAAAAATATTAAAGTACAATAATACCTGTGAAAAGCAACCTGTCTATGACGAAATCTTGTCTTAAACGTTAAATATGTTGTTCTGTGAATTATCTTTATAAAACTTTGCACTAGCATTATATATTGAAAATTTGTACTTTGTAAAGTTTTATCACGAAAGCTGTGATGGATTTTATGCCCCTGTTTCGAGGGGCAAAGGAAGCAAATAAAAAAAAAATCATCTGAACTCATGTGTATATTTTTAGAAAATATCTTTATCCCTTCTTATTATAAAGACTTATAATTTTTTCATAAAGCCATAATAGATTTCGAGATGTGTTTTAAGCCCCTACCCCCAGAAATACAAGGGGTATCGGACGCAAGAAATGTGCAGATGCTGTCTATCAGAAACTGTGAAATTGAATATCTTTGTCTTTTTTATATAAATTTGAAAGCTCGTTCAAAAACTGCTGTCAAATTTGGCGTTTTGAACCGAATTTTCTGACGTGAAAGCCTGATAAAGGTCGTCATGAAACAGCAACTCTTATAACACAAAAGGTAATATATCAATCGAAAATTGGAGTTTCTTATTGTTGAACGGGGAAAACTATTTTTATTTATTTCAGAATCGTCTTAAAACGCCACTTTTAAGTGATTGTTTTTATCTCTATCTCTCTCTCTCTGTCTATAAACGCGAAATACATTTTGCTCGTGAATTTGAGTTTAAATTACAGCATAAATTCCGATTCACTCAATTTGGAAAATTATCCCATTCTTAAAAAAGACTTTTCCTTTACACAAGGGCACCGTCAAATTCAGTGCTATAGAATCGAGAAAGGCGTCTCTACTCGTACAAGGGGTATCTTCCTAAAGTTCTGAGAAGAGCGGGAGAATGAATAGCCAACAGTCAGTACGCTAAACAGGGCTAGAAGAAAGATCTTATCTCGAGCCCATTGTATCACTTCCCTGAGGATACATTTGTACCCCGTGGACAGAGATGCTTCAATTTAGGAATATACGCCTGACCATATAGAAACTGAAGGTCATAAACCATAATAGGTTTCTCATAAACTTTTATCTTTTAACCAGGCTTTGACTCTAGACTTCTACTAATTCTGCTTGACAGGAGTAAAATATTGCTTGTGTTTCAATGTAAGAAACAGCATGCACAATTTTACATAGGAATGAGCAAGAAGAAATTGAGTGCCTTTTTTTAACAAAAGAAACCTGAAAGAACTTTCTTATTTTTATCGAGTTATTAAAAAGTTTGTCTTTAATTATAGTGAAATTATATTAGGTAGTGCATTTAATTATAAATTTTATTTTCCAAAAGAAAGTGGAAAATGCAAAATAAAAAATGCTTTCAGTAATTCAATAAAGCTTCAAAATAACTAAAAAAAAATACTTAATTGCTAAAAAGTATAAAATAAAAACTTTATAAACAGTAAAATAAGTTTTATTAAACTGTTGACATGTTTCGGCACTGTCAGAGCCAGTTTTAAAACAAATAAATTTACAAAAAACGTGCAAATTTTATTGATTCATATGCAAAAAGAAAAGGGCCTTTTTTTTAAATTTCAGACATATAATTTTTATCAGCGCTCGTGCAAACAAAATTCAGTGGAAAGGGAACAACAATTTTGGAATAAATGTGTTTGCTGTAATCCGCAGTCCAGGCTAGTTTTAGATAGATTTGGTAAGAAATACTACCTATTACATTCTCCCCTAAGTTGGAATTTTTGAAATTTTTTTCTATATCTACGCTGATCATGACTCCTAGAACCCAAAACACCCCCAGTTCAAAACTTTATCTATCTATCTATCTATGTCACTTTTTTATGGACACGATAACTGCAATAATTCTGCACAAATCTCTTCCAAACTGATACATAAAATAAAGGGGCATAAAATCTCGGTCAAGTTCGTTAATGGGCAAAATCGAATCAATGGGGGAGGGGGGGGGGGCTTTTTGTGAAAACAAAAAAACCCCCATAATTTCATAATTATGAAACGTATCGAATCCGTTTAAAGTTATTATTACTTCTAGGAAAGGGCCAAAAATTTATGTATGACAGATTTTTGATTTCATTAAAAATGCCCCCAAGGAGGGGAAGGGTAATAGGGGGTTTCAGAAGAAAAAAATTCATAACTTCGTCAATTCCCTAGATATCAAATCCGCTTAAATTATTATAAATCTTCTTAATATTATCTACAAATTTTATACTGACAAGTTTTTTGTAGGACCAACTCTTACGGTAAAAAAAGAAAAAAAAATTCCCTGCTAGCTCCACCTACAGACAGAGGTATATTTCAAAGTGGGTGGTCCCAACTGCCACATCATGGCAAATAGGTCTTTCTTCTGCAATTCCCAATAAACAGATGCCCCACGGTCTCCGTCTTCGAAATTTACCTGTGCATGTTGGCCGAGCCGTCAGGGATTTTTTTTAAACGGAGAACATAAACATGAAATAAATAAACTAGGAATTATTTTAGAAATTTTCTTACAAGGCAGTTTTGTTTTAAACATATAAACACACTAGAGCATTTCAGAGATTTTAACATTTAATAAATATTGAATATTGAAAAATAAGTTTCTACCAGTGTATTTCAAAATCGGAAAATGAAACAGCTCATTTTTTTAATGCGTCTTACCGTATAACATAAATTTGAAACGCATGAATATAAAAATAAATAAATAAAATAAAAATTTTCTTTTCTGGGATTAAGCGTAGGAGAAGCACATATATCTTGACAAAAGCATTTTTGTTATTTCTCTGTGTGTTTAATCATTTTAAGTTACTTAGGATGAATAAAGCTTACCCTTCTTTTAACAAATTAGAGACGAATAAAATTTAATTTAATTTCAACATACAGATATATTCTTTCCGAGACGGTGTCTATACTTAATTATATATGTAAAATAATCAATGAAAACTAATGATATAATTCTAATTCACAATCCCCTTTTTGAATAAATGAAAAAGTATAAAAAACAAAATAATAAAAATAAATTTTTAGTACCATTGAACGATTGAAAATATATCTTTCATGTTCGTTAGATTTAAACTTTATTTTTCTTTCGTTTTATATACAATTATTTCATAAAAATTTAAATTTTTAAAGAAAAAATACGCCAAATTATCATGCAGATGCAACGCATAAAAAAAAAATACATCGAATTATAGATGTATGCACGGGACGAAATTTTCAGGCCGAGCGCGACCAAGACAATCCGTAGACAATTTTTCTTTTGGCCCGGTAGAAAAGTTCAAAGTTTGGCCAGAAGTGCTCCGAGCACAACTCGGCCCGTTGAAAAAAGTCATTGATCCAGGTACAAAAATTAAAACTTCGGTCCAGTCTGCACAAAACATTAATTGGCTCAGCTGTTCTCAACTAAGCTCGACCTGGCTGAACATAGATTTTTACGCCTATAAGGTGTGTCTTCTAAGAGAAGTCCTAACTAAAAATACTTATTTTACCTTTTATATCATGTTTATATTCTTCATTTAAAAAACGGGTTCTGAGGTGTGATATTTATTTTTTAAATGCATCTGATTATATGTAACTAGCACAGTTACCATTAATATTGTTAATCCACATTCTATGGCTTGGAGATTTAAAAATAAAAATTCTATAAAATAAAATCTTCTAAGGCGTAATTGCATGGGAAAGAAGAAAAATCCGTCATGGACTGGTTCCCCTATGAGCAAGTTCATCGTCTGTTGTAAATGCATTACATTCTTTTCACAAGTACTGTTATCCTCATTTTACACAGATCAGGGCTGTCCAACCTGGCGCCCGCTATTCACCAGAAAAGTCTTACAGAAACATTTTCCTTATATATTCGGAGATTGAATAAGGCAAATATTTCTATAAGCATTTTCTGGTGAATAGCGGGCGCCAGGTTGGACAGCGCTGACATAGATCAACGTTTTGTTTTATTTTGTTAAACACGGGATTCCGTCATAGGCAGGTTCTTTTTCTCAGGTTTTACCGTATTTTAATTTTATTGCCTAGAAATTTATCTACCCATCTTTAAAAAAAATAATAAAAATAAATAACTATACCAATTTTAATTGTGGAATAATAGCGATTTAAAAATACGTGCATTTTTTGAAGAAAAAAAAATGAGCAGAGCCAAATTTTACTGATATTTTTACTGGACAGGCCAATGATTTTCATATGAGCTGGGACTGAAAATTTCTGCATGTTCAGACCTCAAGAAGACTGCAGTCCAGCCCCGACGTGGCCCAGAAAATAAATTTAGTCCCGGCCCATCTGGGTCCGAACCTCAAGAAAAAAGTAATCCCCAAACCAAGCTCGGACCGAGTGTCAGGGAGGAAAATTGGGTCGGGCCCATGAAGACCCTTACATCGAATAACCAAAAGATTAGTTCACAAAATTATGTAAATTTGAACGATAAAAATCTAATTTATTAAAAAAAAAAAAAAAAAAAAAAAAAAAAAAAAAAAAAAAAAAAACGAGTTTTTAGTGAACTTCGTTCACTTTTATAGATGAATTTGAGTTGAGCGAGTTCGTTTAAAAAATTTTGAGTTTGAACGTGAACTTGGCTCATTTTTGAGAAATTGAACTTGAGTTTGAACTGTTCATTTTTTTCGTGAGCGTGCCCAACACTGATTACATCTATTATTTTTATATATACTACTAGGGGGCTCTGCCCCCTACGAGCTACGCTCCCCAACCCCCGTTCTGACACAGCATGATTTAAAAACACTCTGATTTGATCAACTCTAAAACGATTACGAAAGATTGTATTATAATTAAACGACCAGTGGCGATCGGCTGTAACCGGGTTTCCATTCATTTTCCTTTGACTGAGGGATTTTAAGTTCGAATCAACTGCTGTTGAAACAGCTAACAACTGTTTTCCTGATTGATTAAATAAGGTCAATTAAAGATTTAAAAATCAACTTGTGTGAAATGGTTAAGTAAACAATGTCGCTGTATCGGAGAATTTTATAACGATGCTATAGAAAATTGGTTACTTCTCCATTATCCCGTCAACTGCTTTCTATAAAAAGAAAAGAACTGTCGCCAAAATATATCATTCAATGCCAAACGTGCATGATCGTGGTGTCGCATTCAGTTGACATCAAATGCGTTACACGTATTAGTTATTTCATCGAGGGATTTTTAATTCAACGTTTGTCTTTTTGATACTTCTTCATTACCCCGTCGATCAATTTTCATTTAAAAAAAAAAAAAAACTATCGCCAAACTGTAACGCCAAATAAACAAATAGCAGAATTTGGCCATTGGAATAGAAAATAAATAAAAATAAAATAAACAAATAAATAAAATACAAGAAATTCAGAAAAACCCCACTCACCAAAGTGTCAACTATTAGTAAGTTTAAACAATAAAATTTACAATATATTATTGAAAATGTGACGTCAGTTGAAACTGATCTGTATGTAACTGTTCATCGAAACATTTTTCAAGGCATTTTCTTCTTTAATATCTTGGCACTGCCGTTTAAGGATGCAATTGTTACTTTAATTAATGAAATAATTAGTAAATTAGTGAAACATAATGAAAAATATATGTATACTAGGGGGCCTACCCCCTGCGAGCTACGCTCGCACCCCCGCTTAGTCTTCGAGGCCTCTAAAACATGACAGCGTGCTTTGTTTTAAAAATATTGGTAAATCTGTAATTGGGGTCCCATGCTTCTAACGTTTTAATGGGTCATTTTTTGATTATCATGGCCTCATACACAGCTGTTGCGACAACGGACGACTATTTTCGGAATTGATAAGTAAAATCAATTGCAACTTGAAAACCAGCTTGTATAAAATGGTTAGGTTTAAATTGTGGCAAACTGTCGGACTTTTATAACAACGATCTGTATTCTATTCTTCCTTTGCGTTTAAGGATGAGAAAAATTCCATCTGTTTGTGAGTAACATTAAGAACCACGGTATTAAAAAGTACTATGTTATAGACATTTTCAGCAACAGATTTTAATTTTCTCTCTATTTTAGTGCACCATCATGCATATTTTCATGTTATTTTAAATATGAAAATTTATTTTAATTAATATGTATATACGAATTTTCTAATAATTATTTATCATACAATATTAATTAAATATTTTGTGCATGCATGCCTGCATTTATTCGGCATCAATTGATGAGATATTTAAACAAATTTGCTATCCGCGATAATTTTACACCATGTTGAATATTGTCCATAAGAAAATCGGGTACTTTTCCAGTATAGGATCCTTTGCTTTTAGGTTTGGCGTATTTCGAGCTTCAAAAAGGGATAGATTCGTTAATATACATAGATTTGTTGCCAAAAGTTATGAAAACAAACCCAATGAACTTTTGGTACTGTTCTAATATAGGGGTCTTGACGATTTTTTAAAAAGCTTGGCGCAATTCGGGCATCAGAAAGTGAGATTTGCTGCCAAATGACATAAACAGCCATGGAAACAAATTCGACGATTTTTTTGTTTATATGCGTATTTTAATTATACGTATATTATTATTGTTTTTTTCTATACAAATTACTTCTGATTATATATAAAATAGGATAAATGACATTCTACGCTAAACAAATTGTATAAATATTGAAAAAATGCTTCTGTATACGAAATGACAAAGTTAATAGGTTGACAGAAAGTATGTTGCCAAATTTCCTTTTCTGCCAAGGCTATTTTCTCTGTTTCGTCAAGGCTTTGTTATTTATGTGTAAACATATAATTCATTATTAAAAAAGTAATGCTACTGAAATATTCATTTGTTTTAAACTTTAATAGCATTTCTCTAATGTATAGGGAGCATTTTTTTCCTTGCTGCCAATAAAAGAGAGAAAGGAATAAATGTCATTTTACCATAATTGATGTCATATTCTCATTAAAATTGGAAAGAAAACCAAGCAGGATATTTTATTCTCCTTCCGTTCAGTTGGACAATTATTATTTTATATATTCGTTTCAAATATCCGAATTAGTGATTTTATAAATTCGTTTAATTAAATTTTACAAAAAAATAACAAAATGATATCAATAAATAATAAGAAATAAATAAGTATTGCACTAATTACTATGAATTCCTCCCCCCCCCTTTCTTTTGCGTTTACATAAATGACGTCATTTGGACGAATGTATTCAAAATATTTTCAGTTTATAAATTAAATTAAATGCTGACAGACGATTGAATCCTGACGATAGAAATGTGATTTTTTTTTTTTCAAATTTTCCTGAAAAACATAATTTAATCACAATCTTGTCTTCATTATCGATTGAAATAAAAGATAAATTCAATTTCAATTTGAAAATGACGAATAAAAAGAAATCAATAATCCCTATCGGGATCCTTTTCAATTTTTTCCCTTTCTTGCCACAAAAAACTGAGTAATTAGTTGCCATCCTTACAGAAATGTCATTAAAATTAGAAAAAAATTAATATCTCGAAAACTAATTCC
Source organism: Maratus michaelseni (assembly GCA_963931845.1). Lineage (NCBI taxonomy): Eukaryota > Metazoa > Arthropoda > Arachnida > Araneae > Salticidae > Maratus > Maratus michaelseni. Next base: position 25,105,531 of record OZ007591.1, read on the forward strand.
AATTTCAAAATTCTATTACCAGTTTTGACATCCGCGGATTTTTATGGGCAATTGGTATTAATTTCACCATCAAGCGTTTAATATTTTATTAAAAATAGCCCTGAAACATAATCAGTCGTTTAATCAGTCGTTTCATAAAATCGTTTCATAAATTCGTTTCATAAAATCGTTTCACAAATTCGTTTCATTAGGATTTTATATATATAGGGTAGATGTCGAATTAAAAACCACTTGATGCTTAACAAACACATGTAATGCCTCTGACGTCAAGTGAATGTGACGCCACATTCATGCATTTTTGGTGTTAAATCCTATAGTTTGGTGATAGTTTTTTGTTATGAAAGGGGGTTGACGGGATAAAGTAGAAGTACCATATTGTTAATGCTATTTTAACAATTTATTAGTTAGTTTGGTATTTTAAAGGTAATTATTAAATGTAAAAATGTAGTTTTTAATTGAAAGGAAATATTATTTACGCTATTTTAAAATTTGCAATAATAGGTAAAAGATTTGTAGAAATAAATTAATCTCACGCGTAAATATAATTTTTAATTGAAATTGCTTAGAAATATTGTTATTTGAGCATTTTAAACATGACGTACGTTTCCCTACTTAATGCTTTGAAAATGCGTAATAATTTAATATTTTCTCTTTTTAATATTCACGCGCAAGTATATTTTTTATTATGCAATTTTCTACATTTACTGCTTTTAACACGTGATCATTTAATTATTATTTTAAAGTTTTATTTCTGTTTTTAATAGTCGCGTGTAAATACATTTCTTAATTGAAAGGGAATATTATTATGTCTGCTATTTTACAAATTGGCAACAATTCAAATAATGGATTTTATGAAATATGAAATAAAAGTCCATCAAAATAATGAAAATTTTGAATAAAAAATTGAAATATAACCTCAAAAAATTACTCAAATTAAAAAAATAATTGCAGTCTGCACACCGCAAGTTTGTCAGCTATATCCTTATGAATTATGGTTAAATTCGTGTGCATAGTTTTCGTTCCTATAAAACTTTTTTGAGAAAACTTTTTTGACCAACTTTAATATTAAATATCTCTTAAAATAATTCTTCGATTTAAAAACTGTCTGCTTCAGCGTGTTTATCAAACATTTCTTTATAAAACCACCAATTTTTAAATTTTTATTTGCAATAGTTTTTTGGCTATTGGTCCAGAAAGACTTCAAGACACAAAATCTTTATTGACAGCGGCTGCTGCTGCAGTGGTTACTTTTTTTTAATATAGAGAGATATATATGTAATAAATATTGTTAATGGTGTTTTTTGTCACCATTTTATAATTCTCAAACTAATAAAGCTAATATTTTTTTTCTCTTTGTAGTGTTATTGGCAGTATGACATATTTCATAATACAGGGGGATTCATAAGTAAGTATACAACTTCCAGATGCTGTCAAACAGAAACAGTTTAAGGCACGTTCCCCAAATGCAAGCCGTAAGGTAAGTGTACTCACAAAGATTTTTTTTTTTTTTTTTTTTTTTTTTTACCGCTGCTGTGCAAAGTGACATAGGCGATAGCTAGCGTGTTACACGAATATCAGTAGAAATGGCTGCGTTTGCCGCAGACAAGGCATTTTGTGTTCTTGAACTGAGCAAAACGGAATCTGTCACCATTGTATAACGGCCTTTTCGAATACGATTTGGAGAATAACCTCTAACCATAGCAACAGTCACAGATGCTCTATTTGTGCACAATGGCGGATCTAAGGGAAGGGCGATGGGGCGATCGCCCCCCCCCCCCCTTGAGCTAAAAAGGGGTCGGTAAACTGACATTAGAGTCCTCCACAGAAAAAGGTCTCTGGCGAAGCACGGTCCATACCGCGGGTCGGTATCGGTACCAGATCTTATTTTTTTCTGGAGACTTGGATCTGGACCAGGCCTCGCTTTTTCTAGAGACGGGCCGGACCAGACTTCTTTTTTTTTTTCGGTTCGAGCCTGGCTTAGATTTCATTTTTTCTAGAGGTCTGCACGGGCCGAAATTTTCAGGCCTGGGCTGTGCGAGAAACAGTCTCGCCCAAAAAAAATCCCGGACACAAAACTCGGACCTTGTCTGTTCTCCACTCTTTCCTGGGCAGGTATTCCTTTTTTCTGTAGACTCGAGCCGGGCCAGGCTAGATTTTTTTTTTCTGGGACGAGTTTGGCATGGAATTAATTCTTCCTAGAGATCTGCACGAGCCAAAATTTCCAGACCTGGGTCCAACCGTTGCCATCGAGACAGTGTGTTTCTCGATGGCAGTGGTCCAACCCGGTATAAAAGCTAAGAATTCGGCCCCTGTCTGACTCGACCCTTATAGAAACCATTATTGGCTCGTGCATACATACCTCTAAATTCTCCCCCCCCCCCCCCCGAGTCTATATTCGGGTGGCATTTTTTACTGTCTTCTATCTTTACAAGAACAAAGTATTGGATTGGTAAACATTTTCGACGTATTTCTACAATTTAGGAGGTCCTGAACACGAATTGACTGTTCTTAGAAAAGGTCTGTTCATGTGTCTGTCTATGTGATACAAATTTTGTGGGCGTTCTATATCGAGAACTAATGCGCGGAATTTAATGAAAATTCATATTCAGTTAGATCTTGACATAAATTGGTGCTGATGAGGTTTTGGTTTAAATTACTCAACAGGTGGTGCTGTTATGCTGCATTTTTCGTGATTTCCGCGATAGCTATATCTCAAGAATTAACGCACGGAATTTTAAACTTTAAATTATGTTTGACCTTGGCATAAATAGATCTTTATTAGAATTGGGTGTATACCGCCCAACAGATGTCGCCACTATTATCTGTTTTTCACGATTTCCGCGTTAGCTATACCTCAAGAACGATTAGATTGTCATTTAATTTTTATTGCAGACGATTTGATTTATATAGAAGAAAGTCTTGTGATAGTCACAACTTACTAGTATTTATTTGATTTCGTAAAAATTGTAGTGTTGTGCATTTTTTTTAGAAATTTAATTTGGTTTAATAAATCAAAGAGATATATTTTTAACTAGTCGGATGTGCCAATTCCAAAACTTTTTTCTATCTCATACATTTTAATACTTCAAAATTCGCTATCACAGAATTATGTTTTACGCCAGCTGCTCGCGAAGCGCCGAGTTACCTTCGCTGCATGAACAACCTATGTTAAACTACGAAAAATTGCACAAAAATCGCTATCACGATGCCCACTTCTGAGTGAATATGCCTAAATTCAATTAGGACCCTGCTGGCCATAGTCGAAAACTTATAAATAAAATTTGGTTCAATTCTATGCATAACTTCATACACTTTCCAATGATACAATAATGAAAATACCACAAAAATCACTGTTACAGAGTCCGGCGGAATATCCCCAAATTTAAGTGCGACCTGCTAGCAGTGATGCAGCCAAGGGGGGGGGGGGGGGTTAAAACACCCCCCAGAGCTAAAAAAATTACTATAATTGCCACTTATATGAATCAAAACTACTAAAGTTAAAATTAAGTTTTTTGGCTTTTCCGCCTTGGCAGAATCCACCGCTTTTTTTAATCAGTTCTGTTTTTAATCAATAATTTTTTAAATTCTATTCAACAATGTGATTCAATTAAATTGCGAAAATTCTACTTAAAACTGTGAAAGCGCATATTACACGCATAGGTTATGTCAAAACTTGATTTTTGGACTGCGTCACTTTGTCGAGACATCTTATAGTATACAAGATGCATGGGCCATATACTCTCACACAGACGCTTTGAGTTATATAGTATACAGTGGTATGTTTCTTAATTGCATTTCTGTCTTTGTTCTACGTTTGAAACAATAACAGATCATCGAATTCCAGAGAAAAAAAAAAAAACATACACTTTGTAAGTTTCTCTCAGTTTCAAGCGGCTTTTTTTTGCGTTTTTTGCTCTCAGTTATATCTAAGACCAAGCAATGTGCGTACCCAGGAAAAAAATCTTTGCAAAAGTAAGAATTTAAAAAAGTACTTAAAGTCATAAAAAGCTATTTTTCGATTATGAGCAGATTTTTGCAATCAGTGTTTCTTTCGAATCATTTGTTTCGTAGTTGGTCTGTACACAAATTTAAAGACTATATTTCATTTGTTGGTAATGTAGCAACGACGTCTTGCTTATGATGGAGATTCATGTATTTATCGTTAAAATTTTATAAATTAGTTGTGGTTCCTCTTTTAGCTATTTTTAATTGTATCGCGCTTCTGTGAAAAGAAAATCTCTTTCCTTTCTATTTAAAATTCAACAATTCTTAAACTCTTTTATCGCAGCTTGAAGTGATCCTTTCTCAATTAATATACATGTCTAAATTCTTTCTGTCGTATGTGCTTGCGGTTTTCATATGAGAAATGAAATCATTTTCAGTTTGGCATCTGCGTGCTTTCCTAAAGCATACATTTTGGATCACAGAATAAATAAAGAAAGATAAAATGCAACGTCTATTTCTCGATACATCTGCATGCTAAAATTCCTGCAGATGTTAAGTTCGGAAAGTTAGTTTTCTGTTGTTATAAAGATGCTGATATATGGTAATCTGGTTTGGCGGTTTGCGTTCAAAAAAATTAGAATGTGCTTCTCCCTAACGAATTTTCTTCTGTACCCTATGGGTCGACGCGGATAAATTTGTGGCATCTCAAAAAAAGGCATTCAATTTTGAGTTTTCATGATGTGAAGATATAGACGTTCCGAGTGCTGGTGGACCGCCTCATTTTTTCAATTATCTTTCTTCAAATAAAATATTTTTTTTCATGGAAGCCTCAAGTCTCAGATATGTTTCTTCACAGGATGAGAGCCTTCGGGTTCTTGCTTATAGCGTATATGTATGAGCTCCGGTACTCTCTTTTCCTAGAATTTAAGACCTGCCTGTGAGTATGGATTTTGAAAAAAAAAAAAAAAAAAAGGCGTTAAATGCATTTTTTTTAGAAAAATACTATCTATAATTACGCACAATTTTAAGCTAACCATGTATTAATTTAAATTGATCAGCAATATATTAGTTATGCATTGATTTACACTTATTACATTTTAACGAATGCATGTCATTAAAATTATACTAGCTGACCCGTCCGGCGGTGCCTGGGCTCATGATAATTACCTCAAATTTGTATGATTATATATCTTATATAAATTTTATATTTTTAAATGAAATTTTCACTAAAAAATATTGATTATTAGACAGAAAAGCATTTTTAAAAGACACCTTCTTGACCTAGTTTTTCTATCTAGCCACCAAGTTATTTAACCCGATTTTTTTTTATTATTATAATTTTTTGTACAAATATTGACCTAAGAAATGACCATAAATGGTATTTTTTCTCATTTTCGGCATTTTTAATTAGGTAAAAATAAGTTTAACAAATGCAAATTTTAAATTAATGAAAAATAATTATATGACTGACTTCGACACGAAAATAGGCAGAAATTGTTTTCCTGCTTCACTGTTTCATCCATGCCCCCCTCATCAGATATAGATTTTTCAGCACTCACTTATCCAGACATTTGAAACCTTCGGCAATCAGCATTTCCTGAACATACCGGTTAATACAGCCTTTACATTTTTTTTCATAGATAAATAATTTTGATAAATTTCATTAGAAAACTTTGTTTATACCATCTTTTTAAATGATGTAACTGTTCTAAACTATGTAACTAATAATCCTACAATAGGCTTATTATTTTTCTCAATTAATTGATAAAAAACTTTTGTGCTTTTGAAAATTAGTGACTTCGGAGGGGAGCAGGTTATATTTTTTTACTGTTAACTAGAATTTTTTTACTGGCTACCAGATTTTATCAAATTTGCAAAGCCATGGTTATAAATATAATGGTTTTACAGACCGTGGAAAAATATTGATATCTAGCTGTAAAAAAAAATGCTTTCTTCTCACGTCTTTTTTTTTTTTTTTTTTTTTTTTTTTTTGCGACGTGTCCTTTAAAATAACAACACAAAAAAGTTACTGTCCGAAATCTCTGAAATTTTATTCGATTGCAAATATAACTGTATCCAAGCCCTCTTTAAAATTCCGTGAAAAAAGTCTAAGTCTTTGACTAAAGTCGAAGAGAACAGAGTTACGTCAAAAAAGACTAAGTCACATTTAATACTAAAAACATGAGCCGACGCCGAGCAAACCCACATCAAAATACCCAACTTTCTTTTTGCATTGTCATCGAAAAATTCTCAGATTTTTTTAAATACTTTTATTCATCAGAACGTTTCCAAATTTTTGTAGGCGCTGTAATTTTGATCTTCCAAGATGCTTTTAATGGATTGTGTCGAAATACAGACGTTTAGTTACTTTTAGCATAGAAAAAAGATCGTCTTCGAAAGGCCCGATATGACGTGAGGTTCTAAATAAATCGTAATTTAGAATGCTTTCAACTGTTTCACACCTTTAAATTTACCATTTATAATAAATTCTTTATGCCAAGCATTTCCATCTTAAAAGTAATCTCTATACTAAATTTCAAGTTTCTAACACTAACAGTTTCAACTAAATCATAATTTAGAACACTTTTAGAAAGTTTTCAGCTCATTTCGTCCTTTTAAATTTTTAAATGTTTTTAAAAATGTTATAAGGAAGCATTTACTACATAAAAGTAATCATCATGTCAAATTCCAAGTTTTCATACCAATTGTGTCACATAAATCGCAATTTTAGAATGCTTCTTACTCTTGCATTCTTTTAAATTTCGAATTGAAAAAATAAATTCTGGGGAGCATTTACGTCTTTTAAGTAACATCCATATAAAATTTCAAGACTATAGCCCTAAAAGTTCTAAATGACTTGTTACATTTGGCAAAAAGCAAGGTAAGTAAGTCTATTGAAAATTTTGTTAAAATTGCTTCATTATTATTAAAGTTAGGAATAAGAATTCGTGATTCTCTTGTAATGAAACCTTGTGTATTTTTGATTGAACAAATGGATTCCAACTCTGTTATTTTCTATGTAAAAATTATTTTCTGCAGTGTGTTCTTCCATCTTTAAGTTTTCCCCTCATCATTTTTAAACACTTTAAAAAAATCTAAATAGTTTTGTGTTATTTCATTGGTGCATTTTATAGTTTGTAACTCTAATATTGTAAACGCTGTTTAAATGAATCATAACCAACTTAATTGCGGAGAAAAGCATTATGATTTCATTCATTTAAAAGACTGATTCCATTAACCGATGATTCATATAACCGGCGACCATCTTTATTATAAACTCAACCCCCCCCCCCCCCCTAGATCCGAATTCTGGCTACGCCACTGCCTGCTAGATGTAGTCAAAAGCCTATAAATGAAATTTGGTTTAATTCTATGCATAATATCATTTCTCTGTCCTTATTCGTTGCTTTCACTTTTCTTCTTAGTCTGTCTAGCGCCGGCAATTTTCGTGCTACAGGTACCGTTCCAACGCTTTTTATGGCTTTTCAGTATGAAGATCACATTCCAATAACAAAAAGTAGGTGTTGCCATTTGAAATTTTCAAAATTTTGTCGGACACACGGACGGAATGACATTTTGTAAAAACATGTTTTTCGTGATCTTTTTCGGTGTAAATTCGTCGAAAACCGGAAGTCGAAATAAATTTCAATTACAATTCTTTCTTCAGTTATAAAAAAACTATCACACCGTTCACAGAAACTGACTGAAATTTTGGTTTTCAATATTTTGAGGTATGCTCTCAAGAATCGTATGAAAAACAACAGTTAAACTCTAACAGTTACGGTTACAGTGACAAAATTTTGAAATTTTCAAATAGCAACACCTTTTTTTTTTTTTTTTTGAATGTGATCTTTATAGTGAAAAACCATAAAAAGTGTTGAAACGGTACCTGTAACACGAAAATTGCCGGCGCTAGAGAGACTAAGAAGAAAAGTGAAAACAACCAATAAAGACAGAGAAGCAACAGAAAGTAAAACATTTTATTATTCAGTGTTATCCACCATCTGCCGCATGCAACGTGTCTTCGTGTGTGACGTGGAAAATTTGTGAAACACAATAAAATGTTTTGTTTTCTGTTGATTCTCTGTCCTTATTCGTTGTTTTCACTTTTCTTCTTAGTCTGTCTAGCGCCGGCAATTTTCGTGCTACAGGTACCGTTCCAACGATTTTTATGGCTTTTCACTATGAAGATCACATTCCAATAAAAAAAAAAATTAGGTGTTGCCATTTAAAATTTTCAAAATTTTGTCGGACATACGGACGGAATGACATTTTGTAAAAACATGTTTTTTGTGATCTCTTTCGGTGTAAATCCTTCGAAAAAAGGCAGTCGAAATAAATTTTAATTACAATTCTTTCTTCTGTTACATACAGGGTGATTATAAAAAAACTATTCCGATATATGAGTCTTTAATTATCACACCGTTCACAGAAACTGACTGAAATTTTGGTTTTAAGTATTTTGAGGTATGCGCTCAAGAATCGTATGAAAAACAACAGTTAAACTCTAACAGTTACGGTTACAGTGACAAAATTTTGAAAATTTCAAATGGCAACAATAGTCTATTTTTTTTTTTTTAATTGGAATGTGATTTTCATAGTGAAAAACCATAAAAAGCGTTGAAACGGTACCTGTAACACGAAAATTGCCGGCGCTAGAGAGACTAAGAAGAAAAGTGAAAACAACCAATAAAGGACAGAGAAGCAACAGAAAGTAAAACATTTTATTATTCAGTGTTATCCACCATCTGCCGCATACAACGTGTCTTCGTGTGTGACGTGGAAAATTTGTGAAACACAATAAAATGTTTTGTTTTCTGTTGATTCTCTGTCCTTATTCGTTGTTTTCACTTTTCTTCTTAGTCTGTCTAGCGCCGGCAATTTTCGTGCTACAGGTAACGTTCCAACGCTTTTTATGGCTTTTCACTATGAAGATCACATTCCAATAAAAAAAATAAGTGCTGCCATTTGAAATTTTCAAAATTTTGTCACTGTAACCGTAATTGTTAGAGTTTAACTGTTGTTTTTCATACGATTCTTGAGAGCATACCTCAAAATACTTAAAACCAAAATTTCAGTCAGTTTCTGTGAACAGTGTGATAGTTAAGGACTCATATATCGGGATAGTTTTTTTATAATCACCCTGTATATAGAAGAAAGTAAAAATGTACTTTTTTTTACGTAGAGCTTTAAAATTATGACTTTCGTTTATTATTTGTTTCTTTAATTCTAAACTACGTTAACGTTAATGAATATTCATCTGAATGTAATTGTATAATTCAAATATTTTTGAGTGTTTATGTACACAATTATCTAACTGTCATTTTCGAACATAATCTGAAAAATAGAAAATAAAATCTGCTCATAAGTAAGTGGGCTTTATGAATAATTTTAATTGTAGAATAATGTTGCTTCAGAAATATCGGCATGTTTTGTAGAAATTAAGGCTGGCGGTGAAGTACCAATTAAGTTTTTGTACGGGCAGATCCGTGCTTGGGGCAAACTTTTAGCTTTTATAGTGGAGCGGGCCGAGCCTAACTAGGGCTTTTATACCGGACTGGGCAATATTTCTTGTACGGGTCCGGCCTTGCCCGAGTCTGGAAATTTCGGCAAGTGTAGACCTCTAACCGAGATATGTAAGCTAGTTTTAATGTTTTTTCTAAATGCTTTTTTCAGCTAGCGTCCCATAGCTACTGAATATATGTTTCGTCAATAAGTTTCAAAACAGTCTTTACTGAATTAGAGTTGATCTTTGATATAAAGAAACAAGAAGTCTTACACCCAGTTAGTATTTTTTTACAGAATTCTGAAATGTGGGGATCAGTCAAAGCGTAAAATTGTCTCTATGATTATATTAGCCTTCAAAAAATTAAGCCTTTATGCGACTTCTGGAAGGTATCTCCCCAAGTGCCCACAGATACACATTGCCACTAAAATAAGTTTGTATGAATGCTTTGTATATTTTTCGTCCTACCGCTGTATAATTCTAATAAAAATCTGAACAACCTTTTTATTAGTACTGTAATATGATGTCGTTTTTCTATATAGGTCTATCTTCGAAGTGTTCGTTGTTTCTTTGGGCGTTTTATTACAAGGTACAGTACGTCCAGGGGCGTGCCTAGCGGGGGGGGGTGTTGGGGGTGTAACACCCCCCCACTTATTTGTAAGAGTTGGTAAAATTTAGAATAGTCGGTAAGTCAGAAAGTTAAGAACACTACCCGCAAGAAAGTCCCCTCCGTGTGCCGTCCTCAGTTTCATTTCAATGCTCTGTTGTCCATATTTAAAGGGGAAAAGAAAGAGCTTCTCACACAGAACGGAAGATTGTGTATGATTCTGTGTGGGAGAGAGGGGGTGTCAGTGAGCTGGGGTGATTTTCAGGGCTAAGATAGAGAGAGAGAATCGCTTTTGTGAGAATTTGAGACTTTGGTGAAATGAAGAAGGGAGAAGTTTCAATGTCTATAGTGAGTTTCCCCACCTAGCATCTTTAATTGTTCCCTTCTGCTATGGACTGATTCTTAGAATTTGGGAACCTGACAATCTGGTAAGTAAAATTTTCAGTGCAGCCAAATAAGATAAATACTGAAGAAAAACGAAAAGTTCCATAGGCTGTATTGGTAATGACAACTTACGGCGGCAGAAGGCAGTTGTACTCCACCGCCGAATCCAGATTCTCATGAATTCATATGAGAACGCGACCAATAGAGGGCCAGTTTATGCGATGCACCTCCACAGGTGGCACTCTTTGGCCGGAGAAGAGACGGGTACGTGAGCCTCCTGCGTCTCTCGACCCTTTCCCAAATGAATTGACGACAAAGGTCGATGCAACATGCGGTGGAGCCCAAACTCAGAAGACACCACCACACAACACTTGGGCGGACGCAGAAGTGATCCGACGGCTTTATTGCCGGAACCCCATAAAAGGAACCGGGTCCTAGGCCAATGCCAAACCCACCCCCACGACCCATTACTGTAACTGAAACTTCCAATTATTGAGTCCTAGGGAGGGAGAAAACGATTAGTTCATGGGTTGCAACGGGAGCTTCTCGCCAACCCGGGACTTCGAAGAAAACCAGTCCCTGACGCATAGACACGGCTTGGCTAGGGTTGTCTCCTTCCAATGGCTTTGCTTTCGGTGATCCCGCAGCGAAGTACAGGAGGTCTCCGATCGACTCATAAGAGGATCATTCACATATAAAACAACACAAACAAACAAAAAACAAAACATATCACAAAATTGTTAGATACCACGGAAAATTAGTTTTAGAACCACTATCGGACATGGAAACTCCCTTCAAAAGCACCAAAGATGTGTTCTCGATCGAGATTAGTAGCGTGAAAATTAGGTGGTTTGCCGGCTAGCCCCTACCGCCAGGCACAGAAAATTCTAGCTACGCATAGATGCGCTGGACTGGTTTCGGCCCAAGGTCCGACTTAGGTCTGGGCACCGTCACTTGACTGACGAGCCCCTTGCCCGTTTTCCTCGTAATCAGCCGGTCAGGGAAGAGGGTTAGACCCCCCCTCCAGAGAAGGTAATACGAGCCACAGACCTCAGATCTGAGTAGCCCTCCGTGACATGAACTTCTGTTGGCACAAACGGGCATCTTCCCTTTCCAACAGAAATTTGAGGAGAACTCACAACTACTCCAGCTACAGAGGGAGTCGCAAGGGACGATCGGGAAGGAGGTCATCATTGGGTGCGTCGCCCTTCACCCACACCATCCGTCACATACACGTTCTACCGCCTGCACGGTGCCGAGGATTGCTGCACGCCGCCGCCTCACTCACCGACAAGCGTCTCAATAGAACCCGAGCGGTCCTTGTCATACGAAGTCTGCCCTCGCCTTAGATAAATGTGGAAGCTGTCCTATCCCCGTTAGCTAGCCGTTGCCCTCACATCCCTTTTTCGGGTGTGCCGTCCACCAAGGCACGACCACCAGGCGAGAGGGATTGGCCTACGCAGTGTCCTTTTACCACCCGGCTGTCCCAAGATCCTGTGGAGCCAAAGTCCTTCATCGGCGGGCGTTACCAGCAAGGAACTAGAGCTCTGCACGTGAGACCTCAAAGGACAACCTAAAGCCGCAAGCTTCTTGCAGCCGAGAACCGGCCCAAAGGAGGGGACGGCCCAGACCCTCATGGTATTAGCTCCCCACATTCGGTGCCGTCGGCTAGACACCACTTTACCATCCGATCACCACGTTGAGATGGCGATTCGTCAGCTTACCTGTCCCCGTCGTGTCGGAGAACATCTCGCAATGCCAGAAGCCGTAATGGTAAAACGCATTCCCTCCGATTGCCCCTCTCTCCTCCTCTCTTCCGACACCATGGCCATATGGCAGTAAAGCAATTTTACAGTATGAATTTAGGATAATTTTTAGTCTCCATTTTTAACAAGCAAAATTTTAATTTTTATGTACTATTTTAAAATGTATACACTTACATTAGACAACAGCATGCGATTTTATTTATAGAAACATAAATTCCGAAATACTTCAATGTTCTTAAATTGTTACTTTTGAGAACTGGTTAATGTAAGGTACATCCGCCCACATTTCCTTTTAAATCGTAAGCAGAACCCTAGTTAAAAACAGGATTTTCAACACTACTTATATAGTAAAACAATAAACATTTTTTAACATACTGAATAACAGCATTTAATTTTTACTGTGTCAACAGAGTGTAGTTTGGCCGAATGCAGGTGAGCACTTAGGACTTTTAGTGTTTTTTTAAATTAACAGTATTGTAGAACAGTTGACTCCGTCACTAAGGGGTGGGGGGACTATCACTAAGCCTTTCTCACCCCGATCTCGTACTCGGCAAAAATCCTTTCACACCCCCCCACTAAATCAGCCTTCGGCACGCCCCTGAGTACGTCGATTGAATCATAGGCGATGTTACAGGGAGAAGAGCTCGTCTAGTCTCACTGTACCTATCCCTACATCTGTCTAGTTGGCGACAACTTTCGAGTTAGCCTAACCTACGATAATCTTCACTCCCTCCCGTTCTCCATTCCCCTTAATTTACTAGAAGTGAGGGTAAAAAGAATCAAGTGATACAGCAATTGCTGTGCAAAGTGGTAGATTGCAGAGATTCGCATTCAAAATTTTATGCGTTTGTTGCGATGAGCGAGAAGAACTGGAGAAGCATGTGTAATTCAGGGGGAAAATGAAAAAAAAAAAAAGCAACATTTTATTTAAAACAGAACCAGAAAAAGGAACGAAATTTTGAAGTAAATTCGACTTCTTTCATTAAAAAAAAAAAAATTCGCTTATGAAAGGGTGATAAAGATAAAAAAGATAAGGACATTTACAACATTTGTTTATTGATTTTGTTAATTCTATCAACAACAATTATTTCTCGCTACATGTTCTCACTTCGACTGCGGACTCATCAAGGCTAACTCAGGCCTTAATCCATTTGGGGATCTATAAATTGAGTACCAAGCTTACTTGGGGACTAACCATTGATAGTCCCGCGTTAGGCTGACAACCTGACAGAGGCGGGCATTATTTCACCCCAGGGCCCATAGTAAAAAAAAAAGGGCTCTGTACTATAGGCCATAAGCTTTAATTAATTGTAAGTTTAGTTCTCAAAAACAAACTCACTTTATTTCTGATACATTTACAAAATCATTGCTATTAATACACATATAAGAATACAAGATCAGCAGCAAAGGCTGTGTTTTAAGCGCCCGGAGAAATTTAAAAATTTTCTCTCGCTCCCTAGAGACTACTGTAGTTTCTTATACCGTAATTTTTAATACAGTGAGGTTTTGGAGTTTCTAGGGCAATTTTTAAGATACTACAAAAATCCCATTTAAAATAAATCCACCTTTTGAACATACAACGTAAAATTCCTCCTAGAGAACTGTGCAGATCGGTTGTCCCAAACCGAACCCGAAATTTCCATTGTAACCAAAACCGAACTTCGGAAAAAAAAAAAAAAACATTCGTCCTCCCAAAACCGAAATGAAATAAAATTAATCCATATTTTAATATAATTGTAATATGCAATTATATCTCTAATTTCAATTTTCTTTTATATAGAAATATAAACATATAGTATATTATACTCATTAATATTCAAATACTGTAAAACATTTAAATAACGGACACCTGGGTACAGCGCCTAAAATACATAGTGGGGAAACCGGCTATCCTTGTAATGCTTTAAAAAGTGCTAAAAAGTTGTAGCCTATAAATGAGCAACTTCACAATGTTTACGTTGAGAAGAGCTAGCAGATGGCGCTGCGATCCCATCGTTATCTTTTCAGCAACGTTGAACATTTATTGGATTCAATTTTTTAGTACTATTTTGTAGCAGATTTCCACACTATATGTATTCTAGGCGCTGTAACGCCGGTGCCATCGAATTTATCTCTTACCCGGAGCAGTGCACAAAAATATGCAAATATTTGTATTGGGAACTGTCTCCACTCTTCAGGAGTGACCGTACGGAGGTCTTACTGTACATGCTATTACTTCTGAATTTGCGGATAAATTCGACGGCTCCAAGGTGTCTGTAATTTGGAGGTTTTACTAAATAAAAGATTTTAAAAGCATTCCCTACATAAAGTTTTCCGCTATTTGGGACTGACCGTTATGAAATTTTTACTGCATATAGATTTTATCGGAAAAAATATTCTACACATTCTTTTAAAACCTCGGGTCAACCCGAACAAGGCACGCAAGAGTGAAAAAACTCAACCCGATAATTTAAGTCAACCCGACAAGCAGGGAAAATGTAGACGTCAACTCGACTCGCAGAAACAAAAGTAAACATTAACCCAACCGGAACCCATCTCGTACCAAAAAACAAACTAACCTGACCCGCAGTAAACAAGTAGAAATCAACCCGACCCGTAGCAAAAACGTAGAAGTAAACCTGACCCGCAATTAAAAAAAATTAGGCCCGACACGACAAGATTGCGGGTCGTAATATTAACTTCCAAATTTCTGATATCGCCCCCCCCCCCCCCCTTGAAGACTCTCTAGATCCGCCCTTGCGTTTTCACATATACAAATATCGTTTAAGATGATAATGATTTATCGAGATTATATTACAGATGTAAAGTTAATTAATAACATCCTGTAGCGTGAAATTACTGACTTGTGAATATGGGAGTTATCGAGGTTTTGGTGTATATAATCATAGTGATTAATGATAATTGTTTAAATAAAAACATATAACATATTCAAAAGAGTGATGATTTATAGTGTTAAAGTGCATACATTAAATATATTCGATGTATAATAACAGGAGTAATGAGAGTGATAAATTATCTAGATTTTAGTGCATATGTATAAACAGTCACATCGGATTGAATAAAAGTCCTAATTTACAAAAATGACGAATTATCTAGTATTAGTGTATAACCATAACGATCAATGATATTTAAAAAAATAAAAACAGATTTACAAGGGTGGTGAATCATCAAAGTTTAAAAGCGTTCCATGTATTAAATATAATCGATGTACGAGAACACAAATTAATACGATCATTAAGTTATCGAGGTTTCGGTACATATGTATAAAAACCTAATATTATTAGATTTTGTAAAAAGAGTGATTTCTGAGGATGATGAGTTATCAAGAATTTGGTATGTATCCGTAAATAGTTAATTATATTTCTTTGAATAAATACATAGATTTAAAAGGGCGACGAATTATCGAACTCGACTCGCAGAAACAAAAATAAACATTAACCCAACCGGAACCCATCTCGTACCAAAAAACAAACTAACCTGACCCAAACCCGACCCGCAGTAAACAAGTAGGAATCAACCCGACCCGTAGCAAAAACGTAGAAGTAAACCTGACCCGCAATTTAAAAAAATTAGGCCCGACACGACAAGATTGCGGGTCGTATATTAACTTTCAAATTTCTGATATCGCATCCCCCCTTGTTTGTGCACCCTTGGTCACATGACACACATCAAACCGTTAATCCATTTCTGTCCACTTTGCACAAACAGCCCGTAGTTTCAAAAATTTTAAACCAATCATAAATGGATTTTCAGGTTAGAGGTTCTTTTCCAAATCGTGTTCGAAATGCTGTTGCACAATGGTGAGAGATTCCGTTTTGTTAAAATCAAAAACACAAAATGCCTTCTCCACTGCAGGCGCAGCCATTTCTACTGATATTCGCATGACACACTAGCTATCGTCTATGCCACTTCGCACAGCAGCAGGAAATAAACTTTATGAGTACACTTATCTCATGGCTTGCATTTGGGGAATGTGCCTTAAACTGTTCCTGTTTTACAGCATCTGGAAGTTGTACACTTATTTATGAATCAGCCTGTATATTGGGTTGTTCGGAAAGTTATTTCCGTTTGGAAAAGTTGGTTTGTACTGGAAAATTCTATCCTTTAATTATTAGACATCAATTCCGATATCTAATGTCTAATAATTGACAGGCAGAATTTTCTGGTGCGAATTGGTTTTCCCAAGCGGAAGGAACTTTCCGAAAGATCCAATATTATCTATACTATTATATAAAGAGGAAACGGTGACTGACTGACTGACTCATCAGAATATATATCCTAGATTGTGTCATGGATTACTCAATCTAATTTTCATTCATTGACTTTAATTTTCTAATTTTCAAGGTTGGAAATTTATATGGCCCAAACGATTAAAAATAAATTATTCTACGTATATATGAAAAGAAAGAGAGAGAGAGAGAGAAAAGAAAGAAATCGTTGAAAGAAATGCTTTTCAATCGACTTCTTCAGAAGCCCAAAAATTGTAACGGGATATCCTTGTAGTAAAAAAGCGACATAATAATGCAGTGCATTTAGTTAAAGCAATGATCATGTATAATGATTATTTTTTATACTTTGATGTCTCATAATGAGAAGTAGTTAAAAAAGAAAAAAAAAAATGTTGGTCGATTTGTCAACACCTCTGTTACTAGAAAAATTTATTTCTATGTGACTCAATATGCAAGTGGTTGCCGATTCCTGGGTTACATCATAGCTGCTGACTCAATTTATTTTTCATTTGTCTAGCAGTTGACACTCTGTTTGACTTTGTAAACCTAGCTGTGGAAAAAATAATATGTGTGTGTGTATGAAAGAAAAAGAGAGAAAATCTTTGTAATTTTGAAATTATAGTAATAGCACGTTTTTTGAATTTTTACCGGTACCTTATTACTAAATTGTAAGCAGCGTAACTGGGAAGAACGCCACCGAGTTAAAGAAAATGGTACATCAAAACCTATAGTAAAACTAAGCTGCTACAAAACTTTCTTCTGCATTGTTCTAATATACTGAATTAAATAGCGCAGTTACACACCAATATTTAGGAATAGGAAATATAGTGCATTTCTTTTAATTTAACAGGGTGTTAAGGGGATTAGTGAATAAAAGAAAATAAGCTGAGGCCAACAGTACCACCTGTTGCGTTTTCCAATCCAAAATTAAATCAACATATGTATTTTTAATTAATACCCTCAAATATAAATTTTGGTGCATTTCTTATTCAATCGAAACTGAGAGACGTCTATAACTTTAATCGCAAAAAGCACAGTATAGCAGCCTGAGGCGGATTACCAAATAGGCTGAGTAGACTGAAGCCTAAGGGCCCGGGGTTAAGAATTTTTTTTACCTGTCGGTTTATTTATGCAATGAAAAAGGGGTATACAAATTTTATATATTGGACACCAAATCCCTTGTTGGATCGCCTGATGTTATTAAAATATCAAAGAAAAGAAAATACACTTTTTAAATTTATCAATAACTTTATAGATAAAAATAGTCAAATGAAGAAAAAAGGTGACATACCACTTTTTCGTAATGTTAAAATTACTTTTTTGTCAATGAATGCCTCAATCTGAATAAAAAAGAAACTGACGATGGCGTTTTCTAGATCAAAAATATGCTAATAAATTAAAAAAAAAATTTGCATCACAAATACATCTAAATAATGCGTTACACAGGCCGATATCGTGTAAATAAACAAATATTCGAAATACGATTTAAAGAAAGCAGCTCACAAAGCCTTCTCAAAATATTTCCCATCAACATCAATACTTACCTAAGATTTTCTAATAATAATTCTGTAAATATTTTGGGGGTTTTCACCTATAACATTAATGAAAATATTAATTAACTTTTTTTTAAGTCAACTGAATTTGGTGGACGACTATTACATACCAGTTTCGAAGCTAACCTCATACAGTAAAACTCAAGAGGAATCGAATCAGTGGATGTAAGGGGACCATACTCTCTTGCTCGTTTCTATCCAATCCAATTGGTTAAAAACGAGCCAGAAAATGGTCCCCTTAGATCCACTGATTTTATTTTTCTTGATTTTTAACACTTCAACATAATTGAAAAGTGTATATGAATTCAGTTTGCCTGCCGCCTGCCATCTGTCTGTCCGTACTCTCTCTGAAATATACTCGGATTACCATGTAATTGATATATGATATTGAGATTTAAAATAGCATGTTCTCTATTGAAAATTGGGTGTATAGCATTTATAGTTCGTTTTACAGGAACACTCAAAAGAATTCCATTACATTATTATCTATGGGGGGGGGGGGATCTTTCGATGTTTTTTAATGATGTCAAACATAATTAAATTGATATACATTAGTACACTACAAGATGCTTCATGTAGAATATGGTGTGTTCATTGGCTTTTATTGTTTGTTTACAGAGGCACACAAAATAATTCGGTTGCAGTTCTGTCTATGAACACAAGTAGCTGAAAATGCATTTTGTAACTAAATTTTTGCATATTGCGAGGTCTGTACAAATTTTATAAATCATATACAGGGCTGCACAAAAGAATTCGTAAACTTTACAGTGTACGGGCATGAATTTCTTAAGGGTGGTTTTTAATTGTTATTATAAATTTTTCAACTGAACTATAGTCAGTTTACTGAGACATGTTTGTAAAATATAAATACATTCATATACAGGGTTACTCAAAGAACTGGATACATTGTCAACTAGATGGTAATTGTTGTAATTATATTTTTAGTTATGTGTTTTTTGCCTGAATTAAATTTTAGGTGATATGGCTTAATAATAGGGTTTATTTTCTCACTTGCTGCACTATTTTGGCAACAAGCCTTGTATATACTTTCGGAACAGGAGTATAATGGAGTATATACGATGGAATACGACGTATACTTTCTGGCATAAAAAAGAAAAAACTTCGTACATCTTCTATTTCTAAAATAAAACTACGCATAAAACTTGCTATTCAGAAAGCAATAATTGCCGGAATTACATTAAAGTTTTCTAGAAATATATGTATTACGGCTGGTTTTCACCTTTTGGATCTAACATGCGAATGATAAGACTATCAAGGACTATCTCCCTCGTTTTGCAACTCCCTCTGTTGAAAAGATTTCTGAAGAAAACAGATCCTCCTTTACTCCCCGATAAAAATTGTTCTCGATCATCAGTCGTTCTTAATGTTTCCCATATCATCAAACAATCTTCCAAAAAAATTCCAAAACTTATTTAATTAAAAACAAAGACTAGGTCTATAAAATCTCGGTCGTTAAAATTAAATTTATAGAAGCAAAATATGTTTAGTGTGACTACTAATTCCACTATTCAAGGGAAGGCGACTGATAGTAGAATCATTTTGGGACACGTTGTGTACCAATTTTAGGATAGGATTGAATAAAGTGAAGAATGTGACTATAACTTGGTCATAGAGATTACAAAATGTCATATATGACTGTAACATCATACATGTCAGATAACTTGGCGATACATCTCGGTCACTTGACGATTAATCCTCGGAAGATACTATAACAAGGAAGTACCGATTTTTAAAAAATTCAAATTACTTAATAAATAGTTTTATTAATATCTTTTTAAGTTTTGATTCGATTTTCATAAAATTTGAAATGACTCGACAAAATTCTGCAACGATTATATATATTAAATTTCAAACCATTCGGTTGGGTAGTTTTTGCGATGTTATATGCGGACGGACGGACCAGACGACGACTATAGGTGCTATGTATCTATATAATTATAAACGCACCTAAAAAGGCTTACTAAAAAGGTACTTTCAAGGTGTCCAAAGTTTACATTATCACAAAAAACTATTCAATGTCTCTAAACAATATATATATATATATATATATATTTGTTTTTGCTTGTAAATGTCAAAGTCGATTTGTAATTTTGTAATAAATGTAAGATTTTTAAAAACAGCATTATTTGCTTTTAGTGATCCACTTGAAATATATTTTAAGTGCGAAATATGTTACGTTGTCTCCGGAGTATAAATTCAATTGTGTGGCAATACACTCGAATCATTAATATCACTTAGTTAGAAGTTCCACCGCCAATAAAAAGTCATATTTTAGTCCCTGCCGATCACGTAAGTGAGCGTTGAATGAGGTCTGTCGTGAAAGTCAAGAGACGATCTGACAGATGACGATTTGACCGGGTGACGTCTCCCTTGACAACTGTGGATGCCACTCCTGTTTGGCTTACCAGCCCGTAGTCACGTCTTCTTTTGCAGCTACCTCCATTAGTGCCGATGGCGGGTGCACGCAGCACAACCTGCATCGCTCACTTGTTGACTCGGTCCTTTTTTCTTTCTTTCTTTTTAAAGGCCACTTTTTTTCCTGTCTTTTCACTCTCATCCCTTTCAATCGGATGTTAAGTGAAACTGTAGACTGTTTGGGACTTCTGTCAATGAGTGTTTCCGACTTCCATCGCTCTGGTGTGGTCTCGGCGCTTTCTGACTCAGTTGAATGATAGAGATTATTTCAGGGTTTTTTTTTTTTTTTTTTTTTTTTTAAAGATCTTAAAATGGTCTTTTCTTTTTTTTTCTTTGCGGATAAAAAACATATTTGTCATGGCATAATTCTAAAGAGAATTAAAAAAAAATGTTCAAATTGAAATTTTTTACTTTTTCATATTACAGCTCCATAAACACTATATAAGAATATCGAATTTGTATTTCTATATGCGAATTGCATGAATTGAAATGTATTAAAAACCGCAATGAAAATAATAATAATAATAATAATAATCTCTTTAATATATATTTTAATTAATTCAAATATTTATTCAAATATAAGTTTAAAATTTAAATTTTTAAATTTAAATTTTTAAACTCTGCTTTGATTTTTATATATAAAAAAATGATAGTATCACATATACTGAAATATTATGACATTTACTGAAATATTATGGCATTAAAACCGCAATGAAAAGAAAAAAAAAATTCTTTAGAATATACTTTAGTTATTTCAGGTATTTCATAATTAATTTTTAAACTCTGCTTTTATTTATAAAAATAAAAAAATATATATATCACATCACTGAGATATGATATTAAAAAAAACCTCAATAAAACAGCAAAAACAAAATCCATAAAATATATATATTTTTGTAAATTCAAATGTTTCATAAATAATTTTTAAACTGCTTTGTTTTATATTAAAAAAAAAAAAAAAAAAAAAGTTATTAGATATACTGAAATATTCTGACATTAAAACCAAAAGGAAGAAATAAAAAACTTTAACATACATTTTAGCTAATTCAAATGTTTCATAAATAATTTTTAACCTCTGTTTTGTTTTATATATATAAATATGAATATATATATATTACATATACTGAAATATTATGACATTAAAATCGCAATGAAACACCGACAAAAACAACAACAAAAATTTTGAATATATTTTAGTTAATTCAAATATTTCATAATGAACTTTTAAACCCTGCTTTTATTTATAAAATTTAAAAAAAATAATAATATTACATACACTGCAATATTTTGACATTAAAAACAGCAATGAAACAAACAAACAAAAAAAAACTTTCAAATATATTTTATAATTAATTTTTAAACTCTGCTTTTATATATTGCATACGTTGTTACAGTATTATAACGTTAAAAACTGCAATGAAACAACAACAAAAATATATATATAATAATATTTTTTGAGTTAATTCAAATGTTTCATAATTAATTTTCAAACTACTTTGTTATATATATATATATATATATATATATATATATATATATATATATATATAAAATTATATTGAAATATACTGAAATATTATAGCTTTAAAAACAACAAGGAAGCAAAAAAAATCTTTAAAAACATTTTAGTTAATTCAAATGTTTCATAAGTAATTTTTAAACTCTGCTTTGTTTCATAAAAGAAAAGAAAAAAATGATATCACATAAACTGAAATATTATAATATTAAACACCGCAATGAAACAACAACAACAAATCTTTCAAATGTATTTTAGTTAGTTCAAATATTTCACAATTAATTTTTAAACTCTGCTTTTATTTATAATATTAAAAAAGGGGGATATTACATACACTGAAATATTATGACATTAAAGAACGCAGTGAAAAAAAAAAAAAAAAAAAAAAAAAAAAAAAAAGATTCTTTAAAATATATTTCAGTTAGTTCAAATGTTTTACAATTAATTTTTAAACACTGCTTTTAATATTTATAATATTAAAAAAAAAAAGGTGATATTACATACACTGAAATATTATGACATTAAAAAACGCAGTGAAACAGAAGAAAAAAATTCTTTAAAATATATTTTAGTTAGTTCAAATGTTTCACAATTAATTTTTAAACTCTGCTTTTATTTTTAATATTAAAAAAGGGCGATATTACATACACTGAAATATTATAACATTAAAAACCGCCGCGAAACAGAAAAAAAAATTCTTTAAAATAATATATTTTAGTTAATTCAAATGTTTCATAATTGATTTTTAAACTACTTTGTTTTAGTATTATTTTTTAGTTATTGTTTATTATAAAACCAGATGGCAGCACCATATAAATTTTCACAATTTTTTTTGCTCTTTTAACTGAAAACTTGGAATACAAGTGAAATTTTTAAATATTCCAATAATATAATATATTTATTAAAATTATTTAAGTTAAAAAATATTTTTGGTAAATGAATTTATAGTTTTTATATTATTTATTTGTATTTTTATATTTTAAATTAGAAATAGTTAAAATCACAATGGTTAAATTAATAACTGCTACTTTTAGAAAATTAACTGTAATTTTAACTTGTACGTTTGAATTCACTTATTCACTTTACCATGTGCTTAGCACAAAACATTTTTGGCTTCGGATTCTGGACAAATTTATGTTGTAATGTATAGATTTTCTTTGTCTTCCTTTGTATTTATTTGTTTATAAATGGATTTATTTTCTTCCGTTTGATTTGTAGTGTTCTATTTTCAAAGGTATCCTTTTTTTTTTTTTTTTTTCAATTTCTTCCCAATGATTGTTAAGGCTTGGAATTGTCACAAAATTTTGGCTTTAAGCTTGTGACAGTTACAGAAAACAATCATTCTTTGCTTATAATGTGGTTTCCCAGCCCTTGAAAAATTAAATTACATTATAAGCTTGCATTTGTGTTTTTTTTTTTTTACTTATGTTTCATTTTTTGAATAAATACTTCATTTGTTAGGACTATGTTTTATAATGTGTAATTTGACATAGCTATTTGGGGTAATAATTTCATTGCATTTGGTCAGTTATTTCTGTTTCAATGGTTAATTTTTGCAATAAGTTTATATATATATATATAAAACTTTAAGTAAAATTTAACCATTATATATATATATATATATAATTATATGACATATACTGAAATATTATGACTTAAAAAACAACAAAGAAGCAAAAAATAAAAATAAAAAATCTTTAAAAACATTTTAGTTAATTCAAATGTTTCATAAGTAATTTTTAAATTCTGCTTTGTTTTATAAAAGAAAAGAAAAAGTGATATCACATAAACTGAAATATTATATTATTAAAAACCGCAATGAAACAACAACAACAACAAAAAATCTTTCAAATGTATTTTAGTTAGTTCAAATGTTTCACAATTAATTTTTAAACTCTGCTTTTATTTATAATATTAAAAAAGGGGGATATTACATACACTGAAATAATATGACATTGAAAACCGCAGTGAAACAGAAAAAAAATTCTTTAAAATAAATTTTAGTTAGTTCAAATGTTTCACAATTAATTTTGAAACTCTGCTTTTATTTATGATACAGGGTGTTTCTAAATGAATATCGGGGTTTTAACGCTTTGTAGTATCTATTATATAAAACTTAAAATTATACTTAATACATAAAATGAAAGAGCAACTCAAACAGTTTGTTGGTACCTGTGCATGCACATGCGTAGGCAATGTTTCTTCCGTGATCCGTCAGAAAACGTTAGTACCGAAAATGGCGACTAGTGAACAGAAAGTATTTTGTGTTCTGCAGTTTGCAAAGACCAAATCTGTAGTTACCGTGCAACGTGCGTTCCGGATAAAGTTCAGATGTGATCCCCCAGTCAGCTGTTTTAACAATTACCCCACAAACACTAATTAACGTTTGGGAAGAACTGAGCTATCGACTTGATGTGTGCCGTGTGACGAAAGCTATTGGAGTGTTTCTATATTAAGTTTCTATATTAAGCTATATTAAGTTGTTCATCTTCACATTGAACACTTGTAAGCTTGTAGGTAAAACTGTTTGAGTTGCTCTTTCATTTTATGTATTAATTATAATTTTAAGTTTTACGTAATAAATACTACCAAGCGTTAAAACTCCGATATTCATTTAGAAACACCCTGTATTAAAAAAGGGGGATATTACATACACTGAAATATTATGACATTAAAGAACGCAGTGAAACAGAAAAAAAAATCTTTAAAATATATTTTAGTTATAGTTCAAATGTTTCACAATTAATTTTTAAACTCTGCTTTTATTTTTAATATTAAAAAAGGGGGATATTACATACACTGAAATATTATAACATTAAACACCGTCACGAAAAAAAAAAAAAAAAAAAATCTGTAAAATATATTTCAGTTAGTTCAAATGTTTCACAATTAATTTTTAAACACTGCTTTTAGTATTTATCTCTCTATATTAAAAAAAAAGTAACCACCGCCGCCGCAGCCGCAGCCGCTGTCAATGAAGATTTTGTGCCTTGAAGTCTTTCTGGGCTAATATCCAGAAAATTATAGCAAATAAAAATTTAAAAATTGGTGGTTTTATAAAGAAATGTTCGATAAACACGCTGAAGTAGACAGTTTTTAAATCGAAGAATTATTTTAAGAGATATTTAATATTGAAGTTGGTAAAAATAGTTTTCTTTAAAAAGTTTTATAGAAATGAAAACTATGCACAAAAATTTAACCATAATTTGTAAGGATATAGTTGACAAGGTTGCGGTGTGCAGACTGCAATTATTTTTTCAATTTGACTCATTTTTTGAGGTTATATTTCAATTTTTTATTCAAATTTTTCATTATTTTGATGAAAATGTACTTCAAATTTCATAAAATCCATTATTTGAATTGTTGCCAATTTGTAAAATAGCGCACATAATAATATTCCCTTTCAATTAAGAAATGTATTTACACGTGACTATTAAAAACAGAAATAAAACTTAAAAATTATAATTAAATGATAACGTGTTAAAAGCAGTAAATGTAGAAAATTACGTAATAAATATATACTTGTGCGTGAATATTAAAAAGAGAAATAATTAAATTATTAGGCATTTTCAAAGCATTAAGTAGGGGAATTTACGTCATATTTAAAATGCTCAAATAACAATATTACCAAACAATTTCAATTAAAAATTATATTTGCACGAGAGATCAATTTATTTCGACAAATCTTTTACCTATTATTGCAAATTTTATAACAGCGTAAATAATAATATTTCCTCTCAATTAAAATCTATATTTTTACGTTTATTAATTACCTTTAAAATTCCGAAATAACTAATAAATTGTTAAAATATCATTAACGTTATGGTACTTCAAAAAACTATCGCCAAACTAAAGGATTTAACACCAAAAATGCATGATCGTTTCGTCACATTCACTTGACGTCAAAGGTGTCACATGTGTTTGTTATGGCATCAAGTGGTTTTTAATTCGACATATACATATATTTTTCATTATGCTTTACCGATTTATTAATTAAAATAACAATTGCATTCTTAAACGGCAGTGCCATGCTATTAGAAAAGTAAAGGCATTGAAAAATGTTGCGAAGAACAGTTAAATACAAATAGATCAGTTTCGAGGCTAGCGAAAAAGAAAGGCTACCGCGGTGCTTTACGCGTATCTTTTTTTACAGACCGCGGGAATCACGTGAGGCTCGAATCCACCAATGCAGGTGTACGAAAAGAGCATCACGTCACTCTAGCGGTCTGTAAAAAAAGATAAGTGGAACGCACCGCGGTAGCCTGTCTTTTTCGTTAGCCTCGATCAGTTTCAACTGACGTCACAAATATTTATTCACCAGCCGAGAGGGATAATTAAGAAAAATAATGTAAATAAATATCCAAGATTGTTTTTTTTTTCTGTTTTCATTAATATATTGTAAATTTTATTGTTTAAACTTACTGATAGTTGACACTTTGGTGAATGGGGTTTTTCCGAATTTCTTGTATTTTATTTGTTTGTTTGTTTATTTATTTATTTATTTATTTATTTATTTATTTATTTATTTATTATTATTTATTTATTTATTTATTTATTTTTTGAGATTCCAATGGCAAAATTCTTCTATTTGTTTATTTGGCGTTACAGTTTGGCAATAGGTTTTTTTTTTTTTTTTTTTTTTTAATTTTTTTTTTTTTTATGAAAATTGATCGACGAAGTAATGGAGAAGTATCAAAAGACAAATAAACGTTGAATTAAAAATTCCTCGATGAAATAACTAATACGTGTAACGCATCTGATGTCAACTGAATGTGACACGACGCCACCATTATGCACGTTTGCCGTTAAATCATACATTTTGGCGACAGTTACAGTTGTAAGCTGTTTCAACAGCAGTTGATTCGACCTTAAAATCCCTCAGTCAAAGGAAAATGAATGGAAACCCTGCTACAGCAGATCGCCACTGGTCGTTTAATTATAATACAATCTTCCATAATCGTTTTAGAGATGATAAAATCAGAGTGTTTTTAAATCATATGCGGTTTCAGAACGGGGATGGCGAGCGTAGCTCGTAGGAGGCAGAGCCCCCTTATTATTAAAATTATAATATATTATTATATATATTATAATATATTATAATATATATAATTATAATATTATAATATATTATAATATATTATTATATATTATTATAATATTAAAAAAAAGGTGATATTACATACAGTAAAATATTATGACATTAAAAAGCGCAGTGAAACAGAAAAAAAAATCTTTAAAATATATTTTGTTAGTTCAAATTTTTCACAATTGATTTTTAAACACTGCTTTCATTTATAATATTAAAACAAGTTGGAAATTGTACGTCAAACGTGACAAACGAGGTGTGCGTTCGTACTATAGCTAGTTATATAAATATTCAAATCTTGATGATTTTTAATTCTGTGAAATGAATTATATCGTAGATTAATTTCTGTAACAAAATAAGTATCTCGGTCGCTTGACGATTAAACCTCGGAAGCTCCTATAACAAGAAAGCATCGATTTTAAAAAAAAATTCAAATTTCTTAATAAATGTTTTTATTAATATCTCCTAAGGTTTTGATTCGATTTTCATAAAATTTGAAATGTCTCGATAAAATTCCGCAAAGATAATATGTCTTAAATTTCAAACTATTCGGTTGGGTAGTTTTTGCGTTGTTATATGCGGACAGAGGGACGAACCAGACGACAACAATAGGTGCTACGTATTTATATAAATACGAACGCACCTAAAAAGGTGATATTACATACACTGAAATATTATGGCATCAAAACTCGCAGTGAAACAGAAAAAAAATTCTTTAAAATATATTTTGTTAGTTCTAATGTATCACAATTGATTTTTAAACTCTGCTTTCATTTGTAACTAGGGAATCGAACCCGGGCTTCCCGGGTTACAGAACGCAGGCGAAAACCATTTTTTTCCCTAAATCTAATAGACTTTTCATATTTCTATTTGTCAAAGTTTCTGCATTTAGTGATTTTTTTTCACTGGTTTCTTTGCTTTTCTTGTGCATGAAGCGCTCATACATGCGATATCTATCCAGTTTTTTTTTTTTTTTTTTTTTTTTTAACTAAGCGTTCATACATGCGATATAGTGATCGCGACATTAACGAATTTCAAGGGTTTTGTTTATTTTTTTGGTATTATTAATACCAAAAAATTCGCTGCATCCAGTGATGCTTCTTTGTTAATTTATTATTCATCATCTTATGCATGCGATATAGTGATCGCTATATTAACAAATTTCATGTATATTCGTTTTTTCCAACTTCGCAATAACCGTTAACATTATTTGTAATACTGATGAAATATGAATTAAAACGTTGTTTCTTACTGCTCATATTAACTTTTTATATGCATTTTTATTAAATTTGTGAAATAATTTTTTTTATATTTTATTCATAAAAATGCAATATCTAAAACAATATCTTCTGTTTATATTATCTGTTAAAATATCCGATGTTTGTTTATGGTGCAAACAAATAATTTTCTTTTAAATTTTTAAATTATTACAAAGCTTCCTTTTCTCCGAAATCGTCTGAACTAATCAAATTTTGTATCGGGTATAACGCTACTCTCATATAAAGGCACCCTATTCTTGTGACGTTTTAATTTCAAAATTCATTAATTTTACTACCTGTAACTATTTAAAAATTTATAATGGCAGCATTCTTCCATTTGTTTATTGGGCGTTTCAAAATTCATGCTTAAAAATTATTTTTTAAGCCATAATATATCAGGCAATCCTAATAATATTATAAATCTGATTGTGTGCAAATGTTAGGCTGAAGCCAGCGTCAAAATGGAGCATTTAATGATCCTGTATCTTTGCATATACGTTGATTATAACCCTCATTTGAACATAGACTGGTTTTTGTTCATTTTATTCAAATATTTTTCTTAATAATTCATAATTTCGTTATTTTCATAGAGAATAAATAGACATTTTCCCATAAAATTTAACCATTTTACTTTATCGTTGCTAGGGCTTTGATCGTTGCCAATAAATAAAAACACAGAAAAATAATTTTTCCTCAACAATTAATTTTCAGTTGAACGATTTTCACGGGAAAAATGAAAATGGAAAAGAATTCAAAAGAAGATGAATTTCCGTGATATTTGAAAAAAATATATATGGGGTATTTGTTATTATACATGAAGTATGAATATCAGTTACATTAAAAAGATCTTTTTTCTGTCAAAAACTGCGTTATAATTAAAAAGAAAAATTAACAATAATTATATTATTAAAAATAGATTTCGCTTGGACCATGGAACTATGAAAAGGCTTGGACAAATATGACGTCATAAATAAAACATGTATTTCCAAATATTCGTAATAATACAAGGAGCATGAATATCGATGAATAATGAAAGTAGATAAATAATTGACGTAATATTTAAGATAAAAAACTGAAATATTTTTTATCGATACTGATTAATAATTAGCTTGAATACCAGTTACATACAAATGTGAGTTTTCCGCTAAAATTTACGTCCTGATTGCCAGAAAAAGAAAATTAAGAATTATGCCATTAAAAAGAGATTTCTCTGAGGAAAAAGTGACGTCATATTTGAAATAAAACGGGAATTTTCAAATGTGTTTTACAAGGAGCGTGAATCAATTCCTTACATTAATAATACAAGGATCGGTAAGTTTAGAAAGTAGAGGACTTTCACGCCATATTTAAAACGAAAAATTTAAATATTTTTTTATCTATACCGATTATTAAGTATGAATATCAGTTACATATACAGATGAGAGTTTTTTGCCAAAACCACACCATGATTATTAGAAAAATAAAAATAAATAAGAATCTATTATATTAAAATCTGACCGCCTGTTTGTATTTCGCAATTATTTCTTTCAAATTGTCGAACGCAACGCGATTTACTTAACATTGATTACGCGATTTACTTATCATTGATCCGAGGATGTCATAAACTCTCAGAATTTAAAAAAAGAATTTAAATTCAGAGTTTGTTGTTTTGTTTTTTTGTTTTTTGTAAATTTTAACGAAGTTTCTCTAAAAATGGCAACTAAATTATTCCAATTTTGTGGATAAAAAAGAAGAAATAAAACGGATTAATATATTTTTTCTCATTAAAACTGAAAAAAAGAATTTATTTTCAATTTGAATAGATGGTAAAAGAAAAAAAAAAATCTTGATTACAGTAAAATTTTTGAAAAATAAAAACGTATTTTCAGATATTCAAACTTCATGAATCAATTTATTCTGGAGAACAAAAATCGTCTGTCAACATATTTTCATTTAGAAATAAAGTTTTTTTTTTTTTTTTTTCAGTTATAGATTAAATCAAGGAGGCAAATTTAAGCTCCTTGCATTTAGGTCTACAATTATTGCTCCCTATTCAAAATAATTGAATTTAATGAAAAAGAATATACTATTTCCATTATCTTTGAAGGATAGCTATTAAAACGTTTCACAAAGGCGTTAAAAGTAAAATGGTTCACCAGGTAAACTTGACACATGTTTTTACACAATTCGCCGATTTCCACGATTTTATTTGGCCTGCCTTTTTTCATTGGTTGCAGTTTCCTTTTCGTGATTATTTGTCACAAAATTTCACTTTTTTAAAACTTAGTTATGTCAAGGCCTCTAGAACATAGAAATACTGTATTGTCTCCTATGGAATGTGATAAAGAGTTAGTTAATTATTTACGTTTCTAATTATAGGTAATAAAATATTTTGCTTAATTAATGCATTTATTCTTCTTTTAATGATACGTGAACGAAGTCACGGGTAACAGCTAGTTAAGATATAGTTTTCAAACAAATTGCATTTGAAAGTATTTTTTTTTCCTCTATAACGGTGTAAAAATTGAAAATGTGCTATGTTTAGAAATTAAAAAAATTGCAATAGCAAAAATCACAAAACCGAGATTTCATCGTCAGCTGTTGCCATTCGCGAAATGACGTATGCGTTACGCACGGACACGTTTGGCCTTTATAATATAGATAGATAGATAGATATTATAAAATGTGATATTACATACACTGAAATATTATGACATTATAAACCGCAGTGAAACAGAAAAAAAAAATTCTTTAAAATATATTTTAGTTAGTTCAAATGTTTCACAATTACTTTTTAAACTCTGCTTTTATGTATAATATTAAAAAAAAAGTGATATTACATACACTGAAATATTATGATATTATAAACCGCAGTGAAACAGAAAAAAAAATTCTTTAAAATAATATATTTTAGTTAATTCAAATGCTTCTTAATTAATTTTTAAACTCTGCTTTTATTTATAGAATTATTAAAAAATAATTATATTGCATACATTGAAATATTCTGACATAAAAAATAAAAAAATAATAGTATTTACATGAAAAACAGAATGTGCGAATTTTAAATATATGCGGATTTCAAAGAGTTCGATATATATATATATACTGCTACGTGGACCATTATGTTGCAAAGCGCTTAAAAAAAAAAAAAAAAAAAAAAAAAAAAAAAAAAATTACACACTTTAAGATGCTAGAAAAATATTGTGCATTAAATATTCCCCCGTTTGTGTTTCATGCCGATAAGCATTTTGAAAATTACAGATTAAAATAAATATCATAGCTGGTGTTAATAAAAATTGCAACATCTTATAGATGTCTGAATATTTTGCCGTTGAATGATATCACTTATAAATCCTTAAGGGTGTTAGTCAGTGATATCTCAAATTCCTCTCGCTAATGGGAAACCTATGAGCGTGGAATGCATTCTTATTTTTAAAAATATCTTTTCGGGAAATTAATAATTTTAACTTCTTTTAGGTAGCTTTCATTACTAAAAAAGCTACCTATTGCAGCCGTTCGGGGGAAAGCAATTCCAAAAAATTTTGGTATATTTTCACCGATCATGACCCCTTGTATGCATGTATGCATATATATATATATATATATATATATAGCTGACATATGTCATACTGTAACTCTCTTATTTATGAACCTATTTGAATGTAACTGAGTACCTGCATAGAACATACCAAGGTCTCGACCGAGTTCGTTGGTCAGCTTCATCCGCCATCTTGTTTCAAATTGGCAGCTAGTTAAAATTTTTTAAAAATTCAAAAATATGTACAAAAAAATTATAAATTGAAAAAAAATGTTTCTGTTAAGTGTTAAAACGGGATACAAGGATTCTGGAATATTTTTTGTTTTGGCTCTATCTTAAAAAATGGCTGAGATATGGTATAGTTAGTATAATGGCTGAGATATGGTAGTTTGAAATTCTAGGGTGGCTGAGATTTTGAAACAATCTGACATTTGGTATGCTGTAACTCTCGTATTTTTGAACCGATAAGAATGTGAGTGATCATATGTACAGAACATACCAAGGTCTCGACCGAGTTCGTTGGCCAGCTTCCTTTATTCAAAATGGCGGCAAGTTAATTTTTATAATTTTTTTAAAAATTTCAAAAAGATGTATAAAGAATTATAAATTGAAAAAGTTGTTTCCGTTAAGTGTTAGATCGTGATATAAGAATTCCGGAATTTTTTTTTTGTTTTGGCATTATCTTAAAAAACGACTGAGTTAGAAATTCTAGGGTGGGTGACATTTTGAAATAATCTGATTTTTGTTATGCTGTAACTCTCATGCTAAAATTCGCATTCAAATTCAGTATTAACGAAAACCGGGATTGAATCTTCTATAATCGGGCTCCAAGCAGTTTAGCTTCGGGTGTTTGAGTAAAATGAGTTTAAAATTTTAAAATCATGGACTATGAAAGCTACCTATTCCTCCCGGTGCAGGCCGAAAGGACTTTTTTCTGTGTACTTTTCTTAAGGGGTTTCAGGAGTCTTACTTACTTTTTCACTTAATCTGAAATTTAACATCATGTCACATTTAATTTTATTTCTCATTCCCTATAAAACACAAAAGCATAAAATTTTTACCACTGATAGCTTTATATATGTTCTATCTATACTAATAAAATAAAGTTTCGCTCTGTGTGTGTGTCTGTTGGCGATGGCTAGGAAAATTTAGCGCATCTAGAAGTCTGTAAATTTAGATTTAGGTAGTCCAAACTCTCTTTGGTGCACCTGACCACTGCCACCGAGAAACACTCAAGGCCGACGGACAAGAAATGTGACGTCATCGCTAATGGACCGACTTCTCACATGTCAGTTATCAAAATCAATTTGAATTTTTCTATAAGAATATACTGGTAATTATCATTTTTTTTGGTCAGGGGAAAATACAGTAAAAAAAAATTATATTTACCAGTATATTCTTATAGAAAAATTCAAATTGATTTTGATAACTGACAAGTGAGAAGTCGGTCCATTAGCGATGACGTCACATTTCTTGTCCGTCGGCCTTGAGTGTTTCTCGGTGGCAGTGACCTGACCCTCAGAATTTTAATATTTTGATAATTAGCCTAGATATTAATTAGATTCTCATTAACCATCGCTTCTAAAATGACATCTTTTAAATCAAAATGGCGAAAGAAACGAATCGTTTTCAAGCGGAAATGAACTAATTCGAAATTATTTTACTAATTAGCGAATTTTAAGAAAACTAATTAAGATATCAATTTGAAAATTTCTGAGCATATGTAAAAAAAAAAATTCTGCATCCGTCTATGCAATTTTTGAAACATTCGGCCGGTAATTTTTCTTAATTTATGAAAAAAACTGCTAAAAATCTGTTGGCGCCAGTGAAATAAATCCGAGAAAGTTTCAGACAGGGATCTGCTTTCATTAAAAACTGAACTACAAAGAGATCTGTTTCTCAGGCCGATCCCTCCATTTAGTTTGCGAAAATGAAAGGAAATAATTGCCAATTTTTATACTAATGAACAAAATTTTAGATAACTAAGATACAGATTTGAAATTGAGGATGGGAAGTGGTGTCATCTGCCGGCTATTTTAGCGTAGTGTCTTCGTTATGTTCTAATTATCAGAAAAATTTAATTATTTCTTTAATGATCGCGTTAATGTAGATTCAGGTGGTTTTTTTTAAAACAAATTATTCCTTATATTTGCGGGTATGGGGAGGGAGGGGGTGAACGCCTTCCATTGAGATTGTTATTATCTCGGGCGCGGGCAACGCCGGGAGGATAGCTAGTATAACATAATTATTTCAACATTCTGCAACTGATATTATACTTTTTTTTTTTTTTTAATCTTTAATTTTTATTTAAAATTGTCTTTTGCATTGCATCCACGGCGCGCAAGACTGTAGCAAAACTATTGGTTCTATAGAGCCCCAAATAATATTGATAATGATGTAAAACAATTGTACCTTGAACATATACTTCATTTTTAAGCAATTAAAAACATATTTTTTTATTCAAAATTTAAAATATAAAATGTTTTTTTTTTTGAAAAAATGCTAATTTTAAATAACCCATGCAATTATAATACTGAAATGGAAGTATAAGTTATCACCTATATAAACTAGTCGTTGGGGGTCAACGTAATACTTACCCATTATGGATGGATATGCATAATATAAAATATGAAAACAAAACAGGTATAAACCATTTATAAAATGCATTGCAATTCGAATAAAATCGTGGCTTGATGACGTCATAAACTTTAAATGATCTATTACTGAATTGCGTAAAAGAAACATCCTTAAAACTCAAAAATTGATAATCCTATTAACTAAGGGTTTTCTGCGTCGGATTAAGCGTCTCATTTCCAATTAAAATATATCTTCGAATTGAAATTTGAATGAAATATAGGGTCATGAAAAATCGAAGAGAGTGGAAAATAGGATTACAAATATCTCGGCAACTAACTATCCGATCGACTTCATTCTGTATGCAAAATTTATGTTTTTTTATTGTCTTTTATATTCATTCCTTAAAATAAACAATTTCGAAAATTTGTATCTACATTTTATCAGAACAAATATTTCGAGAGTCCGAAAAAAATAGTTCCGGATAATCGAGGTGACTGAAATTCAATAAGCTTCTTTCCATGATTACATACTAATAAGTACATACCAAATTTCAAGTCTCTATCTCAATTTGTTCGGGAGATAGAGCGTTTACAGACACACACACAGACAGACGGACGGCAAATTTTTTTTTCTAAAAATATGTTTTTCGGAATCTACGTGTAAATCAGTCAAAAAAAAAAAAAAAAATCATTTTTAAAACGATTACAAGATTTACCCTATGATACGTATGATGGGTAAGTAAAATGAATGTATCTCCCAAGTCTCATACAAACTGACTGATAAGTTTTTGAGAAATGTTGTGCGCAATGGATGCAAGTCAAAAACAGCAATAATATATATATATATATATATATATATATATATATATATATATATATATATATATATATATATATATATATATATATATATACATTATATTTACAGAAAGTCGGTATACCATAAGAGGATGTACATCTAAGTATACTTTCTGACTTATACTTGTATCACTATGAACGTACTTTTATTAACACTAATACATTTATATCGTTATATTGATGACATAATTTTAATTGCCACTGATCATACTAATATTTCTATATTTCCAGTAGATTATCCTACTAATTTAGAATTAACGGAAGACCTCCTTTCTGACAATACTATTAACTTTTTAGATCTTAAAATTACACTTAAAGAAAACAAAACAATAATTGATCTATTTGACAAACGTAAATAATTTAAATTTAAATACATTTACTAATTTTAAATCTTGTCTTCATAATTCTGTATATCGTAAATATACTCCTTAATCCTAATCCTAATCCTAATCATATTATAAATCTGATTGTGTGCAAATGTTAGGCTGAAGCCAGCGTAAAAATGGAGCCTTTAATGATCCTGTATTTTTGCATACAGATTGATTATAACCATCAAATGAACATAGGGTGGTTTTTGTTAATTTTATTCAAATATTTTTCTTAATAATTCAAAATTTCGTTATTTTCATAGAGAATAAATGGACATTTTTTCGTATATTTTAAAATGGTTAAATTTACTTTACCGTTGCTAATACTTTATCGTTGCCAAAACTAATTCAAAACCCGGAATAATAATTTTTACTCAACAATTTAGTTTCAATTGAAAAATTCTCACGTGAAAAATGAAAATGAAATTAAAAAATTAAAGAATTAAAAAGAAGATTAAATAATATTATTAGGAATAAAACGTACTTTTTTTAGTTTTTGATAATAATACAAGGTTTCAATATGCGTAACCATAGGAAACATATGCGAATATGATGTCATACATCGCAAATAAAGCGGGTAGGCTTTGATTGGTGAAATAAAATGATCTTGGGTTTTTTCTTCACTTTTTTTCTTTTTTTTTCTTTTGTATGACAACAATACTTGGCGTTTTACTGTCTGCGCACGGCTAATATAACTATACCGTATTTTTTATTTAAATTTTGAAAAAGTAAAATGAAGTTTAAAAAGAAAATGGCTAGCAAATGTCAATAATATGCTCCGCAAAATTATCTATGTCGAAAATGATGTCATGGATAGCGAGAAATAGCTATTTTCATTCTTAAAACTAAAAGAAATAACTCGATTACCTAAAAAAAATGACAAATGTTATTAGTTCCATTTTTGTTGATAAAACCTAAAGATTTAATATTACTTCGTTAAAGTAACATAATTTCCCCTATGCCAGTATTGAAAATAATTGCCTGGTTAAGAAAATTAACAAGAATTATGTCATTAAAATGGGATTTCTCTGGAGAAAAAGAGACGTCATATTTGAAATAAAACGGGAATTTTCCAATATGTTTTAAAATGAGTGTGAATCAATTCCTTACATTAATAATACAAGGATCAGTAAGTATAAAAAGTAGATGAATTTCACGCCATATTTATAACGAAAGATTTAAATGTTTTTTTTAAATCTATACTGATTATTAAGCATGAGTATCCATTATATACAGATGACAGTTTTCTGCTAAAAATCACATCATAATTTTAAGAAAAGGAAAAGGAACACGAATCTATTATATTAAAATCTGACCGTGTGTTTGTATTTCGCAACTACTCCTTGACTATCGAACGCAACGCGATTTACTTAATACCGGTTATCATTGATCCGAGGATGTCACACAATCTCTCAGAATTAAAAAAATTAAATTAGATGCCAAGATTTTTGTAAATTTTAACTAAATTTTTCTAAAAACGGAAAGTAAATTACTCCATATTTGTGTATAAAAAAGGAGAAATAAAACAGATCAGTATATTTTTTACACCATTTTCTCATTAAAACTGATAAACAGAATTTATTTTCTCTTTGAATATCTTGAATCTTGGTGAAAACAAAATCTTGAATTCAGTAAATAATCCGAAAAATAAAAACATATTTTCACATATTCAAACTGCATGAATCAATTTATTCTAGAGAACAAAAATTACCTGTCAACATACTGTCATTTAGAAAACAAGATTTGTTTTAGCTATACATTAAACCAAGGAGGCAGAATTGAATTTAAAGAAAAAGCATATACTATTTCCAATTAATGTTTTTTTGAAGGATGGCTATTAAAACGTTTCACAAAGGCGTTAAAAGTAAAATTGTCTATCAGGTAAAATTGACATTTGTTTTTACCCAATTTGTCCATTTCCACGTTTTCATTTGGCCCTCCTTTTTGCATTGGTTGCAATATCATTTTCGCGATTATTTAGCACAAAATTTCACTTTTTTAAGACTGAGTTATGTCAAGGTCCCTATAACAAAAAATACCGTATTGTCTCCTATGAAATGCAATAAATAGTTAGTTAATTATTAACGTTTTTAATTATCGGGAGTGAAATATTTTGCTTAATTAATGTATTTATTCTTCTTTTAATGTTGCGTGAACGAAGTCACGGGTAACAGCTAGTAATATTATAAATCTGATTGTGTGCAAATGTTAGGCTGAAGCCAGCGTCAAAATGGAGCGTTTAATTATCCTGCATCTTTGCACATAAGTTGATTATAACCCTCAAATGAACATAGACTGGTTTTTGTTTATTTTATTCAAATATTTTTCTTAATAATTCAAAATTTCGTTTTTTCATAGAGAGTAAATGGACATTTTTTCCGTATAATATTTTAAAATGGTTAAATTTACTTTACCGTTGCTAATACTTTATCGTTGCCAAAACTAATTCAAAACGCGGAATAATAATTTTTACTCAACAATTTAGTTTCAATTGAAAAATTTTCACATGAAAAATAAAAATGAAATAAAAAAATTAAAGAATTAAAAAGAAGATTAAATAATATTATTAGAAATAAAACGTACTTTTTTTAGTTTTTGATAACAATACAAGGTTTCAATATGCGTAACCATAGGAAATAGGCGAATATGACGCCATACATAAAAAATAAAGCGGATATGCTTTGATTGGTGAAATAAAATGATCTTGTTTTTTTTTCTTTTGTATGGTAATAATACTTGGCGTTTTACCGTCTGCGCAGGGCTAATATAACTATACCGAATTTTTTATTTAAATTTTAAAAAAGTAAACAGGAGTTTCAAAAGAAAATGGATAGCAAATGTCAATAATATGTTCCGCAAAATTATCCATGTCGAAAATGATGTCATGGATAACGAAAAATATTTATTATCATTCTTAAAACTAAAAAAGAAATAACTCGATTACCTAAAAAAAAAAAAAAAAAAGACGAATGTTAATAGTTCCATTTTTGTTGATAAAACCTAAATATTTAATATTATTTCGTTAAAGTAACATAATTTCCCCTATGCCAGTATTGAAATTAATTACCTGGAAAAGAAAATTAACAAGAATTATGTCATTAAAAAGGGATTTCTCTGGGGGGAAAAGAAACGTCATATATGAAATAATCGGGAATTTTCCATCAATGAATCAATTCCTTACATTAATAATACTAGGATCAGTAAGTGTAGAAAGTAGATGAGTTTCAAGCCATATTTATAACGAAAAATTTAAATGTTTTTTTTATCTATACTGATTATTAAGCATGAATATTCGTTATATGCAGATGAGAATTTTCTGTTAAAAATCGCATCATAATTTTAACAAAAGGAAAATGAACACGAATCTATTATATTAAAATCTGACCATGTGTTTGTTATTCGAAACTACTAGACTATCGAACGCAACGCGATTTACTTAATACCGGTTATTATTGATCCAAGGATGTCACACAAACTGTCCGAATTAAAAAAATTAAATTAGATGTCAAGATTTTTTTTTATTTTTTTGTAAATTTTAACGAAGTTTCTCTAAAAACGGAAAGTAAATTACTCCATATTTGTGTATAAAAAAGGATAAATAAAACAGATCAGTATATTTTTTACACCATTTTCTCATTAAAACTGAAAAACAGAATTTATTTTTACTTTGAATAGATGGTGAAAACAAAATCTTGATTTCAGTAAATTATCCGAAAAATAAAAACATATTTTCACATATTCAAACTTTATGAGTCAATTTATTCTGGAGAAAAAAAAATACCTGTCAACATACTGTCATTTAGAAAATAAGATTTGTTTCAGCTATACATTAAACCAAGGAGGCAGAATTGAATTTAAAGAAAAAGCATGTACTATTTTCAATTAATGTTTTTTTGAAGGATGGCTGTTAAAACGTTTCACAAAGGCGTTAAAAGTAAAATTGTTTATCCGGTAAAATTGACAGTTGTTTTTACCCAATTCGTCTATTTCCACGATTTTATTTGGCCCACCTTTTTGCATTGGTTGCAATTTCATTTTCGCGATTATTTGGCACAAAATTTCACTTTTTAAAGACTGAGTTATGTCAAGGTCCCTATAACAAAAAATACCATATTGTCTCCTATGAAATGTGATAAATAGTTAGTTAATTATTAACGTTTTTAATTATCGGGAGTGAAATTTTTTGCTTAATTAATGTATTTAGTCTTCTTTTAATGTTGCGTGAACGAAGTCACGGGTAACAGCTAATAATATTATAAATCTGATTGTGTGCAAATGTTAGGCTGAAGCCAGCGTCAAAATGGAATATTTAATGATCCTCTATCTTTGCGTATAGGTTGATAATAACCCTCAAATGAACATAGACTGGTTTTTGTTTATTTTATTCAAATATTTTTCTTAATAATTAAAAATTTCGTTATTTTCATAGAGAATAAATGGACATTTTTTCGTATATTTTAAAATGGTTAAATTTACTTTACCGTTGCTAATACTTTATCGTTGCCAAAACTAATTCAAAACCCAGAATAATAATTCTTACTGAACAATTTAGTTTCAACTGAAAAAATTTCACGTGAAAAATGAAAAAGAAATAAAAAAATGAAAGAATTAAAAAGAAGATTAAATAATATTATTAGAAATAAAACGTGCTTTTTTTAGTTTTTGATAATAATACACGGTCTCAATATGCGTAACCATAGGAAACAGGCGAATATGACGTCATTCATCTAAAATAAAGCGGATATGCTTTGATTGGTGAAATAAAATCATCTTGGGTTTTTTCTTCACTTTTTTTCTTTTTTTTTTCTTTTGTATCGTAACAATACTTAACGTTTTACCGTCTGCGCACGGCTAATATAACTAAACCGTATTTTTTATTTAAATTTTAAAAAAATAAAAAGAAGTTTCAAAAGAAAATGGTTAGCAAATTTCAATAATATGCTCCGCAAAATTATCCATGTCGAAAATGATGTCATGGATAGCGAGAAATAATTATTTTCATTCTTAAAATTAAAAGAAATAACTCGATTACCTAAAAAAAAAAAAAAAAAGACGAATGTTTCATTTTTGTTGATAAAACCTAAAGATTTAATATTATTAATTCGAACGATAAATAACATAATTTCCCCTATGCCAGTATTGAAATTAATTGCCTGGAAAAGAAAATTAACAAAATTTATGTCATTAAAAAGGGATTTTTCTGGGGAAAAAGAGACGTCATATTTGAAATAAAACGGGAATTTTCCAATATGTTTTAAAATGAGTGTGAATCAATTCCTTACATTAATAATACAAGGATCAGTAAGTATAGAAAGTAGATGAGTTTCACGCCATATTTATAACGAAAATTTTAAATGTTTTTTTTTTAATCTATACTGATTATTAAGCATGAGTATCCGCTGTATACAGATGAGAGTTTTCTGCTAAAAATCACATCATAATTTTTAGAAAAGGAAAATGAACACGAATCTATTATATTAAAATCTGACCGTGTGTTTGTATTTCGCAACTACTCCTAGACTATCGAACGCACCGCGATTTATTTAATCCCGGTTATCATTGATCCGAGGATGTCACACAAACTCTCAGAATTTAAAAAAATTAAATTAGATGCTCAGATTTTTTTTTTTTTTTTTTTTTTTTTTGTAAATTTTAACGAAGTTTATCTAAAAACGGAAAGTAAATTACTCCATATTTGTGTATAAAATAGGAGAAATAAAACAGATCAGTATATTTTTTACACCATTTTCTCATTAAAACTGAAAAACAGAATTTACTTTCACTTTGAATAGATGGTGAAAACAAAATCTTGATTTCAGTAAATTATCC
This sequence comes from Maratus michaelseni, assembly GCA_963931845.1. NCBI lineage: Eukaryota > Metazoa > Arthropoda > Arachnida > Araneae > Salticidae > Maratus > Maratus michaelseni. The sequence goes on from OZ007591.1 coordinate 25,146,966, forward strand.
GAAAAATAAAAACATATTTTCACATATTCAAACTTCATGAATCAATTTATTCTAGAGAACAAAAATTGCCTGTCGACATACTGTCATTTAGAAAACAAGATTTGTTTCAGCTATACATTAAACCAAGGAGGCAGAATTGAATTTAAAGAAAAAGCATATACTATTTCCAATTAATGTTTTTTTTTAAGGATGTTAAAACGTTTCACAAAGGCGTTAAAAGTAAAATTGTTTATCAGGTAAAATTGACATTTGTTTTTACCCAATTCGTCTATTTCCACGATTTTATTTGGCCCTCCTTTTTGCATTGGTTGCAATTTCATTTTCGCGATTATTTGGCACAAAATTTCACTTTTTTAAGACTGAATTATGTCAAGGTCCCTTTAACAAAAAATACCGTATTGTCTCCTATGAAATGTGATAAATAGTTAGTTAATTATTAACGCTTTTAATTATCGGGAGTGAAATATTTTGCTTAATTAATGTATTTATTCTTCTTTTAATGTTGCATGAACGAAGTCACGGGTAACAGCTAGTCATATATATAAAATAAAGAGTTTATGTTCTTCTCAACTAGTTAACAACAATATTAAAAAACTAATATATGATGCATTACAACATGGTTTTCCAAAAAAATTCATATATTCTTTAATATAATGATTAGTATTTAAATGATCTTAGCAACCAAATTAACACATGCATTAAAAAATGTATAAAAAAACAAAATTAGAAAATAATTAAAAAAATATATATATATAATTGGACGGATGGGTGGGTAGATGTTAGATTACGGAGGTGTGGCGGAGTTGTCTAGGAAAAACGCATGGTTTATATATATATATATATATATATATATATATATATATATATATATATATAAATTGGGGCATTTTGATTTACGCACACGTTTGCTAATACACATTTTATAATGGACTATGATTTGATACTTTTATACATGCAAATTAATGTAGTTATATTTACATTATCATTAATTAATTTAAATGTATTTATATTCATTAATATTAAGAATGTTTTTGATTAATTGTATTTACATTAATGCCCATGTGGACAGTATCATATTAACTTCTAATATTATGTATACTTTCTTAAATGCTAATATAATACATGTATTAATTTTTATTAAATGTTATACCCTATCCACTTATGTCATGTGTATTTAATTTTTAACATTGTTTGCAGAAACATTATATGTAACTAATTAATTTCAATATTTAATTAATATTAATTTTAATTCCTTAGCATCTTAATTCTTATTATTTATTTTTTTAATTTGATTATAAATTATTTTACGTGATGTTGCATTTTTGGCAAAGCTATTTAATTGTGGCTACGTCATTGCTTGGTACAAATATTTTTCTGTAGCATTAATCAAAAATTATTAATTTTACCATTTTACATATAATTTATTAACACAGAATTTTTTATTAATACTTCCATTTTTTATTTTAATGTAATTGAATATTTTATCAACATAATTTTATTTATTATTTAATTATATTTATTTATCATTTAACTAATAGTTATCCTTTTTTAGACAGTATTTGGTTTAATCTTTAACTAATAAATTTAAACCACTACTTTTATTAAATCATAGAATATTCATTAATTTTTTCATAGATGGCAGCACCATGGTTTGAGTTTTGCTTTGCTGTACAATAATATTCCATGGTCTATCATCTTTTAAAACTTATTTTGGCAACATGTAATGCCTTTCTGCAATTCATTGTCTGTGTTATGTGATGACTCCTGTATATCTGGCAACTGTTGTGCTTTTTCTCTATATCCTTTTTTAATCCAGTTGTATTTTAAGGCAGCTGTTTGGGACCACTGCTGTGGCTGCTTATAGCAGATACAGTCCTAAAGAAAAACTGGGGTAAAAATGTAAGAATACAGGCCTTCGCAGACGACTTTATTTTAATAATAAAAGCAAAAACAAAAGAACAATTAGTAAAACTAGCAAACAAAATAATAAAATAATTTAATGAATGGGTAACGGAAAATAACCTAACGCTTAATTGGGACAAAACAGAACTACTGTACCTTAATAGAACACACACAAGAAACCTACCAACAGCAGACACATATAAAATTGAAGGAATTAAATTCAAAGAAAGGGAATTTGAAGGTAAAGAAAATATTAAGTATCTAGGTGTAATCATACATAAAAACCTAAATTGGGTAACACACTGCCAAGCACAAACAGCCAAAGTAAGGAAAGCATTTTGGATGATGGGTCAAATGGCCAAACGGGGTTGGGGATTGAAACCAAGCATCTTAAAAATATGGTATAGAACAGTAGCTGAGAAAACACTGACTTACGCACCCTCAATATGGGGACATAAGCTAAACCAAAGAAATAAACAAGTACTAACAACATGCCAAAGGCACTGTTTGCTGGCTATAGTTAGAGCGTATAAAACTGCCCCAACAGCGGCCCTTCAGGTACTTGCTGGCCTGATTCCAATTCACCTCCAAGTTAAATACGAGGCAGAATACGGCACAATATCACGTTTACGAGAAACGGCAGAAATACACGGAACCACTATCCACCATACAGACTATACAAAAAATATTAATGTATGGGAAACACATCCCGCGGACATCATAGAACCAAGAATAGGCCATAATTACAAGGACATAGTAATATATACATAGACGGTTCAAAATTGGAATCAGGCGTTACGGGTTCGGCATTCGTAGCTTTCAAAAATGAACAAAAAATAAAATCATGGTCAGCTCCATTAAGGAAGTATAACAGTGTTTTGAACTACTGGCTATACTAAAAGCAGCAGAATGGGGAAATAGCACAGCGAAGGAATACAGCACTCGCTCGGACTGCATGTCAGCCATCCAATCACTCAGTAAACCCTTCAATGTAGCAAAATTAATCGACACAATACAAAAAACAGTAAAAGACTCAAACCATAAATTCAAAATTAGCTGGGTCAAAGCACATGTGGGTATCCAAGGAAACGAGGATGCCGACGAATTAGCTAAAAAGGCTGCAGAAAACCAAACTAAAGAAATTCCATACCATCTAGAAAGACCGATATCAAACTTAAAAAGAAAACTAAAAGAACTCACTATCAAACAATGGCAGTTCGAGTGGGATTATGGGGAAACGGGCAGGAAGACATATGAATACTTCCCAAAAGTAGATTCTCGCAGAATCATCAGCTGCAGTCTACTAAGTCAAATTTACACAGGTCACGGAACATTCCCGGACTACTTACATAGGTTTAAGCGCAAAGACGCACCAAACTGCTAATGCGGGGTGTTGGGAACCCCCAAACACTATCTAACAGACTGCCCACTAACCCAACCACTACATCTGATCCACATCACACCGAACAACGAAAAAATATGGCACAGCCAGTTAGCGAACAACAAACAAGTACAAACAAAAGGAAGAGTAGTGATGAGATGGTTAGTAGAAAACATCGATCACATATCAGAATAAATACACCTTCCCAGCAGCGAGATTCCTCAAAAGCATTTCCCACCCTCAAAAGCCATCCCTTTGGTAAGTATATTTTCTAATATATCTTTAAAATAAAAAAGTAGCAATGGAACCTCTTTGCTACGCCAAAAAAAAAAATCGATTTTTTTTTTCAGCACTAGTGAGAAGTGGAAGTCATCTGTGACGGACTGAATTTCACCAACTGATGAAGGCAAATAGCCAACAAAAAGTGAACAAAACACAACAAAATATTTAGTTGGTGAATGCACAAAGCACACCTGCCAAAGAAAGTGAATAGGGAAAAAACAGTGTCACATCAAGTGAATACAGCCTCATAAGATATATGACGGACTAACGGCCACGGAACAAGCCCCACTCTATTAGTGTGACAAGTTTCTCAAACAACAAATCAACAAGTTGCACAAAATTCAAAAGCAGTGATAACAGCCATTAGGATTCAATGGACTGATCGCAATAAGCGTATTCACGAAGGAAAAATTTTTTAAAAATCAAAACCCCCAATGCTTGGGTGAGATAAAGTGACAAAGACATCAAAAATGAGTGTGCAACATCCAGAAATGTGACAACCACCAGTACCAAAAGTTACAATGTGACAACCACCAGTAACAAAAGTTACAATGTGACAACCACCAGTAACAAAAGTTACAACGTGACAAAACCCACGATAGTGACATAATAACCAGTGAAATTCTCGAAAGAAGACCAAGATTCAAAATGTGACAACCAGCTCTAGCACAAGCTAGAAGTAACAATATATCAAGAAAGAGACAAAAACCCAATGAATGATAGACAAAAACAACCCACAACAGGGGTGAGCCTATAAAAACGCCAGAGACAGAGACAAATACAATAAGAAGTGAAATCAGCCCATAAAAGAGGCGAAAAACACTACAGCGACAACCCACCATGAACGTGACAAGCCAACAGACATGGTAAATATGTAAATTATGTACGCTAATGGCGCCTGGTGCATGTAAAATCCGTCGTGGGCGCAAAGCCCTCCAAGTTACCTGTGAATTATACCTCTGGGGGTGCCTAGTCAAGTGAGAGTCTCGTCACCTGATCAAGGTTCTAAATTACGAGACCTATTAAATCTGTCAATTCAACAAAGTTAAACAGAAACCTTGAACCGGCAAACAAAGATAACTGTAGCAAACCACAAGAGAGCAAGCACAGCAGCGATGTGAACAAATCTACAGTCAGGTGGATCACAGCCATGCTGTGATCAGGCGATTTCCGCCCCGCACCCAGGTACTAACCCGTCAAGCTAGGCATTCATGCCGGGCAGGTAGGGGCCTGGTTAGCGGTATTATATATATAAAAGAACTTTATAATTTAATTTCAATGTTTTTTTCTCTTTTATGGGTAAGGTTTCTTTCCTTTTTATTATTCTTTTAACTTTATGATTTTTCTCTATTATGGTGTGGTAATCCCAAAATTATATTCTTTAGCAATGTTATGGCTAATATGATGATGAAATCACACATTTTATTTGTGGTATTTAGGTATTTAGGCATTTGGGACTTGAAAATTCTGTCTAAATTCCACAAATTTCATTTTTTCGATTTTTAATTTAATTTCTTCTTCTTTTAAATAAGTTTATGGTATCTATATTCAGAGTGTTGGGGAACACTATCGTTGTCAATTAATTATTACATACTAATTCATAATTTCATAGTTTTTGTTGGTGTTACGGTAATATTGCATTAATGGTTATATATATATACACTGCTCAAAACAATTAAAGGATATTTGAAGTTTTATATAAAATAAAGATATAAACGAAATTTTTTTTGCCGAAAATAGAAGAGAATCACAAATGCAAATTTTTCTGGTTTTCAAACTGTGGAGTATGCAAATTTTGAGTTCGACGTCAAAAACGTCGCTTCAGCGGCAGCGAATGAAATTTGACTTTCAACTGGATAAAAGAGAATGAAGACAAGGATGATCGGCATTCAGTGATTGCTTTGTTTCGATGAGTACGATGTCTCAGCGAAGTCATTTGACAGATTCAGAAGCTTGGAGAATTGTTGGTAGGTTAGAAGGGGGCCAAACTCAAGCCGAAGTAGCGCAAGCCATTGGAGTGTCACAAAGTGTCATTTCCAGGATCTGGAACCGTTTTTTGGAGAGTGGATGTGCAGGCCGAAGACCAGGGCAAGGTCGTAGACGGGCAACAACGCCCAATGAAGATCGGTATTTAGCGTTAACAGCTCGGAGACACCGAAACATGAACTCTACTCTTCTCCAACAGCACCTTCGCTCGGCTACAGGCACCACGATTTCAACTCAGACTGTCCAAAACCGGCTCCATGCTGTAGGTCTGTATGCTCGCCGACCGATGGTATGTGTTAGATTAACATCAAGGCATCGTCGCGACCGCAGGGAGTGGGCAACCGAGCATGTCAACTGGAGGAGAAATGAATGGAGCAATATTCTGTTTTCTGACGAGTCCCGTTTTTCTGTGCATCCGGATAATAGGCGTATTTTCATCTGCAGGGACCGTGGCAGTAGGAATAATCCTGCGTTCGTGCACGAAAGTGTCAGATTTGGCGGTGGAGGAGTGTTGGTGTATGGTGGCATCTCCATTGACGGGCGCACTGACCTCTACATCATTCGAGATGGATCTCTGACTGGTCGCCGATATAGGGATGAGATCCTCAGACCTATTGTAGTCCCTTACGCTGCAGCAATCGGAGATAACTTCATTTTAATGGACGATAACTGCAGGCCACATCGTGCAAACCTGGTGGAGGATTTCCTTTTCGAGGAAGGAATCGTTCGAATGGAATGGCCAGCGTGTTCTCCAGACATGAATCCAATCGAGCACGTTTGGGACGCTCTAGGAAGACGAGTTTCTGGCCGCCAACAACCCCCACAAACTCTCCAAGAACTGGAAAGAGCTCTTCTGGAAGAGTGGGGCAGAATACCCCAACTCGTCATTAATAGCCTCATTGAGTCCATGCCTCAAAGGTGTTAAACGTTGCTGGCCGCCCGTGGAAACCATACCCCCTACTGAAAATGATTTTCTTTGAAGAAAACACCTTTTCTTATTCTTTTTTTCTCATATGCACAAATTGTGTTTTTTTCCTTTTGTACACAAATGCGCAATAAAATGCATTTTTTTCTGCCAAACATGTGTAATTTATTCTCATATAACCTACTATGTCTGTCGACCATGTATCAATCAGCTAAATAGTTTCCCAGATACAAAATCCACCTAAAACTGCAATATCCTTTAATTATTTTGAGCAGTGTATATGAAAGGATAAAAATAAACCCTTTTTAAAATGCAAAATTAAAATTCAGAAATTAAAATTTAAAATCCCAAAAAATTTCTTCTAACTTTTAAATCTAATGCTTAAATCTAATCTGCCCCTGTGATCTTTGTTTCTCAGCCTCACATATATTACTTTCATCTATCAATTTAGACATATCTTTAAGTTTTAAAAGTGATGAGTTTGCATTCCTAGCAGCAGTCTGTGGGGTGCGGCTCCCACGCCCGGCCAAGCCTTGGTGTCGGCATAAGACCCCAGACATCAGTCAAAAGCTAATTGACCAATTAAAGTAAATGATTCTCCCAATTTGACTCTTTCTCCCTCTGCTGGAAAATATCCTTAATTCTAATTAAAACCAGCATGCAAGGACGAGGAAGACAGATTTTTGGCAGATTTGAGCTGTCAGCCAAACCCTCGGCCATGTAGATTTCAAAACTTAACGTAAATGGCTCATGGGACCTCCGATTGAACAGGCGAAGATGACTGTACGAAGAAATGCTTCAATAAACGAGTTCGATCTGTCAAGGGGTCCCGAGTCCCGAGTCCAACTTATTTCTCTGTTTTTGTTCATTATTAGTCTCCCAAGTAGTCCCCGGATAATTCTTTACATATATATATATACATATATATTTAATCAAAATTAAACATTAAAAAAAAAGGTAAAATATATGTTGTATAATATTGAAATATTTATTTACATAGAACATATATTAAGCTGTCAGTGGTAAAATTGTTATGCATTTGTGTTATATAGAGAATCAGAAATAAAATTGAATGTGACATTTTGCTAAATTGCACATTCAGTGAAAAAGTAAAACTCCTGAGACCCCTTAAAGAGTATATCTTTCTTTTTTAGCGGTCAAAATATTTCTAAAATATGTACTTAATTTAATATTTTATGTGTTAAAACCATAGGGAATCTGACGAGCTGTGAGTAAAATTTTAATATTTCAAATAAAATTGAGTATATATTTTAGAAATATTTTGGTAACTTAAAAAAAGGAGATATCCTTTAAAAAGAGTACACAGAAAAAATTAGTTACAAATATTTATTTCCCTAGGAAATATTTTAAAAATAAGAATACTTCCCACACCCATAGGTTTAACATTAGCGAGAGGAATTTGAGATCAGCATATGGCATTCGCAGTTTACCAATGGAGGCGTTCTCTACACAGTTTTTGTTTGCATTTGAATTTTTTTTTAAATGATTATCTTTGCATAGAGTATCTGAGGTCGAAGCAGTTTCATTCTGAAGATACTTTCAATTTCGGAACCGGCGAGGATCGCAGTATTGTTTTCTTTCTCTTTGCATAGAGATCTGAAGTCGAAGCAGTTTCATTCTAGAGATACTTTCAATTTTGGAACCGGCGATGATCGCAGTATTGTCTTTTTTTCCTTTGCATAAAGTACCTGAAGTCGAAGCACTTCCATTATGAAGATACTTTCAATTTCGGAACCGGTGAAGATCGCATAATTGTTTCCTTTCTCTTTGCATAGCGTATTTGAGGTCGAAGCAGTTTCATTCTGAAGATGCTTTCAATTTCGGAATCGGCGAGGATCGCGGTATTGTTTCCTTTCTCTTTGCATATACAATATCTGAGGTCGAAGCAGTTTCATTCTGAAAATACTTTCAATTTCGGATCCGGCAAGGATCACGGTATTGTTTCCTTTCTCTTTGCGTAAAGTATCTGAGGAGGAAGCAGTTTCATTCTGAAGATGAGGATTCGGATCAAGATTCGCAACCGGTGAGGATCGCAGTATTGTTTATTTTATATTATTGCAAAATCCATAACAGCCAATTTCGGGAATTTTTCATAAAATACAACACCAGCCTTCGAACTCAAATATTCTCTGCGAAAAGAATCATTTGAAAATATTGAAATACAAACGGTAAATTTCTAGGGAACGTTTCCACTGTTTTAACATTAGCTTGAGACTGTCGTATGCCAATGGCGGAGGTAAGGGGAGAGGGGAAGGGCGATCGCCCCCCCCCTTGCGCTAAAAAAGAGTCGATAAACCGACATTAGAGGCCTTCACGGGAAACACAGTGATGGCAAAGACACAGTTATGGCACAGAGTTATGGCACAGAGTGACACAGTTATGGCAAAGCACAGCCCGACCCGCGGGTCACGCCGTGACCGGTCCTTATTTTTTTCTGAAGACCGGGCCTGGACCGGGCCTTTCATTTTCTGGAGACTGGGGTTGGACTAGACTTCTTTTTTTTTTTTTTCGGGTCTAGCCTAGCTTATATTTCATTCTTTCTAGAGGTCTGCACGGGCCGAAATTTTCAGGCCTGGGCCCGGCATAAAAGCAGAAAATTCGGCCTGGATGCGACCAGTGGCGGATCGATCGCCCCCCTTGCCCTAATAAAAAGGTCTGCAAACCGACATGAGAGGTCTGTGCAGGAAAGGGTCTCGCCCAAAGAAAAATCTCGAGCCAATTTTTTCATTCACGAAACTTGGACCTTGCTTGTTCTCCACTCTTTCCTGTCCGGGTATTCCTTTTTTTTGTAGACTCGAGCCGGGCCGAGTTAGACTTCTTTTTTCCGGGACTGGTTTGGCATGGAATTTATTCTTCCTAGAGATCTACACGAGCCGAAATTCCCGGACCCGACCCAATATCAAAGCTAAGAGTTCGGCCCGTGTCTGACTCAACCCGTATGAAAACGATTATTGGTTCGTGCATACCTCTAAATTTTGACCCCCGAGCCCATTCGGGTGTCATTTTTTACTTTCTTCTATCTTTACCAGAACAAAGTATTGGATTGGTAAAAATTTTCGACGTATTTCTACATTTTAGGAGGTCCTGAACACGAATTGACTGTTCTTAGAAAATGTCTGTCTATGTGTCTGTCTGTCTATGTATATGTAATACAAATGTTGTGCGCGCTCATCTCAAGAACTAATGCGCGGAATTTAATGAAAATTCGTATTTAGTTAGACCTTGACACAAATTGGTGCTGATGATGTTTTGGTTTAAATTACTCAACAAGTGGTGCTGCTATGCTGAATTTTTTGCGATTTCCGCGATAGCTATGTCTCAAAAATTAACGCACGAAATTTCAAAAACTTTAGATTATGTTGACTTTGGCATAAATAGATCTTTATTAGAATTGGGTGTATACCGTCCAACAGATGTCGCCACTATGATCTGTTTTTCACAAAGCCATTAAATAATAAGCCCAGTCAGATAAATGGGAAACTTTTCGCAAGTTGAAAATAGCGCCATCTAGCGGTTGGGATACTGCAACGATTCGCGGATGGTGGATTTGTCGTGAAGGAATGGCAACGCAATGACGGGGTAAGTTAAGTTCTATGTTTTGTTTTTCGATTTTGCATATTCAATTTTTTTTTTTATTATTTTACTCTGTTTCTTTATTTAACATTGGTTAAATAAACCATATATAAATCAATTTTTTCTCAAGCAAGATTAATTTAAATTAATTAAATGTTTTTATTTTCGGGTTGTAAACAGTTTGTATACGGAAAAAATGGCAATATGGAATTAGTTTTTCCCTTAGAATTCAAAACTTCTTTAAACAACTTTTATAATTACTAATTAATAAAACAAATATGAAATAAATTAAACTGGTTAAATGTTATAAATATTTCATAAAATGATTTCAAAATAAAACTGCGGAGCTGATGTAATCTGTCTCTGATATGCAGAGTTATAAATGTAATTAATATTTATAAATATATTATTCACACAGTTGTTATATCAGAGCTCGACCATTGAAGGCTGAAAATAAAGTAATAGATTTCTAACGATTCGGTACTTAAAAATTACGCTGTTTCCAATAAATAGTTTAAACCAACAAAGTTCGGTGATATATAAGGTATAGCCAATATTTATGTGTAAAATACATGATGTTCGCTATTTTCATATATTTGATATTTATTTCCTAGCAGTGATATTTATTTCCTAGCATTTATTAGCAGTTTGAAATTCTAAATACTGTGTATGATATTTTCAGTCAAATAAGTGTAAATGAATTTTTCAACTGTTATTAATTGTGCCCTTTTTTAGAGCTAGAAATATATTTTCCAAGTTTGAAGTTGATAATTTAAATGTAAAACCAATAATTATGCGAGATATTATTTACATGAAATAGCCACTGAAAGATAAACTGCTTAATTTAGATATACATTATTTAAATTTTCATTTGAAATAATCTTTTCTGGTTTGATTTATTTTAGTTTAAATTGCAATATCTGAAAATATTTATAATCGTCAATACATTGTTTATTTTGAAAATATCGGATATTTTTGTGTTTATATATATATATGTATATATAAACACAAAATATATAAACACTTGCCAACTTTGGCGATACTCGCTAAGATCCAGAATCTGGTCCTAGAGAAGTGAGATTAAAATCCGATTTTAGGTAGCTTTCAATACAAAAAAGTCCTTCCGGCCTGTACCGGGAGGAAAAGGTAGCTTTCCTATATCTACGTTTTAAAATTTTAGCTAATGTTACACGAAAACAGCAAGCTAAAATGCAAAGAAACGTTTACAAAAGATTCGTTAATACTGAATTTGAATAAGAAATTCGTCAAATTATTGAGCAATAGCCAAATTGGCTTAATTTATGAAGACTTATTTTGATCGCCAAATTTCGCGATATTTCGCCAAATGTCGCCAATTTTGTCGCCAATGTCGACAATTTTGGCGCTAACGGATATGAATATATAGTTTTATGCGTATGATTGGGAAAATTATTACAACAATGAAAGAAAATAATTTGCGAGTAATCGCGTTAATGTGCTGTTTTGTTTCAAAATGTCAGCCACCCTAGAATTTCAAACTGCTCTATCTCAGCCATTTTTTAAGATAGAGGTAAACCAAAAAAAGCTCTGGAATCCTTGTATCAAGGCCTAACACGTAATTAAAAAATAAATTTGAATTTTTAACTTTTTTGTATAGTTATTTTAGATTTTAAGTTAATTTAAATCTTTAAGTGGCCGCCATCTTGAAACAAGATGGCGGACCAAGCTGGCCAACGAACTCGGTCGAGACATTAGTGACCTTAATACACACAATTAGTTTCATCAAAATCGATTCATAAATACGGGCGTTATCGTATGACATAGGTCAGATATATATATATATATATATATATATATATATGGATATATCTATATATATAAATCAACATTTGGACGGAGGGTGGTTTTGGGGTCTGGGGGTCATGATCGGTGAAAATATATCGAAATTTTCCGGAACTGCTTTCCTCTGAACGGCTGCAATAGGTAGCTTTATACTTTTTTGTATTGAAAGCTACCTAAAAGTATAAAGCTACCTATTGCAGCCGTTCGGAGGAAAGCAGTTCCGGAAAATTTCGATATATTTTCACCGATCATGACCCCCAGACCCCAAAACCACCCTCCGTCCAAATGTTGATTTATATATATAGATATATCCATATATATATATATATATATATATATATATATATATATATATATATATATATATATATATATAATATATATATATATCTGACCTATGTCATACGATAACGCCCGTATTTATGAATCGATTTTGATGAAACTAATTGTGTGTATTAAGGTCACTAATGTCTCGACCGAGTTCGTTGGCCAGCTTGGTCCGCCATCTTGTTTCAAGACGGCGGCCACTTAAAGATTTAAATTAACTTAAAATCTAAAATAACTATACAAAAAAGTTAAAAATTCAAATTTATTTTTTAATTACGTGTTAGGCCTTGATACAAGGATTCCAGAGCTTTTTTTGGTTTACCTCTATCTTAAAAAATGGCTGAGATAGAGCAGTTTGAAATTCTAGGGTGGCTGACATTTTGAAACAAAACAGCACATTAACGCGATTACTCGCAAATTATTTTCTTTCATTGTTGTAATAATTTTCCCAATCATACGCATAAAACTATATATTCATATCCGTTAGCGCCAAAATTGTCGACATTGGCGACAAAATTGGCGACATTTGGCGAAATATTGCGAAATTTGGTTATCAAAATAAGTCTTCATAAATGAAGCCAATTTGGCTATTGCTCAATAATTTGACGAATTTCTTATTCAAATTCAGTATTAACGAATCTTTTGTAAACGTTTCTTTGCATTTTAGCTTGCTGTTTTCGTGTAACATTAGCTAAAATTTTAAAACGTAGATATAGGAAAGCTACCTTTTCCTCCTGGTACAGGCCGGAAGGACTTTTTGTATTGAAAGCTACCTAAAAGTATAAAGCTACCTATTGCAGCCGTTCGGAGAAAAGCAGTTCCGGAAAATTTCGATATATTTTCACCGATCATGACCCCCAGACCCCAAAACCACCCTCCGTTCAAATGTTGATTTATATATATATATATATATATATATATATAAACTTATTGCAAAAATTAACCATTGAAACAGAAATTATATATATCTCCATATATATATATATATATATCTGGCCTATGTCATACGATAACGCTCGTATTTATAAATCAATTTTGATGAAACTAATTGTGTGTATTAAGCTCACCAATGTCTCGACCGAGTTCGTTGGCCAACTTGGTCCGCCATTTTGTTTCAAGATGGCGGCCATTTAAAAATTTAAAACTAAAATAAATATACAAAAAAGTTAAAAATTCAAATTTATTTTTTAATTAAATGTTAGGCGTTGATACGAGGATTCCAGAGCATTTTTTGGTTTACCTCTATCTTAAAAAATGGCTGAGATAGAGCAGTTTGAAATTCTAGGGTGGCTGACATTTTGAAACAAGAGAGCACATTACAAAAATTTTCATTGTTGTAATAATTTTCTCAATCATACGCATAAAACAACTATATATTCATATCCGTTAGCGCCAAATTCTCGCCAAACTTGGCGACATTTGGCGAAATATCGCCAAATTTGGCGACCAAAATAAGTCTTCATAATTGAAGCCAATTTGGCTATTGCTCAATAATTTGGCGAATTTCTTATTCAGATTCAGTATTAACGAATCCTTTGTAAACGTTTTCTTTGCATTTTAACTTGCTGTTTTCGTGTAACATTAGCTAAAATTTTAAAACGAAGATATAGGAAAGCTACCTTTTCCTCCCGGTACAGGCCGGAAGGACTTTTGTATATTCAATTAATTTTTTTATTATTATTTTTTTTATTGTTTCTTTATTTAACATTGGTTAAATAACCCATATTATGTAAATCAATTTGTTTTTAAAGTTCTGTGTCTATATATTGTGAACAGCTATTATATACTAATTAATAATATGCAAATATTTATTTTATCAATATTAACAGTTTATCATTAAGGTATCTGACTACGTTTAAAAAATAGTTTTCGACCAAAATTGTCAAAACGATTTTATTACATTTTATTAAAACCCAACTTTTTACATTTCCAAAACTGTATTAATTTTTATTGTATGATAAATGGAACTGGAGTTTGTAGCAGTTTTTAAACTACTCAACAGCTGTCACTCAAACCGTAAGTACTGTTTAAAGGACCGGAAGTACTATTTAAAGGTACTAACTGGCAGGGGGGAAGAAAAAATATGGCCTTCTAAAAATAAACAAATGATCAGTACTTGAAATAAAAAGAAAACTGCCCAGTTAAACTGAGGGCATTGAGCTCACAGGCTATTCACACTAATTGTATATTATACTCGTATTTCAAAGAATTTGAAATAAGCCCCTTGAAAAATAAAGAAATCGACAATATATTAAGGGGGGGTTATCCCCCCGTTACCCCCTCATAGTTAACTAATGAACCCCTTAAACTAATCAGGAGAGCCTCTTATTACAATGAATATATATATACAAAATTTGAAGAAAATAGGATAATGCTGCTTGAAAAACCCATTTATATAAATTAAGCGGGGATTGGCCCCCCGTCCCCCCCTTTATACTTAACCAATCAATCCCGAAAACTAATCAGGGAAGCGTCTTAACTCAATGAACTTATAAACAAATTTTGAAGCAAATGAGATAATTCTGCATGAAAAACCCATTTATATAAATTAAGGGGGGGATTACCCCCCCGTTCCCTCCCTTTATACTTAACCAATCAATCCCGAAAACTAATCAGGGAAGCGCCTTAACACAGTGAACCTATAAACAAAATTTGAAGGAAAACGGAATAATTCTGCAGGAAAAACCCATTTATATAAATTAAGGGAGGGATTAGCCCCCCGTCCCCCCCCCTTTATACTTAACCAATCAATCCCAACAAAAACTAATCAGGGAAGCCTCTTATTGCAATGATTATATATATACAAAATTTGAAGAAAATCGGATAATGCTGCATGAAAAACCCATTTATCTAAATTAAGGGGGATTAGCCCCCCCTTCCCCCTTTATACTTAACCAATGAAAACCCAAAACTATTCAGAGAAGCGCATTATCACAATGAACCTATATACAAAATTTGAAGAAAATCGGATAATTCTGCTTGAAAAACCCATTTATATAAATTAAGGGGGGATTGACCCCCGTCCCCCCCCTTTATACTTAACCAATCAATCCCGAAAACGAATCAGGGAAGCGTCTTAACCCAATGAACATATAAACAAATTTTGAAGTAAATGGAATAATTCTGCATGAAAAACCCATTTATATAAATCAAGGGGGATTAGCCCCCCCGTTCCCCCCTTTTATACTTAATCAGTCAATCCCGAAAACTAATCAGGGAAGCGTCTTAACCCAATGAACTTATAAACAAATTTTGAAGCAAATGAGATAATTCTGCAGGAAAAACCCATTTATATAAATTAAGGGGGGAATTAGCCCCCCATTCCCCCCCCCCCTTTATACTCAACCAATCAATCCCGAAAACTAATCAGGGAAGCGCCTTAACACAGTCAACCTATAAACAAAATTTGAAGGAAATCGGATATTTCTATGAAGAGTTATCGCGTTACGTACGTACATACGTACATACATACATACAGAACCGGCGGGCACATAAGCTCTCAGGCTTTGATAGCCTGTGAGCTAAAAAAGAATATGGCTCATAAAAACAGTGATTTTTAGATGCATATTACTGCGTACATTCTTGTAGTAAAACATAAATCTAAACTTTAAATGCATCTTTTGGAATATGTAATTTTTGGTGAAAATTCTATACGCAAAACACGATTTCTCAAAAAGTTATAAGAATATCACTATGAAATTTAAAGTGCATGTTATTTACACTATTGTAAAGGCAATGAACTAAAGATTTAATTTTAGAATAAATATTTTTTGTTTTATGGATGTTTTCGTGGAATGACATCGATGAATTTTATGAAAATCAGCATGTAAAGAGGTGCGATACACTATAAATTTTGATATATTGAAAATATCTCTTATATTTTAGTTCATTGCCTTCATCAATGTCATAAGTATGACGTGTAAAAAGAAAATTAAGATACATACAATAGAATTTTCTCTAGGGCGTTTTGCGTATTGGGCCCAATTTCACTAAATTTTACCACAAAATCCCTCATTTACCAAAATTTTATGAATTAATGAAATATTTTTTGCTTTTTTTTTACAGTTTCTAGCCATAATCTTAATAAAAATATGTTCAGAAAATAATTAAAAAGCCTTTTTGGAAAAAAATTGCTCCGTACGTGGCCTGGCACCTTAAGGCGATTTACATAAAAAAGACTTTTCTCTGCTCAACTATGTTAAAATTCCTGGGCACAGATTTATATACAAATCATGTTGGCGCAATTGCAACAAAATGGCAATTTTATGCCTCACATGGTCAAACGGTTATTTTGTTTATATTGTTGTTTATTTATTTTTATTTGAATTCTATAAATTATTTTTACTATGTATATCAATAGATAAGTATCAAAGTGCCATATTTATTTATATCAAAAAATTTCATCAAGTAAATCTCCCCTGTTCAACCTGTAAATATCCGCAAATTGTATGCTCATAATTTATATTAATTCAAATTTGAATTCTTATGTCTTCCTTAGATGTCAGCGATGGATAAAGCTTATTGGAATTCAGGAAAAGAGTAAGTCGGAATTCGGTTTGTATAATAATTACAGACTTTGTGGTGATCGCTCTATATCATCATGGTAATGAACTTTATGACACCAGAAGCACACACTCTGCAAACGGCTACCTTAATCTAACGTCTCAAGATGTAAATATTTTGCATCTGTGAGCTGTATTTTATTATTTCAATTAAATATAAAGTATCACAAAATAATATAATTTTGAAACATTCATTTTTATTTATTGTTTGTTTTTAAATGTTTAATAAATGTGTTTGTTCTTTTAAATGATCATCTTTATTGTCTATCCACCACATAACATTGTTATCCTTTTGCAGTTAAGTTAATTACTTTGATTAAATGTTAAGTAACAGGAGAAGTCAGTAATAAGAAATAAGGGGAAATCCCTAGCTTACTTCTAATTTTGAAGTAATGTTCTTTAATCGCAAATCTTTAAGTATTGGTAAAAATTCAATATCATGAAAAGAAACTTCATTTGAGAATTCACTTCTGCTCTTGTAGTGATATTACTTTACTTTTTAATGCATGACATTTTTACCCATGGTATAGATGTACCTTACTAAATAACTATACTTTATTATTTAAAAGTTTTTTTTAATATATTGTCTTGAGGAATATATATATCTTAATATCTAAAGATCTGATAAGAATTTTTTGAAATAGTCAAGCAATGTGGTGATTTTTTTCTTATGTATTATATTTATTCTAGAACCATTTTAATTTATGCAATGTTGTGTATACCTAAACTATGGTAAGCTGATTAAAAATAAGATTTATCTATCATTGATGTAAATCAATGTTGAAATTTTATTCTTGAAAAATTTAAACAACCTTCACGTTATTTAGATTAAATAAGCCAACATTTTTGCTCTACTTTGCTTGATGTATAAAATAATTTTGTTTATTCTATAATATCTTTCGACTTTTAATCATGTTTGTTTCACAGCGTTTGAAAGCAAAATTCAGATAATAAAGGCTGGAAGTCTACATATGTTTATAAATAATCAATCAAAAAATATATATATGTGTTTTCTCTTGAACAGAAACTTGTCAATTCTTTTAGTAATATAAATAGATAAGATTTTTTTTTCTTTTTATGCTGATTGTAAATTTATTAAAACATCTTATTAAAGTACCTGGAAATACCATGTTCACTATAGCATTCTATACAAAGACATATATTAATGCTTCTATTTAATAATAATAAGTAAAGTACTAAATAAAAATTAAAGCATACAAATAACTGGTATTTTTATGTTAGCTGGGTGCCAGTGATTACATCTCTATATAATTGGCATCCGGCTAACATAAAAAATACCAAATATTTTTAGAAAGATTCTTTCCTCCAAATGAATAATAATACTAAAAAGTACAAATTGATTGCAAATTTTTTCAGGTGTACCAAATACTTTACATCTAGATATGAGCTGACAAAAAAAAAGGAAATTTCATTTGTATTATTTGAGTTATATCAATAGAAAAGATACAAAACAATCTGAAATAAAAAGTACTTTTTAATGTATGTTTGTAAAGTAAAATTGTTTTGAAGGTAAAGATTGTCGGATTTCTAAACAATTGTATACAGTATTTTTTTTTTTCAAAATATTGTCTTAGTTTACTTTTAAATGATCTGTATGTTACTAAATTACTTCTGCCAACTCAAAAAATAACATTGTTCCAGAATTTGTCTTCATTAAGACAGCTTGATTTATTATTGTCTGAGTGCAACGAAGACTCATACACAGTGCAGTATTACTTTGCCCCATATATAGCTACGATGGATATTAAAACCTTTCGTCAAGCATAACTCAAAAAATATTTAACGGATTTCGTTCAAATTTTTACAGCAGGTACCTATAAAGGTGACAACGTCGTCTATTTATTACCAAGAATAAGTGTCAAACCGTTTGGAAGTTATATTAAAAAAATAGATAAAAAAGCACAATTAAAGTACATACGTCACTAAATTTTGTGAGTACGTCATTTTCACCGGCGGGAGATTTTCGTATAGGCAATCGGAATTGAAAAGTTCATGGAATACATGGAGCAAAAAAATATGCAAGCACTAATATTCAGCACAATAAAATATATTTCAATTTAATAAAAATGGAAAGTTAATCTGGAATTTTTTCTGTTTGAAAAGTATTAGAGATTAGTAAGAGTAGTATTAGTATTAGAGATTTGGCGTAAATCACACCATTAGCAGCTTTTTTATTTCGCGTGTGTATGTTAGGAACAATTCTTTGATGTTTAAATAAAAGGTTTCGATTTGTGGCATTATTTCTTATTTTCTTTTCCTTTTTAGTATTTTAAATGGAATTAGTGAAAGGCGTGTATTTTAAATTAAATGAGTGAAAGACGTGTATTTTTAATGTATGTATTTCAAATGAAATCAGTGAAAGATTTATATTTAAATGAAATGAATGCAATATGAAGATGTTATGAGAAAATATTTGGCGATTTATCAACTGCGCCAAGTTAACATAAAAGTACCAATACATATGTGGGTACTTCTCTATTATCCCGTCGACCACTTTTCATAACAAAAAACTATCGCCAAATAAACGGGAGAACGTTGTCATTGAAATATCAAAATACATAAATAAATAAAATATAAGAATTTAAGGACACAATTGTTATTTTAATGAATGAAATAACTAAGAAATCAGTAAAACATAATGAAAAATACACGCAAATGTCGCGTTAAAAACCACTTGATGACGTAACAAACACGTATAATGCTTCTGATATCAAGTAAATGGGACTGCATTTTTGGCGTTTAATCTAACAGTTTGGCGATAGTTTTTTGTTATGAAAAGTGGTCGACGGGATAATAGAGCAGTACCTCTATGTGAAATGAAACAAGGCACAGATGTCATACACGCACCACGTTGGCGCGATTTTTCCCTCCACCAGCTTGGGGAAAACTTTGTTTTTCAGTATTAGTTACAAATAGTGTGACAAATAGTACACGTGATTTTTTATTTCAATATAAAAATAAAATAACGTAATAAATGAAACAGCTTCTATTATTTTAAAAAAGGAAATAAAAATAAATAAATAATAGTTTGATATAAATACAGGCGCGGATGTCATATACGCACCACATTGGCGCGATTGCAACAAAATGGCAATTTTATGCCTCACATGGTAACCCGGTTATTTTGTTTCAATTGTTGTTTATTAACTTTTATTTTTTATTTTAATTCTATAAATTGTTTTTATTATATATATCAATATTTATTTATATCAAACTATCATTTATTTATTTTTATTTCCCATTTTTGAATAATAGGAGCTATTTCATTTATTACGTTATTTTATTTTTATATTGAAATAAAAAATTACATGCTATTATTGTATGGTATTTGTAACTAATATTCAAAAACAAAGTTTTCGCCAAATTGGCGGGGGAAAAATCGCGCCAATCTGGTTCGTATATGACATCTGTGCCTAAATTAATATTGATATACATATAAAAATAATCTATAGAATTAAAATAAAAAATAAAAGGGTACTTTTCGGTTAGCCGGGCGCCAGTGAAATGTATATATCTATATATACATATATATGTATACATACACACATATATGTATGTGTATATATATATGTATATATACATACATGCATATATAAATGTGTGTATGTATAGATATATGTATATATATGTATACATAGATATATAAATTTCACTGGCGCCCGGCTAACCGAAAAGTACCAATAAAAGTAAACAAACACAACAAACAGTTTTCGCCAAAGGGGCGGGGGAAAAATCGCGCCAACGTGGTGAGTATGGCATCTGTGCCGGGATTTTTACCCTTTTATCTGTGCTTTCGGAAATATAAAAAAATAAAAAAATTCTTATATCAGGTGTATAATGTTTTGCATTTTTATACGGACCACTTCTCCATTTTAAGATTTTAAATGCTATTTATATCAGATATTTCTTTCTTGAGATTCCCACAAGTTTTTTCCGGTAATTTTTTTAGTTCGCTTATTAATTGTTTACAATTTGCCCCCCTGGCAATAACAATTATTTATCACAAAAAATGGGTACTTCTCTATTATCCCGTCGACCACTTTTCATAACAAAAAACTATCGCCAAACTGTAACGCTAAATAAACGGGAGAACGTTGCCATTGAAATATCAAAATAAATAAAATATAAGAATTTAAGGACACAATTGTTACTTTAATGAATGAAATAACTAATAAATCAGTAAAACATAATGAAAAATACTCGCAAATGTCGAATTAAAAACCACTTGATGGCATAACAAATACGTATAATGCTTCTGGCATCAAGTAAATGGGACTGTATTTTTGGCGTTTAATCTTAGTTTGGCGATAGTTTTTTGTTATGAAAAGTGGTCGACGGGATAATAGAGAAGTACCCAAAAATGGCTTAGTTTTGTTAAATTTGTTTGTTATGTATTTTCATTTCTTATTAAAATATCGAAAATGGCAATAAAATTTTATCTTAGCACCGTACTTAATTTTTTAAAATGGCTCAAAAACATGGTTTTAATAAACGTATATTTGTAAATATTTAAAAAAACATGTTTTTCCGCTCTCTAGAAAAATTTGTAAGATTTTACAACTGCCTTTGGCACCAACCAGTACATGATACGGAACTTTTCCCTATTCAGATACACAGAAGAGGTTGGTCACAAACAAGAGTAATGCTAGCAACACTATTGTTTTAACTCTATAAGAGTTAGAAACAATAATGATATTAAATTCCCCGATTAGCTTAGGGCCCGATTACGGAACTTTCTCCGAGAAAAAAAAAACTGTAGAAGTCTTTTACATTTGTTTCGAATGAAGCTCGATCAACAAAGTATTAATTGATAATACAAACAACACTAATATTAACATGGGGGCAAAAGTTTGAATTTAAGTGTATATATTTGGAACCCTCCCCCCCCCTCCCAACCACCCACCAAAAAAAGAAAAAGAAAGTTACAGAAATGAATTTAAAATGGCGTGAAGCCACCTTTCTGACATAAGAAATTGGCTGCGAACCCGATTACGAAACTTTCACTTAACTTAATAACATGTATCTAATAGCCCTGAGGACAATTCCCCTTCCCAGTTATACGGACCTTGGGGCTTTTTTAAAAAGCTTGACGTAGTTCGGGTTGAAGAAGTTGAGATTTACTGTCAAATGACATAAACTACTATGAAAATAAAACTGGTGAATTATTATGCTGGTTTATGTATGTATTTAAAAAAATTGCATCTGATTACACTCTTTAGATAAATTACTCCTGTTTGCATTTAATAACAGATAAACGGCTTCCGTTTACTAAATTGTTTAAATATTGGGAAGAGTTGGCGAGAGATAGATAGACGTGTACAGGGCCCGACTAAGCTCATTTGGGGCCCGGGGCAGACTTCAAGTTTTGGGCCCCCCCCCCCCCCCCATAACAAAATTTTCATATGCAATATTTTTGCTACGATAACATTACACAGTATTTTTCCATTAGCGCAGTGCCAGTGATATATATACATATACACATATATATACACATGTGTATATACATATAAATATTATGTGTATATATATCAGTGGTGTTAAGGGACAAAATTAGCATTAGCCACCAGCTACAGGGCCACTTTCTTACAAGGAAAGAGTAAAAATTTTTTGCATTTCATCAAGGATTCTATTTTTGCTAGTTGAAATATGTTTATAACACATTTTTTATTTGGTCTATTTAATTTTAGATTATTACTAATTGAAATTTTAATAAAAGTTTAGTGTTTAGAACTTTTAAATAAAAATGTGTCCACTAATTTAAAGAACGTGGCCACTTATAAAACTGCTACTACTGGCCACTAATGAAATTTTCCAGTTTTGCCCTTTAACTGGCGCCCGGCTAATGGAAAAGTACCCATTGCACATATAAAGTGTTTTTATGCATTATAATTTTGAAATTATAGAGCAATTTAAAACTATACATTCTGATTTGATATCTTGGCTTCTACTAGTTGGATTGGGTTGAAATTTTCCCAATCAGATAAGATTATGTTACATAAGACACAAAATTTCATCGTTAATACTTTAGTCATTTGCAAGAAACCATTTTAGATAGCAATAAATAAAACCAAAAACTATTCAGGCATTTTGTCTTCTTTTACCAAAGCACGAATGAATTTACCAATGTTTACAAATCAAGGGTTAATCCAGGCAAAATTTGGCGTCTCTTCACAAAATTCTATTTAATAAAACAGGCCTCTTCACAAAATTCCTTTTAATAAAATAGGCCCTTTTACAAAATTATATTCCATAAAAACTCACAATTTACTTTTTGTGATGTTTTTAAATGTGTATTTTTTAAACAAACAAGTTCACCAGAAACCAGAGAGGAAGGCTGCAGCAAAAGGATTTCAAAAAGTTTTTGTTAATAAATGCTTAGTTAAAATTTAACAATACTAATTTAACTGGATTTCAACTTTTGTTATAAAATGTTATTTTTCATAAAAGTAACCTTTACTTTTCACAAAATAAAAAGGAAAAAAAAAAAACTGGAAATGACACCTGCAAATGCACATATACTTCACTTACTTGTCAACTATTTTCAGTATTACCACAGAAAAACTGATTACTCTCTGATAAATATTCTATTTAGAAAAATATTGTATTAAAAAGCATAATTTAAACATCAAAAATCAGTCGTTTTATTTTTTACACCAGGTAACAAGACAGACAGTATATAAAATTTACCATTACTTTATTTATGTAAAATGTAGATCAAAACAAATACAAATTAAACAACATTTTACAAGGTTATGAACTGAAAATGCAAAAAACTATGTGAATTTAATATTTAACAAGTACTAGAACAAAATTTAAGGAAATATCTTAAAATTTATGTAATATGTTAAGGAACATAAAATATTTCTTAAAAATTAACATACTAAGTGAACATAATTTTGATAGCTGTGGACATAATTTCTTTAATTATATATGTGAAAAATATTTTTTGTACATTTGTACCTTTAAATACAATTAAGATACATTTATTTCAATGGATTTTTATCTCAAAAACAATATTTACATATTTTTATTTAAATATACACTAATTTTAGAACTACTTTCACCATGGGGTTAAGTAATGGTATCAAAATATGCTGTTTTAAATGCATCACAGAGAAAACAATCAAAGAAAATTGAATGTTTATATGCTTCATGTTTAATCTATATGAATCCAATGTATATAAAATGCACCAAAAGTTTTATAAAAAACTATATTAGTTTTGTTTTAGCACCTTCTCTTAAAAAAAAAAAAAAACTTGATTTTACCTCAATTTTTCCCCACCTGACCCTAATTTAAACATTAAACATCAGTCGTTTTATTCTTTACACCAGGTAACAACACAGTAAATAAAATTCATCATTAGTTTGTGTAAAAATAAATAGATTAAAACAAATGCAAATTAAATAACATCTCATAAGGTTGTGAACTGAAAATGCAAAAAGAAAAAAAATATATCATTTAACAAGTAGAAGAGCAAAATTTATGTAAATATCTTAAAATTTATGTAATGTTTTAAGGAATATAACATATTTTTTTTTAAGAATTAATGCACAACTAAAATGAATCGCCTGTTGTTATGATGCATTGAGTTAGATGCAACATGGATAATTATGGAATTAAAGATAAAATTACAAAAAACTCTTCGATAAATACATATCCCAAACAGATCCCCCATATATACACAGAAAAAAAATTATTGTTAAATATAAATATCAGAAAATTCCATTTTATACATTTCACATGCAAATATATGCAATATCAATATTGTAATAGTCTTATTTTCTTAAAATTAATTATGGAATCATCAACATATTCAATTACAAAAATATATTATATGTATTTTATTTGGTTAATTTAACTCACTTGTTTTTTTAAGCCTAGTAATGGTGTTGAACATATTTCTTATTTTATTTTTAGAGGTTTCTTTCTAATTTTGCATTCAGCAAAAGAATCTATTATATCGTTATAATCAAGTTTATTAGTAACATCTCCATTTAAGGATAATATAGCTAAGCATGAGAGCTTTTTCTGATGAAGATAGGATCGAAGGGGAGATTTTAACCTTTTCAGTAAAGAAAATGATCTTTCTCCTGAGCAATTAGAAATAGGCATTGTTAAAAAAATTCGTACAGCAGTTTCTACATTAGGAAATGCTGAAGATAAATGAGGGTTTTGTAATGTCTTTAACATCTGGAGAAGAGTATCATCTTTGTTTACAAATGAGATAAATTGATTCAGTTCATCAGAAAATTCTTCTTCTAAATCTGACGGATAACTTTGTTGTAGAGATTTTGCATCTTCATGTAGCGAAGCATTTGAATGCAAATTTATAAGAGCAGAAAACTTATTTGTTAATTTATCATATGGCTGTTTGCGGTTTGAGAGATGGCTTATTAAGGAGTCACAAAGTACATAATGGCATGTTTTTATAAATTTATCACGTGGTTCAAAGTGAACCTCAGTACTATTTGTATCATCCAAACATCTACTTCTTGGAGTCATCTTTTTTCTTGTAACCTCATAGGTAACAGATTGTGGTGAAATTTTTACAGCTTCACTCTCATACATATCAAAATTGTCTCTCACAAATTTAATAAATTCTATTAAAGATGTAAATAAAGGAGATAGCTGCTCTAAATTTCCTGTAGAATCCTGGAAAATTTTGCTGGTTTGATTTAATCTTTGTAATATTGTATCCCAAATAACAGTGTTCAACACTGTTTCAAATTTTGATAACTTTTTGAGGAGTGACTTAGCTTCATTTTTTGTACTGGCAGTCTGATCATTACTATTAACAAATTGACGTAATGTGTCAACAATTTTTTGATAATTTTTTCTCAGTACATTTGTTGCATTTGCATCTGCGCACCATCTTGTTCCTGAACAGCTCTTCAATGTCAGTTGCTTGTTAGTTGTTACGCTTTCATGAAGCATTTGCCATCTATAGCTTGATGCAGAAAAGAAGTTATACAATTCCTGCAACAAGCAAAAAAACTTAACTACAGCAGTGCAGGATTCCGCAGCATGTACACCCACCAGATTCAAGGAATGTGCAACACATGGTATAAAGTCTGCCAGTGAATTTAAACTTTTTATTCTGGCTTGTAGACCTGCATACTTTCCGGCCATATTTGATGCATTGTCATATGTCTGTCCTCTGCAATTCTGTATGTCTATGTTTAGCTCCTTTAAGCAAGAAATAACAGTATTTGTCAAATACTCTGCACCATGGCCAAAAATTGGTATAAATTTTAAAAACCTCTCAACAGGAATACAATCAGGATTTATGTAACGTAACACAAAGCACAGCTGGTCAAGATGTGTTATGTCAAGCGTAGAATCTAAAATTAATGAGAAGTATTTTGCCGCCAGAATTTCATCAATTATGTTCTTCAATACTTTATCTGCCATAAGTTCAATGAACTCATTAACGCTAGTTGATGATAAATAACTCGTATTTCCGGTTCCTGGATTACCATACTTAGAAAGATGTGATGCAAGGAAAGAATCAAATTGAGCCACTAACTCTAGGCATCCTAAGAAATTTCCATTATGGATAGATCCTATTGTCTCATCTTCACCAAAGAAAGCCATGCATCTAAGGGACAAAAATTTTATAGTGGCAACAACTCTCTTTAGCACTGATCGCCAATAATCCACTTCATTTTTATACTGAAGTACTACTGCAGAATCAATTCTTTGGCTGGTTTTAAGTCTAAAAGACATTTTTAAAACCGACTCTCGGTGCGAAAAGGAGTTTTCATGCTCTGCCAACCTCAAAGAAACATGCTTCCAGTCATTAAATCCAGAAGTGGAAAGTTTGCTTGTATTGTTAGAAAATAGCTTACATATCCAACAAAATATTGATTTATTTGTTGGAGAAAGCACAAGCCATTCTCTGAGTACTTTTTCATTATTTTTTTTAATGCGATAAAAGTTATTTTCAGTCAGAAGTCGTTTACAACCAGAAATAATTTTTTCTGTTTCACTCAAGAGTTCCATATTTTGCTTCGGTGGATTGTTAATAAAATGTTCAATCATGTCAGGTGAAACAATGTTCCATGATGCTGGATCAGAATTGTAACCTGGACTCACACCCAATGAATCATCGGTTGTCGTTACATTTCCTATTGTTTTCATCACCTCTTCTTGAAAAACATCTTTATCACCACTTATATTTTTCGAATTATCTATTTCTTCAGGTAGCTTATCACTGCTTTTATCCGTTTCTTTTTCACCTGAATTTTTCTTCGCGTATTCTAGCATCATCTTTTTCATTTTCTTAGCTTGTTCTTCACGAGATCTTTTCAATTTTCTTTTTGCTGCACCGGACAAGTAATTTCGCTGCATGATGTATGCAAATATAAGAATTTACATCGATTAATGTACAATAAAAAGATAAATAAAGTTCGTAAAATCTGTATTCTTCCACAGCTAGATCACGAAACGAGGCAACACACGTCACACGTGCGTTAGATACACAGGTTGGATAACAACACACATAGGCCGGCACAGTTGCAGTTAAGTTACTGTGGCAGGTAGTGAATAAACAATAAGGGAAAATCCATGGAGAAAAGAAGTGATTTACGCAGCGGCAGCGAGAGAGGGAAAAGTTTCTAAGTAGTATTCGCGTTTCAAATCCCCTGCAGGTGGCGCTGAAATTAATAAAAATGGCACATAATTCCAGTTATTTACCTTATTGTGATTCGCTGAAAAGTTTGTTTACCTTTACTGAATGCATTGTGATTCGCTCAACGTAACTGAAATAAATATTTAGAGCATCGGCCACCAAGGGCGCGTCCAGTACTGTCACCGGTTCGTAACCGGTAAGTTCGGTTAGTTACCGAAGCGTTCAGTGCTACTAACCGGTACGCAACCAGCGTCGTTTAGTGGAAGTAACCGAAGTGACCGGTAAGGGACCGAACTAACCGAAGAAAAATCTCGGTTAGTTGGGTCACGTGATCGGTTACATTGAAAATTTAGGATGATGTGATACAGATGTAGTTACGATGATGTAATACAGATGGCGCTACAAGTAAATAATACCATTTTCGTTCAGTAGGTCTGTCGACCGGTTAGGAACCGGTCACTTACCGCCCCGGTAAGTAACCGGTCACATTGGTCACTTTGGTTAGGTCTACTGGACGCGCTCCAAGTAGCATATTAGAGCACTCAGCGAATAAACTCTGTGGCTGGAATCGCAACTAGGGCAGTTGCGATTCTAGGGCAGTCCAAAATGTCATCATGCTGGAGGTCACACATAACAAATACGCAGTTCTGATTGGTGGAACTACCCTGACCTCCAGTTTAAGTACAAGGGTTGATCGTAGATCCCGCAAATCATAGTTCTTATATAAAGAGAACGAAAAAAATTTTTTTTTTCTTTTTTTCTTATATACAGGAACATAAACATTGGGCTACGAAAATTTGTCATTTGGGGGCCCCCTTGATATGGGGGCCCGGGGCAGCTGCCCCGTTTGCCCCTGCGGTAATCAGGGCCTGGACGTGTAAACAAACGGGTAGACAGACGGGTAGAGAGACGGATAGCGACAGAGATAAGCTAACGGGTAGCGAAACGAATAGACAGACGGGTAGCGAAACGAATAGACAGACGGGTAGCGAGGCAGGTGCAAAAAAGGGTTGACAGAGGGGTAGTGAGATGGGTAGGGAGACGGGTAGCGTGGTGGATAGAGAGACGAGTACAGAGACGACTTGACAGACGGTTAGAGAGAGGGGTATATAGACAGACAGACGTGTTGATAGACGAGTAGTGTAACGGGAAGCGAGACAGGTAGAGACACGATTAAAGAGTCGGGTAGAAAGACAGACGGATACTGAGACGAGTATACAGAAGAGTAGAGAGGCAGTAGACAGATGAGTTCGGAGAGAGACACAGCTAAGACATACGAGTAGTTAGACTGGTAGACACGTTTGTAGCAAAGCATGTTATCAATGTGGTTTGAAGTATACGAGTTTCTATAAATAGTTATACAAATAAACAAAGGAAATTTTTTTAATTCAAATATTAAATATTTGATTTAATATTTCAATATTTAATATTTTATTTTTTAATATTTTATTTAGATATTTGTCACAAAGAAAATGTTGCAAAAATTAAATTAAATTTGCGTTAAACTACGCTTGCTAAAATACGCTATTGGCTGCAAATCTGATTATGTGACTTTAAAAATATCGTTTTAAAAGATCCGGCGGTTTTTTTTTTTTAAGTTTTGAGCAATTCTCGCTTAAGAAAATGAGATTATTTGCCAAATGTTATAAAAAAATGCATATGAAAACATAACAGTATATGAATTTATATATGATATTTTGTAATTATATCATTTAATTTGCTATTTTTCATATGTTGTATCTTTATCTATCTCTTGTCTATCATATGCTGTATATTCACTTAGATTCTTGTTGATATCTTCTTTATATCGTAATTGTTAACTTTATGTTCTCAGCAATATCACTCAGACTAATCCCTTTGAGGGAAGTCCTAGTTATAATATATTTATATATATATATATTAGTACGCATTATTTTAGCAAGATTTTTACAAGAATACCTGAAGTATGAAGACAGATTATTTTTAAAGCCTCCTACAACTCTAAGTTGCCTATCAATATCTTAACGTAGGAAGAAAAAAAAATCATAAAAATCCTTATTTAAAAAATCTGATTTAAATTTTTACAAAGTGTTTTTTTTTCTTCACACCTTGATCTAAAACAACCCTTGAGCATTCTTGAAAAGTGCTTGAATTTTATTTGATCTCAAGTATATGAACATGAACTCAGTCATTGTATTTGTATTTTGAGAAACAACTAACTTATTATAACATAATAAATATGTAGAATTTTACCTTTTTAAAAACACTCTATACAAACTGAAATACATTAAATTAAATATTATTATTATTTTGGTTATGGGTACTGTGAAGGTCAGTGTTAAAACAAAAATTCTCCTCCGAAAGGGGAGGGAGAGGGGGGGAGGAGAACATTGCACTTCTACAACAAATATAAACATAAAATCGTTCTCAAGTGTATGAACCATGAACTTTGTCATTTTATCTGTGTTTTTAGAGACAACTTACTTATGATATAACTTTAAACATAAAAAATTATATTTATAAGCATAAAATCGCAAATCCGCCACTTCCAAAGCCTTCTGCTGAATTCATCACTGCTAAAACGAGAGAATAGTTGGTATTCAACGTTTTTGAATTATGTCTATTCAGTTCCATGTTGATAATTTTTCCAATTCATTTCAATTGAGAAAACTATTTAAAGATGAAGCTAATTTGTTTTCACCAGATTTGTTTTACATATGACAATTTACATTTTTCACATTAAAAAAAAAAAAAAAAAAAAGTGCTTAAAGGGTGCGGAAACATTTTAGCAGGCGAAATGGTTTGTTTTGGACAATTTTGCTTTTGTTTTTATCGGATATTTATTTGTTTATAGTAAGGATACGTATACACGCAGATTACAAATAAACAAGAAGTATGCTATGTATATTATGAACATAAAAAAGTGTACTTATAAACAAATAAATAAAATTTAAAGGTGACAATACGTTAACAAATTGGACCATTGTAATACAAAACATATCAAAGTAATCTATTTTATGATCTTAACATACTTGAAATATTCTTTTTACCCATTTATCTGTAATTCTGATTGTGTGAATTAGGCATGCAAAAAAGATTCTTAATACTATTTAAGTTAGATAAAAGGAAACAAAAATAGTGTTCAAAAGGTGAGTATTTTCATCTGTCATTGTTCCTACTCCTTATAAGGAAAAAGTCTTTATGATACGGAATTTTTTTCTGATAAAAAAAAAAAAATCCATAAAGAAAAGAAAGTTTCTATTTTACAAAGGTATTTTTACCTTTTTCACGATTCCCGAATGACTAATTCAGAAATGTTTCCTTTTTAAAAAGGAATGTTTTCTGTCTATTCTTTCAAAACTTTTTTGTGTGAATGGAATTTATTATATTATATTAAAGATGAGTTTACTTATTGATTTGGGAAGCTTTCGTTTATACATAAGGAGAGATTTCATTAATCTACAGAAATTTATTCTGTATTTAAAGATTAGTTTCTGAATCAAAAAGGAAACTTTTCTTGACACAAAGAAACAACTTTCTAATTTTCCAGATTTTATTCCTTGTAGGTTCGGAAAAGTTTTCTTATCGATAAGGGTAACTATAATTCCATTTCCAACAGGAAACTTTTTCATTTTTTTAAGTTCACAATCTTTGTCATTGTACCTGTGTTTTGAAATACAGCTTACTTATAATGTCTTATAATAACAATTTTAACATAAATATAAAAATAAAAACATAAAATTGCAAATCATCTGGTGTATGTGATAACCTTCCATCAACCGCTGAATTCATTACTGATATAGTATATAATTCACGTACTAGAGGCAATGATTCGATTAAATTCAACATATGCCACAGAGAAATCTATACAAATGTTGATAGTTAACTATCTGCTAAGTGATTAAATACATATATTGGGTGATTCAGAAAGCTCCTTCTGTTTAAGAATTTGTACCAGAAAATTCTGCCCGTCAATTATAAGACATTAGCTATCTGATTTAATGTCTAATATGTAATAGAATTTTCCGGTACGAACCAACTTTCCCGAACGGAAAGAACTTT
Source organism: Maratus michaelseni (assembly GCA_963931845.1). Classification (NCBI taxonomy): domain Eukaryota; kingdom Metazoa; phylum Arthropoda; class Arachnida; order Araneae; family Salticidae; genus Maratus; species Maratus michaelseni. Next base: position 25,178,439 of record OZ007591.1, read on the forward strand.
CCGAGCAACCCAATAGTTACATTAAAAGTTCGAAGTCTTATTATTTTTTAAAGTAGTATTTTAGCTGCAGTTTACTAAATTATTAAAATCTAAGTTTTATTTTTCTTTTCTAAAGTATTTGTGGATATTTTAACCAAAAAGTGCAAGAAATTTTTTTTACAAAATTTCATGATGTTCTGTTTTTACATAAAATATTTATTTAATGCAAATTCGTAGTTTTTTTAAGAGAGAGGGGTCCATTATATTGATTTCTTTAAATAAGCTTTTTTACTAACAAGGGAACCTCTTTTTGCGCAGCTCACACCTAGCATTGAGACATGGTGGCATTTTAAAGCCCTATATTACGAAATTTGAGAATTGTTGAAAATTTTGTGTTAAAATCATTTTTTGATTTTACAGCAGCATAACTTTCAGAAAATGGAATTTTCAAGACCACTTATCGGACTATTAACAGAGAAGTTTTTTAAATACTTTATAATACAAATTAGTTAACAGTAAGAATAAAATATTGAAAAAAAGTTTAAAAAACTCTTTAAAAACCTACGAATTTCATTTTGAAAAATTTCAACATTATAATTGCATTTTTGGTGGCGTGACATTGGCTGTAGAATTTTTTCAGTCAACCCTGGACGAATGTCATACTTTTCTGCTGTGTGAGTCAGTAGTGGTTTGGATTCGTAGCATCCTATTTGGCGACTTGACTCGCTTTTGGCATGAAATTATCAATTAAAAATCCAATAATGAAAACATAATATAGTATAAAAAAATATAAAATATGATTTTAACAGAGAAATTTTGTCAGTTCTCTAACTTTTATGCATAGGGCTACGAAATGTACCATGTATGGATGCTAGGTGCGAGCTGCACCAAAAGTGATTCCCTTGTAAGTATAATTTTTAGCAACTAGAACTAGATCAATGTATTAAAAACAAGAACCAAAAATTATGCGTGATTATGAAACACTTTCCAACACAACCAGAAAACTGTAATGAAACTTCACCGTTAAATAAGGTGGAGGAGGATATGTAAGTAAACAGTATAGGAAACATATAACATATTGAAAAATACAGTTGTCAAAATTACATTCCAGTGTCAAAAAAGTAGTCGAATTATTTTGTGCAGCCCTGTATATGATCAATAGATGGGGATATATAGCATGATAAAATTTAGTTCAGTTAGAATATTCACATTTAGCAATTTTCACCAACCAATGAAAATGCACTCAAAATCTTTTGCACAGCCTTGCATATTATCTGAAGCTTTTGTACACACCGATAATTAAGCTAATAGGCAACTTAAAATTCACTCGCAACAATTACCAACCATAAACGACAATGTATATTTTTCTTTGTGTAGCTCTGTATATGAATTTATTTATATTCTACAGACTTTTATTAGTCTACTAAACATAGTTCAGCAGGAAAATGGTTAACGCAATTAAAAACTACCCTTAAGTAATTCACTCCCATAGTCTGTAATACTTAAGGATTCCCTTGTGTAGCCGTGTATATGAACAACCGAGTTTATAAACACACACGTACTATGAAAAAATTTAGTTAAACTTAAAAACGCAAACCAAAGTTGAAACCCACTTATCACACTTTGACTCTAAAAAACGCACCTGTACCGTAACCGATATCTTTGTGTCTCCCTGTAAATAAACGCAATTCACACCACACTTTGATGAGAGAAATTTATAGTGCACCTCAGTAATGCATATAATTTTCATTATGTTTGAAATAGTGAAATATCACTATATTACACTACAAACGATTTTCCCCCATAGAACAATGTGTAACAGAATTTTGTTTGACCCTGTAAATGAATAATTAATGTTTTGCATACCATATTCTACAAAAAGCATGTTTTAATGTGCTTCATAATTATATATCAATTTAATCATGTTTTAAATGACGTATAGCATCATCAAAATGCACTTGAAATTATTACTTCCCATTGACTGTAATGTAACGGAATATTTTTGACTGTCCCCGTAAAAAAAACTATAAGTTGAAATAGAGAACATGCTATAGTAAACGACAAAAATTTCAGGGCAATACGAGTATATTTATGCGAGTTAGAGCATGGACAGACAAACCGAAGTCATAAACCCTTTTCCACTAGGTTGGACAGTGTTAAAAAATGATATGCTGAATACAAAATTGTGAGATGTTATGGGCAAAATTTATCCTGCACTTCCTTTAAATACTTGCTAATTACTGGGGCCTTTTACATTAAAGCTAAAACTATTATGAAAATAAAAATAAAATTGGAATTTTAAATATTTCTTTGTATATATTTTTAACAAAAAACAAATAATTTAACAAAAATATTTCATGATGTTAAATTTTATTTATTCTTTTCGTTTTATATTTTATTTATTTTATGAAAAAATTTCTGATAAACTGTAAAATTTTTAATTGCATAGTTCTTAAAAATCCAATAAAATATAAAAATGTGCAGTTTTTTTTCTATTCTAATTATCCTGTATGCATAAAATTTTTAAATAATCTTCATTCTTATTGAGTAAATATTTCAATTACTAGATTTTAAATCTATATATTTAAAACGCTAAGCGATTTCTTTCGACAATCCGTGAGAACAAACTACTGCATCAAATTACATCATTCTTTTTTTAAATGAAAGATATTTGGTCACAGATTTGTTATCGTGCATTCGTTTGTTCGAAAATTTAATTAATTAACCATAATTTTCAATTAAACTTTTACTTCTGCTAATGACGTCATAATCGGATAACGCCTACTGTTGCGAAGCACAGAGGCTTCTCTAAACTCTGTGGTTGAATAAAAGAGAAATAATAAATATTAAAAGCACGCGGATTTAAGGCCGAATTTGTTAATTTGCAAGTTAAATTTCGGTAAAAATATTTATCCGCGTGTTTTATAAGCGAATAAAAATTCATATTTATTGTGACGTCACGGGATGGACAATATTGTCCATTGGGTTTATTTTATCATTATGCATTATAACTTTGTTGATGCCATTTTTTTCATTACAATTAAATACAAAATATATTTATATTTGTGTGCATGGTGTTTAAGCATTAATGTAAGGTATATGAAGTACGTGTGAAAAGTTTGCGCCGGTGAAAATGACGTTATGCTTAGCTTGAAGTGCATTTTAACATTGATAAAACTAAAGAGAAAAATGTATATGATTGTGTTAACATGACATATAATTTTACTGATTTTTGCATTCATAATTATAAAGATTAGTATTGGAGCCGTCATTGATTTCTTCATCTTGATTGCATACCTTGATTACATGTTACCAATTGCTTTTTTTTTTTAATTATATGATAGAAGATTTCCTTTTTTAATAAAAAAAATCACAAAAGTAAAGGATTTAAGGAAATTTAAAGTTATTAAAAGTAGTGTTATGGCAGAAAAAAATCTTGAAATAATGATTGTATTTTTAGCTAGAATAAACAATGTAAGACTAATATTTCATAGGAATTATTTTGGTAGATTTATTATAAGTTCATTTAACAGTTCCTTATTAGCGCAAAGTCCTATTTCTTTCACTGTGAATTTCTCTTTCGATGTCAAAAAATGTTTTTCCACTTTTGGACGCCAGCCAAAATACAGTGGCAATTTTTAGAAATGTACAACAGTTGTGACAACAAAGGCGCTATCGCTTTAGCTTTCATCGCGCTTACATCACTTCGAAATACTACAAATTTCTATTTTTTACGACATTTTACAATTTCAATTCTTACATCATCAATTAGAAAAAAAATTAGCTTTCGATTGAAATTTATTTGAAAACTGCCGATTAATTTAACGACTTTTTAAATAATTTTCAAGCATGAAAAGTTTTTCAATTCTATCTTATCAATGACCACCAGTTTACTTCAAAAATGTAAAATAGCCCCTGGGAAAGTTGCCACAATTGAAAATAGATTTCCCTAACCATCATAAAAAGTGAATAATAATTTTTTAAAAAAAAAGAAAAAAAAGTGATAAATCATAAGATCAGATTATCCATAAGATACAACATTTTGGCGCTAATTAAAAATCTGTCAGGGAAAAAAAAAAGACTATTTTTAGTTTATGTTGAACATAAAATGATATGTTGAATTCGTCAATGAATATGTTCCATCAGATATCAGGATATGCTAGGAATTGCATTTTTTTATTTTTTTACATTTCCCAACTGTATAAGAGGAAAAATATCCCCGACTGTGATGGAAAAGGGATAATCATCCTGATTATGTCAAGGAACCGAAGAAACCATACAAATAAATTGCACTTGAAAACATTAAAAATCTCCCTCATCTGCAGATAGATTTATTACTGTAAAAAACTTCTTAATCTTTGCATAAAAATTGATTAGCTTAAAACAATGGATGCGTTTTAGAAGATATGGATTTGAAACGAACAATGATTAAAGAGGACATTTTAAAACTTTTAATTTAATCATTTTAAAACTTTTTTAACGTCGAATTTCGACGGTGCTTTTGGGCAGATGCAATGCACATGCGCATAGGAGCTCATTCGGTTGCATTATCACAGGAGGGGGGGGGGAGATGTGTGCTTTATTTACTATGTTCTGTTATTTACTGAATATGATATGGACGTAGGAATATACTATTTGTATATACTTCATAGGTCCATGAATTTTTTTTCTTGCCGTAGGGAATATGGTGGGAATGTCAAACTGATTTGTATTACACAGTTATTTACGGATTGTTTGTTTGGAGTTTGCATCGGAAATAGTACTGTATTTGACTGGGGAAAAAAATTAAAATAAAATATTTGAAAGACTGTTTTATACGCACCCTTTCATAAATAATAAAGGAGCTTATTTTACTGATATTGTTATAGTATTTTTTTGCGTCAAGTTTTGACGGGTTCCATCTAGTTATTATTAAATTGCTAAAAAATCTCAAAAACATTTAACATCATGAAATATTGTTATAAAATATTCTTGTTAAACTATTAGTTTTTTGTTAAAATGTATACAAAAAAATATTTAAAATTTCCATTTTTTTTTCATTATAGTTTTAGCTTTAATGTAAAAGATCCCAATAATTAGCAAGCTTTTAAAGGAAGTGCAAAAACAAAACATCGATACAAACGATAAAAATCGTATAAAATATCGATATAAATAAATCGTATCGTTTCTCTGCGACGCACTCCTTCCGCAGCATAGGAAGTGGCGCTAGTGTGCCGCTAACAAATTTAACACTATCTGACTGGGCTTATTAACACTTTCCAACCTAGTTGAAAAGTGTTTATGACTTCGGTTTGTCTGCCGTCTGGCCGTCTGTCCGTGCTTTAACTCCCGTAAATATGGACGGATTGCCCTGCAATTTTTATATGTTATTGTCGTTATGTATAGCACGTTCCCTATTTCAACTGAAGTGTATAGCACTTATCGTGTTTTTACAGGGACACTCAAAAGAATTCCGTTACATTACGGTCTATGGGGAAAAATCATATGCGGTTTATTTTAATGATGTTACACGATTGCAAACACATTGCAATGGATATATATCACTAAAGTGCATTACAAGAAGCTTAATATGGAATATGCTGTGCATAGCACTCATAGTTACTTTACAGGGACAGTCAAAAGAAATCCGTTACATTACGTCTATGGAGAAAAATCGTTTGCTGTTTAATTAAATAATGTTTCACTATTTCAAATGCATTGAAATTTATATATATCACTAAGGTGCATTACAAGAGGCTTACTACAGAATAGTGTGTGTATAGCAGTCATCGTTCATTTACACTTTACAGGGACACACAAAAGAATTCTCTACTGTCTGTTAACAATAATTCCTGGAAGTGCGTTTTAAGTTGCTGAACGCGATTTGAAATTTGACTCACTTTTTTTCTATTACTTGGTGTGTATAAATTCTGTAGATCATATACAGAGCAACACAAAAGTTCGCGAACACATTTCCGTTTTTTGACAGAAACTCCAGAAGGAGAATTTTAAATGTGCTATGGGTTTCCTAACGAAACTAAAATTTAGCATCCTATGTAGTATATATACAAATCTATAGATCCTATACAGGGCTGAATAAAAGTATTCGGATATTTTTACGAATATTGTATATGTTGGAAATTCCTGAAATTACGTTTTTAAATATGCTATGCGTTTTCCAAATTGTTTACTTAATCTTTCCGCTTATTAAACGGTAATGATTTGTAAAATTATTTTGGAAGCGTTGGAAAGTGTTACATAATCTATGCTTGACGGATGATTTTTCGTTCTTGTTATTTAATGGCTTTGGTTTTTCACGATTTCGACTTTAGCTATATCTCAAGAAAGAATAGATTGCCATTTAAATTTTATTGCAGACGATTTGATTTATATACAAGAAAGTTTTGTGATAGCCACAACATACTAGTATTAATTTGTTTTCGTAAAAATTGTAGTGACGTTGTGCATTTTTTTTAGCATAATTATTAGAAATTTAATTTGGTTTAATAATTCAAAGAGATATATTTTTAACTAGTCGGGTGTGCCAATCCCAAAACTTTCTTCTATCTCATACATGTTAATACTTCAAAATTCGCTATCATAGAATTCTGTTTTACGTCAGCTGCTTGCGAAGAACCGGGTTACCTTCGCTTCATGAACAGCCGATGTTAAACTACGAAATATTGCACAAAAATCGCTGTCACAGCGCCCCCTTCCGGCGAAATATCCCCAAATTTTAGTACGACCTGCTAGCCATAAATCAAAAACCTATAAATGAAATTTGGTTTAATTCTATGCATAACTTCATACACTTTCGACGATACAAAGAGGACATGGACAGACAGACATTTTGTAAAAACATGTTTTTCGGATCTCTTTCGGGTAAATCCTTCGAAAACCGGAAGTCGAAAATTTTTTCAATTACAATACTTTTTCTGTTATATATAGAAGAAAGTAAAAATGTACTTTTTTCTTTGTAGAGCTTTAAAATTATGACTTTCTGTTATTATTTGTTTATTTAATTCTAAACTAATATTCTTAATGAATAGTCATCTGAATGTAATTGTATAATTCAAATATTTAATGAGTGTTTATATACAGAATTATCTACCTGCCATTAATATTGTTGTCATTCTGTATTCCACAAATTTCGAACATAATCTGAAAAAAAAAAAAACTGCGCACAAGTAAATGGGCTTTATGAATAATTTTAATTGTAGAATAATGTTGCTTCAGAAATATCGCATGTTTTGTAGACATTAAGTCTGGCGGTAAAGTACCAATTAAGTTTTTGTATGGGCAGATCCGGGCTTGGGGCAAACTTTTAGCTTTTATACTGGAGCGGGTCGAGCCAAGCTCAGGCTTTTATACCGGACAGAGCCATTATTTTTTGTATGGATCGGGCCTGGCCCGAGACTGGAAATTTCGGCAAGTGTAGACCACAAACCAAAATATCTAAGCCAGTTTTAATGTTTTTTTTTCTAAATGCTTATTTCAGCTACCGTCCCATAGCTACTGAATATATTTTTCGTTAATAAGTTTCAAAACAGTCTTTAATGAATTAGAACAGATCTTTTATATAAAGAAACAAGTAGTCTTATATCCAGGTAGTATTTTTTATATAATTCTGAAATGTGGCTTAATCAATCAAAGCTTAAAATTGTCTCTATGATTATATTGAGCCTTCAAAAAATTGAGCCTTTATGCAACTTCTGGAAGATATCTCCCCCCGTGCCCAGAGATACACATTGCCTCTAAAAAAGTTTGTATGAATGCTTTGTATATTTTTCGTCCTACCGCTGAAGAATTCTAAGAAAAATCTGGACAACCTTTTTATTAGTACTGTAATGTGATGTCGTTCTTCCCTATAGTTCTATCTTCGGAGTGTTCGTTGTTTCTTTGGGCGTTTTATGACAAGGTCTAGTACGTCAATTGCGTCATAGGTGATGTTACAGGGAGGAGAGCTCACCCAGTCTCACTGTACCCAACCCTACATCTGTCTAGTTGGCGACAACTTTCAAGTTAGCATAACCTACGATAATCTTCGCTCCCTCCCGTCCTCCACTCCCCGTAATTTACTAGCAGTGAGAGTAAAAAGTATCAAGTGATACAGCAATTGCTTACATGTGCAAAGTGATAGATAACAGAGATTCGCATTCAAAATTTGATGTGTTTGTTGCGAAAAGCGAGAAAAACTGGCGTTCCAGCATACGTAATTCAGGGGGAAAATGAAAAAAAGCAACATTTTATTTAAAACAGAACCAGAACAAGGAACGAAATTTCGAAGTAAATTGGGCTTCTTCCATAATAAAAAAAAATACGCGTAAAAAAGGGTGATAAAGATTAAACAAGTAATATGATTTTTTTTAAAGTCAATTCCTACTTAGGTTAACAAAGAAAAATTGTATTTTAGTTTTATGACAGAATCACAATATTAAGTGGCAAAATAGAAAGCTAATTTCCTTGCAATTTTCCATTTTAATAAATAATATAAGAATGGCCCGGATAATACGTAAGTACCAAAAATAATATGAAACAGTATAGAAATTAAAATATAATCACGAGTCTACATTTACCATGCAAACAGTTTCCTGTAGTAGCGGTTCTTTCGAAGAGTGGAAGCTAATGGAGTGTTTCTGCTCGTTTGTTTATCTTCGAGTTTTGAATGCTAGTAGTTTGGTTATTTAATTTAATTAATGAATTAATATTTGAAAAAACTGTATTAACATCAAGTGTCATTCACTACAAGTTAAAAAAAATGTATTTGAACTTGAGTGGATGAATAAAAAGTATTTTATTAACGATTGAAAATTTGAAAGAAAAATAATTAGAGTATTTGAATTTGAATTTTGCTTTTTAATCATAAATATATAAAATAAATCCGTGCAGCATTAATGTCCCACGTTATCTTTATTGAACATTTTTTTATAGTCATCGTTGCGGTATTTTATTTTTGTGGCATCACTAATTTGAGGAAAATCTTTCATTTCATTTATGAAAGCAATGGGAGAATTTTTTTTCTCCCATATAAAACTAAAATTAATTAATTTAATTTAATTAATGAATTAATATTTGAAAAAACTGTATTAACATCAAGTGTCATCCACTACAAGTTTAAAAAAAATGTATTTGAACTTGAGTGGATGAATAAAAAGTATTTTATTAACGATTGAAAATTTGAACAAGATATATAAATATATAGAGAGTGTGAGCTAATAGTAGGAATTGAAAAAAGTAAGGGCATTTACAACATTTGTTTATTATTTTTGTTAATATTTTCAACAACAGTAAGTCCAGTAGTGTAATGGTCAGCGCTTCTCGCTACCACTCTACAGGTCCCCAGTTCAACTGCGGACTGATCAAGGCTAACTCAGGCCTTCATCCATTCGGGGTCTATAAATTGAGTATCAAGTTTACTTAGTGACTAAACATTGATGATCCCGCAGTAGGCTGACTCTTGACAGAGACATATGCTGTATAGCACCCCAGGGCCCATAGTCAAGAAAACAGGGCTCGATACTATTGGCCATCAGCCTTAATGAATTGTAAGTTTAATTCTGACACATTTACAAAATCATTGCTAATCTTACACATATAAGAATACAAGATCAGTAGCATAGGCTGTGTTTTAAGCGCCCGGAGCAAATAAAGAATTTGCTTTCGCTCCCTAGAGACCCCTGTAGTTTTCTTATACCGTAATTTTTAATACAGCGAGATTTTGAAGTTCCTAAAAAATTTAGCGCACTGGGCAATTTTTAAAATACTACAAAAATCCCATTTGAAATAAATCCACCTTTTGAACATACAACTTAAAATTCCACCTAGAGGACCTGCGAGGATTGGGTTGTTCCAAACCGAACACGAAAATTACATTGTAACCAAAACCGAACACCGAACCCCGAAAAAAAAAATCTTCGTCCTCCCGAAACCGAAATGAAAGAAAATTAATCCATATTATAAAATGTAGTATGCAATTATATCTCTAATTTCAATTTTCTTTTATATAGAAATATAAAAATATAGTATATATATATATATATATAATATATATATACTCATTAATATTCAAATACTAAAAAACATTTAAATAACGGACACCTCGGTGCATCGAATTTATCTCTTAACTCGGAGGCGTGCGCAAAAAATATGCAAATATTTGTATTGGGAACTGTCTCCACTCTTCAGGAGTGACCGTACGGAGGTAGGTCTTACTGTACTACATGCTATTACTTCTGAATTTGGGGATAAATTCGACGGCTCCAAGGTGTCCTTAATTCGGAGGTTTTACTAAATAAAAGATTTAAAAAGTATTCCTTACATAAAGCTTTCCGCTATTTGGAAGTCTTCGTTATAAAATTTTTACTGCATATAGATTTTATCGAAAAAAATATTTTAGATATTCTTTTTAAAAATCCGGTCAACCCGAACACGACACGCAAGAGTGAAAAAACACAACCCGATGATGTAAGTCAACCCGACCCGCAGGAAAAAAGTAGAAGTCAAACCGACCCACAGCAAAAAAGTAAAAATTAACCCAACTCGAACCCATCTCGTACCAAAAAACAAGTTAACCCGACCCGCATTAAACAAGTAGGAGTCAACCCGCCCCAAACCCGATCCATAGCAAAAAGTAGAAGTAAACCTGACCCGCAATTGTAAAAAATTAGACCCAACTCGACCAGGACTGCGGGTCGGATATTAACCTCCAAATTTCTGATATCGCCCCCCCTTGAAGACTCTCTAGATCCGCCCTTGTCGTATGCTGACGAGAGTAGGCTATTAATCAAAGTGATAGTTTTTCCATCCAATCTTTTAAAAATGATCGATTGAAATTTTAATCATGCTTAATGGTAGTTGAATTGTTGTACGAAATGCATCATAAAGGAGCAACATTTCTTTTTTACTATATTATTCATTACATCTATTAAAAGAACTGCAGTCTGGCTGACGCCATTAGAGTAACTTGAAAGCGTCTCCGTCTCAATTTGACGAAGTCTTCGAATGAAATATTCATTAATCATTTTGCAAAATCTTTTCTTTTTTTTTTCGTGTTTACGGTGGTTGTTGACCTATTACATGCGGTATGATAAATCCCTACACTAATCATAAATGTAAAATAAACCACTTTTGCTTGAATTGCTTTGGGCCAAATAAAAAAGTGTTTGAGAAAGAACCGTGCGAAAAGAAAACTGCGCCCGGGGCAAAGCTTCAATTTGGCGCCCCCCCTCCCCCTTCTTTTTGTGACAGGTGACATAAAACTGACAAAGTACAGAAACAGAAATAAATTCTATTGAATAAACATTTCGAGTTTATTTTGGAACTTTAAAAGGTTTAATTTTAATTCAGAAATTGCAAACAACTAAATAGCGTAAGAGAAAATTGCACTTATTTGTTGGAGAGTACATGATATTTTGCGACAGAAAAAAAAAATAATGATGAAGAGAGAAAAAGAAATTCCCCAGAAAATGATTGATGACCAAAAAATGAATAAATAAATAAATTAAACCGTGGTTGGTAGTATAAATTTGGCGTCCCCTCAATTTCCGCGCCCGGGGCGAAGGCCCCCCTTCGCCCCCCTCTTCGCACGGCCCTGGGATATTAACGACAGTTAGTGGTAAAAGAGCAGTTAGATTTGATTCTCGTAAGACTGTGAGGAAAAAACAAATAATTTTTCACAAATAATTTTTTAACACTTTCCAACAGAGTTAAAAAATGTTTATGATTTCGGTTTGTCTGGCCGTTTATCTGCTTGTCTGTCGACGCTCTAACTAGCGTAAACGTACTCGGATTGCCATGTAATTTATGTATGTTATTGAGGTTTACCATGGCATGTTCGGTATTAAAAATGATATCTGTAGCATTTATGTTTCATTTACAGGGCCACTCAAAAAAATTCCGTTACATATGATCTATAGAGAAACTAGTCGTTGGGGGTCACCGTAATACTTACCCATCATGGATATGCATAATATAAAATATGAAAATAAAACATGTGTAAACTAGTTATAAAATGCATTGCAATTCGAATACAATCGTGGCTTGATGACGTCATAAACTTTAAATGCTCTATTACTGAATTGCGTAAAAGATACAGCCTTATAACTCCAAAATGGATAATCATATTAACTAACGGTTTACTGCGTCGAATTAAGCGTCTCATTTCCAATTAAAATATATCTTTGAATTGAAATTTGAATGAAATACAGTGTCATGAAAAATCGAAGAGTGTGGAAAACAGGATTCCAAATATCTCGGCAACTAATTATCCGATCGACTTCATTCTTTATGAAAAATTTATGTTTTTTTATTGTCTTTTATATTCACTCCTTAAAAAGAATACAATTTCGAAAATTTTTATGTACCTTTTATCAGAACGAATATTTCGAGAGTCCGAAAAATATAGTTCCGGATGACCGAGGTTACTGAAATTCAATAAGCTTCTTCCCATTATTACATACTAAGTACATACCAAATTTCAAGTCTCTATCTCAATTTGTTCGGGAGATAGAGCGTTTACGGACACACAGACAGACGGACGGCAATTTTTTTTTTCTAAAAATACGTTTTTCGGAATCTCCAGTGTCTGAAACGTGTAAATCCGTCATTTTTTTTTTTTCGATATTCAAAACGATTACAAGACTTACCCTATACTATCAATGATGGGTAAGTAAAACTATTGCAGTATATTTTAATGATGTTACACTATTTCAAACACATTAAAATTTATATACATCACTGAAGTGCACCACAAAATGCTTATTATAGAATTTTGCGTGCAAAATATTTATCGTTTATACAAAAGAATTCTGTTATAGCATTATACTGTCTACGAGCAATAGTTGTTCGGAGGGCGGTTTCAATTGTGGTACGCATCTTATAAAGTTAACTGTGTGTGTAAATTCTATATAGACCACATACAGGGCGGCACCAAAGAATTTGAGTTCATACCCACTTTTTGACGGAAATTGCTGAAGGGGGATTTTCAACTGTGCTATGTGTTTCCTAACTGAACTAAATTTTTGCATATTGTGTAGTATATATACAAAACTATAGAACATATACTCTACAAAATAATTTGGATATTTTTTCGACTATAAATGGTAATTACTGAAATTGTGTTTTCAAACGTATTATATGTTTACCAAATTGTTTACTTAGGCATCATCTTTCACCGATTAAAAAACGGTGAAGTTTTCTTAAAGTGTTCTGAATGTGTTGGAAATTGTTTCATAATGTATACTTGAAGCATGATTTTTCTTTCTTTTTTTTTTGTGAATGGTTAAATAAAATACGTGGGGAGATCCAAAAGTTCTCAGAATGAGTTTAGTATAGACCGCAGATCAAACAAACCTGTTTTTACTAGAACTTTTACTTAGTATATGAAGTCAATCAGTAGCACAAAAAAAAAAATCACAAAAGAATATCACAAAAGAAGAAGAAATGTAAAATGTAACATTACATTTTTAAAATTACCATTACCATTTTAAAGTTACCATTTTTAAGATTACCATTTTTTAAAATTACATTTTACAAAAGAATTACAAAAGCTTTTGAAAGAATTTAAGGAAAGTGTATGTAAACGTTGTGAAGCGTTAGTAGTTTACTTAATTAAAATCTTTGATATTTATTAATAAATTTTCATATATAATATCCCTTTACATATATAATATCAAGTAAAATATATACCTTTCTGAGAGTTACATTTATTTTCTTATTTAATTATGTTATTTAAATATTTTTGCAAATTTATTAACGATTTTTACATTAAATTTAAAAAATAACAATTTAAAGAATTAATAGCTGCTTTATGATATTAGGTACAACGATGTACATACTTGGAATTGAGCCAAAACATGACATTTAAAATAGTCAAGGGACAAAATTTTCAAAAAACTAATTTTTTTAAACCAATTTACAACGAAAGCAGTTATACAATTTGTATATATCGTTTTTAGGTGCGTTCGTAATTATATAAATGCGTAGCACCTGTTGTCGTCGTCTGGTCCGTCCGTCTGTCCGTCCGTCCGCATGTAACAACGCAAAAACTAACCAACGGAATGGTTTGAAATTTAAGACATATTATCTTTTCAGAATTTTGTCGAGACATTTCAAATTTTATGAAAATCAAATCAAAACTGTAGGAGATATTAATAAAAACATTTATTAAGAAATTTGAATTTTTAAAAAAATCGGTGCTTTCTTGTTAAAGGAGCTTCCGAAGTTTAAACGTCAAGCGACCGAGATACTTATTTTGTTACAGAAATTAATCTGCAGACGATATAATTCATTTCACATAATTAAAACTTATCAAGATCTGAATATTTATATAACTAGCTATAGTACGAACGCACCTCGTTTGTCACGTTTGACGTACAATTTCTAACTTGTTATTATTATTATTATTATTATTATTATGTATGTTCAAGCATAACTTTTTTCCCCTTAAATGTCACTTTCAACAGATTCCCGTTTCACTATCATTACGATCTAAAAACAGTGTTGAATTCAGACATTTTTCTCTGGGAGGGATTCCTGTGTCTCCGGGGCGACGGGGGACATTATAGAGTTCCGGAGGGGAAATTGCACTTTTTGACCATTAAAAGCATAAAATCTCAAATCTTCCGGGGGGGGAGACATTTCAATCCTCCCCCCCCCCTGAATTCAACACTGATCTAAAAATGATATGTTAGTCTGTCTGTCTGTCTGTTTTCATGATGTTTGTATTTTAAGACATAGTTGAAAAGTATTTATGAATTCGATTTGTCTGTCTGTCCGTGTTCTAACTCACGTCAATATATTAGGATTACCATGGAATTTTTATACCTAATTGATGTTTACTATATAATGTTCGGTATTGAAAATGAAGAGTGTAGCATTTATAGCTCGTTTATAGGGACACTCAAAAGAGTTGGGTTGGGTTGATTATTGACGGCCAATTATCTACACTAGGGATATAGGCCCGGGGGGAGTGCCCTTCGTGGGGGTCTTTCTAAGGGAACCTAACCCGTATTTACGCATGGATAAATCCACGGCTCGAAGAAAACCACGAAAACTCCGAACGATTAGGCCGACGGGCGCGATTGGGATCGAACCCAGCACCTCCCGTCTACCAGCTTCGAGAGTGGACACTCAAAAGAATTCCGTTACATTATTATGGAGGAAAATAGTTTCCGATGGATTGTAATGTTGTTACAATGCTTCAAATATAATGAAATTGATATAACTTACTGAAGTGGACTAAAACATGTTTTCTTGGGAGTATAGAATATGTAGCATTTATAGTTCGTTTACTGGGACCCACTAAAGAATTCCATGACATTGTGATATATGGCGAAAAATCGTTTGCGATGGATTTTAATAATGCTATGATACTTCAAACTTAATAAAATTAATAAAAAGGATCATTGAGGTGTACTACACCATGTTTTTTCCCCTATAAATAAAGGAGTAGGTAGCATTCATCTTCATTTACAGAGACACACAAAATAATTCGATTATAGGACGGACTATGACCGATTTCATTGTATGAAACAGAGAAATTTCATAATATTCTGTTAGTGTTGGAAAGTGTTTCCTAATATATGAATGATGCATGATTTTTCGTTCTTGTTTTACTTTATAGGTTTTTAGTTTTTTTTAAAATTTACCAATCACCACGAATTTTGTGTATGAAGTTAAGGTACACAGTATTACTTTACGTATTTAAAATAGTCATCATATCTTGAATAGTTTTTACAGGGACACCTCAAAATAATTTAGATGTCATCGTCTACTGCGCATCAAAATAAGCGATATTAGCAACAATGAGATTTAAAATGAACATGGATTCGATTTTACCCGTTTAGTGGAATAACTGACCTATGCTTTCTCTTGAAATTTTAGTTCATCCAAATAAATACAAAAATTATTATGGTTGATAAATAATAGCTCAGAATAATAGTTCACGTTTAAGTTTTTTTAAATGTAATTCACATCTAAACATAATTTATAAACATGAATATAAGATCATGCATATGCTAGCAAGTTATTGACTTACATTTAATCTATACTTGTTACTTTAAATATTTTTCAAAATGATTCTTATAGAAAAGTATTCCATATTAATCATACAATAGATGTATTTTGTATTACTTCTTTGCACTGTTAAATAAATGTAAGAAGTCTGCGTCGTCCTTCATGTTTAATTTAGGAAATATGCTGTAGGCTTCAAATTATTTTATAAAAATAATGATTTTTGTCGCATTTTTATTTTAATATTTTCACCTTATACATTTTTAACACCTAAATATAATTTATGAAGATAAATATAAGATCATGCATATGCTAGCAAGTTATTTACTTACATTTAGTCTATACTTGTTACTTTACACATTTTTCAAAATGATTGTTCTAGAAAATTATTCCATATTAATCATACTATAGATGTATTTTGTATTACTTCTTTGCACTGTTAAATAAACGTAAGATGTCTGTGCCATCATACTTCATGTTTAATTTTGAAAATATACCAAGTCTTCAAATTATCTTATAACAATACCGGGTTTTGTCGCAGTATTATCATATTAATATTTTTACCTCATACATAGAGTACTAAAAAACAGGATTTTGATGATAATAGTAACTTTAAGAAGAGAAAAAATCCATCATTCTTGTGAAACATTCTGTTGAAAGGTACTCAAGATATATAGTACCATGTAAAGTAGAAAAAAACTAGACTTTTAAGTTCTGCTAACTCATCAAGGAATTAAAAAAAAAATCACTTCTAAATAAGGCTGAATACGGAGATAACTGATTTTGGCGAAATGCTACTGATCTTCCTCGAATATATATATATATATTTTCTTTACGGCGACGGGCGTTCGAGTTAGTGTATCGGGCAGTCTTTTTAAGTATCTGAGAAATGCCGTGACGACAGTCTTTCTTAAAATTCATTAGAAATGAAATTTCCAATTTATCTTGACATTACTTTAGAAATTTATATCGAGAAACTCAGTTCTTGCCGTTTCTGGACATTTATGATACAGAAATATATTCGGTTAATAATAGAATGTTTTTTAGATACGTTCGTAATTATATAACTACGTAGCACTTACAGTCGTCGTCTGGTCCGCCCGTTTGTCCGTCTGTCCGCATATAACAGAGCAAAAACTATCCAACCGAATGGTTTGAAATTTAATATATATAATCGTTTCAAAATTTTGTCGAGTCATTTCAAATTTTGTGAAAATCGAATCAAAACTTAAAAAGATATTAATAAAAGTTTTCATCATTCTATTGAATCATATCATATGTAATTAATTCAATGATATCCCGTGATAAGAAATGATTCTAGGTTTTGTCATGATGATTACGTCCTAATTAAGATGGAGTCCTATTATTTCCGTATTACTGAATTTAAAAACCGAATTTGTATACTGAAATTGTTTAATTATAGTAATCCTATAATCTACCGACAGTTTTTTGGATAGATGTTTTCGGAGAAATAGATATTAAACGGAAAAAGAGTCTAAATAGGGATTTCAAGTTCTGAAATTTTCAAAGCTAGGTTTATGTTTCCCATTGGAATTTTCAGTAAATGTCAACAAAAGATGAAATATTGCCAATTTAAAATGTACTTATTTTATTACGGAAATTAGTCATTCATATATAATAACAGACAATATAATTAATTTCACTGAAACTAGTTATAGTACGAACACACCTCATTTGTCACGTTTGACGTACAATTTCAAACTTGTTTCTTCCTGGTCATATTAAAATACTATACTGTATAACATTATTGAATACGACTAAAGAAAATTCCATTTTGAATGGTTTTTTTTATTGCAATTATTTTTAATGTAATCTTTAATGGTGTGTATTAAATAAAATGATGCAATGGCATAATTTGCACAAAAATATAAAAAAATAATACGCTGAATCTGGAGAGAAAAATAAGATTTTCAGAAAATATTAAAATAGTTTTATTTTTATTTTTTAAATAACTAGGGGGTTCTGCCCCCTGCTCGCTACGCTCACCAACCCCCGTTCTGATTTCACAGCCTCTTAAAACCGGGTAATGTATCCTGTTTTAAAAAGATGATGATGATTGTTCAGTACAGTTAATATTTACGATTTAGTTGCTCTGTTTGACAATAGATGGCGCCACTATGTAATTCTAAGAACATTTTGATTCAGAATTCTCATATCAGTCAGTTTTGAGTTGGATGGTGGAGAGGTGCTTGCAGGGCATGGATTGTCTTTGTTTTATTATGTTGTACTGTATTTCGCCGATATCATGTTGGCTGGGAACTTTACAACTTACTTTATTATTTAGTTTAAAGCTTTCATGTTAGATGAAAGTAATTTGAAATAGGTTTATTTCTAAGAATATTTTTGAATTAGTGAATAGATGTGAAACCAGAACTTCCGTATATGTTTGTGGCTGTCAACTGTGAAGTTTTTGTTTTTGTCAAGTTCATGTTTTTTTTTATGTGTTTGTGAAAATAAATAAGAAAACCAAGAAAGACTCCTTTCTTTTAAAAAATCTCTACAATGATGTTATCACGAACGGCGACTTTTTTCTGTAATCAGGTTATGATGCTTTTTCATTTAATTGGTTATAATGCTTTTTCATTTAATTCATCTTTTTAGGTGCGTTCGTAATTATATAAATACGTAGCACCTATTGTCGTCGCTTGGTCCGTCCGTCTGTCTGTCCGTCCGTTCGTCCGCTTATAACAACGCAAAAACTACCCAACAGAATGGTTTGGAATTTAAGATATATTATCTTTGCAGAATTTTTTCGAGACATTTAAATTTTCTTAAAAATCGAATCAAAACTTTAGGAGATATTAATAAAAATATTTATTAAGAAATTTGAATTAAAAGAAAAAAAAAATCGGTGCTTTCTTGTTAGAGGAGCTTCCGAGGTTTAATCGTCAAGAGACCGAGATACTGATTTTATGACAGAAATTAATCTGCAGACGATATAATTCATTTCACAGAATTAAAAATCATCAAGATCTGAATATTTATATAACTAGCTATAGTACGAACGCACCTCATTTGTCACGTTTGACGTACAATTTCCAACTTGTTTATTTTTAATATTCATGTGTAAACACAATTTTTATGACGTAATTTTCTTTATTTCCTGCTTTCAACAAGTGATCATTTAATTATTATTTTAAACTTTCATTATTGTTTTTAATAGTCTCGCGCAAATACATTTTTTATTTGAGATAAAACATAATACTTTGCACTTATTTAAAAATTGGCAACAATATAAAAAAAATGACTTCTTCAATAAAAGATTTTTTACTCGATTTTTAAGGATTGTTTGAGTTTTTATTGTCCGACCGTGATAATTTTTTTTAATTTCTGAAAGCCTGTTATATTTCGCGTCTGGTGGTATGATTTTCGAATCCGTAGGATGGCTAGAAAAAAAGTATTAGCTCCTCAAAAAAGTCCCTAGTAAAAAAGCGATAAGAATAACCCGGAATATCTACGCAGAATTTGATTGGTCCATTTCGTTTTTGGCTCAGTTCCAGATTACTTTTTTTTTTAATATAGAAGGAAAAAAAAGTCTAATTCAAAAGAAAGAATTCAAATTAAAAAATATTAAAAATATATAAGATAATGATAGAAAAAAATTAGTTTATTGTTATTGTTATGTTGAAAATATACTATAGTCTTCAAATTATTTTATACCAATAACAGTTTTTGGCCCACTTTTTATATTAATATTTTTACCTCATACATTTTTTAGAGCACTGAAAATCAGAATTTTGATGATAATAGCAATGCTAGCAGAAAAAATCCACCACTATGTCGAAAACATTCTTGTGAAACATTCTGTTGAAAAGATTCTTATGATATATACCATGTAAAGAAGAAAAAAAAAATTAGACTCTGAAGTTCAGCTAACTCATCAAGGGATTAAAAAAGAAGTCATTTCTAATTAGGGCTGAATACGAAGATAATCGAGTTTAGCGAATTGCTACTGATATTCCACGAATATATATAATTTTCTTTTTCTTGACGGCGTTCGAGTTAGTATCGCACAGTTTTTGTAAGCATCTGAGAAATGCCATAGTGTGTCGACAGTCTTTCCTTGAAAAAGTCATTAGAAATGAAATTTCGCATTGATCTAGAAATTACTCTAGAAATTTAGATCGAGAAACTTCGTTTTGGACATTTATGATACAGAAATAACGGATTATCTAATATCGGTTAATATCGGAATATTTTTATTTTTCAGGGTCACATTACAATTCTATATTGTTAAACATTATTGGAAAATTTTATCTTTATTGTATTGCAATTGTTTTTATTGAAAAAATAGTTTTAATAAATATAAAATAATGGGAGAAATAAATTAACTTTATTGTTACTGCTGTGTTGACAGGTAATAAATAAGTACAATTGTAACATTCTGGATAAAATGTGTAAATAAAGTCGAATAGTTATAAATAATAAATAAATTTTCAAAATGAAAAAGAAGAAATTATAGAAAAAGAGATGGGTATAAACTAGGGCTCCCTATTAAACGTTTATACGAGTATACGTATTATACGGGGTACACATTTTAGATACGTATGATACGGGGGGTACACATTTTAGATACGTATGATACGGTCAAGGCGGTTATACGTATTATACGAAACAGTATATACTGTACAGCGTATATACGGATCTTACCCCCAGCGGTTAAACGTATAAACGTTTAAACGGTCTTCATTCATTGCGTGAAAAAAAAAAGATGATTTTTCTCCTGCTGCTCTGCGGACCAGAGACATTGAGAAACAGATGCTAGAGACCTGCATTCACAATGCCATATAACAACCATAATGGCAAATTTAAGAAATATAAACACTTTAAATAGCTCCAGCAAATTTATCTAAAATTTTATCAAATGCAATAAAAATTAGAAGTAACATAAATTAATTAAAAGATTTATAGGGAAAATAATAAGAACCTAAGTATGAAACATATTATGCAGTTTGCTATGGTAATGCACTAATTCCCAGCTTGTTCTCCGTTCAGTGACGTAAAACTGATGACATCCATTCGTATTAAAAGTAAATATGTATATTTGAAATACACGTATACTTGAATTATACAATTAACCGGTATACGCTTATACGTACCCGGATACATTTAAACGTATAATTTTATGTATACGTGTTTTACATCGGCGTATTATACGTATATCGGTTAAACATATAACTGAAATACGTATCGCATCGGGAACACTAGTATAAATAAAGACAAAAGTATCAAATAATAATAATAATAATAATAATAATAATAATAATAATAATAATAACAATAATAATAATAATAATAATAATAATAATAACAAGAATAACAAAGTGACAAAAGATGTATTTATTTATTTGTATAAAAATAAATATGTATATAAACAAACAAACAGAAGTGCGGAAACAGATGATAAAAAATGCATTTCTGTGTATTCATAAAAAAAATTGGTGAAATTTCTTAACATTTGAGCACTATATTCGAATAAATGAAATGTAGATTGCTATAAAATATCAAAAGAATAATTAACAAAATACACATATATAATTCACATTAACAAAATCTCGAAGGAGAATATATTTTATGCTTAATGGAACAATAATGTTACAAATGATATCGCTGATACACTCGATATTTGTAAAATTAGAAATTTGAATGAGACATTCAATATTTCTACAATTAGAAAAAAAAGTATAAAACTGTTGCCAATGTTCTAAAACGGTGTTCAATTATGGAAAATAAAAGAAACAGGAAGAAAAGATATGCTGAAAGCTAAGATAGAGTAAAGTAAGTGTAATTTTATACAAATAATTACATTTTTTTAAAAACTAAAATAACAAAAAATTATATTTATTAATCTATTATTATTAAATATAACATAAAAATGCATAAACAACATTATATAAACATAATGTAAATGTTTAATTAGATACTTGTAATATTAAATAGTTATCTGAGTATGTGAAGTTTTTTTTATAATTGAAATTTATGTGTTCTACTAAAAACTTAATCATTAAAAATAAAAATAAAAACTAGTCGGATGTGCCAATCCCAAAAACTTTCTTCTATCTCACACAGATTTCGCACACACTAAAAAGAATCAGAACCAATTTATATCAAGGTCTAACTGAATCTAAAGTTTTATTAAATTCCGAGCATTAGTTCTCGAGATATGACTATTGCTAAAATCGTGTAAATCCTGCAAAATGCAGCATAGCAGCGCCACCTGTTGGGAGATTTAGACTAAAACATAATTAACAACAACTTATGTCAACGTCTAACTGAATCTGAAGTTTGATGAAAATCCGTGCATTATTTCTTGAGATATAGTTATCGTGATAATAACGAAAAAGTGCCATAGCAGTACCACCTGTTGGGCTATTTACACCAAAACGTAATCAGCATCTATTTTTGTCAAGGTCTAACGGAATCTGAAGTTTGACGAAAATAAGTGCATTAGTTCTTGAGATAGAGCTATTGCAGAAATCGCGAAAAATGCAGAATAGCAGCGTAACCTGTCAGGCGATTTTCACCAAAAACTAATCAGCACCCATTTATATCACGGACTAACTGAATATAAAGTTTTCTTAAATTCCGAACATTAGTTCATGAGATAGAGCGCCCACAAAATTTTTGTCACAAACAGACAAATCGTGTTCAGGACCTTCTAAAAAGTATAAATCCGTCGAAAACCGGAAGTCGGAAATTTTCATGAATCCAATACTTTCTTCTTGTAAAGACAGAAGAAAGTAAAAAAGGCTGGTCATTTCTAGTTTTATACTTTTCTTCCATTACTTTCAATTATTTTGAAAAATGAAACTTTACATTATTCATATAGCTTTTCGCGTATATTTAAAATAAAATTACCAAGTATATCCTTTCATTTTCACGTCAAAGTCATTTAAGTAATATAATATTGTACAACGTAAACAATTTAAATTACTGGTTATTATTTTTATTTATTTTTTAAATTTAAATTAAAACGAACCAAACTATTATTTTATTGTGCCTCTCCTTTCTGTTCTTTTTTACAAATCTTATTCAACATAACTTCAAATGAATATAATATATATATATATAAACTTACTTATTTTTACAGAAATACTGCATATGCATTTTTACAGAAATACTTCATATGCATATTTACATGATGCATATAAATTAAACTAAACTAACTTTTTTTTACTTTTACTCTAATGAGCTAAATAAATTTCAAATACTTAAATATTAATGAAATATTATTCTTAATTTTATTCATACATTTATACAAAAAATTACGTATTTTATTCTAATTTAGAAAGCTTTTCTAAATTAGAATAAAATACGTAAATTTTTAATTATCGCAAGTAGTATTAGATACCTAAGTTCAACGGCTTAAAATAACAACAAAATTTATGGAAAATTCTTTTCAGCATTATTTTACAGCAATTTTATTGATTTTTTTCGATACTTTAGATATTGAAGTTTATAGTATTGTTCTTATTATGTATATTTGTTAGTTATAATTTAACATCTTATTTGTTAACTATAAGTTATATTATATATATATATATTAGTTCTGTTGTCAACATCACTTTTTCTATGAATTTACAAAACGCACAACAACGAATGAGGTATCATTCGAAAGGTTTTTGAAGTGGCTTCTGACATAGTATACTCACATTTCGTTAAAACAAGTTTTTTCATTAAAAAATGCCGTTAATTAAAAATTAAATCTTCACTGTTTTCATAAATGGAATGAAAGGTTTACCTCAAATTAGTATTGCCACAAAAATAAAACACCACATTATAGGATGCTCAACAATGATTATAAAACAAATAAATAATACAAAAAAAGATAAAGTAGGATTTCTCCGCACGGATTTATTTTTATATTTAGGGCTTAAAAAACAAAATTGAAATTGAAATGTTTAGAAGAAAAAGACTCGATCGAAGCAGTGGTATTTCCCGTGTAGAATGAAATGTATGCTTTGTTATATTAGACTAAATTGTATTTTCGATGCATTCAATTTATTTTTCTCTATTTCATGTTTTTCAAGAAGCGGATGATGATGATCAAGCTTCGAATGCAGTTAAAATACAATTGTTAATTTTTTTCTCTCGCGCGTGCCTTTTGCTATCTTCAATCAGTTTTTACTGTAACTTTGATGGAATGAATGAGACGATATTCTGGCTTGACTAATGTTGTTTTTAGTTGTTTTTATCCGTAAGTTTTCTTTAGACATTTAAACCTGCATCTAAAAAATATTAGATATTGCTACAAATTGTTAGACTGCATTGCGAAATTCTTGCACGGGTCCACTGGTTGCATTGTATTGTTATTCGATATTGAAATTTCCAAAAATCTTGCACATTCTTTTCACCTGAAAACTGTTTTAGATAATATGAATGTTTATCTTTCTAACTTAGCATTATAATTAGGAAAATAAAGTGTTGTTGTATTTTACAGGTTGTGAAAATGTTTCGCAATATTTGAAAACTATTCTCAACATTTGAAACATACGTCCATTTTTCAAAAATAGTGCAATTTTGTATAATAAAAACATAGATTAACTAGTCGGATGTGCCAATCCCAAAACTTTTCTATCTCAGTCATGTTAATACTTCAAAATTCGCTATCACATCGCCAATAAAATCAATATTTTTCGTCATTCTGTTGTACGTCAGCTGCTTGCGAATGGTCGGGTTACAGGGATGCGAACAACCGATGTATACTAAACTACGAAAAGTCCTTCTGGCCTGAACCGACAGGAACAGATAGCCTCCCTATTCCTTGGTTTTACGATTTTAGCTAATCAATTTAATGGAAAACACGAAGGTAAAACGCGTGGAACCTAAATAAAGAAGATTCAATCCCAGTTCTCGTCAACATTGAATTTGAATGAGAATATCGCCAAATTAGTCCTCTACAGCCAAGTTGGCTTCATTTATGCCAACTTATTTTGGTCGCCAAATTTGGCGATATTCCGCCAACTGTCGCCAAGTTTGGCGAGAATTTGACGTTGGCGAATATAAATATATAGTGATAAGCAAATAATAGGATTAATGGTTACAACAATGAAAGAAAATTTGCCGAAACCATGTTAACTAAAGCTCATAAATCAAACCCGTTTATGGATGAATTCTGCTGTCTTCTTTGAAAATGTTAGCCACCCTAAAATTTCAAACTGCTATATCTCAGCCATTTTTTAACATAGAGGCAAAGCAAAAATTGTTCCGGACTCTCCGGATCAAGGCCGAACATTTAACGAAAAATAAGTTTTAGGATTTCTAATTTTTTTGAATTTGCACATCTTTTTTGAATTTGAAATCTTTAAATGGCTATCGCAACGCCCCCTTTCGTCGAAATATCCCCAAATTCTAATAGAACCTGCTTGCCATAGCCAAAAACATAGAAAAAAAATGTTGTTCAATTTGAAGCATAACTTCATACATTTTTTGATGATACAATAGTGAAAATGGAACAAAAATATCGATCACAGCGCCCCCTTTCGTCGAAATATCCCCAAATTCTAATAGAACCTACCTGCCATAGCCAAAAACATAGAAAATAAATGTGGTTGAATTTGAAGCATAACTTCATACACTTTTCGATGATACAATAGTGAAAATGGAACAAAACTATCGATCACAGCGCCCCCTTTCGTCGAAATATTCCCAAATTCTGATAGAATCTGCTTGCCATAGCCAAAAACCTAGAAAAAAAATATGGTTCAATTTGAAGTATAACTTTATACTCTTTTAGATGAACAAAAATATCGATCACAGCGCCCCTTTCGTCGAAATATCCCCAAATTCTGATAGAATCTGCTTGCCATAGCCAAAAACATAGAAAAAAAATTAGGTTCAATTTGAAGCATAACTTCATACACTTTTAGATGGTACAATAGTGAAAATGGAACAAAAATATCGATCACAGCGCCCCCTTTCATCGAAATATCCCCAAATTCTGATAGAATCTGCTTGCCATAGCCAAAAACATAGAAAAAAAATTAGGTTCAATTTGAAGCATAACTTCATACACTTTTAGATGGTACAATTAAAAGCCACACAGACGGACAGACGGACGGACGGACAGACAGACATTTTGTAAAAACATGTTTTTCGGAATCTCTGACCCCTAAAACGTGTAAATTCGTCGAAAAACGGAAGTCGAAAAAATTTTCGATTACAATACTTTCTTCTATTATAGATAGAAGAAAGTAAAAATAATATGTTTATTTTTTTTTACTAAAATGCAGTTTTAAACATTACTAACGTAAGTAATTATTACATGAAGCATATTGAGAATTATATTAAGAAGCATATTGAGTATTCGAGATTTATGTAAAAGTACAGGAATCTCAAAAATATCGCGCTTTTTTTTTACATGAAAGTAAAAGTTTGCATTTAAAGAAATGCATTTTAATACTAATGTAGCTCTATGCTACGGATCTAACCTTTGAAATT
This sequence comes from Maratus michaelseni, assembly GCA_963931845.1. Lineage (NCBI taxonomy): Eukaryota > Metazoa > Arthropoda > Arachnida > Araneae > Salticidae > Maratus > Maratus michaelseni. The sequence continues at coordinate 25,204,869 of OZ007591.1, forward strand.
ACTTAAAATACATGTTTTGGGTTAAACAGACACTTAAATATTGATATAACTCAGTGCACTGGGATTTGAATGCCCATTCTAAATAAATATAATTTGGAAGAAAGATAAAAATATTGTTCAGGAGGCAGCGTCACATTTTTGCAACCAATTTTACCGTGAATGATTTTGGCATATATGATATAGATAACGAGAGTGTGAGTCAGCTGGCGTACCAGTGGGGTGTTGCCACAGCAATATGACATATCCCGTTGCAACGTGAAATGAATGGCAACTCGATCACTGATGATGCCACCGAGCCGCGGCAATACCAGTAAATAGGGTGCCATTCATTTAACATTGCGTCGGCACTACTGGCGCACCCCCCCCCCCCCACTAGTGCGCCAGCTGACTGGAAGTTTCGTTACCTACACCATCTAATCATTCAAATATATCAAAATCATCTACGCTAAAATTGGTTTTAAAAATGTGACGCTGCCTCCCTGACTATCATGACTGATGACACAAATTCCTTTTTAAAACAATAAAAAATTCCAGTTGATAAAAATTCGTTTGTAGTATGATTTTTTTTTTTTTTTTTTTTTTTTGTTAATCAAAAACAGATAATTATATATATATATATATATATATATATATATATATATATATATATATATATATATATATATATATAAATCCATCTTCATCGCGTTGTTTTTGATATTTGGAGATCTATTATCAAGTTTTTCTCTTATAAATATGGGTAAGGTATCTCTCCATATTGGTATTGTATTAGTAATGTATTTGTTTTATGAACTTTAAGTCTTTTTTTTTTTTTTCACTAGATGGAATGAACTATTGAGTCTTTGTGATCTACTGAGATTGATGTGTCTGAGTGGTCGTCCCAAATTCATATTCTTTAGCAATTTTAATGCTAATATGAAGATGAAACCACTCATTTTATTTGTGGAATTTATGCATTTGGGACTTGATAATTCTGTATAAATTCCACAAATTTCATTTCATTCATTCTATTTATTTCATTCAATTTTTAATTTAATTTCTACTTCTTTTAAATAAGTATTTAATATCTATATTCATTGTGCTGGGGTTACAATTTCGTTGTCAATAAATTACTTCCTAAATCATAATTTCAAGTTTCAGTTGGTGTTTCGGTAATGTTTCATTAATGGTTATATATATATATATATATATATATATATATATATATGCTATATATATATATATATATTTCATGAATGATACATTTAAAATTTTCCCTGGCAATCGTTCTTATCGTATACGGTAATTATTTTCCTCAGTCGTCCAGGAGCCAGCCACTATTGCAAGTATTGCATCATTCCTAGCCAAATTCTTCAAATGCTGTGCAATCCACCTTCACATTTTTTTCCCCAACTTGTGTAGTTTTTTCTGCACCTTCCAAGCGTAACGCTTTTCTTCGAAAACCGCAATCTTCACGGGAGATCTTCGTATGACTTGTCGCAGCGGCGACACATTCAGTACTTCCTAGAGTCGTATAGTGAGTGATAGTCTCCACTAGACCTTTCTGAACTCATTTTCCCAGAGAAACACTTCATTCATTTAATGTCACATTATTTATAATTTCTATTGAAACATTTACATTTGAAAATATTGTGTTTTTAACACTTTCCAACATCATTTGAAAAGTGTTTATGATTCGTTTTGTATCCCTGTCTGTCGTAAGTCCGTATTCTAGCTTGCGTAAACATACTCGTATTACCATGCAATCAAGGCCCCCACCAGTGGGTGAGAGGTTCTGCTGTCAAAGCTGGTAGACAAATGTCTCAAAGCTGGTAGGAGCTGAGTTCAAACTCCTGTTGCGCTCGTAGACCGAACCGTTCGGAGTTTTCCGTGGTTTTCTTCGAACCTTGCCGTAAATATGGGTTAGGATCCCTTAGAAAAACTCCCACGGAGGACACTTCCCCCTAGGGCCTATATCCCTCGTGCAGATAATCGGCAGTCATAAATCAACCCAACCTATTACCATGCAATCAATATATGTTATTGAGATTTACTATGGCATGTTCGGTATTGAAAAAGAAGAGTGTAGAATTTATATTTCATTTACAGGGACACTCAAAATAATTCCACTATATTACGGTCCGTAAGAAAAAATCTTTTGTGGTGTATTTTAATGATGTTACACTATTTTAAACATATCGAAATGGATATATATCACTGAGGTGTATTACAAGATGCTTATTATAGTATATGGTACTGCATAGCATTCATCGTTCATTTACAGGGTTATTTTACAAATTAATTCGGTTACATGAACAATAATTACTGGAAGTGCGTTTTCAGTTGTGGTACGCGTTTTCAAATTTAATTAATTTTTTGCATATTACTTGGTGTGTATAAATTCTATAGATCCTATCCAGGGCTACACAAAAGATTTCGAACGCATTTCCATTTACTGACGGAAATTGCTGATGAGGATTGCTGAATTTTAACTGTGCTATTGGCTTGCTAACTGAACTAAATTTTGGCATACTATGTAGCAGTAGTGGCTCGTGTCTGTCTTTTTGGGGGGCACTACATACATGCCTGAAACACATGTTATTTTCATAGCATTATTTTTTACAAGAAATCTTTTCCTTGTTTAATGGCAGAAACAGAAGCAGAAGATTTTTTCTAGGTGATTCCCAGTTGTTATCAACTCCACTCCCTGTATACGAGCATTTGTGTATCACATCTTAAAGAAGCCATGAAAAAATGATTATAAAAGTAGCAAAAATGCACTGCAAAACGAAAGAAAAGCAGAGGATTTCACCGACAACTTCATCAGCCAATCCGAAATAAGTAAGATAGCCAATCAAAATTAGCTTGCGTTAAGCAGCCAATCAGATTTAAATTGCAGTTTAAGATGGAAGGAGGAGGAAAAAGATATAAAAATGAGTAGAAAAGCATTAAATAAGAATAATTTCGTAGAAAAATAAGTAAATAGATGATGAGAAAAGATATTTAACTGTTTCTAAAGGAGAATCGTTCCCAATAAAGGTATATGCAGGGTATAACCGTTCGTAAAGCAGGAAGAGCGTATGTCTATCCCATTTTTTTGAAAGGCAGTTTTCATTATCATACATTTAAATATAGTTAAATTAATGTTAGTATAAGTATAAATATAGGAAATACATGGATTTTTTTTTTTTTTCAAATAATACAAATAAAAAACAAAAAGTATTAGCACAAGAGGACTACTCCAGCAAAACGGTAGTATATCGAGGTCTTTTTACGTTTGCTAGGACTGAACTTTCTGACAGTAAATAAAATAAAGTATTCCTTTTTAATAACACTGGTAAGAAAAGAATAAATTTAGCAGCCGTGAATTAGTGTCCCACATAAAATCAGTCACGAGTCGCTACTTCTATGTCGTATATATTTACATTATTATTATTATATTATATATATCGTAAAAAAAATTCCGTCCGTCTGTCTGTGTGTTTGTAAACGCTCTATCTCCCGAACAAATTGAGATAGAGACTTGAAATTTTGTATGTACTTATTATGTAATAGCGGTAAGATACAAATATACAGATTATACGCAGGGGTGCAAAAAAGAATTCGGGTATTTTTCTGTCTATTGATGGTCATTTCTGAAAATGGTTTTTCAAGTGTGTTATGCGTTTTCCAAATGGTTTATTTAGACATCATCTTTCACCTTATTAAACGGGGAAGTTTTGTTACAGTATTCTGAATGTTTTAGAATGTGTTTCATATTCTATGCTTAACGCATGATTTTTCGTTTATGTTTCAAAATTCAAATAGCATTATTTCTAATGAAATATCAAAATCCCTTTAAATTATTTCAAATAAACTTTAATGTGCTAAAAAATGAAAATAAACGTCGTTAAAAAGTTGTTAACGGGTCGTATCGAAACATGTTGATAACTTCAACTTTTTAACGACTTTTATTTTTACTGTTAAGCACATTAAAATTTATTCAGATAGCAATATCAAAACTTACCAACGTGAGTCTCTCAAGTATGTGTTGTGGGGTTTCTTGGATGTTCTTTCAGAATAATTGACTTAATTTAATAGACTCATTTACTACTCATTCTTCATTTGACAATTAACTAATTTAAAAACAAGTGTACTCTGATTAACTCCACTGAAATCTGTTGCCATGGAAAAGGGAGTAAATTACATTAAACCTAACAAAATATCAAAACTTAAAAAAAACCGAATAAATTAATAGTATTTTAAACCAAACAACACATTTCTAAAATTATCACACTATCATGCTTTTAAGACTGATCAACTTTGCTGAGTTCACTTATTATTTAAATTGCAACTAAGCATAGAGAATCTTAAAAAATAACATTACATCAAAGTTTAAAAGTCCATCAATTATAAAAACATTACCTAATAATAACTTTAAAATACACATATATCATTCTTAATTTCTCCAAGTAGTTGTAGGTAATTTAAAGTGGGAGGACATACATTTATGAAGAAATAAAAATTACTTACAAAGTTGAAAGATTTAACAAACTCATCAGTGGGCAGGCTGGCGACTCTTTTTCTCTTATATTCACACCTTATAAAGTTTCATTCGTCTATAGTCTAAACAAGATAGGAATCGGAATTAGCTGACATCTTTATACTATTCTCGTCTGTCACCATGAGGAACATTCACGTCTCAAAACTTCAATAGGACGGCGGAATCGGAATTAGCTGACATCCTTATACCATTCTCGTCTGTCACCATGAGGAACATTCACGTCTCAAAACTTCAATAGGACGGCAAACTTCCTCGCGTCTCTTGTTGACTTCCATTCACGAACGACGATAACTGGAGACTCCACGAGCGTATATAGAGCATCATTATTTTGAAACGCTCCTATAAACCCCTATCATCCTTCCTCAACTCTCCACTAGTGGTAATTCAATAACACATCACTAGGTCTTTTTTTTTCATTTTTCGAATTTCATTCATTTCTTTAGAATCGTATTCTACAATTCCAAATAAACCACTAAAAAAGAAACAGCCTCTACTCAAAACAATCAGTGTAAGACTGCCAGTACCTCATCGCCGATAAATGTTTATCCAAAACAATAAGACATAACAGATTAGACGTCACATCAACAGGTAAAATACTTCATTTCAAGTACCGCCCCGAAACACGGGTCAAACTAACTCTTTTTATTATTTGTACACAATTCTAGGACTCCATCGTCCAACTCAGTCAAGATCCAAAAAACAAGTCAAGTGAACATTCACTCTCCCGCGCCGCTTACAAAAACTGGGCGGAACCAAAAAGCTATTTTCCAAGGGGGTGTTCGGGGGTAAAAACAATAGAGAATGGATTCTTCCTGTTAGCGACAGTCTGTCGCTCCTCCCTGCCGGCCGCTCCATGATAAAAGCACCGGCCTCTCTTTTACTGTAGGCTGCTGAAGCAGTTCCCATGAATGCTTGTTTACATTCGCGTCATACAGACGCCCGGGACAGCAGGGCCAATTTGTAGCATGTCGTAAGAATACAAAGCCTAATTGCGTGTATAGTACTCTCATAAGATAACGTAACATCGTACGGGTGGCCTTGCTTTCTTTTAACAAAGACCAGACTCGGTGTCTCTAAACACATGATTCTAGGGTATGGGAAAATACGAACACGACTGCCCAATACAATATGTGTGGTCTTTATCTGACAAACATCCCTCTTTGCTATCTACTTTTCGTATTTGAAAACAGGAAGCTACGCCACAATGAAAGTTGAAATTGCTTTGCTTAAAAGAAAAGGAAAGAAGAGAAAGAAAAAAAAACTGCTTTTATTATTATTATTATTACAATTACTTTTATTTATTTATATATTTATTAGAAACAGAAAAAGGAGTGCTTTTAAATAAAAGTTAAAGTGAATGAAGGAATTTAATGTAGATAAAAAAAAAAATGGTTAAAACCAACCGTAACATATGTATTTTTTTATATAGATGAAAATCATATTCTGTACACATATAGATATTGTGCTTTTTACTTACCCATCATACGTATAGCGTAAGTCTTGTAATCGTTTTGAAAATCGAAAAAAAAAATTTGAAGGATTAACACGTTTCAGACACTGGAGATTCCGAAAAACATATTTTTAGGGGCAAAAAAAATTTCCGTCCGTCTGTCTGTGTGTTTGTAAACGCTCTATCTCCCGAACAAATTGAGATAGAGACTTGAAATTTTGTATGTACTTATTATGTAATAGCGGTAAGAAGCTTCTTGAATTTAAGTATCCTCGATTATCCGGAACTATTTTTTTCGGACTCTCGAAATATTCGTTCTCATAAAAGGTATATAAAAATTTTCGAAATTGTTTATTTTAAGGAGTGAATATAAAAGACAATAAAAAAACATAAATTTTGCATCAAGCATGAAGTCGATCGGATAATGAGTTACCGACATATTTGTAATCCTATTTTCCACACTCTCCGATTTTTCATGACCCTGTATTTCATCCAAATTTCAATTCAAAGATATATTTTAATTGGAAATGAGACTCTTAATCAGATGCAATAAACCGCTATTTAATAGGATTATTGTTTTTGGAGTTATAAGGATGTTTCTTTTAAGCAATTCAGTAATCGAGCATTTAAAGTTTATGACGTCATCAAGCCACGATCGAGGCTAACGAAAAAGACAGGCTACCGCGGTGCATTCGACTTATCTTTTTTTACAGACCGCTAGAGTAACGTAATTCTCTTTTCGTACACCTGCATTGGTGCATTCGAGCATCACGTGACTCCGGCGGTCTGTAAAAAAAGATACGCGTAAAGCACCGCGGTAGCCTTTCTTTTTCGTTAGCCTCGGCCACGATTTCATTCGAATTGCAATGTATTTTATAAATAGTTTACACATGTTTTATTTTCATGTTTTATTTTCATATTTTATACTATGCATATCCATGATAGGTAAGTATTACGGTGGCCCCCAGCGACTAGTTTCCTGTCTCCCGGCAAGTGCGATATAAAAAGAGGCTACTATATTATGTTTTGGTAACAAATAAAAGTTTTTTAATCTACGATTAATTTTTTATGCCATTTACTTTTATACACCATCAATATTTCTGTTTGTTCTGTCTTTCACTTATATATATAGCAGAACATTTGCATTTATTCCACGTTATATTTTATAGATGAACTAGATGGAATGCGGAAAATTTTGAATTAACTTAGGTAATTTAAAGATCAGACGAATCCAATTGACGTTAATATAATTTTATTAATCACCTTTATTGGCAATGAAACATCCTTTATTGGCAATGACAATTAATGTTTCCATTTTTAGCTTTATGAATCATCCTGTTTCAACGTGAAACTTACATAAATTTATGAAACATCCTGTTTCGATACCCATTTTATACAACGTGAGGAAATGCTATCACGATTCACGATTGAAGAAAATATATTACATGCAAGTATTGACCATTAAAATTCTTGTATTGGCCATTTTTTGCATGCGAAAATTAAATAACTCTAAATGCGAGTAACTTATAATTTTAGACCTGTAATTAAACCCAGGGCAATAACCATATATCAGCCATATTGTGTAAAAATAAACTATTTGACAGATAATACAAATGATTTTATTATTACTCAGCTATCTGAAGCTAAACAAAAACTTTTACCGTCAAAATCATTTGACCAATTGGTTGCTCTTCTAAACTTAGATGCTTGCATCTGAAATGTGTATATTTTACATTTTATTTCTAACTCTCTATTTTTTACTTTCTTCTACCTTTACAAGAAGAAAGTATTGGATTCATGAAAATTTTCGGCTTCCGGCTTTCGACGGATTTATACGTTTTAGAAGGTCCTGAACACGATTTGACTGTTTTTACAAAATGTCTGTCTGGGACTCTGTCTGTCTGTATGTGACAAAAATTTTGTTTGCGCTCTATCTCAAGAACTAATGCGCGAAATTTAATAAGACTTTATATTCAGTTAGTCCCTGATATAAATTGGTGCTGATTAGTTTTTGGTGAAAATCGCCCTACAGGTGGCGCTGCTATGCTGCATTTTTCACGATTTCCGCAATAGCTCTATCTCAAGAACTAATGCACTCATTTTTATCAAACTTCATATTCAGTTAGAGCTTGACATTAATAGACGCTGATTACGTTTTGGTGTAGATATCTCAACAGGTGACGCTGCTATACCACTTTTTCGAGATTTCTGAAATAGCTCTATCTTAAGAACTAATACACTCATTTTCATGAAACTTCAGATTCAGTTAGACCTTGACATAAATAGACGCTGATTACGTTTTGGTGTAGATATCCCAACAGGTGGCTCTGCTATACCACTTTTTTCATGATTTTTACGATAGCTATATCTCAAGAACGCATGCACGAAATTTCGTAAAACTTCATATTCCGTTAGACCTTGACATAAATAGATGCTGCTTACATTTTGGTGTAAATAGCCCAACAGGTGGCGCTGCTATACTGCATTTTGTAGAATTTACACGATTTTAGCAACAGTCATATTTCAAGAACTAATGCACGGAATTTATTAAAACTTTAGATTGAGTCAGACCTTGATATAAATTGATGATGATTCTTTTTAGTGTATGCGAAACCTGTGTGAGATAGAAGAAAGTTTTGGAATTGACACATCCGACTAGCTTTTCTTTTGATTTTGTGGCAAGCTTTTCGATAAACATATACTAAAAAATTTCTATAGGGTAGGTGCTCTACCTTTGGCCCCTGTACCAGCTTTGGCCACACTCGATCAGCTTGTCCTGTAATTAGTCTGTGATTTGATGTAATCAGATAAAATGCATTGTTACACCTTAAGCAAATCCTATTTTACCATTTACAATGTGATTGGCTTATTTTTACATAAAATGTGGCCCGTAAAATAATTAAATATATGAACCTGTAGGGTGTATTCACAAATATTAAGGTTTTTGCTTAGCTAACAAGTTTTTAGAATTTTTCAACATTAGGCTCTTATCAGGCTAACGTCTAATGTATTAGAGGCTATCTAGCTTGTTCCAAAACTAATTGCTATTAAATTTTACGAGGTAAGCTTACTTTCTTTCTATTGAAATTTCGCATTTAAATTAAATATTTTAACCGTTTAAGGGGGGGTGGTGGCCAAAACTGGTGTTCTAAATTTGCTAGATGTACCATTTATGGCTATGGAAGTGGCCAAAAAGGGGTACAATATGTTCCACTTTTGGCCACATGATTCCTTATAGTTAGAATTTTAGCCATTAAAATAAATTTTAGAACATCTTGGGTACAACAAAATCAACTAATTTAATTTTGTTTCTGTTTTGCTTGCCCTAGTTTTAAAAAGCAAGGCTGGTGAGTGTTCTATCAGAAAAAAGATTTGTTACTCTCCATCTAATACACAATTCACTTTAGATAAAAAGGACACTGTGTTAGTTACTAAAAAAGGCAATATTACAAGAGAAAATATAGTGTCTAGTATTGATTAAAAGAAAGATAGAAAGGGGGATATGTACTGTTTAGGAATGATAAATAAAGGGACATTACTTTCTAAAGATTTTATCAGTTATAAATTAAAAAATACAATAAAATTACAACATGATTTAATGATCTCTTGTATTTTTCTTAAAGAAATGAGGAAGTTTCATAATTTTTGCAAGATTTCTGGCACATGGATTTAGAAATATACTATAGTATGGTGAAAATCTTTACAAGAGATATGTAGATACAAATAAGGGTACATTTTACTTATTTTAAAAAGGACAGGGTGTATTTTAGCAATTTTAAAAAGGAAAGGATGCAGCACCCTTAAAAAATGGCCTAGAGGAAACACCACTCTAAGATAAGAAATGCAATTAAGGACATTCAAAATTTAGAGTACCTTAAACTTTATATCACAAGATTGCAGGACGGGCACTATTATCCCCTGCTAATGTTGAGCCTCAAGCAGTACTAGGAATTAAAGTTGAAATTTAATTAGAAAAACGGTTTTTTGAGATTACCAGAATAGGATTTCCTCTAACAAAGGAACAACTTTTAGATTCCATTCAGAAAATTTTTGAAGCCAGCAAGAAACTCCACATCAAGATAGAAGACCAGGCAGGAAATCGGAAGATTTCTTCATATAATCACATCCTAAAATAACTTACAAGAAGGCAGAATACATAAATAAGGCACGAGCTAATATAAATGTAAACAAAATTAGAAATTGTTTTGAAGAAATAGAAGAGCTCTTTGGTGAAGATTCAAATGTTTTAAACAATGCACAATCAGTCTATAACACAGATGAAATGTAATTTATTTTATGTCCATATAATTTTTTTTATGTCCTATAGACATCCTTGCCTCTTTTGCAAACCAAATTAAATATATTTTGGAAATTTGCAAAATTCTTTTAATATAGCAAACAAATTTATGTGTGATAGAGCATATGTTAAATAAAAATGCTTTGTTTTTACCTAATATCCATTAAAATATTTGTTAAATTATATGATATTTGAGAGGTGAAAAGTGGTGCATATAGAGATGGCCAAAGCTGGTGTAGGACTGGCCAAAAGTGGTGCAAGTTGGAATAAATTACTGAATGAGTTATAACTCACAATATAAAATATTCTGTTGAAAGTTATTGGGTTATTCGGAAAGTTTTTTTCGTTTGGGAAAGTTGGTTCATACCGGAAAATTCTATCATTTAATTATCAGACATTAATGCCGATAACTAATGTCTAATAATTGACAGGCAGAATTTTCTGGTACGAATTGCTTTTCCCAAACGGAAGGAACTTTCCGAAAGACCCAATATTATAATTAACAGAAAGCCAATTAAATTTACTAAAGAATGATGTTATTGTGATTTAATATGGTTGAATCAGTCAATAACTATAAAATTTCTATTTCAAATTTTCTCTAAATGGGGGTAAAAGTGGAGCATCTTACCCTGTTCACCGAACATTGTAAGTTCAAGAAGGCTTTTTACATGGCCGAAGATGAAGAACAATTTGTGTACTACTTAAGAAATTCGAAATCGAAATTCATCAATTTTGTTCAATTGATTTGTACATTGCTATATAAACTGGAAAATACTTCGAAAGATATTTCGCGGAAGCAACATTCACAATATTGGCTATTAAGGTGATTCAAAGTACATTAAAAATAGCTAGTAATATCTTAGTGTATACAAAAACTTTTATAAGTCCAGTCAGGCAACAGAACGAAATTAGAAAATCCTAATCCTATCCTAATCCTAATAATATTATAAATCCGATTGTGTGCAAATGCTAGGCTGAAGCCAGCGTCAAAATGGAGAATTTAATTACCCTGTATCTTTGCATATAGGTTGATTATAACCCGGGAATGAACATAGGCTGGTTTTTGTTTATTTTATTCAAATATTTTTCCTAATAATTCAAAATCTCATTATTTTCATAGAGAATAAATGGACATTTTTTTCCTTTTAAAATTTCAGAATGGTTAAATTTATTTTACCGTTGCTAACATTTTATCGTTGCCAACACTAAATCAAAACCCGGGATAATAATTTTTACTCAACAGTTTAGTTTCAATTGAAAATTTTGCACATGAAAAATGAAAATTCAAGAATTAAAATGAAGATTAAATGAAATTACTAGAAATAAAATGTACTTTTTTTAGATTTTGATAATAATACAAGCTTTCAATTTTTTTCAATTCAAAAGAATATTCGAAAGAATAATCTCAGGTCAAAATAATTTTCTTAATAATTAAAAATTTTATAATTTTCATAGAGAATCAATGAATATTTTTTCTGTAAAATTTAATTAAATATTTTACATTGCTAAGCATTATCGTTGCCAATAAATACAAAACATGGAACAATAATTTTTCCTCAACAATTATTTTTCAATTGAACAATTTCCACGTATAAAAGGAAAATTAAAAAGAATTCAAAAGAAGATGAATTTCCATGATATTTAAAACGGAAATATGGAGTATTTGTTATTATACATGAAGTATGGATATCGGTTAGGTTGAGAAGGCATTTTCTGTCAAAGACTATGTTATAATTAGAAGGAAAAATGAACAAGTATTATTTTATTAAGAAAAGATTTCGCTTGGACCATGGAACTATGAAAAGGATCGTCCTTGGCTTTGACAAATATTACGTCAAAAACATGTACTATTTTCAAGTATTCGTAATAATACAAGGACATCAATATCAGTATATAATGAAAATAGATATATAATGGACGTCATATTTAAGATGAAAACCTGAAATATTTTTTTGTCGATACTGATTAATAATAAGCTTGAATATCATTTACATACAAATGTGAGCTTTCTGCTAAAATTTACGTCTTGATTGCCTGTAAAAGAAAATTAATAAGAATTATGTCATTAAAAAGGGATTTCTCTGGGGGAAAAGTGACGTCATATTTGAAACAAAATGGGAATTTTCCAATATGTTTTAAAAGGAGTGTGAATCAATTCCGTACATTAATAATACAAGGATCAGTAAGTATAGAAAGTAGACGAGTTTCACACCATATTTAAAATGAAAAATTTAAATATTTTTTTATCTATACTGATTATTAAGCATGAGTATCTGTTATATACAGATCAGAGCTTTCTGCTAAAAATCATATCACAGTTTTAAGAAAAGGAAAATGTACACGAATCTATTATATTAAAATCTGACCACGTGTTTGTATTTCGAAACTACTCCTAGACTATCGAACGCAACGCGATTTAATTAACATCGGTAATCATTGATCCGAGGATGTCACACAAACTGTCAGAATTGAACAGGTAGAATTGAATTTAAAGAAAAAGCATGTGTTATTTCCAATTAATTATTTTTGAAGGTTTGCTGTTAAAACGTTTCACAATGGCGTTAAAAGTAAAATTGTTTATCAGGTAAAATCGACATTTGTTTTTACCCAATTCTTCTCTTTATTTGGCCCTCCTCTTTGCATTGGTTGCAATTTCATTTTCGTGATTATTTAGCATAAAATTTCACTTTTTTAAAACTGAGTTATGTCAAAATCCTATAACAAAAATACCGTAATGTGTCCTATGAAATGTGATAAAGAGTTAGTTAATTATTTACGTTTTTAACTATCGGGAATGAAATATTTTACTTAATTAATGTATTTCTTCTTCTTTTTATGTTGCGTGAACGAAGTCACTGGTAACAGCTTGTATTGTATAAAAATTTATCGAATTGAAATTGTCTTGAAGTTTTTTATTAACAGCATTTAAAACGTTTCTGTAAGAAAAACCTATGTTTTATGCCCCCTACGAGCTACGCTTGCTAACACCTATGTCCAGAATCCCCAGGCTCTAAAAACACGCTAATTTGCTCAGTATTAAAAGATTACCCGATTACGGAAGATTGAATGACATTATTATGACCAGTGGCAATCTTCTGTAATTGGGTTGCTGTTCATTTAACTTTGACTGGAAAGGAGGGGAAAAGGGTTACCAACGCCGCATCCACCGTTGTCGCGACAGCTAACGGCTGTTTTCGTGATTGCTTAGGTAAGATCTATCACACATTTGGAAATATGCTTGTATAAATTGGTAAAAAATGTTGTTGCGTCCCAGACTTTTATGATGAAGTTTTATTTTAGAAGCTAAAAGAAAATCATTTTAAATATGATGATTTTTTTTCATTGAATGCTCTTCGTACATAATAATTTATTTGTTTTAATGTTTTCTTTCTTTTTTAATATTCACATGTAAATATATTTTTTAATGAAAAATTGTTTGAAAATATTACTATTTGGGCTTTTATGGCGTAATTTCCCCCATTTTATTGCTTTTTGCACGTGATAATTTAATTATTTTAAAGTTTTTTTTTCTTTTTTAATATTTATGTGTAAATATATTTTTTAATTGAAAGATGTTTGGAAATATTATTATTTGGACGTTTTTTTAAAAATCTGACAACAGTAGGTAAAAAAAGAATAACTTTTTCGACATATGAAATAAATCTCTATTGAAATAATGAAATTTTGAATTTAAAAAAAAAAAACTTTTAAAAATTAGAAAATTAAAAAAATGATTGGACATTGCACACTGTAACTTAATCCAGTATGTGCCTGCAAAAGAATAATTTAATTTTTTTTAAATCTAAAGATTTAAATTGCTATGCACAGTTTTTGATCCTATAAGGCTTTTATAACTGAGCTATTTTGCCCGATTTCAATATTGAATAGTGCTTAAAATAATTCTTCAATTTAAAATCTGGTTAACTTCAACATGTTTATTATACATTTCTCTATAAGACTACCAAGCATCAGGAAATTTAGAAGGTATATCAGTGAAGGTTATAGCCCTGATACCCGTTTCTCGTTCCATTTTTTCCAGGAAATTAACAGTGGATTGTGATGTGTGGCTGTTTGCTTTATCTTGATTCAGTTCAACAGATTGATGGCACTGGGGGCAAAGAGATTATATTTCATATTTGAATATTTGGAGTACAATATGTTTCTGCTAGTATGTGGAGCTGATCTTAACATTTTTCTCCACTATCTTTATTTTTTATTTGCCGTTATATGCAAAGCCAGCAACAGTCATAAATCCTTTGATGAAACTTTCTATAGGTACATTGAATCATTTTAAAGATTTTTTCTCCTCTTTGATGATAATAAATGAATCTCTTTTTATTACAATCATTTAAGTAGATCCAAGCTTCATCTGTTGTAACAACATTTTTCCATTTTTCTCCGGATAAATACTTTTCCTAAAGAATTCTGCATCGTGTTCAACGTTCAGTGATATGTCCTGGAGAAAGACGATGGAAATTGTGCTTTTTTGGCCTTTCTAAAATTTAAATCAGTGTTAGGGATTTTGTTAACAGTTGGCACTGAGCATTTTAACGATTTAGCAGCAGTCCTTTGAATTGGAGAACTTTCTTTTACCATAAAATATTACCTTTGCAATATTCGAAGAATTCCTTTTTGTTCTTTTGGGTAACTATTCAGAATTTTTTTTTTTCATTTGAAGCCAATATTACCTACTGTGGTTTTAAGTATAGAAAACCATGGCTTTTACAGCGTTTTTTAATAACCGAATATTAATAATTCTCAGGAAAGTGCAGAAATATAGCCTTCCATCCATCGGTTCTTTAAAAGTACCATTTTGTATGTAAACAAAAAATTTCAGTTTCCAGACGAGAATTTATACTTCCAAAAACTTATTAGCTGTAAAAAATAATTTCTCTATGCAGACGATTTTTTTTTTCACTAAAACAAACTTGCCTAAAAAATGTGCGAACAATATCGGCGATATACCGGCTATATGCCGACTTAATATTAGTATAGTCGTAATTTTACATAAATATTCTTTTGTTTTCTTATAATCTGGATGCAAATTTTTATTGCTTTTGTACTTTTTGAAAAGAAAACCTTTCTTTTCTTTTTTCTTTCTTACTTCCCTTTTTTCCAACAAACGTTCTTGACCCAGATGCTTAATGTGTAAAACTTAGTTTTTTTTTATCCCAGAGATTGTACCGCTACGTCTATCACTTGTGCTTGTAAAACTGAAACCATTCCTTTTACTGCAGCATAGATTTCAAGCTCATCTCTGTTTCAGAACTCTGAAACTGAAAACCGTCTATTGCAAATGGCCGAAGTCGGAGAATGTCTTTTATCTGAACACTCATGTTGCGGCAGAGAAGCATCGTCGGCAGACAGGCGAATCGCAATTAGAACTCTACTGAGATCTAATTAGCGGCAGAAGACTGTGAAAGAGCATTTAGAAGATTATGATAGTATCGGTGGTTTACAAATAATTAGTGACTTTCGATTAACTAATAAGAATTAGCAAAAAAATTCCGCATCCGGTTCCCACGACGTGCATGTTCCTGAAACGCGTCGTTGTTTTCGGTTTCTATTCATGAAAAGTTACGTTCATTCATGAGTTTCATCGCAGATTTTGGGGTAACGAGATACAAGATTTTTTTTTTTTTTTTTTTTTTTTTTTTTTGTCGCTAGAATCAACTAGTGTTGAAATGAACTGTTGGACAATTTTAATCTGTCAGTTATTGTGCAGTATTGTTGCTGGAATTAAATATTAATTCCAGAATTAATGTCTAATAATTAAATGATAGAATTTTCTGGAATGAATCAACTTTCCCAAACGGAAATAACTTTCCGAACAACCCAATAACTTTCTACAGAATATTTTATATTGTGTTATAATGTTACACAAGTTTTTACAAGTGAATATTAAAAAAAAAAAAATACTTTAAAATAATTAAATTATCACGTGCAAAAAGCAATAAAATGGGAGAAATTACGCCATAATGCTGGTATTTATTTTCTCTTTATTAGGGTTTCGTTCATCTCACGAAACCCTATTACTCCCGCTCCGTTGTCTGTCCGTCACAGAGCCATTCTCAAAAACCATATAACTTACAGTGTTGAAACTTTGTGTATAAATCAGAATACTTGCTGTGAAGAGCTGAAAATATTAAAATTTGAAAAATTCGTATTATTTTAATAAATAGAGATAAAAAACCAAAATTTTAACAGCCTTTTCCTTTTAAATTTAAACATTTTTCATTATAGCAGATGCCAAAAATTAAAAATCCACGATGAAAATCTTTCCACAATAATTAATTTTCTATCAGACGATTTCCACGTGAAAAAGGAAAATGAAATAAAAAGTTTCACCAATTGAAAAAAAGATAAATATGAAATAAAATTGATTGACGTCATAGTCGTAATAAAACGAAAAATGTCTAAGATTTCTCAATAATACAAGGAGTATGAGTATGAGTAAGTAAACAAAGCAGATTAATATTACGTCATTAGAGAATTAAATAAAAAATCTGACGTCATATGGGAAGTTTAACTAATTTTTCAGATGTTTGAGAATAATACAAAGCGAGTATCAATATAAATTATAGAATGGTAAATATATGAGTTTGAGAAACATATTGAATCGTGATAAAAATCCGATTAATGAAATATTCGCATATTTTAACATTTTGAAGGTATACAATTTGTTTAATTTTGAAATTATTTTTTTAAATATTGCATTTAGTCCGTATGACGGATATTATTATGACAGAATATAATAGCGGGCTTGGCCCGCTATCTGGCTGGTTTAGATATAGAAAAAACGAAAAAATAGACCGGTAAATTTTTACTTTATAAAAAACATGACTTTTTTTTTTTGTTGCTAAATGAAATTTGATTGAATTTATTAAAGAAAGGATAAAGTGTTTTGAAAGGAATATTAAACGAAACCCTTTGAGCGATCTTTGATCACACTTACCTACTTTTTTTTTCTACTTTTTTATTTATTTGTATTTATTTAATCTTTATTATTCTGTTTCTCTTCTTCTCATTGTCCCCCCCCCCCCCCCATCCCCCGAACTGAAATTTCTTTGTCCGGAATTACATAATTCGAAAAAAAATTGCAGTGCAAGCAAAATATCGCCTTGAAATTTGTCAAACAATAAGGGTAGAACGAAAATGAAAAGCAAGAAACAAATCGATGTGATCTTTTGAAGCACAGGTAACTCTGAAGTCTTTTTAAGAAGACTTAGGACTCTTAAACTTTCAAAAAATATAATTTTTGAAAAAATATATACTGTGATCAAAATGTACCCGAAATGGTGGCGTAAAACAAGAAGTATAAATTTTTTTTCAAAATTTATTGCATCTCCTTCAAAATAATCTCCTCCGACTGCAATGCACTTCTGCACACTTTTTCCCAATCATCAAAACAGGCCTTACAGTCGTTTTTGTGAAACCCCTTCATAGAGTTCGTAGAGAATTTTCTTTTATAGAATTAATGGACTCAAAACGGACCGCGAAGAGGCAATCTCAACAATGGAAATAAGAAAAAGTCATACGGTGCCATATCAGGTGAATACGGAACTTATGGAGCCGCATTTGTTGAATGTTTGGTTAAAAACTCACGAATAATAATTGCGCTGTGAGAAGGCGCATTATCGTGGTGCAAAACCCATAAGTTTTCTCACCACTTTCAGGCAGGGCCCGACTAGCACGTTTTTGTGCCCAGGGCACTTTCAATTTTTCGTGCCCCTTTAGATTGGTTGATTTACTGATACTAGTTTTTTTTTTTTTTTTTTTAAACATATTGCATGCTTATTCGAAAAGTATCAACTCAAAAAATTACGTTTTCCGGAAAATTAAAAAACGGTTCCAGAAATAAAAATAAAATATTTTTTTCTATTATTTATTGAAATGTACTTTTAACTACAGATTGAGATATATATTTGTCATTTTATCATATTAATATCTCAAATATGACATTTTTTCAGTTGTGTCACTTTTCGAATAAATGTGAAATATGATAAAATTGAATGACTTGATAATAAACAGTACACCAATTACTAGAAAATAATAAGAAGTCTACTTATTAAAGATGTTATTGATATTAAATGAGAAAACCAAACTGATACTGAGTGCAAACAAAAATCCTAAAAGAAATAAAAATGTTGGCACAATTATGATTTTTGTAAATGGAAATTTAGATGAAATTATGAAAATTTTCGTGCCCTTCAGAAATTTCGTGCCCAGGACATGGGCCCCGAGTGCCCGTGCTATAGTCAGGGCCTGCTTTCAGGCCGTTTTCGACGAATTGCTTCACGCAAACGGCGCAAAACACTCAAATAATAATTTTATCGACTAGCTGGCCAGTCGGTAGGAATTCATAATGCACAACACCACGACAATGAAGGAAAACAGTCAACATTACCTTGATTTTTGAGCGACTTTCACTACCAACTTTAAATTACCAATCAAATACATGTTGTTTTTGATAAACAGTCGTCTTTAAAAGCCTTTTGCAACATTTCAAATACTTTTGCAGTAGAAATTTCATTGCGAAAACATATAATTTAATGCATGTTCTGTGCTCAATAACATTCGCCAGTTCGGAAAATCAATAGAGTAAAAATTCTTATCTCATCAAAAATAAATTTATTTTCAGACGATAAAATGAAATAAATTCCTGACTATTGCCAGATGTTTATAAAAGTTGAAAATTTTTTGATAAAAGTTTGTAAACGATATCTACTACAGATGTATTTTAAATGAAGCATTCCGAGTACTTTTTGATCACAAATGGCACTCTTAATAGTTGTTAAATATGGAATATTTTCAAAGACAGAACGTTTAAGTCATTTTTCTCAAAATGTGATTTTGGGGCATGCGCGCAATGCAGTTATAAAAATTTTCAATATTTTTTCATGAAATTTTTAGGATATATAGAGCGTATGGTAAAATGAACCTAAATTTTCAGCTTTTTTTTTTTTCTTTCTTTTTTTTTTTTTTTTTTTTTTTTTTTTGCTGAAAAAAAATTTTTTTTTTTGACGTTATATTGCTAAGATTTTGAAAATGTTATATAAACAAGATACAGTTTTGTTTTTAAAACATAAAAATGCTATAAATAAACAATTGTTCAGGTGTAAGCGCAAAAGACTTTCAAGTATAATTAGATTCTCTATATAAAAATATAGGCAATCTCTATATTAAAAATTTTCTTTTGTAATCATGCGCGAAACCTGTGACTACGATTTTTTGCTCGACAAGTTTAAAACCCTCATAAAAACTAATTTTTCCAATTATGATCTAAAAAAAAAATTGAAATGAATGAAGAAACATGTATCTATTATTTCTACCCTGAAAAAATGTGTTTTTTAACTGTATATTTTTTAAGAACTAAAATGACAAAAATGGTCAACTCATCTCACTTTTCAACATTTTAAGAGTCCTAGGCAGTGTTGTAGTGCTGGGAAAAAAAGTGGGAGGACGCTCAGAGTCCAGAACATAGGGTCTGCACAATAGAATTTGGAATTCAGTAACGTTAATTCACGCAATGAGATTTTCGTTAAGTTTATTTTGCAACTCTTATTTTTGAAATAGTCATAGAATTACATTAAACCTTTTATCCACTGACAACAATGAAAATTATTGCATTTTTACTTTCCGGGCATGTGTAGTGTAAAAAAAGTGTTGCAATCATAAAAAAGAGAGAGAGAGAAAGACTGACTATGAAATTTCGACATAGCTTTACGTTTTGAGGTTATCTGGATCTGGTTTTGGTTTTTTTTTAAAAACGATCCTGTATGTATGTGCGTATGTTGATGTTTCATTACGTTTTCAGGTCCCAAAAGTCCATTTTTGTTGTTTTACGATGAGTTTGTATTTGTGTGTGTAAGTGAATGAGCGAACATGATAGCGTTCAAACGATGGTTACGACTACATACACCATTTTCAATAGTGATAAATACTGCAATGAACCTCAAAAACACTCATGAATTTTGTGGCAATTCAAGTCAACTTACGGAAGTTATAGTAAGAACAGATAAATAGACAGGCAGACATACGATCCGAAGTCATAAACACTTTTCAACTTTCATGGAAAGTATTAAAAATCAGTGCTTTATTTCTTAAAATTTTTTATTTATTAGCGTACTTATCCTTTAAAAAGTTAATAAGTTTAAAAAGTCTGCCCCCTTCCGTGTCTCTAGCGTCCCCTTGAAAATAAAACTTTGAATAGTTATTGCCCTATTAACGATCGTTTCAGTACGATCCGAAGGCAGTGGGGCCCTCCCTCTCCCCACTAGGTTCATTTGTATATTATATTAGCAGACCCATTCGGTGTTTCTGGGATAATAACCTAAACTTTCCTTAAAAATATTATACAAACGAACCTAATGGTGGAGGCCCCATTGCTTTCGGAGAGAATGAATTCCAGACTCGATCCGGCCCGGCCCGAATCTGGTGAAAAAAGTGAGCCGGGTTGGCCCGAGTGTCAAGAAAAATGAAGTCCGAGTCCGACTGAGCTCGAGCATCGGGACAGTCGCGGGCCGGTGCAGATCTCTATGGAACGCAACAGTAAATTTCTTGCATTTTCAGGATTGATAGAGACTCCCGCCCTTCGTTGCTATTGCAACCACTTAGGCATGGTTCCAATTAATTTTGTCTGCAAAATTCTCCATTCCGTAAAGGTTACTATAGAACGAACGGGAGAAGAATCCCTTCTCCCTATCCTTTGGTTTTTTCATTACGCTGTGAACTAAAAACAGATTTGTATTGATTAGACAAAATTGCAAAAAATATCTATTTTATATTGAGAATCTTTTTTAAATAGTTTCCCGAATGCTTTGTTCATATAAGCAGGATTATAAAACATAAGATTGGATTGCAGATATACCAAATAGAAATCGTTTAAAACAAGTTGGAAATTGTACGTCAAACGTTACAAATGAGGTGCGTTCGTACTATAGCTAGTTGTATAAATATTCAGATCTTGATGATTTTTAATTCTGTGAAATGAATTATATCGTCTGCAGATTCATTTCTGTCATAAAATAAGTATTTCGGTCGCTTGACGATTAAACTTCGAAAGCTCCTATAAAAAGAAAGCACCGATTTTTTTTTTTTAAAGTCAAATTTCTTAATAAATATTTTTATTAATATTTTCAAAAGTTTTGATTCGATTTAAAAAAAAATTGAAATGTCTCGACAAAATTCTGCAAAGATAATATATCTTAAATTTCAAACCATTCGGTTGGATAGTTTTTGCGTTGTTATATACGGACAGACGGACAGACGGACAGACGGACGGACCAGACGACGACAATAGGTGCTACGTATTTATATAATTACGAACGCACCTAAAAAAAAAATTGATATTTTTTTTTTACGGAAATTTGCTTTATTGCGATAAAAGATTGAAATCATATATCATATTATTATTATTATTATTATTATTATTATTATTATTATTTTGTAATCGGTGAAACACTTTATGACCAACCTATATTGAAGAGACACAAACTGAGAAAAATAAATTTAGAGATTGCAACTCTGAATCAGTTACAGACCAATTTATGCATAAAAAAGCCTTTTTTACATATTTATAATCATCGGATCTTCACGTGACTTCCTCAGAATATAGTGGGGATGTCTAAAAAAAATTTTAAGTAAAAAATTGGGAATTGATATTTTTGTTATTTTTCGCCAAATGAAAGGTACAAAGATTCCTTATTAAAATGAATAAAATAGAGAGAAATGTATTCAAATGCATTAAATGACTGGATTATAACTAATAAGTAATATGTTAACTAAAATGAAACCAGAATTTTAAATATGACATTTCCTATTATATGACCTTTATTAAAAAAATCCAAAAAAAAAAATTATTTAATATATTTCTATTATTTTTTAAGAAATTGTTGTTTCTCTAATCCACTTGCAAGCAAGTGGCAAAATGCCATACAAATCACTTTCGCCATCAAAACAATACTCTAATGGTTTTTGCCAAGTACGAATCTTGCCAGAAAACATCACGATCACGTTCAGAGCGATAACCACTCTAAACGAAAAATCACTAAATGCTTACCAATGATATTGGAAAATGTTACAAAGAGGAGAGTTGTTATTACATGCTTTCTTTTACCTTACAATTAAGTATATCATATGTAGCAGTCAAATCTTGTTACTCCTTTTTCACCCACTTCCTGTTGACTTAGAGCTTTGAAATTTGGATTATAAATGTATTCTTGAGGGCAATACCTGATCTGGACATTGATGTTTAGGGTTTCGTTCATCTCACGAAACCCTATTACTCCCGCTCCGTTGTCTGTCCGTCACAGAGCCATTCTCAAAAACTATGTAACTTATAGAGTTGAAACTTTGTGTATATAGATGAATACCAGCTGTGAAGAGCTCAAAATATTAAAATTTGAAAAATTCGTATTATTTTAATAAATAGATATAAAAAAACCAAAATTCTAACAGCCTTTTCCTATTAAATTGAAACATATTTCGTTATAGCAGATGCCAAAAACTTAAAATCCACACTGAAATGCTTTCTACAATAATTAATTTTCTATCAGACGATTTCTACGTGAAAAATGAAAATGAAATAAAAAGTTTCACCAATTGAAAAAAATATAAATATGAAATAAAATTGATTGACGTCATAGTGGTAATAAAACGGAAATGTCTAAGATTTCTCAATAATACCAGGAGTGAGTATGTGTATGCACACAAAGCAGATTAATATCAGGTCATTAGAGAATTAAAAAGAAAATCTGACGTCCTATTGGAAGTTTAACGAATTTTTCAAATGTTTGAGAATAATACAAAGCGAGTATCAATATGAGTAATAGAGAATAGTAAAAATATGAGTTTGAGAAACATATTGAATCGTGATAAAAATCCGATTATGGAAATATTCGCACATTTTAACATTTTGAAGGTGTACAATTTGTTTAATTTTGAAATTATTTTTTTAAATATTGCATTCAGTCCGTATGACGGATATTATTATGACAGAATATAATAGCGGGCTTCGCCCGCTGTCCGGTTGGTTTAGATATTCGAAAAAAACGAAAAAATAGACCGGTAAATTTTTACTTTATAAAAATCCTTTTTTTTGTTGTTGTTGTTGCTAAATGATATTTATTTGAATTTATTAAAGAAATGATAAAGTGTTTTGGAAGGAATATTAAACGAAACCCTTTGAGCGATCTTCGATCACACTTACCCACTTGTTTAAAATTCGATTCCTAAGGGTAGGCAATGTTGCGTCGGTCCAAAACTCGCATTTTCCCCTTAGAAATAACGTTGCCATTGTTTAATATGAATTAAAAAAAAAAGCTCTATTGTTGCAACATTCATCCATTTTAATCCCATTGTTGCCCGCATCATTATGACATCAGCATGAAATATATATGAACTAGCATGCTACGCCCGCTGCGCTGGGCCATTTTCTAAATATACCTTAAATCAAGCGAAATGGCTTTGTATTTTAAAGGAATATGGATCTTAACCTACCGATGCTACCCTAATCAAAATTTTCTAACGAACCTTGAATCAAACGATCTATATCAATGGATTTAAGCATGTATTTTAAAGCAATAGGGACGTTCACCTGGTTTTTCCTTCAATATTGCTGTAAACGATGCGAACGACATTGCGTTATATTATATCATACATTGGACAAAATTTGTGCTAATAAGAAGCAACTCATTTAGTTGATCATTTATAGTAGAGTTTGGTAGGGAAATGAGGCCATTATGAGATTATGGCAATAGGAACTAAAATGTTTTCTAGTCAACATACTACTAAAAAAGAGAGCATTACAATAATTGCATAGATTGACCATTGAACTTAAATAATGTTCGGGTGATTCATTTTCGTCTGTAAGTTCTTGAACTCCGTCCTAGTCCAAGAGCCGGCCGTCGATTTTCCTATGCATAAGATACAAGAGAAATTCGGCCGGCATAAGTAAGCCCTAACAAAGATCTATAGGAGACACCTTTTTTAATTATTAATTCCTGCCGGGTCATGGATTTTTTGCGTCACTTCCGGTGTCAATTTTGAGTGTTTGCCTATGTATCGAATACAAGGACCGTACATACATCACAATGTAGGTTTCAAAGTGTACATTAGGAATATATAGGTCTGCCAGGTCCAATCCTGCCGGAAGAAGGTGGCAGACTTACTTTTATGACGTCTATTTTGACTGTTTATCTATGTATCGAATACAAGGACCGTACCGTACATACATCACAATGTAGGTTTCAAAGTGTACATTAAGAATATATAGGTCTACCAGGTCCAATCCTGCCGGAACCAGGTAGCAGGCTTACTTTTATGACGTCAATTTTGAGTGTTTACCTATGTATCGAATACAAGGACCGTACCGTACATACATCACAATGTAGGTTTCAAAGTGTACATTAAGAATATATTGGTCTGCCAGGTCCAATCCTGCCGGAACAAGGTGGCAGACTTACTTTTATGACGTCAATTTTGAGTGTTTACCTATGTATCGAATACAAGGACCGTACATACCTCACAATGAGGTTTCAAAGTGTACATTAAGAATATATTGGTCTGCCAGGTCCAATGCTGCCGGAACCAGGTGGCAGACTTGCTTTTATGACGTCAATTTTGAGTGTTTTCCTGTGTATCGAATACAACGACCGTACATACATCACAATGTAGGTTTCAAACTTGAGCAAACTTTTAATGCCGATGCAGCAAGTTCACGTACTGGGAATACGCATTTCACTAATTATATTTCGGCCAGACAACGTTGGGCTTTGAGTCATAGTATGAGAATCAAAATAATATCAAAGATTATAGATGATTTATGTATTACAGATCATGATGATGTTACTCGTGAATTAGAATCTAGCAGGATCACCAAGGATAGACAAGCCGTCTATAATATTATTGCAAAAATCAAAGAAAATATAAACACGTTTGATTTTATTATAGATACAAATTATTTATTTAATATCGTTACTGGAAGATCTGTTTGTGATTCAACTTGTAAATTTTTCATCGAGGCTGAACAAATAGGTAAAAACAAAAAACTAAGCTTCATAAGTAGCTGTTATAGCAATGGTGACATATTTGAATCTCCCATTAGCAAAGTAAAACCTCAAACATTTTCTTCAGAATGCATGAAAAAAGCTTTCAAAAATACTGATGGCATCAAAAATTTTTTTTATGAAAATAGAAAGGAATATTTTTGGAATATTATTAGAAATAGCTATAAGCAGAAAAATTTATCTTGAAATCTCTCTTTCTTATCCATTACCACCTGCACCACCAGCATTGTTCCAATGCTCAGGTGAAATGCATAAAACAGCAAAATCGGCTTTGACAAACACAATTAAAGCTCTAGTTGAACCAGAATATCCATTAAAACCAACAGTGCCCCAAACCTTTGCCAGGATAGCTGAATTTATATTAAAACAAATTTGCAATTCTAAAGCCGGCGAAATTCATGTTATTTTTGACAATTATATATCCCCCTCAATAAAAGATATAGAAAGAAAGTATCGGGATGAAATTGATGTACCGTACACCATTATAGGGCCTTCCCAGAGCAAACCAATAAATTTTTTGAAAAACCTGAAAAATTAAAAAATTAAAGAATCTGCAATTTTAGGGGAAAAAAAGTTTATTTAACTGTTGGAAAAAATGCTATTCATGTATATCAGAAAATGGGAAAACTTCAAAAGTGGAAGAGACAGCATTAGAATGCAGCCACGAGGAAGCTGATTCTAGGATAATGTTTCATTTAAATAAATGCAAAAACCGTTCCAAAGTTCTGATAAAATCATCAGATACAGATGTTTTGATCATATTATTAGGTAACATCTTAAAATTTCAACATCTTAAAATTTGGCTTTTCTCATCTACCAATAAGGCAGCTCAAAATAATTGTATTAATTGTACAGACCTAGCTAAACTGTTAGAAAATAATATTTGCAATTCTTTGCCTGGTTTTCATGCTTATACTGGATGCAACTATACATCAAGTTTTTATAAAAGGGTAAAATAAAACCATTTCAAATATTAAGGGAAAATGAAAAATATAAGTTAATGTTTGCAAATCTCAATAATCCCCTAAGTATTGAAAACGGAGAGATGATGAGAACAATCCAAGAATTCACTTGTAATATTTATGGTATTAAAAATTGTACAGATGTTAATTTAGCTCGTCTGTTAAATTTTGAAAGACAGTTCGCAACACAATTTAACGAGGAACAGTTTTTCAAAAAAGTAAAAAATTACGATTCAAGTTTGATGCCACCTTGCTAGAAATCTTTCAAGCAAAAAATTTTAAGAACAATTTACGTTGTTTCTATGTGGCAAAATGCAACAAATAAGAATTACATTTTATATGATATCTCTGATTGTGGATGGATTTGTAATGATAATGATGAAATCAGACCAAATTGGTTTGAAGGAAGTCCAACACCTGTGCTTGTGGAAGATATTTTATTGAATGACTAGCTGTTACCCGTGACTTCGTTCACGCAACATTAAAAGAAGAATAAATACATTAATTAAGAAAATATTTCCCTCCCGATAATTAAAAACGTTAAAATTAACTAACTATTTATCACATTTCATAGGCGACAATACGGTATTTTTTTGTTATGGGGACCTTGACATAACTCAGTCTTTAAAAAGTGAAATTTTGTGCCAAATAATCGCGAAAATGAAATTGCAACCAATGCAAAAAGGAGGGCCAAATAAAATCGTGGAAATAGACGAATTAGGTAAAAACAAATGTCAATTTTACCTGATAAACAATTTTACTTTTAACGCCTTTGTGAAACGTTTTAACAGCCATCCTTCAAAAAAACATTAATTGGAAATAGTACATGCTTTTTCTTTAAATTCAGTTCTGCCTCCTTGGTTTAATGTATAGCTGAAACAAATCTTATTTTCTAAATGACAGTATGTTGACAGGCAATTTTTGTTCTCCAGAATAAATTGATTCATGAAGTTTGAATATGAGAAAATATGTTTTTATTTTTCGGATAATTTACTGAAATCAAGATTTTGTTTTCACCATCTATTCAAAGTGAAAATCAATTCTGTTTTTCAGTTTTAATGAGAAAATGGTGTAAAAAATATACAGATCTATTTTATTTCTCCTTTTTTTATACACAAATATGGAGTAATTTACTTTCCGTTTTTAGAGAAACTTCGTTAAAATTAACAAAAAAGAAAAAAAAATTGGCATCTAATTTAATTTTTTAAATTCTGACAGTTTGTGTAACATCCTCGGATCAATGATAACCGGTATAAAGTAAAACACGTTGCGTTCGATATTCTGGCACTGTAAATGAAAATTGTAAATTCACGGGCATTCTCCGTGAATTGCTGCCGTAATTTTACGGGAAATGCCCCCTTTTCAAGGTAAACGGTCTATTTCAGTAAATTTCATGTTTTTACGGGCAAAAACCGTTTATCTAATAACAAAGCTCGTTTATCTAGTCACAAAACCGGTTTTCTTATGGACATTGCCTGGAATCTCTGCTGCAGTAATTTTACTGCAGCAATTTTTTACAGTGAGGAGTAGTTGCGAAATACAAACATAGATTCGTATTCATTTTCCTTTTCTTAAAATTATGATGCGATTTTTAGCAGAAAATTCTCATCCGTATATAACGGATATTCATGCTTAATAATCAGTATGGATAAAAAAAGATTTAAATTTTTCGTTATAAATATGGCGTGAAACTCATCTACTTTCTATACTTACTGATCCTTGTATTATTAATGTAAGGAATTGATTCACACTCATTTTAAAACACATTGGAAAATTCCCGTTTTATTTCAAATATGACGCCTCTTTTTCCCGTAGAGAAATCCCTTTTTAATGACATAATTCTTGTTAATTTTCTTTTCCAGGCAATTAATTTCAGTACTGGCATAGGGGAAATTATGTTGCTTTAACGAAATAATATTAAATCTTTAGTTTTATCAACAAAAATGGAACTATTAACATTCGTCATTTTTTTTTTAGGTAATCGAGTTATTTCTTTTAGTTTTAAGAATGAAAATAAATATTTCTCGCTATCCATGACATCATTTTCGATATGGATAATTTTGCGGAGCATATTATTGACATTTGCTGACCATTTTCTTTTGAAACTTCTTTTTACTTTTTCAGAATTTAAATAAAAAATACGGTATAGTTATATTAGCCCTGCGCAGACGGTAAAACGTAAAGAATTATTACCATACAAAAGAAAAAAGCGAAGAAAAAAAACCCAAGATCATTTTATTTCACCAATCAAAGATATCCGCTTTATTTTTGATGTATGGCGTCATATTCGCCTGTTTCCTATGGTTACTCATATTGAAACCTTGTATTATTATCAAAAACTAAAAAAAAAGTATGTTTTATTTCTAATAATATTATTTAATCTTCTTTTTAATTCTTTAATTTTTTTATTTAATTTTTATTTTTCTCGTGAACATTTTTCAATTGAAACTAAATTGTTGACTAAAAATTACTATTCCGGAATTTGAATTAGTTTTGGCAACGATAAAGTATTAGCAACGGTAAAGTAAATTTAACCATGTTAAAATATTATACGAAAAAAATGTCCATTTACTCTCTATGAAAAAACGAAATTTTGAATTATTAAGAAAAATATTTGAATAAAATAAACAAAAACCAGCCTATGTTCAAATGAGGGTTATAATCAATCTGTATGCAAAAATACAGGATCATTAAAGGCTCCATTTTGACGCTGGCTTCAGCCTAACATTTGCGCACAATCAGATTTATAATATTACTAGCTGTTACCCGTGACTTCGTTCACGCAACATTAAAAGAAGAATAAATACATTAATTAAGAAAATATTTCACTCCCGATAGTTAAAAACGTTAAAATTAACTAACTATTTATCACATTTCATAGGCGACAATACGGTATTTTTTTGTTATAGGGACCTTGACATAACTCAGTCTTTAAAAAGTGAAATTTTATGCCAAATAATCGCGAAAATGAAATTGCAACCAATGCAAAAAGGAGGGCCAAATAAAATCGTGGAAATAGACGAATTGGGTAAAAACAAATGTCAATTTTACCTGATAAACAATTTTACTTTTAACACCTTTGTGAAACGTTTTAACAGCCATCCTTCAAAAAAACATTAATTGGAAATAGTACATGCTTTTTCTTTAAATTCAGTTCTGCCTCCTTGGTTTAATGTATAGCTGAAACAAATCTTATTTTCTAAATGGCAGTATGTTGACAGGCAATTTTTGTTCACCAGAATAAATTGATTCATGAAGTTTGAATATGTGAAAATATGTTTTTATTTTTCGGATAATTTACTGAAATCAAGATTTTGTTTTCACCATCTATTCAAAGTGAAAATCAATTCTGTTTTTCAGTTTTAATGAGAAAATGGTGTAAAAAAACATACAGATCTATTTTATTTCTCCTTTTTTTATACACAAATATGGAGTAATTTACTTTCCGTTTTTAGAGAAACTTCGTTAAAATTAACAAAAAAGAAAAAAAAATCTTGGCATCTAATTTAATTTTTTAAATTCTGACAGTTTGTGTAACATTCTCGATCAATGATAACCGGTATAAAGTAAATCACGTTTTGTTCGATATTCTGGCACTGTAAATGAAAATTGTAAATTCACGGGCATTCGCCGTGAATTGCTGCCGTAATTTTACGGGAAATGCCCCCTTTTCAAGGTAAACGGTCTATTTCAGTAAATTTCATGTTTTTACGGGCAAAAACTGTTTATCTAATAACAAAGCTCGTTTATCTAGTCACAAAACCGGTTTTCTTATGGACATTGCCTGGAATCTCTGCTGCAGCAGTTTTTTACAGTGAGGAGTAGTTGCAAAATACAAACATAGATTCGTGTTCATTTTCCTTTTCTTAAAATTATGATGCGATTTTTAGCAGAAAATTCTCATCTGTATATAACGGATATTCATGCTTAATAATCAGTATAGATAAAAAAAACATTTAAATTTTTCGTTATAAATATGGCGTGAAGCACATCTACTTTCTATACTTACTGATCCTTGTATTATTAATGTAAGGAATTGATTCACACTCATTTTAAAACACATTGGAAAATTCCCGTTTTATTTCAAATATGACGCCTCTTTTTCCCGCAGAGAAATCCCTTTTTAATGACGTAATTCTTGTTAATTTTCTTTTCCAGGCAATTAATTTCAGTACTGGCATAGGGGAAATTATGTTGCTTTAACGAAATAATATTAAATCTTTAGTTTTTATCAACAAAAATGGAACTATTAACATTCGTCATTTTTTTTTTTTTGTAATCGAGTTATTTCTTTTAGTTTTAAGAATGAAAATAAATATCTCTCGCTATCCATGACATCATTTTCGATATGGATAATTTTGCGGAGCATATTATTGACATTTGCTGACCATTTTCTTTTGAAACTTCTTTTTACTTTTTTAAGATTTAAATAAAAAATACTGTATAGTTATATCAGACCTGCGCAGACGGTAAAACGCCAAGAATTATTACCAACCAAAAGAAAAAAGCGAAGAAAAAAAACCCAAGATCATTTTATTTCACCAATCAAAGATATCCGCTTTATTTTTGATGTATGGCGTCATATTCGCCTGTTTCCTATGGTTACTCATATTGAAACCTTGTATTATTATCAAAAACTAAAAAAAGTACGTTTTATTTCTAATAATATTATTTAATCTTCATTTTAATTCTTTAATTTTTTTATTTCATTTTTATTTTTCACGTGAACATTTTTCAAATGAAACTAAATTGTTGACTAAAAATTATTATTCCGGAATTTGAATTAGTTTGGCAACGATAAAGTATTAGCAACGGTAAAGTAAATTTAACCATGTTAAAATATTATACGAAAAAAATGTCCATTTACTCTCTATGAAAAAACGAAATTTTGAATTATTAAGAAAAATATTTGAATAAAATAAACAAAAGCCAGCCTATGTTCAAATGAGGATTATAATCAATCTGCATGCAAAAATACAGGATCATTAAATGCTCCATTTTGACGCTGGCTTCAGCCTAACAT
Source organism: Maratus michaelseni (assembly GCA_963931845.1). Classification (NCBI taxonomy): domain Eukaryota; kingdom Metazoa; phylum Arthropoda; class Arachnida; order Araneae; family Salticidae; genus Maratus; species Maratus michaelseni. The sequence goes on from OZ007591.1 coordinate 25,236,191, forward strand.
TTGCGCACAATCAGATTTATAATATTATTAGGATTATGATTATTTCTAATAATATTATTTAATCTTCTTTTTAATTCTTTACTTTTTTTATTTCATTTTTATTTTTCTCGTGAACATTTTTCAATTGAAACTAAATTGTTGACTAAAAATTACTATTCCGGAATTTGAATTAGTTTTGGCAACGATAAAGTATTAGCAACGGTAAAGTAAATTTAACCATGTTAAAATATTATACGAAAAAAACGTCCATTTACTCTCTATGAAAAAACGAAATTTTGAATTATTAAGAAAAATATTTGAATAAAATAAACAAAAACCAGCCTATGTTCAAATGAGGGTTATAATCAATCTGTATGCAAAAATACAGGATCATTAAAGGCTCCATTTTGACGCTGGCTTCAGCCTAACATTTGCGCACAATCAGATTTATAATATTACTAGCTGTTACCCGTGACTTCGTTCACGCAACATTAAAATAATAATAAATACATTAATTAAGCAAAATATTTCACTCCCGATAATTAAAAACGTTAATAACTAACTAACTCTTTATCACATTTCATAGGAGTTACTTGCGGTATTTTTTGTTATAGGGACCTTGACATAACTCAGTCTTAAAAAAGTGAAATTTTGTGCCAAATAGTCGCGAAAATGAAATTGCAACCAATGCAAAAAGGAGGGCCAAATAAAATCGTGGAAATAGACGAATTGGATAAAAACAACTGTGAATTTCAGCTGATAAACAATTTTACTTTTACCGCCTTTGTGAAACGTTTTAACAGCCATCCTTCAAAAAAACATTAATTGGAATTAGTGTATGCTTTTTCTTTAAATTCAATTCTGCCTCCGTAGTTTAATGTATAGCTGAAACAAATCTTCTTAGACATGAATGAAACAAATCTTTCTAAATGACAGTATGTTGACAGGCAATTTTTGTTCTCCCGAGTAAATTGATTCATGAAGTTTGAATGTGTGAAAATATGTTTTTATTTTTCGGATAATTTACTGAAATCAAGATTTTGTTTTCACCATCTATCTATTCAAAGTGAAAATAAATTCTGTTTTTCAGTTTAAATGAGAAAATGGTGTAAAAAATATACTGATCTGTTTTATTTCTCCTTTTTCATACACAAATATGGAGTATGTTAACTACTTTCCGTTTTTAGAGAAACTTCATTAAAATTTACAAAAAAAAAAAAAAAAAAAAAAAAAAAATCTTGGTATCTAACTTATTTTTTTTTTAATTCTGAGAGTTAAGTCTTCGGATCAATGATAACCGGTATTAAGTACATCGCGTTGCGTTCGATAGTCTAGGAGTAGTTTCGAAATATAAACACACGGTCAGATTTTAATATAATAGATTCGTGTTCAGTTTCCTTTTCTTAAAATTATGATGTGATTTTTAGCAGAAAACTGTCATCTGTATATAATGGATACTCATTCTTATTAACCAGTATAGATTAAAAAAACATTTAAATTTTTCATTATAAATATGGCGTGAAACTCATCTACTTTATATGCTTACTGATCCTTGTATTATTAATGTAAGGAATTGATTCACATTCATTTTAAAACATATCGGAAAATTCCCATTTTATTTCAAATATATATTTCCCCAGAGAAATCCCTTTTAAATGACATAATACTTGTTAATTTTCTTTTCCAGGCAATTAATTTCAATACTGGCATAGGGGAAATTATGTTATTATAACGAAATAATATTAAATCTTTAGGTTTTATCAACAAAAATGGAACTATTAACATTCGTCATTTTTTTTAGGTAATCTAGGTATTTCTTTTAGTTTTAAGAATGAAAATATTTTTTTCTCGCTATCCATGACATCATTTTCGACATGGATAATATTGCGGAGCATATTATTGACATTTGCTAACCATTTTCTTTTGAAATTTCTTTTTACTTTTTTAAAAATTAAATAAAAAATACGGTATAGTTATATTAGCCGTGCGCAGACGGTAAAACACCACGTATTGTTACCATACAAAAGAAAAAAAGAAAAAAATTGAAGAAAAAAACCTAAGATCATTTTATTTCACCAATCAATGCATATCCGCTTTATTTTCCATGTATGACGTCATATTAGCCTGTTTTCTATGGTTACGCATATTGAAACCTTGTATTATTATCAAAAACTAAAAAAAGTACGTTTTATTTCTAATAATATTATTTAATCTTTTTAATTCTTTTTTTTTTATTTCATTTTCATTTTTCACGTGAAAATTTTTCAATTGAATCTAAATTGTAGAGTAAAAATTATTATTTCGGGTTTTTAATTAGTTTTGGCAACGATAAAGTATTAGCAACGGTAAAGTAAATTTAACCATTTTGAAATATTATACGAAAAAACGTCCATTTATTCTCCATGAAAATAACGAAATTTGGAATTATTAAGAAAAATATTTGAATAAAATTAACAAAAAACAGCCTATGTTCATAAGAGGATTATAATCGACCTATATGCAAAAACACAGGATCATTAAATGCTCCACTTTGACGCTGGCTTCAGCCTAACATTTGCACACAATCAGATTTATAATATTATTATGATTATGATTATGATTATGATTATGATACCCCTACTCAAATGCAGAAAAAAAAAAAAAAATTACTGTTTAAAACAGTGGTACGAAAAAGCAACCACCGAACATCGCGCATAAGTGAGATGTCACTGTATTTACAATTTGGTACTGGTACAATACATAACACAAACTTTTTTTTTTTTTATTTATTATATTGAAGAGAGATAACTGACTATAAGAGGAATTTGTATTTAATAAAATAATATTTTTGATTTAAAATATTATAATTTTCGTAAAGTTGAAATAGTTGTTTTTTGTCAGATATATAGTATATCTAGAATATTGTTAAGAGTTGTTTTAGTTTCATTATATGTGAATTTATACTTCATAAATTTACATTTGACAAATAAATAATGTAGTGGGTCACCTCTCTGACCACACTGATATACAAGTCATCATCTCTTTTGCCAATACTATGTAAGAATGTAGGAAAACTTCCACATCCAGTGAGGAAGTATAGAGTGAGACCACAACAACACCACAGAGTATTTTTATATGAAATATGTTAATTATATATTCACATAAAATTTTGAAATGTATTAAAAGCGGTAATTTCATATTGGCCTCTTGCCAGAAGTTAATAGCCGAATAAATCGCTAAAAATTTCGATCTCTACAGCAGTTTATTATTATTATTATTATCTATTCTGATAATTTCAGCGGTTTTAAGCGCTTATTTCAGTTACATGTCCGTCAAATTTGTGTTTTATTTAAACTATTTTATTTATTGCTTAATGATGTTTTAATTTTTTTATTGAATACTAGCAAGCTACGCCCGCTACGCTGGTCAATTTCCCTTAACGAACCTTTAATCAAACAAAATATTGACATTTCATAATTCACTTTTATATTTTAACAGAATAATAAGGATACTATAATTTGTGACTCGTGCTATAGCCAATATACACGTCAGGACACGTCGCCCTTATCATTATCTTTTTACGCGTGAAGGTTTCGCTATGGTACTCTATGGTGAAATTTGGTAATTTTAGAAATTCAATAGTTGAAAAATCGCAGAATCATTACATCATTTTTCTTTAGAATTTGTTCTTAGAGCGCATTTAGATCTTATAAATAACAATCATGCCGAACTTCAAGTTTCTAGCTCCTTCAGCATCGCAAAAATCGCAATTTTAGAACGTTTTTCGCTTCTGCACCCCCCTCGGGGTAGTGGCACCGACATAAAATATAGCCTATGTTGGAGCAGGGATTGTCACCATCCATTTGCCACCATCACTTTTGAAATCGCTTTAGTAGTTCCAGAGATTCCATAGAAATTGTAATTTAGAATGTTTTTAGAAAATTTTTTGCTTATTTCAGCCTTTTAAATTTCGAATTTTTTTAGACTTTGTTCTTATAGAGCATTTAAATCTTGTAAGTAACGACCATACAAAATGTCAAGTTCCTAACTCCTTCAGTATTGAAAATATCATAATTTTGGAATGTTTTTCGCTCCTGCACCCTCTGCGGGTAGTAGCACTGACATAAAATTTAGCATATGTTGGAGCAGGGACTGTCACCATCCATTTGCCACCATCATTTTTGAAATCGGTTCTGTAGTTTCAGAGATTCCATAGAAATTGTAATTTAGAATGTTTTTAGAACGCTTCTTCCTCATCTCACCCTTTTAAATTTCGAATGTTTTTATAATTTGTTCTTAGAGAGCATTTACATGTTATAAGTAACTACCATACCAAATTTGATGCTTCTATCTCCTTCAGTATACAAAAAATCGAAATTTTAGAACGTTTTTCGCTCCTGCACCCCCATTGGGGTGGTGGCACCGACATAAAATATAGCCTTTGTTGGAGCAGGGATTGTCACCATTAATTTGCCACCATCACTTTTAAAATCGCTTCAGTGGTTCCAGAGATTACCCTCTACAAACAAACAAACAATCTTTACTACTTTATATATTAGTATAGATAAGGGGGAATTAGCCCCTTGTTCCCCCTTCATACTTAACCAATTAGAATTGTGATTTTGGCGATTATAATTTCGATTGTTTTCGGTAGAGTCTTGACTGAACTCATTAGTTTGACCGTTATGGCTATTATTACACTGAGACGCTATGTAGCCTTGTGGCATTTTTACTTACTTCGGCTTTCTATCTTCAAAGTGGTGTAATTTTATTCATGGTTTTAACATTACGTCTCGCCGCATAATAATCGTCTAGTTTACTTACTAATACGTCTACATTTTTAATTTTTGGAAGATCATCAATAAAATGTTCTTTCATTTCTATAGGTAACCTTTTCTTAATTTGATTTACTGCTATTAATTCTTTTAAGGATTCAAAATCAGATATTTTAAGACCGCTAATCCATTCTTCCAAATGATTTCTTAATTCAAATGCTAAATCGCGCCAAGTGGCTGAAGATTCTTTTTTATGTGACATTAATTTCTGCCTAAATTCTTCTGGCGTCATTTTGAAGCGTTTAAAAAGTAAATCGTTTACGTAATCGTAATTGTTCGCCAATGTTTCTGGCTCTCTAGCTATAATATTGGCGATTTCTAACGGAATTACACTTAACAAATGTGTGACCCAATTTTCTTTTATTATATTCATTCGAGAAATTTGTCTTTCAAATAATGCTAAATAGAGACTAATATCACTTTTGCTGTCAAAGTGAGATATTAATTTAAGCAAATCTGGTTGCTTACCTGAACCAGCTATTGCAGAATCGTCGCCAAATATACAGAGATGTCGGTAACAGTGTCGCGAGTTCAATGGTTTTTTCCCATCTCGAAAAATGCCCCAGCTATTGCAGAATCGTCGCCAAATATACAGAAGTGTTGGTAACAGTGTCGCGAATTCAATGGTTTTTTCCCATATCAAAAAATGCCAACGCGCCTAAATAAGTTTTCACTTCAAAAATGTAATAAATTATTTGCACACAAAGAACAGTGTTGGACTTTCATATGTAAAAAAAAAAAAATTGAAACATAAAAATATGCATTTTTATAAGTTGAATTCTTTAAATAAAATTAAAAAGACGTCATTTTTACTGTCTTTCCATTTTTTAGACCAGTTGCATTCGTCTATCCCAGTGGTTCCCAACCTTTTTTGGCCGTGCCCCACCAAAGCATCTCTAAAATGATGATGCCCCCCCCCCTCCCTTCCCCTAAAAAATATAAGTCTTATAAAAATTTAAATGAATGAACTGATAGAGTAAAAAACATTTAACATTGATCCCGAAACATACCGAACGTAATGGATCAATCAAATATTTTTTATATTCATCTGATACTACTCATATCACTACTATCACTACTCATAACTTATAAAGTATCGTTGGCACATAAAGGGTCACTTTTAATCTCTTCGCAACGGTCGCCACGTATGCGTGATGTATAGAGTGCTCAGAATCCTTGATTAGACCAATCAATAATTTTGAATAAAACATTTTTGTCTTATTTAATCACAGAATTTTTGCGATTAAATTACACAACAATTTCTAATCAGAATAAAACGTGATAAAAAATTTTTAGAGGAAGGTCGTCAAGTAATTGTTAAATATACACTTGAATAGTTTTATGTGTAATATTGATTTCCATGTGACATATTGCAGTGCGACTCATTCAATAAATAATCGAAAAAGTTGTTTAAAATTGTAAAATACTTATAAATCAGAAAAATTATAAACAATTTTTAAATATAAAAAAAGTATCTAAATATCTTAAATAGTTTTTTCTACAATTATTCTGGTAGAAGTATATTTAAAACTTTTGAATGGAGACTTTTAAAAAGTGAATAAAAAACTTGTTTTTTCATTTTGTTTTTTTAAATTTGAATGTGTAACTTCTATTTTCAGTCTACAGCATTACTATTACAAAAATAATTCAGAGGGTATCAGTTCACAAAAATCTGGAATTGCCCCCCTGAAAAGTCAAATTGCCCCCTTGTGGGGCGTACGCCCCCCGTTGGGAACCACTGGTCTAGCCGTTGATCTGGGAAAAATCCCGATGATTGACTCTAATAGAAAAATAAACCTCTAGTTTGCATCCAATAAAATATTCCTAATCTTCCGTAATCTGCTCCATAGACAAATTTGGTTTAAAACGTTAGCTTTGTGCTTGTAACCATATAGTTACATATATACCAGAGTTAGATACAAAACGAAGTTAATTATACATGCAAAACTATGTTCCATTAAATACTGTCAAATTACTGTTTATTCAATGATAGATCTTTCACCAACAAAATTTCCTACCTTAAATATGAGTTGGCAATGATAAAGTTAGTTATGCAACTTTTTTAATAATAATATTTTTGGTGAATACTTGACCCAAAGATTTTTGCAAACCGGCATGTTTGCGTAGTAAACTATGGTGAAAATATTTCTAAACGTCTGAAATTATATAAATTATTGGTGCTTCTCTATTATCCCGTCGACCACTTTTCATAATAACATGGTTTATGTTTGGGTCCGTAGAAAACACCACTAAAATATTAACAAAACGAACATTTATTACCGGACATCACATAACTTACGTAGAACAACATCATACATCAGAATCTTAGAATCCCCAACAGAGTGAAAGTTGTAGTGTCAATCTAGAGTCAAAGTCAAAGTTGCTTTTTCACGCCCTCTAACGGCTGGATAAATACATAACACTCCTTCCCCCTAGGAATAAAGCACGTAGTCGTCTAAATGTTTTGGTGAGGTTCGGGAGCGTTCAGAACGTCGTAGAATAGGAAGATCTGGTTCTTCAGTTACAGGATCACAGACAGGATCGGACCCTGTGGGTGAATCAGGTGCCACTGGATCATTTTCTGGAGATGGCGAAGATGGAATCGCAGAAGACTCTGTTGACGTTTCCGCATCTTGTACACGGCTGCGAACCTGGTCAACATGACGTCTGTGAACAATACCGTCCACTAAATCTTGAGTCTTGTAGGATAATGGCCCTGTTGTTTCTATAACTTTTGCAGGAATCCATGATGGGCCCGAACTGTAGTTGCGAATATATACGGGATCGTTTTCTTGAAACTGACGTAGGCGTTTGCTTTTGTCGGACTCAGCTAGTTTTTCTTTCTTGAACTTCATCTCTTTATTAAGATCAGGGTGAAGCCTATCCAACATCGATGTCAAACGACGATTCATTAAAATTTCAGCTGGTGATTTACCAGTAGAGGTACTTGGTAACGTATGTTGAGCAAACAGAAATCTAGCGAGACGTGTTTTCCAATTACCTTGAATTATCCGTTTCAAAGCTTGCTTCGTTGTAGCCACCATCCTCTCTGCCTGGCCATTGGAGGAGGGATGATAAGGAGCGACAAAAATAGGTCGAATCTGGTTTCGTGCTAAAAACTGTTGAAATTCATCAGATCTAAATGTTTTACCATTATCAGATGCAACTGAATCTGGGAGTCCATGAGTTGCAAAAATAGATCTAAGATTGTCAATAGCAGCCGAAGACGACATGGAGGAAACTGGTACAACCTCCAGCCACTTTGAGTGAGAATCAACTAAAATGAAAAATGTTTTGCCTTGAAAAGGACCGGCGAAATCTACATGAAGGCGAGACCATGGCTTTTCTGTCCATTCCCATGGATGTATGGGAGCTTTGTCTGGAGCTTTTTGATTCTCTTGGCACAGTCTACAGGTTTTAACTGTGTTCTCAATGGCACTATCCATGTTAGGCCACCACACATAACTGCGTGCAAGACCTTTCATTCTAACTATGCCGGGATGTCCATTATGAAGCAGGACGAGAACTTGACTCTGGAGTGCAGTAGGTATAACAACTCTACTACCCCATAAGACACAATCTTGATGAACACTTAACTCGTTACGTCGATGAAAGTATGGTTTGAAGCTATTGTCAGTCATTTTGGAAGGCCAACCATTTAAAATCATCAAAGAAATTCTGGAAAGGATCGGGTCTTTCTTAGTAGCCGAAGACAGCAACTTAGCATCTAGTTGTGTGACAGGAGAGGACTCTAACAACAGAACTTCAGTCAGGGCAGGAATATCAAGTTCAGGAGTGTGTAAAGGCAGACGACTTAGAGCATCAGCATTTGCTATTTGTTTACCTTTCCTATATTCCAATTCATAGTCGTAGGCAGCTAAAATTAAACTCCATCTAAGTACACGGGGTGAAACCATTTGTGACAGAGGTTTGTTCGGATTAAACAGACCCAAAAGTGGTTTATGATCAGTTATAATTTTGAATTTACGCCCCTGAAGATACTGATTAAATTTTTTTACTGCAGAAATTATGGCAAGAGCTTCCCGATCTGTTTGACTATAATTTCTTTCAGGTTTTGATAAAGTACGAGAATGATAAGCTATAGGGGATTCTTTACCATTAGGTAAAACATGGCTCAAGACAGCACCCACTCTCTTAGAAGAAGCATCGCACGTTACAATTACAGGAAGTTTTTCGTCAAAATGAGTTAATACGACATCTTTTTTTAATAATTCTTTTGCTGCTGTATAAGCCTTATCGTGTTTAGGCGTCCAACGCCAAACTCTGTCGTTTCGTAGTAACTGATGCAATGGTTCTAAAACATCCGATCTGTTTTTTAGAAAACAGCTGTAAAAATTCAGCATTCCTAAAAAGGCTTGCAATTCAGTTTTATCTTTTGGAGTCGGGGCCTCATGAATAGCTTTTATTTTATCAAAACTCGGCTGGATACCCTCCCGATCTACACGAAATCCTAATAATTCAATTTCGGGAAATGCAAATTTACACTTTTCACGTTTAAGATGAATGCCAGAATTTTGCAGGCGCTCTAGAACTTGCTTTATCTTTAAATTATGATCCTCGACATTTTTTCCTTGAATAAAAATGTCATCTAGGTATGGCAGTACGCCATCAATACCTGCTAGTACTTCTTCCATTCTTTTTTGAAAAATCGCAACAGCGACAGAAATGCCAAATGGAAGTCTATTAACTTTGAAAAGTCCCTTATGGGTATTTAATGTTAGTACTCTGGAAGTTTATTCGTCAACTGGGAGCTGCAAATATGCTTCAGAAAGGTCTAATTTTGAAAAAACTGTACCGCCCGTCATAGTAGCAAGAACATCATTTACTGTTGGAAGAGGATAAGTAAACTGTTTTACTGCCTGGTTTACCGTGCTGCGGTAATCGCCACACAGTCTAATACGACCATTTTTCTTTAAAACAGGAACTACGGGCGTTGCCCAATCAGAATAAGAAACAGGTTCTAAAATTCCCTTTTTAACCATCTCTTCTATTTCACTAGTTACTTTATTTCGTAGGGCGAAAGGCACATTTCTAGCTTTTATAAATTTCGGTGAACAATTTTCATCAATTTTAATTGATACCGGAGGTCCTTTAAATTTCCCCAGAGATTCATTAAAAACATTACAGTATTCATGTAATATAGAATCTAAAGAGCAAGTAGAAATTTTATTAACATTTGCATTAGATGTTAAATTTAAATTCAAGGCTTCAAACCAACTCCTGCCTATTAACGATTTACCTTTCCCCTCAACGACTAAAAGAGGTAAATTAACACTACTAGAATTATGTGTAACATTAACATCAAAATATCCAGCAAGGTTTAATTTTTCAGAACTCCATGTTTTAAGACATTGGTCAGAAACAGAAAGTAAATAAGGAGGATTAACAGGCCATAATTTAACATAGGTATCATAACTAATAATAGAATGCAACGAACCGGAATCAATTTCCATTTTATGTGGAATTCCATTTAATTTAACAAATATGTCATAAGGGGGATAATCAGTAACAGTACCTATAGAATTTAAATTATTAATGCAATTATACTCATCATCAATAATATCTGACTTACCTGAATCGAATTTCTGCACCTTAGATGTTTTGGTTCCTTGTTTATTTTTTCTAGAATTACAAACTTTCGCGATATGGCCAACACGACGGCAATAATTGCACGTTGCTTTAATAAATTTGCACTCCCCATAAGGATGATGGTTGCCACATCGATGACAGGGATTTTTATTATTTTGCTTGCCCTTACACTCCTGAACATTTTTGCCTGACCCTTTTGGCTTCACGTAATTTACGTTACTAGGTAACGTACCTCGAATTTCTGTAGATTGCTTCACTGCAGCTTCTCCCGCCAGGGCTAAATCTAAAGCCGAAGTCAAGGTAAGTTTATGATCTGACAGAAGTTTACGTTGAATTTCTTCGTCAAGAACACCACATACTAATCTATCTCGAAGCATAGAATCTAGCTGTGTTCCAAAGTTGCAATTTTCGGAAAGTCTTCTTAACTCGGCCATGAATTCAGATATAGTTTCATTTTTCCGTTGGTCTCTTTTATTAAATTTAAATCTACATAGAATTTCAGAAGGTTTAGGTGAGAAATGTTCATCTAATTTTACCAACAAATCGGCAAAATCCACTGAATTCGGACTATTAGGAGTGCACAAGGATCGTATGACAGAATATAATGCTGGACCCGAAACACTAAGAAAAATTGCCCGCTTCTTATCAGCTTCAGCAATACTGTTAGCGGTGAAAAAGAAATCCAAACGCTCTTTATACTCAATCCAGTTCGTTTTCCCTACTAGAAATTCTTCGAGCTTGCCGAATGACATTTTGAAGAAATCGAAACTAAGAATATGCAGTAATTACACAGTTCAGGAAAACGTTGAAATGAATCAGAAAAAATTGTCGCAGTTTTAACTCGTCGCCAATAACATGGTTTGTGTTTGGGTCCGTAGAAAACACCACTAAAATATTAACAAAACGAACATTTATTACCGGACATCACATAACTTACGTAGAACAACATCATACATCAGAATCTTAGAATCCCCAACAGAGTGAAAGTTGTAGTGTCAATCTAGAGTCAAAGTCAAAGTTGCTTTTTCACGCCCTCTAACGGCTGGATAAATACTTAACACATAACAAAAAACTATCGCCAAACTGTTGTAAGATTAAACGCCAAAAATGCATTCCCATTTACTTGATGTCAGAAGCATTATACGTGTTTGTTATGTCATCAAGTGGTTTTTAATTAGACATTAGCGTGTATTTTTCATTATGTTTTACTGATTTATTAGTTATTTCATTATTTAAAATAACAATTGTGTCCTTAAATTCTTATATTTTATTTATATATTTATTTTGATATTCCAATGGCAACGTTCTTCCGTTTATGTGGCGTTACAGTTTTTCGATAGTGTTTTGTTATGAAAAGTGGTCGACGGGATAATAGAGAAGTACCAAATTATTTTATAATACGTGCTCGTGTGGCCGACATTTACACTAAAATTTAAATATTTGACTCCATTTTTATAACATGCTATTTATAGAATTTACATTTGAATAATAATTTACTCCAAAAATGATATTGCACACTTGAAAAATCACCATTATTGATAACTAGCCGCCACTGGCGACCAGTTTGTTCTCCCTTAAATGTATGTTAAGCACTGTAACACGTTACTTTTATTCATAATTTATTTTTTTTCCGTAATCCTTCGCCAAACCGGAAGATTCTAATAGACAAATCAAAAACTTTTTCGATCATGGTAGCATTTCGCATATTTTTTGTTGTTATGTATTTCATCTTTCTTGACAAAAACCGCTTAACCAACTTAAGCATTTATGCTTCATATCCGTTTGCTTATCAGTTGCAATATGCTTGCTAATGAGGAGATTCTTAAACATATTAAGTAGTTTTCCGTAATTGGATCCATTGCCAAATGGCGTATTTTAGTTAATACGATTTGGTGCAATGAAGTCTATTTTGTGAAAGTCTTTAATGATATCCACCATTTACACTGAACCATATTGTTGCCAATATTTGTTTGTTTGTTTGTTTGTTTCTCGCTAACTTTGGCTGTAGACTTGATTACGGGAGAATCAAGAAGAAAATCTATCATAATTCTCATTTAAAACGTCTTGAATAATGTGACATAATCGGAATGCATATTATAACACGTAATTTTCGAGTATGGTTTGGTGAAACATTGAACTTTTGGAAACCAGTTTTGATAATCACGTAAATATGTCACACCAACATTACCGCCTATAATTCTAATTACAGCAACCCGTTTTTTCTCTCTATATTGCAACTCTATAGTTAATATAGTGCCCCGGTGCGTCTACGACAGCTGTTCCATCAGAACATTTGATTTCAAAATAAAAGTATCGTTTCTAATTTGCACACGCGAAAATAAAAGCTGGTATTGGCGATTTTAAAAATTCTATTGGCGAGATTTGCGCCCAAATAACACAAAAGTACTTAATGATGTTATGTATTTTGTAAATGTATATTAAATTACTGTTTTGAAAGTGATTGGTCATTAATAATGGTAAATATGATTGGTGATTAACAATCATTTTCGGTGGTCTCTCTTCCTTTCACGTATAATACATAAATACCAAATTAACTGACAATTTGTTTCGAAATTTGATTCATTAAATATCATTACATGAGTTGTATTTGTTTACATTCAGCTTACATCAAGAAAAGATAAAGAAAGAAGTTGAGTTGTATAGCACATAATTATGGTAAACTTTGATTGTGTCACTGGTACGAATTATTTTTTTGACACCAGGCAGCGCTCCAAAAAATCTTTCATGGAAAACTAACTTTACGAACGATTATCTCCATGGTTTAATGGTTTAATATTTTAAACCTTCACGACGAATGAATCTTTTTTCTTTTGTTTACTTTCATGGATAGAGAATTTGGACTGCGAAGCTAATTTCAACTGAAGTTATTGGAGAATATATACATAATTGAACGTAAGTCATCTCTCAAATATTAATTTATTTTGAACGATCTTCCTAAAAATGTCACACTTATGAAGTTTTATTCGAAAAAATAATTTTTAATAAAAATGGCCGCCTGGCATATGAAAAAGTGAAACGGACATTCCGGAACTGTTGATGACAGTCACATGACTTACGGTTTTATTATAGAGATATTATAGAGCTATCGCTCAAGGTGATGTCACGCTTATGCATTTTTAGCTTAAAATCCCATTGTTTGGCAACAAAAGTAAAATCATAATCGCAAATAAACAAATAACATTGCAACTCAAAAGTACAGTCATTTTTACAATTACATCTCCTAGTTCCTCCTGTAAGTCACATGATAGAAGATTTAGATAAAAGAAAAAAATTGTTACTCAGATTTTATAATCAAATTATCAGATGCATTTTTCTTAATCTAACGCAAACGATAAATAGCCAAATATTGATTTAATTGAAATCTCAGTTTAAACTAAATATTTTCGCTTTTTAATATTATCCCTCGCTAAAACAGTATTTTTATTTATTTATTTATTTATTTATTTATTTATTTATTTATTTTGGTGGGGGGGGGGGGGGTAGATTTTAAATAAAATTAGTAACAGGATTTTTCTTTTATTTTTCGATCTGTTTGCATTATTTTTTGATATAGCCGCTTCAGTTCTTTCGCCAACGATAATGGTCGCCAAGCAAATTACCTATGGTAACCTTTTCGTCCAAAATAACAGAACTTTCCGTCATAATTCTATAACTAATCTACATAGAACGATGTGGTATATACTAAAACCTTCCCTGAGAAATTATCTATCTAACAGCGCAAGTTCCATCAAAATCCATTCAGCGGAACTCGAGTTATAAATGAACGGAACGAAATTTCCGTTTGAGTTTTATATATATATATAGTGGATGAGTATGTATTGATGAATACATACGAATACAATGAGTATTTGTTGAAAAGTACTAATGACAAGGTTACCAAGCGCCAAATTTTGGCCAACTTGGCGAAATATCGCCAAATTTGGCGAAAAATATGAGTTGTCATATATGAAACCAACCTGGCGATATCTGGCTTAATTTGTCAAAATTCCCATTTAAATCCATTAATCTTCATAACCTTCTTCCATTGGCATACCCTACTATTTTCTATAAACTGCCATAAGGCAAAAAAAATATATATATATAAGTTAATAAATTACAATAACAATTGGGAAAATGTTGCGAAAGCTTTAAAAAAAAAAAAAAAAAAAAAAAAAAGCGTATTTTTGTGTTATAGTGGCACCTACAATTATGATTATGCCAAGGTTGCACTTATGATTTCGCCAAGATAATCGCAAAGCTTATACACAGGTCGCTTGGCGATTCATCCTTGGGGGCCGCTATACACGAAAGTACCAAATTTACAATATATTAATGAAAACAAAAACAAAAATGTTATATATATATATAATATATATCATAATGTCATACATGCTTTATAATTTGGCGATAAATCTTGGTCGCTTGGCGATTCTTCCTTGGGTGCCGCTATAACACGAAAGTACCAAATTTAATATATTAATGAAAGCAGAAACACAACATTTATAAGACGATTTCTCATCCGACGCCAAATTTTGAATTCGGCTTTTTTTTCATATCGGATAATTTGCATCTATCCTTTGTGTAACTTTAACATTTTTGTAACGATTTTATGCATTTCTATTGCCTATTTAAAGGAAATTTCTTCTTAAGTTACAGAATTTCGTTAAAAACATTTAAAAACGCTTAAAAAAATAAAGTGATGACGTCAAGAGGGCCATTCTCGACCGAAAACAACAACCATTTTCCCAATAGTTAAAAAATTAAGAAAGCATTTTTTTTTTAAGATCATAGAAACTCGACAGTTTCTCGCCAAGCATAAGAAACAGCAATGCATTGAACCGTAAATGAAAGGAATTTCCGCCAATGGATGCCAAACGATTTTACAAAAAATTTTTAGCACTCTGTCTAGTTTATATTTTGCGGACGGGACAAAACGGGTTTTTGACACATCTATAACTCGCGTTCTATTTATGATAGAAACAAAATTCTTGATTCTATGGAATAGGGCGTGCCAAGGGGCTAAGAATTCAAAAGTAAAGCAAAATTCGACGAATAGGTTTTCAGTAAATGCGATTTTAAAAGTGCTGTTTTTTGCAGTTTTTAAATCTTGTGTCAGACCAAAAACTGTTGACAGGGCTACAGCAATGTGTAATTATCGGATTTTTACGCGGTTTACGTTATTTGAACAGTTTTTATGAGTAGTTCGGACCTTTGTAAGTTTCATGTAAAAATATTAATTAGTTTTTGATTTATATCAGTTTAAAGTTATTGATTCCTATACTTAACATAGAGCAAAAAACTGTTGACAGGGCTACAGCAATGTGTAATTATCGGATTTTTACGCGGTTTACGTTATTTGAATCGTTTTTATGAGTAGTTCAAACCTTTGTAAGTTTCATGTAAAAATATTAATTAGTTTTTGATTTCTATCAGTTTAAAGTTATTGATTCCTATACTTAACATAGAGCAAAAAAATAATAAATGACCCAACTCTTTTAGGAATGGTCGTATACACATGGTATTAAGATATGTTATTACACTCGACCCAAGTAAGCTTCCTATTATAAAAAATCGTAATATTTAAGTTTCGTTTACAGGGTCTCACAAAATATCTTTTGATATAGGGCTAAAGAGTTGTGTAATTATCCGATATTTCCGCGGTTTGCAGCATTTGAATTGTTTTTATGAGTAGTTCAAATGTTTAATATTTCGTGTAAAAATATTAATTAGTTTTTTATGTATACCACTTTAAAGTGGTAAATTTTTAAAGTGGTTTAATTTCTATACTTAAGATGAAGCAAAAAAATATTAAATGGTCTAACTCTTTTCAAAAAGAACGTATGAGCATGATGTTAAAATATGTTACTACGAACGACCTAAGTTAGCTTCCTATTGTAAAACAGAATTGTAGAATTTACTGTTCGTTTACAGGGTAACTCAAAAGATTTTTTAATAAGACTAAAAAGTTGTGTAATTAGCGAATTTTTACGTTGAAGTACATGATTCCTGTACTTAACACAGAGAAAAAACAATAGTAAATTGCATAACTTTTGTCAAATTGGCTATATACACAAGATATTCAAATATGTATATACATCCTGTCTATTGTAAAGCGGCATTGAAGCATATACGTTTCGTTTACAGAGTCTCTTAGAAGATCTTGATTACATTACAACCGATGTATATTTACTAAGTGAGATGTATTTTAATGATTTTACACTGTTTCAAATTCTGTCAGGTTTCATTATCTTGCTTTAAAATTTAATACGAGTTCATTTTGTTCGTCTGAAATCTCGTCGATGTTAAGCTCTAAATCTATTAAAATATAGTACTTTCATCGATTAAAAAAACTGTGTTTATTTATAAATATATAATTCTAGCGTATCAGGAATTGATTGAAATAGCGATTACAAAATTCCAACTTTACGTTCATGCGCTGAGTAATAGAATGTAAAAATGTTGCTACCCCAAGATTACAAGTTTTGCGTTTAAATATTTGCCGTTCATCGAATTTCCGGCTATGAGGAACTTAAAATGCTAAATTTCGTATACAATAGGTGATCGGTAACGAACTGTTCGGTTTACGAACAAATCGGTTAACGAACACTTTCGCGTGAGATTTTTATGTTCGGAGAACGAACACTTCACGAAACAAAGCCATGATGAAGCAATGCCGTGTTTCATATTTGCCGAGCTATACGTATTGCCTCTATTGTCAACCTTGAGAACATTTTAACAGTTGCATACATATGTCTTAATTAATTCATGGACTGCCGGAGATTGGGGACCTATATTTTAGGATCACCGAATTGGAATGAACAGACTATATGAACAGAAATCACTTTAATAGTTTTTATACTTTTGCAAACGTTGCGATTTTATATTTTTCAAATTCTCGAAACGTTGAGTTAAAAAACTTAAACAAATAAAAAACTTCTAAGGTGCTCAGTAATTTTCAAAAATAATATATTTAATATGTTAGTTTAAAAAATACCTGTAAATTTTTATACTTATAGAAATAGGTTCGTAGAAAAAAAATGTTGATTATTCTCGGTAAAGTATGCTCCATAAACTTATCGTTGTAGTTGACCGAAAATAAGTGCTTCTTATTTTTCCACATTTTTCTGAAACTGTAGTATTTTAATTAGTTTGTAAACTACTGTAAAATTGTCTAATTTTTTGAATGTATATAAACGGAAGAGTGATATAAACAAAAGAAAAAGGAAAATAAATATGTCATAAATAATCTGATGAATACAATGTAAGGAAATTAATATAAAAGTTTCCCCGTTGTTATGGTAGCGACATGTACATTGGAATAAGTCACTCAATAAATTGTATAATTCTGATGTATAATTCTGTTTATAGCATCACTATTATTTTTTTGCCCCTTTCATCTTTGCTTTGATGAATAAAAATGGAATCCATATAATTGAAATTAAATACCTTACAAAAAGGAATGATATCTCATCAAAAACAACTCGTTGTAAATGATCCCGCCAAGCCACAAACCTAAAACATAAGCCACAAAAAGAAGTGATATCACATAAAAAGAAGCGATATAAAAGTGCATATTCCGAGTCCCGTGTAAAAATCTATCACCACTCATAATGTTTCCAAAAGGACTCGGAGTGAGGTACAGTATGTGAAAACTGCTTGGCGACTGCAGGCTTTTATAATGTTTGCGTTTCCTGCAATTACATATGGGTATATTATTTTTCTTTTCTTTTCTTTTCTTTTCTTTTCTTTTCTTTCTTTATTTACTTATTTATTTTGCTCCCATAAAATTGTAAAAGTTGAAGCTTCTGTGTTTGCATGTCCTTTCTTATTTATGAGCTTGAAAAATCAATTTGTTGATTTTATATACCATTATTTAAACTAAAAACATCACTCTTACGAAGAGGATTTTTTAAGTAAACGTATAAAGATTTTGAGTTTGTAATATATATATAAACCTTATAATAAACGTTAACTAAATTGAGATATATTGCACTAATTCTAGCGTAAGGGAATGGCATAGATCTGGGGGGAAATCGGTTCTGTCAGTTCTTTCGCATACAAACATATTTATAAAAGTGGTATAACAAAAATATAAAATTTATTTTTCGATTTTCAAAATTGATATACTACATATATTATAAAAGCCTGCAGGTCGCCAAGCAGTTTTCACATACTGTACCTCACTCCGAGTCCTTTGGAAACATTATGAGTGATGATAGATTTTTACACGGGACTCGGAGTATGCACTTCTATATCGCTTCTTTTTATGTGATATCACTTCTTTTTGTGACTGACGTTTTAGGTTTGTGGCTTTTCGGGATCATTTATAACGAGTTGTTTTTGATGAGATTTATTATACTTATGAACTTCCCAATTTACAGACTTAAAATTTTGGTCAAATACTGCCTTAGGTGAGGAAAAGAATGTGATTGAATCTCATTATTTAAATTATCGACTTTGATAAGACTAAACTCTACAGGACGTGAGGATATTGGTAAATTAAAGTAAATCCCAATGCTTTTTTTTTCAGATATACCATAAAACCCGTCAAAACGGAATCTATTTGTAGCGAAATTTAACCTTAACGGAAAAAACTCTTTAGAATACGATACAATAAGGAACAGTGAACCTCTAAAAACGGAAATTTTGACTAAAACACACAAGTTTTTCGGTCCCTTGCGATTCCGCCTTAGCAGGGTTAACTGTATTAGTATTTGAATTTTGTGTGCTCTTTACTTTCGTGTTCTATGTGCTACATTCTTTATGCCATCTGGAACTGTATGATGTAATTCTATGAAGATATTGTCTAATCACTTACTATAGGTTCACCGTTTCCCATGTAATTTTTCTTTCCTTTTTCAACGTAAATATTTTAGGTAGATTTCGTAAGAAATACTACCTATTACATTCTCCCCTAAGTTGGAATTTTTGAAAATTTTTTGCAGATCTACGCCGATCATGACTCACAGCACCCAAAACCACCCCCAGTTCAAAACTTTATCTATCTATCTATCTATCTATGTCACTTTTTTATAGATATGATAACTGCAATAATTCTGCACAAATCTCTTTCAAACTGATACATAAAATCAAGGGGCATAAAATCTCGGTCAAGTTCGTTAATGGGCAAAATCGAACCAGGGAGGGAAGTGGAAGGACTTTTCGTGAAAACAGAAAAAACTCCATAATTTCTTAATTATGATATGTATCGAAACTGTTTAAAGTTATTATTACTTCTAGGAAATAGGCCAAAAATTTATGTATGACAGATTTTTGTTATCATTAAATATGGCCCCCCAAAGGGGAAAAAAGGGGGTGGGGTTTGAAAAAAAAATTCAGAACTTTGTCAATTCACAAGATATCAAATCCGCTTAAATTTATTATAAATCCGCTTAATATTATCTAAAACTTTTATATTGACAAGTTTTTTATAAGACCAACTCGTATAGCAAAAATAAATAAATAAATAAATACATAAATTTTTTAAAAAATCCCTGCCGGCTCCGCCTGCAAACAAGTTAGGTTTCGAAATGGGCGTTTCCAACTGCCGCATCATGGCAAAAAGGTCATTTCTTCCGCAATTCCCAACAAACAGGTGCCCCACGGTCTGCGTCTTCGAAATCTACCTGTGCCTGTAGGCCGAGCTGTCAGGGATTTTTTATTATAGCGTGTTCCACGTCCAAAAAGCTTTCAAATCAAACCAATTTTGTCAAACCAGGACTGTATCTGTTAATTGTTGTTTGACAAAACTATATTCAGAACTAAATTCGATTATCTTTAGCGGTTTTTTTTCCGTTACGTTTAATGAAAAATATTGTGGATGCTTGGTTTATTTTATTTTTTGATTTATAGCATATTTTTCTTATTGAAATTCCTAATTCCAACCCAGTTGACAAATTTTTTAACATCCTGTTTAAGAATAACATACATATCGAGATTATTTATTTTCCATTTGGCTGAATACATCTAGTAGTGATGGGCATAACGATTATTTTGATTATTCGAATGAATCATTCGGGCATGCGCAGAAGCATATCTGTCAAACTTCAAATTTTTTTTCCATTCAATTACTACCAGAAATTTTGAAAAAAAAAAAAAAAAGTTTCTCAGAAACTTTTTTTTTTTTCTATCTGATCGTTGTAGAGAATTGTAATGTTCTTAATGCCAAAAAGGCGATAAATGAATCTCAATGGCTATTGTTTATATGGGGTTGCCTTTCTTTCCACCTGGCTTTGAGAGCGGTAAGTTGCGTAAGAATGTATGATGATGGAAATGGCAGTAGAAATATGTTCGAATTTTTCTTGTAAATAATGTAAATATTTTATATGTATATATCCTTTAATCTTCATTAAATGTAGAGAAAATGATGCCCGACTTATCTATGAGTGAGTGCCAGTAATTAAGTTATAATTAGCGTTGCAAATTAAAATATAATTAAGAATCCACTGAACTACGAAAAATACGGCGAAACATTGGTACAGCGGCCGTCAACATAAATTGAGCAATCGCCAAATACTGGTACTTCATAAAACGGGTAAGTTATTTTAGTATTTCTCTTAAATTGATGTAATATTGGAGGATATAAGAATTTGAATCAGTAAATAAAAAATGGATAAGGCCGAAAATTTAAAACGAAACATTTCGAAACGCGGATCCACAGTAACCAAATTAATAAAAAAAATTGATGCCCAAACACAAGCCATGTTATTGGCGACGAGTTAAAACTGCGACAATTTCTTCTGATTCATTTCAACGTTTTCCTGAACTGTGTAATTACTGCATATTCTTAGTTTCGATTTCTTCAAAATGTCATTCGGCAAGCTCGAAGAATTTCTAGTAGGGAAAACGAACTGGATTGAGTATAAAGAGCGTTTGGATTTCTTTTTCACCGCTAACAGTATTGCTGAAGCTGATAAGAAGCGGGCAATTTTTCTTAGTGTTTCGGGTCCAGCATTATATTCTGTCATACGATCTTTGTGCACTCCTAATAGTCCGAATTCAGTGGATTTTGCCGATTTGTTGGTAAAATTAGATGAACATTTCTCACCTAAACCTTCTGAAATTCTATGTAGATTTAAATTTAATAAAAGAGACCAACGGAAAAATGAAACTATATCTGAATTCATGGCCGAGTTAAGAAGACTTTCCGAAAATTGCAACTTTGGAACACAGCTAGATTCTATGCTAGATTCTATGCTAAACTTACCTTGACTTCGGCTTTAGATTTAGCCCTGGCGGGAGAAGCTGCAGTGAAGCAATCTACAGAAATTCGAGGTACGTTACCTAGTACCGTAAATTACGTGAAGCCAAAAGGGTCAGGCAAAAATGTTCAGGAGTGTAAGGGCAAGCAAAATAATAAAAATCCCTGTCATCGATGTGGCAACCATCATCCTTATGGTGAGTGCAATTATTAAAGCAACTGCAATTATTGCCGTCGTGTTGGCCATATCGCGAAAGTTTGTAATTCTAGAAAAAATAAACAAGGAACCAAAACATCTAAGGTGCAGAAATTCGATTCAGGTAAGTCAGATATTATTGATGATGAGTATAATTGCATTAATAATTTAAATTCTATAGGTACTGTTACTGATTATCCCCCTTATGACATATTTGTTAAATTAAATGGAATTCCACATAAAATGGAAATTGATTCCGGTTCGTTGCATTCTATTATTAGTTATGATACCTATGTTAAATTATGGCCTGTTAATCCTCCTTATTTACTTTCTGTTTCTGACCAATGTCTTAAAACATGGAGTTCTGAAAAATTAAACCTTGCTGGATATTTTGATGTTAATGTTACACATAATTCTAGTAGTGTTAATTTACCTCTTTTAGTCGTTGAGGGGAAAGGTAAATCGTTAATAGGCAGGAGTTGGTTTGAAGCCTTGAATTTAAATTTAACATCTAATGCAAATGTTAATAAAATTTCTACTTGCTCTTTAGATTCTATATTACATGAATACTGTAATGTTTTTAATGAATCTCTGGGGAAATTTAAAGGACCTCCGGTATCAATTAAAATTGATGAAAATTGTTCACCGAAATTTATAAAAGCTAGAAATGTGCCTTTCGCCCTACGAAATAAAGTAACTAGTGAAATAGAAGAGATGGTTAAAAAGGGAATTTTAGAACCTGTTTCTTATTCTGATTGGGCAACGCCCGTAGTTCCTGTTTTTAAAAAAAATGGTCGTATTAGACTGTGTGGCGATTACCGCAGCACGGTAAACCAGGCAGTAAAACAGTTTACTTATCCTCTTCCCACAGTAAATGATGTTCTTGCTACTATGAGGGGCGGTACAGTTTTTTCAAAATTAGACCTTTCTGAAGCATATTTGCAGCTCCCAGTTGAAGAACAAACTTCCAGAGTACTAACATTAAATACCCATAAGAGACTTTTCAAAGTTAATAGACTTCCATTTGGCATTTCTGTCGCTGTTGCGATTTTTCAAAAAAGAATGGAAGAAGTACTAGCAGGTATTGATGGCGTACTGCCATACCTAGATGACATTTTTATTCAAGGAAAAAATGTCGAGGATCATAATTTAAAGATAAAGCAAGTTCTAGAGCGCCTGCAAAATTCTGGCATTCATCTTAAACGTGAAAAGTGTAAATTTGCATTTCCCGAAATTGAATTATTAGGATTTCGTGTAAATCGGGAGGGTATCCAGCCGAGTTTTGATAAAATAAAAGCTATTCATGAGGCCCCGACTCCAAAAGATAAAACTGAATTCCAAGCCTTTTTAGGAATGCTGAATTTTTACGGCTGTTTTCTAAAAAACAGTTCGGATGTTTTAGAACCATTGCATCAGTTACTTCGAAACGACAGAGTTTGGCGTTGGACGCCTAAACACGATAAAGCCTTTACAGCAGCAAAAGAATTATTAAAAAAAGATGTCGTATTAACTCATTTTGACGAAAAACTTCCTGTAATTGTAACGTGCGATGCTTCTTCTAAGGGAGTGGGTGCTGTCTTGAGCCATGTTTTACCTACTGGTAAAGAATCCCCTATAGCTTACCATTCTCCTACTTTATCAAAACCTGAAAGAAATTATAGTCAAACAGATCGGGAAGCTCTTGCCATAATTTCTGCAGTAAAAAAATGTAATCAATATCTTCAGGGGCGTAAATTCAAAATTATAACTGATCATAAACCACTTTTGGGTCTGTTTAATCCGAACAAACCTCTGTCACAAATGGTTTCACCCCGTGTACTTAGATGGAGTTTAATTTTAGCTGCCTACGACTATGAATTGGAATATAGGAAAGGTAAACAAATAGCAAATGCTGATGCTCTAAGTCGTCTGCCTTTACACACTCCTGAACTTGATATTCCTGCCCTGACTGAAGTTCTGTTGTTAGAGTCCTCTCCTGTCACACAACTAGATGCTAAGTTACTGTCTTCGGCTACTAAAAAAGACCCGATCCTTTCCAGAATTTCTTTGATGATTTTAAATGGTTGGTCTTCCAAAATGACTGACAATAGTTTCAAACCATACTTTCATCGACGTAACGAGTTAAGTGTTCATCAAGATTGTGTCTTATGGGGTAGTAGAGTTGTTATACCTACTGCACTCCAGAGTCAAGTTCTCGTCCTGCTTCATAATGGACATCCCGGCATAGTTAGAATGAAAGGTCTTGCACGCAGTTATGTGTGGTGGCCTAACATGGATAGTGCCATTGAGAACACAGTTAAAACCTGTAGACTGTGCCAAGAGAATCAAAAAGCTCCAGACAAAGCTCCCATACATCCATGGGAATGGACAGAAAAGCCATGGCCTCGCCTTCATGTAGATTTCGCCGGTCCTTTTCAAGGCAAAACATTTTTCATTTTAGTTGATTCTCACTCAAAGTGGCTGGAGGTTGTACCAGTTTCCTCCATGTCGTCTTCGGCTGCTATTGACAATCTTAGATCTATTTTTGCAACTCATGGACTCCCAGATTCAGTTGCATCTGATAATGGTAAAACATTTAGATCTGATTAATTCAACAGTTTTTAGTACGAAACAAGATTCGACCTATTTTTGTCGCTCCTTATCATCCCTCCCCCAATGGCCAGGCAGAGAGGATGGTGGCTACAACGAAGCAAGCTTTGAAACGGATAATTCAAGGTAATTGGAAAACACGTCTCGCTAGATTTCTGTTTGCTCAACATACGTTACCAAGTACCTCTACTGGTAAATCACCAGCTGAAATTTTAATGAATCGTCGTTTGACATCGATGTTGGATAGGCTTCACCCTGATCTTAATAAAGAGATGAAGTTCAAGAAAGAAAAACTAGCTGAGTCCGACAAAAGCAAACGCCTACGTCAGTTTCAAGAAAACGATCCCGTATATATTCGCAACTACAGTTCGGGCTCATCATGGATTCCTGCAAAAGTTATAGAAACAACAGGGCCATTATCCTACAAGACTCAAGATTTAGTGGACGGTATTGTCCACAGACGTCATGTTGACCAGGTTCGCAGCCGTGTACAAGATGCGGAAACGTCAACACAGTCTTCTGCGATTCCATCTTCGCCATCTCCAGAAAATGATCCAGTGACACCTGATTCACCCACAGAGTCCGATCCTGTCTGTGATCCTGTAACTGAAGAACCAGATCTTCCTATTCTACGACGTTCTGAACGCTCCCGAACCTCACCAAAACATTTAGACGACTATGTGCTTTATTCCTAGGGGAAAGGAGTGGTATGTATTTATCCAGCCGTTAGAGGCGTGAAAAAGCGACTTTGACTCTAAAAAGACACTACAACTTTCACTCTGTTGGGTATTCTAAGATATTGATGTATGATGTTGTTCTACGTAAGTTATGTGATGTCCGGTAATAAATGTTCGTTTTGTTAATATTTTAGTGGTGTTTTCTACGGACCCAAACACAAACCATGTTACATACAAACAAATTGTTAAACTTAGAACCGGTGCGTAGATCAAATGATATACAGGCTTTAAGAAGATTAAATGACGAAATAGCTATTCAAATACGAAGTGTCGAATAGCTTGATGTGAATTCAGACCAATATGGTTATTTATTGTTACCTATTATTTATAAATGCATCCCTAATGATCTTTTATTGCAATTTCACAGAGAACAAAATGGTAAAAAAGAAGTTTGTGTAACCGAGTTATTATCATTCCTTAAGCGTGAAACGGAAGCGAGGGAAAAATGTGTTAATATTACTTCTATTAGTTTCGAAAATGTAAAATCATCCGAAAATAAATTTAAACAAAATTCTCTTAAACGCTTTCATCAAGGAAAGATTAAAAACCCTTCGGCATTTACATTAAATACAATTACAGAAAATCTATGTCCTTTTTGTTCTCAAAGTCAGTAAACTAATTTATGTCCGTTAAATTTACAAGAACGAAAAGCGTCCTTATTAAGGCAAGCAAGGTGTTTCCGTTGCTATAAAAAATGTCACAAAAAACAATACTGTAGATCAAAAATTCAATGTAAACATTGCTTTTCTAAAGCTCATGATATTGCTCTTTGTGACAAAAAAAAACAAAAACGAACGATTATTGAATGAAAAAGGAAAAGAAAATTTTGACCTACTTTCGAAATCTAATTTATCTGCGCGTGAGAGGGGATTGCAAAATGAGAAATTTGAAAAAATAATAGTGTCTTCGCTTTGTTGTAAGCCAGATGAATATATTTATTTTCAAACTTTGAAAGGGATAATGATTGGAAAAAATGAAAATATTAGTGTTCGCATTTTATGTGATTCGGCCTCACAACGAAGCTTTGTATGCAGCAATTTGTCAAAACGTTTGAATTTAGAAGTAATTGGACAGGAATCATTAAAAATTCATATATTTGCAGGTACAAATCCTATTGTAGATACGAAAAATAGAGTGAAGATTTTCTTAAAAGACAGAAACTCTGATAATATAATGTATTTGGAAGCTTTAGAAACAGAGAAAATCTGTTCAGATATAGTTCGTGCTCCCAGTTCTGAATTACATGAAAAAATTAAGGAATTAGGTGTAGAATTATCAGATGTTTCTGAGAACTTAAATGATGGGGAAAATGAAATAGACTTATTAATCGGTAGTGATTACTATTGGTCAATTATGACAGGAAATTATAAACGCATTTCACCAACACTTGTTTTAAATGAATCTAAATTGGGTTGGACTTTCCATGGCAGATTTTCTGAAGAGGTTAATGTAAACAATGTAGTGGGAGCTATGTTGTACATATCTATATGGGATGAAAATAAGGATGATAAAATGTCAGTGCAGCTTAAAAAATTTTGGACTGTGGAAGGGTTGGGGATTCAGGAAGATGATAAAAATAAAAATATGTGTGACAAACAAATATTAGATCAATTTGAAAATTCCATTAAATTTAAGAACAACAGATATGAAGTTAAATTACCCATGAAATATGACAATATTGATCTTCCTAATAATTATGATGTTGCCAAAAAGAGATTTCAAGGATTAATTAAACGATTTGTAAGTAATCCTACATTATTTAACGAATAGAAAGAAATCATTCATGAATATATGGCTTTAGGAATCGTAGAAATTGTTGAACCCCAGGAAATAAATTCAAATAATGGTAATTTGACATACTATTTACCCCACCACCCTGTGATTCGAAAAGACAAGCAAACAACCAAATTGCGCATCGTTTTTGATGCATCATCCCACGCTCCTTCTGAACCCTCTCTAAATGATATACTCTTTCCGCGGGTCCAAATTTGAACTCTGATTCATTTGATTTAATTTTACAGTTTCGAAATAATAAAATTGCTGTAGTGGCAGACATCGAAAAAGCATTTTTGCAAATAAGTCTTGCTGAAACTGATAGAGATTTAACTCGATTCTTGTGGATCGACGAACTCCGCCAAGATAAAAATACACCAATTAAAATTTTAATTATGAAAATGTGCCGTGTATTATTTGGCGTAACTTTGAGTCCCTTCCTGTTAGGAGCTCTAATTAAACACCATGTGAAAAGGTGTGCAGTTTCGTACCCTGAGACTTGTGCCAAAATTCATTCCTCCATGTATGTCGATGATTTACTGTTAGGAGCAAATACTGTTGATGAAGCTTTAAAATTTTCTAAAGAGTCTTTAGATATTTTTGAACAAGCAAATATGTCCTTACAAAAGTGGCAAAGTAATTCTGCGATTTTAAAGGAACATTTAAAGTCATTAAATATGAATGTTTGTCCTGATACATCGACTCATACAAATCTATTTAAAATCTTAGGGTTAATATGGGACACAGAAGAAGACATTTTCAGATTAGATAACCAGCGTCTTTTAGACTTTGTTCATTGTCAGGAGAAATCCAAAAGAACTGTAATTCAAGCGGCTGGAAGAATTTTCGACCCCATTGGGTTTTTATCGCCATTCACAATTATAATCAAAATGATTTTCCAGTCATCATGGGAACACGGCATTGACTGGGACGAAAAACTGCCAGAACATTTAGAGAAAAAGTGGGATAACTGGTGCGCACAGATTCCATACCTTAGTAGAATAAAAATTCCGAGATATTATTTTAATGGCATGGGAAACCATGACAGTGTAGAAATTCATTGTTTTAGTGATGCAAGTATTAAGACGTTTGGAAGTGTAATTTATCTCAGATATCACAACCATAACAGCATAAAAACAAGTTTTGTTAAATCAAAAAGCAGATTAGCGACAATAAAAAAGCTAACATTGCCTCGTTTAGAACTTATGGGTACTATGATTGGAGCTAGGCTTGGTAAGCGAGTAATGTCTGTTCTCAAGATAAGTGATAGCAATGTGTATTATTGGACTGACTCAAATATTGTACTTCACTGAATTAAGAGCTCATCTAGTACTTGGAAAACATTCGTGAGCAATAGGGTATCGGAAATACAAACTTTAACAAATCCTATGAATTGGAGACATTGTCCAGGTAGTTCTAATCCTGCTGACCGACTTACAAGAGGACTCTCACTTCTCGACCTCGAGAGCGATGATCTGTGGTGGTCAGGGCCTCCATGGTTAACGAAAGATTCAAAATTATGGCCTAAGAAAGACAGAGAAGTAGATGAAGATATGAAACAACTAGAAGTTAAGCAAAAGGTAATTTCCCAAAATCTTTGTTCATCGGAACACCAGAAAACGCTTATAGAGATTGAACGTTTTAGTTCTCTATTGAAAGCAATCAGAACAGTGGCAAGAATTAAAAGATTTGTTTTCAATTTAAGAAGCCCAAATAAACTCAAGAGTACATTATCTGCAGAAGAATTGAAGGAAGCTGAAGTATTATTAATTAAGGAAGTACAAATGAAAAATTATAAGGAAGAAATTAAGTCATTAGAAGGTGGAAATCCTGTTAAGAAAACTTCAAGAATTTATTGTCTATGCCCATATCTAGATGAAAATAAATTGTTACGAATAAGCAGTAGGCTTAATGAAGGATCCTTCAGTTCGAATGAGGCTAATCCAGTCATACTGCCAAAAAATGAGAAGTTTGCCGAGTTGCTAATTATGCAAAAACAGAGAAAATTGATGCATAGTGGAGTTTCTTTGACACTTGCACAAATTCGGAAAAATTTTTGGATTCCACAAGGAAGGCAATTAATCAGGAAAACTATTAGAAAATGCCTAATTTGTAGGAAATATAATGCAAAACCAGCTGACCAATTAACTGGCCAACTTCCGAAAGAAAGAGTTTCAGAATATCCTGCCTTTACCGTTATAGGATTGGATTTTGCAGGTCCGATAATCACAAAAACTGAGAATAAAGACACGTCGAAGTCATATATTGCGTTATTCACTTGTGCCACAACAAGAGCCATACATCTGGAAGCAGCAAAGGATATGACTACAAGATCTTTTATTTTGTGTCTTCGTCGATTTATTTCAAGACGTGGGAATTGTAAAATAATTTTTTTCTGATAATGCAAAGAGTTTTAAAGCTTCCAACAAAGAACTGCAACAATTTGAAAATATAATTAAAAATCAAGAACTTCAGGATTTTATCTCAAATAAAGGTGTGACATGGAGATTTATCATTGAGCGTGCCCCATGGTGGGGAGGATTCTACGAACGACTAGTAAAGAGAGTAAAGGAACCACTAAGGAAAATTTTGGGAAGAGCTCTCATCACATTTGAGGAACTATCAACGATCTTGACAGAAATAGAAGCCAATAAATTTGAGACCATTAACTTACACAACAAGTGATTTCGGTGAGCCAGAGCCACTTACACCGGCTCACTTTCTTCAACTAGGAAGAGAAAACAATAGCTTTCCTCTACATTTTGCCGAATTAGAGAACAAAATTTCGACCAAAGAAACTTTGTTAAGGAGAAAGCGCTATCAAAGCAAATTCTTGAAACAGCTGTGGACTAAATGGAAGGAACAATACCTATTGAATTTAAGTTCAGCTCATCAATTTAAAACTCCTGAGAGACATAAAAATCTAAAAGTTGGAGATGTTGTCCTAGTAGATGGTACTGCTAAATCTAAACTGTTGTGGGACTTGGGAATAGTTAAGGAAGTGATTATTGGCAGAGATAAACTTATTCGTGCCTGTATAATAAAAACTGCTAAAGGACTGTTGAGAAAACCAGTACAACTTTTGTATCCTTTTGAACTAGATTGTTTAAATGATAAATGATTTCAATATGTGAATTTGAAATGTTTATTTACTTTTTAGGTGCGTTCGTAATTATATAAATACGTAGCACCTATAGTCGTCGTTTGGTCCGTCCGTCTGTCTGTCTGTCTGCATATAACAACTCAAAAACTACCCAACCAAATGGTTTGCAATTTAAAATATATTATCTTTGCAGAATTTTGTCGAGACATTTCAGATTTTATTAAAATCGAATCAAAACTTTAGGAGATATTAATAAAATATTTATTAAGAAATTTGAATTTTTTTTTTTTTTTAAATCGGTGCTTTTTTGTTATAGGAGCTTCCGATGGATGTTTAATCGTCAAGCGACCGAGATACTTATTTTATGACAGAAATTAATCTGCAGACGATATAATTCATTTCACAGAATTAAAAATCAGCAAGATCTGAATATTTATATAACTAGCTGATACATATATATCTGAATATTTATATAACTAGTTAAGATATTTGTATGAACAGTGTCATAAAATATATACTTAACTAGCTGTTTAAACCCGTTCTACGCACGGGAGATCATGAATTTAATTCTAAAACGTGCGTACGAACGCACCTCGTTTGTAACGTTTGACGTACAATTTCCAACTTTTTTTTTTCTATTAATGTTTGAATATTTAAATGCCTTTATAAATTTAAGCTGAAATATTTTTAAAATTTGTAATTTGTTTGTTTACTCATTTAGTAAGAATATTTATTATTTTATGCATATTTTATACTTATTTGAATTTAAAGGTGTGATTATTGTTTATATGGGGTTACCTTTCCACCTGTCTTTGAGAGCGGTAAGTTGCGTAAGAATGTATGATGATGGAAATGGCGGTAGAAATATGTTCGAATTTTACTTGTAAATAATGTAAATATTTTATATGTATATATCCTTTAATCATTAAATGTAGAGAAAATGATGCCCGACTTATCTATGAGTGAGTGCCAGTAATTAAGTGTTATGATTAGCGTTGCAAATTAAAATATAATTAAGAATCCACTAAACCACGAAGAATACGGCGAAACAGACGTTGATATATGATTCTAAAGGAACCGATTCAGGAATTTTTAAATATCATTATGGCTTGAGTGAGATGTAGATGTAATGTTAGAACACGTATCGAATTAATAGGTAGAAAATACGACCTCTACTAATGAATATTTATTAATTTTAATTTTAATTTTCATGAGACAAAATTGACTAATAGCATCACCGAGTCTAAAAATATGACAGACACATCACGTTTATTATCCATTAGTGTTATTGGGTAGATTGAGTCGAGAACTAATGTTTTTTTTTGCTTGTTTTATGTAAATGATACGCTAATGATGAAGCCTTCGAGATATTTTTTAATACTTTCCAACATGGTTGAAAAGTGTTTATGAATTCGGTTTGTCTGTCTGTCTGTCTGTCCGTGCTCTAACTCGCGTAAATATACTTGGATCGTCATGTAATTGGCATATGTTATTGAGGCTAACGGCTAACTGTGGCATGTTCGGTATTGAAAATGAAGTGTGCAGCACTTATAGTTTTAGGTAGCTTTCAATACAAAAAAGTCCTTCCGGTCTGTACCGGGAGGAAAAGGTAGCTTTCCTATATCTTCGTTTTAAAATTTTAGCTAATGTTACTCGAAAACAGCAAGCTAAAATGCAAAGAAACCGTTTACAAAAGAATAGTTAATACTGAATTTGAATAAGAAATTTGCCAAATTATTGAGCTATAGCCAAATTGGCTTCATTTATGAAGACTTATTTCGGTCGCCAAATTTGGCGATATTTCGCCAAATGTCGCCAAGTTTGGCGAGAATTTGGTGCGATCGGATATGAATATATAGTTTTATGCGTATGATGGGAAAATGATTACAACAATGAAAGATAATAATTTGAGAGAAGTCGCGTTCACTAAAACATAAATAAATCGTTTGGATTTTTGTAATGTGCTATCTTGTTTCAAAATGTCTGCCACCCTAGAATTTCAAACTGCTCTATCTCAGCCGTTTTTTAAGACAGAGGTAAAACAAAAAATGCTCCGGAATCCTTGTATCAAGGCCTAACACTTAAGCAAAAAATAAATTTGAATTTTTAACTTTTTCGTATATTTATTTTAGTTTTAAATTTTTAAATGGCCGCCATCTTGAAACAAAATGGCGGACCAAGCTGGCCAACGAACTTGGTCGAGACATTGGTGAGCTTAATACCCACAATTAGTTTCATCGAAATTGATTCATAAATACGAGCGTTATCGTATGACATAGGTATAGGTCAGATATATATATATATATATATATATATATATATATACAGTCAAAGCACCTTATAACGAAATCGAAAGTGCTTCAAAGATTTGCTCGTTATAACGTGCTTTCGTTAAAACGTTATAACGAATTATTTCGTTAAAACGTTTTAACGAATTATTTTGTTAAAACGTTAGGACGAATTATATTGTTATACAGTAATAACTCCAATTATCCGGACTAATGTGATCTGAACGTAATCTGAGTATGCAGCAGCAGTGATGAATTCAGGGGGTGGCCCGGGGGGACATTACCCCCCTCCCCCGGAGCATTGAAATGTCACACCCCCGGAAGATTTGAGATTGTTTGCTTTTAATGGTAAAAAAAATTGCAATTTTCCTCCCGGAACTCTACAATGCCCCCCCCCCCCCATAGCCACAGAAATCCCTCCCGGAGAGAAGTGTCTGAATTCAACACTGATGCAGCAGTCCGGATAATGAAGACAGTCATAAAAAAGGGCGATTTATTACATAAAGATATCCCATAAAATTGCTTTTGTTTAATAAACAAACTAGGTCTTGTGGATTCATATTAAATTAAAGCCTTCGTAGGTAAGATCACATTTACTAAAAAATGTGAAAAGAAGAAAAACGTTAAATTAAAAAGTAATTTCAAGATAATTATATTTTTACAAATATATATGTACAAATCATATCATAAAATTAAAATTTTGTGATTATAGATCTGGATGACTGGATTTCAGATAATTAGAGATTTGTTGTATTAATTTAACGGTATATATATATACATACACACACATACAATATCTATGCTACACATGAAAAACCTGGGCAAATTTAAATCTAAAAAAATGTTATTGATTTAATTCTCTTAAATTGTAGTTTTACATACCTATATAGGTTTGAAAAATGAAGTTATCAAGCTCTGCTTTCTTTTCTTAACAGCATTATCTAATATTGTACGCTCTATTTTGTCAACATACATGGTAATTTCGTTTGTTAACAAGTTTTCATTATGCATGTAACACACAATTTTCTGTAAATACTCGAGTGCATCAGATGGTAAAAGTTTCTCGCCAGCTTCTATAAATTCTTCTTCCTCACTGACACTGCCATCGGACGACTCATTTTCTGCACTTTTTTTAACGATATTCTCTTCATTGAACTCTTCATTTGCTATTATGTGTTCATCAACGTTAACGTATTGATCAAAGTTAAAGTCAGAAGTCGGGTTGAAGGACGATATCAGTTCATCTGCATCTTCCAATTCAGGTAAAGAAACAGTTTCATTACTATTTGAAGGTGATGGGAATATTCCCGAAACTGAAAAAGCGTTAACAATAGTTTCTTTCGAAACATCGCACCAAGCGTTATTTATCATATAAATTGCTTTCAGCACGTCTATTTTTGTTTCTTTCTTGTCATCTGAATTCACGATTATTTTTTTCACAAGCACCTTCCGGTATCTGGAGGCACGGCAGAGCCACCGCCAAGTCGAGAGAGGACAGCCGTAAGCATACTTTTCTGGAAGCAACTCAGGGCACTTTTGACCCCCCTATATCTCCGCGCTGGAGTATCCCAAAAATTTTAAACTTCAATTATAGAGAGTATTTGGCCCACAGGACCAAAATTTAAAATTACAACTTTCTGTCTTTTCTAGTTCAGGCGATATATGAACTCAAACATTCGATTTTTTGTCACTTCTTACTCACTCGTTCACGCGTCATCAAAAAGATTGGGTAGATCCCGTAGCCCCAGAAACTTGACATTTGGAAAAAAGGTAGTGTTTAGGATACAAAGAAAGGAAAAATTATAAAATCCAGAAAATTCGAAAAAAAAAACATTCGAAAATTCAACAAATTCCATCAAAATTGAAAATTGAAAATAATACTATCTCGTAGTCTTGGAAACTTAAGATTTGGTGTGAAGGTAGTGTTTAACATCCAGAAAAAGAAAACATCAAAAACACCAAAAAAATCGAAAGCAAAATTGAAAAAATCGAAGAAATTGAAAAAAAAAACGAAAATTTGAAGACAATCCGATTTTGTTGCGCTAGAAAATTCAAATTAGGAATAAAAGTAGTATTTAGGATACAGAAAAAGGAAAATTAAAAAAATCCAGAAAATTCGAAAAAAAATTAAAAAATTCGAAAAAAATTGAAAAAATGAAAATAATTTGATACGATAACGCTCGTATTTATAAATTAATTTGGATGAAACTAATTGTGTGTATTAAGCTCACCAATGCCTCGACCGAGTTCGTTGGCCAGCTTGGTCCGCCATCTTGTTTCAAGATGTCGGCCACGGAAAATTTTAAAACTAAAATAAATATACAAAAAAGTTAAAAAATCAAGTTTATTTTTTAATTAGGTGTTAGGACTTGATACAAGGATTCCAGAGCATTTTTTGTTTTACCTCTATCTTAAAAATTGGCTGAGATAGAGCAGTTTGAAATTCTAGGGTGGCTGACATTTTGAAACAAAACAGCACATTACAAAAAACCAACGATAAATTTATGGTCAATAATGGTCAAGCAGGTGCAATCCCGAATGAATACTCCGTGTTATTATAACTGTAACTTTGACTTCGAAATTTTGATACGTTGCATTTTCTATTTGTTGATATTTTTGAACTATGATTTACGCTAAGTGAAATGTTGTTGTTGAAGAGGGATTTTCCATGTAAATCCGAAACGTCCAATTTTAATATGTTTTTAATGTTTTATGAAAGTGTATTGTAATGTCTGTAATTTTAATGATTTTAATATAGATTTATAAGTTTTAGTGAACGCGATTTCTCGCAAATTATTTTCTTTCATTGTTGTAATCATTTTCCCAATCATACGCATAAAACTATATATTCATATCCATTAGCGCCAAATTCTCGCTAAACTTGGCGACAATTGGCGAAATCTCGCCAAATTTGGCGACAAAAATAAGTCTTCATAAATGAAGCCAACTTGGCTATAGCTCAATAATTTGGCGAATTTCTTATTCAAATACAGTGTAAACGAATCTTTTGTAAACGGTTTCTTTGCATTTTAACTTGCTGTTTTCGAGTAACATTAGCTAAAATTTTAAAATGAAGATATAGGAAAGCTACCTTTTTCTGCCGGTACAGGCCGGAGGACTTTTTTATGAGTTGTCGGATGCAATCTATGTTTTGCATTAAATAAAGTAAAACATTGAAAAACAAATCCCACAGGATGGGGATAGTTTGTTTTAGATAGAATTTAAGATAATTGTCCTATTAGCTAGTACACCTTCCGTTATTGTTTTGTGTTATTTTCCCCGGATTATGCTTTTCTTTTCTTTTGTTTACGAATTTTGTAATAGAAAAGTTCCGCTATAACTGGCTTCGTTATAGACCTTTTTTTTTATAGACAGGTTCATTTTCTTTCACAGGCTTTACTCTATCTGGAGGCACGGCAGTGCCTCTCCGCCAAGTCGAGAGAGGACAGCCGTAAGCATACTTTTCTGGAAGCAACTCAGGACACTTTTGACCCCCCCCATATCTCCGCGCTGGAGTATCCCAAAAATTTGAAACTTCGTTTTTCTAGAGTATTTGGCACACAGGACCAAAATTTAAAATTACAACTTTCTGTCTTTTCTAGTTCAGACGATATATGAACTCAAACATTCGATTTTTTGTCACTCACTCACTCACTCGTTCACGCGTCATCAAAAATATTAGGTAGATCCCGTAGCCCTAGAAACTTGACATTTGGAAAAAAAGGTAGTGTTTAGGATACAAAGAAAGAAAAAATTATAAAATCCGGAAAATACGAAAAAAAAAACATTCGAAAATTCAACAAATTCCATCAAAATTGAAAATTGAAAATAATACGATCTTGTAGTCTTAGAAACTTAAGATTCGGTGTGAAGGTAGTGTTTAGTATCCAGAAAACGAAAACATCAAAAACACCAAAAAAATCGAAAGCAAAATTCGAAAAATCGAAAAAAATCGAAAATTTTCAAATAATCCAATTTTGTTGCGCTAGAAACTTGGAATTCGGAATAAAGGTAGTATTTAGGATGCAAAATAAGGAAAAATTAAAAATTCCGGAAAATTCGAAAAAAAAATCAAAAATTCGAAAAATTCGAAAAAAATTGATAAAATTAAAATAATATTTTTTAGCCTTAGAAACTTAAAATTCGCAGTAAAGATAGTGTTTAGGATTCAGAATAAGTTAAAATAAAAAACGCAATAAAAATAAATCAAAAAAATCAAAAAATCGGAAAAATCTGAAAATAAGGAAAATTTGAAAATAATTCGATTTTATAGCGCTAGAAACTTGAAATTTGGAATAAAGGTAATATTTAAGATACTAAATAAGGAAAAATGAAAAAATATGGATAATTGAAAAAATACCCATAAATTAGTGCAGACGATATATGAACTCAAAAGTTTCGATTTTTTGTCACTCACACACTCACTCACTCTCGCGTCATCAAAAAGATTGGGTAGATCCCGCAGCCGCAGAAACTTAAAATTTGGAATAAAGCTAGTGTTTCGGATACAAAGAAAGGAAAAATTATAAAATCCGGAAAATTAAAAAAAAACATTTGTAAATTCAAAAAAGTCGAACAAAATCGAAAATTGAAAATAACACAATCTTGTGTGGTAGTGTTTAGAATTCAGAAAAAGAAAACATCAAAAACACACAAAAAAAAAATCGAAAATAAAATTAAAAAAATCGAAAAAATCGAAAAATTTTAAATAATTCGATTTTGTTGAGCTAGAAACTTGGAATTCGGAATAACGGTAGTATTTAGGATGCAAAATAAGGAAAAATTAAAAAATCCAGGAAATTCGAAACAAAATCAAAAATTCGAAAAATTCGAAAAATATTTAAATAATTTGATCTTTTGGCCTTAAAAACTTAAAATTCGCGGTAAAGATAGTGTTTAGGATTCAGAAAAAGTTAAAATAAAAACGCAATAAAATTCGAAAATAAAATAAAAAATCGAAAGAAATCGAAAAATAAGGAAATTTTGAAAATAATTCGATTTCATAGCGCTAGAAACTTGAAATTTGGAATAAAGGTAATATTTAAGATACTAAATAAGGAAACATTAAAAAATATGGATAATTCAAAAAGAAAAATCGAAAAAAAAAAAATAGAAAGCAAGAAAGAAAAAGAGAAAAATTGAAAATAATATGATCTCGTAGTCTTAGAAACTGAAAATTTGATGTAAAGGTAGTGTTTAGGATTCAGAAAAAGAAGAAATTAAAAACACAACAAAAATTGAAAATAAAATAAAAAAAATCGAAAAAATAACGAAAATTTGAAAATAATTCGATTTTTTAAAGCTAGAAACTTAAAATTTGGAATAAAGGTAGTATTTAGGATACAAAAAAA
Organism: Maratus michaelseni; assembly: GCA_963931845.1. Classification (NCBI taxonomy): domain Eukaryota; kingdom Metazoa; phylum Arthropoda; class Arachnida; order Araneae; family Salticidae; genus Maratus; species Maratus michaelseni. The sequence continues at coordinate 25,273,831 of OZ007591.1, forward strand.
GAAATAAATAAAAAAATCTGTAAAATTCGAAAAAAAAAATTCGAAAAATTGAAAAAATTTTGATTTTGTAGCTTTAGAACTTAAAATTCGGCGTAAACTTATTGTTTAGGATACAGAAAAGGGAAAAATTAAAACACAATAAATTCGAAAATAGAATAAAAAACTCGAAAAAGATCGGAAATTTCAAAATAAATCCAGAAAATAATAAAAAAAATTCGAAAAAAATCAAAAATTGAAAATAATTTTATCTTGTAGTCTTAGAAACTTAAAACTTGGTGTAAAGGTAGTATTTACTATTCAATAAAAGGAACAATAAAAATATTCGTTAAATTCGAAAATAAAATCGAAATATCTTTAAAAAATCAAAAATTCGAAAACAATTTGATTTTGTACTGCTGGAAACATTAGTTTTATGATAATTGTCCTATTAGCTAGTACAACGCCCCTAATTGTTTTATGTTATTTCCCCCGGATTATGGTTTTCTGTTCTTTCGTTTACGAATTTCGATATAGTAAAGTTCCGCTATAGAATGGCTACGATATAGGCGATTTCTTTATTGACAGGTTTATTTTCTTTCACAGGTTGTACTCTATTTACTTCACATATGAAATATGGATTGTTAAATGATGTTAGCCCCACAAAAATTTTCACAGCTCCCCCTACCCTCCCGACTTTACTGGCTGGTTATGGCTTGATAGTCCTTTCTAAATAAAATCATGGTGACTCTAAGATTCACTTGATATATCTCTAAATTGAACCTAAATGATCCTAAGAAGACGGATAAAATAATTACTATATTGGCGTGACAATCAGATAACTTAGAATTAAAATCGAAAAATCAATAAATTTATAAAAAGTCGAAGATTTGAAAATAATTCGATTTTGTAGTCCTAGAAGCTTGACATTTCGCAGAAAGGCAGGGTTTAGTACACAAAGTAAGGAAAAATGAAAAAAATCCGCAAATAATAAAAAAAAGACTAAAAAAAAAACATCGAAAAAAGAAATATACTTTGATTTATTGGAAAATTTAATTTTGGCTTTCTTTTTATACTAAAAAGTTCTTTTATGTTAAATATCAAGTATCTAGGGCTGCGAGTTATATCTCAGATGCATAGCGCCTATCCTGGAAGCAATTGAGAGTACTTTTGACACTCCCCCTCCCATAATTTAGTGCTTGCCTAGGAACCTGAAATCTCTTTTTATCTACAGTACTTTGCAAACGAAACTAAAGCTTCAATTTTTTGATACCTGTAAATAATAGGGACAGAGTGTGGGCTTAGCGAAAATCAGTGGATGATCTCCAAAAAGAACCCAAAATCAAGAAAAGGAGGGTTACTTACAAAAAGAAGTGAAATCTCATCAAAAAGTCACCTGTAAAAAATGCAGCCAAGTCTCGTAACTCATTTTACCGTAAAAAGTACTGAGATCGTATAAAGCCAAGTTCAACTATCTTATTAACTCAGAAATTTTCATTCACAAATCACTCCTAGTCTCTACATCTTTAGTTAATTATTATTTTGTGACTTGGCAATTACGCAGCACAGGGAAGTTATTACACCTTACTATGTTATGGGATGGGATGGGATAATTTAATTAAGGCAAATTATATACGCACAGGTAAGTTATTACACTTTAATATGTTATATATATAGTATTATTTTATTAAGACTAACTATATACATCAAATTCTCGTGCTACGTAATTGCCAAGTCACAAAATAATAATTAACTAAAGATGTAGAGACTAGGAGTGATTTGTGAATGAAAATTTCTGAGTTAATAAGATAGTTGAACTTGGCTTTATACGATCTCAGTACTTTTTACGGTAAATGAGTTACGAGACTTGGCTGCATTTTTTACAGGTGACTTTTTGATGAGATTTAGTTTTAAACGAATGAATAATTCCTTGGTCTAGTGGTTGCATTTTGGATGTAGTGTTAGGTGGCAAAAAAAGTAATTTTATACATTTAAGACGAACAGAACTCACATGCGAGGATACATTGTCTAAAATAAGCAGAACTTTTCTTTTGGCTTTTTGCATCTCTTTGTCAAAATCTAAAATCCATTCATCAAAAAGACATTTTGTCATCCAAGCTTTGCAGTTATGCCTGTACATTACAGGCAAAGCTTTCATTACGTCTTTTGGGATACATCGTGGATTCTTTGCTTTTCCAATTACAAGAGGTTTTCGCTTTTCAGAACCGTCGGCATTGCAGCATAATGCTAATGAAAGTCGATCTTTGCTCCTTTTCCCACCGTGGCAAGTCTCTTTTTTTAAAGTTAGAGTTTTATCAGGCATCAAACGAAAAAATAATCCAGTTTCATCCATGTTAAATATATCTTTTCGATCGTAATCCTCAAATATTTTAGAGTTTTCGTTCTTCCATTCTTCAATTGTTTCTTCTGAAACAGAAGCTGCTTCTCCACATAATTTTTTACACACAATTTCATATCTTTTTTTGAATTTACTCAGCCAACCATCACTTACATGAAAGTCTTTATATCCAAGTTTTTCGGCAAATGCGTATGCTTTTTCTTGCAAAATACTTCCACTAATAGGGATGTTTTTAGATCTTGCATCTTTAAACCATGAAAATAATACTTCCTCTACATCTGCATATTTCGCTGTGCGTATACGTTTAAACGATGAGGAAATTGCACCCTTTTCGAAAATTTTAAGAATTTTTTCTCGATCTTTCAATATTGTGCTAAGAGTGCTACTTGGAATCGCAAATTTTCTTGCTACATCACTTTTTTTTACCATTATTGTCGACGCATTTTATAATTTCCACTTTCTCGTCTAAACTCAAACATTTTCTTTTGCCAGACATAGTCAGTGTATAAAGAGTTTTAAAAATTAACACGCGATAAATTCACAGGAAAAGCAAATGTCAATGAAATCAGTCATCGAATAAAAAAGAACAATACAGTTCAGATAAACTGTTGCCTCTCTGTCTGTCTTAAAACACTGCCCCTCCCTCAAACCTCTCTTGGAAGTATTGAAAATATGTGATTGGCCGTAGAGAAAAATGTTGAATGTTATGTCATGGAAAAAAAAAAGGTTGTATTTCAGAAATAATGTTTTTGGATCCTATTTCCCGCGTTAAGTTAAAAAAAAAAAAAAAAAATTCGCTATATCGTTTTTATTTTACTTTTCATGCTCGAATTGCTTTCGTTATATCGTGCTTTTCGCTATAAATATTTCGTAATAACGTTCCGAATTCAGTATTCTTTAACACACAGACCAACTAAATGGTTATGAGCATTTCGTTATATCCTGCTTTTCGTTATATCGTATTTCGTTATAAAGTGCTTCAACTGCATATAAATCAATATTTGAACAGAGGGTGGTTTTGGGGTCTGGGGGTCATGATCGGTGAAAAAATACCGAAATTTTCCGGAATTGCTTTCCTCCGAACGGCTGCAATAGGTAGCTTTATAATTTTTTGTATTGAAAGCTACCTAAAAATGGCTGAGATAGAGCAGTTTGAAATTCTAGGGTGGCTGACATTTTGAAACAAAACAGCACATTAACGGAATTACTCGCAAATTATTTTCTTTCATTGTTGTAATAATTTTCCCAATCATACGCATAAAACTATATATTCATATCCGTTAGCGCCAAAATTGGCGACATTGGCGACAAAATTGGCGACATTTGGCGAAATATCGCCAAATTTGGCGACCAAAATAAGTTTTCATAAATGAAGCCAATTTGGCTATTGCTCAATAATTTGGCGAATTTCTTATTCAAATTCAGTATTAGCGAATCTTTTGTAAACGTTTCTTTGCATTTTAACTTGCTGTTTTCGTGTAACATTAGCAAAAATTTTAAAACGAAGATATAGGAAAGCTACCTTTTCCTCCCGGTACAGGCCGGAAGGACTTTTTATAAATCAATTTTGATGAAACTAATTGTGTGTATTAAGCTCACCAATGTCTCGACCGAGTTCGTTGGCCAGCTTGGTCCGCCATTTTGTTTCAAAATGGCGGCCACTTAAAAATTTAAAACTAAAATAAATATACAAAAAAATTAAAAATTCAAATTTATTTTTAAATTAAGTGTTAGGCCTTGATACGAGGATTCCAGAGCAATGATTGGTTTACCTCTATCTTAAAAAATGGTTGAAATAGAGTAGTTTGAAATTCTAGGTTGGCTGACATTTTGAAACAAAACAGCACATTAACGCGATTACTCGCAAATTATTTTCTTTCATTGTTGTAATAATTTTCCCAATCATACGCATAAAACTATATATTCATATCCGTTAGCGCCAAATTCTCGCCAAAATTGATGACATTTGGCGACCAAAATAAGTCTTCATAAATGTAGCCAATTTGGCTATTGCTCAATAATTTGGCGAATTTCTTATTCAAATTCAGTATTAACGAATCTTTTCTAACCGTTTCTTTGCATTTTAACTTGCTGTTTTCGTGTAACATTAGCTCAAATTTTAAAACGAAGATATAGGAAAGCTACCTTTTCCCCCCGGTACAGGCCGGGAGGACTTTTTTTTATAGGGACAGTCAAAAAAATTCCGTTACATTGCGTCTATGGGGAAAAATCATTTGCGGTTTATTTTAAGAATGTTACACAATTTCAAACATATTGGAATTGATATATATCACTGAGGTGCACTACAAGAGACTAATTATAGAATGTGGCGTGCATAGCACTTATAGTTCCTTTACAGGGATACTCAAAAGAATGCCGTTACATTACGTTCTATGAAGAAAAATCGTCTGCAGTTTATTTTAATAATGTTTCAAACATATTCCAAACATATTGAAATGGATATATATCACTAACGTGGATTACAAGAGGTTTACTATAGAATATTGTGTGTGTAGCTTTCACCATTCATTTATAGGGACACACAAAAGAATTCGGTTAAAGTACTGCTTATTAATAATATTTGTTGGGAATGCTTTTTCAGTTGTGTTAGGTAGCTTTCAATACAAAAAGTCCTTCCGGCCTGTACCGGGAGGAAAAGGTAGCTTTCCTATATCTTCGTTTTAAAATTTTAGCTAATGTTACACGAAAACAGCAAGCTAAAATGCAAAGAAACGTTTACAAAAGATTCGTTAATACTGAATTTGAATAAGAAATTCGCCAAATTATTGAGCAATAGCCAAATTGGCTTCATTTATGAAGACTTATTTTGATCGCCAAATTTGGCGATATTTCGCCAAATGTCGCCCAATTTTGTCGCCAATGTCGCCAATTTTGGCGTTAACGGATATGAATATATAGTTTTATGCGTATGATTGGGAAAATTATTACAACAATGAAAGAAAATAATTTGCGAGTAATCGCGTTAATGTGCTGTTTTGTTTCAAAATGTCAGCCACCCTAGAATTTCAAACTGCTCTATCTCAGCCGTTTTTTAAGATAGAGGTAAACCAAAAAAAGCTCTGGAATCCTTGTATCAAGGTCTAACACGTAATTAAAAAATAAATTTGAATTTTTAAATTTTTTGTATATTTATTTTAGATTTTAAGTTATTTTACATCTTTAAATGGCCGCCATCTTGAAACAAGATGGCGGACCAAGCTGGCCAACGAACTCGGTCGAGACATTAGTGACCTTAATACACACAATTAGTTTCATCAAAATCGATTCATAATTACGGGCGTTATCGTATGACATAAGGTCAGATATATATATATATATATATATATATATATATATATATATATGGATATATCTATATATATAAATCAACATTTGGACGGAGGGTGGTTTTGGGGTCTGGGGGTCATGATCGGTGAAAATATATCGAAATTTTCCGGAACTGCTTTCCTCCGAACGGCTGCAATAGGTAGCTTTATACTTTTTTGTATTGAAAGCTACCTAAAATGTATAAAGCTACCTACTGCAGCCGTTCGGAGGAAAGCAGTTCGGGAAAATTTCGATATATTTTCACCAATCATGACCCCCAGACCACAAAACCACCCTCCGTTCAAATGTTGATTTATATATATAGATATATCCATATATATATATCTGACCTATGTCATACGATAACGCTCGTATTTATAAATCGATTTTGATGAAACTAATTGTGTGTATTAAGGTCACCAATGTCTCGACCGAGTTCGTTGGCCAGCTTGGTCCGCCATCTTGTTTCAAGATGGCGGCCACTTAAAGATTTAATAAATATTTAAAACTAAAATAAATATACAAAAAAGTTAAAAATTTAAATTTGTTTTTTTTAAATTTTAAATTTTAAATTAAAATTTTAAATTTTAAATTTTAAATTTTAATTTAAAATTTAAAATTTTTTAATTAAGTGTTAGGCCTTGATACAAGGATTCCAGAGCATTTTTTGGTTTACCTCTATCTTAAAAAATGGCTGAGATAGAGCAGTTTGAAATTCTAGGGTGGCTGACATTTTGAAACAAAACAGCGCATTAACGCGATTACTCGCAAATTATTTTCTTTCATTGTTGTAATAATTTTCCCAATCATACGCGTAAAACTATATATTCATATACGTTAGCGCCAAATTTTGCGACATTGGCGACAAAATTGGCAAAATTGGCGACAAAATTAGCAAAATTTGTGACATTTGGCGAAATATCGCCAAATTTGGCGACCAAAATAAGTCTTTATAAATGAAGCCAATTTGGCTATTGCTCAATAATTTGGCGAAATTCGTATTCAAATTCAGTATTAACGAATCTTTTGTAAACGTTTCTTTGCATTTTAACTTGCTGTTTTCGTGTAACATTAGCTAAAATTTTAAAACGAAGATATAGGAAAGCTACCTTTTCCTCCCGGTACAGGCCGGAAGGACTTTTTTAAAATTTAACTCATTTTTTGTCTATTACTTGGTGTTTATAAATTGTATAGATTGTATACAGGGCAGCACAAAAGTTCTCGAGTACATTTCCGTTTATTGTCGGGAATTGCAGAAGGGAAATTTTAAACTGTGCTACGCGTTTCCTAACTGAACTAAAATTTAGCATTCTATTTAGTATATATACAAATCTATAGATCATATACAGGGCTGCACAAAAGAGCCGATATATTTTTCCGAATATTGTTGGTAATTCCTAAAATTGGATCTTTAAATATGTTATGCGTTTTCAAAATTGTTTAGTTAGATATCATCTTACACCTTTCGGTAAAGATTTGCAAAATTATTTTGGAAGTGTTGGAAAGTGTTACATAATCTATGCTTCACGCATGATTTTTCGTTCTTGTTTATTATTGTTGTCATTATTTAAAGTTCTAAATATCAATTTTACTTTCAAAATGATTTCCAAGATATGAAACAAACATACGATAAATATTGTTTGAGCCATTCCGTTACTTAACCCCTTTGGGACCGGCGGATTTTACACAAATTTTATTCGGTTGGCACCACTTTTTTTTAAAAAAGCTACTTTTACTTAAACTATCGCAAAAGTGCTCGAATTAGAGAAAGCGAATATTACTTTTATTTTTTACTGGTGCCTAAAACAAATTCTGTACGCTCTTTTTGAGGGCGCATATATGCACGCATGGTCACGAATGGGTTAATAAAATTATACAATTTAAATGAGGAATACAAAGAGTATATTTCCAAGAAAAAAGAAAAAGAAAAGAAAATATTGCAGAAAATGCCAGTTTTCTTTTAGGTAGATTTCGTAAGAAATACTACCTATTACATTCTCCCCTAAGTTGGAATTTTTGAAAAATTTTTGCAGATCTAAGCCGATCATGACTCCCAGAATCCAAAACCACCCCCAGTTCAAAACTTTAATATATCTATCCATCTATCTATCTATCTATGTCACTTTTTTATGGATACGATAACTCCAATAATTCTGCACAAATCTTTCCCAAACTGATACATAAAATCAAGGGGCATAAGATCTCGGTCAAGTTCGTTAATGGGCAAAATCAAACCAAGGGGGGGGAGGGGGTGAGATGTTTTTTTTTTGTGAAAACAGAAAAAAACTCCATAATTTCTTAATTATGATACGTATCGAATCCGTTTAAAGTTATTATTACTTCTAGGAAAAGGGTCGAAAATTTATGACAAATTTATGATATTATTAAAAATGGCCCCAAGGGGGGGGGGGGGAAAGCGGGTATTTTAGAAGAAAAAAAAATCATAACTTTGTCAATTCACAACATATTAAATCCGCTTAAATTTCTTATAAATCCTCTTAATATTATCTAAAACTTTTATATTGACAAGTTTTTTATAGGACCAACCCTTATACCAAAAAAAAAAAAAAAAAAAAAAAAAAAAAAAAAATCTCTGCCGGCTCCGCCGGCAAGAATGTTAACTTTCGAAGTGGGCGGTTTTAATTGCCGTACATGGCAAAAAGTTCATTTTCCCCTCAATTCCCAACAAACAGGCGCCCCACGGTATGCGTCTTCGAAATCTACCTGTGCCTGTAGGCCGAGCCGTCAGGGATTTTTTTTTTAATTTCGTCTATGTACATAGGAAGAAATTATTGGAATTGTGAAAATTTTCTACTTTCGATTTTTGATGGATTTACACGTATATTGAGATGTCCTGAACACGATTTCACTATTTCTGGAAAATGTTTGGCAAGCTGTGTATGACAAGAAATCTTGTGACAGCTCTATCTGTAGAATTAATGCACAGAATTTCATTAAACTTCAGATTAAGTTAGACCTTGATATAAATTTATGCTTGCGCTGAGATGAACTTAGCATAACTTCATCTCGCACCGCACATCTTTCCCGCTGAACAGCACAAAAAAAAAAAAAAAAAAAAAAAAGAAGAAGAAAAAAGAAAACATTACATGTTAAAACATTTCTTAAAACATTAAAACAAAGTATACACGTGTAGAAATATTTTTACCGAAATTTACCCTGCAAACTAAAATAAAAAAATTCACATGTCTGAATATGTTTCATTATTTCTCTTTTCTCTGCAACAATAGAAAGTAATCCATTGTTTGGATGGGTTCGGTCCGGAATCCTTACAGTGGGTTTTATTATATTTAGATGCAGATTTAATTTTTAAATAACTGCAATTTTTAATCAAAAAATATGTTTAAACAAAATGTGAGTGTATTATGTCAGAAGCCGCTTCAAAAACCTTTCGAAGGATACCTCATTCATTGTTGTGCGTTTGTCATAGAAAAATGGATGTTGACAACAGAAATTGTGAGGACTGCGCATGCCTTTTCTTGCTCTAGTAGCGCCCCCTTCTGGAGAAACAAAAGAGCGCGGCAGTAGAACTCAGAATGTCAGCGAGTAAGAACGTCGTCTGATATATAAGAAAACAGAAGATATTATGAAAATAGCCGTGAGTAAATGTTACCGATCATGAATCTTGAAAAATATGAATAATCTTTTATGTTTATTTAATGTACCTGTCCTTGTCATCGTTACGTCGTCCTTTTATTAAACTTGTGTTCGTCGTTAGAAAGGCCTGTTTAATTAGAACACTCCCACATTCAGAAGAGTCTTCACAGAAATAATATCAGGGTTCGTACGTCTCCTGGGATTTTGCGACCAGGAAATTCCTCGGTACCAGTATTTTCTTACAGAAAATCTCTCCTTAAAAGAGGGCGAAGTTTCGCGAGTTTAACCTAGATTTCTTTTTCTATAACACTCCTGGAAAATTCCCTGATCCCTACGAACCCTGTAATATATATGATTGGTCATTGCCATCAATCCCTACCAGAACTGTACGATCATACGACGGTTGTTCAATAAGTTTTGCCTTCACGTCTGTAACTACTTTATTAACAGAACAAAATTAAATATTTTTCATTGACAAATAACTTTGAAATGTCCTTTATCTCATGATGTTTTTATTTTGCTGGTGGGACCACTGACGTGTAAACAGTAAAATGGACAATGTCGGACTATATGGAGTGCGGTGCGGTTAAAACAGAGTGCAGTGATCGAATTACTGACAGCTGAAGGTGTTGCAGAAATCGATATCCACAGCCGATTGAGTGCTGTGTATGGCGAAGCATGTGTGAACAGAAACACCATAAAGAGATGGGTACGTGGAAGGCGGACGGAGAACCCAGGCACGTCGAGTGTGCACGATAAGCCCCACTGTGGAGGTCCGAAGACCACAGACAGTGCAGAGCATAGAGAACCTGTCAACGAACTGATTCGTGATAACCTCGTGATCACACATGCGGTGCGTTCTTGGTGTCATCAACAGGTCCCGCAGTGGCGCGGACGAATAAGCTCGGCTCCCTTAAGATCACCGAAAGTGAAGCAGCATCAACCGTGGTCCGTGATTGGGAGGGTGACAATCTTTCTCGACTGCGGCTGCTGTGGGACCGCGTACGTTAATGGGAGCTGGTGCACGTAAAATCTGTTCGTGGCTCCAATGTCCTCCAAGTTTAGAATAAGCGTTACCTCTTGGGGTGCCAATCCAGGTGCAGGTCTCTCATCTAGAATTGGTTCATAATTAAGAGACCAAATCTTCGGGACAGGGCTTGTGAGTGCTTAAACCATTTGGTAGGCCTCCCCATCCAGCTGAGTCTTGGTGTCATCAACAGCTGGTCTCATTCTTCTGTAACAGCTTTCAACAATTAGTGTATCGATGGCGGAAGTTACTTGTGAATGTAAAATATTTCATTTGTTCTGTTAATAAAGTAGTTACAGACGTGGAGGCAAAACTTATTGAACAACCCTTGTATTTACTTTAATTATATTACTTATTGTATCTGAATTTCGCTAATGACCAAGAAGCTGGCTTAGGATGTCTGGGATGATTTTAGGATTACGTAACCATTTATTTAAACTTGCACAGGTCATTTCAACAGCGCTGATTATAAGTATAGGTGCAAATAGCCTGACAGGTGGTTCAGCTTTCAGCTTATGCTTCATTTTTCACGATTTCCGTGATAACTATATCTTCAAAAACTCCTCAAATTGCATGTTTTGTTAGACCTTAAAATAAATAGATGCTGATTAGGTTTTGGTGTATATCGCTTTACAGGGGGCGCTGCGATGTCGTATTATTCACGATTTTCCCAATCACAAAAACTAATGTACGAAATTTCATCAAATAACTGCATATTCTGTTATACCTTGACAAAAATTGGTGCTGATTACATTTTGGTGTGTGTCGCCAAGGGGCGCTGTGTTTTTCAGGATTTCCGTGATATCTGTTGGATGGGATTGCTCCAAATTTTAAAAGCTCACTGGTTGTTCTGAAAATCGATGCTGATTCAATTTTGGCTTTGATCACTCAACGGGGGGAGCTGCTGTCCTATTCTTTGGAAAATATTCTTAATTGGGTTTCTAATTAATTGATACAATTTAGAAAGCATTATTTTGCGTTTTAGTTCGAGAAGCAACGTCACATGTTGCTAACCAATTTTAGCATTGATGATTATGGGATATATATCTGATAGATTAGATGGTACATATAACGAAACTGCCAGTCAGCTGGCTCATTAGGGGTGTTTCCATAGCAACATTGCACAGCTTGCTACAATGAGAAAGGAATGACAACACGATTATTGATGATAGCATCAGTAATCAGATTGTCGAATGTTACTTACCCATCATACGTAGTATAGGGTAAGTCTTGTAATCGTTTTGAAAATCGAAAAAAATTTTTTGACGGATTTACACGTTTCAGACATTGGAGATTCCGAAAAACATATTTTTAGAAAAAAAATTTTGCCGTCCGTCTGTGTGTCTGTGTGTCTGTGTGTGTGTGTGTGTCTGTAAACGCTCTATCTCCCGAAAAAATTGAGATAGAGACTTGTAATTTGGTATGTACTTAGTATGTAATAATGGGAAGAAGCCTATTTCATTTCAATAACCTCGATTAACCGGAACAATTTTTTTCGGACTCTCGAAATATTCGTTCTGATGAAAGGTATATAAAAATTTTCGAAATTGTTTATTTTAAGAAATGAATATAAAAGACAATAAAAAAACATAAATTTTGAATAAAGCATGAAGTCGATCGGATAATTAGTTGCCGAGATATTTGGAATCCTATTTCCACACTCTTCGATTTTTCATGACCCTGTATTTCATCCAAATTTCACTTCAAAGATATATTTTAATTGGAAATTTAACGCTTATCAGATGCAATAAACCGCTAGTTAATAGGATTATTATTTTTGGAGTTATAAGGAAAAACTTCTTTCAAGCAATTCAGTAATCGAGCCTTTAAAGTTTGTGACGTCATCAAGCCACGATTTTATTTGAATTGCAATGCATTTTATAAGTAGTTTACACATTTTTATTTTAATATTTTACTTTATGCATATCCATGATGGGTAAGTATTACGGTGGCCCCCAACGACTAGTTTTCTTTGTGCTTGTATGTACACAAGGAAGCAAGAGAGAACTGTTAGCGTCATCTACGAGATTGTCTTTAATCGTGTTACTGATCAGTGACCAATAGTATTGGCAAAATCTCCGATTACGGAAGATTAACAACAAAAAATTATTTAAATTTATAAAAATAAATTTTTCCGAAGTTAGATGGTTTGCTGGGATAGTTTTATCCTGTCAAAACGAGTTCTCGAATTCAAGAGCCAGCGAAATCACATTCTCGTGCTCGAATTAGTTTAAAAACCCCGTTTTGGGAAAATCGTTAAAGCCGTTTTCTGTATATAGCAGCATTTACGGAACTGGGTTTGTTTTAACACGTAAAAACGAACTTTCAAGAATTTGGAACTTTTTGGTTCGATCGTTTTCTTGCGCTCGAATTAATATAAGAGACGCATGTCGTGAAAATCGATGTAGCCTTTTTCGAGTTAGACCAAACAGCATTATCAGAGTTGAACTTTTTTTAACATATCAAAACTAATTTTCTTGAATCCGGGATCTCGCTAGATTATTTTTTTGTGCTGGGTATAGTATAAAAGACAAATTTCGTAAATATCGTTTACAGCCGCTTTCGAGATTGTGTGAACACCAAAATTGCTTTCTCGTTTAATATACAGGGTGTCCCAAAAGCATTCATCTTGGCGTTTATTCCTTAAATATTGATCATAGGCATATGTTATAAATTACAAAGTTACGTAAAAACTAGTCGGATGTGTCAATACCAAAACTTTCTTCTATCTCACACAGGTTTCGCATACACTAAAAAGAATCAGCAACCAATTTATATCAAGGTCTAACTGAATCTAAAATTTTATTAAATTCCGTGCATTAGTTCTTGAGATAAGACTTTTGCTAAAATCGAGTAAATCCAGCAAAATGCGCATAGCAGCGCCACCTGTAGGGAGATTTAGACGAAAACCTAATCTACAATAACTTATGACAACGTCTAACTGAATCTGACGTTTGATGAAAATCCGTGATGCATTAGTTCTTGAGATGTAGTTATCGTAAAAATACTGAAAAAGTGGTATAGTAGCGCCACCTGTTGGGTTATCTGCACCAAAATGTAATCAGCGTCTAATTTATGTCAAGGTCTAACTGAATTTGAAGTTTGATGAAAATACCTACATTAGTTCTTGAGATAGAGCATTTGCGGAAATCGCAAAAAATGCAACATAGCAGCGCCACCTGTCGGGCGATTTTCACCAAAAACTAATCAGCACCAATTTATATTAGGGACTAACTGAATATAAAGTTTTATTAAATTTCGCGCATTAGTTCTTGAGATAGAGCGCCCACAAAATTTTTGTCACATACAGACAGATAGACATTTTTTAAAAACAGTCAAATCGTGTTCAGGACCTTCTAAAACGTATAAATCTGTCGAAAACCTGAAGTCGAAAATTTTCATGTATCCAATACTTTCTTCTTGTAAAGATAGAAAAAAGTAAATAAGGTACAGAATTTTATGAAATATATTAAAATTTTCAATTGAGTAAATTTGAAGAAATACAGATATTAAATTTTTATACGGCCCCGTACAAAATGTTTCCACAGTGAGTAAAATGTGCCCCACACACTAATGAGGTCATGTACAAAATTTCAGCATTTTATCATAAAAAGTAGCAGTGATATGTTTAAACAAAGTTGGTGAGGGGTTAATCATAAATTAAAATGTAGTAAATGTTTACAGCTTGAGTGCAGATGACGTGACGCAGGTAAAATAATGTGCAGGTAAAATAAACACTGTGCACGGAATAACGATTAAAACATATTTAGTGTTAGGTCCTTATCAAATAACGACGATCATTTGACGATCATTTTCCTGTTGAACAGACTACGAGTATTATGTGGGTTTTGAATAGTGATGGGCATAACGATTATTTTGATTATTCTAATGAATCATTCGGGCATGCGCAGAAGCATATCCGTTAACCAAAGCATCCGTCAAAGCATATCCGTCAACCAAAAAAAAGTTTCTGAGAAACTTTTTTTTTTTTTTTTTTTTTTTCAAAATTTCTGATAGTAATTGAAGGAAAAAAAATTTGAAGTTTGACCGATATGCTTCTGCGCATGCCCGAAAGATTCATTCGAATAATCAAAATAATCGTTATGCCCATCACTAATTATAACATATTTAGTGTTGGGTCCTTATCAAATAACGGCGATCATTTTCTTGTTGAACAGACTACGAGTATTATGTAGTTTTTGAAACAGACCTCTTTAATTCTTGTCATTAATTCGGTCGATTAAAAAACGTTTTTTTTTTTTTTTTTTTTTTTTTTTTTGTAACGATTTACTTGAGGCATATTATTACACTGTGATTAATGAAAGTATAATAATACAAGTTACCACTTAAATGTCCGTCATGTAAATTAAAAAATAAGTGAGGAGCTTCTGAAAATTATGATATCACTCGGTACAACCATGGAAAATGATATTTGTTATTAATTTATGGAAGTTTTGACTGAATGCGATTTGTTGTTTAAAATATTAAATTATATTGCAAATTATAGGGCAGCAGTCATGACTGGCGTGTAAAAAAGTGGTAGTTCAAAAATAAGAAAAAAGTAAAAACGAGATAACATATTTTTGTATAATTTTCAACGTCATCAGCAAAGATTGCGGGCTCTATAATTTTAGATGCCAGATATGTGCTAGAAAATTTGTAAATCTTCAATTAAATTCGTATTATACAGGCTGAAACATCATTAATCTGGTAAATATCTCGTAGACGTGTAGTTAAAAAAGACAAGAATCTACCATATTACACACAGTGGCGCCAACTTATATCGGCTCAGGGGGCTCGAAAACTCACCCAATAATTTGTTCTCCTATTCTTTTTTTTTTCTAATTCGTTATTTTAATTTCAGTTTTTTAAAACACTGAAAGAAAATTTCTTTATGTTGATCTTCACAAAATTATTTTGTTTGAAAACTGTAAGGATAGCAAAAAAAAATATTTTCAGGCAATATATCTGTAAAAATAAGTCATTTCTGCATATTTTATCACTAAATATATTAAGTCAATAATAATCTGTTTTAATTCTTTGACATCCATAAACCACTCCTGCTGACTGAAATGTTTTGCTTGATGTTTAGCTTTTTAAACATAGAACTTCACTGCAAAAAATAACTGTTGATTTTACAGTATAAAACTGGCGCCCCAGCTGCCAGTATTATACCGTAAAATTAACAGTATTAAATAGTAAAATAAGCAGTAATACGCTGCCGCGCATGCAGTAATACGCTACCGTGCATGCGCGGTAGCGTATTACTGCTTGCGCGGCAGCGTATTACTGCTTATTTTACTATTTAATACTGTTAATTTTGCGGTATAATACTGGCAGCTGGGGCGCCAGTTTTATACTGTAAAATCAACAGTTATTTTTTGAAGTGTTACAGTCATGGTAGTATAGTAAATATTTAGTAAATTAGTGACTTTATTAGAAAAAACGCATGCAAATATAATTTAGTAAAATAAAAATTCTATACTTCTGTACTATACTTTATTTAAAAAAATATATATATAAAGTATAGTACAGAAATATAAAGTTGGAATTTTAATAAAATTTGCATTTCTTTCTTATAAAGACACTAATTTATATTTACTACAATAGCATTGAATGATCTATCATTTTTCCGCATCCCTCCCAAATGAAACTAGTCGTTGGGGGCCACCGTAATACTTACCCATCATGGATATGCATAATATAAAATATGAAAATAAAACATGTGTAAACTACTTATAAAATGCATCGCAATTCGAATAAAATCGTGGCTTGATGACGTCATAAACTTTAAATGCTCTATTACTGAATTGCGTAAAAGAAACATCCTTATAACTCCCAAATTGATAATCCTATTAACTAACGGTCTACTGCGTCGGATTAAGCGTCTTATTTCCAATTAAAATACATCTTTGAATTGAAATTTGAATGAAATACAGGGTCATGAAAAATCGAAGCGTGTGGAAAATAGGGTTACAAATATCTCGGCAACTCATTATCCGATCGACTTCATTCTTTATGCAAAATTTATGTTTTTTAATTGTCTTTTATATTCATTCACTCCTTAAAATAAACAATTTCGAAAATTTTTATATACCTTTTATCAGAACGAATATTTCGAGAGTCCGAAAAAAAATAGTTCCTGATAATCGAGGTTACTGAAATTCAATAAGCTTCTTCCCATTATTGCATACTAAGTACATAGTACCAAATTTCAAGTCTCTATCTCAATTTGTTCGGGAGATAGAGCGTTTACAGACAGACACACAGACAGACGGACGGCAATTTTTTTTTCTAAAAATATGTTTTCCGGAATCTCCAGTGTCAGAAACGTGCAAATCCATAAAAAAAAAAAAAAAAAAAAAAAAAAAAAAAAAAAAAAAAAAAATATTTTTAGTATATATATATATATATATTAAAAGACCACTAATGGACAAAGTACTCGGGATTTTTAATTAATTATTAGATTTCCCCCTACTAAACTTAAATTTCAATGATGATTTCACAATATGACCATGTTATTTCATAGTACTGACGTGTTGCCAAATAGAATTTATTATTTTAGCAAGAATGTTGCCAGGTATTATCCCAAAAATCATAGGAGTTGAAATTTTTAAAATGTATTAGTTAAATAAAAAATATAGATTAAGCAGGAAAGCAAAATCATGCGTCACGCGTAGTTTATGAAACATTTTCCACAACTTCCAGAATATTGTAACGAAACTTCTCCATTTAATAAGGTAAAAGGAAACACCTAAATAAACAATTTATAAAACGCATAACACAGCATAATCATCCAATTTCAGCAATTAGCACCCATACTCGGTAAGATATTCGAATTCTTTGGAGCAGCCCTGTATATGGTGTATCGATTTGAAGATACACCACAATGGTTAGCTAAAATTTAATTCAGCTAGAAAACGCATTAAAACCTATGACAATTTCTTTTGGGCAATAATCGACCATTGAAGATAGATTGAAATTTTTTGTGTAACCCAGTATATAATCTATAGATTTTTATATACACACCACATATTAAGCTGAAATTTAATTCAGCTAAGAAACGCAAAACACAACTAAGTACGAACTTCCTGCAATTACTATCTACAGACCAAAATATATACTTTCATGTAGCTTTCATTACAAAAAGCTACCTATTGCAGCCGTTCGGAGGAAAGCAATTCCAAAAAATTTTGGTATATTTTCACCGATCATGACCCCCCAGACCCCAAAACCACCCACCGTTCAAATGTTGATTTCTATATACAGGGTGGTTATAATATAAGTATCTCTATTTGGAGCTGTCTGTAGCTTGAAGAAATAACCGGAATGAAACCAAAATCGCACTTACTATTCGAGAAGGGGGAAGAAGAATGGAACAATAAAAAAAAAATAATTGCAATAATAGCCGACAGATGGCGCTTCTGAGTACGACATGTAATGTGTAATATTGTGTACCATGGAGGTGTCATAAACCTCAATGACTTTACTGCATATCACAACATGTGCGAAACTTCACTCCTGATGCATTACATTCCGCAGTTGCGCACGTCGTGCACTGCCTGGATTGTGTCCTCCAGCACAATGGCCATGGTGAACCTGAACATGATCGGCACAGCCATGCGAAAGCGTAATCACATTCACTGTGACATTTTCCAATAAATTAGGTATGCATTCCGGTTTTACGCGTTAATTCTTTGTTCTTGTATTACACATTACATTTCACACTCAATAGCGCCATCTGTCGGTGATTATTGCAATTATTTTTTATTATTGCTCCATTCTTCTTCCCCCTTCTCGAATAGTAAGTGTACCGATTTTGGTTTCATTCGGGTTATTCCTTCAAGCTATAGGCAGCTCCAAATAGAGATACTTATATTATACCCACCCGGTATATATATCTGACATATCTCATGCTCTAACTCTCTTATTTATGAACCGATTTGGATGTGACTGAGTATGTGCATACGACATACCAAGATCTCGACCGAGTTCGTTGGCCAGCTTCATCCGCCATCTTATTTCAAAATGGCGGCCAATTAAAAAATTCAAAAATGTGTACAAAAAAAAAAAAAAAAATTAATTGCAAAAATTGTTTTTATTAAGTGTTAGAACTTAATACAGTTATTCTGGAACATTTTTTTGTTTTTGCAATATCTTAAAAAATGGCTGAGATATGGCAGTTTGAAATTGTAGGGTGGCTGAGATTTTGAAACAATTTGATATTTCTTATGCTCTAACTCTCTTATTTATGAACCAATTTGGATATGACTGATCATGTGAATATAACATACCAAGGTCTCGACCGAGTTCGTTGGCCAGCTTTATACTCCATCTTGTTTCAAAATGGCGGCAAGTTATTATTTTTTTTTAATATTCGAAAAGATGTATAAAATAATATAAATTGAAAAAGTTGTTTCCGTTAAGTGTTAGATCGTAATATAAGGATTCCGGAACATTTTTTGTTTTGGTTTTATCTTTAAAAATGGCTGAGATATGGCATTTAGAAATTATAGGGTGGCTGACATTTTTAAACAATCTGATTTTTGTTATGCTGTAACTCTCATGGTGAAATTTGCATTCAAATTCAGTTTTAACATAAACCGGGATTGAATCTTCTATAATCGGGTTCCAAGCATTTTAGCTTCGGGTGTTTCAGTAAAATGAGTTGGATTTTTTAAAACATGGACTATGAAAGCAATCTTTTCCATATATCAGTCATTTTTTGGTGCGTTTGTAATTATATAAATACGTAGCACCTATAGTCGTCGCTTGGTCCGTCCGCCTGTCCGTCCGTCTGTCTGTCTGTCTGTCTGTCTGTCCGCATATAACAACGCAAAAACTACCCAACCAAATGGTTTGCAATTTAAAATATATTATCTTTGCAGAATTTTGTCGAGACATTTCAAATTTTATTAAAATCGAATCAAAACTTTAGGAGATATTAATAAAAATATTTATTAAGAAATTTGAATTTTTTTTTAAATCGGTGCTTTTTTATTATAGGAGCTTCCGAAGTTTAATCGTCAAGCGAGCGAGATACTTAGAAATTAATCTGCAGACGATATAATTCATTTCACAGAATTAAAAATCATCAAGATGTGAATATTTATATAACTAGCTGATACATATATATCTGAATATTTATATAACTAGTTAAGATATTTGTATGAACAGTGTCATAAAATATATACTTAACTAGCTGTTTAACCCGTTCTACGCACGGGATGTCATGAATTTAATTCTAAAACGTGCGTACGAACGCACCTCGTTTGTAACGTTTGACGTACAATTTCCAACTTGTTTAAGATATATCAACATTTGAACGGAGCATGATTTGCAGGTCTGGTCTGGGGGTCATGATCGGGGAAAATATACCAAAATGTTTTGGAATTGCTTTCCTCCGAACGGCTGCAATAGGTAGCTTTTTGTATTGAAAGCTACCTAATAAACGAAAGCTGGACGCTTTGTTAGATTTACCTTATTTTTACAAATGATAGCTGCAAATTGATAAAAGAAACAAACATTTGTGACAATGAGTTAAAATAGAGTGTTAACGAGCTCGAACAAACATTTGTGACAATGAGTTAAATGAGAGTGATAACGAACTCGGTGAAAATAAACTAAAACCGAAATTCCATGACCACTGTGGCTGAATTACGTACCGTTTAAGAAGCTTTTAATTTTCTTCTGAAAAAAAAAAAGGTATTTTGCTGCAATGCTTATGAAATTGGAATATAAAATTCAATCAACAAAAACAAAAGAGAAAACTGATTTATTTAATAGAATTTTTAGGTAATGTATTTGCTAATATATTCTTATGCACTGTAATACATTTTAAAAACAATAATTTTCTATTTAATAGCAGGTGTAAAACAAATATATTGCAGACATGAATCGATTTTTTTTTTCAATGTCTCTTTTCTCATTGCCAATTTTGAAATAAAATTACATCAATTATAAAACCATTAACCTGTTTAAAATGCCAAAATCAACAGATCTCAAGGGCTGCACCAGTAATTACAATAATTATGACTGTCATTTGGCAAGTTGTTCCGATTTGTACTATAATTATTTCTTATATGTTATATTCTTTCTATAATTCTTTCTATAATTGATTAATATTTTCTTGTGACAAGTTGTTTTGGTTTGAGTTTTTAACATTATACATTATCTAATTTAATATGTATGTTGATATCACCTGCAGGTATTTTATCCATGTCTTAATCTTATAATAATAAAAGTAATTTAATTCATTATTTTTGTAAAAAGTTTTTTAGGCGGTGATGGGCGGCGGGCAGGGGGGGAGGGGCAGGGGGGGGGGGGTTGTTGGCACGCCATGGTCACGTGAAAAAAGTTTTTGAAGAAAATTGGCGGATGTGAAAAGGTTCGTCCTGGTGTAGTCCCAAAATTAATTTCAAACCTTATGCAATCTTTGTATTCCCAAGAAAAGTAACTATATTTCGCGAGTTATCTCTATTTGGCGACATAAAAAAATACGTTTGTTTCACTTTGTCTTCCACCCTCCCCTCCCCCCCCCCTCCCAGATCGATAACATTGATCAAATAGATGTATTTATTTGTCTATTTTTTTTTTTTCGTTTATATAGTTCATTCTTTTTATTTTGAGATATACTGTTTTGCTAAATCTGCTGTTAACAAATATATATACACTAGTGTGCAAAACTTAAGCAACAAACACAAAATGCTAATTTCTGAACACGTGAGTGCTCTAAAAGAAATTCTATAAAGAGCAAGTGTAGAAAATAGGTACTACCCTAAATAGCACAGCCAGTCGGTGTGAAGTCTCCTTGGCATCACACATGGTTACAAGTGTCAGTCACTACGGTGAATCAAAATATGGGATCTTTTACTCGTATCATTATTACTCTCAAATGATTGTTATAAGGCGACTCCACAGAAAAGTTACTGTGACTGTTGCTTTCTGATGGGTCACTATGTGACAGTCACCTTGTGATTCTCACGTGACTGTTATTTGAAGACTCAACTTTGAAGTCATTGTGAGCATCGCATTGTGATGAGTCACCAACTAATGTTACAATGAAGTCGCACAGTGACTTTCAGGTGACCGACATTGTACTGTGAAGTCATCATTGCGCTCCTTTGTGAAAAGTAACCAAATGATTTCATTTTCTGTCATTTGGGAACTTGTCACAGAACAGCTATCATGATGACTTTACAATGGAGCGTCCAAATGACAGTCACATGAGGGTCACCAGGTGACTTCATTGTAAAGTCACCTGGTGACTCGTCAACAAGCAGCAGTAATGGTGACTTCTCAGTGGAGTGACCAAATGAGAGTATAAATGAGTCGAATGAAATATGCCACATTTCAGTTCATTGTAGTGACTGTGACACTTGTGACCATGTGTGACGTCAAGGAGACTTTGCACCTACTGGCTGTGCTGTTAGGGTAGTACCTATTTTCTATACTTTGCTCTTTATAGAATTTCCTTTTCAGTACTCACGTGTTCAAAAATTAACATTTTGTGTTTGTTACTTAAGTTTTGCACACTAGTGTATATATATATTAACTAATGAAATAATAAAACCATGAACCATGATTCAGGATTTTTTCAAATCCAATTTAATGGTGAAAGGTTGAACCATAATTCAAGGTTTTTTCTAATCCAATTTAATGGTGAAAGGTTGAACCACAATTCAGGATTTTTTCAAATCCAATTTAATGGTGGAAGGTTGAACCATGATTCAGGATTTTTTCAAATCCAATTTAATGGTGAAAGGTTGAACCATAATTCAAGGTTTTTTCTAATCCAATGTAATGGTGAAAGGTTGAACCACAATTCAAGGTTTTTTCTAATCCAATTTTATGGTGAGAAGTTGATCGATGATAGGGTTTTATCTAATCTAATGGTAAAAGGTATAACCATGATTCAGGATTTTTTTCTAATCCATTTTATGGTGAATTGTTGAACCATGATCCAGGTTTTTCTCTAAACGTATTTTATGGGGAAAGGTTATACCAGATTAAACCAGGATTTTGGTGTTTAATTTATCATTTTATGATGCAGTTAATGAACTAAGATTTAGATTCTGTGAGATTATATTGCTCTAGAGAAGCTTACTAATTTTCTTATTAACATTAAACTGAAAATTATTATTAGAGTTTTAATTTTTAATTATCGTCTTTGAAATATATTTTAGAAAGAAAATGTAAACAGCTGGTTCAAATTTAAATACACAAAATAATTGCATTTTTTTTTCACCAATGATATTATTACCATTCTGCACTTGTAAATTATAAAACATTTCTCCACACTTTTTAATTAGTTACTTATAATTACTTTAGTATTTGTTTATTCACAAACATTCATAATAAAACATAATTTTGTAAAATAATTTTCTTAGATTTAAATACATACCCTGTTTTTATTATCTTTTAATTTAAAATCTAGGAAATAAAATATAGTTTTACTCAACATTACTTACATGGAATTTCTTTAAACAATGTAAAGTTTTGCACAGAAATATATAAATAAAAGCACAAGTCTTGAGAAAAGTTTTTTCCATATTGCACTTGTACATCTTTTATAATCTGCAAATAGACTTGAAATATTTTTCTAAAATTGTTGTGAATTTTTTCTATTTCTATAGATGCTAAAAATTTGATATCATAGTTGTAGAATTGTTACTTTCTTTTCATAAGATTAAAAAAAAAAGTAATATTTTAATAATAGAGCCGTACAGAGTACTTGGTACTCAGCCAATATCGAGTAGTTAAGAATTTCAGTTTTTAAGCATATTTGTCGACAAATGAATTTATAACTGATCTGTAAAAAGTTATTTGAATATATGTATAATATATGCAATAATTCGTAAAAACTATTTACTTGGTACTTATAAAAGACATTTTTAAATCTGTAAGAAAGTACTATGATTTTGGATAAAAAAGCAGTGTGTAGAAACAGAAAATACAATAAATGCAATAAAAAAAAAAAAAAAAAACTTTGTTATATTGTAGATTACAGTGCAAAAACACTTATATTGTTCTACATTTTCAGGAGATGCATTCCTTTTATTATTGTAAATTTGACCTGCTTCAGAAAAAAAAAATGTATTCGCTGTGATAATCTTGGTCGCTCAGCGATTCATCTTCGGGGGTTACTATAACACAAAAGTACCTAATTTTTTAATTAAAAGAAAATAAGGTACTTGTTACAACATGCAAAAACCAGCTTTGATACAGATTTCACTTATCAAATGAGTAATGTTGGGTTCAAGAATCAGTTTTAATTTTTTTTTTTAATTTAAGAAAATTGTCTTTAAAAGGGGCACAATAAATGAAATTTCAAAAAATATGATTATATGATCAAGATGCATGTTTATGAACATATATATAGATACACACACACAGAAGTGTTAACCCTAAGCACACTTTATTTTCACATCAGTGATTCTTTCTTGCACACAATTACTCAGTACTCCACTACTTAATAATTAGTAAAAAATATTACTATAAATAAAGGTGCAATGGTTACACATATGGAAATTTATATTATCACTATTTTAGGTTTTATACTTTTAATAGAATTTTTAAAACTTTTGGACAGTAAAATTCACATGTACTGCCCAAAACCTGAATTCTGAAAAATTATTATTACTTAATTTATTTAAAAATTAGCATTAAATAAAAACTTAATTTTTCAGCTATTGCTGGTTTATTTTCCTAGAAATCCATGTAATATACATATAGATATATCATTTATCTTACCAAGTTATATTACATTTCAGCCTATAGTTCTGTGTCGTCAATGGCAGCTCTACAATAGCTAAAAGGAAAAATGGTCATAGACACAATAAAATAGCAAAATAATTCAGTTGGGTTGCGGTAAGCCGCTCCGTTTATTGAAAATTACAAATTATATATTTATTAAAAATATATATAAAAATTCAGATTAATTAACCAAAGTAATTACAGTACAGTTTTTCCTAGACAGTTTCAGGAGAATGCAGCATTCTGTCTACCAAAAAGTCTGATAAAATGGTGTTCAAACAGTCGGGTAAAATGGTCGTCAAACAGTTGGGTAAAATGGTCATCGAAAAGTCGAGTAAAATGGTCGTCAAAAAGTAAGGTAAAATGGTCATCCAACAGTCGGGTTAAATGGAATAGATCCCAGCATCTGGTTAATTTCTCCACCTGTTTTAATAATAAAAGGAAGAAATTATTAAGATATAAAATTGTTATTTTTTCAGAAAACATAATTTTACTTAAATAAGTGGAACAATGAGGAATTTTCACGTTTTCTGATTTTACTTTATACAATAGAAAATATCCCTGACGGTTCGGCCTACAGGCACAGGTAGATTTTGAAGACACAGACCGTGGGGTGCCTGTTTGTTAAGAATTGCGAAAGAAATAACCTTTTGCCATAATGAAGCAGTTGGGACCGTCCACTTCGAAATCTAACTTGTTTGCAAGCGGAGGTGGCAGGGATTTTTCTTTTCTATAAAGGTTGGTCCTATAAAAAACTTGCCAATATAAAAGTTTTAGATAATATTAAGATGATTTATAATAAATTTAAGCGGATTTGATATCTTGTGAATTGACGAAGTTATGAGTTTTTTCTTACAAAACCTCCCCCCCCCTTGGGGCCATTTTTAATTATATCACAAATCTGTTATGCATAAATTATCGGCCCTTTTCCTAGAAGTAATAACTTTAAACGGATTCTATATGTATCATAATTAAGACGTTATGGGTTTTTTCTGTTTTCACAACCCCCCCCCCCCCCTTATTCGAATTTGCCCATTAACGAACTTGACCGAGATTTTATGCCCCTGGATTTTATGTATCAGTTTGGAAGAGATTTGTGCAGAATTATGGGGAGGAGAGTTGGGTTCTGGGAGTCATAATTGGCATAGATCTGCAAAAATTTTTCAAAAATTCCAACTTGAGGGAAAATGTAATAGGTAGTATTTCTAGGTCCCCAACCTAGCTTTAACTCAAGGTGGGTGTTTTATTTATTTGAAAACCGAACAAAAAACTAAATAACCTCTTTAAGTTTTCCTAAAATCAAAAATAGTTTTTTTTTTTTTTTTTTTTTTTTTGTCGCATTTTTGGGCAAAGATGTATATTATCATGATACCATTTTAATTTGTAAGCACAAAGTCAATAAAATCACCATTTTGAGACAAATTATGAGTTTCATAAGTATCGCCCAAGAACGGAGATGCAATCTGGTATAAAATGAAATCGTTATCGTCCAATGATGAAACCAATAATAAATCAAAACATTCAAGAATTGTTTATGAAGCAAAATTAATTCAATAACAAATCTTAATGAAAATATACATTTTACACACTACTATAACTTTAAACTGAGTTTGATGTTTCAATTAAGAAATGAAAACATTCAGTAAAGTGTAAAATATATGTTTTCATAGGGATTTCTTATGAAACTGATAGTATATGGGGAAGTGGCAAAAAAGATTAACGAGAAAAAAAAAAACTAAATAACCTTTTTTATTTCTCCTGAAGTCAAAAATAGTTTTTTTTTTTAGCTTGGATAACTATTATCAGGTATTTTTTCAGTTTGGTTTATTCAGTCGATGAACATGTGTTCATGATTGAATCTTTTGGATGCTGTTTGTATCGTACAGAAAATCATTTACATTCTGCTGTATTTTAACTAATTCATATGGCCACTTACACACTGGCTCTGTAAATTATTTTGGAAATTAGCACATGATGTAAGCAAAAATCAATAAACAACAACAAAAACGTGGCAATCATTTTCAAACTGTTTTATATAATCAAAACTTTTCAATATTTTACTGCCGAATGTAACTATTAAAACATTCAGCTTTTCAAAGTAAAAATAAACCCCTTCAAAAAAAAAAAAAAAAAAAAAAAAAAAAAATCCTAATAAAATCTCGACCATTACTTTTAGGTTTAAAAAATTTTAATTTGCAATATACATACGACATAAAAAGAAGAAAAAAATACACAAGAATGTATATCTCTAATTTTGTGTTCACGAAAGCGAGAGAAATGATTTTCTATGCTATACAAACAGCATCCAAGGAACTCAATCATGATTATGTTTCTATGTTCATCAACTAAATAAAACAAAATAAATAAAGATAAAATGAAAAAATATCTGATAATGTAATCTAAGCTTCTTGCCTGAACGATCGATTGCTTCGTAAACAGTCCCAAATACGTCTGTAGACAGGAAATAGCCCTCACCTCATTGGTGGAAGATTTTTTGATGCATGCGTGTTGGGTCGAATTTCGATGGAAAATATTTGACAGAATTACCAAACTGCTTTAAATATATGGATACCTTTTTGGTTAGCCGGGCGCCAGGGATATATGTACATATACAAATACATGAGCAGGGAAGACCGAGCTATGCTCGTTAAAAATTAGCTTCAAGTTCAGTTAGCTTCAAGTTAAAAATTCAAAACGTTTTCAACCGAACTACTGTGTCATCATCAGTGAAAAACTAATATGATAATTATTATTCCACTGATGATGACTGAGTAGTTCGGTTGAAAACGTTTTGAATTTTTAAAAGGACTTTAATGATGTGCTTTTAAATGTTTTATATATGTTTTTACGCATCTTCAAGCAATATATTTACATTTAGTTGTATCTTTATGAATTTTAGTAATAAAAACAAAGTTTGGAACTTTTCAAAAGTTACTGAAATATGTTGAAATAGTCGATATGCAATAAATGCATCCGAGTGAAAAAAGCGTTTTTAATAGATCCATTTTAAACTATTTAATGCATGTGAAACAGTATCTGGATATTTATCAAGCTCTTTTTTTATTCACAAAACGTAATAGTTGCAAGCTTCTACAAATTGCCGTGTCATAAATAATTCCCTTAAATTCTCATAAATAATTCCCTTTTTGATCATGGGCGTAGCCAACTATGGGCGAGAGGGGCCGTCCCCGCCCGGAAAATTCCCAAAATTCCTTTAAAAAGCCCTTTTTTCTCAAATTTAGGGGGGGGGGGGAACCTTCTCACCCTTGGTTGGCTATGCCCATGATGAAAATTACTAGACATTTATAACTTATTACTAGATAGAATGCCAATTTTCTTATTTTAGACATATAATTTAAAAAAAAAGGGGGGGGGGGGCAAAGGAAATTTTTGCCATTTTTACGAAACTTTGACTGCCCCTGAGGCGGTAATAGAAATGATTTTACCAAAATGAAATTTTTCTGGGATATTACTAACATCTTGATGTAGCTGTTGTGTTCTATTAGAAATTGTATTGATATAGGACATATATATATTTTTTTTGTTATATATTTAAAATTTTCAAATAATGTCAATTTTCAAAATGTTCCATGCGCCTTCCTAATTTTCCAAGTTCTTCAAAATTTGTTATGTATTTACCTTATGGTACACCAAATGGATATTAGATAAATAAATGGTATTTTAGAACTCATAGACTAAATTCTTGATTGAAAGAATAATTAACAGTGTTTTTGCATGATAAAAATTAGTTTTTATGCATATTATTATTTTTATTAATTTTTATTTTCTATTATGTTTGCGATTTCAACTAAGTAGGTCTGAAAGGTATCTCATGAATAAAAATTACCATATTATATGTGAAAGAAGTACGCATGGAGCATTTTTGCTTTTTGATCAACCAAAGCGCAGCGTTACTGCGAAAGTATCTCGCAAAACGATGGATATTATTTTAGTAAAAATGTAGGTTTTTACATATTTATTGTTAAAATTTTATTGTATGCATATATGTATATATATTATAAGTAATATTCATTTATTTTATGGTATTTAATGTTCATTAATATTGAAATACTAATGTTTCTAACTTAAAAGTTGATTTTTTCAAAATGAAAATTTTCGAATAACGTCAATTTTCAAAATGTTCCATGAGCCTTCCTAATTTTCCGAGTTCTTCAAAATTTGTTATGTATTTACCTTATGGTACATAAAATGGATATTAGATAAATAAATGGTACTTTAGAACTCATAGGCTGTAAATTCTTTATTGAAAGAGTAATTAACAGCATTTTTGCATGCTAAAAATTGGTTTTTACACTTATTATTTTTATTAATTATATTTTCTATTCATGTTTACGATTCCAACTAAGTTTTAATCTTAGATATGAAAGGTATCTCTTAAATAAAAATCACTGTATTATATGTAAAAGAACTGCGCATAGAGCATTTTCGATTAATTAATTATTTCAATAATTAATAATTACCAAAATAATTAATATTTTACCTTAAAATTTTAGTTATTTTTACGTAACTACATTTGCAATCACATATTTAATTTTCAAGCAAATCGGTTAAAAAAAGAAAAAAAAAATTAAGTCCACCTTCGCCTTAAATGATTTAAAATATACATTTATACATACATATATGCGGATTTACTTTGCTGCATTTTTACAAAAACCAAAATCTACATTCCACAATTTTTAATTTTTATGAAATAAACAAAAATATCAAAATGCTCCTTCCAATAGAATTGGAAGTTTCTGATGCTTCAATGTATCTAATACTTTACATTCGAAATAAAGCTATTATATGAATGTAAAGAAATCTTACAATAATAATAATAAAGACAAACTGTCACATTCACATTCGCCAAACCACACAGCAGAAGTTATCGGGACTGGCTTGGCGAATGGTTACAGAGAAGTAAAGCATCCCCTGATTTTTTTTAAAGCTTAAGCTATTTTCAACATTCAGTCTCAACTTCATTTCTTTTTGAAAAATTCATGGTTTAAAAACTTCACAACCATTTTTTAAATAAATTTAGCTACTTAAAATGCCTAAAACATGCTTTAGTGCAAGAAATAAAATTACCACACATATATCAGGATTTTGTGATAATATATAGCTTTAGTAACAAAAATCAAAGTATATATATTTCACTATTTTTAGTTTTTATGAAATCGTAAGTTTTTAAAACATAAAATTGTTCCTTGAAATAGAGTTGGAGGTTTCTATTGCTTACTTACAAAATGAGGCTTTTGATAAATGTAAAGTTATCTTATAATTTAAACAACTTTTTTTTTCGACTTTAATTTACTTTTGAAAAATGAATAGTTCAGAAAATCATACAAAACTTTTTTTTTATTTATTTAATTTATCTGAATGAAATGTTTTAATCATGCTTAAGCAATATAAAAAATTCAGTTATGCGGATTTATATCAAGATCTCGCGATAGTAAGAATATGACTTGTGTAGGCATCTCATTAATGAAGTAAACATGTCAACAAAAACAAATAATTAAAATCGAAAACTAATTTCGTTTGTTAGAAATGAACTATGTTATTATATTTAAGTTATTACATCTATAGTAATAGCTTTGAAATAGCCATTTGTTTCCGATACATCGCTAAATATTTGAAGCGGAAACAACATTTTTAGGCTTACGCAAGATACTACTACCCATAATTTTTTCAAGTTTAAATACAAATTTTATATTTGAGAGAAACATTAATGCATTAGAATGCGTATAACAGAAAAATAAAAAATAATCACTTGTACACTTACCTTGATTATTTCCGGGATTGCAAGAAGAAGAAATATAGATGATACTTCGCGAGCGGGATCTCTGGTGTGTTTACGACGCCATTAAAAACTCTACGCCTGCTCTGTACTGTTGCCACATGAAAATAACAAACGTTGGTTGAACCGACATCGTCGTTCAACTTGCGTTTCTCTTTTCCATGGCATTTTATTATAACTATTATAATGGTTCAATCGTTCGAAGTTCTTTGCTTGAACGAATATTTTGGTGAATGGTTGAACCTGTATTTTTAACAGTGTACACAGTTTTCTACATAACCATATAAATTAGAATTACCGTATATACTCGAGTATAAGTCGAAGAATTTTAGACAAAATTTGGAAGCTGAAAATGGGGGGGGGGGGGGTCGACTTATACACGAGTAGGTAAAAAAAAAATAAAAAAAAAATAGCGGAGTGTACCAGAGTCATATTTTTTTTCGCAGATAATTGGTGAATGGGCAAGTCTTTTAATTAATCACATATGGGTCTAGGTTGGAGAGACAGATAAAAGAGGAGAATGGTGATTGATAAAAAAAATCTCAACAATAATGTCTCTGTAATTGTTCTGCACTCATTTTCTCTTAGGATAGAATTCCCTTTAATACAGGGGCATCCCTTTCAACATTTTAATCCCCTTTTTTAAAAAGAGTTCAACTTGACTATATTTTAGCAGTTTAAGAAGTTGTTTACCCTTGTAAATAAGGCTTGAATAGATTAAGCAAAAAAAAAAAAAAAAAAAAAAAAGGAATCATTAAATTGATGTGAATAGCTTTCAAAATAGTTTAAGATTCTTCAGTTTTACATAATTATACAGTTTTAAAATGTTGAATTAAAAAAAAAAAAAAGAGGTCTGATTAGAAACGTAAAAAGTTTACTAATTTAATGAAAAAAAAATTTTTTTTTCATCCTCGATTACAAATCACTTTTCAACATACTACCAGAAATGTGGTTCGACTTATACACGAAAATTCAATTTTTTCCAAAATTTTGCGTAAGAATTGGGGGGGTCGACTTATACACGAGTATATACGGCACGTAGAATTTACATATGCATATACTAATGAAATTTATGCATATGAAATTTATGCATATTTACCTCAATTATTCTTGCTT
The DNA here is from genome assembly GCA_963931845.1 of Maratus michaelseni. NCBI lineage: Eukaryota > Metazoa > Arthropoda > Arachnida > Araneae > Salticidae > Maratus > Maratus michaelseni. The sequence goes on from OZ007591.1 coordinate 25,304,803, forward strand.
TACGTCAAAATTCTTTGATTAAAAAAAAAAAAATACATTTTTAAAAATGCTTTGGTATGCAAATTACTTTTAAATATATACTTTTTTCCCTTGTTCTAATTTTGTAGCATCTATTTAGCTGCTTTAGACAGATTAACTTTGAAAAAAAGAAAGATGTCTTTCCCGGTACATTGTATATACGAAGGAAAGTTCTGTTTGTTTTTGACGAGCAATAATTTCAAATTTAATTTTTAAATATATAGACTACAATTTATTTATATATAAATGATAAATAGGAGATGAATATCTTAAAAATAAAATAAAATCGTTGCAAGTTGATTTCAATTACAACACGTGAACGATAACTTGTAGGTGCTGTCCTGTTTGGAATTCGTTCCAGGAATGATCAGGATTGAGCCTAAGGTGTGTGTGTGTGTGTGCGTAGGGGGAGGGGGGGGGTGTCACAACCCTCACTCAAGCTTCAATCGGCAAATTTATCATTGATAGATCCACAAATTAACCTGGGAAAATTTTGCAAACTGTTGACCAAAAAATTATAGATTATCGAGTCGAAAACATTTAGATTTGAGAAATTGATGTATTCGGTATATTCTTTATCAGGAGCACTATAAGAAAGATTTTTATTCGGTAATGCCGAGTTCTTTAGAGTAGTTAGTTATATGGTCATGTATAGGTGTAGCATAATTTAATTAAAGCTGTATTCGGTAGATTATGTTTTTTTTTTAACTCAAATTATCTACGCGAAGGATAAAGGACAAATGGGAGGTATTAGTTGCATAAGAGGTCTTTCTAAAGGAGAGAGGGGGGTGGGGGTTGTAACATGGACCTTATTTACGCTACATACTAAAGAAACGATCGAATATCAGCTCGACTGCGTGAGATTGGCAGGTTGCAGATTTAGATATTGAAAAACTTGAGAAACTAATAAAATTGGTCGACTCCAATAAGTTAGATTTCGATAATGGGCAGTACCGTAAACTGTCAGATAAGTAAAATTTAGAGAAATCACAAAATATTAAAGAATATTTAAAAATGTAAAATTGACAAAATACCGATTCATTCGTATGCATTTTATGAGAATTTACAAATTAGTGACTCGTAAAACATTTATTAAGATATAATTAGACAGAACAACGTCGCCTTTCACCTTATTAAACAGTGAAGTTTTATTATAGTATTCTGAATGTGTTGGAAAATGGTTCATAATCTATGCTTGACGCATAATTTTTCGTTCTTTTTTTTTTTCTTTTTTTTTTTTTTTTTTTTTTTATACACCACTAGAATTCATGTATGCTTTTCAAAGGAATAATGAAAAAAAAAAATTACAAATAGATGCAAATGAAAGATCATTTTTTTACGCTCTTTTATTATTTAATTGAACTTGGTTTATGTATATCTAAAGATGGAATTTTGTGAGCTATTTTCAACTCACTTTCTGATATGCTAGAAGTATACAAATATGAATAAAAGGGTGTGTTTTCGATGATAATACAACATTTCAATATTTTAAAACTTAATCATAAATTAATAACTTAATGTTAAGGTATTTTTCCGTTATCTCGCAACAGGTGATACATCGCCAAATATTCTTTAGGTTTACAATTGTATACGAATTACAGCAATAATGGATTTAATGATGCGCCAAACCACGTTCGCCAAAAAAGGTCAATTGGTTGTGAAGCCGCCGCAACGATGCAATATTTAAACACTAAGAAATAGAAAAATAAATAAAAGTAAAATATAAAGAGAATAATAATAAAGCAAACTTTTATTAATTAACAGTTTAAAAGTAATTAAATTGTGATTATACGTTGAGAATATAATTTGCAAATCTCGAATAGATAGTTTAAATGATGCTTTTTTTTCTTTCCTGTTGCTATATCTTACAGAACAAAAATTATATATTTTCTAATAAATTCTCTATCAATTAATTCTCTATCAATTTTTTGACCCCCTACTATAGTTTCTTTAAAAATCGAATCACTAGCTTTTTTTTTCTAATAATTTCTTAGGACTTCCAGCTACTACACGAACAACAACAACAAAAAAATTCTCGGACAATATCCGGGCCCCCTGGGCCCCTTTAAGTTTTGTTCCCTAAATTGTTAATAACTTTCCCCCTTTTTATCCGATCACCTTCGTTTTTGGGGCCCCTTTCTCCATCTAGTTATTCCCTCATTTCTACAATTCAATTAAGACCCTGCTTCCTGGGGCCCGATTCAGAGACCTTGAAATTTTTGTGTCCTAAATTGTTAATAATTTGCCCCTTTTAATCCGATGTCCTTTGTTTTGGGAGCTTTTCTCTATTTAGTCATTCCCCCATTTCTACATTCCAGTTAGGAGTTAGCACCCTTGAATTTTTTGTGCGCCATGCATTTTTTACCCCCCCCCCCCCCCCACTAATTGTGCCACAGTCTCACAATGCGTAACTTTAAAGTTGAGTCTTGGACTCCTCTCCCCGGGCCATCACCCTCACATTTTTATTGGGACTCTAGGGCTCTTTTTTAAGCTTTTCTTTAAAATTTTAATCTAATGATTAATTTATGCCCCATGCTTAATTTCGACTAATTGAAGATCTAAAGCGCAAAGTACTAGGACCTTTTAAGATGTTTTTCTCTTACGGCCCTGCCCAAAACTATCAGTTGACCCTTATTGAGCCCCCTTCATTTTATGTAGCTCCCTTAAAAATCGTCCGCTTCACTAGCTTTTTTTTTTTTTTTTTTTTTTTTTTTTTTCCCTAACAACTTCTTAAGACTTCCAGCTACTAATTGAATGGAAAAAAAAAGAAAAAAGAAAAAAGAAATCTTGAACCTCAGTTATCACCGATTTTTAATATTTATCTCCTTCCTAGGCCCCTTGGTGCAGCCTCTTTTTAAAAAAAATCTTAGAAACTTGAGTTCTGTTTAAGGTTATTATCATCATGGGCCCGGGCAATGCCGGGCGGGTCAGCTAGTTTTTTTAACAAATTCTCTTATCAATTGACAGTTTAATAGTTATTAAATTATGACTATACCTTGAGAAAACAATTTACAAATCTCGAATAGGTTTAATGATGCTGATTTCTTTACTGTTGCTATATCTTAAAAAATAATAAAAATAATATATTTTTTTAATAAATTCTCTAGCTGCATTTTCTACTAAGCTTGAAAACAAGCGGTGAATTTTCCATAACCGCGTTCGCTCGGGGCCTCCGAGATCACGCTCTGTGTTTTCTCAACCGGGCCCTGCTACAAGTGACGTCACAACCTGCTGACGTCATAAGAGTGATCTAGAACTCCTATAATAGAGGCTGACGCATCCTCGCAGATTTGGTACCCGAATAGCAGCCCAGTCGAAAAACCAAGCTAATCAGAACCGGTTCAGCCAATCAGAACCGAGTCTTAGGCAACCCCAACTCCGGCTGCGGTAGATTGATTCTGAGCTGCGTACCAATAATGAGAAACAAATTGGATATGCGTCAGCTCTTATAATAGGAGTCTTAGAGTGATCCATACTACTTGAAATTTTCCATGTACTTTGTTCGTTTGTACGGATTGTTTACGATAGTATTTTGATATTATTTATTGTTTTATTTAGTAATTAATAATATTTTTCAGTGTATTTAGATTATAACGCTATCAATAATTATTGATTATAATTATTAAAGAAAGTGTAGATTATATCTATAAAATATAATGAGAAGAAAATGTTGCACTCCTAGTTTCAAATCTAAGTCTTCAAATTCCCAACTTATAATGAAAAGAAGAAATTTTAGCTACGAAAATTACATTGTGATAATTTTACTCATATTTCAACAGCAGTATGTCTGCATTAAACCAATCGAAATACGTTTTATAATTCGTGAAGTTAAAATTAATATGATGGTACTGAACTTGTTGTGCGGAGAAAAAAATTAACCCTAACAACGAATGTGTATTCTACTGTAATGAACATATTCCGGCATATTTGAATTAATGTGTACTTCCAAAACGAAAAGATATAAATGATCTTTGGGGAAAAAAAAATAAAATAAGCAGGTGATAAACAGTTTAAAAAATGGTGCAACGATAACAACAGACCTTTTGAAGATTTTTAAATATACGGTAATAAATTGAATAAAATCTGGATGCACTTAGAAGTGAGTGTGCTTTGTTTATAAAATTAAAAGTAACTGATTTCCCCAAATTACTAGTTCCATTTAAAATTTTAACTATAAAAGTACAAATATATTATGAAAATTAATCTGTTGATAAGTTCCTTTGAGTGGTTCTTATGTTCTGGACACAAGCACAGAGTAAGGAGATTTAAACAGAGAATCAACTCTCATACACTGCAATGGTAACTTCTTTAACATGGGATTACACATAGACAGTGGCGATAGCTGCGGATGACGCAGAAACTACGGCCATAACAGAAGCGGGGTTTCTAATAACGGCTATATATCGCTTTCTTGGCGACAAATGAGGGAAGAGGAAAAAAAAAAGGCGACTGCTTGTTGTTGCTTGTTTTTTTTTTTTAATTAAATTCCTACTATTAGCTCACACTCTCTATATATATATCTTGTTGGAATTTTCAATCGTTAATAAAATATTTTCTATTCATCCATTCAAGTTCAAATATTTTTTTTTAACTTGTACTGGATGACAATTGATGTTAATACAGTTTTTTCAAATATTAATTAATTCATTAAATTTAATTAATTAATTTTAATTTTTATATGGGAGAAAACAATGTCTCCCGTTGTTTTCATAAATGAAATGAAAGATTTATCTCAAATGAGTGATGCCAACAAAAAATAAAATACCGCAACGATGATTATAAAATAATGTTCAATAAAGATAACGTGGGACATTCATGCTGCACGGGTTTATTTTATATATTTATGATTAAAAAGTAGGAAGTGACTTAATTTTTTTTTCATATTACTTGTTTAAATCTCATTTTTGATATCATTTAACATCGTACAATCCACAATCATTATTTTTTCAATTGCATGCATATTTATAAGCATATAAAATTCTTTGAATGTTCCAGAAATTAGAATCATTAAATTAAACACGGTGTTATGCAATGATAGTGTATGAATTGCTTATTCTTTTAATTTTTTAAATAAACAGGTATTCATCAGCAACGAATAAATTAAAGTGGAAAGTAAAAATAAACGCTTTTAAAAAACATTTTCAAATATTTTAAGCAATTAATTTTTAAATTCTATTAAATTTATCGGCAAAATTTTAAAACTATTGGTAATCTAAATCCATTATGCAAATGTTCCATTTTCATTTCAGATAAAAATGAAATTTGAAAAATCGTCTGCATCCCCATAGGAAAGCATTGTGGCCTAAAAAAAATGTTTTATATTTTCCGAACGAATGAACCAAATTTAACCAAAAACTATACAGCTAATTCCGGATACCTCGCCAATATACCTACTAAAAATCAACCTAATCGGATCATTTTTACGGAAAACAGACAGGCGGAAACCAAAAACTTTTTGAGTCTCTACACTGAGCCTTAACATGACGTTTCGGCAAAAATTTGTCAACACTGAACATATATAAAATATTTCAAACATTACGGAACTTGAAAAACAAGAACAAAAGTAACACATGAAAATAAATCATAACTTACATTTTGAAGAATTATGATGACCTATTTGATCTTCAAAGAGTAATTTTAATAATAAATATTAATCAAGATTCAAAAATGCAATAGCGAACGCCGAAAATTTGCACTTGTGCAAGATAACAGCAAAAGACGCCAAGCAGAATAGGGTTACAATTAAACGGAAATCACGAAGATAAAAATCGCCAAAGCGATGATTTAGTTTTTATGTCATCCGCTGCAGTCGCTCTTTTCAGGCGAAGTTTAGGGATCCTACATTAGAGAGAGATTGGACATTGACGGAAAGTCCGCCATATTAGTTACAAAGCAGGTGGAACGCCGTAGAACGCAATGCATTTTCATCCGCGTCCAACACTTTTTATTCTATTAAAATCACCAGAAATTCATTTCATATGCCTTCACAGAGTCATTCAGAACATAAACATAAGCACAATTCCGTTTTAATAAATAAGAATTCTCAGAAAATGCTTTTTCTTTTATTCGGCTGAATTGCAGGGTTAACATTTCGGGACTTTACATTATGCTTAAAATACTCGAATTTTATTATAAACAAATATTCAAGTTTTTGGGGGTTTTTTTCACCTAAAATAAACATTTTAATTTATGCATAACACAAGAAATGCTACATAATGTAATTTTTTGTAGCGTGGGTATTTATTTTTTACTTTTCTCTGTTTAAATGGTCATGACTCATGATATAGATTAGTTAGGTTACTTTTTTAAGTAAATAAATAAAATTTCTTAGAGGGAACTCTTCTAATTTTATAAGGTTAAAAATATATCATTTAATAGCAATAAGAAATTTAAAAAAAAAAATACTGAAATATTCAGAAAAGTATAAATTTTTTAAACTTATTCCTAATATACCTTCTTTATTAATGTATTTACATTAATAAATTTAGATAGTTTTAAAGAAACTAATTGGTTTTATGAAATTAAAAAGCTTCAATTTTCTAGAATAATACACTTTATAATACTAAGTATATCTAAATATGCAAAAAAAAAAAAAAAAAAACATTCCGAGAAACTGAATAAAAAAATTTACACACATATGCTTAGTAATGTTTATTTATATAGAAGTTTATATATTGTGAATTTACATATTTTTGCAATTGTCAGAGTCAGCGCTTTTATACATAGATTTTTTTTATGCGGAAAATTTAAATGCTTACGTCTTGTGCTCTCAAATTCCGCGGATATGTAAAAAAGAAATTATTAAAAAATGAACAGTTGCGCATAATTTCGGAGGCGGAGAGTGCTTTCGATTGGATATGAAGAGAAGCGATTAACAATTATATTGTATGGAAATCAAAAAAAGATATATACACGAGCAACAGGAGTGTTAGCCAGATTTTTTAGTAGTTTTGGTGTTGGTATAAAAATTTTGAGTAGTGAATTAGGTGTTAGCAACCGGATTACTTTCCCGATGTCTTTAAAGAGAGAAGGTAAGGAATATTATCTATTCCACTCTGAGGCATTCATTACATAATTTTTATTAATGTTTAACGTGATTATAGGCATTAAAATAATATATTTGATACCAATAACTCTTCTCATATTAATAATTATTAAATGTATAAGACAATTATATACTAAATAAAATCTTATTTTATTATTAATTGGTATTTATTTAGTTTGACTTTTATTTCCTTTATAAATTAAAAATAAATTATGGGACAATCTCCATTCCATTTATAAGATTTACGGCCAGTTAAATATCTATGAAATCAATAACTTAATAAATTTAAAATGGAATTTATACTTTAAATAAAATAAGGAAAGATGGAATAGAGTGTCCCAACAATGGTTTCCGTGACAATTTTTACCTTTTCAGGTAAGAATATAAATAAAATAGTCTACACGACTCTCTCATTTTGGTATCAAATTAAAATAGAGAATGTTAAAAATGTTATTTTGTGTGGATTTTATACCACGATAATTATTACAAATATTTCTATAATGAATTAAAATTCATTGTAACATTCACAATTACCAAAATTTCTATATTGTTGTTTTATTTTCGTATTTCTATCAAATATATATATATATATATATATATATATATATATATTCTTTGAAATTATTTTATTTTCTTATTTCCAGTGGAAATTTTGCCATCATCATTCGTTTATTTTTTTTTATATAAACTTATTTAATCTTAATACAATAAAAATATTTTTTTTTATTCAAAATAAATTAGTTAATTAAAAGAATTCTCATAAATAATAATAATAATACTTTATACTATGTGTTATTCTATACAAAAACTTCCTTAGTAGATAATATTTGACAGTTCTACATCAGCGCAGTTCGCGCAGTCGACCTCTGTGCTCTGTGAAGGTCAGCGGAAGTGGCAGGTGTGGACACCGGATGTAGCAGGTGGGGATAACAGGCATGTTGAGACAGGAAGTGAACAGGAAGTGTAGATAGGAAGTTTAGCCGGAAATGTGACAGGAAGTGAATGCGATAAGGGAGAGAGGGGGAGGGCTTATTTTTGTGTGGGGCTTAATTTATTTTGTTGGTTTTAATCCTTCTAGTCGAGTGGAGTTGAGTTGTAGGAATCCTGCTATCAGAATGAATTTAGTTTGAAAGTAATATTAGTAAAATGTTCGATTTTTTTTTTTTTTTTTTTTTTTTTTTTTGTTTCACCTGAAATAAAAATTTTATTTGCTAACTAACACCTAATATAAAAATGGAAATCTTTCTGACTTTGTTTTACTTTATAAAAGTTTAACGTGAAATTTATTTTTAGACTGGAAACGCGACAGGAAATAAGATCGGAAACGGGATTAGACATGCTTTTTCCAAAAAGGGTTTTCAGGAAGCAGTAAACATGTTTTAGGAACATGTTTGGGAGCTTGTTGGAACAGGACAGGTGGTTTGTGAGACCGGAAGTAATTAAGATGAGAGAGATAAAGAAGGTGCATGATTAGACATATAGATTTTGTTCTTTGTAGAGGGTGAAATTTTGTTTTATTTTTTATTTAAAGTGTTTTCATTTTTTTTTAATTTAATTTATTTAAAGCGTTTCAAATTATGTTTTATATTTTTTTTTTGTAGTGTTTTACGTATTATTTTAATTTTTAGTGACATTAGAACCTGCAATTTCTGTATCACACATGTCTTATCTTAGGTCACCAAGGATGTGTGTGTGTTGTTATCTCTTTAAATGCGAGAGATGGTTACTTCAGACCTGCGTTGAGATATCTTTATCATAGTTTTAATGAACTGCAGGAAATTGTCTTTAGCTATTGAGTAATTCGCGAGTTTTGGTTTAATATGAATGCTATTACATCTGTTTGTTTAATTTACAAGCACATTTCTCTTACAACACTCTGTCAACAAATCACTTCAATATTCGAAATAATAATTTAGAGGGAAAATTTTTACTTTCTATACGAAATTTTATTTATAGAGATTGACGAAGATAGTATGCCTAATTCTTTCTTGTACATTTCTTGTACAACATTATATTCGAAATAGAGTTTTGTTACCAAAAATAACGTGTTTATACATTTTAAAAACGAAAGCAAAGTGATTTTCAAAAATGTAAATATAAGCTATACACCCACGCATTTTTGTTATTGAATTAAATTACAAGGTTTAATATTGTATTCAGCGTAATATTTTCTTATAAAAGCCGTTTCACAAACTTGTATACTAAAAGTAATGTGTCATTTTTAGGGGAAAAAATTAATTCAAGTCATTGAGACTAATCCTTTATGGGGGAAAAATTTGTCATACTTCTTTGTGTTACATTACATCTTCCGTTTTTTAAGTTTACAAATTTGTGGACTAACTTAAATAATCGTTTTTAGGATACTTAAACAATATATATATACTTTTTAATTATATAATTTTTTTAATTGACTTGTAATATAGCTTTTTTTTCTTAAAAGGGTACTGTAGAATAACTTATGTCACAAATACTACATCCTTCTTTAGTTAAATATGTTTCACTTAAGACATGACAAAGTGTCTTAGAAACATTTCATTTTGGAGTTAAGTGATTAAAGAAGAAAAATATTATTTATATAAACACAACACATAAGACCAGTGACTGAGAGGTTCTGGTTTTAAAGCTACTAGACGTTTGGGTTTAAACTTCTCTGGCGCTCGTCGACCTAACCGTTCGGAGTTTTCTTCGAACCTTGTCAATACGAGTTAGGAGCCCTTAGAATGACCCCTAGAGTGACCTATATCCCAAGCGTAGATAATCGGTTTTAACAAATAACCAACCATCCACAACACATAAGACATTTTAGATCATTACATAAGACATTTTAGATTATTACATTTAGTTAAGAAGTGATTTGACGTGCAAAATATTATTTATAAAATCATACAATAAGAGAATTTTAAAGATTTTTTCCTTTTAAATGAACAATTTTTAGTGACTATTTAACTTATTAAAGAGAGCGGGTATTTTGTTTAGAGTTATACGATTAAAATAAATTTTCAATAGATTTGACTTTATACAACCAACATTTTAAAAAAAGGGAATGGAATCTAGTTTTTATAAATTAACGTTTTTCAATTTTGCAAATACTTCACACCCCGTCTTTTTTCCCCCTCTTTTAGTAGACTTTACATACATAAGACATAAAAAGCGTTTTAGAATACATCATTTAGAAATTAAGTGGTTTGATAAATAAAATATTATTTATAAAAGCAATAGATACGAGAGTAATAAGGATTTTTACTTACATATGTACGAACTTCTGATATGTAAGACTTTCTAAATCATTGTGCAAGAATTAAGTGGATATTGAACTTATAACATTACATGATGAAATAATCACGTGACGTATTTTTAAACCAATAAAATGTCAGTATTTTCAAACAAATAAAAAGTTAGTATTTTTACACGAGCGCCCTCTATCATTATATAAATTTCAATGAAACGAGTTCATAACATTCTACTGTGACCTGATATCGTTGTAATAGGTTGTATTTTTCATTTAAGTTATTGTGGAACGAGTTATGAATTCTTATGTTGGTGATGTAACCAACTTGGAGTGTCAACACTCATCACCAGAGTTAAATAATCAAGAGATGGATTCTACACTTTTATCCAAAGAAGGACTCGTTTCGAATTATGAAGTGAAACTCACCTCATCAGGACTAAAGAAACAGAAGTTACCTCATGTGCGTAAGATGTGTAACACAGCATTTCCTCGAAAAGTTAACTTAGTGTTTCATATGAAAAGTCATCTAAAGGAAAAATCTTTTTGCTGTGAGGTGTGTGCTGAAGTTTTTTCACAAAAGAGTGATTTACGTAATCATCAAAAGATTCACAAATTGCCCAAACAATACAAGTGTAGTGATTGCAACGAGATATTTTCAAGAATGTCTGACTTATTAATACACAAGAAGACCCATAAGATTCGTAAACAATATTCATGTGCAAAGTGTTGTGAAATATTTAAGTGTGAATCGGATTTTTTACAACATTGTGATACTTTTCATAAAGTTTTACCTAACATTGCGAAATCACCCTGTTTAAAAGATTTGTTATTTGAACTTATAGTGAAGCTTATAGATTAGTTCGAACTTATAGTGAATTAAAAGACAAAATGATATGCAAAATATATGAACTAGAATTAACAGACCAAAACATACATGTACATGCTGAGAATGCCTTTTTAAAGTTGTACAACGGCTTTGAAGATTTCACAGAACGAGTGTTTAATTGGACATTACGAAAAATTTTGAAATTAGAATTGATTACAGCTCAATATGACAGGCTTATTTGATTTGTATTATTTTAAATGATTAATAAATAGTTTGATTTCGAAAAAAAGTGTTTTCTTTAGCATACACTGTGTGACTTTTAAACTAATGTTGTGTATTTTGAATGTGTCAGACAAAACAGGAGTGTGTTGACATTTAAAAAAAAAAAGATTTTACATAATATAAAAGTTTTACAATAAAAATTGACTTACCTAAAGTTTTTTCAAGATAGTCACGATATCCTTTCCATTACAATTATTTTAAGGAAATAGAATTTAATTTTGTTGTGAATAACACTTTGTTGTTAACATCACGTGGTTTGTCTTATCATAACTATGAGATCCTAAGATCACTTCCTATTAACATGATAACGAAGAGTAAAAAAAAAATGACTAATGCAAGCCGATTTTCCTGCCTAAACTTGTTATCAGCTTGCATGAGTGACTCATCTTTACATGTGTGGATTTGTATGTTGAAAAAATGATTGCTATGTTTAACCCGTGTAGACGATTTTTATCCGGAAGCTGTTTGAACTACCAAATTTCAGATATCACACATTTTACTAGAACATTTAAATATTTTAATGTCTTTTCGCCCGCAAATTGGAAACTTAGGATTATCACCTTTACATCGAGACATGGAAGGTAGAAAAATAATAACTTTACACTTAGACAATATTTTAATTTAAGAAGAATTAGACTTAACACATTGTTAGAGTTTCTTTGAAAAATATCTAGTTGGTTGTAAATTTTAGAAAATTCGACCTAACGAAATTAACACACTTAAAAATATCTAGTTGGTTATACATTTTATAAAATAAGCAACAAATAAACATTTCGATACATTGACAAAAGAAAATAATTAAGTTTAAGTAAACTTTACACTTAGACAATATTTCAAACTAAGAAAAATAATAACTTTACACTTATATAATATTTTCAACTAAGGAAAATTAATAACTTTAAAAATCAGACTTAACACATTGTTAAAGTTTTTTTAAAACAACACAACATTTTCAAAGCAGTGGAAATAGTATACCTGAAAAAAATTCAACTTAGTGGAATTTAATAGTGAAATTTTTTAACCTCACTCATTTAAAAAATAAAACTTTGTAAATTTTTTCCATTTTTAAAATAAAACTTATTTAAAAAATAAATAAGCAACTATTAAACATTTTGAATGTCTTAGACAAAGTGTGAATAAATTTGTTGAAATTATATAAAACATGAAAAATTTCATTACTTTTAAAAGAAATTTTATTTTTGGTGAAATAAACTCGAGGTATTTATTATATGTTACTTAAACTACATGAGAATTGATTGAAAATGTGTTACTTTTAATCACTCACAAGATAAGACATGATGTTACAATATACACATAGGAATGACATAGGAATTTCAGATGGGTTTTTCTCCCACACATGACGTCACTGATAACATATTTACTGATCAAGTCATAAAATCATAGTTTAGGGTAGGTTTTTAAGCACGAAGTTTAGTTGAGATTTAAGATATTTGAGAAATATAAACTACAACTTTGGCTACTTTTTGAAATTTCCCACTACATAAGAAAAAGAACATAGAAAAATAAAATGAAAAGTCGTATTTGAATGGAATCAAATTATTATCCTTTCACTTAACAGCTGAATGCGTCGGTAATTACATCACAAAGGCACTGATAACAACTGATTGAATATATTGTGTTTCTTTTTTAAGGTTAAATTGATTTAATATTCAAGTTATTTCTTAATGATACACTTAAAAACAATAAACTTAATTAGCATTCAAAAAGCAAACGATCACATTATTGTGTAAAACAATCAAATGTTTTAAAAGTCACGAGTTAAAATTTGAAATGACTTAGAGTTTAAGTAGAATTTAGATGTGAACCTTTTAAAATGAAATAATAGTTTTTTGTATCGCCCTCTATCGGTGGGTAATAGAATTAAGAGATAATTAAAAGTTTTAACTTGAATTCGAGCCCACAACAAAAATTATTTTTCGGTTTTATAATTTAGGGTAGGTTTAACTGAGCAAGCCATGATATTTCAGTATTTATAGACGATTTAAGATATTCGATAAAGCAAATCATTTGAATTTTTAATTTAATTGAAGGGTTTACTGCTTAAAGTACTACAAAATGAGTACAACACGATGCATAGTTTTTTAATTAATTATATTTTTCGAAAGGTGACTTATTGATAAACTTAGGATTTATGTTTAAAGTGAATAAATTTGACATGTTAGGTTCACTTAATAACAGAGGGTTGAATAAGTTATTTTTAATAAAAATAAAGTTTACTAAAAGTTTTTAAAGTTAAAAAAATTTAGTTTTAAAAAATTTAAAGTTTACAAAAAGTTTAAAAATCTTTAAGTAAATCAAAATTAACTTTTTAATTTTAACTATTGAGAGACTATAATCTAACTGTTTATCCTTGTAACCAACTGGTGCATATCAACTATATACTCTGTATCTGCATATGCGCAGAAAAACATAGACATTTAATCTAACTTGAGTTCGACTTTAAATTATTTGCCAACTTTTAAGTTTAATTACTATACACAACTCGATTACCTTTCCCACAAAACACCTTTCAGAAACAAAACAGAAATTAACACTTACCGAAAAACACGTCCACTTTGGGTGTTAGTCTTCACTCAACTAACGTTTCTCCCTTATCTTTGCTAGGGGGCACTGCAATCGCCGCTATAGGCGTTAGTAGTCTTCAGGTGTGTGATAAGAATAAACTTTAAATACAACTTACACTCGCTCAGTCATTCTTGCTTCTCTCTACCTTGCTAACAACCGTTTGCTGCTGGCTCATTGTTTGGTTGTTTAAACTTGTTGAATGACGTCATCATGTGTTTGTCTAAACTTGTCCAGTCTTGTTTTTATGCAGTACGTCTATTTAGATGAGTCATCACTCGTTTATCTTGGTTGACTTGTCCAAACTTGTTTTTGTGTGGCACGTCTATTTGGGCGAGTCATCGTTCGCTTATCTTGCTTTACTTGTTTGAACTTGTCTAGTATCCACCACCTCATGTCTTTTGTCATAGCTTGAATATACTTTACACCAATCACTTAAATATAAAAGTCTTGTCACAACTTACTTAAACTTTGATAAAAATATTAATTATTTATAAATTTCATCAAATTCTTATTTTTCTGATACATTTACTATGTAATTTTCGTTCAAAAATATGGTAAAGCCCGATTTTAAATCGAAGTCTAAGATAAATTCCCCAAATTTGTAACATTTTAACACTAATAATAAATATTGTAAGCACCCAGTACATACAAGTTTTGTAAAAATAATATTACTTATAGCTAACTCGTTATGTCCCATGATACAAAACTTCAATATAACTAAAATCAGTGTTAAACGAAAATCTAATCACGTGTCTTTATATATTATTTTGAAATGCAAAGCATTATATCTAAACGAATGATATAAGGAGTAGTTAGAATAGTTCTTATATTTTTGTTAGTAAAAAAATTATACACATTATCTTACAAGGTTGCAATATTCAACACACGGTTCACCATATTTAAAAACGATTCACCATGATTTAAAAACTTAGTAACATATTTTTAATTTATAAATTTAAATTAAAACATATTTTTATAAATAAACAATTATAAATACTTAAATATTTTTAATTTAAATTTATAAATTAAAAATATGTTACTAAGTTTTTAAATCATGGTGAATCGTTTTTAAATATGGTGAACCGTGTGTTGAATATTGCAACCTTGTAAGATAATGTGTATAATTTTTTTACTAACAAAAATATAAGAACTATTCTAACTACTCCTTATATCATTCGTTTAGATATAATGCTTTGCATTTCAAAATAATATATAAAGACACGTGATTAGATTTTCGTTTAACACTGATTTTAGTTATATTGAAGTTTTGTATCATGGGACATAACGAGTTAGCTATAAGTAATATTATTTTTACAAAACTTGTATGTACTGGGTGCTTACAATATTTATTATTAGTGTTAAAATGTTACAAATTTGGGGAATTTATCTTAGACTTCGATTTAAAATCGGGCTTTACCATATTTTTGAACGAAAATTACATAGTAAATGTATCAGAAAAATAAGAATTTGATGAAATTTATAAATAATTAATATTTTTATCAAAGTTTAAGTAAGTTGTGACAAGACTTTTATATTTAAGTGATTGGTGTAAAGTATATTCAAGCTATGACAAAAGACATGAGGTGGTGGATACTAGACAAGTTCAAACAAGTAAAGCAAGATAAGCGAACGATGACTCGCCCAAATAGACGTGCCACACAAAAACAAGTTTGGACAAGTTAACCAAGATAAACGAGTGATGACTCATCTAAATAGACGTACTGCATAAAAACAAGACTGGACAAGTTTAGACAAACACATGATGACGTCATTCAACAAGTTTAAACAACCAAACAATGAGCCAGCAGCAAACGGTTGTTAGCAAGGTAGAGAGAAGCAAGAATGACTGAGCGAGTGTAAGTTGGATTTAAAGTTTATTCTTATCACACACCTGAAGACTACTAACGCCTCTAGCGGCGATTGCAGTGCCCCCTAGCAAAGATAAGGGAGAAACGTTAGTTGAGTGAAGACTAACACCCAAAGTGGACGTGTTTTTCGGTAAGTGTTAATTTCTGTTTTGTTTCTGAAAGGTGTTTTGTGGGAAAGGTAATCGAGTTGTGTATAGTAATTAAACTTAAAAGTTGGCAAATAATTTAAAGTCGAACTCAAGTTAGATTAAATGTCTATGTTTTTCTGCGCATATGCAGATACAGAGTATATAGTTGATATGCACCAGTTGGTTACAAGGATAAACAGTTAGATTATAGTCTCTCAATAGTTAAAATTAAAAAGTTAATTTTGATTTACTTAAAGATTTTTAAACTTTTTGTAAACTTTAAATTTTTTAAAACTATATTTTTTTAACTTTAAAAACTTTTAGTAAACTTTATTTTTATTAAAAATAACTTATTCAACCCTCTGTTATTAAGTGAACCTAACATGTCAAATTTATTCACTTTAAACATAAATCCTAAGTTTATCAATAAGTCACCTTTCGAAAAATGTAATTAATTAAAAAACTATGCATCGTGTTGTACTCATTTTGTAGTACTTTAAGCAGTAAACCCTTCAATTAAATTAAAAATTCAAATGATTTGCTTTATCGAATATCTTAAATCGTCTATAAATACTGAAATATCATGGCTTGCTCAGTTAAACCTACCCTAAATTATAAAACCGAAAAATAATTTTTGTTGTGGGCTCGAATTCAAGTTAAAACTTTTAATTATCTCTTAATTCTATTACCCACCGATAGAGGGCGATACAAAAAACTATTATTTCATTTTAAAAGGTTCACATCTAAATTCTACTTAAACTCTAAGTCATTTCAAATTTTAACTCGTGACTTTTAAAACATTTGATTGTTTTACACAATAATGTGATCGTTTGCTTTTTGAATGCTAATTAAGTTTATTGTTTTTAAGTGTATCATTAAGAAATAACTTGAATATTAAATCAATTTAACCTAAAAAAAGAAACACAATATATTCAATCAGTTGTTATCAGTGCCTTTGTGATGTAATTACCGACGCATTCAGCTGTTAAGTGAAAGGATAATAATTTGATTCCATTCAAATACGACTTTTCATTTTATTTTTCTATGTTCTTTTTCTTATGTAGGGGGAAATTTCAAAAAGTAGCCAAAGTTGTAGTTTATATTTCTCAAATATCTTAAATCTCAACTAAACTTCGTGCTTAAAAACCTACCCTAAACTATGATTTTATGACTTGATCAGTAAATATGTTATCAGTGACGTCATGTGTGGGAGAAAAACCCATCTGAAATTCCTATGTCATTCCTATGTGTATATTGTAACATCATGTCTTATCTTGTGAGTGATTAAAAGTAACACATTTTCAATCAATTCTCATGTAGTTTAAGTAACATATAATAAATACCTCGAGTTTATTTCACCAAAAATAAAATTTCTTTTAAAAGTAATGAAATTTTTCATGTTTTATATAATTTCAACAAATTTATTCACACTTTGTCTAAGACATTCAAAATGTTTAATAGTTGCTTATTTATTTTTTAAATAAGTTTTATTTTAAAAATGGAAAAAATTTACAAAGTTTTATTTTTTAAATGAGTGAGGTTAAAAAATTTCACTATTAAATTCCACTAAGTTGAATTTTTTTCAGGTATACTATTTCCACTGCTTTGAAAATGTTGTGTTGTTTTAAAAAAACTTTAACAATGTGTTAAGTCTGATTTTTAAAGTTATTAATTTTCCTTAGTTGAAAATATTATATAAGTGTAAAGTTATTATTTTTCTTAGTTTGAAATATTGTCTAAGTGTAAAGTTTACTTAAACTTAATTATTTTCTTTTGTCAATGTATCGAAATGTTTATTTGTTGCTTATTTTATAAAATGTATAACCAATTAGATATTTTTAAGTGTGTTAATTTCGTTAGGTCGAATTTTCTAAAATTTACAACCAACTAGATATTTTTCAAAGAAACTCTAACAATGTGTTAAGTCTAATTCTTCTTAAATTAAAATATTGTCTAAGTGTAAAGTTATTATTTTTCTACCTTCCATGTCTCGATGTAAAGGTGATAATCCTAAGTTTCCAATTTGCGGGCGAAAACACATTAAAATATTTAAATGTTCTAGTAAAATGTGTGATATCTGAAATTTGGTAGTTCAAACAGCTTCCGGATAAAAATCGTCTACACGGGTTAAACATAGCAATCATTTTTTCAACATACAAATCCACACATGTAAAGATGAGTCACTCATGCAAGCTGATAACAAGTTTAGGCAGGAAAATCTGCTTGCATTAGTCATTTTTTTTTTACTCTTCGTTATCATGTTAATAGGAAGTGATCTTAGGATCTCATAGTTATGATAAGACAAACCACGTGATGTTAACAACAAAGTGTTATTCACAACAAAATTAAATTCTATTTCCATAAAATAATTGTAATGGAAAGGATATCGTGACTATCTTGAAAAAACTTTAGGTAAGTCAATTTTTATTGTAAAACTTTTATATTATGTAAAATCTTTTTTTTTTTAAATGTCAACACACTCCTGTTTTGTCTGACACATTCAAAATACACAACATTAGTTTAAAAGTCACACAGTGTATGCTAAAGAAAACACTTTTTTTCGAAATCAAACTATTTATTAATCATTTAAAATAATACAAATCAAATAAGCCTGTCATATTGAGCTGTAATCAATTCTAATTTCAAAATTTTTCGTAATGTCCAATTAAACACTCGTTCTGTGAAATCTTCAAAGCCGTTGTACAACTTTAAAAAGGCATTCTCAGCATGTACATGTATGTTTTGGTCTGTTAATTCTAGTTCATATATTTTGCATATCATTTTGTCTTTTAATTCACTATAAGTTCGAACTAATCTATAAGCTTCACTATAAGTTCAAATAACAAATCTTTTAAACAGGGTGATTTCGCAATGTTAGGTAAAACTTTATGAAAAGTATCACAATGTTGTAAAAAATCCGATTCACACTTAAATATTTCACAACACTTTGCACATGAATATTGTTTACGAATCTTATGGGTCTTCTTGTGTATTAATAAGTCAGACATTCTTGAAAATATCTCGTTGCAATCACTACACTTGTATTGTTTGGGCAATTTGTGAATCTTTTGATGATTACGTAAATCACTCTTTTGTGAAAAAACTTCAGCACACACCTCACAGCAAAAAGATTTTTCCTTTAGATGACTTTTCATATGAAACACTAAGTTAACTTTTCGAGGAAATGCTGTGTTACACATCTTACGCACATGGGGTAACTTCTGTTTCTTTAGCCTGATGAGGTGAGTTTCACTTCATAATTCGAAACGAGTCCTTCTTTGGATAAAAGTGTAGAATCCATCTCTTGATTATTTAACTCTGGTGATGAGTGTTGACACTCCAAGTTGGTTACATCACCAACATAAGAATTCATAACTCGTTCCACAATAACTTAAATGAAAAATACAACCTATTACAACGATATCAGGTCACAGTAGAATGTTATGAACTCGTTTCATTGAAATTTATATAATGATAGAGGGCGCTCGTGTAAAAATACTAACTTTTTATTTGTTTGAAAATACTGACATTTTATTGGTTTAAAAATACGTCACGTGATTATTTCATCCTATAATGTTATAAGTTCAATAACCACTTAATTCTTGCACAATGATTTAGAAAGTCTTACCTATCAGAAGTTCGTACATATGTAAGTAAAAATCCTTGTTACTCTCGTATCTATTGCTTTTATAAATAATATTTTATTTATCAAACCAGTTAATTTCTAAATGATGTATTCTAAAACGCTTTTTATGTCTTATGTATGTAAAGTCTACTAAAAGAGGGGGAAAAAAGACGGGGTGTGAAGTATTTGCAAAATTGAAAAACGTTAATTTATAAAAACTAGATTCCATTCCCTTTTTTTAAAATGTTGGTTGTATAAAGTCAAATCTATTGAAAATTTATTTTAATCGTATAACTCTAAACAAAATACCCGCTCTCTTTAATAAGTTAAATAGTCACTAAAAATTGTTCATTTAAAAGGAAAAAATCTTTAAAATTCTCTTATTGTATGATTTTATAAATAATATTTTGCACGTCAAATCACTTCTTAACTAAATGTAATAATCTAAAATGTCTTATGTAATGATCTAAAATGTCTTATGTGTTGTGGATGGTTGGTTATTTGTTAAAACCGATTATCTACGCTTGGGATATAGGTCACTCTAGGGGTCATTCTAAGGGCTCCTAACTCGTATTGACAAGGTTCGAAGAAAACTCCGAAGGGTTAGGTCGACGAGCGCGAGAGAAGTTTAAACCCAAACGTCTAGTAGCTTTAAAACCAGAACCTCTCAGTCACTGGTCTTATGTGTTGTGTTTTTATAAATAATATTTTTCTTGTTTAATCACTTAACTCCAAAATGAAATGTTTCTAAGACACTTTGTCATGTCTTAAGTGAAACATATTTAACTAAAGAAGTATGTAGTATTTGTGAAATAAGTTATTCTACAGTACCCTTTTAAGAAAAAAAAAGCTATATTACAAGTCAATTAAAAAAATTATATAATTAAAAAGTATATATATATTGTTTAAGTATCCTAAAAACGATTATTTAAGTTAGTCCACAAATTTGTAAACTTAAAAAACGGAAGATATAATGTAACACAAAGAAGTATGACAAATTTTTCCCCCATAAAGGATTAGTCTCAATGACTTGAATTAATTTTTTCCCCTAAAAATGACACATTACTTTTAGTATACAAGTTTGTGAAACGGCTTTTATAAGAAAATATTACGCTGAATACAATATTAAGCCTTGTAATTTAATTCAATAACAAAAATGCGTGGGTGTATAGCTTATATTTACATTTTTTAAAATCACTTTGCTTTCGTTTTTAAAATGTATAAACACGTTATTTTTCGTAACAAAACTCTATTTCGAATATAATGTTAATACAAGAAAGAATTAGGCATACTATCTTCGTCAATCTCTATAAATAAAATTTCGTATAGAAAGTAAAAATTTTCCCTCTAAATTATTATTTCGAATATTGAAGTGATCTGTTGACAGAGTGTTGTGAAAGAAATGTGTTTGTAAATTAAACAAATAGATGTAATAGCATTCATATTAAACCAAAACTCTCGAGTTACTCAATAGCTAAAGAAAATTTCGCCCTATTACTTTATCTCATTCAGTAAAAGTACAATAAATGACCGTAAAGATATCTCAATACATGTCTGAAGTCCCCATCTCTTGCATTTAAAGAGATAACATTACAAGTTCCCGCTAGCACAGTGGATAAACACATTGGTCTTCCACATAGAATATAGTGGGGTCAATTCCTGCCTGTGCCAGCGTTGAAAAATAATTCTTTTAATTAGCAATTACTTCTAAAATTGGTGTCACTAAAAATTAAAATGATAGAAAAAAATAATTTATAACGGTTTAAGAATAAATAAAATTCAAAACACTAAAAAATAAATAACATCTAAAAATAATTTAACCCTCTACAAAGAACAAAATCTATGTGTATAAAACTATACTTTCCTTATCACTCACACCTTAATAACCTCCGGTCTTACAAATCACCTTTCCTGTTCGAACACGCTCCCAAACATCCTGCTTCTTGATAACCATTTAAAAAAAATAAATAAATAAATAAACATGTCTAATCCCGTTTCTGGTCTTACTTCCTGTCACGTTTCCAGTCTTAAAATAAATTTCATGCTAACTTTTGTAAAGTAAAACAAAGTCAGAAAGATTTCCATTTTCTTTCATGTGTTAGTTAGCAAAAAAAAAAAATTATTTCAAGTTAAAAAAAAAAAAAAAAAAAGAAAAAAATGATACATTTTATGTTAAATTTTTACAAAGTAAGAAATAATTCCGTTTTTATTTCAGGTTAGCATAAGCCCCCCACAAAAATAAGCCCTCCCTCTCTCTCCCTTATCGCATTCACTTCCTGTCGCGTTTCCTGTTAAATTTCCTTTCGCGTTTCCGATCATACTTCCTGTTCACTTCCTGTCTCAACATGCCTGTTATCCCCACCTGCGACTTCCGGTGTCCACACCTGCCACTTCCGGTGACCTTCACAGTCCGCAGAAGGTCACCACCGCACCCACCGCTGATGCAGAACCGGCCTTTCTTA
The DNA here is from genome assembly GCA_963931845.1 of Maratus michaelseni. Classification (NCBI taxonomy): domain Eukaryota; kingdom Metazoa; phylum Arthropoda; class Arachnida; order Araneae; family Salticidae; genus Maratus; species Maratus michaelseni. Next base: position 25,326,872 of record OZ007591.1, read on the forward strand.
TCTACTTTCCTTATTTAATATATTTTATGCAAATTACTTTTCATTTCCGCTTTCTTCTCTCTCTCTAAGTGTGTCTTAGATTTTATATAAATTTTTATTTATAAACATTCTAAAATGTTGTATTATTTCTTTTACCATTTTATTATCTTAGGTATAAAATTCGTTGGTTTCCTTAATTTTTATTTCCGTTTCATTTTCAAATAGTTTTCTTCAAATTTATTGTTCAAAATATTTCAAATTTCATATATGTTTTCCTCTTTCAATTTCGTTTTGGTCATCAAATTTCACGTCTATTTTATGTTTCAACAAAATTTTATATATATATTATTTTTTCTCATTTTTTTTCATTAATTGAATTGCATATTGTCTATATGATTTTCATATAACTATCCTTTTTATTATATTTTTATTTTCTTCTACAATTACTGCATTTTTTTTAATTATTCTCATTATTTTCGTATAATTAACTTATTGAATCTGCTTTAGAATTTAAATTAGTTCCCAGGATTATAATATAATTATCAGATTTGCAATTTTTATTTATAACATTGATTTTCTTTTAAATAAACTTTTGTATATTTGTGTATAATTTTAAAAAGGGTTTTTATTTGTCGGTAAATTTAAATCATCATTTAATTTTCCTTTAGTACTTATGTTCGTACTGCGCAGAACGCTATTTTAAGGAATTTACTTTTTTTTGTATTTTTTCCCTTTAACGAAACTCTATTAATTAATATGACGCCACCAAGTGAGACGGTATCGGGTGACCTTCCCACAAATGTACCGGGGATTAGCCCATTACAAAAATTAGCAGGATTACAAAGCATTATTCCTCAGTTCGATAACGTTAGTGCCGTAACTCCAGCGTTCTTCATTGATAGTTTTGAAGCCATAGCTACGATAGTTCAATGTTCAGATGAGGAAAAACTGCTTATTTTAAAATCGCGAATAAGAGGTGAAGCACTCTCGCATTTAATAAACAGCCCTGACTTAAATCAAGAGACAAATTACACGAATTTTAAAAAGAAATTCATAGCTTTCTTTAATAAAAAGGTCAGTTTGGCTACAAGGCAACAAATGTTCTCCAATTGCAGGATGCAACCAGGAGAATCTGTGAAATTATATGCGGCCAGGGTATCATTAATAACTCAAAAGTTTTTTAATAACCCGGATTTGGACAATGGTTATCAAAATTCTTAGAAGGACTCTCGGCTGAATACAAACATTCAACATTGGTCAAAGATCCACAATCTTTTCAAGATGCAGTAGATTATGTCGAATTAGTTGAAACTAATAAAGTTTGTTTCCCTCAAAACTCCCAAGATATATCCTTTCAATCGGGAGCTAACACCGTTAACGCAGTCTCTACAGACATTACAAATAGGGATCTTAAAAATTTATTAGAAACTCATGTCCAAAAGACACATGATTCTATTTTCACGTTAACAAAAGAATTGGACAAATTACGATTATCAATGAATGGAAATCCTCCACGAAACTCTACAAATTTCGAGTCAAATTTTAGAGAATCTTATGCTAATAACAGAGAAAATTCACATACAAATAAATCTTTCTCTCCCTGTAAATTCTGCGGAAAGAAAAATCATTTATCGAATTTTTGCTTTTATAAAAGGGATCAGACGAGACAACAATCAAATGTTCAACCTTCTTGGTCGCGCGATAATCGAAGCGAAACAGGTCAACGATCGAACCGATATGGTGAAAATTACAGACCATTTTTAAACTCCAGGAGGGGAGGTCGAGATCAATAGATCATAAATATTCTTGGTCTCCCCGCAGAAATAGAACGGTTGTTGTTAACCGCTCTAAAGAAAGTTTACGACCACTTAAACCCGTAAAATCTGACACAGAAGATTTTCTTTTCACAAAACAGGTGAACACGCAGATTTTAGTAGATAAATATATTTCTTTTAATTTGCCTTTAATAAAAATTTCAATTGTAGACACGGAATTAATATTTCTCGTGGATTCTGGGTCCCAAATATCGTTATGAAATTATGATGCCTTTAGACGCATTAAAATTAAAAACTTAGACGCACAGCGCGCTGATATAACAGTTAGATCTATTTCTGGTAACATTTTAAATACAACATATTTTGCAACACTACCAGTCACGATAGATAATCGACAATATTTTCATAAGTTCTATATAATAAATAGTCACCTATCTGATCATTATAATGCTATACTCGGATATGACTTTTTATACAAATTTAAGTTTACACTTTCTCTCGACGCAAATTCACTTACAACGGGAAATGTGTCAATGAAATTGGACAACGTGTTAAATCATGATGTTATTCAACAAATGCCTAGTCAAGATCAAATAGTTACCAACATCGTTACACAACATTTTGATAATAGAGATATAGATAAAATAAAATCAATTAGACGTCAAAGTTTGCGTGAATCAGATTTCCATTTATCTCATTTACAACCAGAGGTAAAATCGCGTTTACTTAAATTACTTTTCGAATTTTCCGATATTTTTAGCAAAGACCTTTATACAATTGGCCGCACCGATGCCGTTAAACCAAAACTACAGGTGGATTTTGATCAATTACCTTCTTCTCGCCCATATAAAATCCCAAAAATTCTAGAAATAGAATTGAAAAGACAATTGGAAGAAATGTTAGACGCTAACATTATTGAAAAATCTGATAGTCATGTCAGTTTTCCCCTAATTATGGTAAAGAAAAAAAATCCTACCTCGGATCCAAACAAACAAAAATGGCGCCTCGTTGTCGATTATAGACGTTTAAATAAACATCTCAAATATCCTCGTCACAAATTACCATTAATAAACCAACAGTTAGAAAATCTTAACGAAGGAAGTTTATTTACAACTCTCGACTTGTCTTCGTCGTTTCTTCAAATAGCCTTACACCCATCGTATAGAAATTTGACAACCTTTGTTACACCTTTTGGCCAATTTAGATTTGTTTGTTTAAGTCAAGGCCTCAGTTGCTCTCCTGAGATTTTTTGCGATTTAGCTGATAAAATTTTAGCACCGTTAAGTGATTTAAAATTTTCTAACTATATTGATGACTTTGCGTGTTCAGCAGACACCGTTTCTGAAATGTTGTTCAAACTTCGGAAATTATTTGAACGGTTTAGAGAGTTTAATCTTACGTTAAATCCTGAAAAGTGCACCTTCATGAAACCTTAAATTAAATTTTTAGGACATGAATTGTCAAAAGAGGGTATAAAACCACTTGAAGATAATCTAAAAAAAATTGCTGATTTTCCCGTCCCTACAACAGTAAAAAAAGTAAGACGTTTTCACGGTCTAATCAGCTATTATCGTAAATATATTGAACATTTTTCGGAATTGGCGATTCCTTTGACAAATTTACCGAAAAAAATCAAAAATTTCTCTGGACGCCTAGTGCACAAAAATCCTTTGAAATTCTTAAACAGAAATTAATTTCCTCTCCTATCCTTATTTCTCCAGATTTTAAGAAAGAATTTATTCTCAGTTGCGATGCTGGAAAATATGCATTGGGAGGGATGTTAGGTCAAAAAGATGAAAATGGAATAATAAGACCAATAGCTTACTTCTCTAAAAAGTTAAATCCAACTCAAATACGGTACTCAATTTTTGATAAAGAACTTATGGCCATCGTTAAAAATATCGAAACATTTAAATATTACCTTTATGGCAGAAAATTTACAATCCGTTGTGATAATGCCGCTTTGACTAAACTGGACAATTTACAGTCAATAAGCGATCGTGTAGCAAGATGGTTAAGTTTTCTTGCAGATTATCATTACGAGTTTGATTTAATCAAAACCCGCAAAAACACAGTAGCGGATATATTGTTAAGGGATTTTTATGTAAACAGAGTAACCGCGAGAAAGGATTCAAGTGATTCTCAAAAATCATGCGAAAATTTTATTCATGTAAATAACCATAATGATTTTTCGTCCAATTCTTGTAATGCCACTTATTCTGTAAATAATGATTTTGAAAAACTTTGTGAAGATTCGAGTTATAAAAGTAATAACTTGGACAATTATTCTCACGATTCTTTTACTAAATCGAACTATGGAAGTGATCAAAATGAAAATTGTGAGATAAATAACTTTGTATATAAAAATTCTAGTGTACATTTTTTCGATTCACATAAGAAAGGGAAAGATGAAATTCGTAAGGGTCATGATTTAACTAGAAACGTGAATTCTATAAATACAGAATTATTAAATTCTTATAATTCACAAACGAATATACACAGCGTGACAAAAAATTCTAGTGATGAGACTTGCGAATATGCTAGTGATGATATAAAATTTTATGATACGGAATATCAACAGAAAGAAACTTGCATGATTAAAAATACTATTGTCGGATTGGAAAATCTTGGTCCTACATGTTACCTAAACTCGGTATTACAATGCTTAACGAATTGTCTTCCTCTTCGAGAATTTTTATTAAATGACAACTTAAGTTTATCATGTTGTGATTCCCTAAAATTTTGTATGATTTGTGTTTTAAGAAGACACATAATAAATGTAATGAACAATTCTGGTGAAGTAATTACACCTATTGAAATTTATACGAATTTACGCTCAATCGCACCTCATTTCACATATGGCCATCAACAAGATGCGCATGAATTTTTAAATTATGTACTTGATAGTATGTGGCAATCAATCCCATTTCATTATTCAAACTCAAACAAAAAATGTGAAAATAAATTTGAGGTACCGTTGAATTCAATTTTTTGTAGTTATGTTAAAACAGAAATAAAATGTTTAGAATGTAAAAACAGGAGTTTCACCTATAATAAAATGATGAATTTATTTTAGACATCACGCAAAATGTTAAAACACTTGACTCCGCACTTTACAATTTCTTACAACCAGAAATTTTACCTAATGAATATTCGTGTCAATGTAGCAAAAACAAAGTAAATGCGAAAATCGAAAATTCTATTTCTAAGCTTCCAATGGTAATCACATTTCAACTTAAACGTTTTTCATTTAAAAACTCCCAGAGCATGAAAATTCATAACTCAGTCACTTACCCAGAAATTTTAAATCTTCGCCCATTTTTGGAAGTTGCAAACGGAAAACCAATATGTTATTCATTGACCGGAGTTATTGTACATTCAGGCTCCTCGAGTCAAATGGGACATTATTATACATATGTTAAAGATTCTACAGGCACTTCCTTTTGGATGATTCAAGGATAATTAAGGTCAGTTTAGAAGAAGTTTTGAACCAAAAAGCATACATACTTTTTTATACGAAAATGGAACATTCAAAAATTAACACTAATAATACTTCTTTAACTGATATCTCAAATATGGAAATTAAATTGGACGACGAAGAAAAAGAATTTCTATTTAAAGAATTCGGAGTAAATGCTATACAAATTGATCTTCCTACTATTAACGAAATTATATTAGCTCAAAAATCCGATCCTAAAACTGCAAAAATTATTTCAGAAATAGCTATAAATCCACACACAGCTAAAGTAAAATATCCAAATTACTTAATGGAAAAGGGGTTACTTATGCATTCTGCATTTATCCCTAGAGTTCGAAAATCTAAAAACTTATTACGAATAGTTATACCTTTAAAATTTCAAAATGTTATTTTAGCTTCAAACCACATTTCTCACTTTGGTGTTTTACGGACCTATAATTTAATAAGAGAGAAATATTTTTGGGAACATTTATATGCTGACACTAAACACTTTGTACAATCTTGTTATCAATGTAATTCTTTCAAAACTCCACATATACAGAAACCAGTCCCAATTCAAAGGAACTTTATACCAAATAGACCTATGCAATTCTTATCAACTGATCATTTACGACCTTTTACTCAAACAAATAAAGAAAATAAATATATACTCACATTTATAGACCATTTTACTAAATATATCAGACTGTACGCTGTCCCTGACGTTACAGCCCAAACTACAGCGGAAAAATTTTTGGATTTCATTAGTTTGTTTGGAATATGTGAAAAACTTCTTTCTGATAAAGGTCCCGCTTTCACAGCCGATTTATTTCGAAGTTTATGCATAAAATTTGGTGTAGTAAAACTTTTTACGACACCTATGAACCCAAAATGTAATGGTGGGAGTGAATCACTAAACAGAAATATTAAGAAATCTTTATCTATTTTTGCAGATAATACTACAAACTGGGACGATTATTTAAATTATTACTCATTGATCTATAATTCTACAATTCATGGAACGACAAACGAGAAACTATCATTTCTGCACTTGGGATATGACCCACTACTCCCTACGGATATCTTAAATGAACGAATTGGAGTAGAACATCGTTCACTTACGAATTTCGTTTAAGAAAAAACAGCTCAATTGCAATATGCTAATAAGATAGTCGCAGAAAATATTTATAAAGCAGCATTAGTTCAGGAAGAATTTCAGCATCGACATGCCAAATACAGGGATTTTCAAATTGGTCAACTTGTCTACTTATTAGCACCTGGACACGATCGCTTTACAAAAATTCTTAAGGCGCGAAATTACACGGGTCTATTTCGTGTTACCCACAGACATAACAAGGTCGATTATTCAATAATAGATGAAAGGAATTCGAATGCACGCGAATTCAAAATTAACGCTTATCGTCTAATTCCGTATATAACTAGAAAGGAAGAATTCAAATTATTTAAAAGCGATGATCAGAAAATTAATGAATCCATTTTGTCCCCAACAGAAGACAGCCCTTATATAAATAAACCTTATGCGACTTTTGATGAAAACATTGCATCTGATTTTATTTTACCTTTATTTCAAAATGCATTTTCTGACATAAAGGGAAACGAACACCCTAACGTAAATAATTCTTCCCGTTCACGTGACATGCCTGAGACTCAAAGTCCGGTACATTCTCACATCAGCGAAAATACCATTATTTATTCTCCGGTAACGCAGTCATCAGAAGATAGAGAGGAAAATTTTCCTCTTTCGACTCAGGCAGGAAAACCAGTTCTACAGGCGAAAACGGAAGGCCTTGATTCAATTCGTCAGAATTACGAATTGCGACAACGTGATCCAATAAATTATTATGCAGAAAAAGTTTTTAATATGGCGTTAGAATTAACGAAATAAACACATTTTATTGTTTCAATTTTCGTTATATTTTTAATATACACTTTCTTTAGGATTTAAGTATTCTTTATTTTTACTACTACTTGTTATATTCAATTTTATTGCATAGTAACTTTATAGAATAATTAAATTATGTAAATATTTATAATATTTTATGATTTTTATATAAATTTAGTTATTATTTAATTCTATTTTTATATATGATTTTTTTTTCATTTATTCTTAAGATGGATTATGATATAAAATTACAATTTATCGTCTCAATATTTATTTTTTTTCTTTTATCATTCAGAAAGGTTTTAATTTTTTTTTCTTATCTTCTCTTCTCTTTTTTCCTTTTTTTTTCTCTTTGACGAAATAAAAATTTCAGAAAATTATATATATATATATTTTCACTATCCTAATGAAATTATTTGTTAGACTTGCGATTCTTTTCTTTCAATGGTGCACAATTGTTAAACAGAAATGCAGTTCTAAATAATTTAATTTCATTTTGCGTTATAATCGGGTTTCATGCGTTATAAATGTTTATTTGCAGGCAAATTTTCATTTTCATGCATCGAGGTTCAGATAACAACATTTAACTGTAAAATTCTATTTTATCTTTCTCCAAATTTGACACTTCTCACACATATTGACTCAATAATTCTTACTGGTAATGTCATACTTATTCTTTTATACTGCTTTCCATTTTTCCATTTCATTCATTTGTTATCTTATCTCCTTTCGATTAGTTGGATATGTATATAATTCGAACATTTATATATTATGTCATAATTTTATTTTAATTTTTTCAATGTTTTATTCCGGATTATTATGATTTTTAAATCTCTTCGGAGTTTTTTTTACAATTTTTTTTGCGCATTAAATACTATTTAAATATAGGTTTGAATCAAATTTTCACTATGTTAGGAATTAAGGCGTGATATAAAACATACACTAATAAACATTTATAATTTCTTTCTTTCAAAAAAAAAAAATTCTTCTTTTTAACATTCTCTATTCCAAGTTTAGAATTTAGTTATTGAATCAAGTATATAGTATGGAGTTTATATTCAAAGTTATGACATTTTATTATTGTCTTCTTAAAGAAAGGTTAGGAAACAAAGTGACATTTTCTATTTTTATTTGATTGGCATGACATTATGTATAACATTATTAAAAAAAAAAAAATTGCTCAGAGTGTAATTGGATGTATTCTTTTTCCTTTGCAGTTTTTGTCTTCATTTTCGTCATTGCATTAAGTTTGGCATCAAAAAATAAAAAGGCACTCTTATGTAGATTTGACAGAGAGTATAGGTACGATTTTCCACCTAGACACTTTCTAGGAAAAATTAGCCTTCCACCCGAATCATGTACTATTCATGATTGCAATAATTGCCTCATTACGAACAAAACGTTCGTATTAGATGACAGTCTTCAATTGTGGGAGCCCTCAGCCTTCATTATGCGAAAAGACACCAAACTTATGGACAAAAAATCAACTACATATTCTTGCCAGGCAATTGATAAGACGAACTGCGAATGTGACGATAATGACTGCACAGGTAACACAAAATTTTGTTCCATAAGAAACTGCACAAACGACAGTAACTGTGTTTGCGATCTCACTTATGAGAAAATGGATTTAGTGTCATTAACGGACGATAAAATTATAAAAAATCCAGATATTATCATCTTACAAATTTGTTACTTTGATAACAAATTTGCGAACAATCAAAAAGGAACCCATCGCCATTTACTAGAAGGAGAAAATGCAATGTTTTCTCAGAGTAATCTTACGATTACATTTAATGACCCTATTCTTCTTCTACCTGCAGATGGTAGGGTAATTTTGCGTACTGAAGATTTTGAACATATTTTATCTGTGCCAACAGATCGCATGATTAAACTGCCTTTTGAATTATTGGCATATAAAAGTGATATCTCATTAATATATATACATCCAAGTGGTCGTACTGTCTCGGGACAAATTCATGTCTCTGGAAAATCAATTTGCCAACTTAAGTCGTGTATTTGGTGCAAGGAAGTATTCATACACTATCACTGCCTTCCAAAATTTGTACAGAGCATTTTAGCTGTATTAATTATTGCCTTTATTTTAGCTTTATTGTCTTGCATAAAATTTATTTTTAAATCTGTTATATTTATATTTCAAACTATTTTCACACTTATAATTATGACCTTTAAATTATGCAAGTTTATAGCTAGATGCTCACTTTTGCTAGGAGCTTTCATTGGTTCCACTGTTAGAAACATTTTGCAGAAGTTTTATGGTATATTAGAAAGAAATGCTGATCACGGATTACACATTAACTCTCTTCCGTTAGTCCTTTTAGCATGTACACTAATACTCACCACTGTGACAGCTGAGTGTAATACACAATCAGTTATCAAATCAGATCTAGAGAATTGTGAAATTTTGCAGGATAATTCTAAATTCTGTAAAATACATACTACTGCAGAAATTTCTTTAAAAAGTATCTCATCTGAGACTTGCCTCTGGTTTTCCGACCAGAAGGATAATCACCTCTTTTCTTTAACGATTAAACTAGAGGAAGTTGTCTGTTCCTTCCAGAAAGAACGACAATATTTCACATTCCCCGTCAAAGCAAAACAATTATCTCAAATCTCCTGTATCTTCAATAAATTCTGTGGAAGAGGTATGCATTGCTCTAAAAGAAATTTTGGTCATGACGGTGCCAAGTTCGAATCCGAACCTCCTGAAAGTAGAGAGTTCCCGGGCTACTCAAGTTGCCAAGCAGGATCGTTAGGTGTTGGTTGCACAATTCTCACAAGAGCTAGTTGCAACTTCTACAGAATTTGGTATGAACCTGACCTTCTGAACAGTTATGAAGTTTCAAAAATTAGAAATCACACATGCCAATACAAAATTTCTGTAAAAACATACGGAAAACAATACCATTACAAAAGTTCTACTTTCAGACACAGCCTTCACAAAAAATGGAATCAAAATATCCATTCTAGGGGCTTATGATCAACCACAACTCCATTTACAAGATATGTTGATCCAACGTGTGGGCAGACCTACAGAGGCTTACCTGGCAATAGCCAGCGAGAAAAATTTTCCTAAAGCGGGTACGGTCGGAGCTGTTCAAGCAAAACATTCTTACACCAAGGATTTCATTTTTGCTTCGGATATAAGTCAATGTGATTTCTTTGAAGACACACTTAGATGTATTACAGCACCAGATGTCCTCTCAAATCTTCAAAAAACAAAAGAAGACGCATTGCCTTTACAACGAGGAGTCCATTTGTTTCATGTAGACAATAATCTTTTGAAGTCTACTCTCCTAATGTCATCAGCGGTACGAATACAACTTCACTTTTCTAATTTCAAGATCGCCGTTAAGACTACTACGATATGCCCAAAGTTTGATAGTGAAGCAATAACGAGCTCTGGATGTTATGACTGTCCCGTACTTTCCAGATTAAGTTTTACGGCACATAGTACATGTCAAGCCGGACTTGTACTAGTTAATTTTCAACATATATCAATTCACACCAAAGCCATTCATCTAACCGCTGAACCCACTTTACATATAATTAAATTTGTAGCAGAACAGAAATGTTACTCTGAAAAGCTGTGTTTACGGTCAAGTACTTTAGTGCAATGCAAAAATCTTGATTTTTGTTTATCAGAGCCAAGCGTTGAACTTTTAGCATTAGACACTAATTATACTCGTACGTCCAGTACTTACACACAATCAACCTTTATGAACTGGTTAAAATTACCAAACTTAGACTCTACTTTTTATTTGTTAAAATTTGTCGGAGCTGCACTTTTCATAGTGTGTGTCACAATCACAATTTTTTCAAGCCTTATCACCTGTTGTTGTCGTGTACGGTGATTCATGGTTAGTATTCACAACGCTCAACTGGGATTTTTTTTTTTTTTTTTTTTTTTAAAGTTTATTTGGAATTTTATTTACATAAACAATTTTTCCTTTTATAAAATTGAAATTTGATATTATATGTAATTTTATTGTATATTTACACGGTAAGATTTATTTCCTAGTTGAGAGTTTTGAATCCTCCTTCTCTTGAAATGTTTCATTATTTGGATTTTTTATCATTTTCTTTTATTTTCTTTACTTATTTGTAAATTTAGTATGAGAGAGTTATTGGTTTCACTTGGAGTTAAATTCTTTTCTTTTTTTTCTTTTTTTTTTCTTTTTGCAAGTTTCATATATTATTGAGGCACCCGGTAGCAGAAATTCACGAAAAGCCAGGTGCGATATTTTCTAGGAACTTATGAGAGGTTGCGTACATTTTGTTATATTCCACTTGTGATGCAGACGAAATCCAATAATATCGAAATGGTTATTGTATATGAAATACCTCGGCAGTCAGAATAAAACATATAACAAAGTCATTTAAGAAAACCTACGCAATTTTATGAGTTTGTTGTGAAGTTCTAAATTGCAGACATCTGTCTAGAAACACCTGGACATTCGGACATCGGCAAAAATAAAGTCGTAAAAACTCAAAATATAATACTTGTGGAATTTTATATAAGAATAAACAGGACGTAATATACGGAAAGCTGGGAATACGAGTGTTTGTGAGCCCCGCACAACAAAAAATAAATAAAATATCCGGTCACAGCTTTGACTGAAAAGGGGTCATTTCCCACGCGAGAAAGTATTGAAGAAACACCCCCCAAAAGGGTAGAAAGTAAAACTAATAATTTTAATATCATTATTCAAAAAGGGCCACTGAGCTTTAAAATTTAGAGGGGCGCATAATTTCGGAGGCGGAGAGTGCTTTCGATTGGATATGAAGAGAAGCGATTAACAATTATATTGTATGGAAATCAAAAAAAGATATATACACGAGCAACAGGAGTGTTAGCCAGATTTTTTAGTAGTTTTGGATGTTGGTATAAAAATTTTGAGTGGTGAATTAGGTGTTAGCAACCGGATTACTTTCCCGATGTCTTTAAAGAGAGAAGGTAAGGAATATTATCTATTCCACTCTGCGCCATTCATTAAATAATTTTTATTAATGTTTAACGTGATTATAGGCTTTAAAATAATATATTTGATACCAATAACTCTTCTCATATTAACAATTATTAAATGTATAAGACAACTATATACTAAATAAAATCTTATTTTATTATTAATTGGTATTTATTTAGTTTGACTTTTATTTCCTTTATAAATTAAAAATAAATTATGGGACAATCTCCATTCCATTTATACGATTTACGGCCAGTTAAATATCTATGAAATCAATAACTTAATAAATTTAAAATGGAATTTATACTTTAAATAAAATAAGGGATGATGGAAAAGAGTGTCCTAACACAACTGTGTCAAACTTCGAAACTCCAAATTATTTACACGTTTTGCTCACTCACTACAAAAAGATTTAAATCAAAATTAGTTTTAAAATGTAAAACAAGAGACGCAGAAACGAAATTGCTTTGTTTGTGTTACTCATTTCGATAGTTATTATTCAATGAAACTGTTTAAAGTTGACGCATACTCAACAATTGAACTCTGACAATTTAAAATATGTTACAAAATAAATAAACATTACTAAATATTAAAAAGTAACTATAAACAACAAGAGAAAATTATCTATTAATAGTGTACTAAGTCTTGATACAATATTTAAAATGTTGAATCTTTAAAATCCAAATTTTCTTTAGAAAGCAATACCAGCGTATACATACGACGTAACTAAAATGGCGGATTTGTCAAATTTGCCGGCGACGCAATGTCCAATCTCTCTCTAATGTAGGATCCCTAGCGAAGTTGGGTCTCTGTTTAAATCACCTTATTCTGTGGACACAAGTACAATAAAAGAGACAATTTTTGAAAAGCAAATACAAGCGATTTAGAGAAAATGGCTTATGGTGAAAGAAGGAAGTTTGGCAACATATTTTCTGGCAATCTATTTGCTGTTTTATATAAATAAGAATTTTCTTTTCAATATTTATATAATTTATTTAATATAAAGAAGCCATTTATCTATTTTCATATACAGATAGAACAGAATTGTATATATAAATAAACATAAAAGTTCATTAGGTTTGTTTTCATAGCTGTGTATGTAATTTGGAAACATATCTAACTTTCTGAAGTCCGAATTGCGCCAAGCTTTAAAAAAAAAGCGCCAAGTTCTCTATAGTTGAAAAATATCGATTTCTCTATTTAATTTGACATTTATTGTGTTTTGGTGGTCAAATTATGGTATGTAGTGGTAAAAGGGGGGATGGGATTGATTTTGTAAAGTTTTTGGTAGATTTATTATATATTTTATACGTATATTTATTGTAAAATAATGTTTTTAGGAAAGGATAAGTCAATGTGTTCAATTTGATCTATTAATCTTAGCAATTTTTTTACATAAAAACTTTTAATTTCCTTTTTTAAAACAAGTTTATCAACTCCCTTTTATTTCACGATTACGAAATTTAGTACTATTATTTATATAATGACAAATTTTAAGACAGGAAATTCAAAACATCTCTCGTTATTAAATCTTTCTAGGATACATTGACCAAACTGGATCACTCTTGTGACGTCACTAATACTTGTAGCAGGCCCGGTTGAGAAAACACACAGCGTGATGTGATCTCAGAGGCCCCGGTTCGGTGCCCATGCCAAATTAATGTATTGGATATTTTTTTAATTTCCAAAAAAATCTTGAATTGGACCCATGAAATTACATGTGATTTAATATGTATATATTGAATGCTTATAAAAGAGTGTTTTTGAAAAACACTTTTATACTTTTGATTGTGTAAGTTGTTAAATCTATCAATGCGTATAAATTTTTAAAGGTGTTTTTTTTTCTCATTTAAATCAGAGAGCAAAAATCTCAAGGACAGGCCCGTGCTTACTGGGGGGGGGGGGGGGCATTTGCCCAGGGCCGCCGAAATTTGGGGAGCGCCAAAAATATGATGTTGCTTTTACATTTCCCTCATAAGTAAACAATTTGTAGAACGCATTACACATTTGAAAACCTAATTTCAGCAATTAACATCAATATTCAGAAAAATACCAGAATTATTAATGCAGCCCTGTATATGATAAATAGATTTGTATATATAATACATAGCGTGCTAAAATTTACTTTAGTTAGGAAACGCATTGCGGAGTTTAAAATTTCCTTTCAGCAATTCCAATCAATAAACGTAAATTTACTGAAGTTGTTTTGTGCAGCCCTGTATATGATGTATCGAATTTATAACACCAAGTAATAAATGTAAAATAGTTTGTTAAATTTAAAAACGCGTATCATAACTGAAAACGCATTTTCAGCATTTACTGTCCTGTCCTTGTATATGAACGATGAATTCTTTGCACACTGCAGTCTATGAAAAGCATTTTGAACTTCACATCAGCGCTATATATTGATTTCAATATGTTTGAAATAGTGTAATATCATTAAAATACACTGCAAATGATTTTTCGAAATAGACCGTAATGTAACAGAACTCTTTTGTGCGCCTCTGTAAATAAACGATAAATGCTATCGAAAACCACCATATTTTTTAGTAAGCATCTTGTAGTGCAACTCAGACATATATATCAATTTTAGTATGTTTGAAACAGTATAACATAATTAAAATACCCCGCTAATGTATTTCCTCGTAGAATGTGATGTCACGGAATTCTTTTGATTGTCCCTGTAAACGGGGGGTATAAATGCTACAAACTTCATTTTCAATACCGAACATGCCATAGGAAACCTCAATAACATATATCAATTTCAATATGTTTCAAATGGTGTGACATCATTCAAATACACCGCAAATGTCTTTTCCCAGTAGAATGTGATGTCACGGAATTCTTTTGATTGTCCCTGTAAGCGGGGTATAAATGCTACATACTTTATTTTCAATACCGAACATGCCATAGTAAACCTCAATAACATATATGTCAATTTCATGAAAATCCGAGTATATTTACGCGAGTTAGAGCACGGACAGACAGACGGCAGACAAACCGAATTCATAAACACTTTGAACTATGTTGGAAAGTGTTTATGAATTCTTATTGTTGTATTCCAACGAATTGTTGGAATATTGTTGTATTCCAACATAGTTAACTAGTCGGATGTGTCAATCCCAAAACCTTCTTATATCTCACACAGGTTTCGCATACTCTAAAAAGAATCCGCACTAATTTATATCAAGGTCTAACTGAAACTCAAGTTTTATTAAATTCCGTGCATTAATTCTGGAGATAGGACTATATCGCTAAAATTGTGTAAATCCTGCAAAATGCTGCATAGCAGCGCCACCTGTTGGGCGATTTTTACCAAAAACTAATCAGCACCAATTTATATCAGAGACTAACTGAATATAAAATTTTCTTAAATTCCGAGTATTAGTTCTTGAGATAGAGCTATTGCGGAAATCGCAAAAAATGCTGCATAGCAGCGCCACCTGCCGGGCGATTTTTACCAAAAACTAATCAGCACCAATTTATATCAGGGACTAACTGAATCTAAAGTTTTATTAAATTCCGAGCATTAGTTCTTGAGATAGAGTGCCCACAAAATTTGTGTCACAGACAGACAGACAGACTCACAGACTCACGAACAGATATTTTCTAAAAACAGTCAAATCGTGTTCAGGACCTTCTAAAACGTTATAAATCCGTCGAAAACCGGAAGTCGAAAATTTTCATGAATCCAATACTTTCTTCTTGTAAAGATAGAAGAAAGTAAAAATTCAACTATGTTGGAAAGTGTTAAAAAAAAAACTGTAAGTTAATGATTTTTTTCGAAGCAGTTTTCCCCTCTAATATAAACCTCTGAGACTAAAGGAAGAGCTTTTTTTTTCTAAAAATACATTTTCCAGAAAAAGACACAATTTTCGTACTTAGGCAATTGACATTTAAGTGTTTCTTCTGGTAAAATAAACAGGCTTCTTCCATCTTCTCCAGTTCATAAACATGTCAGGGAATGATAAATTTTGTGCATCTGGAAACCAGAGAGCCTACATTTTTATTAAAGTTCTGCGCTCCCATAAATTTTCTTTATACTCAAAGTCACAATGATGGCATTGAAAAGGGATTGAGTTCATCAATAAAGTCTTTACGTTAGATAATAGAGATGGAGCGTTGATCTAAAAAATATATCATCAATTTGTTATTTTATACGAAAAAAAAATTGCAATATTTGTAGAATATTAACTAAAATAAGAAATGATATTATTAATTGGAGGATGAAAAATATTGAGAACTAGATTTTTCTTCATATAATAAATAGATATCACAACTATAGTCTCAAGAACAATTAATTATCGAAACTCTTCGTCAGGTGATTCGTTCAAAACTATATTGTGATATCACAACTATAGTCTCAAAAACAATTAATTATCGAATCTCTTCGTCAGGTGATTCGTTCAAAACTATAGTTGTGATATCACAACTATAGTCTCAAAAACAATTAATTATCGAATCAACTCGTCAGGTGATTCGTTCAAAACTATAGTTGTGATATCACAATTATAGTCTCAAAAACAATTAATTATCGAATCTCTTCGTCAGGTGATTCGTTCAAAACTATAGTTGTGATATCACAACTATAGTCTCAAAAACAATTAATTATCGAATCTCTTCGTCAGGTGATTCGTTCAAAACTATAGTTGTGATATCACAATTATAGTCTCAAAAACAATTAATTATCGAATCTCTTCGTCAGGTGATTCGTTCAAAACTATAGTTGTGATATCACAATTATAGTCTCAAAAACAATTAATTATCGAATCTCTTCGTCAGGTGATTCGTTCAAAACTATAGTTGTGATATCTATTCATTATATTGAGAAAAAAATTTCTTTCTAAATTAAATACACACTGTAAAAAAAGACAAATGTCTCTTAATGTATGATAATATAATATAACCCTGAACGAAAATATGCAATAACCTCTTCCGAGTTGCCCACTACTCCGAAACGCGCTCTTTGTCTTTAGAAACGCCAGGAACCAATTATTTTTTGATATTTAAGGAATTATTTATAAAAGAAGTTTATTTTGCAGTCAATGATTTACGGAAACGTTTCCGAGTAGTTTTTTTTTCTTGTAATATTGTAATATTGTGCTGTCCTCTAAAAAAAAAAAAAAAAAAAAAAAAAAACCCAAAACGAAATATTTCCTTAAAAAAACCCACCCTAGTATACTTCATCAAATATTTCACTAAAGTCAATTTTTTTTGTTTTGTTTTATTTTTAAGTGCCATTTAGAATAATAAAAATATTTAAAAATTCCTAAGGAGTGCTTATTTAGTTTTAAAATAATTTAAAATAACAATTGCAGAATTCCAGCTAAACATGAGATTCATTTTTACAGATTTTCTTGTTATAATAGAATTTTAGAATAATCTGCATAATTTTTTATTTATTGTTTTTTAAATTAAACCATTAATATGTAATAAAATGCTTCATTTTCGGCTAATTATGTCTGGTGTGGATAGGTAACATGGATTATTTTTTGGAAAAGTGTTTTTTTTTTTTTTTTTTTTTTTTTTTCAAACTGTCTCTTAATTGGCTGTCACTTTGTAATAAAGTGATAAAATGAAAAATGCTCAACATTAAAATCTTAGTTAGAACAAGCTGTAAAAAGTTAGCCATGTTAAATATTTTTTCATTCTTTATTGAACTTTATATAGAGAAAGTTTCAAAAAATGGGGTTTTTTTTTAGAGGACAGCACAATATATTGACCAGTTTTTCAACAGGAATGCGGAGTAACAGCATATAACCGAAATGCACTGTAGTCTAAACTCCTTTGTATTAAAGTGTGAATTCGTTTTAAAGCTTGCCGGCTGATCCGAGGTGTGCATGTAACTGCAAACTGGAACTGTCCCTTAGTTATTTCAATAACATTACGTAACTTCCCATGCATTAAAATATCTAATGCTTTGTAATAATAAATGCTTGAATTCACCCATACCTTACGACCACTTATGTAGTCAGGTGTTCAGAGCGTTCTCTTTCTATTTCTAGGCTTTTTGTTAATATTTTCCTGCACTGAATTCGAATCTTAACTTTTAGCTGTTATTTTCAGCTCCTGTCTGACACACAAATTGGAGTCTTTTTTTTTTTTTTTTTTTTTTTAAATTCTCTTTCTGAATCAATTGATTACTGTTGCTCAGCATGAATATCGGTTTTTAACCGACTCAAAAAAGGAGGAGGTTATCAATTCGAGGTGTATGTATTTTTTTTTTTTTTTTATGTATGTACACCGATTACTCCGGAACTATGCGTCCTATTTATGTGATTTTTTTTTATTCGACAGAGAATACTCTCGAATTGGTCCCATTTAAATTTTACGAAAATTGGTTCAGTACTTTTTCAGAAATTCAACAAAAACGAAAAAAAATAAACATTTTAAAAATAGTTAATTTGTTGGTTTTTGATTGTTGCCAAATTTGAAAAGCAAAATTACATAAAATTGTGAATTGGATAAATATAATCAAGCAGGGCGGTCGCTCTGCCAAGCCAAGCTTAAAAAAAACGCCATACAAACAACGCCAAGAACTGGAACGCCAAGACCGCTACTGCTTATTTACAGAAATCAACTTCGCAATGTTAAATCGACAAAACATGCCAGATTAAAATATCAGATATTAAATAAACCAAGCGTCGCAGAAAAAAAAAAACGAAAACTAGAAGAATCTAATGAAGAATTACTTCAATTTAAGACCAAACTCATCTTCATAAGTGATTTATAAACAGAGATATACATTTAAAAAAAAAAACGTCGAGTTACTTAAAATGATCACTTTTTCTTCGTCAAACTTTTTTTTTTCAAACAACCTACAGACCTTAATATTCGGCAGAATAAAAAAAGGATTGCATTTTTAGACAAGTAATTACGTAATCTATGTGCTTTTATAAAATCCAGTGTAAAAAAATATTATTTTCTATCCATAATTAGCAAAAAACTGTTAATTAACTTGGCGATTAAAAAAATATGCCAAAACAGAGATAAAACCCGCCAACGACCATGTACCATCTCTATTATGATAGCACAAATCAGTTACAGGTTATAACCACATCAAATTTCATCTGCAAGTCAGCCATTTTCCTCTGAAGATATTTTTTTTAAAAATAAAACTTCACAATTATAAGAACACATATTTTATCAAATAATTAAATATGACTGCAAACTGTGGCAGATGATTGTTTCTAACATGAATAAGTATGAGAAATTGCCGGTCATGGATATGGATCTGGGTAGCTTAGTCGCAGAGCGTCGGCATGGTATGCATAAGGTCCCAGGTTCGAGTCCCGGCCCAGTTCAATTTTTCACTCATGTTTGTTTAGTGTATTTAATTGTCTGATAAAATGCGTGTTCTTATAAATATTGTAAAATAAAGTAATCAGACGTAGTGTTTATGCTTAAAAAGATATTTTAAATAAAAATAATTTACGTTTTTCGAAAGATCTTTAAAAATAAATTAGTTTTTGAGGGAAGATGTACCTTCTAAAATGTATACATTAAGAGTTATCGCCATTTAAAATTTCTTTCCAAACGTAAACAAAATTTTTGAAATGAATTAAATGTGATTCATTTATTTCTAAAAATAAAAAAAACACGGTAAAGGACAGGCATTTCGTTCGCAGGAATACCTTTCACGTCATTTTCCTATAAATTAATGAAATCAAGTTGTTAAATTATTTTTGTTTTAGAAGTGAAGTTTCCATTTAAATTTATTATAACAGTACAATGTTTAATTGAATAAAATAAGATAAATCTAAGAAATTGCTAAGAAATTCCAAACATGCACAGGGCAATGCAAAAATAATAATAATAATAAACAAAAAATAAATAAATAGATAAATAAATAAATAAATAAATAAAAATCAGCTTTCAGAAATTCTAAACATTGTTTCGCTATTCATATTATGTATCTTCGGGGTCCATCCTCCCACTTTCAACCCTCCCACCCAAAGGGGGCACTTTTCTAAATTTTGCCGACACCTCTCATGTGATATATCGTTGGAAAAGTCTGTGAACGCTTAATCATAATATGCAGGGGGGGGGGGGATTTTCTAAATTTTGCACATACCCCTAATGTGATACATCGTTGGAAAGGTCTGTGACCACTTAATCCTATTATGCATCTCCGGTGTTCATCCCCCCTTTTGCCCTCCAAGCGCAATTAGCTTTCACCATCAGGGGACGCTTTCCTATATCTGTTCCTACGAGTCGGATCACGACGGAGTATGGCTCATTCGACTCGACATCAATAGAGCTTTCCGATTTTAGTTCGTTTTTTCACCACCAGGGGGCACTTTTCTATCTCTGGTTCCATGGGCTAGATCACGACGGGGTATAGCTCATTCGACTCGACATCTATAGCCTTAACGATTTCAGTGCCCGAGGTTCATACAGAACAGATTGCGCTACCTGGTGGTGGAAGATGGAACTTGAGCGTGCGTAGCACGACTGCTATACGGTGCCGAAGACAGCGGGGACCCGTGTCGGAAGTTAGTTTGGTTAGAGGTTTATACTATTCGATGTGCAAATTAAGAGATTATCCGGTGCCGAAGGCAGCGGGGAACCAGGTCGGAGGTTCGTTCGGTTCGAGGTTTATCTTATTCAAGGTTTTACAAGATTCGAGGCCAAGATATAAATTAGGGGCCCGCTAGCGGGTGAAGCCAGCTAGTGCTAATAATAAAAGAGCGTGATATCACGTTTGATTTCAAATGCAGCGCTGACACGCTATGTACGTATTGCATTTTTATTCATTTCATCGATAAGTCAGTGATATTTTTTAACGGGGGATAACAAGTATTATAACAAGCCACATTTCGTATGTTGTTATTAGTTTAATTGAAAAATCTACTGGTATTTCTAGTTAACCTTTTAAACAATGACTGAAAGTAAAATGTAATTTTAAATTATTTCTCATGTTTAGATTATTTAAATTATGTTTATTCTGTTTAAAAAAAAAGAAATGATATCTACAAAAACAACTTTTCAAAAGTAAAAAAAAAAAGCCAAGCGTAAAAAAAAAAGTTGCGGCTAAAAAATGGTGTGATATCAAATTTCCAAGCTATTATATTACTTTTTTAACTTTTTTCCATTAAATAAGTTATCATATATATAAGTCGAGTGCCTACGTATATGTTAATAGAAATCGTTTTCTCCTGTACTAAATACATCCTAACGAGTTTCTGAAAATTCAATTTTTTTCAAATTATGCATGATGGGCTTGGCGGCCATCTTTTCATATTTCTAAGCACCCAAAATTCTAAAGTAAAAGCGTAATATGTTTGCAATGTAATATGTTTATAACAATTTCGAACTTCAGATTTTAACTACTAACAGATAAATTAGATAAGACTGATATTTTGAGAAATTGATTTTTACTTGTTTGAAATTACTTAAGAATCTTTAAGATAAGTCATCATTATCTTAAGGCACAATTTTCAGATCATACAAATCTATAAATGAAACGCTTAAAATATTTGCTTAAATAACAATTTTGAACTTCGGATTTTAACTACGGATTTGGATGCTTAGAATTTTGTGAATAATATGCAAAGATGGCCGCTAAGCCTATCATGCATAATTTGAAAAAAATTGAATTTTCAGAAACTCGTTAGGATGTATTTAGTACAGGAGAAAACGATTTCTATTAACATATACGTAGGCACTCGACTTATATATATGATAACTTATTTAATGGAAAAAAGTTAAAAAAGTAATTTAATAGCTTGGAAATTTGATATCACACCATTTTTCAGCCGCAACTTTTTTTTTTTACGCTTGGCTTTTTTTTTTACTTTTGAAAAGTTGTTTTTGTAGATACAACGTACAGATAAAAACTATAAATTATGCTACAACAAATCTACTTTTGAATCTTAAAATCTTTTATGTATGTTCACCGATTACTCCGGAACTATGAGTCCTATTTATGTGATTTTTTTTTATTCGAAAGAAAACACTCTCGAATTGGTCCCATTTAAATTTTATGAAAATTGGTTCAGTACTTTTTCAGAAGTTCAATAAAAACAAAAACAAAAAATAAGCATTTAAAAAAATAGTTAATTTGTTGGGCAGACGACTTTCATTTATTATCATAAAATATTCTATTACGGGAATTTGCAAATAAAAACAAGAACGAAAAATCTTGCGTCAAGCATAGATTATGTAACACTTTTCAATGCTTCCAAAATAATTTTACAAATCATACCGTTTAATAAGCTGAAAGATAACATCTTAAGTAAACAGTTTGGAAAACGCATAACATATTTAAAAACATAATTTCAGGAATTTCCAACATATACAATATTCGAAAAAATATCCGAATACTTTTATTCAGCCCTGTATAGGATCTATAGATTTGTATATATACTACATAGGATGCTAAATTTTAGCTCAGTTAGGAAACGCGTAGCACAGTTTAAAATTCTCCGTCTAGAGTTTCTATCAATAAGCGGAAATGTGTTCGCTAACTTTTGTGCTTCCCTGTATAGGATCTACAGAATTTATACACACCACGTAATAGACAAAAAGCGAGTTAAAATTAAAATCGCGTTCAGTAACTTAAAACGCACTTCCAGGAATTATTGTTAACAGACAGTAGAGAATTCTTTTGTGTATCCCTGTAAATGAACGATGACTGCTATACACATACTATTCTGTAGTAAGCCTCTTGTAATGCACCTTAGTGATATATATAAATTTCAATGCGTTTAAATTAGTGAAACATTATTTAAATAAACCGCAGACGATTTTTCTCCACAGACGTAATGTAACGGAATTCTTTTGACTGTCCCTGTAAAGTAACTATAAGTGCTGTGCACACTCTATTCCATATTAAGCTTCTTCTAAAGCACCTTAGTGATATATATAAATTTCAATGCGTTTAAAATAGTGAAACATTATATAAATAAACCGCAAATGATTTTTCCCCATAGACCGCAATGCAACGGAATTATTTTGAGTGTCCCTGTAAAAAAAAGTATAAGTTCTACACACTTCCGTTGAAATAGGGAACATGCTATAGATAACGACAACAACATATAAAATTTTCAGAGCAATCCGAGGATATTTACGGGAGTTAGAGCACGGACATACGGACAGACGGCAGACGGCCATACGGCCAGACAAACCGAAGTCATAAACACTTTTCAACTAGGTTGGAAAGTGTTAAAAAGACTGACATATTTAAATCAGCTTTAACTTATCGGATTATAATTCTGCATAAATAAATTAAAGGGGGGGATTAGCCAATCTCACCCCCTCTTTATACTTAGCCAATGAGCTCCTTATCACAATGAACGTATATACAAAATTTTAAGCAAATCGATTATTATCAAGAGTTATTACGTTCGGGTCACCAGTTGTTGGGTTCACGTCTTTCATGTTGCAAATAATAATAAGTTTGAAATTGTACGTCAAACGTGACAAATGAGGTGCGTTCTTACTATAGCTAGTTATATAAATATTCAGATCTGGATTATTTTTTATTCTGTGACAGGAATTATATCGTCTGCAGATTAATTTAATAGTATCTCGGTCGCTTGCGATTAAACATCGGAAGCTCCTATAACAAAAAAGCACCGATTTTTAGAAAAAAATCAAATATCTTAATAAATATTTTTATTAATATATTCTAAATTTTTGATTCAATTTTAATAAAATTTGAAATGTCTCGACAAAATTCTGCAAAGATAATATATCTTAAATTTCAAACCATTCGGTTGGGTAGTTTCTGCGTTGTTATATGTGGACGGACGGACCAGACGAAGACAATAGGTGCTACGTATTTATATAATTACGAACGCACCTAAAAAGACTGACATATTTAAATCAGCTTTAACTTATAGGATTTATTTTCACAGAACAAACTTTTTAAGATCCAAACAAAAACTAAAACTTTTGAGTGTTGCCAAATTTGAAAAGCAAAATTACATAAAATTGTGAATTGGATAAATATAATACAATGTACGGATAAAACTATAAATTGTACTTTTCGGTTAGCCGGACGCCAGTGATATATGTACATATATAAATACATATGTATATACATGAATTTGTATATATATATATACATACATATATGCATATATATGTGTATGTATATATATGTATATGTAGATATGTGTATATATGTGTGTGTGTGTATTTAATACATGTATATATATCACTGGCGCCCGGCTAACCGAAAAGTACCCTATAAATTATGCCACAACAAATCTACTTTTGAATCTTTTAAAAGTTCCATTGTTGCAGTTTCAGTGCGGTTTGGCATATTTTGACGAGCGCGTTTGGTTATTGGCGCATAATTAAATGCATTGTTGTTTCAACTATCATACATTATATATACCAGAATTATATAGCAGAAAATATTCGGCGATTTATCACCTGTGGCGCACTAGTTGGAAACTGCCTTTAAAATATCCAATTATCTATATTATATTATACAATACAGTTGTATATAAATGCTTCTGCAATTGTTTTTTAATATTTCTACTACATAATATTAACTATAGAGTGACAATATAGAAAGAAAGAAAGAAAGGGGTTACTCCGGATAGTATTATAGGCGACATTGTTAGAGCAGTGTATTTACCTTGTACGGATCGTAAAAATCAGTACACATTAACAATAAGCACCGAAATCAGTGAGTTACGCAGTAATCAAAACTGTAGTATACAGACCGATTATGACACATTATCCAAGACGATTAGGTGAGAATAATGATAAAATTTCTAATCTTCCGTAATCAAGTCTACTGCCAAGGTTAGCGTGAAATAAAAAATATATTAGCAACAATATGGTTTAATATAAATATAGATATCATTAAAGGCTTTAAAAGACATTAGATGAGAATAATGATAAATTTTCTAATCTTCCGTAATTCAGTCTACTGCCAAGGTTAGCGTGAAATAAAAAAATATATTAGCAACAATATGGTTTAATGTTAATATAGATATCATTAAAGGCTTTAAAGACATTAGATGAGAATAATGATAAATTTTTTAATCTTCCGTAATCGAGTCTACTGTCAAGGTTAGCGTGAAATAAAAAATATATTAGAAACAATATGGTTTAATGTAAATACGGATATCACTAAAGTAATAAATAAATAAACGAACTTTTTAACCAAAAAGAGAACCGACTTCAAAAACTACTAAAAAGCGAAAAATAAACTTTTTAACCAAAAATTGAACCGACTTCAAAAACTACTAAAAAGCGAAAAATAAACTTTTTAACCAAAAATAGAACCGACTTCAAAAACTACTAAAAAGTGAAAAGTAAATTTTTAAACCAAAAATAGAACCGACTTCAAGAACTACTACAAAGTAAAAAATAATTTTTTTTTAGATAATAGTTAATAAGAAATTAAATTAAGAGCATTGTATTTACCATGCATATTATTATATTTATGCACTTTGATTTGATTTTTTGGAGTCGGTGCCAGCCAAGCCAAGTACAAAATTCAAAACAAAATAGCCAATATAAATCGTAACACGCGTATAAATTATATCTACATAAATACGAGACAATAATAATAAAAAAAATACATATAACTCATCAAATGGTAGAAAATACAATGATTTAAATGATTAACTAATTTCCAAAGCAATGTTTGTCGACATATAGTTGCTAATCTCATTTGAAAATATACATGTATAACGTCAGATGAAATGTTTAAAAATGGTAATATGGCTTTAACTTGGCTTGGCTGGCACCGACTCCAAAAAATCAAATTAATGTACATAAATATAATAATATGCATGGTAAATACAATGCTCTTAATTTAATTTCTTATTAACTATTATCTAAAAAGAAATTATTTTTTACTTTGTAGTAGTTCTTGAAGTCGGTTCTATTTTTGGTTAAAAAATTTATTAGGATACTATCAATTCTCAGTTAAACAATTTCAGCTGCGTAGTTGAATTTATACGCAAGAATAACAAAATAATATTAATTTTAATGTTAATATTAATGCTATTAATTTATCATGTTTGTCTGCGTAAAACAAGTTTTTTGAACATGAAAATGTTTACTTGAGAATGGATATATCCGAGAAAATTCCGGTTTGAGAAAACTGATTAATATGCTATAAAAACTACTCGGAAACGTTTCCGTAAATCAGTGGCAGCAACAGAAACTTCATTTTTATAAATGATTCTTTAAATCTAAAAACTATATTGGTTTCTGAGGTTGCTAAAGATAAAGAACCCTTTTCAGAACAATGGGTAACTGGGAAGAGGTTATTGCATATTTTAGTTCATGGTTATATTATATTTTCATTGATTGCGAAACATTTGTCTTTCTTTTTTTTTTTTGTGCACGCAAAAATTAAATTTTACCTTTGGAATAAGAAACTAGTCGTTGGGGGCCACCGTAATACTTACCCATCATGGATATGCATAATGTAAAATATTAAAATAAAAAATGTGTAAACTACTTATAAAATGCATTGCAATTCGAATAAAATCGTGGCTTGATGACGTCATCAACTTTAAAGGCTCGATTACTGAATTGCTTAAAAGAAACATCCTTAAACTGCAAAAACAATAATCCTATTAACTAGCGGTTTATTGCATCTGATTAAGCGTCTCATTTCCAATTGAAACATACCTTTGAATTGAAATTTGGATGAAATACAGGGTCATGAAAAATCGAAGAGTGTGGAATAGGATTCCAAATATCTCGGCAACTCATTATCTGATCGACTTCATGCTTTATGCAAAATTTATGTTTTTTTATTGTCTTTTATATTCCCCCCTTAAAATAAACAATTTCGAAAATTTTTATATACCTTTTATCAGAACGAATATTTCGAGATTCTGAAAAAAAAATAGTTCCGTATAATCGAGGTTACTGAAATACAATAAGCTTCTTCCCAGTATTACATACTAAGTACATACCAAATTTCAAGTCTCTATTTCAATTTTTTCGGGAGTTAGAGCGTTTACAGACACACAGACGGACGGCAATTTTTTTTCTTCTAAAAATATGTTTTTCGGAATCTCCAGTGTCTAAAACGTGCAAATCCGTCAAAAAAAAATTTCGATTTTCAAAACGATTACAAGACTTACCCTATACTACGTATGATGGGTAAGTAAAACTAAAGCGCATTTATCTACATATATCATACAGGGGTTTTAACACATATTTTTAAAGTAAGAAGATAAAAAAATACTGGTAATTAAATTACCAAAATTGAGAAATTCATAATATTTAATTCGAGTTACTGCGCCTATTTTCGGATATACAGTAAAACCTGTGTAAACGGAACATGTCTATAATGGAAAAATTTCGTAGTTCTGACTGAAGGACAACCGTACAGTTAAAAGAACATACTGTTAAGGTGGAAACCTGTCTAAAAGGGAATTTTTTATCGGTCTCTAGTGATTTCGTTTAAACAGGTTTTTCTGTATTTTATTAAGAGCTGGATATATCGATTAGATCTGTTGTTATAAATTTAATATGGAAAATAAGTTTTTCTATAGTGTAGTTGCGCTAAACAAAAGGCGTGTACAGTTCGAATGATGTGTATTTTAAGAATTACAGTCGAACTCGTTTAATGCGAACACGTCTAAAACGAAGATACGGTTAATACGAACAAGTTCAACTCTAAGAATGTTTCATCGTTTAAACTACCGGGTGGTTATAATATACGTATCTCTATTTGGAGCTAGCTGCCTTTAGCTTGAAGGAATAACCGGAATGAAACCAAAATCGGTATGCTTACTATTCTAGAAGAGCGAAGAAGAATGGAACAGTAAAACATATTAATTGCAATAATCGCCGACAGATGGCGCTTTTGAGTGTGACATGTAATGTGTAATATTGTGTACTGTGGAGATGTCGCAAACCCCAGTGACTTTACCGCATATCACAACATGTGCGAAACATCACTCCTGATGCGTTACATTCCGCAGTTGAGCACATCGTGCACCGCCTGGACTGTGTCCTCCAGCACAATGGTCATATGGAACTTGAACATGATCGGCACCGCCATGCGAAAGCGTAGCCACATTCACTGTGACATTTTCCAATAAATTAGGTGTGCCATCTGGTTTGACGCCTTAATTCTTAGTTCTTGTATTACACATTACATTTCACACTCAGTAGCGCCATCTGTCGGTGATTATTGCAATTTTTTTTATTGTACCATTCTTCTTTCCCCTTCTAGAATAGTAAGTGTACCGATTTTGGTTTCATTCGGGTTATTCCTTCGAGCTACAGACAGTTCCAAATAGAGATACTTAAATTAAAACCACCCTGTACATTAAGATTTTTACGCTTTTAACGAGCTACAAAAGCAGGATCACGGATAATACTAGCAAAACATGTAGACCGGGAGGCGGCAGCACAGACAATCACTTCATCGAGTTCACGGCTGAAATTCCAGAATTAGTTAAAACTCGATTCGCATATTAAAACGCAATCGATCTGCCAAGTTATATCTTGGTAGAAAACACCTTAAAACCCGATTTTAGCGGTTGACTTGTAGGTTTACCATTGTGTTTTCCTGCACCCAAAGGCATGAAAACATGGAGGACAGGGAGCAGGAACACACAATGGTAAACCTACGAACCAACCGCTAAAATCGGGTTTTCGGGTGTTTTCCACCAAGATATGACTTGGCAGACCGATTGCGTTTTAATATGCGAATAAAGTTTTAACTAATTTTGGAATTTCAGCCGTAACCTCGATGAGATGATTGTCTGTGTTGCCGCCTCCCAGTCTAATGTGTTCATTTCAATATGGTTTTCGGTGAAAAGTAGGGTTAGAGTTAGGAAAGAAATCCCTATCTTATCGAACACTGTTTGGTCTCAACGATAATATTTCTACATTACAACTGTATGAAAGAAAGAAAGGAGAGATTCGGAAGTTTCAAATACAGCCTTTTTAGCAGTTTCCAACAAAGTTGAAAAGTGTTTATAAATTCGGTTTGTCTGTCTGTCTGCGGTCTATCTGTCTGTCCATGCTCTAACTCGCGTAAATATACTCGGATTGTCATGCAATTGATATATGTTATTGAGGTTTACTATGGCATGTTCGGTATTGAAAATGAAGTATGTAGCATTTATACTCCGTGTACAGAGCACTCAAGAATGCCGTTACATTGTGGTCTATGGGGAAAAATCTTTTGCAGTGCATTTTAGGGTACTTCTCTATTATCCCGTCGACCACTTTCCATAACAAAAAACTATCGCCAAACTGTAACGCCAAATAAACGGGAGAACGTTGCCATTGGAATATTAAAATACATAAATCAATAAAATATATAAGAATTTAAGGACACAATTGTTATTTTAATTAATGAAATAACTAATAAATCAGTAAAATATAATGAAAAATGCACGCAAATGTCGAATTAAAAACCACTTGGTGACATAACAAACACGCATAATGCTTCTGACATCAAGTAAATGGGAATTTCTCATTCATTTACAGGGCCACACAAAAGTATTCGGCTACATAATGGTTTACGCAGAAAAACTGTTTGCAGAGTATTTTAATTAGGTTACACTATTTCAAATATAATGAAATTGATATACATTACTGAGGTTTACTACACGATTCCTGTTGTAAATATGATCTGCATAGCATTTATCGTTCATTTACAAGGATACACAAAAGATTTCGGATGCAGTACTGTATCCGAAGTATTGTCTATAAACACTCTCAGAAATAAAACACTCAATTTTGACGATTCCGCAATCCTCAGGCCTCATTTCGTTATTTTTGACAATCATTTCGTCACAGAGTCACGTGGTTTTTGACGAAACGCGAATCCTCAAATATCTTGACGAAACTGTTTCCTCGCTGTCAAAAATAAAACTCTCACTTTTGACGATTTCGCAATTCTTGAGCTATATTTCGTCATTTTTTGACAATTATTTCGTCTCAAAATTAAGTGATTTTTAATGAAATGGAAAATCTCAAATATTTGACAAAAATATTTCCCCATTCCCGGCCAGATTATTTTTGTTACAAAATCGTTCAAAAAAAAAAAAAAAAAAAAAAAAAATACACGAAAGTATTAAATTTCGTTAAAAACGCTTAAAAAATTCTTCTAAAGTTACAGAATTTCGTTAAAAACGGTTAAAATAGTAAAATGCGAACATCATTTGGTCCATTTTCGATCGAAAGCATCAACATTTTTCGAATGGTTTAAAAAAAAAAAATCACAATTTTAGGAGCTCTTTTTTATTAGCCACACACAGGGTGGCTTATTCTTTCAATCTCTATCATTTTTCATGTTTATGAAAAGTCACAGCAATCCATCGTTGCCACAGATTAATCTCGGAAAATGAAACATTTGAAGTTACTTAAAAAATTAATAACTCGGAAAGTATTTGTTACAAAATTGTTTTACACACTGCGTTAGAATGGTAAAAAATTGTATTTTTCTTGATATAAATTTCAAATCTAATGATTATGTCGTTTTTCAAATATTAGATTTCAAAAATTACAAAACTTCACAATGGAGTACCGTAGCGAAACTTTTACGCGTAAAAAGATAATGATAAAGGCATTGTGGCTCGGCGTGTATCGTGTATACTGGCCATAGCATGAGTAACGAATTATAGTAAACTTATTATTCTGTTAAAATATAAAAGTGAATTATGTATATACATTTTTAAAAAATAAAGAAAAACATTTTATCCCAAACATCAACAAAATTTTTTCTTCTATTTATTCCCTTATTCCAAAGATATCGTTTTATCGTCTGCTGCCATAGCAACATGAATTAAATTTCATTAAAAAAAATTGCTCAGTGGTAGAAAAATATTTTTCTAAATCGAATGGTTATTGAACAACTCAACACTTTAACAGGGGAATTTTTATTTGTTATTTAGATATTTTAAAATTGATTGTTGTCATTGCGTTTTTATTCTGAGTTACAGCTAGTTTATTTATTTTTTAAATAAAAGCCGTGTGTGGCAATCTATATTCGGCCTTATAGCAGAATTTTCCCCTCTTGTTTAAGAAATATATTCATATAACAATCTGGAGGCACGGCAGTGCCTCCGCCAAGTCGAGAGAGGACAGCCGTAAGCATACTTTTCTGGAAGCAACTCAGGGCACTTTTGACCCCCCCATATCTCCGCGCTGGAGTATCACAAAAATTTTAAACTTCAATTATAGAGAGTATTTGGCCCACAGGACCAAAATTTAAAATTACAACTTTCTGTCTTTTCTAGTTCAGGCGATATATGAACTCAAACATTCGATTTTTTGTCACTTCTTACTCACTCGTTCACGCGTCATCAAAAAGATTGGGTAGATCCCGTAGCCCCAGAAACTTGACATTTGGAAAAAAGGTAGTGTTTAGGATACAAAGAAAGGAAAAATTATAAAATCCAGAAAATTCGAAAAAAAAAACATTCGAAAATTCAACAAATTCCATCAAAATTGAAAATTGAAAATAATACGATCTTGTAGTCTTGGAAACTTAAGATTTGGTGTGAAGGTAGTGTTTAACATCCAGAAAAAGAAAACATCAAAAACACCAAAAAAATCGAAAGCAAAATTGAAAAAATCGAAGATATTGAAAAAAACCGAAAATTTGAAGACAATCCGATTTTGTTGCGCTAGAAAATTCAAATTAGGAATAAAGGTAGTATTTAGGATACAGAAAAAGGAAAATTAAAAAAATCCAGAAAATTCGAAAAAAAAATAAAAAAATTCGAAAAAAAATTGAAAAAATGAAAATAATTTGATACGATAACGCTCGTATTTATAAATTAATTTGGATGAAACTAATTGTGTGTATTAAGCTCACCAATGCCTCGACCGAGTTCGTTGGCCAGCTTGGTCCGCCATCTTGTTTCAAGATGGCGGCCACGGAAAATTTTAAAACTAAAATAAATATACAAAAAAGTTAAAAAATCAAGTTTATTTTTTAATTAGGTGTTAGGACTTGATACAAGGATTCCAGAGCATTTTTTGTTTTACCTCTATCTTAAAAATTGCCTGAGATCGAGCAGTTTGAAATTCTAGGGTGGCTGACATTTTGAAACAAAACAACACATTACAAAAAACCAACGATAAATTTATGGTCAATAATGGTCAAGCAGGTGCAATCCTGAATGAATACTCCGTGTTATTATAACTGTAACTTTGACTTCGAAATTTTGATACGTTGCATTTTCTATTTCTTGATATTTTTGAACTATGATTTACGCTAAGTGAAATGTTGTTGTTGAAGAGGGATTTTCCATGTAAATCCGAAACGTCCAATTTTAATATGTTTTTAATGTTTTATGAAAGTGTATTGTAATGTCTGTAATTTTAATGATTTTAATATAAATTTATAAGTTTTAGTGAACGCGATTTCTCGCAAATTATTTTCTTTCATTGTTGTAATCATTTTCCCAATCATACGCATAAAACTATATATTCATATCCATTAGCGCCAAATTCTAGCCAAACTTGGCGACAAAAATAAGTCTTCATAAATGAAGCCAACTTAGCTATAGCTCAATAATTTGGCGAATTTCTTATTCAAATTCAGTGTAAACGAATCTTTTGTAAACGGTTTCTTTGCATTTTAACTTGCTGTTTTCGAGTAACATTAGCAAAAATTTTAAAACGAAGATATAGGAAAGCTACCTTGTCCTGCCGGTACAGGCCGGAGGACTTTTTTATGAGTTGTCGGATGCAATCTATGTTTTGCATTAAATAAAGTAAAACATTGAAAAACAAATCCCACAGGATGGGGATAGTTTGTTTTGGATAGATTTTAAGATAATTGTCCTATTAGCTAGTACACCTTCCGTTATTGTTTTGTGTTATTTTCTCCGGATCTGGAGGCACGGCAGTGCCTCCGCCAAGTCGAGAGAGGACAGCCGTAAGCATACTTTTCTGGAAGCAACTCAGGGCACTTTTGACCCCCCCATATCTCCGCGCTGGAATATCCCAAAAATTTTAAACTTCGTTTTTCTAGAGTATTTGGCACACAGGACCAAAATTTAAAATTACAACTTTCTGTCTTTTCTAGTTCAGACGATATATGAACTCAAACATTCGATTTTTTGTCACTCACTCACTCACTCGTTCACGCGTCATCAAAAAGATTAGGTAGATCCCATAGCCCTAGAAACTTGACATTTGGAAAAAAGGTAGTGTTTAGGATACAAAGAAAGGAAAAATTATAAAATCCGGAAAATTCGAAAAAAAAAAAAAAACATTCGAAAATTCAACAAATTCCATCAAAATTGAGAATTCAAAATAATACGATCTTGTAGTCTTAGAAACTTAAGATTCGGTGTGAAGGCAGTGTTTAGTATCCAGAAAAAAAAACATCAAAAACACCAAAAAAATCGAAGGCAAAATTAAAAAAATTGAAAAATCGAAAAAAATCGAAAAATTTCAAATAATCCGATTTTGTTGCGCTAGAAACTTGGAATTCGGAATAAAGGTAGTATTTAGGATGCAAAATAAGGAAAAATTAAAAATTCCGGAAAATTCGAAAAAAAATTTCAAAAATTCGAAAAATTCGAAAAAAAGTTGAAAAAATAAAATAATTTGATCTTTTAGCCTTAGAAACTTAAAATTCGCGGTAAAGATAGTGTTTAGGATTCAGAATAAGTTAAAATAAAAAACGCAATAAAATTCGAAAAAAAAAATAAAAAAATAAAAAAAATCGAAAAAATCGAAAAATAAGAAAAATTTGAAAATAATTCGATTTTATAGCGCTATAAACTTGAAATTTGGAATAAAGGTAATATTTAAGATACTAAAAAAGAAAAAATTAAAAAATATGGATAATTCGAAAAAAACCCATAAATTAGTGCAGACGATATATGAACTCAAAGTTTCGATTTTTTGTCACTCACACACTCACTCATTCTCGCGTCATCGAAAAGATTGGGTAGATCCCGCAGCCATAGAAACTTCAAATTTTGAATAAAGCTAGTGTTTCGGATACAAAGAAAGGAAAAATTATACAATCCGGAAAATTAAAAAAAAAAAAAAAAAAAAAGCATTCGAAAATTCAACAAATTCGAACAAAATTGAAAATTGAAAATAACACGATCTTGTAGTCTTAAAAACTTAAAATTTGGTGTGAAGGTAGTGTTTAGAATTCAGAAAAAGAAAACATCGAAAACACAATAAAAATCGAAAATAAAATTAGAAAATCGAAAAAATCGAAAAAAATCGAAAATTTTCAAATAATCCGATTTTGTTGCGCTAGAAACTTGGAATTCGGAATAAAGGTAGTATTTAGGATGCAAAATAAGGATAAATTAAAAAATCCGGAAAATTCGAAAAAAAATTTCAAAAATTCGAAAAAAAAAATGAAATAATTAAAATAATCTTTTAGCCTTAGAAACTTAAAATTCGCAGTAAAGATAGTGTTTAGGATTCAGAATAAGTTAAAATAAAAAACGCAATAAAATTCGAAAATAAAATAAAAAATTTGGAAAAATCGAAAATAAAGTAAAAAAATCGGAAAAATCGAAATTAAAGTAAAAAAATCGGAAAAATGGAAAAATAAGGAAAATTTGAAAATACGATTTCATAGCGCTACAAACTTGAAATTCGGAATACAGGTAATATTTGAGATACTAAATAAGGAAACATTAAAAAATATGGATAATTCGAAAAAAAAATCGAAAATTTCAAAAATTAAAAAAAAAAAGAAAAGGAAAGAAAGAAAGAAAGGAAAAGAAAAAGAAAAAGTGAGAAATTGAAAATAATATGATCTCGTAGTCTTAGAAACTGAAAATTTGGTGTAAAGGTAGTGTTTAGAATTTAGAAAAAGAAAACATCAAAACCCCCCCAAAAAATCGAAAATAAAATTAAAAAATCGAAAAAAAACGAAAAATTTCAAATAATCCGATTTTGTTGCGCTAGAAACTTGGAATTCGGAATAAAGGTATTATTTAAGATGCAAAATAAGAAAAAATTTAAAAATCTGGAAAATTTAAAAATTCGAAAAATTGAAAAAAAAAATCGATTTTGTAGTTTTAGAACTTGAAATTCGGCGTAAACTTATTGTTTAGGATACAGAAAAAGAAAAAATTAAAACACAATAAATTCGAAAATAGAATAAAAAACTCGAAAAAGATCGGGAATTTCAAAATAATTCGATTTTGTAGCGCTAGAAATTTGAAATTTGTAATAAAGGATACAAAATAAGAAAAAAATAAAAAATCCAGAAAATTATAAAAAAAAATCGAAAAAATCAAAAATTGAAAATAATTTTATCTTGTAGTCTTAGAAACTTAAAACTTAAAAGGTAAGGTGTAAAGGTAAGGTTAAAGGGTGTAAAGGTAGTATTTACTATTCAATAAAAGGGACAATTAAAAAATTCGTTAAATTCGAAAATAAAATTGAAATATCGAAATATCTTTAAAAAATCGAAAATTCGAAAACAATTTGATTTTGTACTGCTAGAAACATCAGTTTTAAGATAATTGTCCTATTAGCTAGTACAACGCCCCTAATTGTTTTATGTTATTTCCCCCGGAATATGGTTTTCTTTTCTTTCGTTTACGAATTTCGTTATAGAAAAGTTCCGCTATAGACTGTCTACGTTATAGGCGATTTCTTTATAGACAGTTTTTTTTTATTCCACAGGTTATACTCTATTTACTTCGCATATGAAATATGGATTGTTAAATGATGCTGGCCCCACAAAAATTTTCACAGCTCCCACTCCCCTGCCGACATTACTGGCTGGTTATGGCTTGATAGTCCTTTCTAAATAAAATCATGGTGACTCTAAGATTCACTTGATTTATCTCTAAATTGAACCTAAATGATCCTAAGAAGACGGATCAAAGAATTACTATACTGGAATGACAATCAGGTAACTTAGAATTAAAATCGAAAAATCAATAAATTTATAAAAAGTCGAAAATTTGAAAATAATTCGATTTTGTAATCCCTAGAAGCTTGACATTTGGCAGAAAGGCAGGGTTTAGTACACAAAGTAAGGAAAAATTAAAAAATCCGTAAATAATAAAAAAAAGACTAAAAAAAACATCGAAAAAAGTAATATAGTTTGATTTATTGGAAATTTCCTGAAATTTTAATTTTGGCTTTCTTTTTATACTAAAAAGTTCTTTTATGTTAAATATCAAGTATCTAGGGCTGCGAGTAATATCTCATATGGATAGCACCTATCCTGGAAGCAATTGAGAGTTCTTTTGACACTCTCTCTCCCATAACTTAGTGCTTGCCTAGGAACCTGAAATCTCTTTTTATCTACAGTACTTTGCAAACGAAACTAAAGCTTCAAATTTTTTATACCTGTAAATAATAGGGACAGAGTGTGGGCTTAGTGAAAATCAGTGGATGATCCCCAAAAAGAACCCAAAATCAAGAAAAGGAGGATTACTTACAAAAAGAAGTGAAATCTCATCAAAAAGTCACCTGTAAAAAATGCAGCCAAGTCTCGTGACTCATTTACCGTAAAAAGTACTGAGATCGTATAAAGCCAAGTTTAACTATCTTATTAACTCTGAAATTTTCATTCACAAATCACTCCTAGTCTCTATATCTTTAGTTAATTATTATTTTGTGACTTGGCAATTACGCAGCACAGAGAAGTTATTACACCTTACTATGTTATGGAATGGGATGGGATAATTTAATTAAGGCAAATTATATACGCACAGGGAAGTTATTACACTTTAATATGTTATAGTATTATTTGATTAAGACTAACTATATACATCACATTCTCGTGCTACGTAATTGCCAAGTCACAAAATAATAATTAACTAAAGATGTAGAGACTAGGAGTGATTTGTGAATGAAAATTTCAGAGTTAATAAGATAGTTAAACTTGGCTTTATACGATCTCAGTACTTTTTACGGTAAATGAGTCACGAGACTTGGCTGCATTTTTTACAGGTGACTTTTTGATGAGATCAAATTTAAAATATGTATAACTGACTCCCCCCCCCTCTATAAACAGTAATCTTATCCGCTAAAATTGATGAACTCGCCTCCAAAATATGCACTTCAAAATTAATTATTTCTGATCAACAATTAGACCATATTTTAATTATTCATTGAACAAAGGAAATTTCTCTAATAAATTATATTAATCAAGCCATTTTCTAATTATTTATTAACCATAGAAAAACCATAATAATAAACTAGCCTTATTAATTAAAACATGCAGAAAGTATAACAGCACCGATAAAAATACAATCTGCTTTCTAAAAATATAAACACACATCAACATCCCATAAATACATTTAAAATCAAATAATTCCGAAGTCACGATAGCGAAGTGGTTAGAGCACTTAGCTGCCAAGCCAAACATCGCGTGTTCGAGTCCGATCAAATCCCAGTGATCTTATTTTGCCGTAGTCAATTAAAGATGCTTCTAAAAACTCCGATAGATGGCAGCACCAACCTTTTTTTTGGAACTTTCGTCAAAGAAACAATTTGAGGAAACTGATTTCTTCGTAATTTTGAGGATGCAAATTTACTCGATTTGACGAAATGTTTACTCGGAGCATTTTTCAAGAAATCGTTTCGTCAAAAACGAAGAAAATTTCTTGAAATTTGAGTACTCATTTTTGAGAGTGAACGACAAGTGCTGGAAGTGCGCTTTCAGTTAGGTATGCAGTTAACTAAATTTTGCATACTATGTGGTATGTATAAATGCTATAGATCATATACAGGACTACACAAAAGAATTCGTAAGCATTACTGTGGTATAACCGTAAATTGCTTAAGGTTTTCTTTTTAATCGCGTTATGCATTTTGAACGTGAAATATATTTGGTACACAAGAGATGTTTGTTGAAAATAGATAAAATCATATACAGGGCCACGCAAAGAACTGGACACATGGCCGCTTATGTATATTAATTTCTAAAGAGGGATTTCAATAGTTTACAGCGTGTGTTTGCCTGAATTAAACTTTAGCTGAATATGTGACGTGTATAAAATTCTTAATGTAATATACAGGGCTGTACAAAAGAATTCAAATATGTGTCCATCTATTGGTAAAAACTGCTGAAGATTTTATTTTTAACTATGTTATGTGTTCTTTTACTAAACTAAATTATATGTAACATACTATATAGCGTATATATACAAACCTATAGATTATGTACAGGGCTGCACAAAAGAATTACAGTACTTTTCTGACTATGGCCTGTAATTGCTGACATTTGGTTTTCCAATGTGTTTTGCGTTTCCTAAAATGTTTACTGAGGTATCTTATTTACCTTATTAAACAGCGAAGGTTTGTTAAAGTATTATGGAAGTATTGGAAAGTGTTTCATAATCTATGCTTAATGCATGATTTTACTTTGTTGTTATAAGATTTACAACTGAGCCGTGGAAAGGAATGAACATAGAAGAAAACATTTATTTGTTTTTCTTTCTTTAAATACGGACCCTAAGTCACTTTAACCAACCTTTTTATGTCTACAATTACACTGTTAAAACGAAAATGACATGTGAAATCAATTGCTCGAAAATTGCAGTGATTATTGCAAAATCTTAGTCCATTTTTTTCTGGGTAAAAAGTCAGTGATCAGTTTCATAACTGTACGTCGTTTATTTGCTTTGGAATTACCAGTTCTTTCTAGATCTTCAGGGGCCTTGACTTCAGTACTGTGATTTTGCCTAAAAAGAAGACCGGTCTAAAGAAAGAAACACTCACAGCATAAGTTTGAGTATTTTATGTTAACTTTATGATATTAAGCTAATTTTAGCATTGAGATAACTAGTAAATCTGCAGATCAGAGGCCTCAACGTCAGCTCCATAAATCATTGTTCATTAATCTCACTAATTTTTAATATAATCCTCATAATATTTGATATCCTAAAATTCAATTTTTTAAAGTTGTTTATGCATTTATCCTAATAATATTATAAATCCTAATAATATTATAAATCTGATTGTGTGCAAATGTTAGGCTGAACCCAGCGTCAAAATGAAGCATTTAATGATCCTGTATTTTTGCATATAAGTTGATTATAACCCTCAAATGAATATAGGCTGGTTTTTGTTTATTTTATTTCAATATTTTTCTTAAAAATTAAAAATTTCATTATTTTCATACAGAATAAATGGACATTTTTTCGTATATTTTAAAATGGTTGGTTGGTTTGGTTGGTTTGGCCCAAAGGGCCCGGTTTTGCAGCTTTTTTTAAAATGGTTAAATTTATTTTACCGTTGCTAATACTTTATCGTTGCCAATATAAAATAAAACCCCTGAGTAATAATTTTTAATCAACAATTTATTTTCAAGTGAAAATTTTCCACGTGAAAAATGAAAAGGAAATGAATTATTTAAGAATTAAACAGAATGTGAAATGATGTCATATTAGAAATAAACCGTGTGTTTTCAAATATTTGATAATAATACAAAGTGCATAAATACGAGTAAGTACGGAAAGCAAGCGAATATGATGTCATATATATTAGAAAAATAAAACAGATTTGTTTTGATGTTGAAATAAAATGATCTTGGGTTATCAAATTATTTGTGATTAATTTCTCTCTTTTTTCTTTTTCTTTTTCACATGAAAGGAATTATTTTAAATGTACGTAATATATGTATTTTAAATGTATGGGTTGTAAATTAAAGTTCTGTGTTTTAAAAGAAATGAGTGAAAGATTTATATTTTTAATGAATTCAATACGAATGATGGGATAGGTTGGAGATTTATCGTCTGCACACGGCTAGCATAAAGATACCATATTTTTAATTTAAATTTTAAAAAGTGAAAAAAAAAATAAAGATTGGATGGCAAATGTCAATGATATGCATCGCAAAATTATCCGTATCGAAAATCAGAAAATCTTAATAAAAATAACTATATTTTTTAAAAGAAAGTTGCTTTTCTCATAAAAGCTAAAGATTTAATATGATTGTGTCGAAGTAACAGCATTTTTCCTCTATCATTTTCCCACAATCGAAACACATTTGTAAATCGTCGTTTCGAACGGAATTTAATTTTACATTTCTTTTAGTTTTAAAATAGGAAAAACTTTGTTGTCTTTTTTAAATGTAGCTTTTTTTAAAGTTGTTTCATAATAGATTTTTGTAAAGTCTTGTAGGATAAGAAAAATTGCATGGATTTTAAAGCAATGTTTAAGTAAAATTACAATATTTTTTAAACTTAAAAAACAACAATGTTATCGAAAAGAAAATCGATTTTACCAACAAATTCGCGTAATGCAAAAGCAAAGAAGAAATCAAAAAGTAATGAATCTTTTCTTCCAGCCGAATTGTGTAAACTTGAACAAGCCGATCGTGCCAATTCATAACATTATAAACGTGAAAGCGCGTTCTATATAGTAGAATTTTTTTTACATATAGGTAGAAAATTTCCGAGAATAACAAGGTTAGGGGTCTGTAATTAAGTCCATAGTCAATTTGCTTTTTTTTTTTTTTTTTTTTTTTTTTTTTTTATCAAGTGACATTTGGCGTAAAATTAAATACATTGTTGTAACCAGATTTGTTTTTTGCGTGATAAACACTTAATGGTATTTTAGATGATCATTTCCCCGCTCACCTTTGATGCCAACTATGACTGTAAAACATATTAAAAAATATTAGCCGATAATTTTCTAATTTTCTTATTGCTTCATGATGTAAATAGACTTCCTGGTTCATACTTTAAACCTGAATCGGTCATGCCATTGTCGTTAAATTTTTATTCCTAATCCTAACCCTAATCGTATCCTATCCTAATCCTGATAATAACTTTAAAGAATATTCTTTGACACGAATATGTAAATTAAATCAATATCCATAAATGGAATGAATGGAAAATAGAATAAATAGAAATGGCAAAATAAAATAACAAGAAAGTACATTTATTCGACATCTAACCCTAGAGAAAGCGTAAAAAATTTCAAGCGCATGAAATAAATCCTATATATACTAACAAAAATATGTAAATTTAGATAATCAGGTTTGTGTCGTCGGTATTTATTTGCGCGATAGAGAAAATATCTAGGTTAAATTGGGCAGAATTTAAAGTACTTTCTAGCAGCCTTTATTTACATTTCAGAATCGCATCAGATTGTTATATCTTTGTGAAATATCTATCACTGTATAAAATCCACAAGCAGTTTGTTCACTATTTACACCACTTAGCGTGAAGCACTTAATTTAATATATACATAAACAAGATAATGTAGAAAAAAATATATAACATATGTCTATGCAAATAAACAATATAATAATTTTCATTTAGCAATGCACATATATACAAATTGTACACCAAATACAACCTAAAATGCACTGTTGTATAGAAGAATTCTGCCAGTGTTGTTTTTCGTTTTACGAAGAGGAATTTCACGATTTTACTCGATTTTTACGATTCTACTTGGTCCTCCTTTTTTCATTAGTTGCAGTTTCATTTTCGCGATTGTATATATATTATTTGGCATGAAATTTCACTTTTGTAAGACTGAGTTATGTCAAGGCCCCTATAGCAAAGAAATACCGTATGGTCTCTTATAAAATATGATAAAGCTTTGGTTAATTATATATGTTGTTAATTATCAAGTGAAATGTTTTACTAAATTAATGCATTTATTCTTTTTTTAATGTTACGTGAACGAAGTCACGGGTAACAGCTATAGTAAGAATATAAGATTTATCAAAACTTCCGGAAACTTTAGAAGTATCACATTAAACACAATTTTATGCAATGATAAAATAAACTACTCATTACAGTTTTTTTTCAGAATAAGAATAAATTTTTTCTTATTGTAATATATATCCTTCTACATATACATAGAACCCCCCGTTGTTGCTTTAATTTTATGCACTCAATTTCCAGTAATTGTGCTATTTCATTATTCAAGTATATGTCTGAATGCATTTACTATTGTAATTTCATTAGATTAACCATCCCTCTGTATAGGAGATTCTATCCTATCCTTAAAATAATACTTATTTTTCAACCACTAAACATCATCATATGTTGCTGAAATTGAATAAAATTTCGTGTATTAAATTTACTTATACAAATGTAAATTCCTCTTATGAGACTTATACTCAATTTACACATTTAACGTTTTTATAAGTTTCGTTTGGAAAACCGATTTGGTCATCTTTATTTAGTAGTTAAAATAAATCCTTATCTATTTCATTAGAAAAAGCATATTAAAAACTTAAATCACCCGAAAATTAGCTATCTTGTTAATAAAACTTCGCGTCAAAATAATGCGATTCCCTTGCATTTTCTTTTGTTGATATTCTTTGAAATACTGGCAACCATTTAATGAAAGACAGAAAAATAAATGCATTGGACATTTTTGTAAAAAATGAGAAATAAAAATGTTTTATTCTGTCAAATTAATGCGTAAAATTTCCCAATCATTTCGAAATTCTATTAAATATATTGGCAAATTTTCAAAGCGATCGGATTAAATTAAAATCTCCGTTTCGTAAATTTAGCATCCATAATTTAGTGTTAGAGGTTATTTAGTTTAAGTTTGGATATTTAAATTTTCTTTAATATTTTAAAACATTTCCTTTTTATACACTCATTTTTTTTAGTATTTAATTAACCACCCCCTTCCCTTTTCTTATATTTCTTAAACATTATTAATTAAAACTCTTATTTTCAAAATCCAAATATCTTTATTTTTCTGTAAGTAAAAAGACCACCCAGGATTTTGTTTTTCCTTTTAAGACCCCACATGAAACTGTGAGATAGTTTACCACGCAAGCAGCTTTTACTTGAAATTCTCACGTAATTTCAGTGATTGTAAATTCGGAACACACACAGGCAGATTGGATAACGTACACAAAACCTTTGTAAGAATTCGTGGAAATAGCTGAAGTCCTTTTTTCAGTTGTATTGTGTGCAGTTTTTTATTACCCCTAGTAAGCCACCATAAAACGGTGCTAGCTTGCTTGTTTACAAAAAAGAAAGACAGTTTACGGCTTTCCAATTTTTATGACCTAGCAGATGCAGAAAGGAGGGAGCCAACGTACAGCTGTTTTTCAGCGAAATCCAACGGACGGCTAGCTTCCGAGAATTTAAGCGGGGATTTTTCTCTTAGTAACACCTCATCCAATAAACATGTTACTCTCTCCCCCTCACCCAATAAGCGTTGAGTTTTTTTTCTACCCCTTTGTTCTGCGTTACCAAGGGAACGGGAGTTAGCTAGTAGAGGTAGTGATGTTTTGAAACTAAAAGAAGACAAGGTGTGTATGCGGGGTGCTCCCCCACACTGCCTGCCCAGGCAGGACAGAAGGTTTTTAGATGTCAAAGTGTTAAGACGTCCAGAAATAGTGGTCTATCTAGAGATGATCGAGGTAGTGTACGAGGATATCCAGTTGTAGTCGGAGTATGAGGTTCTAGAGAAAAAGTGTGAGGCATTTTCGAAATATAGTTGAGTCCAGTGAAGGCCAAAAGATCCTAGTGTTGATCAGATATGATCGAAGCAGATCAATTTCGTGAACATGAAAATTGTGTCTATTATTATCGTCATACGGCGTACAACAATATCAGTTTCGTGAACGTGAAAATTGTGTCTATTATTATCGTCATGCGGCGTACAACAAGATCAGTTTCGTGAACGTGAAAATTGTGTCTATTATTATCGTCATGCGGCGTACAACAAGATCAGTTTCGTGAACGTGAAAATTGTGTCTATTATTATCGTTCTGCGGCGTGCAACAAGATCAGTTTCGTGAACAGATCAGTTTCGTGAACGTGAAAATTGTGTCTATTATTATCGCCATATGGCGTACAACAAATGACTCAACTTAAATGCGATCAGCGATTGCTTTACCGTGTGAAAAATTTGAGAGCATGAAATATACGGAGGCTGACCTCTACACTTGTTTGCAGTGAACATCATCCATAACTCAACCAAGACGTCCATATGTAGTGTTATATGATTAACTCAATTTAGCATTTACAACTATCCCAATGCGTGATTTTCTTTTCGGTGAATGTTAAAATTAAAAAATCGTCTGACTTCCCATTGAAAAGCATTATAACTTAAAAGAACATGTTCTATATTTTTCGAACAAATGAATCAAATTTAACCACAAACTATACCGCTAATTCCGCTTTCGGATTTCCCCCCCCCCCCCGATTTTTTTGTGAGCTTAATCGCTCAATTTTGATTATTCCGCCGTTACTTCAAAATTCGAGTCTTTGATTAGATAAAATCCATTTGTAGTACGCATTTGTAGTCTTCCGCGAAGTGGTTAAAAACCATTTTGCACGACTTTGGAACACAACTTTTTTAGTGATATCGTTTGCTAAAAATAGCTGCGGCATCGGAAGAATGAGTCTTGATTTTTAGAATTTCGAAATAAAACTGTATTTCATTAAATGCCGTACTGACTAATTTGAGAGTGCTACAGTTTCTGTGATGATTATGTTAATAAAGAAGTTGGACTCAAACTGTTTGATTCTTTCTCGGGGAAAACAACCAGGAA
This sequence comes from Maratus michaelseni, assembly GCA_963931845.1. Lineage (NCBI taxonomy): Eukaryota > Metazoa > Arthropoda > Arachnida > Araneae > Salticidae > Maratus > Maratus michaelseni. The sequence continues at coordinate 25,371,369 of OZ007591.1, forward strand.
TTTTCGACGATTGTCTTTATTGTTTTTTATTCACTCGGTTCTATGTTGGCATGTCTGCACTGTTACTAATTATGGTCGCTCATTTGATTGACTGTACGCTCCTACTTTTAGTTATGCAATCTAAGCTGGTATAACTGCAAATGAGTATATTTTTCCTCTCCAACGTCATTACACTATCGTCTCAGGTATCATGAAGTAGAAATATATGTCATTACACTATCGTTTGAGTTACGCTATCGTTTGATGTGTACCATCTTTAATTCATCGGCTGCATAATGTTTTTCATGGCTGCTCACCGAAATAGAACAACTACTGCAATCAAGTAATTATTGTACGCTGCTTAAATGGAATCTCAACACATCTTACATATATATATATATATATATATATATATATATACAGTGAGATCAGGTATCGTTACACTTAAAAACTTCGTTATGAAGAAAATTCGTTAAATAGAAATTAACTTCAATTCATGAAATATTTTCTTGAGATATGACAAATAGGTATTGGATTCAGAAGCATTTGATTCAGTTTTAATTATGAAGCCGTCTTTTACAAAACAGTTGTGTACGGTCGATGAAATCACGTCATATTCCCAAGCTTTCATGAGCTCTGATACACAGAATCTCAAACTAATGTTTTCACTACATCGACATTTTTCTGTCTTTTTCGATAATGTACTTCAAGATTTTTTATTAATTCTTAGACTAATGATTGAAGTTTAGATGTATTGGCAGGAACAAAAATAACTTTGATGTTCTTCGATTTGTATTTTGAAGCATGTTCTTTTGGATGTACAATGCAATTGTCTATCAGCAATGGAAACTCAGAATGGTACCTGTCTGACTCTAATAGATATTTTTTGTTTCAATGCATCTGACGCCATTGCGACACCTCATCTTCTATATCATTGAAGGTAAAAAGGGGATTTACTTCTTCCAACTGTCAGCGCTGGAGTCTCGGAGTGGGAGAATAGTGATAACAAGTGTTTTTCTTAGTGTGAAAAAAAAGTTGTTTTATTTAGCACCAAGCAGAATGGAAATTATTTAAACGTGTTCATTTTCATACAATCGAATCCGCTGAAATAAATTTGCATTATCCTTTTAATAGCAATCGCTTAATTTGAATTCTGTACACGTACAAAAGTGGAATAAACTTCGTTATATAGAATATATTTTTCGTAATGTGGAGATTAATTTACATGCTAATGGTGTTCAAAGTCAAAGTTCTGCAGAAAATTTCGTTAAGTAGAAAACTTCGTTAAATAGGGACTTCGTTAAAGGGAAGTTCCACTGTATATACAACCTCTGACAATAAAGTTCGGTGAATAGTCCTGTAACATTAACGTAGATGAAATATTAACGAAAGTTACCTTACTGTCCTTCAAAATAGTCTCCTCCCATAAGTATGCACTGCTCAGATCTGCTATACATGTCCTGGAAACTTTGCAAGAAGACTTCTTTTAGGATGGAGTTCAAAAGCTTCGTCACGTTTCGTTGGATGTCAGGAATATCGTCAAACTCTTTCCTTTCAAAGTGAGTTTGAGTCTTGGGAATAGGAAGAAATCTGGAGGATTGATATCTGGAGAGTATGGTGGATGTTCAATTTGCACCACCCCCTTTTTTGCCAGGAACTGTTTGACGATGTTGGCTGTGTGAGGGTAAGCATTTTCGTGAACAAAAAAACATGAAGCTTCTAAACATGCCTGCTTTTGATCGTCAGTCAAGTGATGTGGCACAAGACGGCAAAACGTTTCTCTCATCCCTAAATTCTTGGTAACGATTTGTCACACGGATTAACGGTTAATTTGCAGTTCATCAGCTATCATATGCGCACAGTTAATCGACGATCTTTCGTGAGTAATTTCATCATTTTCTCAATGTTTTCGTCACTGACAGAAGTCGCCGGTCTTCCGCTATGGGGGTTGTCAGAAACACTTTGCCGGCCTTCTCGAAAATGCGCAAACCACTCATACAAACACTTCATAGACAGTGCTTGATCTTCATAAACACGTACCATCATCGCATAAGTTTCTTTCGGTGTCTTGCAAAGCTTAAAACAAAACTTTAAATTGATCTTCTGTTCGTTCATTTTCCTGTTCTCATTTAAGAACCAACACACTAAACAAGCATTTTCTAAAACAAGTCTTACACGAACACAAACGATGCTCAACCGAACAACGGTGTGGGCAGATGGTCAACATCTGCCACTACACAGGTGCAGCGTTTTGATTCGCCAGTGTTTCCAGATCGGCCGTTCTGAATTCATTCACCGAACTTTTTTGTCAGAGGTTGTATATATATCTTATTTTTATATTTTTATCATAGGATAGCGTTCTCATTTATGAATCGATTTGGGCGGAACTGAACATTACTATCAAAGTCTCAACCGAGGTGGTTGTCCAGCTTCATCCGCCATCTTGTTTCAAAATGGCGGCCACTTAAAGATTTAAAAATCAAAAAAATGTAAAAAAAAATTAAATTCCAAAACTTTTTCTCTTAAGTGTTCGGTCTGGATTAAAGCACTCCGGAGCATATTTTGTTTCGCCTGTATCTTAAAAATTACTGAGATATACCAGTTTGAAATTCTAGGATAGCTGACATTTTGAAACAAGACAAAAGTTTAATAAGTAGAGATTCCTCCATAAACGGGTTTAATTTATGAGTTTTATTGAACGTGGTTTCTCGCAAATTTACTTTCATCCTTATAACCGTTGTTCCAACTTTCATACGCTTAAAACATATCCGCCAGAGTCAAATTCTCGCCAAAATTGGTGATATTTGGCGAAATATCGCCAAATTTGGTGACAAAAATAGGTTGACATAAAAGAAGCCAATTTGGAGATAGACAACATTTTTTTTTTTTAATTCCCATTCAAATTGAATATCGATGAAAACTAGGAATATTCTATAATTGGGTTCCTCGCATTTTAGCTTCGGGTGTTTAACCTGTAGCTTACGGGAAATGAATACTTTAAATATCCTCCGATTACGGGAAAAACTTGACCGTTTCATCCCCCTTTCTTCAGAAGCATCACACCCCAGGTGACGGTAGAACATCTGGAATCATTAGGCGCGTCCGCTAACGACTTTCAATCGTGAGAAATTTCGGGATTTACTTTTCCCTAAAGGAAACCTTTTCATCTGTTAAAAGTAATAGCTTATCGTTATAAATAAGGTTTAAATGTTATACGGACATGAAAATTGCACTTTTTTTCTGTGAAGTCATTAAATTCAACAGATTAGGTTTTGAAATAATTGAGTGATGTCTCTTAAAAATAAGCAGAAAAACACTTACAATGAACGTTTAAATAGTGGTTTATATTTTGAAAAGGAGAATATAAAAGAAAATGTTATGTTACAAGCAAAAAAAAAAAAAAAAAAAAAAAAAAAAAAAAAAAAAAAAAAAAGAATTTTTTATGCTAATATAAAAATACTTTATTTAAAAATAGCTTTAAACTTTCAGATACTTTAAAAAATTAAATAAGCAAATAAAAAATAATTTCCTTAAATAAACATTTATTTTCTTTTTATCATGATTCTGATTATAAGAAAAAATAAATTCCATGATAAGAAAAATGTAAAAATAAGTATATGGGTATCGCAACAAAGAACAGTAAGGAAAAATAAAGTTTTATCCAACTGAATTAGTGTTCCCAGTAAGGCATTAACTTTTTTCATTCAGAAATAAACTTACACTTCCAGTGTTTTATAATTTATTTTGTACTTAAATTAGCGAAAATTCGGAAATTCGAATAGTGACAGAAATCTGAATAAAAACAATTAAACTAATGTGATAAGCAAAACATTTACGTACTCATTTTATAACACAAACAACTAGGCACAATACTATTTAAAAATAGCTGTAAACTTTCAGATACACTTAAAAATTAAATAAGTAATACAAAAATAATTTATTTAAAAAAAAGTTTTTTTTTCCCGTTACAATTTAGATTATAACTAAAAAAAAAAAAAAATAAAAAATAAAAATAATTAGAAGAAAAAGGTAGAAATAAATACATAGAAATCGGTATAAACAGTAAAGAAGAATAAAGTTATATGCAACGGGTTTGGTGTTAACAGTTGGGCATTTACTTTTTAAATTAAAAAATAAACCGCTATTTCCAAATTGTATTATAATTTATGTTGTACTTAAATTAGTCGAATATTACTATACAGAAATAGTAGTAGAAATCTGAATAAAAATTTTAAGCAAATGTTATAAGTAAAATAAGAAAAAAAATTGTATGCTAATACAAAAATACTTTATGTAATAATAGCTCCAAGCATTCAGATACATTTAAAAATTAAATAAGTTTAATAAAAATAATTTCCTTAAATAAGCATTTTTTTTTCAATGTGCAAAAAACGAGAGAATATAACTAAAAAATATCTAGCTCCTCTAAACTGATGGTCGGTTGGTTAGTTGATTTATGACGGCCGATTATTTACACAAGGGGGGATGGCATCAGTGGGGTTTTTCTAAGGGATCATAACCCGTATTTACGGCAAGGTTTGAAGAAAAGGGTTTCGGACAAGGTTTTGGAAAAATCCGAACGGTTAGGTCGACGAGCGTGACAGGGGTTTGAACCCAGGACTTCCCGTCTACCAGCTTTGAGAGCAGAACCTCTCAGCCACTAGTGGGGCGTCCTCTAAACTAAATGTTAATACACACGCACACACACACACACACACACACACATATATATATATATATATATATATATGTGTATAGCTTTTAAGGATTAAAAAAAAAAAAAAAAAAAACTAAACATGTACATTTTACGTGTGTGCTGTGTATTTTCTAACAACTCAATACTATATTTCCCGTACGTGGAATTTAAAACCGCTGTGTTGAAATTAAATTATGCCTTGCTAATTTATGAAATGTGCTTTTTTGATTTTGAGTCTCTCTAATTTTAATGCCCCCCCCCCCCCCCAAACAACCTTAGAATAATAATACTAAAGCAAGCAATAACACTAGAGAAATCATATAGAAAATAGCTGGGAGTAAAGTTCATTTTTCTCGAGAATTACTGAAACGATTTAAAAGAAATTCCTTTTCATATTTTTGACGTTTATTAAACAATAAATGGTCATTCGGCAATAAATGAAATTAAAAAGTGCAACAGTTGTACGATTTCACAAACTAAACATTCTACTTTATTTTGAATGTGGTTCTCAAATGTTCTGCTGAACAACGCAAAACTTTCTGACGCATTTTTAAACGCAAAATCATAAAATTTGCAGGCCTGACTGTTGAAGCAATTTGGAATCGAAATGAGTTTTCAATTTTCTGATAAATAAATTAGTTGTCGTGTTATAAGCTATTCGTGTCACGTGACAACAGGTTTTTCTCCTTTCGTGCGATGAAGAATCAGGAATTCGGTTCAAAACGCGGACTTTGACAGTGTTTTATAAAAGATCTTCTGCCTTTACCAAAAAATAGAAAACGTGTTTCGATTGCAAAGTTTCTGAATAACAACATCTGCCTGTTTCATGCGTTTCTGAACAAAAATGAATTTAAAAATGTATATGATAGTAGGCCCTTTGTATTTGAGAACAGCGTTAATTAACTTTGTTCAAAATGAATGAATTTTGAGAGACAATCCTTATTTATATATAAGTATAATACAAAGTTTAATAAACATAATACTAATTATATAATAAGTATAATACCTAAGTATAATACAAAATAAAAATAAAATAAAGTATTGAATTAGCTTCAGAAGTTTCCGAGAAAAAAGTACGGCAATAACAATTGTTTTCCGAAACGATTTTGGAACAGCTATTGCCTCTTTGAACATAGCAGAAAAATGCTTAGGACTTACATTTGTACGACATTTATATTTGTTTATAATCATATGTTTAAAAATATATATAAAGAACAATTAATGTAACTTGTATTATTTTTTGCATAACTTCAATTACTTTTTTTTTTAATCAGATGATTGCGGAGTAAATTAATTGTAAATATCGTTAGAATTTCATTACTTATTAATATCATTCTGAAACAGACAAAAGTTCAATTCCATGCAAAGAATATAAAACATGATTATTAAGTTGTGTGTGAGCATAAAACTAACTATTTTCTACTGTGTAAAAGTAATTAATTTTACAAAAAAATTTATACATAAAATTTTTACAAAATTAACTGTATTTTTGTTAGATACTAATATATATAATAATTTCATTTTTGTTGAGTTCAATAAATAAAGTTACGTATATTATTTTAAGATATCTAGTGTACTATTGTCGAAATAAAAAAAAACCGCAATACTTAACATTCTAAGAAGAAAAATTTAATCAAAATCAGCGATACTAAAATAATAAAACAATTTACTGAAAATAATCTATTCTCTTCATATTAATATCACAAACAAAAATTATCTTCCACTAATTTGGAGGAAGTGAGATAGAAACAGCTTCAAATCGTGCGCTTGAACAATGTTTACTTTCTTTGCTGCATAAGTTTTCCCTGTATTTCCCTATGATAACTAATATATTCCCTATAGAATTTCCCTTCTCCAATACCCAATGAGACCCCCGTTGAGCGAAACGCTATTAAGGATTTCCTGCACTCCATCTTTGAGGGGTGGAAATTTTCGGGATGACGATAATCCCAACCCCGTATTTTTCAACAGTGTTTTTCTTGGGACTACGGTAATCCCACCGTAAGCAAAAGGTTAAGTAAAGTTAGCTGAATTCTTAAAAAACGGAATAGGAAAGCTCCTTTTTTTCCCGATACAGTCTGGAAGGTGAAGGACTTTTTTACAATAAAGTACTTATATAAAACTAACTTACTACAATTTCTTTTTTGGTTAATTGTAGCAAATTCAAAGTATTCTTTATTATTTAAAAAATCCTGCAATTGCATATGTTGTGGTAAATAAAACAAAGAAATGATAAATGGTACTGTTGTATGATCATATCCATTGTGCAAAACACTAAATGAGAAATATTTCTAATTTACTAAACGAAGCTTAAGCTAAATCATAAAAGATAATCAACCTTAAACAAACACAATAAAAAAATTAATAAGATATATTTGATAAATTACATTAAAATTAAACTTCGTTAAATTAACACGATGATAAATCGCTTGCATGAGGGAAGTGACAACTGTTTAAAAACATTCAGTAAGAGAGTTACGCTACTTTTTTCATTAAACCACTTCATATCAAGTGATTCTCAAAGCACATAAAAAAGCTTTTTGCTATTTTCGCAACCTCATAATTTGTCTCAGAAAGATAAGACAGTTTATGTTCTGAAGAACAGGCTTTTATTATTACTCAAAATGTAGAAATCATAAAATCTCATTTCTAATTTTTAGTTTTAAGTTTTAAACGTCTCTTAAATAGTCTTAGACATTTGAAATTTTAATTGTTTTAAAATGTTCTTGATATACAAGAAGGGAAAAACTTTAATAGGTGGTAAAACACACTACAACAAATAATTTTTGTAGTGGAAAGTGACCAAATTCATTTATTCAGTCAAAAAACACAGGATACCTTGTGGCAGAGTGCCTAGCTAACCTTTTATAAAGGCATTCTAATGGGCGAGTGAGTTTTGAGATTTAGCGCGCTATCGATAGTGCACTGAATCCTAACATTTGTGCAAGAATGAGACCTATTCTGTCATTTTTTTAAGTTTCACAAAGTGCATATGTGTCCCAAAAAGTCTTGTTGCCGCTGTTATTTCTGAAATAATATGTTAATTAAGTAACTGTGGTTGTGTAGTAGCTATAGATAGTGAGGTAGTAGATGGATTCAGGCGATTTAGAACTCGTCTAGTCCTAGGGTTTGTAAGTTCTCTCGTGAATTTTAAGAAACGTGCTGACTTCAAGTGGAGCTTCTTATTAGCAGTTTGGATACAGTCTTTGGCCGTGAGTTCTCACCAATTTGTCAAGAAGTTGAGCTCCTACTTCAATAAAGAGTCATCGGAATCCACGGGATTCCATTTACAGTGATATTATCAGCTAAAGAGAATTTCTTAGATTACTATAGAACGAGTGGTGAGGTCCTTTGATGCCCAATTAAGTGAGTAAAATTTATGTTTTGGGAAAATATTTCACCCCTCTCAGTCTTTCTTAAAGTGAGAACATTATTAAAATTATTATACAGCCTAAGAGACAAGAAAAAAAAACTCATTCACGAAAATCACTCACTCGGTCGGATATGATGAGTCCTCTAGCATGCCTTAAACGTCCTCATGAAAAATCAGTAGTGGATGTGATTAATATTTTATTACAACTTTTATTCAGTTGGAGCCTTGAGCAGATAAAGAATTAAATATATTGAAAATTGAAAGATTGACTGAAAAACGTAGGAATAAACAATTACAACAAACATAACTTGATTAACTTTTTTTCAAAAAATGAATGTTTCTTTTTTCATTAAGATAAATATGCTTCTAAATATTTTAATGATTTAGTTTTAAAGTTAATTTTAATTTTTTTTTAAATTATTTTTTTATAATTATTATGTTTAAAAATTTTTTAATTAGAGAAATAGTACCTTTTTCTAACATTAAATAAGTATTTTTTCTTTAGTGCTAGCGTGAAAAGTATTTTTTTTAATCGGATAATTTGAACTTTCTTCTTGGTTCCTCTTGGAACGCGCGTCTACTGTAAATAGTTTATAACACTAATTTTTAATAGAGCACAAGACTAACCGGAAAATTTTCCCGATTCACTTACCAGCCAACTACCCGTATTATCTATACAATTTGTTTATTGATAATATTTTGTTTATCTATTATTTTTAAGACAAACTCTTAGACTATTAAAAGCCTCAATATTCGACTCTCTCTCCCTCTCACTCTGTCTCCCTCTCCCTCCCCTCTCTCACTGTATATATATATATATATATATGTTACGGTGAAACACCGAAATCTGGAGAATGTCGACTTTCACCGGCGAATGTCAACAAACACATAGTCGCTTGGTGTATGTCCGAAATATTTGCTAAATACCCTTATTTCTGACTTACACCGGTAAATGTCGACATTCACCATGCACTAATGGTGAATGTTGAACATGTCCGAGATTTATATAATTTTCTCCGTAATTCAGTTGCGATAAATTTTTCGTCTCTCTTTCTGAAAGGAATGACTAAGAACTTAAAACACACAGTACATTCAAAATGAGAAAGGAAAATAATATCACGATTCACTGCAGTATCCATTCTGTATAAATTAGGGTATCGGAAAAAAAAATTAAGAAAACGTTGCTCTCACCATCAAACCTTGCATAAGACTGACAAAGCTGACTGACTCCACCAGAACAAAGGATTTGGCGGGAAATAGCCAGTCGCCTCTTTGTCGGCTCAGGGCCTTCTCGATGATCGCGCTGCGCGCGCAGGTCAGTAACACTTCTCTCCGGGCCTGCATGTACGGATCGTGATGTCACACCTTCACGCTAGCTGAAATACCGCCATTTAATAACCCAGCGGACCAAAAACCAAGCTAAAACTGGTTAGCTTAACGTACTAGTGGACGGCGAGTGACAGTAACAGTGACGGCAAACACCTGCTCAGGCGGTTTTCTAATGCTGAGCTAAGTTGCAATATGGCGGTTATTTTGGGCAACAGAATGGATATGCGTCAGCTCCCCTTATAGGAGCCTTAAGCTACCGCAAGGCAGATAGAGATTCAAGCTCCTCTCTTTTCGACCTCCACCAGAGTATATCTGTGATTGTCGACATACACCGGTGAGGGTCCGAATGTACAAGAATGTAATGAAATATTCGATCTTTCACCGACGTATTTGGTGTTTGTTGACATTCACCGTTGAAAGTCGACATTCTCCAATTTCGGTCTTTCACGGTAACATATATATGTCCGCTGAAATACGTGAATATGACGTAGGCACCAAACCCGAAAATTCACCGCTTTGATTTACAATTGATAGAAAGCACGAGCTCGTGAATTTATTTAAAAAAATTAGGATATTTGGTTTATTTCTTTTTTAAGATATGGCTAAAAGGAAAGAAAAGCAAACATTATTTAAACTTTATTGTTAGGATTTCTAAATTGATTTCTCAACGTAGGGGAAGATCAGGTAGCCCCGGACACTTGGATAAATTGAAAATAAAAAACAACTGAATGAAATTTCGGTCTTTATTTTATACTTAAACACTACCGCTTTGATTTACGCTTGATAGAAAGCACGAGCTCGTGAATTTATTTAAAAAAATTAGGATATTTGGTTTATTTCTTTTTTAAGATATGGCTAAAAGGAAAGAAAAGCAAACATTATTTAAACTTTATTGTTAGGATTTCTAAATTGATTTCTCAACGTAGGGGAAGATCAGGTAGCCCCGTATTTTAAAATAAAATTACGAACTTCTTTAATGATTTTAATTAAACATTGCTAATAATATCGAATTATTTAACGAAATATACTGAAAATAGTTTGGCCTTATTTTTTTGGCATCACAAGAAACGGCGGGTATAGCCTCGGACATATTAATCAATGGTGTCCCAACCGTTTTTTGGCCTTACAAACATCACAACTATAATAAAAATCCGATGCATCTATATAAACACGATCTTAATGTCTAATAAAGATCATCTAAAATAAGATCTAATTAATCTAATTAATCTTTCTTAATAACCTGCAATAAAGTTTGACAGGAGAAACGAAAATTTATTGACGAAAACAAAACACTCACTCACGACTAACTTACTCTGCGCCCACGTCGCAATGAAACTGTATTTGTTTCGACTCGTTCATTCACAACAAATTTCATAGGGCGTTCATTTACAATGACTCTTTACTTACGCAACACTTTGAATTTCTTAGAAATTGAAATGTCCGCGGCTACTCGACTTTCCCCTATATTCATAATTTAATTAATAGGAAACTATCAACTGATAAAAGCATATTTTTGTAATTATTGCACGTTAATTTTTCAATTCCTACAATTTGCTCACACTCTCTCTATATTTATATATCTTGTTCAAATTTTCAATCGTTAATAAAATATTTTCTATTCATCCTATCAAGTTCAAATAATTTTTTTTAAACTTGTACTGGATGACAATTGATGTTAATACAGTTTTTTCAAATATTAATTCATTCATTAAATTTAATTAATTAATTTTAATTTTATATTTCATTTCTGTTCAAAAGTATAGACTCACTCCATATTTATAGTCTCACCTTCACACGTAAAAAGATAATGGGGCTGTTCACGGACGAAGATCAGGCGGCTCGCGGGCGAAGGAGACTATAAATGTGGAGTCAGTCTATACTTTTGAACAGAAATGAAGTATAAAACTAAAATTTAATAATAAAATTTAATTAATTAATTAATATTTGAAAAAAAAACTGTATTATCGTTAACTGTAACATCGCTATGGCACTTTATTGTGAAGTTTGGTAATTTTTGAAATTCAATATTTGAAAAACGGCATAATCATTAGATTTTAAATTTATATCAAGAAAAATACAATTTTTTAAACTTTTTAACGCAGTTTGTCTAACAATTTTGTGAGAAATACTTTTCGAGCTATTAATTTTTGGTATTTTAGCTATTTATTTTTTATTTAATTTTTAATACATTTAAAAAATTTCTCTTATGTAAGATATTTAGCAGGATATAAATTTAGGAATAAATACCGTCAATGGCGAAGCGTGTAGATCGCTGGAAAAAAATTTCTATTTGACCTAAGTAGGAATTGACTTAAAAAAAAGATTTTATATTACTTGTTTATTTTTATTTTATTTTCTCCTTTCTAGTGTTTAAAATTAAATCGTTGCAGTTTCACAGCCATTTGTTTATTTACAGCCATTTGTCTATTTTGGCGAGTATGTTTTGGTATATCATTAAATCCATTATTGTTGTAACTCGTATAGCATTTGCAACCCTTAAGAATATTTGGCGATTTATCATCTGTGGCGGGTAAAAGTAAAAAAAATGCCCTGAAATGAATATTAATTTAATAATTAAGTTCTAAAAATACCTACGAAAACCAAGTTGAGTTAAATAACATAGTGTAATCCTCTTTAATAAAAAGCTATGTGTTGCTGACAACTGGGATTTTCGATAATCATTGCCACAGATTAATCTCGGAAAATGAAACATTTGAAGTTTCTGAAAAAATTAATATAGCTCGAAAAGTATTTGTCAGAAAATTGTTAGACAAACTGCGTTAGATAGGTAAAAAATTGCATTTTTCTTGATATAAATTTCAAATCTAATGATTATGCCGTTTTTCAAATATTGAATTTCAAAAATTAACAAATTTGACAATGGAGTACCATAGCGAAATCTTTACGCGTAAAAAGATAATGATAACGGCCATGTGTCCGGACGTATACTGGCTATTAGCCCGAGTCACAAATTATAGTATCCTTACTATATTCTGTTAAAATATAAAAGTGAATTATGATGCCATGAGTGCATAGTTTTTATTTAATTTTAATATAATCATCTTAGAAACAAGGTTTAGGAATTTTTTTTTGAATGGGACTAATAAATAGGCCAATACTGCATATCATTTTGAGTTTAAAAGAGGAAAGGTGGGGTAGCGCTTTATATTATTTAGGTTTCCTCAGGAACTTTTGGTCAGAATTGAAAGTTTAATATATCAAAACGTCAGAAATTAAATCGACATTAAATCGGCAATAACTATAACGACTGTCCTTCAGTTCGTTTGGATATATTTTCATTAAAAAATATAAAATCATTCAACATTGATTTTAGGTATTTTTAAGGTTATTATCATGTCTCGAGCAACGCCGGGCATGTCAGCTAGTAATAAATAAGCTGACATTTATTTACTATTCTTCAAAAGATTTTTAAAAATTGCCATATTAGAACATTAAAAATATTTCTTGCATTTTAGCTGCTCGATTACTCCAGATTTTGCCTTTCGATATAGCTGTGCAACTACATTGAAAAAAAAAAAAAAAAAAAAAAAAAAATTTGATTTTATAGTATAATACTGGCACCCCAGCTGCCAATATTATACTGTAAAATCAACACTTTTTTGTGGCAGTGTAGTTTGTATAGGTCTGACCCCTTAGAATGAGTATATATAAAGGTGTTCAACTCAGAAACCACAAACTATTTCTTAATAAAGTACTGAAATTGAGTAGCCTGCACTTGGATATTTGGCATGATGTACCTTTGGACACTTATTAAGGACGTTAGATTAATTTTAACACAATTATTCTATTAATTATTATAATTGACAGTTATTCTATTATAATTAATTATGCTATATTATAATGCTATATTATAATTATGCTATAATATAAAAATATGCTATATTATATAATATATAGCATATTATATAATAATATGGTATATTATAATTATGCTATAATATAATAATACGCAATATTATATAATATATAGCATGTTATATAATAATATACTATATTATAATATTGCTATATTATGCTATAATGTAATGCTATATTATTCTAATTATTATAATTTACAATTATTCTATTATAATTTAAGTCAGTTATTCTATTAATTCACTATATCCGCGCGCATGCGCTGCAGCGTATTACTGCTTATTTTACTGTTGATTTTACGGTATAATACTGGCAGCTGGGATGCCAGTATTATACTGTAAAATCAACAATTTTTTTTGCAGTGTAAGAAATGGTTTCCTTTCGTATAAAACATAAAAGAACCGCCAAGACACACCCAAAATGCTATTCTTTTTCTTGTCCTATATTCCGTACACAGAACTTACTCATTTAAAATGGATAGCTCAGAAGATAGAAGAAAAATGAGATTAATAGAAGAAAAATGAGACAACGTTCATCTGCTACTGAAAGATGATTCTTAAAGAGACATTTGACTCTTAGCGATGAAAACAAGACAAACTTTGTAATATGTGTCATTGAAAGTAATTTATAGCTGTTTGTTTTAAAAAATCTCATAGACGAAGAGTTTTATGAAACCTTTCGGTAGATTAATATGGTCAAATCATCAACATGGATTAAAAGAGCTGAGAAAACTTCTTCCACATTATATATATGTGAAATTTAGAAGATATACCGGGTGAACCAAAAGGTCGTTAAAACTTTAAAAATTCATAAAAAAGGAAAAAATTATGATAAAGAAGTGCGGTTTGCAAGAAAGGGCTCACAAGGTAGTCGGATTTTTAGGTGCGTTCGTAATTATATAAATACGTAGCACCTATAGTCGTCGTTTGGTCCGCCCGTCTGTCCGTCCGTCTGTCTGTCTGTCTGTCCGTCCGTCTGTCTGTCTGTCCGCATATAACAACGCAAAAACTACCCAACCAAATGGTTTGCAATTTAAAATGTATTATCTTTGCAGAATTTTGTCGAGACATTTCAAATTTTATTAAAATCGAATCAAAACTTTAGGAGATATTAATAAAAATATTTATTAAGAAATTTGAATTTTTTTTTTTTAAATCGGTGCTTTCTTGTTATAGGAGCTTCCGAAGTTTAATCGTCAAGCGACCGAGATACTTATTTTATTACAGAAATTAATCTGCAGACGATATAATTAATTTCACAGAATTAAAAGTCATCAAGATCTGAATATTTATATAACTAGCTGATACATATATATCTGAATATTTATATAACTAGTTAAGATATTTGTATGAACAGTGTCATAAAATATATACTTAACTAGCTGTTTAACCCGTTCTACGCACGGGATATCATGAATTTAATTCTAAAACGTGCGTACGAACGCACCTCGTTTGTAACGTTTGACGTACAATTTCCAACTTGTTTTAGTAGAAAAAAAAGTTTAAAAGTTAAAAAGTTACCTGTAGATGGCGCTAACATGCGAGAGATTCAGCAGAATTATGCAGATTAATCCTGCAATAAAAGACCGGGATACACGAGGATTTCTCATTCGCTCTCAGAATGTTATCATTACCCGATCGAGTGTTGTTGGTGAAGTTGTTCTATTTGAACGGAGAGTGTCTGCAATTCATTCCGCCATGTTGCATTCAGCTGTAACGGGCGTTGTGAGTCGCCTTAGTTGTGTCGTACAATATTCTTGAGGTCACGTTGAACAATTGTTAATGCAAGAATAAATGAATGGAACGTACTGTTGTCCTGTTCATTGTGTTTCGGGTCGTCAACGCCCTCTACCAGTGACATTTTTAACTAATTTTTTTTCTGCTAAAAAAAATCCGACTACCTTGCGAGCCTTTTCTTGCAAGCCGCACTTCTTTATCATAATTTCTTTTTTTTTTTATGAATTTTTAAAGTTTTAACGAACTTTTGGTTCACCCGGTATATAATATAAAATGATTCGGGACCTCGTTGTTAACCGAACTTATTTATTCAACAGGAGCATTACATCCGGAGTATTAGGAGTTTAATCATGTTCGGAGGAAGTCCAGAAAATCAATTAGTTATTTATAACTACATGATTTTCAGGCAGGTTGACTAACTCAAAATCTGTACATCTATGTTCTTTGCGTGTGATCCCGCTTTTTGATCAAGAACTTGTATTTCTTTCCAGCAGGGAGAGAAGAGGTCAATTGGGTGAAAACTTTAAGAATTATTTGGGCCTCGGCTGGCAAGCGAGCCTCTGGTGCACTTGAATCGCAGACTCTGGCAAAGATAGCTTAGCTTGCGTTTTGTGCAGAAAAAAAAAGTTGTATCTTAAAGTTGTACAGAATTTAATATAAAGTAGTTTATAGTAAGTTAAAGTAGTTAATTATAAATAGTAGTGTTCTAAAAATCGTCGGAGATTTTCGCATCATTAAAAAAATAATAATAATTTAAATGGTTTTAAAAAATATTAAAAAAAAACTGAAATTTGAAATTTTAAGGCAAAAAACGACCATAATGTTTATTGTTATTGTGAAAATGCCGATATAATTTAATTGTACCATAGGGAATTTACTGTGTGTAGCTGATATATATTTATTTCCACAGTGGCTACAGTACACCCGATTCATACATTTAAAAAATTAGATCTGCATTTCACTGTTAACTTATTGTTAAAAAAATATATATTATCTAGCTAGTTCAAAATCCAGAGGACCTATTTATTGCCTGAATACACCGAGTTTCCTTGCAAGCCTTCCCACTTCTCATTTAAATAGCAAGAATCTTTTAATTATAAAGGGTTTTACTACATCCATGAAAAAAGACAAAAGAGAAAAAAAAATGTGTCCTGGATCTATCAAAGAGGGCAGTGATTCTATTAACTAGGTGACATTTCTGTTTATTTATTTTGATACCATTTCCACAAAAACGTCAGAAGATGCCATTTTGGCACATTTTTCAAAAAGTAACATGATCATATTTGACTGTATAGGGAGTTTTGGTTACTTGTGGGATTTAGAAGCTAGTTGGGGTTCATAACAATGCTCACCCCTAAACCAGTTGGCAAACTCGTGTAAATATAGCTTAATAGAAGTAGGTAAACCTGCTTAAAATTAAAAAAGGGAATTTATGGAAATTAGTTAGACATAAAAATTACAAGAAAGCAAAGAAAGATTGATAAAAGGATCCACTATTTGCAGCTATAACGATCTCGAGATGGCTCTGGAATTTGGCACATGCATATGACACAGAAATCTGCCTAAAGCCGCCCTAATTTTGTCGATCAGTTATGTCTTTGTGATACTGGCATTGCGTTTGACTACCTGCTCAATCACATCACCACACGTAATAATTCATAGAGTTGCAATCAGGCAAGTTAGGGACTAGACGAGTACGAGTCAATGTACTATTAGACGTTCAACAAATTCCAACAAAAGGTCTGCGAACGGTTTTTGCGATTTGTAAGTGCATTGATCGACAGAAAAAAGTCTATCAAAATCTAACACCCGAAAGTGGGTTATTTTCAAGATCGTCGCCGCTAACCATGAAAATCTGCAAAACTCCTATGTAGAGTGTACTCAAGTGTAGAACAATTATTTATCTGTCCAGCTTACGGTTTTTATTGCCATTGTATTCGTTTCAACTAGTAAATTTGGTCCATGGTATCAAAAATAGGTGCCATCAATTAATTAACAATTTAGATAAAATACCAGTAATTAGGTCAAAGAACGCAAATATTAACTCCTTCGCGACGAGAGTCCTTTACAGAATTTTTAATCTTTTACCACCGGTTTTTAAAAACAGAAATTTGCGCCTAATTGAATCGCAGAAATGCTAAGTTTAAATAAGGCAAAGCTTACAATAAAAATTAACTGGTGGGAATAATGAAGGATTCTGAGCATCTTATGCGTCACATATACGTGTCGCTCGTCCCCAACGGGTTAAATTGTATGTTTTTTATTATCGTAATATGTTTGAACTATTCTGTATACATTACAATTTTTTTTCTAAAAAATATCTATTCTACAAAGTACCCTTTAAATTAGGTTAAGAAAAGTGCATCAATATAAGGATAAAAATGTCACTTCTTCATTGTCTATTAGCCCTCATCACTACTCTCTAGTTCATCTAACACTCGGTAGTCACAATGTATAACTTGACATGATCCCTATATAGAACAGCTTGGAAGTCCGTATGTTCGGCAACTGGAATGATAACCACTGCAACCAGTTTTATAATTCCAGTGTATAATTTTCAGTAAAGTGTGTGATGCAGCATACATATCACACATTACTGTTACAAGTTTGTCGCCATCGAGTTTCCAAATCTAGTTCACAGGATTTATTTTAGTAGCCATATTCATCCATATCGTAGACTGATTGTACACTCTTAGACAATGGAATTTTGTTGAAGACTCAGTTGGTGGCAGATGTTCTGGAGAAACAAATCATTCGGCTGTGGCCACTTTCTTGGTAAGTTCCTGGTAACGCAAGACTGCCAAAGTAATTGTACGGTTGCTACCAAAAATAACCGTCATTGCTTGACTTCCAAGATTTATACTATATCAGTGGTGTTCTATCCCGGTAAAATGAATGCAGTTGCGCAGGAATGAAGTACACGATTGCCTTTTAAATTTTTTTGGAAAACCGACTTTTTACTAATTCCATAAATACACGAGGAGGAATCAAATACTGTGAATGCATGAAGAAATAACTGTGCACATAACTCACTGCTGAGAATAGACTTCAAGTTAATGATGTAATATACTTTTCGAACCTCTTGAATGATTATCTTATCTAAAATACAATGGATTACCATTAGCTCCAGCGTAACATAGAAGAAGAATTAACAGGTTAGTATCTTTCTCAATGAGCATGATGGAATGTTCCTATGCACTGTTAACTGCAGTCATTGTAATGTCCACATCGGCGCCACCTTGCGCTTGAAAAACCATACAGCCACTCATCACCATTTCTGCAATGATTAATTTGATTAGCTGTTATTTCTTAAGTCCCATTAAAAGGACTTCTTCCTGCTTCCCTTCGAATTCAGTATCACTGGGGTGGTGAATTATTGCATAATGGATGTTTTGTTACCAACTGTTATGCATATTTTACTGAAGGTATTAAAGGTCCGTATCATATTATTCCACCAGTTCGTTCTTAAAATAATAAATGCTATAAGGAGACGAATCGTCGCTATTCAATAACTCCCTTTCTTTTTTATTGAAGATTTGAAATTGTGAATTGTTCTTCATCATTCATTTCAAGCTAATCACATATTCTTTAAAAAGTCTGTTAATGAGCAACATCTTTAGGACGCCCACATTTTCTAAAGTACATAATTCAACGAAACTTCATGCTTAGCACGTCTTCATTGTCTACGATTTCATAACAATATTATGCATTTATATGCGTTAGAAGGTAGGTAATCCTAATCCTAATCCTAATAATATTATAAATCTGATTGTGTGCAAATGTTAGGCTGAAGCCAGCGTCAAAATGGAGCATTTAATGATCCTGTATTTTTGCATATAGGTTGATTATAATCCTCAAATTAACATAGGCTGGTTTTTGTTTATTTTATTCAAATATTTTCTTTAATAATTAAAAATTTCATTATTTTCATAGAGAATAAATGGACATTTTTCCATACAATTTAACCATTTTACTTTATCGTTGCTAGGGCTTTGATCGTTGCCACAAAAATAAAAACACAGAAAAATAATTTTTCCCTCAACAACTAATTTTCAATTAAACGATTTTCACGTGAAAACTGAAAGTTAAAAAAATTCAAAAGAAGGTGAATTTCCGTGATATTTGAAACAAAAATATAGAGTATTTGTTATTATACATGAAGTATGAATATCGGTTAAAATAAAAAGATATTTTTCTGTCAAAAACTGCGTTATAATTAGAAGGAAAAGTGCAACAATAATTATATCATTAAAAAATAGATTTCGCTTGGACCATGGAACTATGAAAAGGATCCTCCTCGGCTTGGACAAATATGACGTCATAAATAAAACATGTATTTTCAAATATTCGTAATAATACAAGGAGCATGAATATCAATGTATAATGAAAGTAAATATAGATAATGGACGTGATATTTAAGATGAAAAACTGAAATATTTTCTATCGATACTGATTAATAATTAGCTTGAATACCAGTTACACACAAATGTGAGTTTTCCGCTAAAATTTACGTCCTGATTGCCAGAAAAAGAAAATTAACAAGATTTGTGCCATTTAAAAGAGATTCCTCTGAGGAAAAAGTGACGTTATATTTGAAATAAAATGGGAATTTTGAAATGTGTTTTAGAAGGAGCGTAAATCAATTCATTACATTAATAATACAAGAATCGGTAAGTTTAGAAGCAGATGAGTTTCACGTCATATTTAATCTCATCAAAAAGTCACCTGTAAAAAATGCAGCCAAGTCTCGTAACTCATTTACCGTAAAAAGTACTGAGATCGTATAAAGCCAAGTTTAACTATCTTATTAACTCTGAAATTTTCATTCACAAATCACTCCTAGTCTCTACATCTTTAGTTAATTATTATTTTATGACTTGGCAATTACGCAGCACAGGAAAGTTATTACACCTTACTATGTCATGGGATGGGATGGGATAATTTAACTAAAGCAAATTATATACGGACACACTGTAAAAAATTTCCAACCCTTTTCCGTTTCGTAAAAGATAAATTTCCTTTACGATACGGAAAACAACCGATAAAATATTTTTTCCGAATCACAACAGAAAGTTTTCCTACAGTCATAAAAATAATCTTTTTATATCGTATTAGTTTCCGAAAAGATGGAAAATAACTTCACCGGACTTACTGCGCAGTCTCGCTCTCTGCTGACGTATGAAAGGCGTGGCGTCACGTGATTGATAACAGAACAGAATCGAGATTTTCCATGAAGAAGATGTCCGCCATGTTGTTAAATATTGGACAATTGTTCTACGTAGTTCTAACTTCGCAATGGTAAGTACTAAAATTTATGTGATTTTTAATATTTGGGATTTGATATGTCCATATATTTACAGTGCATGATTATCAAACCGAATAACATGTTTAAGGAGCTGCGTAGCCTGAAATAAAATGCATGTTATCTTATTTCTCGCTCAGTTTATTTTTTATGAGAAAAATATCCCCAATCAAAAAAATATTTTGATGTGCCAGAAATTTCTAACTTAGATATTATCTTAATGAAAACTCAATTTTTGTAGACTGCTTTTTAAGTAGTTTTTAACTTATTCTAAATTCAGGTACTTGTTTATTTGTTTAATTCTGTAAGGCATCCAGTGTTGAATTCAGGAGATAGCCGGGGGGGGGGGGGGACATTCCTCTCTCCCGGAGCATTGAAATGGCCACCCCCTCTGAAGATTTCGGATTTTATGATTTAATGGTCAAAAAGTGCAATTCCCCCACCCCCCCCTCGGAACTCTATAATATGCCCCCAGGAGCCACAGAAATCCCTCTCGGAGAAAAATGCCTGAATTCAACACTGAAGATATCAATAACATACCTATGATCTTAAAATAAATTCATGAGATTTTTCTGTATTCGATGCCATATCAGAATCATATATTGTCTTTTTTTTTTCAGGTACTACATTATTATAGAATCAATTTAACATTTTATTATTTGTAGTGTATTAAAATTCAATTAAAAAGGAATGTCCATTAAATTCTATAATGTTGATTAAAAAATTGAGAAATGTATGTCAGGGTGCTATAACGAAATTTATAATGGTATATGGTAAAATAAATTTCAGTAGTCTTTTAATATCAGACAATATTTTAGTTGTGAAAAACGTAAAGTAGAATATGCTTAATACCTTGAGGTTGATTTTACCTATATTCATGCTGTAAAAGCTTGCATGCAGAAGCTTTCAACAGCCCCACCCTGTATATTCAAATTTAATTGATTAAATTTTATTTTTCTCACATTATTTTGAAAATAAAAAATGACTTTTAATCTTTTCTAATAATTTAAAATAAACAGAATAAAAAAAAGCAAACAGGGAATTTTTGTCAGTAGAGGTGCAGGGGGGGGGGGATTTATTTTAAAAATATAAAGCTTCAATTCTTCATTTAAAAATAAAAAAAGAAAGAAAAAGAAAACCTGTAATAGCTTTTGTTACATTTCTGTATTGTTTTTCATCCTAATTTATATAAAAAATTATCTTGTATGTGGGTTTCTAACAAAAAAAAAAAATATCTAATTTGATTTTATTTCATATTTGTGCTTTCCTTTAACTAAATCTTGTCATGTATTTAAATGCACGTGTTAATACTGTGCAAATTTCAAGAAATAAAAAAATGTTCAAATGAGTCATAATGTCAACATATAAATCATAAATGTTCTGAAATTTCTGCTATTTTTGGAGTTCACAGAACCCGCAATATCATTGTAATAGAATTTTTTTTAGCTCACAGGTTATCAAAGCCGGACCCCCCCCCCCCCCCCCCCCGCTTAATTTACATAAATAGGTTTTTCATGCAGAATTATCCGATTTTAAATTTTCAAATTTTATATATATGTTCATTCTAATAATCCGATTCCTTGATTAGTTTTGGGGGTTAAATTGCTAAGTATAAAAGGGGGAGGGGGAAAGGAGGCTGATCCCCACTTAATTTATATAAATGGGTTTTTAATGCAGAATTATCAGTTTTGTTTCAAATTTTACACATAGGTTCACTCTGATAAGGCGCTTCCCTGATCAGTTTTGGGGGTTCATTTGTTAAGTTTACATGAGGGAACTGGGGGCTAATCCCCCCCCCCCTTAATTTAGATAATGTGTTTTTCATGCAGAAATATCCGATTTGTTTCAAATTTTGTATATAGGTTCATTCCAATAAGGCGCTTCTCTGATCAGCTTTGGGGGTTCAATGGTTAAATATAAAGGGGGAACAGGGGCGAATCACCTCCCTAAATAAATGGTGTTTTCATGCAGAATTACACAATTTCCTTCAAATTTTGTATATAGCTTCATTGTGATAAGGCGTTTCCTTCATTAGTTTTGGGGGTTCATTGGTTAAGTATAAAGAGGACAACGGTCATTAATCTCCCCCACCCCCTTAATTTAGGTAAATGGGTTTTTCATGCAGAATTATCCGATTTGTTTCAAATATTGTATATAGGTTCATTCTGATAAGGCGCTTCCCTGATTATCTTTGGGGGTTAATTGATTAAGTATACAGGGCGGAACTGGGGGCTAATCCCCCTTAATTTAGATAATGGGTTTTTCATGCAGAATTATCCGATTTGTTTCAAATATTCTATATAGGTTCTTTCTGATAAGGCGCTTCCCTGATCAGTTTTGGGGGTTCATTTGTTAAGTTTACAGGAGGGAACTGGGGCTAATTCCCCCCCCTTAATTTAGATAATGTGTTTTTCATGCAGAAATATCCGATTTGTTTCAAATTTTATACATAGGTTCATTTTGATAAGGCGCTTCCCTGATCAGTTTTGGGGGTTCATTTGTAAAGTTTACATGAGGGAACTGGGGGCTAATCCCCCCCCCCGCTTAATTTACATAAATAGGTTTTTCATGCAGAATTATCCGATTTTAAATTTTCAAATTTTATGTATATGTTCATTCTGATAATCCGATTCCTTGATTAGTTTTGGGGGTTAAATTGCTAAGTATAAAAGGGGGAGGGGAGACGGGGGCTGATCCCCACTTAATTTATATAAATGTGTTTTTCATGCAGAATTATCCGTTTTGTTTCAAATTTTATACATAGGTTCACTCTGATAAGGCGCTTCCCTGATCAGTTTTGGTGGTTCATTTGTTAAGTTTACATGAGGGAACTGGGGGCTAATCCCCCCCCCTTAATTTAGATAACTTGTTTTTCATGCAGAAATATCCGATTTGTTTCAAATTTTATACATAGGTTCACTCTGATAAGGCGCTTCCCTGATCAGTTTTGGTGGTTCATTTGTTAAGTTTACATGAGGGAACTGGGGGCTAATCCCCCCCCCCCCCCCCTTAATTTAGATAATGTGTTTTTCATGCAGAAATATCCGATTTGTTTCAAATTTTGTATATAGGTTCATTCCAATAAGGCGCTTCTTTGATCAGTTTTGGGGGTTCAATGGTTAAATATAAAAGAGGAACAGGGGCTAATCTCCCCCTAAATTAAATAAATGGGTTTTTCATGCAGAAATATCCGATTTGTTTCAAATTTTGTATATAGGTTCATTCCAATAAGGCGCTTCTTTGATAAGCTTTGGGGGTTCAATGGTTAAATATAAAGGGGGAACAGGGGCGAATCCCCTCCCTAAATTAAATAAATGGGGTTTTCATGCAGAATTACACAATTTGCTTCTAATTTTGTATATAGCTTCATTGTGATAAGGCGTTTCCTTCATTAGTTTTGGTGGTTCATTGGTTAAGTATAAAGAGGGCAACGGTCATTAATCCACCCACCACCTTAATTTAGGTAAATGGGTTTTTCATGCAGAATTATCCGATTTGTTTCAAATATTGTATATAGGTTCATTCTGATAAGGCGCTTCCCTGATTATCTTTGGAGATTAATTGATTAAGTATACAGGGCGGAACTGGGGGCTAATCCCCCTTAATTTAGATAATGGGTTTTTCATGCAGAATTATCGAATTTGTTTCAAATATTCTATATAGGTTCATTCTGATAAGGCGCTTCCCTGATCAGTTTTGGGGGTTCATTTGTTAAGTTTACAGGAGGGAACTGGGGGCTAATCCCCCCCTTAATTTAGATAATGTGTTTTTCATGCAGAAATATCCGATTTGTTTCAAATTTTGTATATAGGTTCATTCCGATAAGGCGCTTCCCTGATCAGTTTTGGGGGTTCAATGGTTAAATATAAAAGAGGAACAGGGGCTAATCTCCCCCTAAATTAAATAAATGGGTTTTTCATGCAAAATTTCCCAATTTTCTTCATATTTTTTATAGAGCTACATTGTGATAAGGCGCTTCCTTTATTAGTTTTGGGGGTTCATTGGTTAAGTATAAAGAGGGGAACGGTGATTATTCCTCCCCCTTAATTTAGATAAATAAGTTTTTTATGCAGAATTATCCGATTTGCTTCAAATTTTGTATATAGGTTCATTGTGATAAGGCGCTTCCCTGGATCAGTTTTGGGGGTTCAATGGTTAAATATAAAGGGGGAACAGGGGCTAATCCCCCCCTCTAAAATAAAGAAATGGTTTTTTCATGTAAAATTACCCAATTTGCTTCGTATTTTGTACATAAGTTCATTGTGATAAGTCGCTTCCCTGATTAGTTTTGGGAGTTCAATGGTAAAGTATAAACGAGGGGAACGGGGGCCAATCCTACCCTTAATTTAGATAAAACGGTTTTTCATGCAGAATTATCTAACTTGCTTCAAATTTTGTATGTAGGTACATTGGTGAAGTATAAAGGGGAGAACAGGGACTAATTCCCCCCCCTCCCTCTCAATTGAGAAAAATGATTTTTTAAAGCAGAATTATCCAATTGTTTCAAATTTTTTTTATAAAAGGTTCATTCTGATAAGGTGCTTCCTTGATTAGTTTTGGGGGTTCAATGGTAAAGTATAAAGGGAGCGAAATGAGACTAATCCCCCCTTAATTTATGTAATGGGTTTTTCATGCAGAATTATCCGATTTGCTTAAAATTTTGTATTAGGTTGTTTCTGATAAGGCGCTTCCCTGATCAGTTTTGGGGGTTCAATGGTTAAATATAAAGGGGGAACCGGGGCTAGTCCCCCTAAATTAAATAAGTGGGTTTTACATGCAAAATTATCCAATTTTCTTCATATTTTGTACATAAGTTCATTGTGATAAGTCGTTTCCCTAATTAGTTTTGGGAGTTCAATGGTAAAGTATAAAGAGGGGAACGGTGATTCTTCCTCCCCCCCTCAGAACTCTATAATATGCCCCCAGGAGCCACAGAAATCCCTCTCGGAGAAAAATGCCTGAATTCAACACTGAAGATATCAATAACATACCTATGATCTTAAAATAAATTCATGAGATTTTTCTGTATTCGATGCCATATCAGAATCATATATTGTCTTTTTTTTTCAGGTACTACATTATTATAGAATCAATTTAACATTTTATTATTTGTAGTGTATTAAAATTCAATTAAAAAGGAATGTCCATTAAATTCTATAATGTTGATTAAAAAATTGAGAAATGTATGTCAGGGTGCTATAACGAAATTTATAATGGTATATGGTAAAATAAATTTCAGTAGTCTTTTAATATCAGACAATATTTTAGTTGTGAAAAACGTAAAGTAGAATATGCTTAATACCTTGAGGTTGATTTTACCTATAATCATGCTGTAAAAGCTTGCATGCAGAAGCTTTCAACTGCCCCATCCTGTATATTCAAATTTAATTGATTAAATTTTATTTTTCTCACATTATTTTGAAAATAAAAAATGACTTTTAATCTTTTCTAATAATTTAAAATAAACAGAATAAAAAAAAGCAAACAGGGAATTTTTGTCAGTAGAGGTGCGGGGGGGGGGGGGGGGGATTTATTTTAAAAATATAAAGCTTCAATTCTTCATTTAAAAATAAAAAAAAGAAAGAAAAAGAAAACCTTTAATAGTTTTTGTTACATTTCTGTATTGTTTTTCATCCTAATTTATATAAAAATTATCTTGTATGTGGGTTTCTAACAAAAAAAAAAATATCTAATTTGATTTTATTTCATATTTGTGCTTTCCTTTAACTAAATCTTGTCATGTATTTAAATGCACGTGTTAATACTGTGCAAATTTCAAGAAATAAAAAAATGTTCAAATGAGTCATAATGTCAACATATAAATCATAAATGTTCTGAAATTTCTGCTATTTTTGGAGTTCACAGAACCCGAAATATCATTGTAATAGAATTTTTTTTAGCTCACAGGTTATGAAAGCCGGACCCCCCCCCCCCGCTTAATTTACATAAATAGGTTTTTCATGCACAATTATCCGATTTTAAATTTTCAAATTTTATATATATGTTCATTCTGATAATCCGATTCCTTGATTAGTTTTGGGGGTTAAATTGCTAAGTATAAAAGGGGGAGGGGGAACGGGGGCTGATCCCCACTTAATTTATATAAATGGGTTTTTAATGCAGAATTATCCGTTTTGTTTCAAATTTTATACATTGGTTCACTCTGATAAGGCGCTTCCCTGATCAGTTTTGGGGGTTCATTTGTTAAGTTTACATGAGGGAACTGGGGGCTAATCCCCGCCCCCTTAATTTAGATAATGTGTTTTTCATGCAGAAATATCCGATTTGTTTCAAATTTTGTATATAGGTTCATTCCAATAAGGCGCTTCTCTGATCAGCTTTGGGGGTTCAATGGTTAAATATAAAGGGGAAACAGGGGCGAATCCCCTCTCTAAATAAATGGGGTTTTCATGCAGAATTGCACAATTTGCTTCAAATTTTGTATATAGCTTCATTGTGTTAAGGCGTTTCCTTCATTCGTTTTGGGGGTTCATTGGTTAAGTATAAAGAGGACAACGGTCATTAATCCCCCCCACCCCCTTAATTTAGGTAAATGGGTTTTTCATGCAGAAATATCCGATTTGTTTCAAATTTTGTATATAGGTTCATTCCAATAAGGCGCTTCTCTGATCAGCTTTGGGGGTTCAATGGTTAAATATAAAGGGGGAACAGGGGCGAATCCCCTCCCTAAATAAATGGGGTTTTCATGCAGAATTGCACAATTTGCTTCAAATTTTGTATATAGCTTCATTGTGATAAGGCGTTTCCTTCATTAGTTTTGGGGGTTCATTGGTTAAGTATAAAGAGGACAACGGTCATTAATCCCCCCCACCCCGTTAATTTAGGTAAATGGGTTTTTCATGCAGAATTATCCGATTTGTTTCAAATATTGTATATAGGTTCATTCTGATAAGGCGCTTCCCTGATTATCTTTGGGGGTTAATTGATTAAGTATACAGGGCGGAACTGGGGGCTAATCCCCCTTAATTTAGATAATGGGTTTTTCATGCAGAATTATCCGATTTGTTTCAAATATTCTATATAGGTTCTTTCTGATAAGGCGCTTCCCTGATCAGTTTTGGGGGTTCATTTGTTAAGTTTACAGGAGGGAACTGGGGGCTAATCCCCCCCCCTTAATTTAGATAATGTGTTTTTCATGCAGAAATATCCGATTTGTTTCAAATTTTATACATAGGTTCATTCTGATAAGGCGCTTCCCTGATCAGTTTTGGGGGTTCATTTGTTAAGTTTACATGAGGGAACTGGGGGCTAATCCCCCCCCCCTCCCGCTTAATTTACATAAATAGGTTTTTCATGCAGAATTATCCGATTTTAAATTTTCAAATTTTATATATATGTTCATTCTGATAATCCGATTCCTTGATTAGTTTTGGGGGTTAAATTGCTAAGTATAAAAGGGGGAGGGGAGACGGGGGCCGATCCCCACTTAATTTATATAAATGGGTTTTTCATGCAGAATTATCCGTTTTGTTTCAAATTTTATACATAGGTTCACTCTGATAAGGCGCTTCCCTGATCAGTTTTGGTGGTTCATTTGTTAAGTTTACATGAGGGAACTGGGGGCTAATCCCCCCCCCCTCCTTAATTTAGATAATGTGTTTTTCATGCAGAAATATCTGATTTGTTTCAAATTTTGTATATAGGTTCATTCCGATAAGGCGCTTCCCTGATCACTTTTGGGGGTTCAATGGTTAAATATAAAAGAGGAACAGGGGCTAATCTCCCCCTAAATTAAATAAATGGGTTTTTCATGCAAAATTTCCCAATTTTCTTCATATTTTTTATAGAGCTACATTGTGATAAGGCGCTTCCTTTATTAGTTTTGGGGGTTCATTGGTTAAGTATAAAGAGGGGAACGGTGATTATTCCTCCCCCTTAATTTAGATAAATAAGTTTTTTATGCAGAATTATCCGATTTGCTTCAAATTTTGTATGTAGGTTCATTGTGATAAGGCGCTTCCCTGGATCAGTTTTGGGGGTTCAATGGTTAAATATAAAGGGGGAACAGGGGCTAATCCCCCCATCTAAAATAAAGAAATGGTTTTTTCATGTAAAATTACCCAATTTGCTTCGTATTTTGTACATAAGTTCATTGTGATAAATCGCTTCCCTGATTAGTTTTGGGAGTTCAATGGTAAAGTATAAACGAGGGGAACGGGGGCCAATCCTACCCTTAATTTAGATAAAACGGTTTTTCATGCAGAATTATCTAACTTGCTTCAAATTTTGTATGTAGGTACATTGGTGAAGTATAAAGGGGAGAACAGGGACTAATTCCCCCCCCCCCTTTTCAATTGAGAAAAATGATCTTTTAAGGCAGAATTATCCAATTGTTTCAAATTTTTTTTATAAAAGGTTCATTCTGATAAGGTGCTTCCTTGATTAGTTTTGGGGATTCAATGGTAAAGTATAAAGGGAGCGAAATGGGACTAATCCCCCCTTAATTTATGTAATGGGTTTTTCATGCAGAATTATCCGATTTGCTTAAAATTTTGTATTAGGTTGTTTTTGATAAGGCGCTTCCCTGATCAGTTTTGGGGGTTCAATGGTTAAATATAAAGGGGAACCGGGGCTAGTCCCCCTAAATTAAATAAGTGGGTTTTACATGCAAAATTATCCAATTTTCTTCATATTTTGTACATAAGTTCATTGTGATAAGTCGTTTCCCTGATTAGTTTTGGGAGTTCAATGGTAAAGTATAAAGAGGGGAACAGTGATTCTTCCTCCCCCCCTTAATTTACATAAATGGGTTTTTCATGCAGAATTATCCGATTTGCTTAAAATTTTGTATATAGATTGTTTCTGATAAGACGCTTCCCTGATCAGTTTTGGGGGTTCAATGGTTAAATATATAGGCGGGACAAGGGCTAATCCCCCTAAATTAAATAAATGGGTTTTTCATGCAAAATTACCCAATTTCCTTCAAATTTTGTATATAACACATGGGCTGATAATTTCCCCGTCTGGCACACAGATGGCGTTGCAATTGCCGAACCGATGTTTTTTTTAGTAAATACGAACCTTTAAAAGGTAGCAGAAAAGATGTCATGATGATTCGCCGTGTGGATAAAACGTTAGAGTGGTTTTATTTGAACAACTTTGTTGATAAACAAAAAAATGGATAAACAAGAATTTCAAGAATTGTATTTTGATGGGAAAAAACACCGTTCAAACAAAAGCTTGGCTTGATAAGCATTATCCGGACATTGCACCAGGTAAATCAAACATTATTGACTGGTTTGCTGAATTTAAACATGGTCGTACGGACACCAGTGATGCACCACGCAAAAGAGGTGGTTACTCCGGAAAACATAAAAATAGTCCAAAAAATCGTTTTGGGGAACCGTAAAGTGAAGTTGCAGGCGATAGCTCAGACTCTGAAGATATCCAAGAAACGTGTAGGTTTTATTTTGAATGAGCATTTGTCTATGAAAAAGCTGTTGTCAAAGTGGCTGCCGCGCGTGTTGACTTTTGACCAAAAACAACAACGAGTCAATGATTTAGAACACTGTTTGGAGCTTTTTCGTTATAAAATTATGTTATTTATTATTAAACTATTATTATTATTTATTTATTAAATTATTATTATTAAATTATTATTATTTATTATTAAAGTTATGTTATTTATTAAAGTTATAAAACTCATAATGTTTTGTTAAAAAGTTGTGTTTTCTTTATTAGAC
Source organism: Maratus michaelseni (assembly GCA_963931845.1). Lineage (NCBI taxonomy): Eukaryota > Metazoa > Arthropoda > Arachnida > Araneae > Salticidae > Maratus > Maratus michaelseni. The sequence goes on from OZ007591.1 coordinate 25,401,364, forward strand.
CGGGAACTTATCAGCCCATGTGTTAGCTTCATTGTGATAAGGCGCTTCCTTCATTAGTTTTGGTTGTTCATTGGTTAAGTATAAAGAGGGGGACGGTGATTAATCCCCCCCCTTACTTTAGATAAATGACTTTTTTATTCAGAATTATCAGATTTGTTTCAATTTTTATATATAGGTTCGATGTGATAAGACGCTTCCCCGGATCAGTTTTGGGGGTTCATTGGTTAAATATAAAGGGGGGAACGTGGTCCAATCCCCCGTAATTTGGATAAATTGATTTTTCATGCTGAATTATACAATTTGCTTCAAATTTTGCATATAGGTTCATTGTGATAAGGCGCTTCCCTGATTAGTTTTGGGGGTCCAATTGCTAAGTATAAAAGGGGTGGAACGGGGGCTGATCCCCCCTTAATTTAGATAAATGTGTTTTTCATGCAGAATTATCCAATTTGCTTCAAATTTTGAATATAGGTTCATTCTGATAAGGCGCTTCCCTGATTAGTTTTGGGGGTTCATTGGTTAAGTATGAAGGGGGAATGGAAGCTAATCCCCCCTAACTTAGATAAATGGTTTTTTCCTGCAGAATTATCGAATTTTCTTCAGATATTGTATGAGGTTCATTGTGATAAGTCTCTTTCCTGATTAGTTTTGAGGGTTCATCGGTTAAGTATAAAGGGGGGGGGAACTGGAGGCTAATCCCCCCTCCTTAATTTAGATAAATAGGTTTTTCATGCAGAATTATCCGATTTGCTTCAAATTTGGTATATAAGTTCATTCTGATTAGGCGCTTCCCTGATTAGCTTTGGGGTTCTTTGGTTAAGTATAAAAGGGGGAAAAGGGGTTAATGCTCCCCCTAATTTAAATAAATGGGTTTTTCGTGCAGAATTATCCGATTTTCTTCAAATTTGGTATATATTTTCATTGTGATAAGGCACTTCCCTGATTAATTTTGGTGGTTTATTGGTTAAGATTAAAGGATGGAACGAGGGGCTAATCCACCTTAAGTTAGATAAATGGGTTTTTTATGCAAAATTATCTAGTTTGCTTCAAATTTTGTATATTGATTCATTGTGATAAGGCGTTTCCCGCATTAGTTTTGGGGGTTCATTTGTTAAGTATAAAGGAGGGAACGGGGACGAATTCCCTCCCCTTAATTTAGATAAATGGGTTTTTCATGCAGAATTAACCGATTTGCTTCAAATTTTTTATATAGGTTTATTCTGATAAGATGCTTCCCTGATTCGTTTTTTTTTTTTTTTTTTTTTTTTTTTTTTTGGGGGGGGGGGGGTCATTTGGTTAAGTAAAAAGGGGGAACAGGGACTAATTGTCCATTTTAATTTAAATAAATAGTTTTTTCATGCCGAATTATCCAATTTGATGCAAATGTTGTATACCGGTTTATTTTGATAAGGCGCTTCCCTGATTAGATTTGGACGTTTATTGGTTAAGTATAAAGGACGTAAATAGGGGAGCTAATGACCCCCCCCCCTTTTAATTTATATAAATGTGTTTTTTCTTTGAAATAAGAGTATAATATGCAAATAGTGTGAATAGCCTGTGAGCTCAATGCCATCAGTTTGACTGAGCACTTTTATTTTTATTATTTTATTTCCAATTTAATATATATAAATTTTTTTAATTAATATACCTTTTAAAAAGTTAGTATCCAGCCGAATATTTGATAATCTGCTAAATCACTATTTGTTACATATCGTAAAATTATTGTTATGTTTTTCTACTATATTCCTGTGGCACCATTTTTTTTTTCTTTTAATGCTGATTGTGAAATCCCATATAGTAACCTATGTAAATTTTAAAGAAATGATAAATTCCGTTATACAATTATCAAAATATAGCTTTCACCAGCAGGAAACAGATGTCCAATGCTGGTAGAGTACATTTTTAAAAATTTCCTTAATTTTTAAATTTTTTAAAAATTTTATGAATTTTGAATTCTTTATTCAAAGGAAAATTTTCAAATATTTTGTTCTTAAAAATACTTATCGCTGAAGACGAAGTGTCCCCTTAATCATTCTTTGCTCTTGTGCTGTTTTTTTATATTTTTAAATATACATTGTCACTAGCAATTAGTACAATAAAAAAAATTAATACTATTACTGTTATTATTACAGGATAATACTGCAGTGATCAATGTCGCCTTACAGCTAGAACAGATCATCCTTGCCTACTAGAGAATGAGGATGTTAGAAAGGACGTCAAGGTGTTTTCGTATGTTGATGGTGTGACACTTTTTTCGGAGAAATGTTCAACTGAGTCAATTTCGTTGCTCTAGCATCCTACTGGGTGTTTAATTAAGACTGTTATCAGGCCGGAATCTAGGCAGGCTTTTTTACTAACTGCATCAATTCTAAAGGAATACATACATGCCAATAGCATATACATAGCATAAATACAGTGCTGTAATTTGTTTTATTAAAACATTTTGATTTATAGTTTTGTTGAAAATAAATTTTATTTTTCAGTATAAATGTTTGTTTTATTTTTTCTGTCTTTTGTTGTTAGCCAGAAAAAATCGAGTAATTTATAAATTTTTTAAAAAATAGTATTTAGTCAATTTAATGTTTGTGTAAATTAAATGCACTTGATTTATTTTAATAAGTTTAAGTAAAAAAAAAAAAAAATAGCACATACATATTTGCTAAGAACGATTTTTTATGGAATTCACTATTTTATAGATATTTTTTCTGAATTATTTGCAATTTTTAATATTCTGCTATTAAGTGATCTGCCATTGAGGAATAAAAGACTCACAAACATTTATTTCTTTGTTATTAATCATGATAAAAAAAAATTGTAATCAATATACTTTTTAAAAAGTTAGTACTCAGCCGAATATTTGATAGTCTGCTAAATCTCTATTTGTTACATTTTGTAAAATTATCACGTTTTTCTACTATATTCCTGTGGCATCATTTTTTCCCCTTTAATGCTGATTGTGAAATCCCATGGTAACCTACGGAAATTTTAAAGAGGTGATAAATTCCCTTATACAATTATCAAAATATAGCTTTCACCAGCAGGAAACAGATGTCCAATACTGGTAGTGTACATTTTTTAAAATTTCCTTATTTTTTAAATATTTTTTTAAAGTATCTTTACTTTAATTTATATTTAATATATATATATATTTACTGGCAACTGGACTTCCCTGTAAGTAAGTGCTTATATATTCCATATTTTTGCTTTTTTCATTTGTAAAGAGTTTATAAATATTATTCACAAGTCCTTAATTTATTTCTTCAAAATAAAATGCAGGTTTTAAGTTATCAAATTGGCTTTTGATAAGTTTATTTAGCTGATTCACCAGATTGGTGTTATAACTTTTACTTCAATATAATCTTTTGTTAAAATATTGTATGCAAGTACATGATTTTGGAAAGAAATTTTTTTAATTACTTTTTTTTACAGCAATTGGTAAATTTTGGTATCTTTTGAAATCTAAGCATAGTTTCATTGCCAATTTCTTCAACGTTATCTAATCAGTTATAATACAGAAAGTTCAGAAATCTTAAAATATTTAGATCAATAATTGAAATTATATTTCAGCACTATAATCTCAATTTAAATTAAATAATTGCTAAATAACACTTGTGTAGTCTAACAATTTTTAATCAGAGTTCATTGATTTAAATCAACTGGATTTCAATCCTGATTTAAATCAACTGATTTATTTAAATACACTTTTTTTTTTCAAATTTAGGTTAAGATATTTCATTATAAATATTATTTTTGACAACAATACATTGTAAATTTAAGGACTGGGGGAGACAACACTCAAAATCCTTGCTTTTTGAATTTTATTTAAATCAAATATCACACTTAAAGATAAAAATTCTAATTTAAAAATAGAGAATCTCAGCTGAGAAATGTTAAAAGATTAAAGCATAAATTTATTTGTTAAAAAAATATCTACAAATCTTATGTGAATTTTTTAATACAAAAACATGGAGGGTTTCTGCGAGGATTTGTAAAATGTTAGAATAAATAAATATAGGTCAATCAAAAGTATATTTATTGTTATTTATATTGATATCTCATGACTTCATTGTGCACATGTAAATAACAAATGGTTCGATATTCCAATGTAATTTATTTATGGAAAGACTCGGAAAATAAAGATTCCATGGTTAGTAATACTCTGAAATGTTTATATATATTTTTTAATATAATTTTAATTACTTATAAATGTAAACTAATAAACAACTAAAGTGTTAAAATCTTTAAAAAATCAAACACCTGATTTAAAAGTATCTTTTATTTTAAATTTAAAAAAAATCAAACTTTAATTCACTGCAAACTCTGTAATCGCTTATAAAGAACTCATAAAAATGGAAAATTGGTGTTTCTTTTCAAACATTTTAATAACAAAGAATAATTTTTTCAGATCCATTGAAATTTATACCCAGATAATCATAATTATCTTAAGTATTTTTTATATATGCTCCAACTTCATTAAATGAATTAATGTATGTATTTCAGAGTAGTGTATATAATCTGGAATAGGTATGTTTAAAGGAATACTGTATATAATCCAGATCTAGAATAGAATGCTTAAAATTTCAATTTTTTTTTTCTGAATAAAATTCTTCATTATCTTTTATATTCTAAGATTTTTAATCGAGAAATTTGGTCAAAACAAAAAGATTTAGCTTTTAGTAATGAAGAGTTTATATGCTTTTTATTTTATCAAAGGGGTAATTTAAGGTGGTATATATTTTATACAGAATAGGTCAATAAAAAGTATATTGTTAAATTGCAGTTAGTGTAAATAAGTGATATATAACACAAGACAATTTGTTTACTTTATTTCCTGTTTTCAAAAGTAAAAGAGAATTCACATTTTCAAATTATATCATTTTCTGTTGCTCCATTTTTTAACTATATTTTTAACTCTTTATATATGATTAAAATATTTCAAATTAAACAAGTGAATGAGTTTCTCTATATATTTTTAATTTCAAATAAATTTAAATGAGCTTTTCTAATTATTAATTTTAATGATTTAGTAAAGGTTATTTTACTTTAAAACGCGTAATTTTAAAATTGTATTTTGAAAAAAAAAATAGCTGATTTAAATTTTAACAAAAAATGATTTTCATTTACTGAGCCTTTTTGTTATGTAATTTTCAGTTGAGCTTCAAGTCCAAAGTCTTGTACATTTTCAAATTGTATGGCTTCTGATAATTGTTTATCATCAACGTATTTATTAGGGTTAGCTGAATTCTGTATATTCTTATAATTTACATGACTTCAAAAGTTTTTAGATTTACTTTATTATTATTATTATTTTGTGTGTGTGTGTGTAATAGAGCAGAAAAGCACCCAAATTGGGTTATAATAGTTAGGTGCAGCAATGTTCCTAATTGGAAAGTGTCTCTGTGACACAAATTGGGTATAAAAAGTGACAAATTTGAAATATATGCGCAGGGTGTATTTGGGGACAAAAAAGAACATTTAATCTCCAAACTGTCACTGTAAAAAACAAAGTTATTCTTCTGGAAACTGTCTTTTTTAATTTAATGTTGAAAAAAATAAGCTTAGAGGGTCATATTCATGCCGAAATTGTAGCAAATTCAATAGATACATCTAATTGGGGCATCATGTTTGGCTTTTTCAGTAAATGTTGCCCTATGATAACAAACTGGAATTCACTCAGTCAAGTAGTTTTGAAATTATGAAAATTTAAAGTTTGTAACTCCTAATCTGTAATCGTTGCAAATCAGACTGTAATGTGGGTAGTGTTTTAAGCATAACTTAAAAACTACTTAGCGGAATCAGCTGTGATTTTTGATTTGCATATTTGAAGTTTTTAGAAATCTATTTCTATTAAAATTAATTTTTTAATTAATTTAAAAATACATTTTTTTTATAAATTAAACCATAAAATAAACCATAATCTATAATTTTTTAACCGAAATAGATTTCGAAAAGCTTCAAATAAAATATACGAATATAAAATTATTACGTCAAGTATTGAATTATATAAAAAAAACTCCACCAGCTGTTTAACATTAGGAGTTCCAAACTTTAAACTTCATAATTCTTAAACATTTTGACCTAGTGACTTCCCTTTTGGTATCTTTGAGAAAAAGTTACCGAAAGAGGCAAATATAATGTCAAAGTTAGATGTACATATTGAAAAGTTTGGAGTTCTGTGCAACTTAAGAACGAAGACGACCCCATAAGCTTGTTTTTTTTTTTTTTTTTTGAGGCGTAAATTAAAAGAAGTTCTAGTTTTTTAAAAAGGGGCGGTCACTATTGTGATTAAAAAATGTTTTGTATGTCCTTTGTTTTGGATATACAGCAATAGAAAGTCTTTCCAGTACCAATAAAACTTCAATGTTAGTTGCATACACTTCATACGCATGCAACATGTCATACACTTGTGCTACACCCAATGACATAAGTGTGGGTTTTAAATATCCAGTCCAAATTGAAAATATTTTGTTCCGTTTTTAATATCTTATTTAACAGTTTTTGGCATCACCTAAATATTTAGTGCTTGGGGCAATTATCTCCCACACACACTTCACCACTGGCTACACCTATGTATATTCTGGCACTAATAAGCTGGCATCTCTGTACAGTCCACTTTGCTATACAGACAACAGATGAAAAGGTTTGTTTTGGACACTATTTGGACTTTCTTTTATATCGCTTAAAAAATATATATATTTTTTTATTTTTTTTTTCCTTAGGAAACATATACACATATTCTAAAGAAAATAAAAGTATATTATGTATTTTATGAACATAAAATCCATTTCATTGTGTACTTTTTATTTATTTATACACTTTTCTTTTACGAGAATGACTTCTCCTTGTTTATAAAGATACTTCTCTAGCATTCCTTGTATAAAATACTTATTTTAAAAAAATGTAAATACCCATGAGCTAAACGTATCAGTATTACTTGTAACAAATAAATAAAATTTCAAGCTGATTCTGTATTGTAAAGAAACTTTTGTTATAAAGAGTAGGACCAATAACAGATGAAAATATTGCTTTTGGACACTATTTTGATTTCCTTTTATCTTAGTTAAATATTATTAAGAACTTTTTTGAATACATACATACATTTTAAGTATTTTGTTATCATAAAATCCATTACATGTAATGCATTTTATGATGATAAATACTTAAAAATGCGTGTATGTATTCAAAAAAGTTCTTAATAATATTTAATTAATATCAAAACAGTGTCCAAAAGCAATATTTTCATCTGTTAATGTTCCTACTCTTTAAAACAAAAGTTTCTTTACAATGCAGAAAATTTTCCGATCATAATGAAAAAAAATTCCGTAAAGCAAAGAAAAAGTTTCTATAGTACACAAGAATTTTTAATTTTTTCATGATTAGTTTACTGACTGATTCGGAAAAGTTTCCTTTTTAAAACGGAATACTTTCTGTCTATTCTACCGTTCTACCAAGACATTTCTTAGTGTGAATGGAAAGTTTTCCTTTTTAAAACGGAATACTTTCTGTCTATTCTACCATTCTACCAAGACATTTCTTAGTGTGAATGGAAAGTTTTCCTTTTTAAAACGGAATACTTTCTGTCTATTCTACTATTCTACTAAGACATTTCTTAGTGTGAATGGAAAGTTTTCCTTTTTAAAACGGAATACTTTCTGTCTATTCTACCGTTCTACCAAGACATTTCTTAGTGTGAATGGAAAGTTTTCCTTTTTAAAACGGAATACTTTCTGTCTATTCTACTATTCTACTAAGACATTTCTTAGTGTGAATGGAAAGTTTTCCTTTTTAAAACGGAATACTTTCTGTCTATTCTACCGTTCTACCAAAACGTTTCTTTATGTGAATGGAAAGATTTCCGTAAGACCCAGGAATTTATTCTGTGTCTAAAGATTAGTTTCTGAATCAAACAGGAAAAGTTTCCTGACGGAAAGAAAAAACTTTCGTTTTTTTTCGTTTTTTTTTCCGTGTTGGTTTGGAAAAGTTTCCTGTACTATACGGGCAACTGGAAATCCTATTCCTACCGGAAACTTTTCCGAATTTTTTTTTACAGTGCAGGGAAGCTATTACACCTTAATATGTTATAGTATTATTTGATTAAGACTAACTATATACATCACATTCTCGTGCTACGTAATTGCCAAGTCACAAAATAATAATTAACTAAAGATGTAGAAACTAGGAGTGATTTGTGAATGAAAATTTCAGAGTTAATAAGATAGTTAAACTTGGCTTTATACGATCTCAGTACTTTTTACGGTAAATGAGTTACGAGACTTGGCTGCATTTTTTACAGGTGACTTTTTGATGAGATTTCACTTCTTTTTGTAAGTAATCCTCCTTTTCTTCATTTTGGGCTCTTTTTGGAGATCATCCACTGATTTTCGAAGAAGTTACCTTAAAGAAATTTCAGGTAACTAGGCAAGCACTAAGTTATGGGAGGGGGGAGTCAAAAGTACTCTCAATTGCTTCCAGGAAAGATGCTATCCATCTGAGATATTACTTGCAGCCTAGATACTTGATATTTAGCACAAAAGTACTGTTTAGGATAAAAAGAAAGCTAAAATTAAAATTCCCGGAAATTTTCAATAAAACAAACTCTTTTCGATTTTTCGAAGTTTTTTTTTTTTTCGTTTTTTTTTTTTTGTCTTTTTTTCCGGCTTTTTAAATTTTTCCTTACTTTGTATCCTAAGCCCACCCTACCTTTCTGCCAAATGTCAAGCTGGTAGGACTACAAAATCGAATTATTTCCAAACCTTCGACTTTTTATAAATTTATTGATTTTTCGATTTTACTTCTAAGTTTCCTGATTGTAATGCCAATATAGTATTTCTTTGATCCGTCTTCTTAGGATCATTTAGGTTCAATTTAAAGATAAATCAAGGTAATCTTAGAGTCACCATGATTTTATTTAGAAAGGACTATCAAGCCATAACCAGCCAGTAATGTCGGGAGGAGAGAGGGAGCTGTGAAGATTTTTTTGGTGCTAACATCATTTAACAATCCATATTTCATATGCAAATTAAATAGAGTATAACCTGTGAAAGAAAACAAACATGTCTATAAAGAAACCGTTCATAACGCAGCCGGTCTATAGCGGAACTTTTCTATACCGAAATTCGTAAAAAAAAAAGAAAAAAAGCATAATCCGGGGAAAAAAACATAAAACAATTAGGGGCGGTGTACTAGCTAATAGGACAATTACCTTAAAACTCATGTTTCTAGAACTACAAAGTCGAATTGTTTTCAAATTTTCGATTTTTTTACAGATATTTCGATATTTCAATTTTATTTTCGAATTTTACAAATTTTTAAAAGTTTCTTTTTTGAATCGTAAATACTACCTTTACACTACATTTTAAGTCTCTACGACTGCAAGATCAAATTATTTTCAATTTTTAATTTTTTTCGAATTTTCCAGATTTTTTAATTTTTTCTTTTTTTGTCTTCTTTATTCCATATTTCAAGTTTCTAGCGCTACAAAATCGAATTATTTTCAAATTTTCGATCTATTTCGATTTTTTTTTTTATTTTTTTTTTTCGAATTTATTGTGTTTTAATTTTTTATTTTTCTCTATAACACTACTTTTACGCTGAATTTTTAGTTTTTAAAGCTACAAGATTAATTATTTTTCAATTTTTCGAATTTTCCAGATTTTTTTAATTTTTCCCTTTTTTTTCTATCCTAAATACTACCTTTATTCCAAATTTTCAGTTTTTAGCTCTAAAAAATCGATTTTTTTTTTCAAATTTTCGTTTTTTTCGATTTTTTAATTTTATTTTCGCTTTTTGTTGTGTTTTTAATTTTTTTTCTTTTTCTGAATCCCTTTACACAAATTTTCTGTTTCGAAGACTACGAGACCGAATAATTTTCAATTTCTCATTTTTTTTTTCGAATTTTGCGGATTTTTTTTTTCGAATTTTTCGTGTTTTTAAATTTTTTCCTTAAATAGTATCCTAAATCTCACCTTTATTCCAAATTTCAAGTTTCTAGCGCTATAAAATAGGATTATTTTCAAATTTTCCTTATTTTTCAATTTTTTCAATTTTATTTTCGAATTTTATTGTATTTTTCATTTTACCTTATTCCGAAACCTAAACACTATCTTTACGCCGAATTTTAAGTTTCTAAGGCTAAAAGGTCAAATTATTTTCAATTTTTCAGACTTTTTCGAATTTTTTAATTTTCCGGATTTTTGAATTTTTCCTTATTTTGTATCCTAAATACTATCTTCATTCCGAATTCAAAGTTTCTAGCGCAACAAAATCGGTATATTTTCAAATTTTCGGTGTTTTTCGATTTTTCCGATTTTTAAATTTTATTTTCGATTTTTATTGTGTTTTTAATTTTTCCTTATTCTGAATTCCAAACACTACCTTTACGCCGAATTTTAAGTTTCTAAGGTTAAAAGATATATATTTTTCATTTTTTCAATTTTTTTCGAATTTTTCGAATTTTTGAATTTTTTTTTTCGATTTTTCTGGATTTTTTCATTTTCTTCTTTTTTTGTATCCTAAATACTACCTTTATTCCAATATTGCAGTTTCTAGCGCAACAAAATCGGATTGTCTTCAAATTTTCGTTTTTTTTCAATTTTTTCGATTTTTTCAATTTTGCTTTCGATTTTTTTGGTGTTTTTGATGTTTTCTTTTTCTGGATGCTAAACACTACCTTCACACCAAATTTTAAGTTTCTAAGACTACAAGATCGTATTATTTTCGATTTTCAATTTTGATGGAATTCGTTGAATTTTCGAATGTTTTTCTTTCGAATTTTCCGGATTTTATAATTTTTCTTTTCTTTGTATCCTAAACACTACCCTTTTTCCAAATGTCAACTTTCTAGGGCTACGGAATCTACCTAATCTTTTTGATGACGCGTGAATGAGTGAGTGAGTGAAAAAAAATCGAATGTTTGAGTTCATATATCGTCTGAAGTAGAAAAGACAGAAAGTTGTAATTTTAAATTTTGGTCTTATTTGCCACATTCTCTAGAAAAACGAAGTTCCAGACTTTTGGGAAACTTCAGCGCAGAGATATGGGGGGGGGGGGGGTCAAAAGTGCCCTGAGTTGCTTCCAGAAAAGTATGCTTATGGCTGTCCTCTCTCGACTTGGCGGAGGCACTACCGTGCCTCCAGATCTTGCCAAGGCTGTGTTTTCCTATTAGACTTAATGTTAGCTATATGCTCCATTTTTCTGCAACTAAATTTCCTCATGCCAATATAGTAATTCATTGATCCGTTTTCTTAGGATCGTTTATGTTCAATTTAGAGATAAATCAAGAGAATCTTAGAATCACCATGATTTTATTTAGAAAGCACTATCAAGTCATAACCAACCAGTAATGTCGGGAGGGAGGGAGAGATGTGAAAATTTTTGTGCGACCAACATCTTTTAACAACAAATATTCCATATATAAATTAAATAGAGTAAAGCCTGTGAAAGAAAATGAACCTGTCTATAAAAAAAAAAGGTCTATAACGTAGCCAGTCTATAGCGGAACTTTTCTATTACAAAATTCGTAAACAAAAGAAAAGAAAAGCATAATCCGGGGAAAATAACACAAAACAATAACGGAAGGTGTACTAGCTAATAGGACAATTATCTTAAAATCTCTCTAAAACAAACTATCCCCATCCTGTGGGATTTGTTTTTCAATGTTTTACTTTATTTAATGCAAAACATAGATTGCATCCGACAACTCATAAAAAAGTCCTCCGGCCTGTACCGGCAGGAAAAGGTAGCTTTCCTATATCTTCGTTTTAAAATTTTAGCTAATGTTACTCGAAAACAGCAAGTTAAAATGCAAAGAAACCGTTTACAAAAGATTCGTTTACACTGAATTTGAATAAGAAATTCGCCAAATTATTGAGCTATAGCCAAGTTGGCTTCATTTATGAAGACTTATTTTTGTCGCCAAATTTGGCGAGATTTCGCCAATTGTCGCGAAGTTTGGCGAGAATTTGGCGCTAATGGATATGAATATATAGTTTTATGCGTATGATTGGGAAAATGATTACAACAATGAAAGAAAATAATTTGCGAAAAATCGCGTTCACTAAAACTTATAAATTTATATTAAAATCATTCAAATTACAGACATTACAATTCACTTTCATAAAACATTAAAAACATATTAAAATTGGACGTTTCGGATTTACATGGAAAATCCCTCTTCAACAACAACATTTCACTTAGCGTAAATCATAGTTCAAAAATATCAACAAATAGAAAATGCAACGTATCAAAATTTCGAAGTCAAAGTTACAGTTATAATAACACGGAGTATTCATTCGGGATTGCACCTGCTTGACCATTATTGACCATAAATTTATCGTTGTTTTTTTGTAATGTGCTGTTTTGTTTCAAAATGTCAGCCACCCTAGAATTTCAAACTGCTCTATCTCAGCCAATTTTTAAGATAGAGGTAAAACAAAAAATGCTCTGGAATCCTTGTATCAAGTCCTAACACCTAATTAAAAAATAAACTTGATTTTTTAACTTTTTTGTATATTTATTTTAGTTTTAAATTTTTCCATGGCCGCCATCTTGAAACAAGATGGCGGACCAAGCTGGCCAACGAACTCGGTCGAGGCATTGGTGAACTTAATACACACAATTAGTTTCTCCAAATTAATTTATAAATACGAGCGTTATCGTATCAAATTATTTTCATTTTTTCAATTTTTTTCGAATTTTTTTATTTTTTTTTCGAATTTTCTGGATTTTTTTAATTTTTCTTTTTCTGTATCCTAAATACTACCTTTATTCCTAATTTGAATTTTCTAGCGCAACAAAATCGGATTGTCTTCAAATTTTCGGTTTTTTTCAATTTCTTCGATTTTTTCAATTTTGCTTTCGATTTTTTTGGTGTTTTTGATGTTTTCTTTTTCTGGATGTTAAACACTACCTTCACACCAAATCTTAAGTTTCCAAGACTACAAGATCGTATTATTTTCAATTTTCAATTTTGATGGAATTTGTTGAATTTTCGAATGTTTTTTTTTCGAATTTTCTGGATTTTATAATTTTTCCTTTCTTTGTATCCTAAACACTACCTTTTTTCTAAATGCCAAGTTTCTGGGGCTACGGGATCTACCCAATCTTTTTGATGACGCGTGAACGAGTGAGTAAGAAGTGACAAAAAATCGAATGTTTGAGTTCATATATCGCCTGAACTAGAAAAGACAGAAAGTTGTAATTTTAAATTTTGGTCCTGTGGGCCAAATACTCTCTATAATTGAAGTTTAAAATTTTTGGGATACTCCAGCGCGGAGATATGGGGGGGTCAAAAGTGCCCTGAGTTGCTTCCAGAAAAGTATGCTTACGGCTGTCCTGTCTCGACTTGGCGGAGGCACTGCCGTGCCTCCAGAAACGAAAAATTTAAATATTTTTTTAGCTAGCGATTATTATGCATGAATATCAGTTACATACAGATGAGAGTTTTTTGCCAAAAACCACACCATGATTATTAGGAAAATAAAAATAATTACGAATCTATTATATTAAAATCTGACCGCCTGTTTGTATTTCGCAGAGGATGTCATAAACTCTCAGAATTTAAAAAAATGATTTAAATTCCGAGATATGATTATTATTATTATTATTTTATAAATTTAACGAAGTTGCTCTAAAAATGGCAACTAAATTATTCCAATTTTGTGGATAAAAAAGAAGAAATGAAATGGAATAATATATTTTTTCTCATTAAAACTGAAAAAAAGAATTTATTTTCAATTTGAATAGATGGTGAAAGAAAAAAAAAATCTTGATTACAGTAAAAATTTTTTTAAATAAAAACGTATTTTCACATATTCAAACTTCATGAGTCAATTTATTCTGGAGAACAAATATCGTCTGTCAACATATTTTCATTTAGAAATAAAGATTTTTTTTTCAGTTGTAGTACAGCGCCTAGAATATAGGCGCTGTAGTTATAGATTAAATCAAGGGGGCAAATTTAAGCTCCATGCATTTAGATCTACAATTATTGCTTCCTATTCACAAGAATTGAATTTAATGAAAAAGAATATACTATTTCCATTATCTTTGAAGGATGGCTATTAAAACGTTTCACAAAGGCGTTAAAAGTAAAATGGTTTACCAGGTAAACTTGACATATGTTTTTATATAATTCGCCGATTTCCACGATTTTATTTGGCCCGCCTTTTCTCATTGGTTGCAGTTTCCTTTTCGTGATTATTTGTCACAAAATTTCACTTTTTTAAAACTTAGTTATGTCAAGGCCTCTATAACATAGAAATACTGTATTGTCTCCTATGGAATGTGATCAAGAGTTAGTTAATTATTTACGTTTCTAATGATCGGGAATGAAATATTTTGCTTAATTAATGAATTTATTTTTATTTTAATGATACGTGAACGAAGTCACGGGTAACAGCTAGTAATATTATAAATCTGATTGTGTGCAAATGTTAGGCTGAAGCCAGCGTCAAAATGGAACATTTGATGATCCTGTATCTTTGCGTATAGGTTGATAATAACCCTCAAATGAACATAGACTGGTTTTTGTTTATTTTATTCAAATATTTTTCTTAATAATTCAAAATTTCGTTATTTTCATAAGAGAATTAATGGACATTTTTTCGTATAATATTTTAAAATGGTTAAATTTACTTTACCGTTGCTAATACTTTATCGTTGCCAAAACTAATTCAAAACCCGGAATAATAATTTTTACTCAACAATTTAGTTTCAACTGAAAAATTTTCACGTGAAAAATGAAAATGAAATAAAAAAAATTAAAGAATTAAAAAGAAGATTAAATAATATTATTAGAAATAAAAGTACTTTTTTTAGTTTTTGATAATAATATAAGGTCTCAATATGCGTAACCATAGGAAACAGGCGAATGTGACGTCATTCATCTAAAATAAAGCGGATATGCTTTGATTGGGGAAATAAAACGATCTTGATTTTTTTCTTCACTTTTTTTCTTTTGTATGGTAACAATACTTGACGTTTCACCGTCTGCGCACGGCTAATATAACTAAACCGTATTTTTTATTTAAATTTTAAAAAAGTAAAAAGAAGTTTCAAAAGAAAATAGTTAGCAAATGTCAATAATATGCTCCGCAAACTTATCCATGTCGAAAATGATGTCATAGATAGCGAGAAATAGTTATTTCATTCTTAAAACTAAAAGAAAAAAATGACGAATGTTAATAGTTCCATTTTTATTGATAAAACCTAAAGATTTAATATTATTTCGTTAAAATAACATAATTTCCCCTATGCCAGTATTGAAATTAATTGCCTGGAAAAGCAAATTAACAAGAATTGTGTCATTAAAAAGGGATTTCTCTGGGGAAAAAGAGACTTTATATTTGTAATAAAACGGGAATTTTCCAATATGTTTTAAAATGAGCGTGAATCAATACCTTACATTAATAATACAAGGATCAGTAAGTATAGAAAGTAGATGAGTTTCATGCCATATTTATAACGAAAATTTTAATTTTTTTGTTATCTATACTGATTATTAAGCATGAGTAACCGTTATATACAGATGAGAGTTTTCTGCTAAAAATCACATCATAATTTTAAGAAAAGGAAAATGAACACGAATCTGTTATATTAAAATCTGACCGTGTGTTTGTATTTCGCAACTACTCCTAGACTATCGAACGCAACGCGATTTACTTAATCCCGGTTATCATTGATCCGAGGATGTCACACAAGCTCTCAGAATTTAAAAAAATAAATTAGATGCCAACTTTTTTTTTTCCTTTTTTTTTTTTTTTTTTTTTTGTAAATTTTAACGAAGTTTATCTAAAAACGGAAAGTAAATTACTCCATATTTGTGTATAAAAAAAGGAGAAATAAAACAGATCAGTATATTTTTTACACCATTTTCTCATTAAAATTGAAAAACAGAATTTATTTTCACTTTGAATAGATGGTGAAAACAAAATCTTGATTTCAGTAAATTATCCGGAAAATAAAAACATATTTTCACATATTCAATCTTCATGAATCAATTTATTCTGGAGAACAAAAATTGCCTGTCAGCATACTGTCATTTAGAAAACAAGATTTGTTTCAGCTATACATTAAACCAAGGAGGCAGAATTGAATTTAAAGAAAAAGTATATACTATTTCCAATTAATGTTTTTTTTTTTTTTTTGAAGGATGTTAAAACGTTTCACAAAGCCTTAAAAGTAAAATTGTTTATCAGGTAAAATTGACATTTGTTTTTACCCACTTCGTCTATTTCCACGGTTTTATTTGGCCCTCCTTTTGGCATTGGTTGCAATTTCCTTTCGCGATTATTTGGCACAAAATTTCACTTTTTAAAGACTGCGTTATGTCAAGGTCCCTATAACAAAAAATACCGTATTGTCTCCTATGAAATGTGATAAATAGTTAGTTAATTTTTAACGTTTATAATTATCGGGAGTGAAATATTTTGCTTAATTAATGTATTTATTCTTCTTTAATGTTGCGTGAACGAAGTCACGGGTAACAGCTAGTATGTATATATATTTCAGAATATGAAAAGATAGCTAAGAGTGGTTAAATTCTTATTTTCACTAAGCAAGTTAATTCCGTAAAAATATGAAAATTGTACAGGAAACTCTGTTGCCGGTGTAATTTCTGTATTATTACGGATTTTTATATTGTTAGTAGTTCTTAAGCCTTATCATGTCAGAACACAAAGAGGACTCTACTAATTAGGAAGGTTATCAACGTTTTAATTTTAGTCGAGATGGTTGGATTCTTAAAGTTTTGGCTGTTTTTAATCGAACATAACGTGAATATAATCAAAATCTAAACTAATTTAAATGTCCTACATCCTATAAGCTACTAGGACTTCCCTCAAAGGGATTAGTCTGAGTGACATTGCTGAGAATATAGGGTTAACAATTACAATATAAAGAAAAAGAGCAAATTAAATGATAGAATTACGAAATATCATATATAAATTCATATACACTGTTAAAAAAATAGAAAAGAAGTACCGTTCATCAGATGTGCTGTCATAATTTCTTTAACATGTGGCAAAGAATCTCATTTTCTGAAGCGCGTATTGCGCAAAACTTGAAAAAAAAACGCCGGATCTTTTAAAACGCCAAGCTTTTTAAAGTTACGTAATTTGATTTGCAGCCAATAGATTATTCTATCAAGCGTGGCTTAACGCAAATTTAATTTCATTGTTGCACCCTTTTTTGTGTGTGAATTTAAAATTTTTCTTCCTTGATTATATATCTATTATTTATATAACTGTTTATAGAAACTCTTTTACACTTTAAACCACATTGATAGCATGCTTTTCTACAAACCAGATTGCAAAACTATAGTCTAAATTACTATTAAAGTATACAAAAAATCTTTCGATGACTTCTGTAAAATAACTTTTACATTAAATCTCCATATTGGCAAAATTGAAAAATTATATATATTACAAAGTTAAGCTTAACCTCTACTTCTTGATTATTCTCTAGGTGGCTCTGCCCACTGCGCATTTACTGCGCCAATCTGCAGACTTTTCTTTTGCCTGTCTGTCTGTCTCTCCACAATTTGTCTGTTTCCCTATCCGTTCTTCTGCCCGTCTCTCTAACCGATTGTCTATCTCTCTACAGGTCTCGCTACCCGCCAATCTATTTCTCTAACCGTCTGTCTATCCATCTAACTACTTGTATGTCTAGTCGTGTCTCTATCCACTTCGCTACCCATTTGTCTATCTGTCTCACAACTTGTCTATCTGTCTCTGTACCCGTCTGGCTATACGCCTCTCTACCCATCTTCTTACCCATCTCCGTACCCATCTACTGTCTCTCTACTCGTCTGTATACCCGTCTCACTATCCGTCTGTTTTTGTACCTGACTCTTTACCCGTCTCGTTACCAATCTCATTACCCGTCAGTCAACTCGTCTCTGTACTCATCTCACTACTCGTCTCTTTATCTACCACGCTACGCGTCTCTCAACCTTTTTCGCTACCTTCCTGTCTGCCGGTGTCGCTACCCGTCTCGTGACCCATCTCGCTACTCCTCTGTCAACCCTCTTTTTATCTTTCTCTCTAGCCGTCTGTCTATGCGTTTCGCTACCCGTCAGCCTACCTATGTCTCTACTCGTCTCTCTACCCATCTCACTACCCCTCTGTCTACCCGTTTGTTTACTCGTCTTTCTACCTCTCGCCACCTCTTCCCAATATTTAAACAATTCATTTAATATACAGAAGCCGTTTATCAGTTATTAAATGCAAACAGAAGTAATTTATCTATTAAGTGTAATCAGATGCAATTTTTTTTAAAAACATACATAAACCTGAATAATAATTCATCAGTTTTGTGTTCATAGTTGTTTATATCATTTGACAGTAAATCTCAACTTTTTAAACCTGAATTGTCTCAAGCTTTTTAAGAAAACCACAAGGTCTGTATAACTGCAAAGTACCCTGAGGGCTATATTAGCTACATGTTATTAAGTTAAGTGAAAGTTTCGTTATCGCGTTTGCAGCCAATTGCTTATGTCAGAAAGCATGGCTTAACCCTTTCCGGCACAGACAAATTCTGTTCGTAAAATACGAAATTACTGACTGACACCGGAATTTACAAACGACTTTTTTAGAAAATAAGAACTCCTTATTTTAAGCTTTCATCCTAGAAGCAAAATTTTATTAAAATTTTCTTGGTTCCGAATGCAAGTTTAGAATTAAAATTAGGTGTGCCCGGAGTGGGACCACTGTGCCGGAAAGGGTTAACGCCGTTTTAAATTCATTACTGTACTGTAACTTTCTTTTTTTCTTTTTTTTCTTTTTTGGGGGGGGTGGTAGGGGGGGAAGGGTTTCAAATATATACATTTAAATTAAAAATTTTGCCTCCATGCCATCAGTGTTGTTTGTATATTATTAACTAATACCTTGTAGACCGAGCTTCATTTGAAACAAATCTAAAAGACTTCTTCTACAGTTTTTTTTAGGATAAACTTTCGTAATTGGGCCCAAAGCCAATCGGAGCATTTAATATCATTATTGTAACTCTTATAGAGTTAAAACAATATTGTTGCTAGCTTTACTCTTGTTTGAGACCAGCCTTGCCTGTGTATCTGAATGGGGAAAAGTTTCGTATCTTATGTTGGTTCGCGAAAAAAATTTTAAATGGTGCCAAAATGTAGTTTTAGCATCTTAGAAAATTTTTCAAGAGAGCGGTAAAACATGTTTTTCAAATATTTACAAACATACGTTTATTAAAGCATGTTTTTGCACCATCTTAAAAATTTAAGCACGATGCTAAAATAAAATTTTATCGCCATATTCGATATTTAAATAAGTAATGAAAATACATAAACAAACTTATTTAACAAACCTAAGAGGCATTTTTATGATAAATAATTGTTATTGTCAGAGGGGTAAATTGTAAACAATTAATAAACGGCTGGTAAATAATAAATAGCATTTAAAATCTAAAAATGGAAAAGTGGTCCGTATAAAAATGCAAAACATAACATTATACGCTTGATATATGTAGATCTTTTTTTATTTTTTAATATTTCCGAAGGCTAAGATAAAAAGGTAAAAATCTTTTTTCCAAATGCCAAATAGAAAATATACAAAATAGAATGCCAAATATATAAAATAGAAAAATATCTGCAAAAAAATATATTTACGTAATACTACATCTTCAAAAAAATAAGATTTAGAAAAAGTAAGCCAAATCCTGCAGATCCCAACAACCACATCGAAAAACTTATCACCAAAAAAGAACTCGTCAAATCTTACGGCACAGGAGATGGATTTTTCCCTCTGAATGCAGAATATTAGTTTTTTTTTCTTATACGATGGGTGATTATAATATAATTGTTTCATTTCACATACTACATGCCGTTTGATAGGTACGTTTATGTTATCCTGGCGCAGTTGATAAATCGCCAAATATTGTTCCTATAACATTTTCATATTGAATTCATTTCATTTAAATATAAACCTTTCACTCATTTAATTTAAAATACATGCCTTTCATTAATCCCATTTAAAATGCTAAAAAGAGAAAAAAAAGAAATAATGCCATAAATCGAAACCTTTTATTTAAACATCAAAGATTTTTTTTTTTTATTTATTTACACACGCGAAATAGAAAAAGCTGCTATTGCTGAGATTTGCGCCAAATCTCTAATACCAAGTCTACCAAGTTATTGCGGGGTTTTTCTTTCAAACAGAAAAAAAAATCCAGATTAATTTTCGATTTCTACTAAATTGAAATATATTTTATTGTGCTGAATATTAGTGTGTGCATATTTTTTTGCTCCATGTACTCCATGAACTTTTCAATTCCGATTGTCTACGAAAATCTCCCGCCGGTGAAAATGACGTACGCACAAAATTTTCGTGACGTATGTATTTTAATTGTGCTTTTTTATCTATTTTTTTAATATAATTTCCAAACGGTTTGACATTTATTCTTGGTAATAAATAGACGTCGTTATCACCTTTATAGGTACCTGATGTAAAAATTTGAACGAAATCCGTTAAATATTTTTTGAGTTATGCTTGACGAAAGGTTTTAATATCCATCGTAGCTATATATGGGGCAAAGTAATACTGCGCTGTGTATGAGTCTTCGTTGCATTCAGACAATTATCTTAAAACATGTGCCTGAAACTTACTTGAGAATAACAATGTAACAGAAAAACTGCTTAGACAAAACAATAACAAACTCATAGTTGAGTGCTCATGACTAACCCTTTAATTGTCATGTCCGTTTCCAGAAATCGTGTTAAAATGGCTGTACACAAAAATATTTTTACAGAATTCTGTTTTGAACCGTATATAGAATGAGGGGATATGAAATATATTATAGCATCAAACTGCTATTAAAAAATGTATATATCCGGGGATTTACAAGCATACTTATGAAAGCCCCAGCAGTGGCTGAAAGGTTCTGCTCTCGAAACTGGTAGACGGGAGTTGCTGGGTTCAAAACCTGTCGCGCTCGTCGACCTAACTGTTCGGAGTTTTCCGTAGTTTTCTGCGAACCTTGCCATAAGTACGGGTTAGGATCACTTAGAAAGAGCACCACGGAGGGCACTTCCCCCTTGGGCCTATATCCCTCAAGTTGGTAATCGGCCGTCATAAATCAACCAACCAACCAACCATACTTATGAAAATGCAGGAGAACCGTCACACGGTGAAAAGGTTTTAAAAAGTTTTAAAATATGAATTTTTTTTGTATTCATCAAATATTTAAATTGGAATTTTTCATTTATTGCTGCCCGGAAAACATTAAAACTTCTGTTTAACTTGATAAGTAATAATAGCAAAAACTATACCTGCAAATCGAAAAATGCATATACAATTGTACGGTTAGAAATATTTAATCGAATATCAAATGTATATCTGTGAAAGGCAATTAATTATCAAATGATTTACAATTTTACCGACAGTTTCTCAGCCGTAATTTTTATACTATTAATAACCATTCAAATGCCTTCAGGTCAATGATCTTGTTGATTTTAAATTAAATAAAGAATTGGGATTGGTTAAAAGGAAAACATTTACCACCCGTTGTGTAAGCTCCTTAGATACTGTATTAGTAGAAGAGGATAAAGACATAAGCTTTTGACAGGCCATGAAGGAAAGTTTTTGAGAATAGATTAAATCTTAATCTGGTTTCGGATTCCTTTTAAAAACTAAGATGAGTATAAAAATGCATCATCTCTTGATAATAGTTGCAATCATTGAAACAAACTAGTATATTGTAGTCATCGCAAAACTTTCTTGTATATAAATAAAATCATTTAAGTGATTTAAATAGTACAAGAAATTGCCTTATTCATAAATCATCTGTTCTACAGTTTCACCCCACATCGTTTAAAATAAAAACAAGTTGGAAATTGCACGTTAAACGTGACAAATGGGGTGCATTCTTTTTATAACTAGTTTCACAATGTAAAAAAATCATCGTTATTATTTCAGTGAAATGAATTATATCGTCTGCTATGAGCGAAATGAGCAGGCCTTTTTTATTATTATTACGTATGCTACGTTTACAAATGAGAATTTTTTTTTCTACAGCAGACAGAGCTGCAAAATTCACCATGGAGATCTTGCTTTGCGAATGATTACCTCCATGGTTTAATATTTTTATGACTCATAATGAACGAATCTCCTGTGTTTAGTTACTCTAATGGATTGAGATATTCGGCTATTCATCTAATTTCCACTGAAGTTATCTCAGAATCTATATGTTTTTTAATGTAACTCATATCTCAAGCAAACAATTTTTTTGAACGATCTTTCTAAAAATGTACCTTTTATGCAATTGTATTCGAAAAATAATTTTTAATGAAAAAAAAAGTGGTTTGCCCGTGTTTGTTTTCCTCAGTCACATGACTTGCGCTTTTATTATCTAGATTACGTACGATAGGATTTAATATAAAGAAAACTTTGATTAATATCTTTTTAAGTTTTGATTCGATTTTCATAAAATTTGAAATGATAAAATTCTGCAACGAATAATATATATTAAATTTCAAACCATTCGGTTGGGTAGTTTTTGCGCTGTTATATGCGGACGGACGGACCAGACGAGGACTATAGGTGCTACGTATTTATATAATTTACGAATGCACCTAAAAATAACTAAAATATCCTCTAGGCCACTCAAAATTATGTTTATTTTTGAAAAATCGTCCGCCCCACAGTTTCTCTTTATGTCGTTTAAATAACACTGCCAATTACTAACATGCTCGCTAATTGCATCAATTGATTGTGGACCTGATTAGGAATATTTCTCCAAGCGTGGAAAAAGCAGCTCCCCCTGTTGAGTGATCAAAGTCAAAATTGAATCAGCGTCCATTTATGTCAAGATATGACATAATATAAAGTTTGGTGAAATTTCGTACATCACTAGTTCTTGAGCTTAATACTATCGCGTAGATCGTTAAAAACATATCACAGCAGCGCCACCTGTTGGGTGGTATACACTCAAACCTGATCCCCATCTATTTATGTTAAGATCTAATACAATATGAAGTTTCATGAGATGCCGTGCAATCGTTCTTTAGATATAGCTATAGCAGAAATCATGAAAAACACAGCATAGCAGCACCCCTTTGGGGCGATATACACCCAAACCTAATCAGCACTAATTTATGTTAAAGTTTTTAACTCAATCTGAAGTTTTATTAAATTTACTCATTAATTCGTGAGTTAGTGTGCCACAACATTTGTGTCACATACAGGCAGACAGACACACGCACGTCCATTAGACATTTTCTAAAAACAGTTAAATCGTGTTCAGAACATTCTAAAACGTATAAGTCCGTCGAAAACTGGAAACTGAAATTTTTTGACGTGATAAAGAAAAGTGCCCAGTTAAACTAATGTCATTGAGCTCACAGACTATTCACATTAATTGTATATTGTACTCTTATTTCAAAGAATAATGCCCCTCGAAAAATAAAGAAATCGTCAATAAATTAATAGGGTTAGCCCCCCCGTTCCCCCTTTATACTTAACCAGTGAACCCCCAAAACTAATCAGGGAAGCGCCTTATCACAATGACCTATATACAAAATTTGATGCAAATTAGATAATTCAGCGTAAAAAACCTATTTATCTAAATTATGGGGGGGGGGGTTAGCCCCCCGTTTTTCCCTTTATACTTAATAAATGAACTCCCAAAGCTTATCACGGAAGCGCCTTATCAGAATGAACCTATATAAAAAATTTGAAGCATATCGGATATTTCTATCAAGGGTTATCGCGTTACGTACATACATATGTGCATACAGAACCTGCGTGTACATTAGCTCTCAGGCTTCGATAGCATGTGAGCTAAAGAAAGCATTAATAGAATTAAAATTTTAAAACGCATTACAGTTAATTAAGCACGAAATTTTGAATAATATGTCTCAACTAAATAATGAAAAAACAAAAAACAACAAAGCAAAACTAAAACACATAAAACTTGAAAAAAGTGGTATACAAGTCAATATATTTCTGAGTATCTTCCGACCATCTTATGGTTGCAGCGCTGCAACCATAAAATGATGAAATAGCTTTCCAACATTTGGAGCTGTGGTTCAACCGGGGCTCCAAATGTGAGAACGGGATTGCTGCAACCATAAGATGATGAAATAGCTTTCCAACATTTGGAGCTGTGGTTCAACCGGGGCTCTAAATGTGAGAACGGGATTGCTGCAACCATAAGATGATGAAATAGCTTTCCAACATTTGGAGCTGTGGTTCAACCGGGGCTCCAAATGTGAGAACGGGATTGCTGCAACCATAAGATGATGAAATAACTTTCCAACATTTGGAGCTGTGGTTCAACCGGGGCTCTAAATGTGAGAACGAGATTTCAAAATCTTATGGTTGCAACTACTGCAGCACCAAAAATTCGTTCAACCCAGAACAAAATTTTTAACAGTGTAGTTGAAAATGTTTATAATGTTTGTTCGCCGGTTTGTCAGCCCATGCAAAGTTTCCTACACATACGTTGATTGCGACGAAATTGATAGATGTTATTGAGGCTCACTTACACTATACACCATAGTGAAAATGGAGCAATAATTTTATAGCTCGTGTAAAAGGACACTCAAATGTATTTGGATGCATCGCATGTGATGACACATTTTGACGTTTGATGTTGGCGTTTGATGAACATTTTAATGACTTCATACTATTTTAAATAGTACGAAACGGATATGCATTACATAATCACAGAATAAGATCACTAATTATAATTAAAATATAGATAAAATGCTTAAGTGATACAAATAGAAACAACAAAAGGCTTATAAAAACCTTTTATTGATCGACATACGTTTCAACGCTCATACGGCGCCATTTTCAAGATAAATAACGATTAACAAAAATATTCTCCCAAATATTTGAAAATAAACTTGAAAACATGTATCACGAGATCATACATGTAAAAAAAGCAGGTGCTTGAAGTAGCCAACTGTAAACGTGAAAATTAATATTTCGTTATTGCTTTTTTAAAACTGAAAAGTGCCTTGTGCCAAATTTTAGGTAATTCAAATGAGGCGGATTCATTACGAATATTACGCATGTAGATTTCTATTGATTTACGGATAATAGATGGGAAATAGAGTCTTGATGGGTAAATTATTTTACTATTTTTAAAATCAATTTTTAATGTCTCGGTTCTATGTAGTCTTGCCAGTGCTGTAGTTCTATAGACATTGTAGACATCTATTACTTAAGCATTTTATCTATATTTTAAGGATATGCATTAGTCAGCTGCGCTACAAAATGTTTACGATATAAACATTTGGAGCAATATTTTTCGTTACAGGGACGCGCAAAAGTATTCGGATACATTACTCTCAAGAGTCAGTAATTGTTGAAATTGAGTTTTAAACAATGTTATTTTATGTAAATCTTTTATATTTTGTACATAATTTAATAGTATCAGATTTTTAATTAAAATATATAAACGTATATTAGTCTGTAAATATAAGAAAACGATTCCTAAAATCACTTATAATAATAATAATAATAATAATAATAATAATAATAATAATAATAATAAATGACTTTTCTCTTGAAAATCATTAATCTCAAAATTAGAGTAGAATAGAATAGCATGTCAGTGGATACTTTTACTGCAAGATTATAGATTAATGCACCAATGCATCATTTTGCAATAAGGCCTACAATCATAAATACATTAGCACTTGATGACTTTGAGACTAAAGTGCTTTTGATTCTCACGAGTCAGATCCTGCATTTATTAATTTTCCTTTCCAGCATTTAATTATACCAGAATATAATATAATTCAGTAATAAGATAAATATAAGATATAAATTACCAGTTGTGGCTATTTAATGCTTCCCTTAACACGGATATTTAACACTGTATCAGTTTTAAGAAACGACAGACTATGTCGTTTCTATGCTTTTGCATGTTAATGTTTTTTTAAAAAGTCATATTTAAATAGATTTTAAATTTGTATTTCATATACGATTTGTGTTTTAGGTTACTTTAGGTAATGCGTTTACATTTTTTTTAATATAATATAATTGCAATAATATTTTTAAAAATTAAAAAACAGCATGGAAATGTACTTTTTGCTACACTGTATAACAACCTGATTCATGAAATTTCTCATGGAAAACAAAATTGATCTTTTTATCGAAAGCCATTCTGAGATTCAATCTCAAAATTAGAGTAAAATAGAACAGCTTGTGAGTGCATCATTTTACTGCAAGATTCACGATCATTATATATTATTTCTGTTGTCAACATCCCTTTTTCCATGTATTTATAAAACGCATAACAATGAATGAGGTATCATTCGAAAGGTTTTTGAACCGGCTCATAGTACACTCACATTTCATTAAAACATGTTTTTTGATTAAAAATTGCAGTTAATTCAAAATTTAATCGGCATTGTTTTCATAAATTAAATGAAAGGTTTTTCTCAAATAAATGTTTCCACAAAAATAAAATACCGCATTATATCATGCTCAGCAATGATTATAAAATAAATAAATAGCACAAAAAAGATAAAATGATACATCCCCCACAGGGATTCATTTTGTATTTATGATTGAAAAACAAAATTCAAATTCACATGTTTAGAAGAAAAAGAAATCATATCGATCGTAGCAGTGGTATTTCACATTTAGTCTAAAATGCATGCTTTGTTATATTAAATTAAATTATATTTTATATGCATTCTATATATTTTTCTTTGCCCGTATTTTTCTGGAAGCGGATGACGTCATATTCCAAGCAGTTAAAATGCGATTGTTATTATTATTTTTTATTTATTTATTTATTTAATTTTTTTTTAATTTTTTGCTATATTTGTGCAATTTTTACTGTAACTTTGATGAAATAAATGAGATGATATTCTGTCCTGATTAATGTTGTTTACAGGCATTTTTTTTTTCAGCTCCTACTATTAGCTCACACTCTCCATATATTTATATATCTTGTTCAAATTTTCAATCGTTAATAAAATATTTTCTATTCATCCACTCAAGTTCAAATACATTTTTTTAAACTTGTAGTGGATGACACTTGATGTTAATACAGTTTTTTCAAATATTAATTTATTCATTAAATTAAATTAATTAATTTTGGTTCTATATGGGAGAAAAAAAGTTCTTCCATTGTTTTCATAAATGAAATGAAAGATTTTCCTCAAATTAGTGATGCCACAAAAATAGAATACCGCAGCGATGATTATAAAAAAAAATTCAACGTGGGACATTAATGCTGCTCGGGTTTATTTTATATATTTATGATGAAAAAGTAGGAATTGACTTAATTTTTTTTTATATTACTTGTTCTTTGGAAGTTTAAACTTGCATCTAAAAAATATTAGATACTGCTAAAAAAAAATATTAGACTGAAGTGCGAAATCCTCGCACGGGTTCACTGGGTTATTGATTAATGCACCAATGCATCATTTTGCAGTGAAGGCTTGCAATCATAAATACATTAAAACTTGACGACTTTGAGACTGAAGTACTTTTCATGCTCATGAAGCAGATCCTGCATTTATTAACTCTCCTTTTCAGCAATTTAATTATACCAGTTGCGGCTATTTAAGTCTTCCCTTAACCCTGATATTTAATTTCCAATTATAGATTCGGCCGGGTAAAGGTTCTGGAACTCCGGATGTTCACTATCAAGTGATTCAGACGGTTAGCTGCTAGCATTTATGTGTTGACCGACTCGATTTAGCCCATGCCTTAAAATGAACGAATCTGCAATTACAGCAAGATACACATCACTCGGTGCGTGTGTTTGTGCATCTCGGTGGAGAGAATGGGATTCTTTTTTTTTTTTACTATTTTCTCATGGATATAACATGATATCTACAATGGAAAAAAAAAAAGTGATGCGATATAACATGCAGTGATCAATCTTCAGTGACTGAATTTTCCGTAATAACTATAAATAAGATTGCATTAAGATATTTTGAATGTTTCTTGATATTTATTAAAAGAAAACTAACATTTTTGATTCATTTGCATTAAGAAAAGAAATGTGATGGGATGTAACAGTGAGTAGCTTGAGGTGCATTTTGAATATTTAAGTATAAGAAAGAATACGTAATTTAGTACATTATTTATATTATTTATTTTTTAGAGATTATCTAAAAGAAATTTCAGAATTTTCAAAATAATCTGATTAAAGGAGAACTGTGATGTGATGTAACAAGGATTATTTTAAAGTGAATTTTAAAGGATAAATATAAATTGGAGTGCATAATGTTGTAAAATGAATTTAAATATTTTTTAGTGTTTGTCTAAAGAAAACTTCTTAAAAATTTTAAGTGATGCTGGCGTTCTATAGTGTAAGAAGAATCGAAGGATTTTAAGATATTGTGTTTTTTATTTATAGTAATATAACACATTTGTTTTCATTAAAAATGTCTATATATTAAATAATTGAAAATATGAAAACGATTAAGATTATAAATGCTGTTTTGTGTATAAGTGATGCGATGTTTTTTTGTTGTTTATTGAAATATAATAAGAGTAACATATTGAAGTTTAACATTTACAATAGCTATAATTAGATATTTAACACTTTTAACAGCAACATTTAGAAATATTTAATTGTCAACTTCAATATAAATATATAAATAATGAAAATATTATTTATTTTCAGCGTTTTAAACGTTGCACATAAATTACAGAAAGCAAAGTTAAATGAGCTTGCATGATCATTATATTTTGTTTTAAATACATTTAGAATATTTAGAACAATAATTGTTTTTTTTTTTTTTTTTTTTTTTTAGTTCAAAAACTTCCACCTTAAATTGAAGATTGTTCTTAATAAACATTATTTCTAATATAATAAATGCATTAATTTGTTGAAAATAGATTATTTCTATGATATGGTATTGTGCTTCATATGTGTCTTGAAAACAAAATTGCCTTTTGAGCGATTTCTGTGAGTTTTAAAAATATTTTTACAAGGTAAAAAAATAGTAAAAAGCAATAAATGAGTAAAAATAGCTTCAATTAATAATAAGATATTAATTTCTTCCCAAATACCTCATAATAATGAAGAGTTGTTTTAGCATAAATTAATTAAATATTTTCGATATAATTCAACATCGGGATCAACATTTTTCAATGAAAATACTGAATTTAAAATAAAAGTGCTCAAATTTTACAAAAAATTATAAAAATACTATTATGCATTGAGATACGAGCTAAAGTGATATTGAATATGCTAAACTGGAAAAGGAAGAAAGAAAAAGATTTCAAGTGCATTTTTCTCTGAAAAAAAAAAAAAAAAAAAAAAAAAAAAAACTCAAGATATGAAGCAATATGAAATGGAATATTTACTGTAAATGATGCATGTCATTGCTTCGTTTCATTAAAAGAAAGAAAAGAAAAAAAAGAACAGTTTTATTTTTTATCATCTTGTTTCACACACATTTATTTTTGTAGAAAATGGAGCGACATTTTAAACATGAATACAAATGTTTTCTTTTATGCATAAAGATGATAATTTACGTCAGACTTATGAATATGCCAAAGAGGCAAAGCCGAGGAGTATAACATTTCAGTGTCAGTGCTGTCAGGTGATCTCAGACGTGGTTGTGTACTGGAAATATCTACGCCGGAATTTGTATTGCATTTATATATTCTAGTGCTAGTGCTCGTTCTGTGTGTCTCCTTATATACAATCTTATTTTGGAAGGTAAACATTTTTTTTTTTTTTTAATCTTTTATTTGAAATAATCATTTTACTGCACTTAATAGATTCAAATTTAGGAAAAATAGTTTACTTAACTGATAAAAGTAATTTTAAATACTGGCATTCACGATAAAATGTTAAATATATAAATAAATAAACACATTACAAACTAGATTTTAAAACATGCAATGGAGTGGATCTTTGAAAAGACTGGTATTTTTTTAGATAATATTGTTGATTTTATAGATTGAAAGATTAGTATGAATTATTAGAAAAAATATATATGTATATTCTTAAAATTTTTTATTAAACTTTAAAATGTTCAAAAGAAATTTAAGCATATTTTAGAAAAAATCTAAAGATTATAGTATAGTAACTGGTATGTAATAATATAGTAATATATACTATAATATAAAATATTAAAATGCTTAACTACATTTACAAATTATTAGTAATATTTATAATATTTTATATGCAATTGGAAATTTTACTTAGGTTTTCTTTTGGTACAAATTCTCAATATTTTAAAAATTAGAAGATAAAACTGCATAAAATATACACAATTTTGGCTGCGAATGTACTGCTCATTTCACTGACAAAAAAAAAAAAAAAAAAAAAAAAAAAGTTTTTTTTTATGTTGATCGTGATATGCAAAACATTAGCATATTTATCCTTCTTAAAACAATGTTTTACACGAAATGAAATTCTACTATAAAGCATTTTAATATGACAAATTTTAAATATTTAAAGTTTTTCTGCTATAATGACATATAAAAACGACTGTATATATTTCATTTAAAACTTATATATTATGGGTCCATATTTCTTAAACTATATTAATATGTAATGCTCAGTTTTACCATTCTATGAAAATTTAGTATCACATTTTGCAAGGAAATTTAAGTAACACAATTCTTAAATTAAACTATTCAAAATATATATTACTGGTGTTTTTTAAAGAAATTTTTTTGTAAAAAACATTAAGTTCACAACTTTTACATATTCTAATAAATAACAATATTTAATATAACTGCAAAAAGTTTTTAGTTATCATAATAATAGTAAATATCTATATATTTATTTATTTACTTAATCAAAACGTGATAGTTTTAAATTGTCATTTTAGTTACTTCAAAAATTAGATTAGTAATATTCATCTATTTAAATATCTATTTAAATTAAAACACTCTATAAAAAAAATACACTAGCAACATTCATCTATTTAAATTAATTTTTATAAAAGGTTACTAGTATGAATTAATGTATTATAACTGTTAAAACTGATAACTGTTTCAGTTATCTTAATAATAGTAAATTTATATATATATATATATATATTTATTTAATCAAAACTTGATAGTTTTAAATTGTCATTTTAATTACTTCAAAAATTAGATTAGTAATATTCATCTATTTAAATTATTATTATTTTACTTTTTTACATAAAAAAAGACTATTGGAAATTAATTAAGATTTTAATAGTAAATAGAAATGTATATAAAAAAATTATATTATAAACATAATTTTTACATTACAATGGTCATTGAATTGTAAAATCGAATACTGTCTATATATTTAATTATCACTAGATAACAGTTCATAAATTAAAGCCATGAATTAGACTAAAGAAGCTAATATTTATTTATTTTCTTTTTTTCAGTTTATGATTTTATATCCCTGAATATTTACACAATATCTTAAATATTTAGTCATTGTAAAAACGAGCAAATCAGCTATAGGATGTCAAGAACATGTGTCTCCTGTCTTCGCCAAAGATATTTAAAAAAAGGGGGGAGAGAGAGAGAAACACTTTTCCCTGAACTCCATTTTAAAAACGAGATCTGGTAAAAGTCAGCCGCTTGAAGGCCTATTCGAATATCCCTGCCAGAGAGGCTCAGGGTTTGTTTCGAGGAAATAGCGAATCTGGCTTTTCCACAAAGTGTCTCATTCTCATCTCTCCAAAAAGTTGTATCAAATTCTTTTTCCCTTCTCCTCCACTTTTTTTTTTCATCTACTGCTCTTTAACGCTACGCCGGGTCTCGTTTTCCTGCGCCGAGGATTTGTTCTTCAATACCCATCCCGCGAGAGATAACAGGCGAGCGGAAACAGGCCGGAATTTCCTGTCTCGGATTCGTAACTGTTAATGTTTTTGATTATTATTTTTTAATGTAATGTTATTATTTTCATCGGGAAAACGTCACCCTTAAGACAGAGCTGTCACTGGCTGTAGTCATAGTGACGTAACAATTCGAGAATCCAATCAGAACGAGCGCAGCACTTGTTGAGTCTGTGAATTTCATCCAGATGAAATCAACAGAAAACGTGCTTTTAGCCGGTGTGTAGAGTTCCAACCGTGATGTCTCATCGAATTACTGTTTCATTGATTTTGGCATGGAATTCTTCTGCATAACACTGTTGTGACATTTTCCCAGGATAATGAAAAAATGTACTGTTATTTATCAATGTTAATTTCTCTTTATTGTAGCTTTATTTTAAAATGATTAATATTTAGAGATGTGAAATATATAGATATAGTTAAGTTAATTTAAACTTATACATTATTTATTATCTTCATCTGAAATTTAATTAAAGTTTGAGAAGAAAATAAAAAAGTATTAACATCTGTGGACTACTTGAAAGCAGCAAAAAACTGGAATTATATTTTACAAGATTTCTTAAACTTATTATTTGAAGCCTCTCTGGAATATATTATGAAAAAGGTTTCGTTTCTAATTATTTAATAATTATAAAACAGTCTGTCTTAAGAATTTATGAAAAATTATGTTTTACGCCATTACGAAAAGGGTAAAATATAGATATCATAAAAGAAATTTTATAGCTTCCATTTATGGATTATTTGGATTATAAATAAATCGAATGCATATCATGATTACTATAATGAGTAATATTGAGATACCTCGATAACGAGGAAATCTAACATTTACATATATATATATCTAACATTTTCAAAGAAATCCGGTATATTTTATAACTCTCGAAGTTTTGCACTCGTATTTAGTTATTTATTCCAAATCACCGTGTTAAATATTTGATGCTTAAGACATACACACTTTGATTTCCTCTTTTTACTTTATAAAAAGGAAAAAAAAAACTGTTTAAAATCTGGTCTCAAAGTGGCAGAACTAAGATAGCATAAAATCTTGTCACTCACGAAAATACATACTTCAAAAGTTCGAAACTGATTTCAGAAAACATCAAAGGGTAAAAAAACTTGTCTACTGAAAAACTGAGATAATTATTCTTCCTGAAATTTCGATTGTGAAATCACGCAGACGATATTTGTGACAAAAAATTAATATCAACTTATCGAAAATCGAAAAGGAGAACATTTGTCTATATGATAAAAATAGTGATATTTCCTGAAACTAGTGTAATATTGATTGTTTTATTTTAAATAATATATACATAGAGAGAGAGAGAGAGAGAGAGAAGAGAAAAAGTTCTTTAATTATGGAGAATAAATTAAGTGGATAATAAGACTTTCGTGTTTGCCAACCCTTTTCCAATTCATAGCGAGTCAAGAAACTCATTAGCGGCTATTGTGGGTCTAATCCAATATTTGCGGATCGTCTTTTTGTGTCTGAACAAAAACTTTCAGAAGCTCCACCTGTTTGCAATGTACGGTCTCATCCTCGAAAACCTCAGTCAATACATCATTAGCATCTACGGACAGGATAAATGGGAGGAAATACGTAAGCTAGCCAACGTGAGGCAAGGCGTATTCACCCGCCATCAGATGTACAATGACGTCATGATCCCAAAGCTAACAGCGGCTGCTTGCCAGGTGAGTTCTTTTCTTCTTATTCATTGCTCCTCCTGTTCTTTATCATATGCTGGGAAGCTGGCTTTAAAGTGAACTATGTTAACATTTCTGTAGCAATGATATCTAAACAAAGGGTTAAAATTCCTACAGCAGTATAATTTTTTAAATAGTTTAAAAATTTATGAAGGTCCACCAATTGAATAAATGATTAAAGTACATAATTTGAAATAAACAAATGACTGTATTTTTTATTTAATTATTTATAATTTTTTTTTTACTTGCATTCAAATAGTTCAATGGATAAAAAGAAAATATATTTTGAGTAGTAACTTGTTTTTAATTGTGCGTTCTTCTATCTCAATTTAACTTAATAAATGATTAAAGTACATAATTTGAAACAAACAAATGACTGTATTTTTTATTTAATTATATAGGGTAGATGTGCCAGTAATGGACACCCTTAAGGAATTTCTTTAAAAATTATTTTTTAATTAATAGTTATAATTGTTATATTCCACATTTTTTAATATTATATTAATCTACCAACAATATTTAACCATGCTCATAGTCACATTTCACAACGTGAATCGAAATTTAATTGTAAATAACAGAAATAAATCAAAACACCCTAAATTCCAGTAATGGACACCCCACAAAAAGTAATAGAAAATTGATATTATGATTGTATTTAAAACTAGAATTTAAAGAAAGCATATTAATGAAATAAAAAAAGCTGAATTTTTATTGGTTATTTTTTTATAAACCAAAAATGTTGAAGGTGGCCCATTACTGGAAGGCGGTCCATTACTGGCACATCTACCCTATATATATATATATATATATATATATTGCTTGCAGTCAAATAGTTCAATGGATAAAAAGAAAATATATTTTAAGTAGTTACTTGTTTTTACCTATGCGTTCTTGTATCTCAATTTAACTTAATAAATGATTAAAATACATAATTTGAAACAAACAAATGACTGCATTTTTTATTTAATTATTTATATATATATATTTTACTTGCATTCAAATAGTTCAATGGATAAAAAGAAAATATATTCTGAGCAGTTACTTGTTTTTACTTGTGCGTTCTTCTATCTCAAACAGTGTTTTTTGTACAAACAATATCACAATACCAAGGATAGAAACATCTTAGGTATAACATGAAAAATGAGGAAAACGAAAATGATAATTAAAAGATAAATATTTCTATGGTATAGTGTTTTATAATTAATTAAAGTAAATGTGTTTAGTTATATGTCATAAAATAATTAATAAGTTCCAAAACATAAAATTTCCCAATGTTTTAGGTTTTAGGTAATGCATTAAAATTCCTGTCCGTGATAACCTATTTATATGCTATTTTGATTCTGTAAAATTAATTTCATTAAAGTAATACACAAAATATCGTGTATATCTATGTTTTTATTTATTTATTTTTTTTTTTTGTCAAACGCAATAACGTGTTTGTTTATTTTTAAATAATTACACAGTATTAAAGCTAAAACAGCATCTAAAGTTTTAATATTTGCCAATTTAAATTATTGATAATGTTGTTTATATAGTTCATCTAAACTTAATCTAAGCTAAGTAAACTCCATAAATTAAAAACTCCATTAAATTTATAGAGTTTTTAACATTAAAAAAATTAATCATAATTACACTTTATTTAAAAACTTGATTTAAAAAAATTCTGCCTAGAATATTCTTTATCTGCCTTTTTTGTAGAATTTATTAATTATTTTATGACATATAACTAAACACAATTTTATTATTTTAAGAAAATAAGAAAAATGTATCCAGCCAACTAATTTTCTTAAAAAGTTTTACAATAATTTCTTATATGAATATCGTGTTATTTTTCTTTTCAATTACTGTAAAGTAAGCTTTATTTTTATAACATTATTATTCTATTAGTTTATGTAAAAGAAATTCGTGAAAGAAATATTAAGAATGGAAAAAGGTGAAACACAATCACGTGTTTGTTTATTTTTAAATGATTACGCAATATTAAAGTTAAACCAGCATCTAAAGTTTTAATATTTGCCAATTTAAATTATTGATAATGTTGTTTATATAGTTTATCTAAACTTAATCTAAGCTAAGTAAACTCCATACAATTTATAGAATTAAAAAAATATATATATATTTTTAATTACACGTCATTTAAAAACTTGATTTTAAACATTTCTGCCTAGAATAGAATATTAAATTAATGCATATTTAATATACTTTTCTAGGCGTAAACATATTGCATAACCATGCATATAACAGTATTATATATAAATATTAATATATTTTACTTCATGTATACAATATGCTATAATAAGTATATTTTATAGACACACATACACACACACACACACACAGATATTACGGTCATTCTACGCAGTGTTGAATTCAGACACTTTTCTCCGGGAGGGATTTCTGTGGCTCCGAGGGGCACATTGTAGAGTTCCTGGGGGGGTTGAATTTTTTAACTATTAAAAGCGTAAAATCTCAAATCTTCCGAGGGAACATTTTAATGTTCCGGGGAGGAATGTCCCCTCGGGCCACCCCCTGAATTCAACACTGATTCTACAGAAAACATTACTTTCTGTAAATAAAAAATAACCAAAAAAAAAAAAAAAAAAAAAAAAAAAAAAAAAAAAAAAAACCAAAACATTTTTATAGATAAAAATGCTTAAATGATACAAACAGAACACAAAAAGGCTTATAAAAATCTTTTAATATAAAAATCGACACATGTTTCAACGCTAAAACGGCGCCATTATCAAGAAACTGCAATGATAAACAAACTATTCTCGCAATTTTTTTTAAATATACTTGAAAAACATTACTAACGAGATCATATATGTAATAAAATGAGGTGCTTAAAATAGCCAACTGTAAACGTGAAAATTAATATTTCCATATTGCTTTTTTAAAATTGAAAAATACCTCGTGCCAAATTTTAGGTAATTCAAATGAGGCTGATTCATTGCAAATGTTCTCGTTACGCATATAGATTTCTATTGATTCGTGGATCTTCTATAACAAACATATCATAGAAACCGCAATTTTAGAACTTTTTTGTTACTACGCACATTAGAATTTCTAAATTTTTAAAAACTGTTCTGTGAATGAATTTATCTCTTTAACGTAACAGCCATGTAAAAGTTCAAGTTTATATCCCTAACAATTTCAGATAAATCATAGTTTAGAACGTTTTTAGAACATTTCCCGCTCATTTCACCCTTTTGAAATTCGAATTTTTTTAGAAATCGTTCTTAGCGAGCACTAAAATCTTAAAAATAGCGACCATGCCAAATTTAAAGTTTCTAGACCATCAACATCACTAAAATCGCAATTTTGGAACGTTTTTGCTTCTGTAACTTTTTAAATTTCGAATTTTGTAAAAACTGTTCTATGCGAGCATTTACGTCTAACAAATAACAGGCATGTCAAATTTTAAGCTTCTGTCCTTAACAATTCTGAATAAACCATAATTTATAAAGTTTTTTGTTCATTTTAAACCTTTAAATTTCGAAAATTAATAAACTGTGTTTACACCGAGCGTCTGCATCTTAAAACAGTATACTGCAATATACTAAATTTCAAGTTTCTAACCTGCATAAATCCAATTAAATTACAATTTAGAACATTTTTAGAACGTTTACCGCTCATTTCACTTTTAAATTTTGACTTTTTTAGAAATCGTTCTTACACTCTAAATAAGAAAGAGTGACTATTCACTCTGGAAGAGTGGATATTCACTCTATCGCAGAGTCAAAATTTGCCCAACCTCTTTAGAGTGACTATTCACTCTAGGCAAAAGTGAAATTGTTCACTCTCTGAAAGAGTGAATACTCACTCCCGAGAAGTGAATATTCACTCTAAACAGGTGTGGATACTCACTCTTTCAGAGGAGTGACTATCCACTCTTGCAAAAAGAGTGGGTTTTTTCACCCTGATAGGAGTGAATAGTCACTCTTTCATAGGAGTGGCTACCCACTCTTTCATAGGAGTGATTATCCACTCTTGCAAAAGGAGTGGATGTCTCACTCTTGAAAGGAGTGAATAGCCACTCTTCCATAGGAGTGAATGTTCACTTTTTATGGAGTGAATTTTTTTTTTTTTTTTTGTTTCTTTTATGGGCATTTTAAAAGAATCATATTTTAGAGCATGCAATGAAAATAGACACAAGCATGGTAAAGATTGGAATAAAATACTTTATTGGCAATATTTATGTAATTCATAGTTTGTAATGGTAATTGAACTCTTAAGGAAAAATTCAATTAGAGTTACATAATGAATTAAATTAGATTACTGACAGAAATAAACTAAAATATTTTATTCCAAGCTTATCACTATTGTGTTTGCTTTCATTGCATGCCTTATAAAGATATGATAGTTTTAAAATGCCCATAAGGGCAAGTAATTAACCAAAATCTTAAATCGGTTAATATTATTTCTTTCTTTTTCAAATACCCATTAAGTTGTATTTAGTATTTTAATAATTCCTGTAATGTACGTTATTTTTTTTTTTTCATGTGTAATTCAAATTTTAAATCTTTAGATCTCAGTATTAATTGCTAATGAATTTAAATCTAATCAAACATTGTTGTTTACTGTATTTTAGTTTTTTTTAAAAGTTTTATTAATAACTATTTAATAGATGGATATTCTATGATTAACAATGTGTGATTTCACTTTAATTTTTGTTTTAAATATAAACTATCTTTTGATTGTACTTTTCAGTAAATTAGCATTATTTTGCAAAGTCCTATTATTCTAAAATCATACATATTATTTCTGTTGCCAACATCCCTTTTTCTATGAATTTACATAACACACAATAACACGGGTATCCTCCTTCGAAAGGTTTTTGAAGCAGCTTCTGACATAGTACTACCTCCACATTTCGTTAAAATATGGTTTTTGATTAAATATTGCTATTAATTAAAAATTAAATCAACATTGTTTTTATAAATGAAATGCAAGATTTTCCCTCAAATTAGTGTTGCCACAAAAATAAAATAACCGCATTATATAGTGCTGAACAATGATTAAAAAAAAATAAATAGTACAAAAAAAGATAAAATATCAATTCTCCACATAGGTTTATTTTATATTTATGGTTAAAAAGCAAAATTGATATTGAAATGTTTAAAAGAAAAAAAAAGACACCATCGATCGGTCGAAGCAGTGGTATTTCACATGTATAATAAAAGGTATGCTTTATAATCCCAGCTAGAAAAGTGCACAAAATCTGAGCGTATTTGGCACCTCTGCTTGTATATAAAAAGTGCAAACTGAATTGTGGACAAGTGCATAATCAGAAGAGTCAAATATGCTCAGATTTTGTGCACTTTTTATTTTACACATTTTTTGCATACCAAATAATCCCTAAATTGTGCATTTTTTATGCATAATCAGAACCTCTGATTATGCATAAAAATGCACAATTTAGGAATTTTTGGGTATGCAAAAAATGTGTAAAATAAAAAGTGCACAAAATATAAGCGTATTTTGCACCTCAGATTTTGTGCATTTTTTTAAGTAGATATTTTGCACACCGAATATTTTAAGCATACAGTTAAATCAAGATTCAGCTTACTATGAAATTTACTGTTATCACTATAGAAACCCACTTTTGGAAAGATGCATAATTATAAATAAGACTATGAACAATAATTTTATCAGACTGCCAACATGGGGAAAAAGAAAATAAGCTTAAATTTAAATATGTAAATTTTATAATTAAAAATAACAAATTTTATAATTGAAAATAACATTGAATACAGTAAAAAACAAAACAAAAAACATGTCCAATATTATTAAAACCCAATAAGAGAAAATTATTACACTTACTTGAAAAGAGCTGCACTAAATTATAGTTGTTGGTTGAAAATGTTTTAACTAATGTATTTGCACTTAGAAAAGGTATTAAAAAAAAAAAAAAATACTTATTTTTGTTTATTTACACACATGCAATCAGCTTTTTCTCATCATTTCACCAATGCAGTCATTGCACATTTTGACTGTTGCAACTGGATGCAATCATTCTACTGACTGCAGAGGGCTTTGATAGACTACCCTAAAATCTAGCTGCTGTTGGGAAAAAGTGAAAGAAAACACGGCACACACACACACACAAAAAAAATGACCATTGCGGTACAGCCGCTGCGTTTATTTGAAATTACAACATAAATAATCAACTAATGGTACTTGTTTATTTGTTTGAATTCTTTACAGTTAACATTTAGTTTTAAAAACAACAGTCGTTGCATACTTATAGTGCAAATACCCCAATACTGTCAAAAATTTTACAAATTAAACCATAAGGGACATCTAAATCTACCAGAAACAGTTCGCATAACCTTTAAAACACAGATAATAGGATTCCTTCCACCATGTCAGTAATCTTCAAAATGTTCAGTAGATACTTTATCTTTGGCATGGGCTGATGTATCTTTGGATGATTTCCATTAATAAAATCAAAGCTGTATATAAAGTTTGTTTCCTGTGAAAAAAAAAATTAAATTTTAAACCAGGCAGAAATATACAAACTGAACTACATTAAAGCCATTACATAAATATAAGAATTCAATATTGAATTTCATTAAGTAGTTTCCTTTTCTACTGGTAAAAAAACAAAATGTTAGTTAAAATTGATCTACTTATTGATGGTTGTAATGTAGGATAAACCAGCAAATGTAGATCATATAAAAAAAAATTCCAAATCTCAATTACTTAAAAAAAAAAAAAAAAGAGATCTATTTTATTTATTTATTTATTTTTTTTTGGGGGGGGGGGGGGGGGAGGGGTTATTGTCAGAAGAAAAATAAGAACTTATTTAGGAAGCTCAACTTTTTTTTAAGCAAGTTGTGAATCTTTAAACAAAGAATTTAATTTCAATGAATTTTTAAATAAAGCTCAATTTTATGTATTTTTAAAATGAAAGTTTGAAAAACTGAACATTGTTGTCCAGGCAATTTTAATTTATAGACGAACCTCGGTGGGCAAAGAAGTTTGTAAGTTAAACGGATAATATTAAATATTTTTTGAAACACTACAAAAGATTAAAAATCGTTAATAAAAATATCCCATTTTTGATCAAACTAACATATTTTTAAAGGTTAAAAGAAAGATTAAACAAAAATGTTTTAATTATTACACCATAAACGACTATATACATGGATCAGTAGAGATCACTATAAAAGCTACTAGTAATTGAAGCATGTTACAAATAGACAACATTACACACTAGTTGATGTCCATAGGTGTAAAAACTAGGCGCCAATTGGCAGATTCTCAGCAATTAATTTTATTACAGTATAGAACCCATTATTCGGAATTAAAAAAAAAAAAAAATTCATTCAAAAATTTTCTGATTTTATAAAATTTTACTAAGACTTGGCAGATAAATTGAAATTTTTTTTTTTTTAAATCTTTGTTTCAATGTGTTAACCACTAAAATAATGTTACCTCAGTGGCGTAGGCAGGAGACCACGGAGCCCTTCCCCCACAGATTTATTCAGAGATGTTCATAGAGGGAGACACAAGGTATGGACATGTAAGTTTTCTGCAAATTATTAACTTTTCACAGAATTCTTCATAATCAATTCTTTAATCGTTCATTGAAAAAAAAAAAAAAAAAAAAAAATTTAATCAAACAGTGGCAGGGATTTTTTTTTTTTTTTTTTTTTTTTTTTTAATCTAGAATTTTGTCCAAAAGATGTAGAAAATAAAAACAGTTTGCCGAACAACCATGGAAATAAATAGCAAATTTTGTCAAGAGATCACGTAAAAAGTCACAAATTTCATCAATTTGATGTGGGGGAAAAAAAAAAAATCAAATCAAGAATTTTTTAAAAACAAGTGCAGAAAAAAACCTATGAATTTCATCAATCAGTTGCGGATGAAATCTATAATCC
Source organism: Maratus michaelseni (assembly GCA_963931845.1). Classification (NCBI taxonomy): domain Eukaryota; kingdom Metazoa; phylum Arthropoda; class Arachnida; order Araneae; family Salticidae; genus Maratus; species Maratus michaelseni. The sequence continues at coordinate 25,442,731 of OZ007591.1, forward strand.
CGTCATTCGGCTGCGGGGAAAAAAAAGAATTTCGTTGAACAATTGCTGGAAATAATTGCAAATTTTGTGAAACATAAGAAAGTAATCACAATTCTCATTCAAAGGTCACAGAAAAAAAAAAAAAAAAAAAAATTGACGAACGATCAAGGAAAATATCACAAAATTTGCCATGTCGCATAAAAAAAAAAATGAAATTCAGTGGGAAGGGGGATAATAAATATTATTTAAAACAAATTTTTTTCAGCAAAGAAAGAAAAATCAAAATCTGTACATTACTAAAATAAAAGGAAATTAAGCCATATTTGTAATGTTACTTTGCATTTCATTTGAAATAAAATATTACTTTTGATATTAAAATGGATTATAATATTTTTCTCTATTCTAAAAAAAAGTAACCGGTGCTCTTTCGACTTATACTAAATAAAGTATTACATATAAAAACATGAAATTGGTAACTTTATAGAGATATGTATGACACACTGAAACGGACAGCTTTTAATTCTAAGAATTATTTTAAGCACTGTTTAATGTCGAAATTGGTCAATTTATTTCAGTTATATTATAAGCTTTATAGAATCAAAAACTATAAATAGGAACTTAACCCTTTTTGCAGGCACATATTTGACTAGATTATAGTACAGCCGTACCGAGTCAGGGGTGGATGCAGGTTTTAGGTAGATTTCATAAGAAATACTACCTATTATATTCTCACGTAAGTTGGAAATTTTGAAAAATTTTTGCAGATCTACGCCGATCATGACTCCCAGAACCCAAAACCACCCCCAGTTCAAAACTTTATATATCTATCTATCTATGTCACTTTTTTCTGAACACGATAACTGGAAAAATTCTGCATAAATCTCTTCCAAACTGATACATAAAATCAAGGGGCATAAAATCTCGGTCAAGTTCTTTAATGGGCAAAATCGAACCAAGGGGGGGGGAGGGCAGGGGCTTTTTGTGAAAACAGAAAACCCCCCCATAATATCTTAATATTAATTATTATACGTATCTAATCTGTTTAAAGTTATTAATACTTCTAGGAGAAGGTCCGAAAATTTATGTATGACAGATTTTTGATATAATTAAAAATGGCTCCAAGGGGGGAAAAAGGGGGGGTTTTAGGAGAAAAAAAATCATAGCTTCGTCAATTCACAAGATATCAAATCCGCGTAAATTTATTATTAATCCTCTTAATATTATCTAAAACTTTTATATTGATAAGTTTTTTATAGGACCAACCGTTATAGCAAAAAAAAAAAAAAAAAAAAAAAAACCCTGCCGGCTCCGCCTGCAAACAAGTTATTTTTCGAAGTAAGCGGTTCCAACTCCCGCATCTTTTCGAAACTGATACATAAAATCAAGGAGCATAAAATCTCGGTCAAGTTCGTTAATGGGCAAAATCGAACCAAGGGGGGGGGGGGGGGGCTTTTTGTGAAAACAGAAAAACCCCCATAATTTCTTAATTATGATACGTATCGAATCCGTTTGAAGTTATTATTACTTCTAGGAGAAGGGCCGAAAATGTATGTATGACATTTTTGATATCATTAAAAATTGCCTTAAGAGGGGGGGGGGGGGGGGATTTATAATAATATAAAATTTATTATAAATCCTCATATTATCTAAAACTTTTGTATTGACAAGTTTTTTATAGGACCAACCGTTATACTAAAAAAAAAAAAAATATCCTTGCAGGCTCTGCCTGCAAACAAGTTAGGTTTCGAAGTAGGCGGTTCCAACTGCCGCATCATCGTAAAAAAGGTCATTTCTTCCGCAGTTCCAGACAAACAGGCGTCCCACGGTCTGCGTCTTCGAAATCTACCTGTGCCTGTAGGCTGAGCCGTCAGGGATTTTTTTTTGGGAGGGGCCCCATTTTACGAAATGTAAAGGTTATTTTTGTGAAATTTATTATATTTTTGTGAAAAATAACATTTTTTAACGAAAGTTTAAATCCAGTTACTCAAATTTGAACCAAGCTTTTATCAACAAAAACTTTTAAATTCTTTTGCTGAAGTTTTCGTCTGTGGTGAACTTGTTTGTTTACAAATTACACATTTTAAAAGTCACAAAATAATAATTAATAAATAGTAAGTTTTTATGGAATAGAATTTGTAAAAGGGCCAATTTTATCAAAACGAATTTTGTGAAGGGGGCCTGTTTTATGATAAAGATTTTTGTGAAGTGGCCCTAAATAGCCCCAAATTTTGCCTGGATCAACCCTTGCGAGTACTCGGTACTTGTCAAAATTTCAGCGAGTACTCTGCCAATACCAAGTAGTTGCAAGAATCTTGCTTTTTAAGCATATTTGAAGACAAATGAATTTAAAACTGATCTACAAAATGTTACTTGAATCTAAATGTATAATATATGCAATAATTTGTAAAAACTATTTACTCTGTACATAAAAATTTATCTATAAATTATAGAAAAAGATAAGAAAAAAAAACCCATGTAAAATTATATTTAAGAGAAAAGTATTTTTAAAATCTGTAGGAAAAGACTAATTTTGGATAAAAAAAAAGTATGTAGAAACAAAAAATACAATAAATACTATTAAAAAATAATAATTATTAAATTTGTTGTATTGCAAATTATAGTGCAAAAACACTAATCATTCTATATTTTCAAGAGATAGGACATTTATTTTTATTATTGTAAATTTGACTAATGATGGGTTAAAGAATCAGTTTTAGTATCATATTTGATTGATTGAACTTTATATATATATTTTTTAAATAATACTACTGCTGTATTTATTTTTTTTATTTACTAAAATTGTCTTTAAAAAGGTGCAAAAAAATTTCAAAAATTGAAGCTAATTTAAAAAACATGATTAGATTATATGCTCAAGATGTATGTTTATGAATATATAAAAACACACATACACATGGAAGTGTTACCAATAAATGCACTGCATTTTCCCATCAGCAATTCTTTCTTACACACAATTACTCGGTACACAGAAAAGCACTACTCTGTACACCATTAGATTGTAGTGTGCTAAATCCAATAATTTTTTTATTCGACTAATTTTGTAGAATTTGTATTCAAAATTTCATTAGCTGAATAAAGATTTAAGTCATAGTTTGAAATGGCCAATTTTTTTTTTTTTTTCCCACTTATTGCTGTCAGATTTTAAAAAGCCCAAATAAAATTTACAAATACTTTTCAATAAAAAAATATGGGTACTTTTCTTTCAGTTAGCCTGATGCCAGTGATATATACGCACACACATGCACGCACATATGTATGCAGGGCTTGAAATTCAATTTTTCCAAGGAGGGGAGTCTCCCTACCAACATTTTAAAATGGAGGGGAGTTGTAATATTTGGGAGGGAGAAAAAAAAAATCTTTAAACCCCACTATTATTTTACGTATTTTTACCCCACTATTTTTTTTCTTTTCCCTCTTTTCGGTCGCAGGAAAAAATCTTTAAATACGTCTATTTGTCGTTGGAAAAAATTGTGAATTTAGTCAATTGGTTGAGGTATAAGATAATGAAATTAATCTTACAAGCACAAGGGCGCCCATATGGGGGGGCAAGGGGGGGCTTGAGCCCCCCCCTAGATTTTGGTTTTGTCAAATTTTTTTAATATAAATCAGTTGCAAGATATGAAAATGTATCTTGTATGAACAAAGCATAATAAAATATGACTCGACAACATCAGAAGGCACCGGAAGAAATATCCGTTTTAGACGGGTTTCCGTCTTAGCAGGTATAATTGTTGGGAATTCATTTTGTCACAACCCTATTTTTTTTCTTTTAAAGCTGGATTCTGTTTTAGACAGGTTCTGTTTTCATAAGTTTTTAATTAGTCCTTTCCAATAGTCTGCTTCTAACAAAGAGAAAAACCACAAGATAGGAAACAAATTCCGTTTTAGACGATTTTTATCTTAGCTGTTGTTACTGTGTAGTTTTTCCTACAAGACGGTAACACTTTTTCTGCATAAGGAAGGATTTTGTTATAGACAGGATCTATTTTCACAGGTAAAATTGATTTTGCATGAACAAAACGCGGAGAAATTAGAGAGAGATTTAATAATAAGATGTGAACGGTACAGTGCAATTTTTAATTGAAAAATTCTTTTTCCCGAATCTAATAAAGATTAGAATCCTGAATGTGTCAGATTGTACGCAGCCCGAACTCGAAAATTATATCTTAAGTCTACAGAACAAGACAAAATAATTTTCGTCGACTTCTTGTAAATCACACTTTCCTGGTCTATGTGAAACAATGTGGTCAGAAAAGTATAAGTCCACACTATATTTCTCTAATTGTTTTGCCACTGTTAAAGAAAATCTCTGTAATCTTTCTCTAGACAATAGTACGAACCAAGAAACACGCTCACAAGCCATTCATTTAGATGCTGCAACGTCATATATAAAGTTTATTGTACATCTCAAAATAATTTCTCGATATTTTTCTATCTGGAGCCAGTTGTAAACATATTACAATCTGTAGATTAAGATTTGCATTCGGTTTATCAGAACATAAAGATGGAACTTCTTGAGATTTTTCTTATGCACAGAATGGAATCAGAAGTAGAATTTTTAGAAATTTTCATGGAGCTAATGGAGAATTGTTATTGTAAGAAATCGAAATCAAAATGTTTAGAACGTCTACCGTTAGAATCTTATCGTTCGAACCTTCCTATGGCCACTCCTCTTGAATATTACAGAGCAGCATTTCTAAATCCATATTTAGACTCTTTAATTATATCACTTGAGTCAAGATTTTTGAATCGTCATTCAAAGCAATTTTACTTCATCCCAATATGATGAAAAATGTGAAAAAAAATGTTTTTGTCAAAGAAATCAAGGAGCTATCTCATTTTTATAATATTGAGAATTTGGAGTCGGAAGCAAGAACATGGCTTGATTTGTGGAAAAGAATACAAAAGAACTAGTCGGATGTGCCAATCCCAAAACTTTCTTCTATCTCAGTCATGTTAATACTTCAAAATTCGCTATCACATCGCCAATAAAATCAATATTTTTCATCGTTCTGTTGCACGTCAGTTGCTTGCGAATCGTCGGATTACAGGGATGCGAACAACCGATGTATACTAAACTACGAAAAGTCCTTCTGGCCTGAACCGACAGGAACACATAGCCTTCCTATTCCTTGGTTTTATGATTTTAGCTAATTAATTTAATGGAAAACACGAAGGTAAAATGCGTGGAACCTAAATAAAGAAGATTCAATCCCAGTTTTCGTCAACATTGAATTTCAATGAGGATATCGCCAAATTAGTTCTCTACAGCCAAGTTGGCTTCATTTATGGCAACTTATTTTGGTCGCCAAATTTGGCGATATTCCGCCAACTGTCGCCAAGTTTGGCAAGAATTTGACGTTGGCGAATATAAATAAATAGTGATAAGCATGTAATAGGATTAATGGTTACAACAATGAAAGAAAATTTGCCGAAACCATGTTAACTAAAACTCATAAATTAAACCCGCTTATGGATGAATTCTGCTGTCTTGTTTGAAAATGTCAGCCACCCTAAAATTTCAAACCGCTATATCTCAGCTATTTTTTAAAATAGAGGCAAAACAAAAATTGCTCCGGATCAAGGCCGAACATTTAACGAAAAAAAGTTTTAGGATTTCTAATTTTTTTGAATTTGCACATCTTTTTGAATTTGAAATCTTTAAATGGCTATCACAGCGCCCCCCTTTCGTCGGAATATCCCCAAATTCTAATAGAACCTGCTTGCCATAGCCAAAAACATAGAAAAAAAAATTGGTTCAATTTGAAGTATAACTTTATACACTCTTCGATGATACAACAGTGAAAATGGAACAGAAATATTGATCACAGCGCCCCCTTTCGTCGAAATATCCCCAAATTCCGATAGAACCTGCTTGCCATTGACAAAAACCTAGAAAAAAAATGTGGTTCAATTTGAAGCATAACTTCATACACTTTTAGATGGTACAATGAAGACACACAGACGGACGGACGGACAGACAGACAGACATTTTGTAAAAACATGTTTTTCGAAATCTCTGACCCTTAAAACGTGTAAATCCGTCAAAAACCGGAAGTCGAAAAAAATTTCGATTACAATACTTTCTTCTATTATAGATAGAAGAAAGTAAATGTACTGCAAAATCTGTTTTTTTTTAACAGTGGTGCAAATAGGATAGAAAAATAGTCTCCCGTGGCAGCCCTGTATATGTCATCTGTTTACAGACTATGTTTAATGTGGGAGTGGATAAAACAGATTTCATGCACCTTCTCAATGGACTATATTATTTCTTTTCAAAATGGACTTTGTCTACTATGGTTGTGAGCCCCTTATTCAGTACCCTCAGGTCAGTGGTGAAGGAGATTATGTTCCGAATTGTCTGAAAATTTAAGGCATTTGGTTCCGAAAATTCAAACATAAAAAATGTCACGGAAGAATATCACAAATTTTGACAAATGATCATAGAAAACACCAATTTCGTTAATCGTTCGCAGAAAAAAATCGCTAATTTCGTCAAAGGATCACGGGAAAAAGACGAATTTCGTCAAAAGATCGCGATAAAAACGCAAATTTCGTCAAGGAATCGTGGAGAAAACGTAAATAAGAATCGTGGAAAAAATGAAAATTTTGTCAAAGAATCGTGAAAGAACACAAATTTCCTCAAAAGGATCGCGAAAAAAATGCAAATTTCTTCAAAGAATCGCGGGAAAAAACTCAAATTTCGTCAAAAAATCGCGAAAAAAACGAAATTTCGTCAAAGAATCGTGGGCAAAACGCAAAATTTCTAAAGGAATCGCAGAAAAACGCAAATTCGTTTAAGGATCACGAGAAAAATGCAAATTTTGTCCAATAGCGGAAAAAACGCAAATTTCGTAAAAGAATCGCAGAAGAAACACAAATTCCGTTAAAGATTCGTAGAGAAAAACGCAAATTTCGTCAAAAGATTGCGGAAAAAGAAACTCAAATTTTGTCTAAGAATCGCGGAATAAAACGAAATTTCGTCAAAGAATCGCGAAAAAAAAAACGCAAATTTATTCCAATATTTGTGGAAAAAACGAAAATTTAGTCAAATATTTGTGAAAAAAACGCAAATTTCGCCAAAGGATCGCGAAAAAAGGCAAATTTCGTCAAAAGATCGCGGGAAAAAACTCAAATTTTGCCAAAAGATAGTAAAAAAACGCAAAGTACCTTAAATATTTACTAAAATGTATGATAGCTTTGGTGGAAGTTGAGATTTTTCTCAGCCCCCCCCTAAATTTAATCATATGGGCACCCTTGTACAAGCATGAACAGAAATAGAGAAGGATTTCTAACGAAATAGTGTTAATATTGATTTCCGACTTTGGGACTTCATGGCAGCCAGTGTACAACTGTGCTAAGGTAACGCCACCTACAAACAACAATACAGATAAATACCATAGAATAAATCTATTATACCTACCAGACGATTTGAAGAGGTAGATGAACTAATACAACTGTTCTACACAGACATTGTATTTGAAACATTTTTCGAGAAACGATTTTCTTCTTCGAAAGGCTATTTTATTAGAATTCCTTATCTATGTCTATGTTCATAGAAAAAAAAAAATCTGTAAATTTGTCGATCAGTCGTGGGAAAAAATGGCGAAGTTTGCTAATCGGTCGCAAGAAAATAACACAAAATTAGTCAGTCGAGAAAAAAAATCTTTAAATTTTTCAGTAAGGCGCGAGAAAAAAAAAAGTGAATTTCACCAATCTGTCACCAGAAGAAACAGAATAATTCACCAATCTGTTACGGAAAAATTCGCAAAGTTCGTTAGTCAGTCAAAGAAAAAAATGTGAAATTCGTTGATTGCTCATCAGAAAATATTGTGAAAATCCTCAATCAGTCGTGGGAAAATATTGTGAAATTAATCAGTCGGTCGTGGGGAAAAATCGTGAAATTCATCAGTCTAACGCAGAGAAGAAAATCTAAATTTTTCAGTCAGACACAGGTTTAAAAAAAAAAAAAAAAAAAAAAAAAAAAAAAAAAAAAAAAACACGAACTTTGTCAATCTGTCGAATAAAAAAAAAAAAAAAATAGAAATTACGCAAATTTCGTCGATCGATGATTTTTGTAGAACAATCACAGAAAAAACACAAATTTTGCTGATCAATCGTGGAAAAAATTCAAAATTCGTCGATCGATCGTGAAAAAAAAAAAAAAAAAGAAAAGTTCGTAGACCGATTGTGAAAATAAAATGCAAAGTTCGCCGATCTGTCTCCAGAACAACGCAAAATTCGTTGATCTGTCGGCAAAAAAAAAAAAAAAAAAAAAAAAAAAAAAAAAAAAAAGGGCAAAGTTCGTCAATCTGTCGCGGAAAACACGAAAAGTTCGTTGATCTGGTCGCGGAAAACACGCAAAGTTCGTTGATCTGTCGCGGAAAACACGCAAAGTTCGTTGATCTGTCGCGGAAAACACGCAAAGTTCGTCAATCAGTCGCGGAAAAAACGCAAAGTTCATTGATCGGTTGCGGGGAAAAAAAAAATCACGAAATTTATCGTTCGGTTGCAGGTAAATTAAATAAAGCAAAATTCTCCGGAAAATGGTGAAATTTTTTGGGCGGGATTTCAAAATTTTCGGCGCAAATCCCGCAATCTCACTCTAAAATTCAATCCCTGTGTATGTATATATCACTGCCGCCCGGCTAACCGAAAAGTATCAAAATATGTTTATGTGTGAATATTTAAATAGAAAGATAACTTTAAAATAATTAAGCTATTACTTACGAAAAGCACTAAAAATCCTTTTCAGAAAAAGTGCCCATTTCGTTCAGTTGAAGTGACCTGTTTTAAAGGGAGCACCATACTTCCATCTGCAAGCTACTCCCTGAAAGAAAGGCAATAAAAGAAAATCAATATAACCCAATAAAGAATAGTTTATAAATGATTTCACTCGGGGCATATAAAATTAAATTGTTTTCGGAGGCTGAATTTCTAGCTTCTGCTGTTAACATTTTTTTAAGTGAAGCTTATTTTATTACATTAATTGTGCAATACTTTTATAATTAAGATGTTAATAGTAATTTAAATTTATTTTATAAGCTTTTAATTCAAGTTTTCTAGATTTTATTTTAAAAATTACCGATTGCATATTGTTATGTATCAACAACTACACATGCTAAGATGAAAATCTGTATAAAGCAGAAGTTTTCCTGTACTTTTCGATTCTGGTTCACAGGTTTTATTGAATAAATATTTGACAAAGCTGATTACATTGTTTGCAATATTACGTAATTTATGATCACATACTTTTAATTTAAAAATAAGTCGGCTATTAAAAAACTTTTTAGAATTCTCTTTGTAAATTTATTTTGAGAAGGAGGAAGGGGGCAAAGCAACTGACACAATCCTTTCCCTCCCTGGTGAAAAAAAAAAAAAAAAAGCTAGTTTTAGCTTTCCACGAGGTTTAAGGGGTGGGACCTACCTCCCCTCCATCAACAAATTATAACAAACAAAATCAAAGCATATTTTTGTATTTTTAAATATTTTTTTAGTTTCATTTTCAATTGTTTTTGTATGTTAATAAGTTTAAAAACTAGTTTCGTAAATTGATTGCAATTCTAAAACAGTTCAGAAAATGCTCTGTTTATTATAATCTAAATAATGCTGCTTATTATAATCTAAATAATGTTGTTTATTATAATCTAAATAAAGTAAAGTATTTTACTTTAAATTAACAAGAATTTAGATTGCAAAAAAGTGGCCATTAAAGTAAAAAAGTGTACCGGTTTCTGTTTACTAACTAGAAAATTCACTGTTTGGCTAAGAATAATCATTCTCACTGCCACATAATTTTTTGTTTATGTACATATTTTCTCATGAAATTGGCATATTATGTTCCATGTGTTACCTTTTTAGTATTCTCGCACTATAAAACTTTATACAACTTGGTAAAAAGTACTGTAATAGGATAGATGTGCCAGTAATGGACCAACTTCAACATTTTTGGTTTATAAAAAAATAACCAATAAAATTTCAGCTTTTTTATTTTATTAATATGCTTTCTTTAAATTCTAGTTTTAAATACAATCATAATATCAATTATCTATTACTTTTTGTGGGGTGTCCATTACTGGAATTTAGGGTGTTTTGATTTATTTTTGTTATTTACAATTAAATTTCGATTCACATTAAGAAATGAGACTATGAGCATGGTTGAATATTGTTGGTAGATTAATATAATATTAAAAAAATGTGGAATATAACAATTATAACTATTAATTAAAAATTTTTTAAAGAAATTCTTTAAGGGTGTTCATTATTGGCACATCTACCCTATAGTAAGATTTTAGTCATACTTACTTATACATATAATTCATTGGATTCTTAAAAGCTTTTTCCTTTTTTGCCAGGATTAAAAAAAAAAAAAAAAAACTTTTCGGTTAGTCGGGCACCAGTGATATACGTACATATATAAATATACATGTATATTCATACATACATATATATTCATATATATATACACACATGGACATAGGGTAGATGTGCCAGTAATGGGCCACCTTCAACATTTTTGGTTTATGAAAACATAACCAATAAAAATTCAGCTTTTTTTATTTCATTAATATGCTTTCTTTAAATTCTAGTTTTAAATACAATCATAATATCAATTATCTATTACTTTTTGTGGGGTGTCCATTACTGGAATTTAGGGTGTTTTGATTTATTTCTGTTATTTACAATTAACATTTCGATTCACATTGGGAAATGTGACTATGAGCATGGTTAAATATTGTTGGTAGATTAATATATTTAAAAAATGTGGAATATAACAATTATAACTATTAATTAAAAATAATTTTTAAAGAAATTCCTTAAGGGTGTCCATTACTGGCACATCTACCCTATATCACTGGTGCCCGGCTAACCGAAAATTACAAAAACATGTCAGTAACACAGCGGACATACAGTAACTGAGTGGACATATGTTCAACACCAAGAATGTAACAATCTTAGAAATGTGTTTATATATTAATTAAGCAAAAGGTACACCAAATTGATAGAATATTCTATTTTTTATTTTGAAACTAGGGCTTTAACTCCTTAACAGTGTAGGAAGATTCAGAAATAGGATTAGTTAAAAGTCAAAATTAAGCACTTTTATGCACCTTTTATATGAACAAACACACGCTTTCACTAAGTTGCTGAATATAACATATAGATTAAATATTTTGATAAATCTCTACAAATATATAAGTACATAGTAAGTAAAATAAATTAAATAATTGAATGTTTACATGCCATAGTTTATGTATTATGAGCAGATATGTATCGTTATCTGGTATAAATATTTAAAAATAAAGTTTCCAGTGAGAGAAAAGTATTGATTTTGTTGGTGTAAAGGGGCAAAATATACCAGAGTAAATTTAAATATGGTAATTTAGATTTGAAGTAAAAAATCAGTTGAGATTTTTACAGATTTTTCATTTTTTAATTTCTGGATTTTAATTACAGTATAGGACCTATTATCCGGAATTCCAAAATCCAGAAAAAAAAAGTTAAAGTTTTCTAAATTTGTAAATTTTTACTAAAATTTTGAAGATTTCTGAAAAAAGTTTATTGTTTTAATGTATTAATCTCTAAAATAAAGTTACTTCAGTGGCATAGGCGGGAGGAACGCAGAGTCCTCCCCCCCCCCCCCCCTTCTCCCGAAATTAGAAAAATAATTTTTCTGACAAATGCTACTTTAAAATTTATTTATTTGTTTTTAAAAAATCATCAGAAATTTCACACCTACCTCTATCCAGTAACACATGGGACAAAATTAAATTAAAATCACCTGTATATTTATATTTTTATAGAAACAATGCAAAGCCATGTGGAATATTTTCTTTTAACTGAGACTTATAATTTAAACCCTGATAAATAAATAAATAAATAAATTATTAATATAAATCTAGTTACATAGAGGACAGATGAAAAACAATCGGACTTTCAAAAATAACTTTTGCTCACATATATTTCAAAATTTAACATATGAAAAAATGGCTACATCGGATGTTATGTTAACCACGTCGGTTAGTACTTACAATGTTTATTATACAAAATTACTACATAAAAGTCAATAACTTACCTTTTCTGTAAACAATGTGCTGATGTAAGTTGTCCTTGTACTTTCTCGTCCAGATTTATGTAATTGTTGAAGTCGTGTACGTGTTTCTGTCATTAAAATAAATTTATATGGATCATTCGAGACGACAGACTTGTAGCTATAGGTCTTAAATCCCTCCCTTGAAAGTTCAAAGATGATGTAAGTTGAAAGTTGCATGGAAAGAGAAGAAAAATTCCAATACAACTTTGTGTTTTTGCCGCGCAAACATGCTTGTTGTTGCTTTTATACTCTCGAAAGCAGAGGCAGAGAGACACAGGCCACGTCACTAATATATCCTCGACACCTGTACGGGTTCAGCTTGCGTGTCACGGCAACAGATGTTCGAAATATCAGTCCTCAAAAGCGACTAATTATCGCATATCGCGACAACAAAAGTATAATAAATTATTTGTTTTATATAATTAAAATCATTTTGACTGTTTTTGGGTCATTTCTGGGAGATTTCACAGGGGTAAAATTATAAAATTTCGAATCTTAAAAATTTTAAATAAAATTTTAAACTTTCAAAATATTTAAATTTTTTTTAAATTTACCAAGATGAAAATTTTTTAGACATTCCACCTATAAATTTTGTAATTTTCGAAAAAACTTTGAAATTTTACTTGAAATTTTGAAATTTTTTTTGGTAAAAATTACATTTTTAAAAAATTCTACAGTAAAAAAATAAGTGTCTTAAAACCATATAAATTACTGTTTTTGGGTCATCTTTGGAAGATTTCACATGGGTAAAATTATAAAATTTCAAATCTTAAAAATTTTAAATAAAATAATTTTTTTTTTTTTTTTTTTTTTTTTTTTTTTTTTTTTTAATTTACCAAGATGAAAAATTTGAGATATTTCACCTATAAGTTTTGTAATTTTTGAAAAAACTTTGAAATTTTACTTGAAATTTTGAATTTTTTTTAAAATTACATTTTTAAAAAATTGTACAGTAAAAAAAAAGTGTCTTAAAACCATATATTTCTTCATAATATTCTTCATAATAATCTTCATTCTCCATTTCGATTTTGCTCATTAACGAACTTGACCGAGATTTTATGTCCCTTGATGGAAGAGATTTGTGCAGAATTATTGAAGTTATCGTGTTCATAAAAAAATGATATAGCTATATAGACAGATAGATAGATAGATAAAGTTTTGAACTGGGGGTGGTTTGGGGTTCTAGGGGTTATAATCGGCGTAGATCTGCAAAAATTTTGAGAAATTCCAACATAGGGGATAATGTAATAGGTAATATTTCTTACGAAATCTACCTAAAAAGAAAAAGAAAAAAAATGATAATTTCGTTTCTCTCAATAAATAAATATGGACAAAATTATATAATGCCAGGCTTTCACTCTTCAACGGAGTGAAATATTTCACTCATGTCAAAGGAGTGAGATAGTCACTCTCGACAACGGAGTGACATATCTCACTCCTTTCTAGGGAGTGGAAAATTCCACTCTTTAAGGAGTGTATTTTTATAAAATTCACTCCAAAAAGAGTGAAAATGCCTCTCACTCTTCCAAAGAGTCAACTTCTCACTCCTCCCAATTTTAGAGTGTAGTGAGCATTTGCGTTTTAAAAGTAACCACGATGCCAAATACCAAGCTTCTGTACCAATTGTACCACATAAATCACAATTTTAGAACGTTTTTGTTGCTCCTGCACCCTCTTAAATTTCGCATTTTTAGAAAACTGTTCTGAGCGAGCATTTACGTCTCTAGTGTAACAGCCATGCCAAATTTCAAGTTTCTAGCCTTAACAGTTCCAAATAAATCGTAATTTAGAACGTTTTTAGAACTCGTTTTGTGCTTTCATCACTTTTAAATTTTTTTTTTTTTTAAAAACTGTTCTGTGCGACCATTTATGTCTTAAAAACAACAGCCATGTCAAACTTCAAGTTTCTATCCTTAACAACTCCATAGAAATCGTAATTTAGAATGTTTTTAGAACGCTTTCCGCTCATTTCACCGTTTTAAATTTCGAATTTCTATACAAATCATTGTTAGCGAGCATTTGTATCTTAAAAGTAACAGCCATGCCAAATTTCTAGTCCTTTCAGTATCACAAAAATCGTAATTTAGAACGTTTGTTTTCTCCTTCACCGTTTTAAATTTCGATTTTTTAGAAAACTGTTGTGTGTGTGCATTTACGTCTTAAAAAGTTGCAGCCATCATGTCAAATTTCAAATTTCTATCCTTAACAGTTTCAAACAAATCGCAATTTAGAACATTTTTAGAACACTTTTTTCTTATATCACCCTTTTAAGTTTCGATTTTTTTTAGAAACTGATCTTAGACAGCATTTACATCTTATAACTATAACTATATTGCCAAATTTCAAGCTCCTAACCCTTCAGTATCACAAAAATTGCAATTTTAGAACGTTTTTCGCTTTCACACCCTGGGGTAATTGTATGAGTGAAAACGAAGACTCAAACACAACGCAGTTTTACTTTGCCCCATACTTTGCCCTTGGCTACGATGGATATTAAAACCTTTCGTCAAGCATAACTCAAAAAATATTTAACGGATTTCGTTCAAATTTTCACAGCAGGTACCTATAAAGGTGACAACGACACCTATTTATTACCAAGAATAAATTTCAAAATTTTTGAGAATTATATTAAAAAATAAATAAAAAAGCACAATTAAAGTACATACGTCACGAAAATTTAGTGCATACTTCATTTTCACCGGCGGAGATTTTCGTAAATAATAAGATTTCAAAAGTTCATGGAGTAACATGGAGCAAAAAAATTTGCACGTACAGAGAGTGCAATACAATATCAGTACAATAATCAAATCAGCACAATAAAACATATTTCCATTTAATAAAAATGAAAAATTAATCTGGAATTTTTTTCTGTTTGAAAGAAAAAAACCCGCAATAACTTACTATTAGAGATTTGGCGCAAATCTCACCATTAGCAGCTTTTTTATTTCGCGTGCGTAAATTTGAAACAATTCTTTGATCTTTTAACAAAAGGTTTTGATTTGTGGCATTATTTATTCTTATTTTCTTTTCCTTTTTAGTATTTTAAATGGAATTAGTGAAAGGCATGTATTTTAAATTAAATGAGTGAAAGACATGTATTTTTAATGTATGTATTTCAAATCAAATGAGTGAAAGGTTTACAGTTAAATGAAATTAATGAAATATGAAGATGTTATGAGAACAATATTTGGCGATTTATCAACTGCGCCAAGTTAACATAAAAGTACCAATACATACGTGAAATGAAACAAGGCACAGATGTCATATACGCACCACGCACCACGTTGGCGCGATTTTTTCCCCGCCAATTTGGCGAAGACTTTGTTTTTTAATATTAGTTACAAATAGCATGCAATAATAGCACGTGATTTTTTATTTCAATATAAAAATAAAATAACGTAATAAATGAAATAGCTTCTGTTATTTTAAAGAAGGAAATAAAAATAAATAAATAATAGTTTGATATAAATAAATATTAATATACATATAAAAAAATCTATAGAACTAAAATAAAAAATAAAGTAAATAAACACAACAAACAGTTTTTGCCAAATTGGCGGGGGAAAAAATCGCGCCAACGTGGTGAGTATATGACATCTGTGCCGGGATTTTTACCCTTTTATCTGTGCTTTCAGAAATATCAAAAAATTAAAAAATACTTATATCAGGCGTATAATGTTTTGCATTTTTATACGGACCACTTCTCCATTTTAAGACTTTAAATGCTATTTATATCAGATATTTAATTTCCTGAGATTCCCACAAGGTATTTTCGGTAATTTTTTAGTTCGCTTATTAATTGTTTACAATTTGCCCTCCTGACAATAACAATTAATTATTACAAAAATGCCTCTGAGTTTTGTAAAATATGTTTGTTATGTATTTTCATTACATGTTAAAATATCGAAAATGGCAATAAAATTTTATTTTAGCATCGTACTTAATTTTTTAAGATGGCGCAAAAACATGGTTTAATAAACGTATATTTGTAAATATTTGAAAAACATGTTTTTCCGCTCTCTAGAAAAATTTGGTAAGATGCTAAAACTGCCTTTTAGCACCATTTTTAATTTTTTTCGCCAATCGCGCGAACCAGCACATGATACGGAACTTTTCCCCATTCAGATACACGGACAAGGTTGGTCTCAAACAGAAATTGTAGCAACAATATATATATATATTTTTTTTAACTCTATAAGAGTTACAAACAATAATGACATTAAATTCTCCGATTAGCTTTGGGCCCGATTACGGATGTTTCTCCTAGAAAAAAAAAAAAAACTGTAGAAGTCTTTTACATTTGTTTCGAATGAAACTCGGTCAACAAAGTATTAATTAATAATACAAACAACACTAATATTGACATGGGGGCAAAAGTTTGAATTTAAGTGTAAATATTTGGAACCCTTCCTCTCCCCCTTCCCCCCCCCCCCAAAAAAAAAAAAGTTACAAAAATGAATTTAAAATGGCGTTAAGCCACCCTTTCTGACATAAGCAATTGGCTGCGAACCCGATTACGAAACTTTCACTTAACTTAATAACATGTATCTAGTAGCCCTGAGTGTACTTTCGCCAGCTATACGGATACCAAGAGAGGATACGGAGGGTACCCAGTTATACGGATCTTGGGGCTTTTTTTTTAAAGCTTGACGCAGTTCGGGTTTAAGAAGTTGAGATTTACTGCCAAATGACATAAACTACTATGAAAATAATCATGTTGAATTATTATGCTGATTTATGTATGTATTTAAAAAATTGCATCTGATTATACACTTATTAGATAAATTACTCCTGTTTGCATTTAATAACAGATGAACGGCTTCTGTATACTAAATTGTTTAAATATTAGGAAGAGGTGGCGAGAGGTAGTGAGACGTGTAAACAAACGGGTAGACAGACGGGTACTGAGATAGGTAGAGAGACGTGTAAACAAACGGGTAGACAGACGGGTACTGAGATAGGTAGAGAGACGTGTAAACAAACGGGTGGACAGACGGGTAGTGTGATGTGTAGAGAGACGTATAGCGACATAGATAAGCTAACGGGTAGCGAAACGAATGGTGAGACCAGTAGACAGGAAGTAGAGGGAAAGGTTGCGAGACGGGTAGCGTGGTGGATAGAGAGACGAGTACAGAGATGAGTACAGAGACGAGTTGACAGACGGGTAGAGAGAGGGTATATAGACAGACAGACGTGTCGAGAGACGGGTAATGAAACGGGAAGCGAGACAGTTAAAGAAACGGATAGAAAGATGGGTAGAGAGACCGTTAAAGAGTCGGGTAGAAAGACAGACGGATAATGAGACGGGTATGCTAACGAGTAGAGAGACAGACAAATAGGCAGAAGAAAAATCTGGGGTTTGAAGCAGTAAAGGCGCAGATGGGAGAGCCTCTTGCGTCAAAAAGTATTATCAAGAAGTATTATCTTTGAAATATATATACATATTTTTTTAAATTTCGTCGATATGGAGATTTAATGTAAAATTTATTTTTACAGAAGTCATCGAAAGATTTTTTATATACTTTAGTCGGAATTTAGGCTACAGTTTCGTAATCAGGTTTGTAGCAAAGCATGCTATCAATGTGGTTTGAAGTGTACGAGTTTCTATAAATAGTTATACAAATAAACGAGGCGGAAAACTGTTAAATTCAAATGTTAATATTTGTCACAAAGAAAATGTTGCAACAATGAAATTAAATTTGCGTTAAACTACGCTTGCTAAAATACATTCTTCGCTGCAAATCCGATTACGTGACTTTAAAAAGCTTGGCGTTTTATTAGGGTTTCGTTCATGTCACGAAACCCTATTACTCCCGCTCCGTTGTCTGTCCGTCACAGAGTCATTCTCAGAAACTATGTAACTTACAGAGTTGAAACTTTGCGTATATATAGCTGAATACCAGCTATGAAGCTCAAAATATTAAAATTTGAAAAAATCGTATTATTTTAATAAATAGAGATAAGAAACAAAAATTCTAACAGCCTTTTCCTATTAAAATTGAACATTTTTCATTATAGCAGTTGCCAAAAATTAAAAATCCACAATGGAATTCTTTCTACAATAATTAATTTTCTATTGAACGATTTCCACGTGAAAAATGAAAGTGAAATAAAAAGTTTCACCATTTGAAAAAAGATTAATATGAAATAAAATTGATTGACGTCATAGTGCTAATAAAACGGAAATTTTCAAAGATTTCTCAATAATATAAGGAGTATGAGTATGTGTATGTACACAAAGCAGATTAATATCACGTCATTAGAGAATTAAAAAGAAAATCTGACGTCATATTGGAAGTTTAGCGAATTTTTCAAATGTTTGAGAATAATACAAAGCGAGTATCAATATGAGTAATAGAGAATAGTAAATATATGAGTTTTAGAAACATATTGAATCATGATAAAAATCCGATTATGGAAATATTCGAATATTTTAACATTTTGAAGGTGTACAACATGTTTAATTTTGAAATTATTTTTTTTAAATATCGCATTTAGTCCGCATGACAGATATTATTATGACAGAATATAATAGCGGGCTTTGCCCGTTATCGGGCTGGTTTAGATATTCGAAAAAACGAAAAAATAGACCGGTAAATTTTTACTTTATAAGAAACATGACTTTTTTTTTTTGCTAAATGAAATTTATTTGGATTTATTAAAGAAAGAATAAAGTGTTTTGAAAGAAATATTAAACGAAATCCTTGGAGCGATCTTCGATCACACTTACCCACTTGTTATTATTATTATTATTATTATTATTTGTTTGTTTTTTAAAGTTTTGAGCAATTTTTGAGCAATTAAGAAAATGAGATTCTTTGCAAATGTTATAAAAAAATATATATATGAAAACATAACAGTATATATGAATTTATATATGATATTTTGTAATTCTAACATTTAATTTGCTCTTTTTCATATATTGTATCTTCTTTATATAGCAATTGGTAACCATGTGTTCTCAGTAATATCACTCAGACTAATCCCTTTGAGGTAAGTCCTAGTGATACCTACATTAAATGTAGCCTATGTTAGAGCAGGGATTGTCACCACCAATTTGCCACCATCACTTTTGAAATCGGTTCGGTAGTTCTAGAGATTCCATAGAAATTGTAATTTAGAATGTTTTTAGAACGCTTTTCGCTCATTTCACCCTTTTAAATTTCGAATTTTTTTTATTTTGTTTTTAGAGAGCATTTACATCTTATAAGTAACTAAAATGCCAAATTTCAAATTTCTAGCTCCTTCAGTATAAAAAAAATCGCAATTTTAGAAAGTTTTTCGCTCCTGCAGCCCCCTGGGGATAGTGGTACCGACATAAAATGTAGCCTATGTTGAAGCAGGGATTGTCACCATCAATTTTCCACCGTCACTACGGTAGTTCCAGAGATTACCTCCTACAAACAAACAAACAAACAACAACAAAAAAAAAGTGACTTTTTTATAATATTAATACAGATTGCGTTTGGGTTTACTGTTTCCCATAATCGACTGAAGAACATTTCTTTTTTAGGTGCGTTCGTAATTATATGAATACGTAGCACCTATAGTCGTCGTCTGGTCTGCCATCCTTCCGTTCGTCTGTCTGTCTGTCCGTCGGTCCGCATATAACAGCACAAAAACTACACAACGGAATGATTTGGAATTTAATATATATTATCATTGCCGAATTTTGTCGAGTCATTTCAAATTTTAGGAAAATTGAATCAAAACTTTAAAAATATTAATAAAAATATTTATTAAGTAATTTGAATTTTTTAAAAATTGGTACTTCCATGTTATAGCAGCTTCCCATGATTAATCGTCAAGCGACCGAGATGTATCGCCACGTTATCTGATTTGTTATGACGTTATAGTCATATGTAACGTTACGAGTTGTAATTTTCCAACTGGACGAAAAATGTCCGGGCCAGGATTCGAACCTGGGATCGCCTGGCTGAAGCCGCCACGCTCTACCACTGAGCTATCCCAGTCGAATCTGGAGGGCATATTTCTTCCAGATTCGACCGGGATAGCTCAGTTGTTAGAGCATGGCAGCTTCAGCCAAGAGATCCCAGGTTCGAATCCTGGCCCGGACATTTTTCGTCCAGTTGGAAATTTACAACTCGTATGATTTCTTTACCAATTTGAATAATTGTGTTAAAATTAATCTAGCATATATAACGTATATGACATTTTATAACGTTTATGACCAAGTTATAGTCACATTTTTTGTTCTATTAAATCCTATCATACGTAATTAATTAAATTATATCCCATGATAGGTAATCATTCTAGGTTGTCATGATGATTACGTCTTACTTAAGATGGAGTCATATTATTTCCGTATTACTGAATTTAAAAACCGAATTTTTATACTAAAATTGTTTAATTATAGCAATCCTATAATCTATCGACAGTTTTTTGGATAGATGTTTCGAGAAATAGATATTAAATGGAAAAATTGTCTAAGTATGGATTTCAAGTTCTGAAATTTTCAAAGCTAGGCCTAAGTTTTCAATTGCAATTTTCAGTAAATGTCAACAAAAGATAAAATGTTGCCAACTTAAAATGTACTTATTTTATTACGGAAATTAATCATATCATAATAACAGACGATATAATTCACTTCTCTGAAACTAGTTATAGTACGAACGCACCTCATTCTTCACGTTTGACGTACAATTTACGACTTGTTTACTATCTGGCGTGAATCTCTATTCTTGCTTTTCTTGTCATATAAAATATTTTTGTGAAAGAACATATAGATATAAATTGTTTTTCTATGTAATTTTTTGATGATTTTTTTTTATAATTTTTTACATTGCCGTTCTTTATTTTCATGATAGAGAAAATCTTAAAGAATTAAAAAATCGTATTTACTCAGTAAACGAATTTATCAAAACAATACAATTATAGAAAATTAGTGAGATGTATAAGATTTTACTGAAGATTATACCACTAAAAAGCTTAATTTTCATTGATTAATAATTTTTTCGAGATCACAAAAGCTAAAACAAAAACGAAAAATTATGCGTCAAGTATAGATTATGGAACACTTTTCAACAGTTCCAGAATACTTTAATAAAACTTTACTGAATTAAACTAGTCGTTGGAGGCCACCGTAATACTTACCCATCATGGATATGCATAATATAAAATATGAAAATAAAACATGTGTAAACTATTTATAAAATGCACTGCAATTCGAATAAAATCGTGGCTTGATGACGTCATAAACTTTAAATGCTCTATTACTGAATTGCGTAAAAGAAACATCCTTATAACTCCAAAAATGTTAATCATGTTAACTAACGGTTTGTTGTGTCAGATTAAGCGTCACATTTCCAATTAAAATATATTTTTGAATTGAAATTTGAATGAAATGCAGGGTCGTGAAAAATGGAAGAGTGTGGAAAATAGGATTACAAATATCTCGCCAACTCATTATCCAATCGACTTTATTCTTTATGCAAAATTTATGCTTTTTTATTGTCTTTTATATTCACTCCTTAAAATAAACAATTTCGAATTTTTTATATACCTTTTATCACAACGAATATTTCGAGAGTCCGAAAAAAATAGTTCCGGATAATCGAGGTTACTGAAATTCAATAAGCTTCTTCCCATTATTACATACTAAGTACATACCAAATTTCAAGTCTCTATCTCAATTTGTTCGGGAGATAGAGCGTTTACAGACACACGCACAGACGGCAAATTTTTTTTTCTAAAAATATGTTTTTTGGAATCTCCAGTGTCTGAAACCTGTAAATCCGTCAATTTTTTTTTTTCGATTTTCAAAACGATTACAAGACTTACCCTATACCACGTATGATGGGTAAAAAAAAGGGGAAAGGTTATGTTTAAATAAACAATTGGAAAAACACATAACACATTTGAAAACCAATTTCAGGAATTACCATCAACAGTCGAAAAAATAACTGAATTCAGTTGTGCAGCCCTGTATAAGATCTTATAGATTTGTACATATACTACGTAGTATGCTAAAATTTAGTTTAATTAGGAAATGCATTGGCTACACTTGGACATTTACAACTGAACTTAACATTTTCTTTGAAAAATCCTAGATGGCGCTGTAATTGAGTAAAATACATATATCGTTTCCATTGAAAAGTCTGGAAATGGTGGAATAACTCGAGAAATATTCATCGGACTGAAAAACGGAAATTTATGTGTTCAATATTTTAGAAAAATCTATTTATGGATATGAAAGTTCTCATTTTTTCTAAAATATTGAAAACGTATTTCTCTGTTTTACAATCCGATGTATATTTCTCGAGTTATTCCACCGTTCCCAGACTTTTCAATGGAAACGATTCTCACTGCATTTTACTCGATTAAAGCGCTATCTATGATTTCTCGAAGAAAATCTTAGATATAAAAGTTACGTATTTTTCCCCGTATAAACCGAATCTGCAATAAAAAAGACAGGGGGGGGGGAGTTATCATTTAAGATTTTAAAGTTGCCCCCCTTTCCCCCAGGGGGGGGGGGCAGAGTTGGGGGGCAACTTTGATATCCTTAAATAGATTTTTCAAAACTTGAACATGCATTTTTTCGTTTTTCAATCCGATGTATATTTCTCGAGTTATTTGACCGTTTCTAGATTTTTCAATGGAAACGATTCTCACTGCTTTTTACTTGATTAAAGCGCCATCTACGATTTTTCAAAGAAAATGTTAGATACAAAAGTTACGTATATTTGTCCGTAGAATCCGAATCTGCAATAAAAAGGGGGGGGGGCGTTATAATTTAAGATTTCAAAGTTGTCCTCCCTTTTCCTCCAGTGGGCAGAGTTGGGGGGGGGGGGGGCAACTTTGATATCACTATTTAGATTTTTCAAAAATATTGAACATGATGCATTTTTCTGTTTTTCAATCCGATGCATATTTTTCGAGTTATTTGACCGTTTCCAGACTTTTCGGACAATGCAACATATTAGATACTTCATCTCCATGGGAAAAATGTGACGATACGTCGAAAAATTATGATAAATCTGTATATTTCTGCATAAAAATGTGCAAATTCTTAATAAGAAAAACTGAAGTAGGTTATCTAGTTTATTCTTTACG
Organism: Maratus michaelseni; assembly: GCA_963931845.1. NCBI lineage: Eukaryota > Metazoa > Arthropoda > Arachnida > Araneae > Salticidae > Maratus > Maratus michaelseni. Next base: position 25,465,895 of record OZ007591.1, read on the forward strand.
TGTATTACGTTGCGTTTACATGAAAATATCGTATTTATTATTTCGCCTGTCAACATCCCTTTTTCTAAGAAAATACGAAATGCAGAACGACGAATGAGATAGCGTATGAAAGGATTTTGAACAGGCTTCTGACATAGCACACTTAACATTCCGTTAAAACATGTTTTTTGATTAAAAATTAAGTTAATTAAAAATTAAATCGGCATTTGTTTCACAAATGAAATGAAAGTTTTTCCTCAAATCAGTGTTGCCACAAAAATAAAATACTGCATTATCAGATGACGTCATCCTATAATGCAATTAAAATACGGTTGTTAATTTATTTCTTACGCGTACTTTTTGAAAAAATATTGAGCTTTTAATCGGGTTTTTATTTAATTTTTACGCGTGCGTCACCTATTGTTTATTTGTTTACTTTGTTTAATCATGACTGTGTATATGCGTACTGTATCGGAGCACCAGTATAGATTACGTAATTTAAGCATTATCTTCCATTTAGATATACAGTTCATTAGGATTCACAAAACTTGTAAGTGTTTATTTTTTAATATTTCATTAAGCTGTTAATATGCCAGCGAAGTCTGACGTCACTTAAATGGCTGCTGGACCACAAAGTTTGAACATCCCATGTTTAAGTTCTCAAAGGCTTGCAAAAAGTGATGTATCAAATATTGATTTATTATATTTAAAACATTTCTGGAACAGTTTTGCAAAATCTGAGGAAATGCTTTCATATGATTTCTCTAAACGTCTGATTCAGTGTTTCAGTTTTTTTTTTAAATTCTTTTTTTTTTTTTTTTTTCAGTATAGGGGTCTTGGCAACCTAGAGAAATAACCTTGGCGAGAGAAGAAAGTTTGGCAACAAATTTTCTGGCAATCTATTCCCATTTTTTTTATACACAAGCAATCATCATATACATGATTTCTGTTGTCAACATCCCTTTTTCTATTCACATACAAAACATACACTGATGAATGAGGTAACATTCGAAAAGTTTTGAACACGTTTCTGATATAGTACACTGCCATTTCGTTAAAACGCGTTGTTTGTTAAAAAAAATCATTTAATTAAAAATTAGTGTTAAAAAGGTACCAGGAAATAATCTCAAAGATTGTAGTGCGAAAGCTTCGCACGGGTCCTTCTGGTATTATTTTAATTTTATATTTTCTTGCATTTTTCTTCTACCCAAGACCTCTCAAGCGAAAAGTGGATGTGAAAGACATCAAAATAAATAAATACGTTCAAACCACTCACAGCAAATATTTTAAGTAGTTTGCTACAGCATATTATTAGCATCAGCGTAAATATCATCCAAAAATCTGACACTCATATACATTAAGAATGAATGCAAATTATACAATTTTTAGACGTAATGAGATGATAATAATCCCCTATTGAATGATATAGAACCATTCCATTATAGAATTGTATAATGAACGTCGGATTAGAACAAAGTTGATGGATTATTTCTGGCGGCATCAGTTTCTATAAATAGCAAATGATTGAAGGTTTTGGCTAAATGAAAACGAAAAGAAACATGCCAAAGATGAAACATTAGGTTATATTTAGTTCATAAATACCAATTATGTAGATGAGCGGAAAAAAAACAGCAGTTACCACACACGTACAGTAAATTATTTTATATGCAAATTCAAGGTCAATAACATTGTTTTTCATTTACAAAAAGAAAGAAAATACAGTCTGATTGTGTCTCTGCATAAAACAAATTTATCACATTCCATTTTATTCAGAAACGCTTGATATTTTTACTATATTTTTGAAATATGCTTACCACATTAGTTGTGTTATGCAGGCAATCAGAACCGACGTGTAGCCTTATGTGAAATGTCAAATGCACACAGACATCTTGGGCAGAAAGGATCCTCATTAATTTCATTTTTATTTAAAATATAAAAATCTCACGAAAGTATGCCTTAATAGAGGTCTGCATGGGCCGAAATTTCCAAACCCGGGCTCGTACGAAAACGTTATTGGTCCAACCCGGCCACATAAAACCTTTATTGGCCCGGCTCAGGCCGTTATGAAACCTAAAAATTCGGTCCAGGCCCGGTCCTGCCCAGTATAAAAGCTAAAAATTCCAACTGAGATTAACCCGGCTCGTTATAAAATCTAAAAATTTGACACGACGCGACTCATTTTTTTTTTTTTTCAAAACATGCCGATATTTCTGAAACTACACTATCCTACAATTAAAATTATTCAAAAAGCACACTTACATATGCATAGATTTTATTTTCAGATTATATGTCCACAATTCATGGAATACGGAATAACAATAATATTGATGACCACTTAGACCATTACATACATAAACACTCATTAAACAAGTTGGAAATTGTACGTCAAACGTGACAAACGAGGTACGTTCGTACTATAGCTAGTTGTATAAATATTCAGATCTTGATGATTTTTAATTTTGTGAAATGAATTCTATCGTCTGCAGCTTAATTTCTGTAATAAAATAAGTTTCTCGGTTGCTTGGCGATTAAACCTCGGAAGCTCCTATAACAAAGAAAGAACCGATTTTTTTTTTTATTCAAATTTCTTAATAAATATTTTTATTGATATCTTCTACAGTTTTGATTCGATTTTCATAAAATTTGAAATGTCTCGACAAAATTCTGCAAAGATAATATATCTTAAATTTCAAACCATTCGGTTGGGTAGTTTTTGCGTTGTTATATGCGGACATACGGACAGACAGACGGATGGACGGATCAGACGACGACAATAGGTGATACGTATTTATATAATTACGAACGCACCTAAAAATTGAGTTAAACAATTACATTTAAATGATGATTCAATAAGAAAAGAAACGTTTAATGAATGAAAGAAAAATATGACAAAAAAAATCACAATCTAAAAGCTTTTCAAAGGAAAAAGTAGGTTTTTAAAAACATTTATCTGCAATTCATTAAGACAAATTATATTTATAAAGATTTCTTTAAATAAATGTAAAATCTCACATTAATTTAACAAAAAATAAATAAATAAAGCCCAACATGGGCTCGAGGAGAAGAAAGAAGTATAGGCCCGGCTCGGGCCGGAAAAGAAGAAGTATTGCCTGCCTCGGAACGAATGAAGTTCATGCTTGGGTTTCGAGCCAGGCCTAGGCCCAGGCTCATGCAGACCTCTAGCCCTAAACTTGAAACTAGCACCTCGAAGCAATTTTTTTTTCAAAATTCGTCCTGGATTTATTATTATTATTATTATTATTATTTTATGCAATGTTTTGTTTATCTTCTCTGGCACAAGTTCTAATTTTTAGAAAATAAATACTTTCATATTGTTAGAAAATTATTATGCCGATAAAATTATCTAATATGTCGACCAGTGATTAAACATTACATAATCTCTGCAGTTTTAGATGATGTATTTCTGCAAATTTATTTTTTAACAATCCGTCATCTTCAAATGAAATAGCTGTTTATTAAATACCAATAAAAATATTATTACCATTTTTTTTTTAATTATTATAGTAGAACAGTTGTTTTTATAAATAATGAAAAATGTATTACTAGCCTCTTCCGAAAACAATATATTCAGTTTCGGACATTGCTGTAGTTTTTGATATTCTATTTCTGAAAAACTTATTTTTTATTCAATTAAAATATCTGCTTCTTAAATGTCGTTAAACAGAGCTCCGAAACGAAACCCGAAAGAAAAGTTATTTCTGGTAAACTCCAAAACTGAACCTTTTTTTTTATTATTTCAGAGCTGAATCGAATTTTTTTCTCCTCCGGAACTGAACTATAAAAAACATTTCTTTTTAAAAACGTCAATTGAGGCATAGACATGGAAAAGGAAGTCAAGAAAAATCGATTTTGAGATTTTTAATAGAAGAAGTAGTATTTACTTTAAAACAAGTATGTTGGTTAAAAAAAAAAAAAAAAAAAAAAAAGGTTGTAAAGCAGAGATATCCATACATGGATCTCATATGCTTATTTTTTGTGAATAAAACTTTGTAATTTGGCAGTGTAAAACCGTTTTTTGCTTCCCCTGTAAAATTAGGTTTTCTTGACTTACTACCCTTTTCCATGTCAATGCCTCGATTTATAAAGTTTTAATTCTTTAAAAAATAAATTATAATTCATTTTACTTTATAATTTATAGTTTATTTTTTGTTTCTTACTAGGGGGCTCAGCCCCATACGAGCTGCGTTCGCCAACCCCCGTTCTGACACCGCAAACTCTAAAAACACGCTAATTTGATCGGTTCTCATACGATTACGGAAGATTGAATTATAATTAAGCAACCAGTGGTGATCTCTTGTAATCGGGTTTTCATACATTTTCCTTTGACTGGGGGATTTTAAGACAGAAACAACTGCTGTCGCAAGAGCTAACAAGTGTTTTCGTGATTGATTAAATGAGATCAATTAAACATTTGAAAATTGACTTGTTTAAAAATGGCCAAGTAAACAATGTCGCTGCATCAAGGAATTTTATAACGATGATATAAGAAAATTGTTTTCAGTAAAACGTTTTAAATGTATCTTTTCCAATATGACGTAATTTTCATCAAAGTTGTCTTCCTGTTATTAAACGTAAAAATATAGTTTTTAATTGAAGAGAAACATTATTATTTTACGCTGTTTTAAAATTTGCAACAATGGGTAAAATATTTTGTAGAAATAAATGAATCTCTCGTGTAAATATATTTTTAAATTGAAACTGTTTGGAAATATTGTTATTTGAGCCTTTTAAATATGACATAAGTTTCCGCATTTACTGCTTTGAACGCGTAATAATTTAATCATTATTTTCAAGTTTTATTTCTCTTTTTCATATTCATGCCCAAGTACATTTTTTGTGACATAATTTTCTCCATTTATTGCTCTTAACGTGTGATCATTTTATTATTATTTTAAAGTTTTATTTCTGTCACGTGTAAATACATTTTTTAATTAAAAGGGAATATTATTATGTGCACTATTTTACAAATTGGAAACTACTTAAATAGATGGCTTTTTCGAAATATGATATACATCTCAATTAAAATGACGAAATTTTGAATAAAAAATTTAAAAAAAAACCCTCAAAAGATTAGTTAAATTAAAATAATAATTACACACTGCACATCGCAAGCTTATCAACCATATCCTTTCAAAATATTATTAAATTCCTATGCATAGTTTTTGTTCCTATAAAACTTTTTAGGAGAACTATTTTGACCGATTTTAATACTAAATATATCTAAAATAAGTCTAAAAATTAATTAAATTAATAACGTTTAATTAATTAATTAATTAAATTAATAACTAAATTCTAAAGTAATTCTGAAATAAACTGTCCGCTTCAGCGTATTTATCGAACATTTCTCTATAAAACTACCAATTTTCATATTACTTACCCATCATACGTAGTATAGGGTAAGTCTTGTAATCGTTTTGAAAATCGAAATTTTTTTTTGACGGATTTACACGTTTCAGACACTGGAGATTCCGAAAAACATATTTTTAGAAAAAAAAAAATTTACCGTCCGTCTGTTTGTCTGTGTGTCTGTAAACGCTCTATCTCCTGAAAAAATTGAGATAGAGACTTGCAATTTGGTATGTACTTAGTATATGTAATAATGGGAAAAAGCCTATTTCATTTCAATAACCTCGATTAACCGGAACAATTTTTTTCGGACTCTCGAAATATTCGTTCTGATAAAAGGTATATAAAAATTTTCGAAATTGTTTATTTTAAGAAATGAACATAAACGACAATAAAACAACATAAATTTTGCATAAAGCATGAAGTCGATCGAATAATTAGTTGCCGAGATATTTGGAATCCTATTTCCCACACTCTTCGATTTTTCATGACCCTGTATTTCATCCAAATTTCACTTCAAAGATATATTTAAATTGGAAATTTGACGCTTAATCAGATGCAATAAACCGCTAGTTAATAGGATTATTGTTTTTGGAGTTATAAGGAAAAACCTCTTTCAAGCAATTCAGTAATCGAGCCTTTAAAGTTTATGACGTCATCAATCCACGATTTTATTTGAATTGCAATGCATTTTATAAGTAGTTTACACATTTTTATTTAAATATTTTACATTATGCATATCCATGATGGGTAAGTATTACGGTGGCCCCCAACGACTAGTTTTTATATGCAATAGTTTTCTGAATATCAGCCAAGAAAGACCTCAAGGTTAAAAAAATTCAATGATAACGGGGGCGGTTACTTTTTTTTTTTTTTTTTTTTTTTTTTTTTTTTTTTTTTTTAAATATAGAGATATAGTTTATAGTTTTTGTTATTTAACTATTATTGTTCATTTATTATCTTTTAATTTAATTAATTTATTTATTATATTTTATTCACTTATTCACTATATATTTTATTTATTTATTTATTATATTATATTTATTTATTCATTATATTTTATTTATTTATTAATTATATTTTATTTATTTCATTTTGTTTATTGATTTACATTATTTACCATTTTTAACAATGTTATGTATTTAAGAATCTTAAATTACTGTTTTGAACATGATTGACAACGATAAACAAGATTGGCAATTGGCAACCATTTTCGGCGATCTATCTCCTGGCCCCGTATAAATACGTAAGTACACTTTCTTATATAATACGCGCCAAAGGTTAATTCAGAAATTATGTGTACTGAAACTAACTAAATTGCCAAGAATGCTTATATTAGGGTTAAGGTGCCTTTTAAACTGACAAATTACATGTAAATGTGATCCTCATATGGATTGCAAGAACTCCACATCTGATTAAATTTCCGATATGGAATTTTAAACGCACATTAAATGAGATATATTCTAACAGTTAATGTTCTGAAAAAGACTCCAAACGCATATACAGTTTTTTAATTTAATTTAATTTGAAATTTAATTTTTTTTAAATAAATGAATTCACCTTATATGCCTTGCGCGCAGGATTTCTTATAATTGTCGGAGCAAAGCTCCGGCTTCCCATGAAAAATTACACTTTTGTGTACACGATAGCGGCCAAAATATTTGCCGCATGGATACCAAAATTGGACTGGAAGTCGGTAGTGGCAAAACCGCGCCGGGGATTGAAAAACAGAAATATTCGTCAACTCTAACGCCCGGAATCGTCTGCTCTAGAATTTTCCATTTCCCCATAGAGATAACATTGCGATTGTTTGAATTAAATAAAAAGAAAATTGAAATAATTTATATTGTTGCCATTTTTTATCATGAGAAACTTATTTAAATAACAATATACTCGGAAACAACCTTTTAGTAAAAGCTCTTAATCTCGGTCCCATATATTTTACTTTTATATATTTTACATATATTTTACTTTTCTGAAATAAGGACCCCATACATTTTTATCTTAAAACACGTGCAATGAAGTTTAAATCGTATTAAGTACATGAATTTAGTTTTTTTTTAAATCGAACTCAGCAATTGGTGTAATTAAACTTTTTGTTTCCATTTCAAAATATTTTTTTTCTTTTCATTCAAGCTTATTGTATAAAAGAAGTATGAGAGTAAATCTGTTTATTTTGATATTAGTCCAGCCAATCCAGGATAAAAAAAAATATATATATTAAGAAACATTTTATATATGAACGGATTATATGTTTTTATTATATAGAATTTGCAAGAATGCCAGTTAAGAGAAAGCAATCAGCTGAAATGAGAAGAATTGCGAATCGTAATTCAATGCGGAGAAGTCGCACAAGTCAGTTACCTTCAGATTTTTTGCCGAGTACCGGTATACTGACAACTCAAATGTAATCAGCTTTAAACAAAATATTGAGAGTTTTATTTCGCGCCTGCCTGTCAATCCTTCAGATATGACTTCAACTGTGTTAGTGACAAAAGATACTTTATCAGGATGTGCAGAGTTTTCTGTTCGCTCACAACGCCTTCTAGAAGCACTCGGGTGGCTTAAAGCTCACAATCCTTATTATTCAAATATCACAATTGATGAAGATTTGATCGCTATATTACCTGAGAATGGTGACGTATCTCAAATGTTACCAACAGCAACCGATATTACTGAGGATATTGATACTTTGAACGAGGAAATAAGGCGCGAGTCATTTAGACCACTACTTGAACCGGTAGATCAAAACAACTTAATAAATGACGCAATTCGTGTGCCTCACCCTTCATTAAATTCACAGCCTATCAACGAATTTCAAGAAGAGGGTTACATAGCACGTGCTTTTCCTCATCTTTTTCCACATGGTACAGCTGACTTACGACAACCTCGTCAAAAAGCAGTCTCTCCTGATGAGTATTTTAAGTTCCTAATGAAGTATGAAGATGGGCGATTTGCTAAAGACCCCCGATTTCGCTACTTTGCCATGAATTCAATTCTTCGGTGGCAGTCTTTGGCTAAAGGGCGTTTTTTCGTTCAGCGAAATAGGTTCAGCAATAAGACGGTAGAGCAGATGCGTGATATTCTGAATAGGCAACCAGAAATGGCAAAACACATTATGATTTATGCTAGCAAATTAAGATCCACAAAAGGATACTGGCGTGCACGTTGTGGGGAACTCCTTTCCATGGTAGGACAAATTGGAGCACCAACAATTTTTTTTACACTGTCTGCAGCTGATTATCACTGGCCTGATCTTTTCAGACTTTTAGAGCCTAACAGAGATCCAAATGAGCTGACTGATACAAAACGCAGACAATTAATGCACGACAACCCTCTGTTGACTGGTTGGCTCTTTCAAAAACGTTGTGATATATTTTTGAGAAAAATCTTGACGCCGTTGTTTTTAATAGACGACTACTGGGTTCGTTTCGAATGGCAGTGGCGTGGAAGTCCTCACATGCATGGATTGTTGTTGTTAAGAGGGGCGCCAAACATGGAAACACTAGACATGACTAACGCTGAAAATGTAGCAGCCGTAACAGCATATTTTGAAAAACTATGCAGTGCTGATAATCCTGACAAGGATGTCCTCGTAAATGATATACACCGCTGTCGAGTTCGCTTTTCAGACATTTCCAGTGAAGATCGTGAAAAAGATCTCGCTCAGCTCTTAAATCAAGTCCAACGTCACACAAGACATGGAGATTATTGCCTAAGGAAAAAAAGAGGTACAAATAGTTATAGCTGCAGATTTGGTTTTCCAAAAGCAGAGTGCGACTCTCCAAAGCTTCAAGTAGAAAATGGTATAATTAGCTTTTTGCCAAAAGAAACGATTCTGAAATGAATACCTACAATTGCATCGTGTCACAAGTTTGGAGAGCTAACACGGATTTCAGTCCTATTACATCAAAGGATGCGGTTTTGCATTACATTGCCAAATATGCCTCAAAATCAGAAACAGCTTCTGTTCCTTACAAGGAATTGTTATCTGAGATTTTAAATAAGATGAACGAAACAAATCCAGCGGTTCAAGCAGTCCAAAAACTTATTTTGTCTTCTGTTTCTGAAAGGGATTACTCAGCCCAAGAGGTAGTACACATATTAATGGGATGGCAAATGTATCACAGTAGTCGGGAAGTAGTTACAATACGGCTTCATGATAACAACAGGGAAAAAATCAACTTTTCAAGCGACGAAAGACCATCAAAAAGCATGCTTCAGAAATATTGCGCGGGGCCGGAGAAACTTATTTCCTGCACGCTTCTTAAGTTTGCAAAATCTTTCTCAGTAAGAGGAATCGATTATCACCAAAGAAGAAAATATGCAGTTGTCAGAGTTTTTCCTCTTACATCACTCAACCACGACCCAACTCTAGCTGAAGAATACTATAGGCAACAAGTATTACTCAATTATCCTTGGAGAGGTAATTCTGACTCTTTATTGCAAGAAGGCCTGCCGTCTGCGTATCACTCATGGGAGGAAGCATTCAATGATCTAAATATTGATGCACACGAAGAAATAAATTTTCCTGCTGTTAGCAGTACACATGAGACAGAAATCCTGCAAGAAGAATACCGCGAGATTGATCCATATATGGCAGCAGCTGCCATAGTTCCTGTGCAGACAAACGAGGATACTTTGGGGCAACGCCTGATTGATCATGCATGTGAGTGGAAAAGTGAGAGTTACAAGTACCCTGATCGCAATTTTACTTCATTTTTAAATTACTGTAAGGAACAACAACATACAGTGCATCAAAATTACGATACGTCTGAGATCAGATTTACAGATGAGCAGCAAAAAATACTTCACTTATGCACGCAACAGCTTTCGTCTTTGAAATCAAGATTTATAAATTGCCCTAAACGTACTTTTAATATTGGGAATGCCGGAGCTGGAAAAAGTACGGTAATAAAAGAAATTCGTAAAAGAGTTACCGAGCAGTTAGGACCGGAAGCTATTATGGTTTTGGCTCCAACAGGTGCTGCTGCAATTAATGTCGAGGGCAAAACAATTCACTCTGTACTAAAAGTACCAACATGTTTTAAATCGTTTGCTGATTTAGGAAGTGAAGCAGCAAGAAATCTACAGCTCAGCATGAATCCAGTTTCATTTCTCATTATTGACGAATTTTCAATGATCGGATACCGTCTGATGGCTGCACTTGAGCAAAGATGTCGCGAAGGTAAACCAGACAGCATTGAACCTTTTGGAGGCTTATTTGTTTACCTGATTGGAGATATTAGGCAGCTACAGCCTCTAAAAGACACACCTCTATATAGGAGACATTCTATAAAAGACATTTTGGCTTTACGTGGACAAACAGTTCTTAAGATGTTTGAAAAATGTTTCACCTTAACAAAGTCAATGAGACAAAGCGACGATCAGCAAATACAGTTTAGAGAGACTCTTGATTCGCTTTCCGTAGGCGAAGTTACAGGCGACCAATACGCATCCCTTATGCAACGACGTAAAGCTATACAGCCTCCGGCTGAACTTGAAAGATTTCAAAATGCCATACGCCTTTTTCCCACAAACAAGCAAGCTGAAGAACATAATCAAGAAGTACTTCGTAAATCAAAATGGCCAGTGGCAAGAATATTATCAGACCACAATAATCAAATAGCAAGATGGAGTGAAGATGAGCACGTATATGTTGCGTACCAATCTGTGGACAGAGGGAAGATTGGTCAACGGTGCACTTGGTACGGTAAAAGATATTGTCTACGGACCAGGATTACGGCCTCCAGGCTTGCCACAGGCAGTAATGGTTCATTTTGATGATTATCGGAGACCATTTCTCACTGAAAAACTTTTTCCTGTCACACCTATTACAAAGTCTTGGAAAGAAAACAATGTCTCATGCTCCCGTACTCAGTTACCTTTAACAGTTTCATACTCTGTCACCATACACAAATCCCAGAGTTTAATTTGTCAAAAATTGCTGTGGACATTGGTGAAAAGGAGTTGTCACTTGGAGCAACTTATGTCGCGTTTAGCAGGGTTCGACGTTTAGAGGATGTTCTGATTGAAGTGCCTTTCGCAAAGGATAGGCTAGACCAAATTAGAAGAATGGGGGCACTTGCTGATAGATTAGCATTTGAGCAGTATCTGAGGCAACTGTTGACCGAATAAACACTTGAAGATTCAACAGCAGTTATTGTAATTTTTCTTTTATACTATTAAACAGTAAATTTAAAAATAAAAAATATATATTATATATTGTTAATGTTATATTTTATGTTTATCCCACTCAAAGCTCCGACATTTCGGCCTGACGGATTCTAGTTCAATTATCATAGTGAGATATATACACTGCTCAAAACAATTAAAGGATATTGCAGTTTTAGGTGGATTTTGTATCTGGGAAACTTTTTAGCTGATTGATACATGGTCGACAGACATAGTAGGTTATATGAGAATAAATTACACATGTTTGGCAGAAAAAAATGCATTTTATTGCGCATTTGTGTACAAAAGGAAAAAAACACAATTTGTGCATATGAGAAAAAAAGAATAAGAAAAGGTGTTTTCTTCAAAGAAAATCATTTTCAGTAGGGGGTATGGTTTCCACGGGCGGCCAGCAACGTTGAACACCTTTGAGGCATGGACTCAATGAGGCTATTAATGACGAGTTGGGGTATTCTGCCCCACTCTTCCAGAAGAGCTCTTTCCAGTTCTTGGAGAGTTTGTGGGGGTTGTTGGCGGCCAGAAACTCGTCTTCCTAGAGCGTCCCAAACGTGCTCGATTGGATTCATGTCTGGAGAACACGCTGGCCATTCCATTCGAACGATTCCTTCCTCGAAAAGGAAATCCTCCACCAGGTTTGCACGGTGTGGCCTGCAGTTATCGTCCATTAAAATGAAGTTATCTCCGATTGCTGCAGCGTAAGGGACTACAATAGGTCTGAGGATCTCATCCCTATATCGGCGACCAGTCAGAGCTCCATCTCGAATGATGTAGAGGTCAGTGCGCCCGTCAATGGAGATGCCACCATACACCAACACTCCTCCACCGCCAAATCTGACACTTTCATGCACGAACGCAGGATTATTCCTACTGCCACGGTCCCTCCAGATGAAAATACGCCTATTATCCGGATGCACAGAAAAACGGGACTCGTCAGAAAACAGAATATTGCTCCATTCATTTCTCCTCCAGTTGACCTGCTCGGTTGCCCACTCCCTGCGGTCGCGACGATGCCTTGATGTTAATCTAACACATACCATCGGTCGGCGAGCATACAGACCTACAGCATGGAGCCGGTTTCGGACAGTCTGAGTTGAAATCGTGGTGCCTGTAGCCGAGCGAAGGTGTTGTTGGAGAAGAGTAGCGTTCATGTTTCAGTGTCTCCGAGCTGGTAACGCTAAATACCGATCTTCATTGGGCGTTGTTGCCCGTCTACGACCTTGCCCTGGTCTTCGGCCTGCACATCCACTCTCCAAAAAACGGTTCCAGATCCTGGAAATGACACTTTGTGACACTCCAATGGCTTGCGCTACTTCGGCTTGAGTTTGGCCCCCTTCTAACTTACCAACAATTCTCCAAGCTTCTGAATCTGTCAAATGACTTCGCTGAGACATCGTACTCATCGAAACAAAGCAATCACTGAATGCCGATCATCCTTGTCTTCATTCTCTTTTATCCAGTTGAAAGTCAAATTTCATTCGCTGCCGCTGAAGCGACGTTTTTGACGTCGAACTCAAAAATTGCATACTCCACAGTTTGAAAACCAGAAAAATTTGCATTTGTGATTCTCTTCTTCTATTTTCGGCAAAAAAAAATTTCGTTTATATCTTTATTTTATATAAAACTTCAAATATCCTTTAATTGTTTTGAGCAGTGTATATATATATATTTTGTATCAATTAGAGATAGAACATGCATTTAAAATGACTTACGCCGGAAAAAATGTGATAAATGCGCGGTAGCGTATTACTACTTATTTTACAGTTTATTACTTTTAATTTTACGGTATAATACTGGCAGCTGGGATGCTAGTATTATACTGTAAAATCAATTTTTTTTTTTTTTTTCAGTGTACGCAACGATCAAAATTACCGTTTTGAGAAAATTGACTTTAAAGATAAAATTACCCCTTGATCATATAAAAAGAGCTCAAACTATTTTGGACAAACTTTTCATTCTAAAATATTTCTTTTAAAATGTTTTTTTATTATTATTATTATTTTTGTTTTAATATAAGCTATTAAAGAAAATTGATATTCTGAAACTTTGTAAAGATATAGGAATGAACAGTATCATCTTAACGCATCTGCCCAAAATATCAAGCCGAAGAACAGACTCAATACCGACAAAGTTTCTCTCTAATTTCAATATCAGCGACGTTTTAAGGACATAATGCTAGATTGTCATTAAGATTAAGAAGAAAGTTAATTGAATACGAATGTGTTTCATTTTCTTCATAAAAACGAGAATTTTGTAAAAGACGGTATGAGGAAAAGAAAATAAGAATTTGGCATGACGATATTGTGTATTAACTTAAATATACACCTTTTGATGATTTATTGAAATAAGGACTTCGATAGGGTGCATAGAAGCACTTTTCTTTTTGGGTACCAATATTTCGGAATTCGCCTTATTTAATATATAATTCTTCGATTAAAAAGAGCAAAGATTACGATTCGGAAATAGCTATAAATATAAGCACTTCTACGCACTCAATTTTAACCGGATCAGAAAGGAATCGAAAACCGGAAAAAAACTTTTTATTTTTAATGGAATGAAAACCGTAACTCAATAAAAATTATTATTTATTTATTGCATCTCTCAAACAACGTTCAACATCACATTTTTACAGGTTTCTGATTTTCCAGTCTGAAACAACAGCAATAATAATAATAATAATAATAATAATAATAATAGTAATAATAATAATAATAATAATAATAATAATAATAATAATAATAATAATAATAATAATAATAATAATAATAATAATAATAATAATAATAAATAAATAAATAAATAAATAAATTTAATCTAAAATTCTAGAATTAATTTAATCTAGAATTCTATTCTATTTAATCTAGAATTCTGAGATTAAATAGAACGAAGATTACTATTCAGAAATAGTGATACATAAAAATAAGCCCCTCTACGCATCCCATTTGAACCAGATCATAATCGAATCCAATAAAATTATTATTTATTTATTTATTTATTTATTTATTTATTTCTCAAACAACGTTCAACATTACACAGTTTTACAGGTTTCTGATTTTCGGTACTTTTCGGTTAGCCGGGCGCCAGTGATATATATATACATGTATATATACACACACATATATCTACACATATACATATATGTATATATATATATATATATATATATATATATATATATATATATATATATATATATATATATATATATATGCACATATATGTATGAATATATATATATATATATATATATATATATATATATATATATATATATATGTATATACATATATATTTATATATGTACATATATCATTGGCGCCCGGCTAACCGAAAAGTACCTGATTTTCTTTCTAAAAAAAGAAAGAAAGAAAGAAACGAAAAGAAAAGAAAGAAAAAGAAAAGAATAAATTAAACCTCCACCTTCAAATAAAACAGCTGAGTGATACTTTATACGAATCTTGTTAGCACTAATGTAGGAAAATCATCATTCCTTTTGCAGCTGTGTGATCGAGACACTTGATGTAATTCTAATCCGTTTAACAACAAGGGGACCGATGAAGCATAACTCTATTGATGCTCGCCAGTGTCTGCAACAAAGAAAAGATTTGTTCTCCAGTTCTGTTGCCATAGCTGCGTGAATAATTTTTATTTGAAAAATGTTCAAGGGGAGAATTACAGATGACTTTCAAAAGAGAAAAAAAAATCTATGGTAATTTAGAGTTCTCATCTGGTATATTCTAAATGAATGATGTCACACAGTTCTGATTCATTCTACTTACATGTTTTCCTGTATTAAAAATCAAATCAGGAAGAACCTACTATAAGAAACGCTGCTATATCATCATTTAAAAAATTCTAAATAGTTCAATAAACATAGTTATTATTTTTTTTTCGCATAATTAAATCAATGAATGATGAGAAAAAAAATAATACGTCATCTATCACGAATCTGTCTAAAATCAAAAACTCCAGTAACTGACACCATCCCTATTTTGAAACACCAAGTACTGACACAAAGGGAGCCAGTGACTGGCACTCTATTCACAAAGATTTTTAAAAAAGTTAATTTATAATTCAAGGAAATTTGCTTTAAAAATGCTTTAATCTTTATTATAAAAACAAAATACTTTATTATGAGGCATATTAAGAGCATATGTTCTTTTTTCAGGTTTTAAATTATTACTAATGCAAATATCCAATAACTGACATTTATGAACCAGTAACTGACATGTGATGTCAGACACTAATAAAACAACTTAAATTTTAATGGTGCTTACTACAAGATAAATTTAATTTATTATTATGCATTTTTAAACAGTTCAAATAATAGATTTCAACATTCTTTAATATAACCAATAACCGATACCTCTGTCAGAGACTGATGAAATGAAATTCCAGGAATCAGTAACTAACCTCCGCCCCCATTGAACTTAATTCAATAACTATTAAACCATAAATCGTGGCCCTTATATCATATGCTTCTTTAAGCTAATTTCTACAAGTATAACTTTCAGGAAAAAAGTTTAGGATGGTTGCATTATAAATAGATTAAAAAAAACACAATTTCCTTAATTTAAGAAATAAGATTGTCCCAAGATGGTTGCTTCAAAATGGCACTTTTTGTATTCTCAAAAGTTCCTTCCTCATTAAATATGTTCTTAGCCCTCTAGTGGTGAATAAATGGACTCCAAAATGAAAAATAAGTGTCTAATTTAGCAATAGATGACATTACTTTGCAGAATTTTACAACAAAATGCTTATTTGAGTTAGATTTATTGCTCAAGTGTCAGTTACTGGTCAGGTGTTAATAACTGGGTGTTTCACCCAACATGTAAAATATGTATTTTAATGCTCTCTTACTAATTTTTAAAAATAATTTTAGATATTAATCTTTAAAACTTTTTTTAAATTCTGTTTTTGGTTATTAATGTCACGGTGTGTGGTTTGTAATTTACATCACAGGCACACACACTAAAAATGAATGCATATTTCTATTTATGTTTTCAACTGTATTATTAATTATCAAAAATAGGTTAATCCGAAGTATGATATGAAATCATATATACTTCTATTTATTTTTATTCCAATAATATTTCCTATGTTAAATTTTCTATATCAATTATTTTCCTTTATTTTAAATCTATTTTTATTTTAAATCTCAAAAAGAAATACCTTTCCCCATGTCAAAAAGCTCCTGATATTGTTTTAGCATTTATTTGTAAGTTATGCACTCAAAATTAATTTATTTCCTAAATTACCTTCCGTTATTTCATTTAAGTAGGAATAAAATTCATTCTCCCTTGCAATATCTGTCTATACGCATTTGAATTTTTTCTTTTTAATCAAAATGTTTTTCATTCAAGTCAACGGATATTTATTAGTAGCGTAAATTAATGATTTATTTCTTTCAAAATCAATCTTCGGATAATATGCTTTCATGCGTACATGTAATTTTTAACCACTGCTTTAAAAAAAAACCATTAAGCTTTTAAGTGTTGACAAATTCTAATTATATAGGCAATCATTTTAGTTCAATATTTCGAGATCAGTTTCCTATTGCAATGCAATAATATAATCAAAGGCTAAAAAATCACTCACATCCGTTATTTTTAAAGCCTATCCCAAATATGTAATAGCGGGGAAATATTTTTAAGGTTCTTAATTGATAAGTCGCCAATCTGGAATACGTTTGGCATTACATCGTTCAACAACTTAATATGTATTTACCCCAAACGTACAAAAATTTGTTTTGGCGCGTTGGTCGATTCGCAAGGGAAATTGTGGAAGCACAAACTGAGATAATTACTCACAGATCTTATTTGACCATTGAACAAAAAGGTTACTTTTTAATGGATTAAGTACAAAGACCACCTCTCCCCTATAACATCTTAATGTCTTCTTATGGCCAATAAAATGAAGTTTGCAGGTATGTGCTGGCTTTTTATTCATTCTCTTTGCTTCTATTTTTTTTAACAAGGGATTACGAACTTGTCGGTTTTGTAGACACAATGCTAGAAGGACAATGTATACCAAATTATCCGGCCATGCAGTATTTTCCAAAATCCTGCTTTCTACGATCATCCTAAAACTTATTTGGATGCATATCCTGCTTTATTACCATGAGCAAAAACATCACCATACGAAATATGAATAAGCTTTATGCAAGGGGTTTATCAAAGGATCTTTAAAAATGAAAAGTTGTGAAACACATACATTATTCTATCGTTTATGTCTAAATAACTCACGTAATAGACATTGGTTTAATTTTCAATAATTCTAATATCACTAAACACTGATAAAATTAAATTTTCCATGTTTTCCGTTTCTCAAACAGATACTGCACGTGACAAGGACATGTTTCTTTGTGTCTGCGCTGTTTAGGTGGCCCACGGCTAACTGCGTGCCGCTGGTATGGTCGCAGACATCATCTTTTGAGAATGTTAGGTTACTTTTATTGTTAAGTTTTACTTTTTATTGTTAAGTTTTACTTTTTATTGTTAAGTTTTAACTTTTACTCCTTTTTAGATCCCGGTTGGCCCCGAAATGTCTGTTCTCCAGTAGTTGTAAACCAGTTAGTAATGTGCCTTCTTCGAGACTGTACCATGGATGTATCATAATAATACATCCATGGGCTGTACTGTCCGTGCGAAATCTGGAAAACTTCAACTGGGGGCAGACACTAGGTAATGTCCGTCAAAAAATTTTAATTAGTGAGCTATATGCCCCCCTTTTGTAATTTAATGTTAGGTTGTGGGCTTCTGGTGCTCCTATTGCTATGGCTTTTCTGAGACTCTTGGCACTACCTCCGTATTCATTCTCCATTTTTTTCCACGTCTAGACTGGTCTGTCTACGAAGTTTAGGGCACCCAAAATTTTTGGTTGCTCTATGCACCATTTTATCGAGGCCACGTTTGGTCTCATATGCTATCAAACTCTGGAATGACTCCGGGAGTTCTCCACCAGAATTAAAAAAAATATTTACTGTTTCGGACCACTAATTTGTTTCTAAATTTATTGTTTTTTTTTTTTTTCGTTGGAGGTTTCGCGTGGCAGTATTTACGACCGCGTTGATACTCCTAAGCACCGCGTTGACTTGACTTCCATGTTTTTTACGTTCTAAATTTTTAAAAAAATGTAATATAACTATCATGTTGTCATTGAAATTACTTTTAAAAGTTAGGTTTATTTTTAATATGTAAATGGCTTCTTATAGCAAAATTAACCTTGCATCAATTAGAATGTTACAACTTCCCTTTTTTAAGTACTGTACATATTATTACAGTCATTTTAATTTAACAAATGCAAACGTTTAATTCAGATATAGAACTTGTTTAGTTTAGTAAAATTTATTTTTAAATTGTAGATATCATAGAACAATATATGATATAAATAATAAAATGTCTGAAAAATACCACTACTTTCAAATTTAATGTGCATTTTTTTTTTTCAAAATCTTCTATCTTTTACAATATTTTAAGAATTTATTTTTTGCGCTCACGGTTACTTTTTGGATAATCAAATCTATGTATTCCCCGACAGTTATATCAACTTTGCGTGTAAGAAATAAAGTTAATACTTACTTTTTTATCACGAATTCAGATTTAAAAAGAAATCTATAGAAAAAATATTATTATTTTATACAGAGGAAACATTTTTTCGAATTTTATAGAGACAGGGGTCCCCTAACATGACCCTCCAAGGCCCATTTGTCCGATCGTTACGCCGGCCCTGCCCTATGTGGGGCTCTAAGAGTAACCCCACGCACGCTTCGAACCTCTGTGTGACTTTCAAAGCCTATTATTTAAGTTCAAAGTTTAAAGTATCCACTATTGGTACAGTGTCCTTCACTGATGCAGTTACGTCTCAAACTATGTTCAAGTGGTGTATATCATTTCCCAAATATGTTAAAGTTACTAATTTGATAAGCAATTTTTTATTAAAATATTTGTTCTATTTTTGAGTACTAAGTCATTTCCTAAAACTTTTTTAGTAAATCTTATCGGCCAAATTTGTTGGCAAAGATTTGAGCAATGGCAACATTCTTCAGAAAGCGTTAGTTATTCAACTATCAAATTATGCTACTAAAAGAACATTATGACCTACATTTTCTTCTTGGTAAAATGTCGGCTAGTTAAAAGAGCATCTTCCGGCTCGATTTCCGTTTTATACTTTTGTCGGCTAATGCATACAAAACAATTATATATATATATATATATATTTTTTTAATAAAGTTTTTTTGTTTTTAATTCATGGCAGAATGGATTAGAGAAATTTTGTGTTTTCGAAGATGATAAATTAATTTAATTTTTAAATTCAGCAGTGTGAACTATTGCAACGTTCAACCTCAACCATAGTAACAAACCAATATTGGTCATATTTGGGCACATTATTGCTGTTGTCAGAAATACTTTGAAGGATATATTAATAATATTCGTTAAATGTTTGTTTTACACTGAAAAAGTTTGCAATGAAACGCCTTTATTAAAAAAGTATCGAAGAATATATTTGCGATGAAACGTCAATATTGCAGAAAACCTATCTTTACGTGGAAACATTGACATTGAAATGAAGAAATAATTCTTTTCAATATTGGTCCAATATTCGCAAAATGTAAACATCCTAATGTTGGAGCAACATATTTCATGCCAATATCGGCACAGGAGAGATAAAATATTTATTAACTAAAGATGAAAAATATATAGAAGTGTAAGATTTTATTTTATAATTCTTTTTATTATTCTTACTATTGCTTAAGTGTTCACTTGACTTTATAAATGACTTTCAATTTAACTTTAAACAACCTTTATTACTTACTCAAACAAATAATATGATGATGAGATCACAAAACTTTATACCCATCGATACTATAACATCTTCCTAAACATAAACAGGAATACACCTAGAATTACACTTTAAATCCTTTATTAATTCTTACCCATCATACGTAATTGTGCTGTCCTCTAAACCCCCCCCCCTTTTTTTTTTTAAATTTTCTCTATATAAAGTCTAATAAAGGATTTATAAAAATTGAGCATGGCTAAATAATTACAGCTTGTTCTGACTAAGATTTTAATGTTGAGCATTTTTCATTTTATCACTTTATCACAAAATGGCAGCCAATTATGCGAGAATTTGACAAAAACCCACTTTTCCAAAAAATGATCCATGTTACCTGAAAACAACCCACACCTGACATAATCAGCTGAAAATGAAGCATTTTATTATATATTAATAGTTTAAAATAAAAAAAATAATAATTTATGTCGATCATTCTAAAATTCTATTATAAAAAGAAAATCTGTAAAAATGAAGCTCGTGTTTTGCCAGAATTCTACAGTTGTTAATTTAGATTAATTTAAAACTAAATAAGCACTCCTTAGGTATTTTTAACTACTTTTATTTTTCTAAACAGTGCATAAAAGCAGAACAAAACAAAAAAATTGACTTTAGTAAAATACTTGGTGGGGTTTTTGTAGGAAACATTTCAGTGTGGGTGTTTTTTAGAGGACAGCACAATATAGGCTTGTAATCGTTTGAAAATCGAAAAAAAAATTTTTGACGGATTTACACGTTTCAGACACTGGAGATTCCGAAAAACATATTTTTAGAAAAAAAAAAATTTGCCGTCTGTCTGTGTGTGTGTCTGTAAACGCTCTATCTCCCGAACAAATTGAGATAGAGACTTGAAATTTGGTATGTACTTAGTATGTAATAATGGGAAGAAGCTTATTGAATTTCAGTAAACTCAATTATCCGGAACTATTTTTTCGGACTCTCAAAATATTCGTTCTGATAAAAGATATATAAAAATTTTCGGAATTGTTTATTTTAAGGAGTGAGTATAAAAGAGAATAAAAAAACAAATTTTGCATCAAGAATAAAGTCTATCGGATAATGAGTTGCCGGGATATTTGTAATCCTATTTTCTCCACTCTTCGATTTTTTATGACCCTGTATTTCATTCAAATTTCAATTCAAAGATATATTTTAATTGGTAATGAGACGCTTAATCCGACGCAGTAAACTCTGAGTTAATGTGATTATCAATTTTGGAGTTTTAAGGATGTTTCTTTTTACGCAATTCAGTAATTCAGTAATAGAGCATTTAAAGTTTATGACGTTATCAAGCCAGGATTTTATTCGAATTGCAGTGCATTTTATAAATAGTTTCCACGTGTTTTATTTTCATATTTTATATTATGCATATCCATGATGGGTAAGTATTACGGTGGCCACCAACGACTAATTTTATACACATATCGGATTTCCAAACTTCATAGTGAGGTACAGAAGTATGGAACGCCGTATTTTCTTCGCTTTCTTTTTAAAACTTCACCTTTTATGAGCCTCATAATCATCTTGCGATATGTGTATCTACTAAATGTACCCTTGAGTCTATTACCTTATACTGTTAATAATATTAATTTACAGATGAGTATTATGCCCAATCCTACAGAAGTAGAATTTTTTTCTGCTATAATAATTAAGGATTACAAGTATAGTTTCGAAGACAATTAATTATCCACCCTCATTATCAAGTGATTATTACCTTAGAGTAGTTACCCCATATAAATAAGTTGGAAATTGTTCGTCAAACGTGACAAATGAGGTGCTCTCGTACTATAACTAGTTTTTATAAATATTCAGATCCTGGTGCAATAGCTGTTGCACTCTTATGCAAAATGCGTGAATATAAAATTTATTTTATGGGCAGATTTTCATATTATAGATACTAATTTTATTTTATCAAATTAAGTTTCAATATACTTTTACAAACAATTAATTACAATTCTGTTACATTAAAATTGTACAAAACAATGTAAAAAAAAAAAATCGTCGTTTTTATTTCACTGAAAAAATGAATTACACCGTCTGCTATTATATGATTAATTTCCGTAATAAAATAAGTACATTTTAAGTTGGCAACATTTTATCTTTTGTTGACATTTACTGAAAATTCCAACGGAAAATGGTTGGAAACCGAAAAAACCGAAAGGTTTAATGACCAATAGGAAAACAGGAGCGTCTCCTGTAAGAGTCTCCTGTCCTATTGGTCATTAAACCTTTCGGTTGAATCCGCATCTTTTCCTATATATATGAGCAAATTTCCAGCATTCTTAGCACTGAGGAAGGTACGCTAAATGCTACCGGAACTAGTATGCTATAAAAAATTTAAGTTCTGGTGTTTTTAACGTTGTTTTATTACATTTCTATCATTTCGCACCAGGTATCATCTCAATAATTATAGTTGAAAAGTGTTTATGAATTTGGTTTGTCTGTCTGTCTGCCATCTGTCGTATACTACCTCGCGTAAATATACCCGGATTGAACTTCAATTCATATATGTTATTGAGGTTTACTATGGCATGTTCGGTATTGAAAATGAAGCGTGTAGCATTTATAGTTCGTTTACAAGGACACTCAAAATAATTCCGTTACATTACGATCTATTGGGAAAATTCGTCTGCGGTGTATTTTAATGATTTTACACTATTTCAAAGATATTGAAATTAATGCATCGCTGAGGTGCACAAAAAGAGGCTTCCTAGCATAGTATTTATCGTTCATTTACAAGGACACACAAAATAATTCCGTTACTGTACTGTCTATGGACAATAATTGCTGGAAGTGTGTTTTTAGTTGTTATACGCGTTTTTAAATTTAACAAATTATTTTCCATATTGGCGTGCATAAATTCTATAGATCCTATACAGGGCTGCACAAAAGATCTCGAGTATATTTCTGTTTATTGGCGGTAATTGCTGAAGGGGAATTTTCAACAGTTTTATGCGTTTCGTTTCCTAACTGAACTAAATTTTAGTATACTATGTACTATATACAAATTTATAGATCATAGAAAGGACTGCACAACAAAATTCGATTATTTTTCCGACTATTGCTAGTAATTGCTGAAATTCGATTTTTAGCTCACAGGCTTTCAAAGCCTGAGAGCTTATGTGCCCGCCGGTTCTGTATGTACGTATGTACGTAACGCGATAACTCTTGATAGAACTAACCGTTTTGCTTTAAATTTTGTTTATAGGTTCCTTGTGGTAAGGCGCTTCCCTGATTAGTTTTAGGGGCTCATTGGTTAAGTATAAGGGGAGGGGGGTAACGGGGGGCTAACCGCCCTTTAATTTAGATAAATGGGTTTTTCATACAGAATTACCCGATTTTCTTCAAATTTTGTATATAGGTGCATTGTGATAAAGCGCTTCCCTGATTAGTCTTGGGGGTTCATTGGTTAAGCACAAAAGGGGAAAGGGGGCTAATCCCCCCTTTATTTAGATAAATGAGTTTTTCATGCAGAATTATCCGATTTTCTTCAAATTTTGTATATAGGTGCATTTCAATAAGGCGCTTCCCTGATTAGTTTTGGGGGTTCATTGGTTAAGCTCAAAGGGAGAAAGGGGGCTAATCCCCCCTTAATTTAGATAAATGAGTTTTTCATGCAGAATTATCCGATTTTCTTCAAATTTTGTATATAGGTTCATTGTGATAAGGCGCTTTCCTGATTAGTTTTGGGGGTTCATTGATTAAGTATAAAGGGGTAACGGGGGTTTAATCCTCCCTTAATGCTTGAAATTTTGTATATAGCTTCATTGTAATAAGACGCTTCTCTGATTAGTTTGGGGTGTTCATTAGTTAATTATAAGGGGGAACGGGGAATGATACCCCCATTAATATATTGTAAATTTCTTTATTTTTCGAGGGCTTATTTCAAATTCTTTGAAATAAGAGTATAATATACAATTAGTATGAATAGCCTGTGAGCTCAATGCCCTCAGTTTAACTGGGCAGTTTTCTCTTTTTATTAAATGTGTTATGCGCTTTCCAAAATTGTTTACTTAGACATCGCTTTTCACCTTATTGAACAGTGGAATTTTGTAGCAGTATGCTTAATGCGTTGGAAAGTGTTTCATAATCTATGCTTGACGCATGATTTTTCGTTCTTGTTTGGTATTTTTTCATTTTTTTTAAGGTGATTTAGCACAAGAAGTAATCCGTTGCAGGTGGTTTCTCTAGCGTGAGAACTCTCATTTCTTCAACCTGCAGCACAAATTAAAAAGTTAAAGCACGTAATATAAAAAGTGGCTGTAGTTTCATTCCTTGTAATGAAATAAATTGGATAATAATTCTTCTGTAAATTGTTTTTATTTGAGAGCTTTCTTTAGGAATGCACTGACAGTTTTATTTTCTAACTGTAGAGTAGAAATATATAGTTTCTTTAACAGAACTCGTTCGAGTGCCCTTCTGATATATGGTTGATTGTCTGCGAAAACATCTGGACTCTTAAGTCCAACTCTTTTGTTTTCTTTTTCTTTGAATTCGTCCTTGTAACTTGTTTATGGTCATGGCAAAACACATTCTTTTTATAAATTGAAATATGTAGTTTGTGACTGACATAACACTGCAAGACAACATCAACTTCAAGAAATGCAAGGTTTGCCATACTTGACGGCAGTGAGCATCGCTATTAGGTAGATTTCAATACAAAAAAATCCCTGACGGCTCGGCCTACAGGCACAGGTAGATTTCGAAGACGCAGACCGTTGGGCGTCTGTTTGTTGGGAATTGCGGAAGAAATTACCTTTTTGCCATGATGCGGCAGTTGGAACCGCCTACTTCGAAACCTAACTTGTTTGCAGGTGGAGCCGGCAGGTTTTTTTTTTTTTTTTTTTTTTTTTTTTTTTTTTTTTTTTTTTTTTTGCTATAACGGCTGGTCCTATAAAAAACTTGTCAATATAAAAGTTTTAGATAATATTAAGAGGATTAATAATAAATTTACGCGGATTTGATATCTTGTGAATTGACGAAGCTATGATTTTTTTTCTTCTAAAACCTCCTTTTTTCCCCCCCCTTGGGGCCATTTTCAATTATATCAAAAATCTGTCATACATAAATTTTCGGCCCTTTTCCTAGAAGTAATAATAACTTTAAACGGATTCGATACGTGGAATAATTAAGAAATTATGGGGGGTTTTCTGTTTTCACAAAAAGCCCTCCCATTCCCCCCTCCTCCCTTTGGTTCGATTTTGCCCATTAACGAACTTGACCGAGATTTTATGCCCCTTGATTTTATGTATAAGTTTGGAAGAGATTTATGCAGAATTTGTCCAGTTATCGTGTCCATAAAAAAGTGACAGAGACAGATAGATAGATAGATAGATAGATAGATAGATAGATAGATAGATAGATAAAGTTTTGAACTGGGGGTGGTTTTGGGTTCTCGGAGTCATGATCGGCGTAGATCTGCAAAAATTTTTCAAAATTTCCAACTTAGGTGAGAATGTAATAGGTACTATTTCTTACGAAATCTACCTAAAAGTATAAAGCTACCTATTGCAGCCGTTCGGAGGAAAGCAATTCCGAAAAATTTCGGTATATTTTCGGTAATTTCGGTATACCACCCTCCGTTCAAATGTTGATTTATATATATATATATATATATATATATATATATAACAATGAAATAATAATTAAGTATGTAATAATTAGTTGACAATGAAAGATTCCCCAACACACTGAATATGGAAACAAAAACATATTAAAAGAATAAGAATTTAAATTAAAAATTGAATAAATGGAATTAAATGAATGTAATGAAATGAAATTTGTGGAATTTAGAGAGAATTATCAAGTCCCAAATGCCTAAATACCACAAATAAAATGAAATGAGAGGTTTCATCATCATATTAGCCAAACATTGCTAAAGAATATGATTTTGGGACTACCTGCTCATAAACAATGAATCAAACCTGTGAAAAAATAAAAAATAAATACAATATTAAAAAGGAAAGAAGCCATACCTATAATATACAGAGAAAACATTAAATAGAGTCAGAAAATATAAAATCCATTATGATTAAAAAAGATACCTGTGAACCACAAGAACCACACATGAAACCCAACCAAAACTAGGGAATGAATTGCAAAAAAAATCATTACATGTTGCCAATTTTAGAAATAGAAAATGCTTTACAATGTTGCCAGAAATGATGTTAGAATAATATGAATATTGTAAAGCAAATAGGAACATTAGTGCTGCCATCTATATTGGTAAAAGTGAATCTAATCTGAATAAAAAGTATTGGATGAAAATTAATGTTTAATAATTAAACCAAATTACTATCTTAACTGATAGCAATTATTTAAATAATAAATAAATGAAATTAATTAATAAATAGAATATCTAATTACATTAAAGTAATGGATGTATTAATTAATAATTCTATGGAAAAATTAATAATTAAAGCAACATAAAAATATATGTACCATTATATGACAAAAACTATTAAATAACTGTGTCAAAAATGCAACATCACATAAATTAAATTAAAATAAAATACTAAATATTTGAATTAAGATACAAAGAAGTTAAAATTAATATTAATTAAATATTGAAATGAATTAGTAACATATAATGTTTCTTCATACAAAGTTAAAAAAAAATTATAAACACTTAATATAAGTGGTAAGGGTAGAACGTTTAATAAAAATTAAAACATATTATATTAACACTTTAGAAAAGTATGCATTATATTAGAAGTTAATATGATATTGTCCACAGTAGGTATTAATCCAAATCATTAGATCAAAAACATTCTTAATATTAATGAATATAAATTCATTTAAATTAATTAAATAATGAATATGTAAATATAACTAAATTAATATACATATAAAAATATCACATCACAGTCCATTATAAAATGTGTAATATCAAAAAATTGCGTAAATCATTTTTTGTAAACCCATTTTTTTTTTTTTTAATAATATAAATTACCCATGCGTTAAATATCTGACCTATGTCATACGATAACACTCGTACTTATAAATCGATTTGGATGAAACTATAATTGTGTGTATTAAGCTCACCAATGTCTAAACCGAGTTCGTTGGTCAGCTTGATCCGCCATCTTGTTTCAAAATGGCGGCCACTAAAAGATTTAAAACTGAAATATACAAAAAAATTAAAAATTAAAATTTATTTTTTGCTTAAGTGTTAGGCCTTTATACAAGGATTTCGGAGCATTTTTCGTTTAATCTCTATCTCTATCTTAACAAATGGCTGAGATAGAGCAGTTTGAAATTCTTGGGTGGCTGGCATTTTGAAACAAAACAACACATTACAAAAAATCAACGATTAATTTATGAGTTTTAGTGAACGCGATTTCCTGCAAATTACTATCTTTCATTGTTGTAATCATTTTCCTAGTCATACGTATAGAACTATATATTCATATCCGTTAGCGCCAAATTCACGCCAAACTTGGCGACACTTGGCGAATTATCCCCAAATTTGGCGACCAAAAATAAGTCTCCATAAATGAAGCCAACTTGGATATAGTTGACTAATTTGGCAAATTTCTTATTCAAATTCAGTATTAACGAATCTTCTTTGCATTTTAGCTTGCTGTTTCGAGTAACATTAGCTAAAATTTTAAAACGAAGATATAGGAAAGCTACCTTTTCCTCCCGGTACAGGCCGGAAGGACTTTTTTAATGATGGGCTTGGTGACAGTTTTAAAGCAGGATCTTTTATTTTTATATCATTAATTTAATTTAATTAGTACTTTATTTATTTCTGACCAAAAGTGGTCTTTATGTTTTTTATTTTTATTTTTTGCTCTTCTTGGGCCCGTTTAATATTTTCCAGTGTAATTGTTGTTCTGGACTTCGGCTACGGTCCTAAATCTAAGATCCACATTGCTCTTACTAGAGTGTGAGGATTGCGCATGCCTCTTCTTGCTCTAGTAGCGCCCCCTTCTGGAGAAACAAAAGCGCGCGGCAGTAGAACTGAGAATGTCAGCGGCGAAGAACGTCGTTTGTGATATGAGAAACCAGAATTGGTTATGAAAATGGCCGTAAATGTTACCTGTCATGAATCTTGAAAAATATGAATAATCTTTTATGTTTATTTAATGTCGTGTGATGTACCTGTCTTCGTCATTCTTATGTCAACTTTATGTCAAGAATTAAACTTGTGTTCGTCGTAATTAGAACGGCCTGTTTCCTTTAGAACGCCCACACATATAGAAGAGACATCACATAGAGATACGGAGACCATGGCTCCAGGGACTCTGATTAATGAACTTGTTCAAAGTTCCGAGTCTTTGTTATAGAAAACCTCCAATTACGTTTTTTTGTCCGTTTCATATGTTTACAAAAATTTAAGTTTCTAAGTGCAACATCCCTTTTAGAAAACAGAAATGTTATTCAAATTTTAATTGCTTAATAGGCGTAAAGCCAACATAGTGAAAAAGTACCCAAGCCGGGACTCGAACCCGGGTCATCAGTATAGCGCATTGACGTTCTACCAACTGAACCACTTGGGAATGATACTCAGCATGGAACTTTCTCACTATAACATGTTGGCAAGGCTACAAACGCAGCACAAGATGGAATATTTTCCGTGAGCCACCAACCCTGTGGCAAATACGAAATCAAAGAAAATCCAGCACCGATATATCGATGCTGGATTTTCTTTGATTAAAACAATTTTTGAAACAAAATTTCTCCTTGTTTAACAGTAGAACATCGCATGATTAAATGAGGTCCAAATTTTATATACTAAAATTCTAGTATTAACCCGCTGTATCACCGCGTTACAGATCTGCAACATACACAATAATCAATATTGCGTATACAGTGACTTATACAGTGGTTATACTTTAAAAGACTGTTTCATTTATTGCTGCTACCTTCCAACCCAGCAGTTTATATAAATTGTTCATAGAATTCACAACAGATGGCGTTACTTAGTTAATTTTTCATGACAAAGTTTTATTTATCATTTGAGCAGTTTCACAACGGTTTTGCTAAAATGAACACTTCGTAAATTTTGTAAAATTAATGTCTGAAGACGTCCAAAAATAGTTTTTTTTTTTTTTTTTTTTTTTTACAAAAGTAGTTTGTATACTTTAGAATTTTGTATTAGAAAATTAACCATGTTTATAAGAAGTACACTGCAAAAAAAATTGGGGGCACCTGGGGTGCTAGTATTATACTGTAAAATCGACAATTTTTTTGCATTGTATGTAAGTTTCTGTTTAATGCTGATGTGAAAAAAAGTACCTTTTATTCAAAAAAATTATTATTTTTATGTTCTAAATTTTTAAAATTATTTTTCACACGTTTAAAATAATGTATTCTAACATTTGCGTAAATATTTTACAAATCAGAGTTGTTGAGTCACAAAGGGTTAACGTGATTGTGAACACCCCCCCTCCCCTGACGTGTTGCTACTGTAATGAGTAATCATCTGTTTAAATTATCCCATAGGTTAAGATTAGATTTCGCAGTCGGAGAGGGGAGCTGAAGCGTCTTCATATTCGCCCATGAGTAACAACTTCCTTTTGAGGAGCAGACAAAACGGGTGATCTTTTCTTACAACACGAGAGAGAGCATGCGAAACATCTAACTTTCAGACCTGAATTGTTTTCACTCAGCACTTTAATTCTGTTGACATTTCCAATCTCTGGTGGGTACACCTCTTTTTACAACACCGACCTTCTCGCCCCCTTTTTTTCAATAATGTTTTCTTCTTTTTTTCTCTCTTTGCTCTCTCACCAAAACTGCAAAGAAGTGTGCGCCGATCCGTCTAACAGCTGCTAAAGATGTACAGAAGATCATATTCCTCGAAGCTTGACATATTCCTGCGACCTTGTCTAATGAGCAACAAATAAAAGATTTCACACGCCGCGTCATCTTTGCTCGGTAGGGTCAGAAAAAACTCACGATTTTCTTTTTAGTAATAAGTAACTATTATATCAGATAAAGGCCAAGAGGGGTAAAAAATCGTATTTGTACGGGTGATTTCAGTCTTTTAACGGGAACTTTCGATTTTGAGTAGAAATCGTAAATTTTCTTGGAGTAAATGGAAAATTTGTTTTTTATCCTTACACATTGAATGTTAAAAACGGAAATGTTCATTCCAAAACAGGCAAACAGAAATGTCCCTTTTCAATTGAGAGATAACGAGAAAATTCCAGTTAAATTTTCGTAGTTGATGTTTTGGACTGTAACCGAGTCGTTAGTTTGTGGCCAGGGGGTGTAGGGGACAGAGCATTCATCCTCTAATGGCCAGTACCAAGGTTCGAAGTTCGAATCCGGATGAAGGCAAGGGGATAAAAAACGGGTGTGATAATATTCAATATAAATACCTGTTCCGTATAAATATACATTTGTATTCATAATTATTAGAACTTTTTTATATTGTTCTATTGCTTACATTTATTTGTAAAAACGGAAATTTCCGGTTTTGAATAGCGGAAAATTTCCATCTAGAAAACGGAGAAATATTAAAATGGAAGTTTTGTGAAAAGAAAAACGGCAAATAGACGGCAACTTTGCTGCCATTACATTTTTCGTTTTTTCTAGGTTTTTATTTTTATTATTCAACAGGGTTTTTAAATATCATATTTTCGAAAATATATCCAGTATTTTAATCCGATATTTCCAAAAAAGCCAATTTACTGCAGATAATAAATAGTTTCAAACGTAATATAAATTAGAAATTACATAATATATTGCTCACATTTATTTCCATAAATCAAAATTTCCGGTTTTGAATAGCGGAAAATTTCTATCTTCAAAACGGGAAAATATGAAAACTGAAGTTTTGTGAAAAAATCATATTTTCGTTATCACATTTAAGTTGTGACATGCGGGTTCATTCTTGCTGGGCTACAGTTGTATATATTTTTATTTAATTACTTCATTTAATCGGATAATTGAAGTTATCTTTATTGGCAAGAGTTAAATATTATTATTATTAATTTATAGTTATTTATGAAGTATAAGACCGTATAGTTTGCGAAGTTAAAACCCGAGAGTCCATGCATAGCCCGCCTCCTGTAGCAAATTAAATTATAGACAAATAAAACAGAGATATAAATGTCTAAGTTACAAGTATTTATTAAGGAATTAAACATGAGTAAATAGCACAATTACAATATAAAGCAGTACAACTCTGTTATAAATATATAATATTAATTTAAAGGATGCCTATCTGTACGCCTAACATTAGTGATTTGGATATCTTTAAACTAAAATCAAAGAACATCAAAATATGATGTAAATAACGAAATGTTTACCTGTTAATCCTAGGTAAAGCAGCGAAGTCATCATTCCAGGCACTTAGATCTTTTAGACTCCCAGAAAGGTCCAAATCTTTCTCACTAACCACTATATTTTTACTCAAAACTACTCGATGCTCATTCACTCATCATATTCAATCTTTCTCCGAACTCCCCAAAACTCCATCTCATAATAATCCTTTTTTTTTCTCTTCATCCCTTTTTTACCTTTTTTTTCCCTTTTCTCAAACGCCCCATAGAAACCGTTGAGATCCAATCGGTGTCTTTCTACGCACTCTCTTAGCCCCCTTAATTTTGTGTTAGTGGATAGCTTAGCTTTCTTTTGTTAAAATCCCCGCCTTGGGACAAAATCATTGGACGTCATCTAAAATGCTATAACTCCTTTAATATTATAATATATATTCCCCTTTCCGTGCTGGCGTCGCCCCGGTCTGGACACGTGCGCCTTTGGGGAAGAAAGGGGGACACCCCTATCTATAAATTATTAGTCCCCACTTTCGGTGAGATCGCGTTATGTATTCTTGCATTTGGCATTCTGTACCGGTCTAGCTCAGTAGTTAGTCAAATATAAGATGAAAAACAAGTTTTTATTGCATCTAAATGGGCAGGGTCAATGTCTGAGTCTCAATCAAAAAATTTAGCCTGGACTGATAAATACTTTCAAAACAATCCCACTGCGAATATACACTTCACTAATCACTAACAAAGTCACTTAAACGGGATGAATAAATAAAACTTTCACTTACGCGCAGATACTGATGAAACCCTTCAAGCTTAACTTCAAAAGTTGACGGATATCCTGTGCTGAGATGCGCAGACCTTCACAACTTTCTTCACTATGAACTAAATCTATCTTATATATACAGGGTGCAATATGTTATCGATCGTCGACCTTTAATTTCTGAACCGTTGGTCGTAGACATATAGTTCCAATTACAAAAACGTTTGAAATGAAGTGAATATTCATGTAGTTGCATTGTTTAAAGTAAAAAAATTAATTTTATAAAAATTACGAAATCTAACTTTTTATACGTCCCCCAGTCCCTATACTTATATTTAGTAAAAGTTTACACATATCATAACAGATATAACACAAAAAGTTTGACTTCTGTACTACAAAAATTGACACAGTTATTAAATTTCAAAGTTTGAGATATTTGCATATGATTTTGTCTTTCAATGAGGAATCAGTTAAAAAATGAATTAAAGTAATTCGAGATCGAAATCAGGGTAAAATGTCTTTTTTTTAGGCGAAACCACCTTTAGCCGGTATCGCCAAAAACGGGGTATCACCAAAGAGGGTTATTTCATCTAAAAATTTGAGCTGGCGTTTATTGGTCGAACAACATTCAAAAGTCAAGGTAGAATCGACAATCGACATCTGAAAAATATAACAAACTCACTAAGAAGTAGATAACTGGCAGCGGAATGCAAACGACCAGCCGAGCTATAACGAGCATGAAAATCGGGATTATGCAAATTACAATAGTACCGCAGCGCCACACATTTGGGGTAAAACACGAGCCCTCTCGCAGTGTACATGCTAGTCAGCGCTGAGATCGTGATGGCAGGCTACACATACACGCAATATGCCGAAATTATACTTATTTATGGTGAATGTCAAAGAAATGCGAGAATGGCTGCGAGGGCTTATTCAGAATGTTTTCCAAGGTATCGACATCCAACGCATGAAACTATAACTGATACATTACACCGTCTTAAAGAGGCCGGCTCTCTTGCACCACGACCCAGAACAAGTAGGCGGACAAAGTGTAATGTTCGAGTGACATCGGAGGAGGTGCTGATATTCACCCTTTTAAATTCACAACTGAGTACAGCGGGAATAAGCGAGACATATGTGGATACACGCATTTGTTACATGCGTGTGCTGCGCATCCATACCATCCGACACTGGTGCAAACATTGATGTTGGGTGACAACGCACTACGACATGAGCATCATATGTCCGTGCGTATCTGGCCACCGAAATCGGTCAACAGATTAGTAGATATGGTGATCCGGAAGAGTGGCCACCGCGTTCGCAGAACTTGACTCTGGGGTTACATTAAGGAACAGGTGTATGTGACTGAGCCTAATTCTCTGGTTGATCTGAAGCAGCGCATCATCCTTGCTTGTCGCACAGTTACACCTGCTATGCTCCAACGTGTCCAGGACTCAGTACTGTGCATTATCGCAAATGGAGAACACTTTGAGCAGTACCTCTAGTAGATTCCGGCGTTTGATGTATTCATTTTTCATAGTAGACCGTTTTCTGATATGATAATAAATTGATATTTATATTTCTGTTTAATTTCAATATTTCATTGTTTGCTTTGTATACGACCCCTAAATGTCAGGTCAAATTTTTAGATGAAATTCCCCTCTTTGGTGATATCCCGATTTGTCAATACCGGCTAAAGGTGGTTTCACCGTAAAAAGGACATTGCACCCTGATTTCGAACTTGAATTACATTAATTAATTTTTTTAACTGATCCATCAATGAAAGAAAAAATCATGTGCAAAAATCTCAAACTTTGAAATTTAATAACTGTGTCAATTTTTGTAGTACAGAAGTCAAACTTTTTCTGTTATATCTATTATGATATGCGAAATTTTTTACTAAATATAACTGTAGGGATTTGGGGACTGTATAAAAAGTTAGATTTCGTAATTTTCATAAAATTGATTTTTTTACTTTAAACAATGCCACAACATGAATATTTACTTCATTTGAAACATTTTTGTAATTAGAACTATATGTCTACGACCAACGGTTGATTAATTAAAGGTCAGCGATAGATAACATATTGCACTCTGTATATAAAACCCATTCTTTGTATGTATGTTTCTTATACAAATCTACAGTTTTTATCCCATTTGAACGAAACTTGATGTACATGCGTTTTAGAACACGAGTAAAATTACTGTCAACTTTAAAATTTTCTCAGACCATTCTTTACCCTTTTTTTTTTCAAACATCTCCCATAGTTTATCATTACAGAAATCTATTTATTTTTAAATTTCTAATGCAATTTCTCCCCTGTTTCCATAAAAAGAAACTATGTATGGACAATATTTTTATCAACCAATAAAAATTCAGATTCTCTCAGTATAATTTAAAATCCGAAACAGATGTCATTTTGGGCAGATAATGTGTTTTATTCGCATATTACAAAGATTATTATAAGTGCGTTTAAACGACATAGTACAATTGTTTAAATATGCTTGGAGATAAAAATAAATAACTTAGCTCCTAATTTTACAAAGTAAATCGTTTCCACTGGTTTGGTAATTCAAGTAAATTTTCCAGGAAATAAAAACATTTTT
This sequence comes from Maratus michaelseni, assembly GCA_963931845.1. Taxonomy (NCBI): domain Eukaryota; kingdom Metazoa; phylum Arthropoda; class Arachnida; order Araneae; family Salticidae; genus Maratus; species Maratus michaelseni. Next base: position 25,500,863 of record OZ007591.1, read on the forward strand.
GCGTAGTCCAGCTTCATGACTCAATTTATTCTACATAATCAAAAATCGTTTGTCAAATATTGATATTTAGAAATCATTACATCGTAACTTTTTCAGCTTGAGCTTCAACCAAGGAGGCATATTTAAGCTTCTTGGATTTTGGTGGAGAATAATTGCCTACTATTAATAAAAATTGGATTTAAAGAAAACAATACCGTATTTTTCAATAATTAATTATTTAAAGATGGGTGTTAAAACAAACGGGATTAAAAATAAAATGGTTTATTTAAAAAATAACGTAATTTTTTTAATGTAAAAAGTTTATTTTAATTTTAAAATCCAATATATTTTTATACGTTCAACAAAGTGGCAACTTATTTATTTCACCAGCTTCGAAATTATTATTCAATTCTTAAAAGAACAATATATTTTTGAGAAATAATGTTTTGCATAAAAAATCACATAGTTTCAAAAAGCAATTTTAGCAAATTCAGTTTAAATTACATTTTAAATATAATTTCTGAATTAAATTTAGTATTTAATAATATTGTTTAAATTTTTTCTATGAGTACAGTAAGTATTGGATTTCTTTAACCGCTTTCATGTTTTAAATAGATAATGTGCATGTGACGTCACGCACTCACGTAATGCCGATTTTCTTAATTAACTGTAGGCGAAAAGTAACAATTCATGCGGAGTTAGTAATTCATAATGTATTATTTCCTATACATAATATAATGTATTCTAACTACTTGAAAATTACGAGGAACTTAGCGAAACTTCAAGCAATTTAGCTCAACGTTTTGCCTACGTTAAGTTGACCAACATGCTTGTAGTTATCTAAAAATATAAATAAATAGTTGTGCATGATTCATGAAGTGAAAGAATTTTTGTTAACTAGACAAGTATCGGTTCATAGGAAAATCTATCATCGGTGAAAGCATCGTCATATTTTAAATCATATGCCAGTTTCAGAAAATATTAGTATTTTATAAGAATTACACAAAGTAGTGTAATTTCCACAGAATGCATTGGCCGCCAAAGCATAAGTTTAACATCCTTTTACCTTACAATCTTTCAGAATATTAAATTTCGATTAATTTCAATAAATATATTAAATTCGAAATAAAAGTTGTTAGCATATGCAATTTTCATTGGAGAATGGAATTTGCATTTGACATCGTTCAAATGAAATTTAAGGAAGAGTCGACGCCACTAATTAAACAAGAAAATCCCTCTCCTATTTTTTAAAAGCACCATAATTATGAAAAACAGCAAGAGAAAAGCCAATTAAAAATCCAGGTATTATTAGTTATCTTTTTTTCTGATACTTATAAAATTCCTTATAATTGTAAAATATCTAAATCTATAGTTAAAAATGTCTCTGCAGGATAATATTTGCCCCTGATTGGAATACATTCCTGTCAAATTTCGAAACTCCGATAATCCTAAACTATAACACAAAAATCAATATGACAATGCTCTATATTTTGGGTGCTTTTTTCAGATTGTTTTCTCAATTCAAATAAATAAGCAACTCTATTGATTAACAAATAAGCATTTAGGCTTTGAAAGTTTTTGGAGCGTGATAAACATTTTGATTTTATTGGTAGATTTAAAGATGTTAAAAGTGTGGCACTGTGAAATAAAAATGCCAAAAATATATGAGGGTTAAAGGTATTTTTCTACTTATTTAATTTAATTTTAAACTTTTATGCTCCACCACGTTTTAATTATTTTTTTAATATCATATAACTTTAAATATCATATAATATCATATCATAACCTGTTTTGGAAATGATAACATAATTTATGTTGGTTTTTAGATTATTCCAATCAAATAAAATTCATATATGACATGTTAATAAACTAATTTCCTCAAAAATATTTCCTCATACAATCACTTTGAAAAATATTCTTTGACATGAAAACTTAAATTAAATCAATTTCTATGAACGGAATAAATGTAAAATAGAATAAATAGAAATGCTAAAATACAATAACAAAGAAATAAAATGTGTTCCACACTCAATCTTAGTGAAAGAGTATGGAATTTCAAGATCATGAAATAAATTTAAACTAGATGAAACCCGTCAAAATATGACAGAAAAAAAATACCATAACAATATCAGTAAAATAAGCTTCTTTATTATTTAAAAAGGGGTGCGTATGAAACAGCCTTTCAAATATTTTATTTTTAAAGTTTTTTTTCCCCAATCAAATACAGTACTATATCCGATGAAAACTCCCAACAAACAATCCGTAAACAACTGTGTAATTCAAATCAGTTTGACATCATTGTATTTAAGACATTGTAATGGCGACAAATCATTGTCGCCATACTCCTCACGGCAAGAAAAAAATTTCATGGACCTATGAAGTATATACAAATAGTATATCCCTACGGTCATATCATATTCAGTAAATAAAAGAACATAGTAAATAAAGAACACATCTCCCCCCCCCCCACACCTGTGATAATGCAGCCGAATGAGCTCCTATGCGCATGTGCATTGCATCTGCCCAAAAGCACCGTCGAAATTTGACCTTAAAAAAGTTTTAAAATGTTTAAATTAAAAGTTTTAAAATGTCCTCTTTAATCATTGTTCGTTTCAAATCCATATCTTCTAAAACGCATCCAGTGTTTTAAGCTAATCAGTTTTTATGTAAAGATGAAGAATTTGTTTGTCAGTCGGCCGATGAGGGAGATTTTTAATGTTTTCAAGTGTAATTTATTTGTATTTTTTCTTCGGTTCCTTTACATAATCAGGATGATTATACCTTTTCCATCACAGTCGAGGATATTTTTCCTCTTACACAGTTGGCAAATGTAATAAAATATAAAAATACAATTCCTAGCTGATATCTCATGGAACATATATATCAACGAATTCAACATATCAATTTTATGTTCATAAACTAAAAATAGTTTTTTTTTTTGACAGATTTTTATTTAGCGCTAAAATGCTCTATCTTATGGATAATCTGATCTTATGCTTGATCACTGTTTTTATTATTATTATTGTTATTCACTTTTTATGATGGTTTGGAAATTCTATTTTCAATTGTGGCAACATTCCCAGGGGCTATTTTACATTACTGAAGCAAACTGGTGGTCATTGATAAGATAGAATTGAAAAACTTTTCATGCTTGAAAATAATTTAAAAAATCGTTAAATTAAGCGGCAGTTTTCAAATAAATTTCAATCGAAATTTAATTTTTTTTCTAATTGATGATGTAAGAATTGAAATTGTAAAATGTTGTAAAATGTAGTAAAAAATAGAAATTTGGAGTATTTAGAAGTGATGTAACCGCGATAAAAGCTAAAGCGATAGCGCCGTTTGTTGTCACAACCGTTGTACATTTCTAAAAATTGCCACTGTATTTTGGCTGGCATCCAAAAGTTGAAAACCGTTTTTTTTTTTTTACATCGAAAGATAAATTCACAGTGAAAGAAATATGCGCTAATAAGGAACTGTTAAATGAACTTATAATAAAATTACCAAAATAATTCCTATGAAATATTAGTCTTACATTGTTTATTCTAGCTAAAAATACAATCATTATTTCAAGACTAGCCGCCACTGGCGACCAGTTTGGTCGCCCTTAAATGTATGTTAAGCATTGTAACAAATTATTTTTATTCATAATTTATTTTTTTCCTTAATCCTTCGCCAAACCGGAAAAATCTAATAGACAAATCAAGAACTTTTGCGATAGCGATAGCATTTCGCATATTTTTTGTTGTTATGTATTTCATCTTTCTTGACAAAAACCGCTTAACCCACTTTATAATAAATTAATCATTGTGTGTGTTTTATAATAAAATTGTGTGTTTTTTAATATAAAATAAACTATTTCATAATAAAATAAAAGTATATATGCTGTTTTATTAATCTCTAATAGGTACCTGAAAATGGGATTTTCTCGCCAAAATGGCGCAAAACAAAAATCGCGCCAACCCTGGTGCGTCTGTGACAGCTGTTCCAATTTAAAATACATGACGTTCACATTTTTCTTTAAATAGAAAATAGATAAATAAGAAATAATATCATAAATCAAAACATTTGATTTCAAAATCAAAGTATCGTTTCTAATGCACACGCGAAAAATAAAAGCTGACAATTCGTTTCGAAATTTGATCCATTAAATATTATTACATGAGTTCAACCACGGAGTTCAACTTAAGTCAAGAAAAGATCCTGAAGGAAGTTGAGTTGTATAGAACAGAATTATGGTAAACATTGACTGTCTCACTGGTGCGGATTATTTTTTTTACACCAGGCAGCGGTCCAAAAATTCATGGTTTAATATTTTAAACGTTCACAACGAATGAATCTTTTTTTTTTTGTTGTTGTTGTTTACTTTCATGGATAGAGAATTTAAACTGCGAACCTAATTTAAATTAAAGTCATTGCAGAATGTATACATAATTGAACGTAAGTCATCTCTCAAATATTAATTTATTTTGAACGATCTTTCTAAAAATGTAACTTTTATGCAGTTTTATTAGAAAAAATAATTTTGAATAAAAATGGCCGCCTGGCATATGAAAAAGTGAAGCGGACATCCCGGAACTGTTGATGACAGTTACATGACTTACGGTTTTATTATAGAGATTTTTTTTCTACCATAACACTACTTTTAATCATTTTAAATTTCCTGAAATCCTTTACTTTTGTTATTTTGTTTATTAAAAAAAGAAATCTTCTAACCTATCATTAAAAAAAAAAGTAATTGGTAACATGTAATCAAGGTATGCAATCAAGATGAAGAAATCAATGACGGCTTTAATTCTAATCTTTATAATTATGAGTGGAAAAATCAGTTAAAATTAAGTCATGTTGAAACAATCATAACCAATACATTTTTCTCTTCAGTTTTATCAATGTTAAAATGCATTTCGAGGTAAGCATAACGTGATTTTCACCGGCGCAAACTGTTCACACGTACTTTATATCCGTTACTTTAACGCTTAAACACCATGCATACAAATAAAAATATATTTTGCATTTAATTGGAATGAAAAAATAGCATCAACAAAGTTATAATGCATAATGATAAAATAAACCCAATGGACAATATTCTCGTGACGTCATAATAAATATGAAGTTTCTTTCGCTTTGAAAACACGCGGATAAATATTTTTCACGGAGAAAGAACCTGGAGGGGAAACTAGAATACGCGAGGATATTGAAAATGCAAGTCATATTTTTTAAACGAAAGAGGGCGCTGTAAAATTTGGCGGCTGCCTTTTAACGGAATGTCATTAGATTACATGTTAAATTCCGAAAGTATTTTACTCGGTTATTTTTAATTTTAGCCATTATATGTCATAAATTTAAGATGGGGTATAAATGTTTTATTCCGGGATGCAGATCGGGCTATGATGATGAGATAAACAAAAGAAAAATCGAAGGAAAAAAAATTAAGTATGTTTAGAGCTCCAAAGGTGAATGCTTTTTATTATACTTTAAAGCTATATGCATGTAATCATTTTTAAACTAAGAATTTTTTTTTTAGTATATCTATCTTAGTGTATATGTTTTTAATTTATTTCAGTAAAAGTATTTTGGGGCTTCACTCAAAAGTGCAAGTGTAAGAACTTATTTAAAAAAAAAATGCTCCCCTCCCCCCTTTCCGTTCCATCATATCTAGAGTAATTAAGGATTTATTTTAACAGTTAAATTTACTGAAACTACTTGACATATTACTTGTAGTAAAAAGTAAGTGAAAAATGTAGTCTGCAGATTTACTAATTTCATTCGACTATAAATCTAATAAATATTTCAGTAGTTTTTATCTACAGAGTTGAATAATGAAATATATTTAAATCAAATATTTAAACTATATTAAAAACAATAGATTTTTAACAATTTGTGCCGCTTATAAAAATGTCTTTATTTGAATGGGGAATGCTTGAGCCCCATAAGCCCCTCCTTTGTATATCTAGAGTAATTAGGGATTTATTTTAAAAGTTAATTTTACTGAAACTACTTGATATATTACTTGTAGTAATTAGTAAGTAAAAAAAATCCCTGACGGCTCGGGATTCGAAGACGCAGACCGTGGGGCGCCTGTTTGTTGGGAATTGCGGAAGAAATGACCTTTTTGCCATGATGCGGCAGTTGGAACCGCCTACTTCGAAACCTAACTTGTTTGCAGGTGGAGCCAGCAAGGATTTTTTTTCTTTTTTTCTTTTTTTTTTCTATAAGAGTTGGTCCTATAAAAAACTTATCAATATAAAAGTTTTAGATAATATTAAGAGGATTTATAATAAATTTAAGCGGATTTGAAATCTTGGGAACTGACGAAGTTATGAATTTTTTTCTTCTAAACCCCCCCCCCCCTCCCCCTTAGGGCCATTTTTAATTATATCACAAATCTGTCATACATAAATTTTCGGCCCTTCTCCTAGAAGTAATAATAACTTAAACGGATTCGATACGTATCATAATTAAGAAATTATGGGGGGGTTTCTGTTTTCACAAAAAGCCCCCCCCCATTCCCCCCTCCCTTGGTTCGATTTTGCCCATTAACGAACTTGACGGAGATTTTATGCCCCTTGATTTTATGTATCAGTTTCGAAAAGATGCGGGAGTTGGAACCGCCTACTTCGAAAAATAACTTGTTTGCAGTCGGAGACGGCAGGAATTTTCTTTTTAAATTTTTTTTTGCTATAAGGGTTGGTCCTATAAAAAACTTGTCAATATAAAAGTTTTAGATAATATTAAGAGGATTTATAATAAATGTAAGCGGATTTGATATCTTGTGAATTTACGACGTTATGAATTTTTTTCTTCTAAAACACCCCCTTCCCCCCCCCCTGGGGCCATTTTTAATTATATGAAAAATCTGTCATACATACATTTTTGGCCCTTCTCCTAGAAGTAATAATAACTTTAAACGGATTTGATACGTATCATAATTAAGAAATTATGGGTTTTTTTTCTGATTTCACAAAAAGCCCCCCCCCCCCCCTGTTCGATTTTGCCCATTCACGAACTTGACCGAGATTTTATACCCCTGGATTTTATGTATCAGTTTCGAAAAGATGCGGGAGTTGGAACCGCCTACTTCGAAAAATAGCTTGTTTGCAGGCGGAGACGGCAGGAATTTTTTTTTTAAATTTTTTTTGCTATAAGGGTTGGTCTTGTAAAAAACTTGTCAATATAAAAGTTTTAGATAGTATTAAGAGGATTTATAATACATTTAAGCGGATTTGAAATCTTGGGAACTGACGAAGTTATGAATTTTTTTCTTCTAAAACCCCCTCCCCCCCCCCCTTAGGGCCATTTTTAATTATATCACAAATCTGTCATACATAAATTTTCGGCCCTTCTCCTAGAAGTAATAATAACTTAAACGGATTCGATACGTATCATAATTAAGAAATTATGGGGGGTTTTCTGTTTTTACAAAAAGCCCCCCCCCATTCCCCCCTCCCTTGGTTCGATTTTGCCCATTAACGAACTTGACGGAGATTTTATGCCCCTTGATTTTATGTATCAGTTTCGAAAAGATGCGGGAGTTGGAACCGCCTACTTCGAAAAATAACTTGTTTGCAGGCGGAAACGGCAGGAATTTTCTTTTTAAATTTTTTTTTTGCTATAAGGGTTGGTCCTATAAAAAACTTGTCAATATAAAAGTTTTAGATAATATTAAGAGGATTTATAATAAATGTAAGCGGATTTGATATCTTGTGAATTGACGACGTTATGAATTTTTTTCTTCTAAAACACCCCCTTCCCCCCCCCCCCTTGGGGCCATTTTTAATTATATGAAAAATCTGTCATACATACATTTTTGGCCCTTCTCCTAGAAGTAATAATAACTTTAAACGGATTCGATACGTCATAATTAAGAAATTATGGGGTTTTTTCTGATTTCACAAACCCCCCCCCCCCCCGTTCGATTTTGCCCATTAACGAACTTGACCGAGATTTTATGCCCCTGGATTTTATGTATCAGTTTCGAAAAGATGCGGGAGTTGGAACCGCCTACTTCGAAAAATAGCTTGTTTGCAGGCGGAGACGGCAGGAATTTTTTTTTTAAATTTTTTTTTGCTATAAGGGTTGGTCTTATAAAAAACTTGTCAATATAAAAGTTTTAGATAATATTAAGAGGATTTATAATAAATTTAAGCGGATTTGAAATCTTGGGAACTGACGAAGTTATAAATTTTTTTCTTCTAAAACCCCCTCCCCCCCCTTAGGGCCATTTTTAATTATATCACAAATCTGTCATACATAAATTTTCGTCCCTTCTCCTAGAAGTAATAATAACTTAAACGGATTCGATACGTATCATAGTTAATAAATTATGGGGTTTTTTCTGTTTTCAGAAAGCCCCCCCCCCCCCTCTGGTTTGATTTTGCCCATTAACGAACTTGACCGAGATTTTATGCCCCTTGATTTTATGTATCAGTTTCGAAGAGATCTGTGCAGAATTATTGCGGTTATCGTGTTCATAAAAAAGGGACATAGATAGATAGATAGATAGATAAAGTTTTGAACTGGGGGTGGTTTCGGGTTCTGGGAGTCATGATCGGCGTAGATCTGCAAAAATTTTTCAAAAATTCCAACTTAGGTGAGAATGTAATAGGTAGTATTTCATACGAAATCTACCTAAATGTTATCTGCAGATTTTCTAATCTTGTTCTTATTAGATTCATGTAAGTGCAACTTAAAAATTTAATTTGTTTAGTTAGCTGTTCAGTTCAATCAAAAGATTTAATTTTAAATAGATAAAAGGGCAGTTACAACAGAAAAATTATAAAACTTCATTTAAAACTGAATTCTATTAGTTAGAGGTATATTTAAGGAGTTAAATATCTATAATTTTATTTATTTATTTCTGTGCATGGAAAGAGGAGAGGGGGGATGGGGGTCCTAAAAATTTCATCTTAATCAAAGAAAAAATGCTTAAAATGTGCTCCTTATTTTGATAAAACTGTGTTAAAATAAATAAATAAATATAAAGTGTCTGGACCAGTTTGGGTCCTGTGACATCAGAATCTTTATTTTATCCATCAATGTAATTCATTTGTAAACTAAAAAGTATTTTGGGGCTTCATTCAGAAGTGCAAATGCAAGAATTCATTTAAAAATATATATATACTAGGGGGCCTAACCCCTGCGAGCTACGCTCACCAACCCCCGCTCAGACTTCGAGGCCTCTAAAAACATGACAGCGTGCTTTATTTTAAAAATATTGGTAAATCTGTAATTGGGTTGCCATGCTTTTAACATTTTAATGGGACATTTTTCGATTATCATGGCCTCATACACAGCTGTTGCGACAACTGACGACTGTTTTCGGGATTGATAAGTAAAATCAATTACTACTTGAAAACCAGCTTGTATGAAATGGTTAGGTTTAAATTGTGACTACCTCTCGGACTTTTATAACAACAATCTCTATTCTATTCTTCCTTTGCGTTTAAGGATGAGAAAAATTCCATCTGCTTGTGAATAACATTAAGAACCACGGTATTGAAAAGTACTATGTTATAGACATTTTCAGTAACAGGTTTTAATTTTCTCTCTATTTTAGTGCACCATCATGCATATTTTCATGTTATTTTAAATATGTAAATTATTTTTGTTAATTAATATGTATATAAGAATTTTCTAATAATTATTTATCATACAAAATTAATTAAATATTTTGTGCATGCATGCCTGCATTTATTCGGCATCAATTGATGAGATATTTAAACAAATTTGCTATCCGCGGTAATTTTACACCATGTTCTGTCACTTGAATATTGTCCATAAGAAAATCGGGTACTTTTCCATTGTAGGATCCTTTGCTTTTAGGTTTGGCGTAATTCGAGCTTCAAAAAGGGATAGATTCGTTAATGTACATAGATTTGTTGCCAAAAGTTATGAAAATAAACCCAATGAACTTTTGGTGCTTTTCTATTATAGGGGTCTTGACGCTTTTTTAAAAAGCTTGGCGGAAAAAACCAAGCAGGATAGAAAACCAAGCAGGATATTTTATTCTTCCGTTCAGTTGGGCAATTATTATTTTATATATTAGTTTCAAATATCCGAATTAATGATTTTATAAATTCGTTTAGTTAAATTTTACAAAAAAATAACAAAATGATATCAATAAATAATAATTACTATTAATTCCTTTTCCTTCCTTTCTTTTGCGTTTACCTAAATGACGTCATTTGGTCGAATTTATTCAAAATATTTTCAGTTTATAAATTAAATTAAATGCTGACAGACGACTGAATCCTGACGATGGAAATGTGATTTTTTTTTTTCAATATTTCCTGAAAAACATAATTTAATCACAATCTTATCTTCATTATCGATTGAAATAAAAGATAAATTCAATTTCAATTTGAAAATGACGAATAAAAAGAAATCAATAATCCCTATCGGGATCCTTTTCAATTTTTTTCCCTTTTTTGTCACAAAAAAACTGAGTAATTAGTTGCCATCATTACAGAAATGTCATTAAAATTAGAAAAAAATTAATATCTCGAAAACTAATTCCAATTTCAAAATTCTATTACCAGTTTTGACATCCGCGGATTTTTATGAACAATTGGTATTAATTTCACCATCAAGCGTTTAATATTTTATTAAAAATAGCCTTGAAACATAATCAGTCGTTTAATCAGTCGTTTCATAAAATCGTTTCATAAATTCGTTTCATAAAATCGTTTCACAAATTCGTTTCATTAGGATTTTATATATATAGGGTAGATAAAAATAGCCTTGAAACATAATCAGTCGTTTAATCAGTCGTTTCATAAAATCGTTTCATAAATTCGTTTCATAAAATCGTTTCACAAATTCGTTTCATTAGGATTTTATATATATAGGGTAGATTTGCCTCTCTCATAAGTGTAATTTAAAAATTTAATTTCATTACTTGGCTGTTCAATTAAATCAAAAAATTTTATTGATTGTAAATTAGGAAAAAGAACTAATTTAAATAACAAATTTAATATTCACAAAGAAAAAAAGATTTAAGTATATATTGTTTTTAATAACTGTATAATTTTCAAATTGTAAGGTAAGTATGTTACCTTTTCTATCTGCAGCAGTGTGTATGAAAGAGGAAGCATTTTTTGTATGATAAAAAAAAGGAGAAAAAAAAGAGTTTTTGGACCATTCATAACTAACGTTATATTAAAGTCACAATTTACGATTCTTGCAAAAATTAGTTAATAGACCCTATTATTATTCAAGTTTTATTTCCCAAATAATTAAGATAAAAATTTGTTTTTAAATGTACATAATATTAATTGCATAGATATAAAAAGTTATGAGTTATTGAATTATTCAAAGGTTATCATATATAAGCAAGATTAAAACTTATTTCAGAAAATTTGAATAATACTTTTAATTTGTAAAAATTATACCTCCATTCCGTATTTCTTCGCAGTACAATATCCGTGATATTTATTTTTAAATGACTATTCAGATGTTTTTGTCAGGATGAACTCTTATTTAAAGAGTTTTAAAAAGCAATCGAAACGCCAAATATGTATTAAAATATATGCATGTTGTGAAGAAAACTTTATTTAATGAAATTTCTACTTGTTTGACTTTTTTAAAGGTCAAATTTTCAATCAAAAACATTTAAAAAATGAATGCTTTTCGCATTGAAAAGCAATGCAGAAGCAGGCTAAGATAGCCGTCAGTTTACCGTAGCGCCATCTATTTGGAGAAAAACTGTGTTGTAAAATTTCAACGTTACTTTCCCCTCCATCTATCTTCCTCCGTGATATTTTTAGGGAAATTTAACTTGCAAATTAAAAAATTCGGCCTAAAAGCCGCGAGCTTTTAATATTCATTATTTCTCTTAATATCATCGCAACCACTGAGTTCAGAGAGTAAACTCTATGCCTTGCAACAGTGGGCGTTTTCCGATTATGACGTCATTAGCAGAAGTAAAAGTTTAATTGAAAATTACGGCTAATTAATTAAATTTTCGAACAAACGAATGCACGATAACAAATCTGTGTCCAAATATCTTTCATTTAAAAAAAGAATGATGTAATTTGATGCAGTAGTTTGTTCTCACGGATTGTCGAAAGAAATCGCTTAGCATTTTAAATATATAGATGATCACATATATATATAAACAGAAATACGCAAATTATGATTATCAGAAGTATTATCTACTATAAAATATGATAAAGAGTTTGTTAATTGTATATGTTGCTTAATTAATACATTAATTTTCTTTAAATGTTACGTGAACGAAGTCACGGGTAACAGCTAGTCTATATATATAAAAGTCGTTCTTTGTATGTATCTTCATTATAGAAATCTACAGTTTTTGCCCGATTTGAACGTAACTTGATCTAGATACGTTTTAGAACACGAGTAAAATTACTGTCAACTTTAAAAATTTCTCAGACCATTATTTTTTATTTATTTCAAACATCTCCCATAGTTTATCATTATTAGTATTATATATATATATATATATATATATATATATATTTCAATTTCTAATGTAATTTCTTTCCCGTTGCCATGAAATAAACTGCATAACGACAACATTTTTATAAACTAATACAAATTCAGATTATCTCACTATAATTTGAAATAAAAACCTGACGTCATTTTGGGCAGATAATGTCATTTTTTCGCATATTAGGAAGATTACTATATAAGTATGTTTAAACGACATAATACATTTATTTAAATGTGTTTGGAGATAAAAATAAATAATTTAGCTCTTAATTTTATACAAAAGCAAATTGTTTCCACTGGTTTGTTAATATTAAAGAAAATTTCAAAGAAATAAAACATATTTTTGCGCATTCAAACTTCATCATTCAATTTATTCTACATAATCAAAAAATCGTCTGTCATATATTGAGATTTAGAAATCATTACACCGTAACATTTTTCAGCTTGAGCTTCAACGAAGGAGGCATATTTAAGCTCCTTGGATGTAGGTGGATAATAGATGCCCCCTATTAATAAAAATTGTATTTACAGAAAACAGTACAGTAATTTTCATTAATTTTCTTCAAAAATGGGTGTTAAAACAAATGGGATTAAAAGTAAAATGATTTATCAGAAAAAAGACACATTTTAATGTAAAACTTTTATTTTAATTTTAAAAACTAATATATGTTTTATAAGTTCGACAACGGGGCGACATTTTCATTTCACCAGATTCTAAATTATTATCTAATTCTTAAAAGAACAATATATTTTTGAGAAATAATGTTTTACATCAAAAATCCCATAATTTCAAAACGCAATTTTAGTAAATTCTGTTTAAATTACATTGTAAATACAATTTCTGAGTTAAATTTAGTATTTAATAATATTGTTTAAAATTTTTCTATGAGCACAGTAGTATTAGATTTCTTTAACCGCTTTCGTGTTTTAATGTGCATGTGACGCACTCAAGTAAAGTCGTTTTTCTTAATTAACTGTACGCGAAAAGTAACAATTCTTGCGGAGTTAGTAATTCATAATGTATTATTTCCAACACATAATATAATGTAATCTAACTATTTGAAAATTATGAGAACTTAGAGAAACTTTAAGCAATTTAGTTCAACGTTTTGCCTACGTTAAGTTGACAAACATGCATATAGTTATCTATAAATATAAATGCATAATTGTACATGATGTGTGAAGTGAAAGAATTGGTTTTAACTGGACACGTATCTGTTCAGAAGAAAATCTATACCCAGTGAAAGTGTCGTCATATTTTAAATCATGTGACGGTTTTCATTCACAAAATATTATTATTTTATAGAAACTACACAAAGTAACGTAATTTCCACAGAATGTATTGGTCACCAAAGCATAAGTTTAACATCCTTTTACCGGACAATTTTCCAGAATATTAAATTTTGATAAAATTTAATAAATATATCAAAGTCGATGTAAAAGTTGTTAGCATATGCAAATTTCATTGGAGAATGAAATTTGCATTTGACATCGTTCGCGTGAAATATAAAGAAGAGTTGAGCAAGAAAATCCCCTTTCCTATTTTTTAAAGGCACCATGATTATGGAAAAGAGCAAGAGAAAAGCCAATTAAAATTCCAGGTATTATTAGTTATCTTTTTCTGATATTTATATAATTCCTTATAATTTTAAAATATTTAAATCTATAGTTGTAAATATCTCTACAGTGTAATTTTTGCCTCTCTTTGGAATACATTTCTGTCAAATTGCAAAACTCCTATAGTCCAAAACCTCAACACAAGAATCAATATGACAATGCTCCATAATTGGGGTGCTTTTTTTCAGATTGTTTGCGCTATTCAAATAAATTAACAACTCTGTTGCTTAACAAATAAGCATTTAGGCTTTGAATGTTTTTGGAGCGTGATATACATTTTGATTTTATTTGTAGATCTACAGCTGTTAAAAGTGTGGCACTGTGAAATAAAAAAAAACCCACAAATATATGAGGGTTAAAAGTATTTTTTGCCTATTTTATTTATTTTTAAACTTTAATGTTCCACCACGTTTTAATTTCTTTTTTAAATATCATATAACAATATTATATCATAAACTGTTTTGGAAAAGAAACATAATTTATGTTGATTTTTAGATTATTCTAATCAAATAAAAATCATAGCTAAAGTGACATGTTAATAAACAAATTTCTTCAAAAATATTTACTAATATAATAACTTTGAAAAATATTCTTTGACACGAAAACTTAAATCAATTTCTATGAACGGAATAAATGTAAAATAGAATAAATAGAAATGCTAAAATAGAATAAATAGAAATGCTAAAATAGAATAGCAAAGAAAAAAATGCATTCCATACTTAATCTTAGTGAAAGAGTATGAAATTTCAAGCTCATGAAAGAAATTTAAATGATTATATGTATAAAAACAAAAATACGGAAATTGTGATTATCAGAAGTATTATCTGCTGTAAAATGCGATACAGAGTTTGTTAATTGTATATGTTGCTTAATTAATGCATTAATTTTCTTTAAATGTTACGTGAACGATGTCACGTGTAACAGCTAGTCACCTATAATAATGGTCGCCTGTGGCCGCAAAATCTACTTTATTGCAATAACAAATCAAAACTGGCTTACTACGTTGAACTTTTTCAGGATAAGATACCCTTCATACTGGCAAGCTCCGGTTTAATGTACCGCTGTGGGCGAGATGCAACCAAATCCAACGCTACACACGCTTGCACCTGCTTAAAAACGATTGCTGATCGACCAGGAAAGCCAAAATTTGCATAAAACAGTTGCGAAGAGCAGAAAACTCATAAATTCCGAAACACACATAAATTCGTCGAAAATTAGTGTAAAATAGCACAGAGATGTATCTGCACGCACACAGATGTTAGCTTGACGATACGTTCACAATCAAAACAATCGACTACCTTTATGAGAGAGTGGCTAGTCCACTACAAAGTTATACTAAAAACCTAATAGAACAATGTTCTAAATGTCTTTTTTTTTTTAACTATCAACAAATTGAAGTCAAAATTGAATATCAACTAATTGAAAACGGAAGCAATTTGCTTTATAAATTCGAAAAAAAAAGAAAAAAAAAAACTATAGGATGCAGTATGGAGTATCAAGGAAATTTTGTTTTATACAACAAATTTTAAATACAAGATATTCTTTTTTTAATTGAGAAATTTGAACATAACACATGGGCTGATAAGTTCCCGGTCTACTAAAGAAAACACAACTTTTTTACATAACTTTCTAACTTTAATAAATAACATAATTTTATTAATAAATAATAATATTTTAATAATAATAATAATAATAATAATAATTTAATAATAATAATAATAATAATTTAATAATAATAATAATAATAATAATAATAATAATAATAATAATAATAATTTAATAATAATAATTTAATAAATACATAAAAATAATAATTTAATAATAAATAACATAATTTTATAATGAAAAAGCTCCAAACAGTGCTCAGAATCATCGACTCGTTGTTGTTTTTGGTCAAAAGTCAACATGCGCGGCACCCACTTTGACAACAGCTTTTTCATAGACAAATGTTCATTCAAAATAAAACCTACACGTTCCTTAGATATCTTCAGAGTCTGAGCTATCTCCTGCAACTTCACTTTGCCGTTCCCCAAAACGATTTTGTGGACTTTTTTTTATGTTTTCCTGAGTATTCACCTCTTTTGCGTGGTGCATCACAAGTGTCCGTACGACCACGTTTAAATTCAGCAAACCAGTCAATAATGGTTGATTTACCTGGTGCAGTGCCCGGATAACGCTTATCAAGCCAAGCTTTTGTTTGAACGGTGTTTTTTCCATCAAATTACAATTCTTGAAATTCTTGTTTATTCATTTTTTGTTTATCAACAAAGTCGTTCAACTAAAACCACTCTAACGTTTTATCCACACGGCGAATCGTCATAACATTTTTTATGCTACCTTTTAAAGGTTAATAGTTACTAAAAAAAAGCATCGGTTTGGTGATTGCAACGCCATCTGTGTGCCAGACCGGGAACTTTTCAGCCCATGTGTTAAATGTAAGTTTGTTAACTTTTTTTATTCACTAACATGTTTCTGCAGTTTAAACTGAACAAAACCAAAACCAGAAAAGATTATTTTCTAATGAAGCTGTAAATAACTGAATATTCAAATTAGACAGTTTATCTTTCAATGTCTGTTCGTAGTTAATAACGTCCTACATAATCATTTGTTGCATATATTATGTTATTTAAAAATTCGTTTCAATCGTAAATATTGAAAAATATATTTGTTTCCTTCTTTGGCTAAAAATGTCACTGCTATAGACAAAAGTTCTTTTTCTACAGAACGATACTGTCAATAACAGTTTAAAAATTCACTTGCTCTTGATTTGACTGAAAATATCAAAAATATCATGCACCATGATATTTTGAAAATAAATATCAAATATATCAAAATATCGGAAATATCATGCGTAAGGATATTCTCACAATAAATATGAAATACAGGGTGAATCTAAACTCTTGTGCAAAACTTTAAGTGGTGATAGTACACATCAGGACAAACAATATGAAATAGGAAACTAAGGGTCTCAAACGTCTTCCGAAGGAGATAGGCGCCATTAAAGTTTAGGGTTCAAAATTCCAAATAATTATAAAAAAACGGAAAAAGTGGTCGATTCGTTTGCGGTTTTCGCTAAAACTATTCTTTATGTCAGTATTTTCTTAAAAATAAATTTTAAAGATAAAGTATAAAAAAATTCCGATAGATGGCGCTTTAGACTTTAAAGTAACGAACAACTATTCTTTACTGTTATTTTTTGTATATGATTAAATGCTTTCAAAAGCTTAGACTCCCGATCCTGGTGTCGTAGACCAGACAGAAACTACTACTCCCTACACGTAAAATAAACGATAGAGGGATGACAAAATTAAATAAAAAATTTATTTTAAAAATAAATTTTAAAGATAAAGTTAAAAAATGCCGATAGAGGGCGCTTTAGACTTTGGAGTAATGAACAACTATTTTTTACCGTCGACTCCAACGGACACCTGGTTGCGAGGATTGCCGTCGTAGCAGGCGATATCCGGGAGATTCCCGGGGTATTCACCAATGCTCGCAACTCCCTCCGCCGGCGGTGTGAGGCCTGCATCGTTGCTGGTGGGCACTCTTTCGAGCAGTTTTTGCGATTCCTCACGAACATCATACGTGTACCATTTTCTACGTGTCAACATTTATTCATATTGCGCACTACATGCATACTTCAAATTGTTTCTTTTTATTTTGCGCAGAGAAATTGCTCATGTGTGTTATGAATAAATTTTCTATTTAATTTTGTCATTACTCTATCGTTTATTTTACGTGTAGGGGCTAATGTTTTCTGCCTGGATTAATTTTAACACAATTATTCAAATTGGTAAAGAAATCATGAATTGTAACTTTGCAACTGGACGAAAAATGTCCGGGCCAGGATTCGAACATGGGATCTTTTAGATGAAGCTGCTATGCTCGACCAACTGAACTATCCCGGTTGAATCTGGAGGGCATGAACTGGATGAATTATGCTCAATAATTACTATTACATTTTCCCCTAAGTTGGAATTTCTTGAAAATTTTTGCAGATCTACGCCGATTGTGACTCCCAGAACCCAAAACCACCCCCAGTTCAAAACTTTATCTATCTATCTATCTATCTATCTATCTATGTCACTTTTTTATGGACACGATAACTCCCATAATTCTGCACAAATCTCTTCCAAACTGATACATAAAATTAAGGGGCATCAAATCTCGGTCAAGTTCGTTAATGGGCAAAATCGGACCAGGGGGGGGGGGAATGGGGGGGGGGCTTTTTGTGAAAACAGAAAAAACCCCATAGTTTCTTAATTATGATACTTATCGAATCCGTTTCAAGTTATTATTACTTCTAGGAAAAGGGCCGAAAAATTATGTATGACAGATTTTTGATATCATTAAAAATGGCCCCAAGGGGGGGGGGAGGAAAGGGGGGTTTTAGAAGAAAAAAATTCAGAACTTCGTCAATTCACAAGCTATCAAATCCGCTTAAATTTATTATAATTTCTCTTAATATTATCTAAAACTTTTATATTGACAAGTTTTTTATAGGACCAACCCTTATAGTAAAAAAAAATTAAAAAAATCCCTGCCGGCTCCGCCTGCAAACAAGTTAGGTTTTGAAGTAACTGCTGCCCAACTGCCGCATCAAGGCAAAAGGTAATTTCTTCCGCAATTCCCAACAAACAGTCGCCTCACGGTCTGCGTCTTCGAAATCTACCTGTGTCTGTAGGCCGAGCCATGAGGGATTTTTTTTATATAACAGTTTTTTATTATTTATTACATTTATTCAATATTATATAATATTTAGGTCCACTCGAATTGTTAAACAGAACAAATTTGATGATTACAGTTGGTTATTTTTTACATTCTTTGATAATTTGTTTTTCGCATTTTATCTATGAATTCCTTGCAAAACGAATGAATGTATAATTTTGATTGAGATGTATGTTTTTGTTAGACGTATAGAGATTTATAAAACATAAAAATAAAATCGGCACCTCAATTTGCTCATACTTGATGATACTTTTTCGTTTACAAGATGAATAAAGTTTATTATGTTCTACTTTTATCATGTATTTACTTTATAATGTGTTCTATATATTTCTATAAGATTATATTTTTGTAATATCATTAAGTGAAAAATATTTCTGTAGCATCAATAACTAAGCTATTTTACTTTAGCAGCAATTTATGTTAGTGTTTTTAAATAATTTTTCATTGCATATTATTCGTTAGTAGTATATTCAAATAATAATAAATATCTTACCTTTTTAACTTATTTTTATTTATTCCAATTAATTAACCAATTTATCTATATTATAATAATAATTATATTACATAATTCTAAAATTCTTATTTTGTATTGAATTTTAACGAAAGAATATTTAATGTTAATTTAGTTTTTAATATTTATTTTTATATAAACCCGGTATAGCGAAATTTAATAGAAACGATAAATCATAAAAACAATAAATTTAATAACAACAAAATTTTTCTTAAATTATTCATCATGTAAAAGAAATAACATAGCAATAACCACGGTTTTTTCATGATTAATTGACCAAATTAATACCACATGTCATGATTCGTTTAATTTTATACATACTAGGGAATCGAACCCCGGGCATCCCGGGTTACAGAACATACTTTTTTTTTTTTCCTAATTCTAATAGATTTTTCATATTTAATATATATATATTTTAACTGATTCATTAACAACATAGAAAAGAATTTTTATAAGAAAAATATATACAAATAAAATTTCGAAATTTAATAAAGCGATACTTTTGTTTTAGCCACATGCCAGGAGTAAACGGACAAAGAAATCGTCCAAGATTTCGCTTCTTACTGTAGGTTTTTTATTCTGAAAATTTCAACTGTGTAAGCGCGTAGTTCGAGAACATGTCTGTTAAATTTACATTTTACTTATATTATATTATTATTTATATTTATATTTTGATGAAGTTTTAATTTCGTTCTATAATATTAGCCGGGATTAAATGTGGAACTATTTATATTGTTTTAAATGCAAATGGATTAATCTTTCGCAATCGGTCTGCACGTGATAGAGATAGATTTAAAATTAATTCATGCTTGGAAATTATTCCAAAAATCATAAAAAATCAGTAAATTCAAATACAGTTTTCAAAGAAATTGCATTTTTTTTCTATTCGACGGTATAGAAATTGAAATTGTGCGATGTTTAGAAGTTTAAAAAAATGCAGTGAAAGCGAAATTTATTAGTCAATTCGTTGCTACCATAAAAATGACTTCAGCAATAATCAGACATGTGTTGGTTTATAATATAGATTATTATTATCAATAAACCCTATTCTTGATAACATCATTTATGTATAACTCTCCCTTGACATGGACCGGATTACGTAAGATTAGCATCAAAATTTAATAAAAGAATTTTATTCTATATGTTTGAATAAAGGCAAAGGTTTTAAAGTCGCCAGCAAATACAACTGCTATTCCAACAAATAGCGAATCATTGTTTTTTATGTCTTTAAGCTATAGTAATTTCAATTCTTTAATCAACGGTAATATGCGGTCGTCAAGAGAGAAAAAGAAATACCAATGGCAACCTTTAAACACGAAAAAAGTGAAAAATACCATTTTTTTTTTTAAATCCATAATAAATCAGCCAATTAAGATACAGTTTTCAAACAAACTGCATTTCAAAGTAGATTTTTTCTCCTATATAACGGTGTAAAATTTAAAAATGTGAGATGTTTAGATATTTAAAAAATTGCAATAGTAAAAATCGCAAAACCGAAATTTCATCGTCAACTGTTGCCATTCACAAAATGACGTCAGCGTTACGCACGGACACGTTTGTCCTTTATAATATAGATATGTGTGTACTCGTGCGATTGATAACAAGCGATGCATACCATGAACCCAACCTTCGGTAACATCTTTGTATATTTTTGTATATAAACACTAAATTATTTAAATGAATTAATTATTGAATTTACCATGCAGTTTGATTAACCATGTCGTTTAGCTTGAATAAAGGTAAATTTATTGTTTTTATTTTTATTTTAACTGAGCATAAATATTTTATTCTGTGTAGGTAATTAAGTAAAATATATACCGATTTGAATCCTTGTTTAGGCAATTTTTCGCTCAGTTGGAAAAATTCAATTCGTGCATCTTTACAAATCAGTAATGATTGAGAAAAAAAAAATAATAGAGTATCTATGTACTCACGTTTAATGGAGTTCCAATACCTGCGGTATATTCTGTTGAGTTGTCTACATGGTAGACCATATGCTATTGCCGATAAGGTTTTCAGAGCAAAATATGCCCGCCGGTATTCGGCCCAGGTTAGCTCAATCGGTTGAGCATTAGCAATTTAAGTCAAAGGTTGTTCTGGGTTTGAATCCCGTTTTCGGCAATTTTTAGCTCAGTTGGAAAAATTCAATTCGTGTGATAACTTTACCAACCAGTATCATTGAGAAATAATAATAATAGTGTATTTACGTACCCATCATTTAATGGAAGCTCAAATGTTCAAATAATAATAAATATCTTACCTTTTTAACTTATTTTCATTTATTCCAATTAATTAACCAATTTATCTATATTATAATAATAATTATATTACATAATTCTTATTTTGTATTTAATTTTAATGAAAGAATATTTAATGTTAATTTAGTTTTTAATATATATTTTTTAAAATACTAGGAGGCTTTGCCTCTTACGAGCTACGCTCGCCAACCCCCGTTCTGACACCGCAAACTTTAAAAACACTCTGAGTTGATCAACTCTAAAACGAAAACGATCAGTTTTATATAAACCCCATTTTATTTGAAACGATAAATCAGAAAAACAATAAATTTAATAACAACAAAATTTTTCTTAAATTATTCATTATGTAAAAGAAATAACATTGTAATGACTACAGATTTTTCATGATTAATTATCGATATTAATTGCCCTTTGTTTATTCATTCATAAATCAGTATTTTAAAATGAAAAATGATCTAAATTTTTGCTAACTCTTATTTTGATATTTTACATATTTTGTACTTATACTAACTCATGACAGTCCTGAGTAATAGTTTTTAGCTTTCATTTATTAAACTCATTAGAAGAAGTCCTTGACCACATAGTTCTTCAAACTGAACAAATGAAGTAGTGTAAGTAAAGTCAGTTGCATGACAATAATTAAACAAGTGGGTAAGTGTGATCGAAGATCGCTCAAACGGTTTCGTTTAATATTCCTTTCAAAACACTTTATCCTCTCTTTAATAAATCCAAATAAATTTCATTTAGCAACCAAAAAAAAAAAAAAAAAGTCATGTTTTTTATAAAGTAAAAATTTACCGGTCTATTTTTCTCGTTTTTTTCGAATATCCAAACCAGCCCGCTATTATATTCTGTCATAATAATATCTGTCATGTGGACTAAATGCGATACTTAAAAAATAATAATTTCAAAATTAAACATGTTGTACACCTTCAAAATGTTAAAATATGCGAATATTTCCATAATCGGGTTTTTATCATGATTCAATACGTTCCTCAAATTCATATATTTACTATTCTCCGTTACGGATATTGATACTCGCTTTGTAATATTCTAAAACATTTGAAAAATCCGTTAAACTTCCGATTTGACGTCAGATTTTCTTTTTAATTCTCAATGACGTGATACTAATCTGCTTTGTGTGCATATACATACTCATACTCCTTGTATTATTGAGAAATCTTACCGTTTTATTACCACTATGATGTCAATCAATTTTATTTCATATTAATCTTTTTTTCAATTGGTGAAACTTTTTATTTCATTTTCCTTTTTCACGTGGAAATCGTCTGATAGAAAATTAATTATTGTAAAAAGAATTTCATCGTAGATTTTTAATTTTTGGCATCTGCTATAATGAAAAATGTTTAATTTTAAAAGGAAAAGGCTGTTAGAATTTTGGTTTTTTATCTCTATTTATTAAAATAATACGAATTTTTCAAATTTTAATGTTTTGAGCTCTTCATAGCTATTATTCAGATATACACACAAAGTTTCAACTCTGTTACATAATTTTTGAGAATGGCTCTGTGACGGACAGACAACGGAGCGGGAGTAACAGAGTTTCGTGAGATGAACGAAACCCTAAAAACTGAACAAATGAAGAAGTGTAAGTAAAGTCAGTCGCATGACAATAATTAAATTATTTTGTCAAAAGATGAACTCTTGGACAATAGACACTTTTTTTATTTTTTATTCAGACGAAAAACGTGAGATATTCTACGATGAGATTTATATATGCTGTTAATTTTTTTTATGTGAATTGGAGTTGATGTGTGTTGATGTCTAAATAAATATTATGTTTTGTGTGTTCAAAGAAATTATATATTTATTGTAAAATAATTATAATTTTTAACTCAAATATGAAAAAATAACTAACAAAATGGTAGCAGAAGTCCGTGGTTTTAAAGAGAATTTTTGTATTTCGAGTGCACAAATAAGAAAGAAGAAAATATGAATTGTGTCGAAACTAGGCCTAATACAAGATAAGAATTTGTGCCAATTGAACTAATCGCCAATAGTAAAAATTTAAGAGGTAAGAAATTTATATGCATTTAAAAATAGTTAGGAAGATAACTTATATTATTTTAACTATGCGTGAATACAATATGTTTGGAATCCCTGGAATAGAACCGTTAGGAAGTAAAAACTATACACTATGGAGTTTGCGAGTTGAAGCTTTAATTAAATCAAAACATTTATTTTATGTTATCGAATTCATTTGATATTATTCTTCCTTGTATTATTATGGTGCTCAGATGTCATATACACACCACATTGGCGCGATTTTTCCCCCGCCAATTTGGAGAAAACTTTGTTTTTAAATATTAGTTACAAATAGCATGAAATAATAGCACGTGATTTTTTTTTCAATATAAAAATAAAATAACGTAATAAATGAAATAGCTTCTACTAGGACTTCCCTCGAAGGGATTAGTCTGAGTGACATTGCTGAGAACATAGGGTTAACAATTACAATATAAAGAAAAAGAGCAAATTAAATGATGGAATTACAAAATATCATATATAAATTCTTATACACTGTTACAAAAATAGAAAAGAAATACCGTTCATCAGATGTGTTGTCATAATTTTTTTAACATGTGGCAAAGAATCTCATTTTCTTAAGCGCGTATTGCGCAAAACTTGAAAAAAAAAAAAAAAAAAACGCCGGATCTTTTAAAACGCCAAGCTTTTTAAAGTTACGTAATTGGATTTGCAGCCAATCGATTATTCTATCAAGCGTGGCTTAACGCAAATTTAATGTCATTGTTGCACCTTTTTTTGTGTGTGAATTTAAAATTTTTCTTTCTTGATTATATACCTATTATTTGTATAACTGTTTATAGAAACTCTTACACTTCAAACCACATTGATAGCATGCTTTGCTACAAACCAGATTGCAAAACTATAGTCTAAATTACTATTAAAGTATACAAAAAATCGTTCGACGACTTCTGTAAAATAACTTTTATATTAAATCTCCATATCGGCAAAATTGAAAAATTATATATATTTCAAAGTTAAGCTTAACAGATACTTCTTGATTATTCTCTAGGAGGCTTTGCCCCCTGTGCCTTTACTGCGCCAATCCGCAGAGTTTTCTTTTGCCTGTCTGTCTGTCTCTCCACAATCTGTCTGTTTCCCTATCCGTTCTTCTGCCCGTCCCTCTAACCGATTGTCTATCTCTCTACAATTCTCGCTACCTGTCTCTATATTTCTCTATCGGTCTCGCTACCCGCCAATCTATTTCTCTAACCGTCTGTCTATCCGTCTAACTTCTTGTATGTCTAACCATCTCTCTATCCACTTCGCTACCCATTTGTCTACCTGTCTCACAACTTGTCTATATGTCTCTCTACCCGTCTGGCTATACGCCTCTCTACCCATCTTCTTACTCATCTCCGTACCCATCTACTGTCACTCTACTCGTCTGTATACCCGTCTCACTATCCGTCTGTTTTTGTGCCCGACTCGCTACCAATCTCATTACCCGTCAGTCAACTCGTCTCTGTACTCATCTCTCTACTCGTTTCTTTAACTACCACGTTACGCGTCTCGCAACCTTTCTCGCTACATTCCTGTCTACCGGTGTTTCTACCCGTATCGTGACCCATCTCGTTACCCCTCCGTCAACCCTCTTTTTACCTTTCTCTCTAGCCGTCTCTCTATTCGTTTCGCTACCCGTCAGCCTACCTATGTCGCTACTCGTCTCTCTACCCGTCTGTCTACCCGTTTGCTTACTCGTCTTTCTACCTCTCGCCACCTCTTCCCAATATTTAAACAATTCATTTAATATACAGAAGCCGTTTATCAGTTATTAAATGCAAACAGAAGTAATTTATCTAATAAGTGTAATCAGATGCAATTTTTTTTTAAAAATACATACATAAACCTGAATAATAATTCATCAGTTTTGTGTTCTTAGTTGTTTATATCATTTGACAGTAAATCTTAACTTCTTAAACCTGAATTGTCTCAAGCTTTTTAAAAAACCACAAGGTCTGTATAACTGCAAAGTACCCTGAGGGCTATATTAGCTATATGTTATTAAGTTAAGTGAAAGTTTCGTTATCGCGTTTGCAGCTAATTGCTTATGTCAGAAAGCGTGGCTTAACGCCATTTTAAATTCATTACTGTAACTTTCTTTTCTTTTTTTTCTTTCTTTTTTTTTTGGGGGGGGGGGAGGGGGGTTATTCAAATATATACATAATGGTTTCAAATATATACATTTGAATTAAAACTTTTGCCTCCATGCCATTAGTGTTGTTTGCATTATTAACCTTGTACACCGAGCTTCATTTGAAACAAATGTAAAAGACTTCTTCTACAGTTTTTTTAGGAGAAACTTTCGTAATTGTGCCCAAAGCCAATCGGAACATTTAATATCATTATTGTAACTCTTATAGAGTTAAAACAATATTTTTGCTAGCTTTACTTTTGTTTGAGACTAGCCTTGCCTGTGTATCTGAATGGGGAAATGTTTCGTATCCTATGTCGGTTGGCGAAAAAAAATTTAAATGGTGCCAAAAGGTAGTTTTAGCATCTTACAAAATTTTTCAAGAGAGCGGTAAAACATGTTTTTCAAATATTTACAAACATACGTTTATTAAAGCATGTTTTTGCACCATCTTAAAAATTTAAGCACGATGCTAAAATAAAATTTTATCGCCATATTCGATATTTTAATAAGTAATGAAAATACATAAACAAACTTATTTAACAAACCTAAGAGGCATTTTTGTGATAAATAATTGTTATTGTCAGGGGGTAAATTGTAAACAATTAATAAACGGCTAGTAAATAATAAATAGCATTTAAAATCTAAAAATCGAGAAGTGGTCCGTATAAAAATGCAAAACATAACATTATACGCTTGATATATGTAATTTTTTTTATTTTTTAATATTTCCGAAGGCACAGATAAAAAGGTAAAAATCTCTTTTCCAAATGCCAAAAAGAAAATATACAAAATAAAATGCCAAATATACAAAATAGAAAAATAGCTGCAAAAAAAAGATATTTACATAATACTACATCTGCAAAAAAAATAAGATTTAGAAAAAGTAAGCCAAATCCTGCAGATCCCGACAATCACATCGAAAAACTTATCACGAAAAAAGAACTCGCCAAATCTTATGGCACAGGAGATGGATTTTTCCCTCTGAATGCAGAATATTTTTTTTTCTTGTACGATGGGTGATTACAATAGTAATTGTTTCATTTCACATACTACATACCGTTTGATTTGATATATTGGTACTTTTATGTTATCCTGGCGCAGTTGATAAATCGCCAAATATTGTTCCTATAACATTTTCATATTGAATTCATTTCATTTAAATATGTACCTTTCACTCATTTAATTTAAAATACATGCCTTTGATTAATCCCATTGAAAATGAGAAAAAAAAGAAATAATGCCATAAATCGAAACCTTTTATTTAAACACCAAAGCATTTTTTTTTTTTTTTTTTTTTTTTTTACACACGCGAAATAAAAAAAGCTGCTATTGCTGAGATTTGCGCCAAATCTCTAATACCAAGTCTACCAAGTTATTGCGGGGGTTTTCTTTCAAACAGAAAAAAAATACAGATTAATTTTCGATTTCTACTAAATTGAAATATATTTTATTGTGCTGAATATTAGTGCGTGCATATTTTTTTGCTCCATGTACTCCATGAACTTTTCAATTCCGACTGTCTACGAAAATCCCCCGCCGGTGAAAATGACGTATGCACAAAATTTTCGTGACGTATGTACTTTAATTGTGCTTTTTTATCTATTTTTTAATATAATTTCCAAACGGTTTGACATTTATTCTTGGTAATAAATAGACGTCGTTGTCACCTTTATAGGTACCTGCTGTAAAAATTGGAACGAAATCCGTTAAATATTTTTTGAGTTATGCTTGACGAAAGGTTTTAATATCCATCGTAGCTATATATGGGGCAGAGTAATACTGCGCTGTGTATGAGTCTTCGTTGCACTCAGACAATTATTTTAAAAAAGGAGATAAAAATAAATAAATGATAGTTTGATATAAAAAAATATTGATATATACAATAAAAATAATTTATAGAATTAAAATGAAAAATAAATAAACAACAATATAAACAAAATAACCAAGTTACCATGTGAGGCATAAAATTGCCATTTTGTTGCAATCGCGCCAATGTGGTGCGTATTTGACATATGTGCCAAGTGTTTCATAGTCTTACTCTTGATGCATGGTTTTTCTTTCTTGTTATTTTGTAACACATTGATTAAGTATTAAACAAATTAATGTGACACACTTTTACCACGTTTTCGTAGTATAACATATTACGTAATTTCATGGTCATATTTAGATCAGAAAAAAAATATAAGCATCATCTTACAAATTATGCATAACGTGTCATAAAAATTACATATATATGTGAAGTAACCGTATAATCAAAACACGTGAAATTGAAATATCATGCATTATGCAATGTGTAAGCCTTTTAAATATAGAAAGATCGAAATATGATATCCCTTTTATTTATTTACATCATATTTTATGCTTTTTTTTCCTTCTTTTTTTCCCCCGATAGTCATCTTTGTCGAGAAAGCTTTTGATAAAGTGTTCAGGAACGTGCACTGCATATTACATTGGACTTCATTCAATATCGCAAACCTTGTTCGATTTTAATATTTGGGTTTCTTTAATTACCGAAAGATAACAAAAATTGCAAAAATAATAGACTTGTCATAGTTTCAGTAAAAATTGGGTGGGCAAAGTCCGTATACACGGAAGAAAAAATCATTCGTCAAGCATATATTATGAAACAATTTCCAATACATTCAGAATGCCGTAACAAAACTTCACAATATAATAAGGTGATAGAGGAAAGAGGATGTCAAAGCAAACAAATTGGAAATTGTACGTCAAACGTGACAAATGAGGTGCTTTCGTACTATAACTAGTTCCAGTGAAATGAATTATATCGTCTGTTATTATGATATGATTAATTTCCGTAATAAAATAAGTACATTTTAAGTTGGCAACACTTTATCTTTCGTTGACATTTACTGAAAATTCCAATGGGAAACTTAAGCCTAGCTTTGAAAATTTCAGAACTTGAAATTCATATTTAGGCTCTTTTTCCATTTAGTATCTATTTCTCCGGAAACATCTATCTAAAAAACTGTCGGTAGATTATAGGATTGTTACAATTAAAACAATTTTAATATACAAATTTAGTTTTTAAATTCAATAACATTTAAATAATATGACTCCATCTTAAATAGGACGTAATCACATTGGCAACCTAGAATCAATACATATCGTAGGATATCATTGAATTATTTATGTAATGATAGGATTTAATAGAATGAAGAATGTGACTATAACTTGGTCATAGAGGTTATAAAGTGTCATATAACGTCATACATGACTATAACGTCATACATGTTAGATAACTTGGCGATACATCTCGGTCGCTTGACGATTAATCCTCGGAAGCTGCTATAACAAGGAAGTAACGATTTTTAAAAAATTCAAATTACTTAATAAATATTTTTATTAATATTTTTTTAAGTTTGGATTCGATTTTCATAAAATGTGAAATGATTAGACAAAATTCTTCAACGATTATATATATTAAATTTTAAATAATTTGGTTGGGTAGTTTTCGCGCTGTTATATACGGATGGACGGACGGACCAGACGACGACTATAGGTGCTTCGTATTTATATAATTACGAACACACCTAAAAACGCATAACACATTTGAAAACCCAATGTTAGAGAGTACTGTCAGAAAACTATCCGAATTCTTTTGAGCTACCCTGTGTAGGATCTATAAATTTATATATATGTATTACATAGTATGGTAAAACTTACTTCTCTTAGGAAACACGTAGCACAGTTGAGTATTCTCCATACATCAATTTCCGTCAATGAACGGATATGTACTCGAGATTTTTTGTGCAGCCCTGTATAGGATGTACAAAATTTATATACATCAAGTAGTATGCAAAAAATGAGTTACATGTAAAATCACGAACCACAACTGAAAACGCATTTCTAGCAATTATTATTGATAGACAGTGCTGTAACCGAATTCTGTCGTGTGTGCTATAATAAGCATCTTGTAAATACACCTCAGTTATATATATATCAGTTTCAATATGTTTTAAATAGTGCAACATTAATACACCACATCAAAATGAATCCCCTCCGGAAAATTTAAGATTATTAATGGCCTATAGAAGTGCAATTTCCCCTGGGAACACAATGTTATCCCCTTCTCCCGGAGCTGCAGAAATTCCTACAGGAGAAATATGCCTGAACTCAACACTGATTTTAGGTATACTTAAGGTTATTATCCCTGGCCTGTGTACGCCCGGTGGCGCAGCTAGTACACAATAATAATATATAAAAATTTTGTGGCGATTTGCTTTATAATATAAAAATTTCGAAGCGTGCCTAATTTTACAAAAATAATATATTAGAAGGACCATCAAACAGACAGACAAATAAACATATATTTTTTGAAACTTAGTAACATTTACACGGGATAACTGCAGTAAGCAAAGAGAGAGAAAAAAAAAAACAATTATAAAAATTGCAACATCCGCTTGAAAGCGATGTGTAAATACACACTAAAAATATTTTGTCAGATTGAAACCTCTTTTCTTGAAGTCGGTTAAACAGGCGAGAAATAACAGAAAAAAGCGTGAGAAACTGCAAAACGGATATAAATTAATAAATGGTATGAGATGTTTAACAGGATATTGCGCTCCTACTTCAAAATAAATCTTTGAGATGATTCAACCTATATGATTACTTAACCATTTTACGGAAATTTTATAAATTATTTGTCCATATTAAGATGTCTCAAAAACACGTCAGTAAGTTTTTGAGACATATGCGGATATGTTTAGTTTACATGGTTTCAGAGCATTCAGAAAATTTACATTTTTCTTTCATTATGAGGGGGATTACGAGGGGTGTTTTTCAAGTAAGTACCGTTTCAATATTTTAAAAAAAAAAAAAAAAAAAAAGGACAAGGCAATTTTTTTTAACAATTTTATTTTTACATGAAAGCCTGGAACTTTGCTTCATGACAATGCTCGTCTACACACAGATCATCGAACCCAGGCTTTCATCGCGGCATACACTGCAAAAAAAAATAAAAAAGTGTTGATTTTACGGTATAATACTGGCAGCTGGGATGCTAGTATTATACTGTAGAATCAACACTTTTTTTGCAGTGTATGGTTGGGAACAAGCTCATCCTGCGCATAGCCTTGACCTAGCGCCAGGTGACTATCACTTGTTCCTCCACTTAAAGAAACATCGTGGCGGCCAGTGCTACAACGACGATGACGACGTCAAAATAGTGGTGATGTAGTGGTTAGCACACCTAGCGGCAGATTTCTATAAGGGTGGGATACAAGAGCTAGTCGTACGATACGATAAGTGCCTTAATATAGGAGGAAATTATGTAGAAAAGTAGATTAAGGTCCCGACTTTGCTGTAAAAATAAAAAAATTGTTTAAAAATTGGCCTTGTCATGTTTTTTTAATTATCAAAACTTAAAAAATACGCCTCATATATGTATGTTACTCCTCCGAAATTTAACACAGAATTTAAAAATCTGTTTTTCTTCTGCTTTATATTTTCTCGATGTTAAGTTATCCACCTATCATTAAAAACGCAAATTTCCGTCAAAAAATAGATTGACTTAATATTAAAGCCCCGTTTTTTAACTTTCTATATATTAGTTTAATTTTTTTTTCTGTCTTGTTTAGAACTTGGTTTACAGGTGAACCTTACAGGTGAACATTAGTAATTTTAAAGGTAAATATGTTGTTGAATTATATTTTTAACTTTTTTTTTTCCTCAAAATGAGATTTATAATATTTTTCTTTATTGCAAAACATCAAAACGCAAAAAGCATGTAATGTTATGAGACTTTGTGAAAATATTCTAAAAAGATTGATTTATGAAATGAACCTCTCTTGTGATTATAGTTACATTATTAAAGAAATTTTCAGATTGAACTACATTTTATACAACTTCTGCTAATGTTTCTGATCATTTTCCAGATTTATTGGAAACAATATGTCCATTCAATTATGTCGGCACAATTTATATATTTTTAAATTACAAATTATTATTTGTGTGTGTTGGGGTGGGGAGATGTTTGAAAACTTTCTTTTCACCCCTTGTCTATGTTCTGAGATTTAATATTGATTAAAATTTCACCTCTTCACAGAAAAAAATAAAAACCAATTTGGGTCGAAATATTCTTAGGTATGTGCCCAAATAGGGCCATGCCTGTTTTGGTTACCACTGTGTATCCATTTTGGGCACTGTTAAATACTCATTTTTAAAAAAAAAATGTTTTTTTTTCTTTTTTTGAAAATGGGTATTTAACAGTGCCCAAAATGGATACACAGTGGTAACCAAAACAGGGATGGCCCAATTTGGGCACATACCTAAGAATCTTTCGACCCAAATTGGGTTTTATTCTTTTCTGTGTGTGTCTCAGATAAATAATAAAATATGGTTTTACTCCTCCCACACATTTGGATTAGCTTATGTCTCAAGATTCTCCATCATGCAAAATTTCAAATGCATTAAAAATTAAATTGAAAACAGAATAACAGGTAAAGATTAATGAATATACATTACAGAAAGTAGAAAAAAAAACACAAAGACTGAAAAGCAAAATCAGTCATTTTGATTATATTCTATAGTTATATTTGTAATATTTTTAAATATAATTTTGATAGTATTCTATAGTATGTTCGTTAACTATAGAATATTCTTATTTGTTTTGATAATGGTTTCGGTCGAGCCGAAACATCTAAAACAGTTTATTAAAACTTTTTTTACGGTTTTTATAATTTTATTTTTAACACCTTTTAGCAAGTATATTATCTCTGGGATTGTGATTTGTTATAAATTAATCTACAGAATAACACAAATAATACAGTTATTTTTGTATGTATTAATAGCATTTTTCCCTTTCTCTGCGATGCCATCTAGCGTTTTTCACATGTGACTACTTCGCTTTTCTGTATGAATTTAGGCTTTATTTCTTCAAATGAATTTCATAAAACATCACAGCAATAAAATGACTAGTGAACCTCATTTTGCTATGTATGCTATGTATGCTAGATAACAAAATATAAACGATTCTCTATCAAACATACAAAAGCAAAAATCTCATTCATAAATTATTAATGCATTTTTTAATACCACATTATATGATTATTATAAGTGAGATGTTGCATTAATGATGACTTTAAAAATTGTTAAAATAAAAATTAATATTTTTTTTTCCTTATTACAGTACGTGTCATTTAATATTTCGCAATCAAAATTTCATTAACCCCTTCGCGACGAGCGTTCTTTACAGAATTTTTTAATCTTTTACCACCGGTTTTTCAAAACAGAAATTTTCACCTAATTGAATCGCAGAAATGCTAAGATTTAATAAGGCAAATCTTCCAATAAAAAAAAACTGGTGGGAATAATCGAGGATTCTGAGCATCTTATGCGTCACGTATACGTGTCGCTTGTCCCCAAGGGGTTAAAGGAATGTCTAGTTATAATATACAGAAATATCCCAATTTTATTTTTTGTGTTCCGTACTTAAAAAGTAAACAAGAACGAAAAATCATGCGTCAAACATAGATTATGTAACACTTTCCAACGCTTCCAAAATAATTTTACAAATCATTACCGTTTAATAAGCTAAAAGACAACATCTAAGTAAACAATTTGGAAAACACATAACATATTTAACAAGAACGAAAAATCATGCGTCAAGCATAGATTATGTAACACTTTCCAACGCTTCCAAAATAATTTTACAAATCATTACCGTTTAATAAGCTGAAAGATAACATCTAAGTAAACAATTTGGAAAGCGCATAACATATTTAAAAACGTAATTTCAGGAATTCCCAAAATATATTACCAACATATACAATATTCGGAAAAATATCCGAATACTTTTATTCAGCCCTGTATATGATCTATAGATTTGTATATATTCTACATAGGATACTAAATTTTAGTTTAGTTAGGAAAGGCGTAGCACAGTTTAAAATTCTCCTTCTGGAGTTTCTGTCAATAAACGGAAATGTGTTCGCGAACTTTTGTGCTGCCCTATATAGGATCTACAGAATTTATACACACCAAGTAATAGACAAAAAGTGAGTTAAATTTAAAATAGCGTTCAGCAACTTAAAACGCACTTCCAGGAATTATTGTTAACAAACAGTAGAGAATTCTTTTGTGTGTCCCTATAAATGAACGATGACTGCTAACACACAATATTCTGTAGTAAGCCTCTTGTAATGCACCTTAGTGATATATATAAATTTCAATGCGTTTAAAATAGTGAAACATTATTTAATTAAACCGCAGACGATTTTTCTCCATAGACGTAATGTAACGGAATTATTTTGACTGTCCCTGTAAAGTAACTGTAAGTGCTATGCACACCCTATTCCATATTAAGCTTCTTGTAATGCACCTTAGTGATATATATCAATTACAATGTGTTTGAAATTGTGTAACATCATTAAAATAAACCACAAATGATTTTTCTCCATAGACCGTAATGTAACGGAATTCTTTAGAGTGTTCCTGTAAAAAAACTATAAATGCTACACACTTCAGTTGAAATAGGGAACATGCTATAGATAACGACAATAACATAGAAAAATTGCAGGGCAATCCGAGCATATTTACGGTAGTTAGAGCACGGACAGACGGCCATACGGCAGACGGCCAGACAAACTGAATTCATAAACACTTTTCGACTAGGTTGGAAAGTGTTGAAAAGGAACCATTATAAGATCACTCTTGTGTTTGTCTGTGCGTCTGTCAGAGTCGTTTTTCTCTTAAATTATAGAACTTGGAAAATTTGAACTTGGGAGAATTATAAAGGCTATTGACCCACATATTTCTGGATTATTAGCCATTCACAAATATTTTTAGGAAATATTTAGGGGGGCGACTTACGTTACTTGAAAAAAAAAAACAGTGGCACCCCGGGAGAGCCGACAGAAGTGAAAACTTGAACAATTACATGTGTATTTTTTGAATCGTCAGGAAATGTTTTATTGTGCAGGAAATACTTTTAAATGAAGTGTTTCCTTATTCATTTTTATAAACTAACTAGCTGTTACCCGTGACTTCGTTCACGTATCATTAAAAGAAGAATAAATGCATTAATTAAGCAAAATATTTCATTCCCGATAATTAGAAACGTAAATAATTAACTAATTCTTTATCACATTCCATAGGAGACAATGCAGTATTTCTATGTTATAGAGGCATTGACATAACTAAGTTTTAAAAAAGTGAAATTTTGTGACAAATAATCACGAAAAGGAAATTGCAACCAATGAAATTGTATTAATAGTAATACGCTACCGCGCAATGCGCGGTAGCGTATTACTGCTTGCGCGGCAGCGTATTACTGCTTATTTTACTATTTAATACTGTTAATTTTACGGTATAATACTGGCAGCTGGGGTGCCAGTTTTATACTGTAAAATCAACAGTTATTTTTTGCAGTGTACCTAACTATACGCAATACATGTACATACTTATAATCAGAGATGCCGGTTACAGTAACAGTGCCGCGAGTTGATTGGGTTTTTTTTCCCATCTCAAAAAATGCCCAACGCACCTAAAGAAGTGTTCACTTCAAAAATATTTTGTATATCGTGTGGGCGTATCGTTCGAAAGATCTCGTAACACCGAACTCAAAAATATATTTGTTTCAATTTTAGATATTATATTTTCGGAGATATCGTCAAAAATGTGTGGCAAATATATGTCTCCCCCCCCCCCCCCACATCTCCTATTACTGAATCTACTGAAACTAAAATTATGAAAAATTTAGGGGTAGTGAGAGTTTATTGAAACCATGCAGGAAAACTATAGCGATTATCTTATGTCACATAGTTTTTGTGAAAAAGTCTTTTTCCTTTCATATGGTCCCTCATTTATCGCTCTGCGTTTTGTATTTTCTGAGTAAAATGGATATTGACAGCAGAAATAATATATAGGATTATTTACAGTGCCGCGCAAAGCACTGGTTGGATAGCCGCCTTGGGATGATAATTTCTGAAAAAGTGATTTCAGTAATTTTAAGCGTGTTTGAACCTGTATTAAATTTTAACTGAATTTGTGGCACGTATAAAAATCTATAAGTAATACTAGGGGGCCTACCCCTGCGAGCTACGCTCGCCAACCCCCGCTCAGACTTCGAGGCCTCTAAAAACATGACAGCGTGCTTTGTTTTAAAAATAGTGGTAAATCTGTAATTGGGTTGCCATGCTTTTAACGTTTTAATGGGGCATTTTTTTTTTTATTATCATGGCCTCATACACAGCTGTTGCGACAACTGGCGGCTGTTTTCGGGATTGATAAGTAAAATCAATTACAACTTGAAAACCAGCTTGTATAAAATGGTTAGGTTTAAATTGTGGCTACCTCTCGGACTTTTATAATAACGATCTGTATTCTATTCTTCCTTTGCGTTTAAGGATGATAAAAAATCCATCTGCTTGTGAATAACATTAAGAACCACGGTACTGAAAAGTACTATGTTATAGACATTTTCAGTAACAGGTTTTAATTTTCTCTCTATTTTAGTGCACCATCATGCATATTTTCATGTTATTTTAAATATTTAAATTATTTATTTTAATTAATATTTATATACGAATTTTCTAAGAATTATTTATCATACAAAATTAATAAATATTTTTTGCATGCATGCCTGCATTTATTCGGCATCAATTGATGAGATATTTAAACAAATTTGCTATCCGCGATAATTTTACACCATGTTATGTCACTTGAATATTGTCCATAAGAAAATCGGGTACTTTTCCAGTATAGGATCCTTTGCGTTTAGGTTTAGCGTAATTCGAGCTTCAAAAAGGGATAGATTCGTTAATATACATAGATTTGTTGCCAAAAGTGATGAAAACAAACCCAATGAACTTTTGGTGCTTTTCTATTATAGGGGTCTTGACGCTTTTTTAAAAAGCTTAGCGCAATTCGGGCATCAGAAAGTGAGATTTGGTGCCAAATGACATAAACAGCCATGGTAACAAATTCGACAATTTTTTTGTTTATATGCGTATTTTAATTATACGTATATTATTATTGTTTTTTCTATACAAATTACTTCTGATTATATATAAAATAGGATAATTGACATTTTACGCTAAGCAAATTGTATAAATATTGAAAAAATGCTTCTGTATACAAAATGACAAAGTGAATAGGTTGACAGAAAGTATGTTGCCAAATTTCCTTTTCCGCGAAGGCTATTTTCTCTGTTTCGTCAAGGCCCCATATACTGGAAAAGCACCGAACTTTTATGCTTGTTTATACATGTATTTATATGTATATATACAATTTATTTATAATTGTCTTTCAATTTACCTCTTTTTGTACATAAAAATAGATAAATGACTTCTTTATATTAAATAAATTCCTTTCCCCTCCTTTCTTTTGCGTTTATATAAATGGATTACATTTGGACGAATTTATTCAAAATATTTTCAGTTTATAAATTAAATTAAATGCTGACAGACGATTGAATCTTGACGATAGAAATGTGATTTTTTTTTTCAAATTTTCCTGAAAAACATAATTTAATCACAATCTTGTCTTCATTAAGGATTGAAATAAAAAATAAATTCAATTTCAATTTGAAAATGACGAATAAAAAGAAATCAATAATCCCTATCGGGATCCTTTTCAATTTTTTTCCCTTTTTTGTCATAAAAAAACTGAGTAATTAGTTGCCATCATTACAGAAATGTCATTAAAATTAGAAAAAAATTAATATCTCGAAAACTAATTCCAATTTCAAAATTCTATTACCAGTTTTGACATCCGCGAATTTTTGTGGACAATTGGTATTAATTTCACCATCAAGCGTTTAATATTTTATTAAAAATAGCCCTGAAACATAATCAGTCGTTTCATAAAATCGTTTCACAAATTCGTTTCATTAGGATTTTATATATATAGGGTAGACATAATCAGTCGTTTCATAAAATCGTTTCACAAATTCGTTTCATTAGGACTTTATATGTATAGGGTAGATATATATAGGGTAGATATAGGGCTATATAAACGAATTCAAGTAGGTTTCCGTCTATTGGTAGAAATTGTTGAAAGTGAATTTTCAACCTATTATCTGTTTTATTACTAAACTAAATTTTGGCATACTATGAAGAATATATACAGATCTATAGATCAAACACAGGCATTCACAAAAGAATTGGAGTATTTTTTCCGGCTATGGACGTGTAATTGCTGAAATCTGATTTTTAA
The DNA here is from genome assembly GCA_963931845.1 of Maratus michaelseni. Classification (NCBI taxonomy): domain Eukaryota; kingdom Metazoa; phylum Arthropoda; class Arachnida; order Araneae; family Salticidae; genus Maratus; species Maratus michaelseni. The sequence continues at coordinate 25,538,766 of OZ007591.1, forward strand.
ATTTGTTTTGCGTTTTCTAAAATGATTACGTAGCTATCCTATTTTCCTTATTAAACAGCGAAGGTTTGTTAAGGTATTCTGGAAGTGTTGGAAAGTGTTTCTTAATCTATGCCTCATGCATGGTTTTCCTTTCTCGTTTTATTTGGATTCGTTTTATTAAAGAGATTGCATACGTTCGAAACGTTTTTAATGTAGTATATTGGCAAAATAAATTCATTTTTAATTGAAATCCGAGTGTTTAATAATCTATATTTGACGCATGATTTTCCTTTCTTGTTATTGTAAAAGTTTGGCATGTTATAATATTTATATAGATATTGTTTTTGAATTTCTGATACGCGCACGTAAAAGGGTTCGCCGTCTCAGCTCTAATTCTTTGAAGCACCGCTATAGTTATTTAAATTTTTTCATTATTCATTAACCTTTCTACCCTGAATGGGTCTAATCGACCCATTTGAAAATTTGATTTCATTCGATTCGAACCAGAATTTTTTTTTTATAAAGTAAGTTAAATAAAAGATCGACATAACTAAGTAAAATATATATCGTAAATAGTTTTAAATAAAAATTCTGGTGGGAAATGTTTTTATCAAGGTTGAGTAAAATTTCAACAGGGTAGGAAGGTTAAATAAAACCATGAAGACTGTCATTAGTGTTAGATTGGTATTCATGAAATAATATCTCAAACATTTCAGAGAAAAACATCTTTGAGAAAAAAAAAATATATAGAAAAACAAGTGGAACATAAACGTCAAGTAAATGTGATGTCGTTAATTAAGCTGTTCGACAAAGATTGTCGTGGTTTAACCCGCAGTTCATTCATAAAACCATCTAGCGAATAACTTACTACCACCAAATAAAGCCAAACCGACTTTGCTCAGACAACAAAATAATGTCTAACGATTGACGTAATTTTTAGCAAACATTTTCAACTTTCTTCAAATTTTAGGTAGTTTTACTTACCCATCATACGTAGTATAGGGTAAGTCTTGTAATCGTTCTGAAAATCGAAAAAAAAAAAAATATGACGGATTTACACGTTTCAGACACTGGAGATTCCGAAAAACATATTTTTAGGAAAAAAAAAATTTGCCGTCCGTCTGTGTGTTTGTAAACACTCTATCTCCCGAAAAAATTGAGATAGAAACTTGAAATTTGGTATGTACTTCGTATGTAATCATGGGAAGAAGCCTATTTCATTTCAATAACCTCGATTAACCGGAACTATTTTAAGAAATAAATATAAAAGACAATTTTTATCGATTTTATTTGAATTGCAATGCATTTTATAAGTAGTTTACACATTTTTATTTTAATATTTTACATTATGCATATCCATGATGGGTAAGTATTACGGTGGCCCCCAACGACTAGTTTTGTTTTGAGATATATTTTTAAATATAAATGTCCGTGACGGTTGTTAGACATTATTGGAAAAAAAATCAGTAACTTTAGCCTTTTTAAAAAACTTTCCGACATAGCTGAAAAGTATGCATGACTTCGGTTTGCCTGCCGCCTGGCTGTGCTCTAACTCTCGTAAATATACTCGAATTGCCCTGAAATTTTTGTATGTGATTGACACTTACTATAGCATGATCCCTATTGAAAATGAAGTGTGTAGCATTTATAGTTTATGTACAGGGGCAGCCAAAAGTATTCAGTTACATTAAGGTCAATGGGAAAAAATCGTTTCAAGTGCATTTTGATGATGTTACGTCCTTCGAAACATGATGAAATTGATATACGAATATGTAGGGCACTAAAACATGCTTTTTCTAAAATATGGTGAACAAAGCATTTATTATTCATTTACACGCAAAATAATTCTGTCGCACAATGTTCTACGGGGAAAAATCGTTTGCAATGTAATTTTACCAACAGGAATAAGTGTGAGAAATTGCCGGGCTAGGATATCGATCTGGGTGGCTTAGTGACAGAGCATCAGCACGGTACGCTGAAGGTCCCAGGTTCGAGTCCTGGCCCCGGTCAATTTTTCACTCATGTTAGTTTAGTGTATTTAATTGTCTGATAAAATGTGTGTTCTTATAATATTGTTAATTTAACGATGTTTCACTATTTAAAACATAATGAAATTTATATGTATTATTGAGATGCACTATAAATTGCTCACCGAATAATATGGTGTGCATTGCGTTTATCGTTCATTTACACGGACGCACAAAATAATTCGGTTACAGTCTTTGTTCGATAATTACAGTCTATACGTGATAAGTTTCAACTTTGGTTTGGACTTTTAGGTTTGACAAAATGTTTGCATATAGTACGTGGTGTGTATAAATTCTGTTGATCATATACAGGGCTACACAAAGGAATTCTTAAGAATTACTATAACTATCAGGGTAAATTGCTTAAGGGTATCTTTAATTGTGTTACACCATTTTCATGCTGAACTATATTTAGTAGACTAATAGAAGTTTGTGGAATATAAAAAAATCATATACAGGTCTACGCCAAGAACAAGATACATTGTCGTTAACGGTTGGTAATTGCTGGAAGTAAGTTTTAAGTTACCTTATGCGTTTTTTACCTAAATTAAATTTTAGTTTAATATGTCGTGCGCACAAAAATTTTTATATAATATACAGGGCTGTACAAAAGATTTCGAGAGCATTTCCATCGATTGACGAAAATTTCTAAAAGTGAATTTTCTAACAGAACTAATTTTTATAATGCTATGTAGTATATATCCAAGTCTATAAATCATATACAGGGCTGCACAAAATAATTTATGAAAGGTAAATGCTAAAACTGAATTTTTAAACGTGTTAGATGTTTCTTAAGCTGTTTACTACCTCTCTTTTTCACCTCATTTAAATGGTGAAGTTTCGTTACAGTTTTCTAGATGTGTTGGAAAGCGTTTCATAATCTACGCTTGACGCATGGTTTTCCGTTCTTCTTATATATAAGCCTGATCAACACATAACGATTCGTACTTCTTTCACAAGTTTAATGCTTTTCTTTTCTGAAGTGTTTAGGCTTCTTTTAGGTTAATTAGCATATGTTTAATCAAAATTTCATGAGCGTATACTTACTCGTTATTACATCTATTATTCATGTTTTATTTATTTTTATTATTATCCTCTCATTTTTAATTCTCGAGATACATTTTTATAAGATGTTACATGAAAAAAGAAAATAGTTTAAAGTTTGAATATTTTTTGTAGAAAAAGTTTGAAATATTTATCTTTAAATAAAATTAGTAGTTTTTTTGAAAGCTTAAGAAGTTAAATTGCTTCGATAGTGTTTAAAGTGGTGTTTTAAGTTAATAACTAGCGTTCGCATTATTTTTTTAAAGCTGAGGTGTTAAAATAACCTTTTTGTACGCTTTTAAGCAACACTCGTGACAAAAAGTATATGGAATCAACACTTTCTGTACAACTAGCAATCAAATATGCATATTTCTATTATAATTGAAAAGCTGTAATCATTTTATTTTTAATGAACGACTATAAACATTAGTGGGATACACAGACACAAAGAAAGTTGCAAAATGGGCACTCAATAATTATTTTTAATATTTTTGCTAAAACTTGTGTGCACGAAAAAGTTTGTAATCACGTCGATTTGGGAGGAAAAGTTTGGAATCAGCCACCTACGTTTCCAAATTTTCGTGTTTTGTGGTCAGTTTAGAGTTATGCAATACCACATAAGGTGGGTAATAAATTAAATACATTAGACTTTTTTTTTTCTTTGCTTATTCCAAACCAGTGGGTGAAAGATCATCTGTTAGAGAGCTGGATTTGAAAACCAGAGAGGCGCTTGTTAAGCAACTGATGCAAAGAAAATCCCCGAGAGATTTATAATATTATATTAGTATACCAATACCATCAGGCATTAGCATATATTGTGTGGAGAGCAACACTTGTATAGCAGTATCTTTTCGTATTATTTTTACTTTAAAACATACTTATTTTTTTCTTTTTCTAATATTTAATACTGTGCTTAAAAATATTCATTATTAGCATGCAATTAGAAAACATACTTTAGTTACTTTTTGTAAAAATCTAGAAACAATCTGACATCTTATAAGATATATTACATATACAGTCGAACCTCGTTAACATGAACCTCAAGGGGATTCAAAATTTTGTTCATGTTAACAGTAATTCATGTTATCAGTATCAAATCTTTGTACTCGTTTTTATAGGGGATTATGAAAACAATTCATGTTAAAAGTAATTCACGTTAAGCGTGTTCATGTTAACGAGGTTTGACTGTATTACATTCACATTATCCAGAAAAAAGTCTGATAAATCTTTTTACACTGATCTCCCCTAATTTGCATTTTTTCAAGTCCTGTGCTCCTATTCTCCTGTAAATTCATAAAAGTCCATTGTAGGTATACAGACACTCCCATATCATGTTGCTTCTTTGAAAAACGTTTTCATCTCGTTCCGAAGGCAGTATTAACACTTTGGCTGCCGCCCCATTTTTCAAAATCCGTCCCCAGGTGCCTTCTATTTTTTTTCTCTTCCTACAGAATTATTATAAAAAAAAAAAAAAAAAAAAAAAAAAACTAGTCGTTGGGGGCCACCGCAATACTTACCCATCATGGATATGCATAATATAAAATATGAAATTAAAACATATGTAAACTGTTTATAAAATGCATTGCAATTTGAATAAAATCGTGGCTTGATGACGTCATAAACTTTAAATGCTCTATTACGGAATTGCGTAAAAGAAACATTCTCACTTATAACTCCAAAAATGTTAATCAGATTAACTAACTTCGTCGGATTAAGCGTCTCATTTCCAATTAAAATATATCTTTGAATTGAAGTTTGAATGAAATACAGGGTGATGAAAAATCAAAGAGTGGGGTAAATAGGATTCCAAATATCTCGGCAACTAATTATTTGATCGATTTCATTCTTTATGCAAAATTTATGTTTTTTTATTGTCTTTTATATTCATCCCTAAAAATAAACAATTTCGAAATTTTTTATATACCTTTTATCAGAACGAATATTTCGAGAGTCTGAAAAAAATAGTTCCGAATAATCGAGGTTACTGAAATTCAAGAAGCTTCTTACCATTAATACGTACTAAGTACATACCAAATTGCAAGTCTCTATTTCAATTTGTTCGGGAGATAGAGCGTTTACAGATACACAGACAAACGTACGGCAAAAAAATTGTTTCTAAAAATGTTTTTCGGAATCTCTAGTGTCTGAAACGTGGAAATCCATAAAAAATAAATTTCGATTTTTAAAACGATTCCAAGACTTACTCTATACTACGTATGATGGGTAAGTAAAACACTACCATGATGCATAAAAGTGTGTATATATGTGTTCTAATTATTTTTGTTAATTGGTCCGACGACCCTTCGGACCTGGCACCCAACAGATATCTTTTTCTATCCGTGTGCCAGCTTCGAAGGTGTGTCGGACCAATTTATTTCACCCTAGCTTTTCTTTAATATTATTTTTCCCATACATTATTACTTACCTGTATTTTTTTACAGTGAAAGTATATTTCTATGAAGAAAAAAAAGGCAGTTGTAAAAAATACGCAAATTATATTTTTATTTTTACAATTTGCATACAAAAATTTAATTTACTATAATTGACAACTTTTTACGTTTATTTTATTTATTTACTCAATTTTTATACAAATAATTACGAATCTATACTATTATATAAAGAGGAAACGGTGACTGACTGACTCATCAACGCCCAGGCGAAACTATTAAAGTCAAGGGTCACGAAATTTGGACTGTAGATTGCTGTTATGGCCTAGGCAAGAAATAAGCAGGGATTTTTGAAAATTCCCCCCCCCCCCCCCGAAGGGGGTTAAAGGGGGATTCGAATGTTTTAGGTCATTTCGCCATATCTCAGCAGCAGTTATAGGTAGGAGCGCGAAAATCAGGAAACAAATCTACTAAAAAATGACTAAACACCTATTTCAGCGATTTTAGAACTTCCCCCCAGAACGGGGTTAAAGGGGGGTGGTCGAATGTTTTAGGTCATTTCGCCATATCTCAGCAGCAGTTACAGGTAGGAGCGCAAAAATCAGGAAAACAAATCTACTAAAAAAGAATTAAACAGGTATTTCAGCGATTTTAGAAATTCCCCTACCCCCAAGGGGTTAAAGGGAGGTGGTCGAATGTTTTAGGTCATTTCGCCATATCTCAGCAGCAGTTATAGGTAGGAGCGTGAAAATCAGGAAAACAAATCTACTAAAAAAATTGATTAAACATGTATTTCAGCGATTTTAGAAATTCCCCTCCCGGAGGGTGTTAAAGGGGGGGGGGTCGAATGTTTTAGGTCATTTCGTCATATCTCAGTAGCAGTTATAGGTAGAAGCGCTAAAATCAGGAAAACAAATCTACTAAAAAATTATTAAACACCTATTTCAGCGATTTTAGAAATTCCCCCCAGAAGGGGGTTAAAGGGGGGGGTGATCGAATGTTTTAGGTTATTTCGCCATATCTCAGCAGCAGTTATAGGTAGGAGCGCGAAAATCAGGAAAACAAATCTATTAAAAAATGATTAAGCACGTATTTCAGCGATCTTAGAAATTTCCCCCCAAAGGGTTTACAAGGTGGTCGAATGTTATAGATCATTTCGTCATATCTCAGCAACAGTTTTAGTAAGGAGCGCGAAAATCAGGAAAACAAATCTACTAAAAAATGAATAAAACACGTATTTCAGCAATTTTGGAAATTCCCCCCAGAAGGTGGGTGAAGGTCGAATTTTTTTGGTCATTGTGCCATATCTCAGCTTTTATGTAGGAGGGCGAAATTAATTAAAACAAATCTACTAAAAAATTGGTTAAACACGTATTTCGGCGATTTTGGAAATTCCCCCCAGAAGGTGGTTAAAGGGGTATTCAAAAGTTTTGGGTCATTTTGCCACATTTCAGCAGCAGATTTAGGTAGGAGCGTGAAATTTAGAAAAACACATTCTACATGAACACATATAGTTGTCCTTCCATGGGCCGTGTATTATTTATTAGTTTCAATATGTACATAAACAGAAAAATGTATTTATCACATTTTTACAAGCTTTTAATTTTCAAAATTTCTAAGTACTGCAATTTTGTCTCACTCCCACTTTTATCCAATTTAGAACAACTTTTTTAAAGTACCTACACTCCTCTACCCTACATTGTAGTCAACACATTGTCTACCCGTGCAAAGCCGGGACGGGCCGCTAGTAAATAATAAAATACTGATAAATAATACTAAATACAATCCAACAAACTATTAATACAATCAATAAATTAAAGAAAAATGAGTATTTGTGATGAACCCTAAAACACATATCTGGACAAAGTCCAGGTTTGTCATTACATGGTCACGAACATAATTGGTCTCAAAACTTTTTTGTTTGGAACACCCTAAACATTTTTTTTAATTCTCACCTTTCAACCACAAACAAATGAAATCTACTCATAATTAATAAAATAAAATGATTTTAAACTATTTTCATCGAATGGTGAGAAATTTCGTCGTTAAAAATAAACAAGACCGAAAAATCATGCGTCAAGCATAGATTATGTAACACTTTCCAACACTTTCAAAATAATTTTCAAATCTTTACCGTTTAATAATGTGAAAGGTGATACCTCAGTAAACAGTTTGAAAAAGCATAACATATTTAAAGTCCCTATTTCAGGAATTACCAAAAATATTCGGAAAAATATCCGAACTCTTTTGTATATGATCTATAGATTTGTATATATACTACAGAGAATGCTAAACTTTAGTTCAGTTAGGAAACGCGTAGCACGGCTTAAAATTCCTCTTCTGGAGTTTTCGTCAATAAACGAAAATGTACTCGAGAACATTTATGCTGCCCTATATATGATATATAGATAAATTTTTATATATACTACATAAAATGCTTAGCTTTTTTTCAGTTACGAACGCCTAGCATAGTTTAAAATCCCCCTTCTTCAATTTCCGTAATGTACTCGAGAACTTTTGTGCTGCCCTGTATAAGATCTATAAAATTTATAGCATTTCCAGTAATTATTGTTAACAGACAGTGCCGAAATCTTTTGTGTGTCCCTGAAAATGAACGATGAATGTTATACACACGATATTTTATAGCAAGAATCTTGTAATGCACCTTAGTGATATATATCAATTTCAATATATATTTGAAATAGTGAAACATTGTTAAAATAAATGGCAAATGATTTTTCCCCATAGACCGTACTGTAACGGAATTCTTCTGAGTGACCGTGTAAAAAAAACAAAAAATCTCTGACGGCTTGGCCTACAGGCACAGGTAGATTTCGAAGACGCAGACCGTGGGGCACCTGTTTATTGGGAATTGCAGAAGAAAGACCTATTTGCCATGATGCTGCAGTTGGGACCACCCACTTCGAAATATACCTCTGCCAGCGTAGGCAGAGCCAGCAGGGATTTTTTGTTTTTATTTTGTTTTTATTTATTTTATTTACTTATATACATTTTTTTTTTTTGCCGTAAGAGTTGATCCTATAAAAAAGTGTCAATATAAATGTTGTAGATAATATTAAGAAGATTTATAATAAATTTAAGCGTATTTGATATCTTGGAAATTGACGAAGTTATGATTTTTTTTTCTTCTGAAACCACTATTCTCCCCCTTCCCGCCCCACTTGGGAGTCATTTTTAATGAAATCAAAATCTGTCATACATAAATTTTTGGCCCTTTTCCTAGAAGTAATAATAACTTTAAACGGTTTCGATACGTATCATAATTAAGAAGTTATGGGTTTTTTCTGTTTTCACCAAAAGCCCCCATTTCCCCCCCCCCCCCTTTGGTTCGATTTTGCCCATTAACGAACTTGGCCGATATTTTATGCCCCTTGATTGTATGTATCAGTTTGGAAGAGATTTGTGCAGGATTATTGAAGTTATCGTGTCCATAAAAAGGTGAAATAGATAGATAGATAGATAAAGTTTTGAACTGGGGGGGGGGGGCGGTTTTGTGTTCTGGGAGTCATGATCGGCGTAGATCTGCAAAAAATTTTCAAAAATTCCAACTTAGGGGAGAATGTAATAGGTAGAATTTCTTACGAAATCTACCTAAAAAGCCGGAATGATGCATTAGCAAAAAATATAAGAAGAAAAGAAAAGATGATTGCACTTCACAGATGTGAAGACGCCTTGGTATAATTTTCTCCGTAATAAATTGTCTCTCGATTTGATTAATGTTCAAACACTCATTCCCATTTACTACACACAGTCTTTCATCCGTCTAAGAAGACATGCAACTGAAAATCATGATTGAATTAGTTGGAACAGTTTTCACCTCAATTTCATTTTGCAACCTCCAGATGAATTCTCCTCTCTATCGTCCCCAGTGTTGAATTCAGACATTTTTCTCCGGGAAGAATTTCTGTCATACCGGGGGGGGGGGGGGGGCAATTGCATACTTTTTATCATTAAAAGCATAGAATCTCAAATCGTCCGAGAGAGGAGTGTCCCCCCCCCCTCCCGGGCCACGCCCTGTGTTCAACACTGGTCCCCTGCACCAATACAATTTTTTTTATTCATTGCGAAACACCAATTTACTCCAGTCATCAAGAGAGCAGTCCTGGTATTTTTTAGCCCATGATAAATCTGGGCTTGTTTGTGCTACTGGTGAGATCTCGGAAACGCAACTAAGAGGGATATATAAATAGGGAAAAATATTTAAGATACGGTTTTCGAGATTGACTTTTCAAATCATTCTGAGGAATAGAGAATGAATGGGGAAAAATTTGCGTTCTGATACATAAACCAATGTGAGACGCCAAAGTCGGGTGGACTTTGATAAGTTTGTTACTTTTAGCTCTTAGTATGTAAAAATGGGAATTCAGAGAAATATGTTTCAACTTTAGAATATTTCTTGATTCATCGTTTAGAAGATTAGTTTGATGTTATATTCATGGTGGACAATGCTTTGAGCCATAGGTCCGAGATAGTGAAAAACTGCATTTCGGAAAAATAATGTACTTTAAATGGAGTGGCCAGCATATAGTCCAGATATCAATCCTATCTAAAATACATAGTACATTTTATTATATAGAAAAAGTGGTACTTAAGTTGCAATCAAAGTCAACACAGAAACTAGAAGACTCCAGGCGAAAAGCATAGGCAGCCATCGATCCAAATCAGTGCGAAGTCCTAGTTAAATCTAATGCCCGACAGAATCAAACGAACATCGAGGCAAACTGTGGGGGAAAAAAGGGTATTAACCATGTATTTTCACCAAATATTCCAAACTTTTTCTCTGGTAGGACGCGATTCCATATTCTTTTTAAGTGCGTTTGTAATTATACACTGCAAAAAATAACTGTTGATTTTACAGTATAAAACTGGCGCCCCAGCTGCCAGTATTATACCGTAAAATTAACAGTATTAAATAGTAAAATAAGCAGTAATACGCTGCCGCGCAAGCAGTATACGCTACCGCGCATATACTGTAAAATCAACAGTTATTTTTTGCAGTGTATAAATACGTAGAACCTATAGTCGTCGTCCGCATATAACAGCGCAAAAACTACCCAACCAAATGTTTTGAAATTTATTATGTATGTATAATCGTTGCAGAATTTTGTCGAGTCATTTCAAATTTTATGAAAATCGAATCAAAACTTAAAAAGATATTAATAAAAGTTTTCTTCATTCTATTAAATTCTATCGTACACTATCTATATAATAAAAGCGTAAGTCATGTGACTGAGGAAAATAAATACTGGCTGACCACTTCTTTTTTCATATGCCAGGCGGGCATTTTTATTCAAAATTATTTTTTTTGAATAAAATTGCATAAAAATTACTGTTTTTGAAAAATCGTTCAAAAAAATGTTTGTTTGAGAGATGAGTTACATTCAAATATGTATAGATTCTGAGATAACTTCAGCTGAAATCAGGTATCTCAATACATTAAAGTAAATAAACACAAGATATTCGTTCATCTTGAGTCATAAAAATGTTAAACCATTCGCAAAGCAAGATCTCCATGATGAATTTTGCAGCGTTATCTGGTGTCGAAAAAAAAATCGCATTTGTAATCGTGGCATACGTAATAAGAAAAAAATAAGGCGTGCTCATTTCGCTCATAACAGACGATATAATTCATTTCACGGAAATAATAAAGATGATTTTTTTTTTTTTACATTCTAAAACTAGTTGTAAAACGAACGCACCTTATTTGTCACGTTTAACGTGCAATTTTAAACTTATTTTCAGAATCATTTGGAGAAATACAATTGAGCGAAATAATTGTAAAGTCATTTTGTAGTTTTTTTTTTTTTTTTTTTTTTTAGTTTGTGTGTTCTAGACATGCTTATGAATATTTAATGACCAACAAACTTTCACCAACTTAAAAATTTTATATAAAATTGCTCATATTTCTCTGCTTGTTGGGAAAGACAGATACTTATTCCATACTTTTTGCCACGGGTGGTATAAAAAGGAAAATCAAGAAGGAATATTGCAACCCTTGGAATTTCAATGTGCTTTTTCTTGCTATTAGAGAAAGCTTTAAAAAAAGATAATTTTTTTTATATAAAATTTTTAAAAAATCATAAAAAAAATTATTGTTACTTGAGTATGGCACAGATAAATATTGATACACTGTCAAATATGATTTCTGCTTACAGCACCTGTATCCAAGATTTATCACACGTCTGTGAACATTTTTTAGCCTTAAGTAAGCCCTTCCCGAAATTAAATCCAAGATACATTACTGCGCTTTTAAAATTTTGTTATAAATAAATACCTTAAGGTTATCGTTACTCTACGTAAGATTAGCTCAAAATTACGAAATACGTAAAACCACAACAAGGAAATTTTTTTTAAAAGGTTTTACTCAAAATTTTACTTTTACTGAAAACTACCAAACTAGTTATTTAAAATTCTTCTTTAAATAAAACCCTTAAGAGTGCCATTAGAATTAGATTGGTATTCATGAAATGATATCTAACATTAATGTCAAGTAGTTGTAATGTCATTAATTAAACAGCTTGAGATTGAGAGTTGTGGTTAAACGGCTGTTCATTCATTAAACCATCTAGCAAACAACTACCACCAAATGACAGAATCTCCCGCTGCTCACACGACACAAAAGAATTCTAACAACCGCCATAATTTCTAGCAGCAATATCTAATGACAATCGTTTTCTCATAACTCGTATTTATTCTGTCGTGAACGGGAAAATCTAAAATGTATTTATCCTGTATCATGCTGAGCGATATCGTCAGAAACTTCATGGCTTTTGTTTTATGAGTGTAAAAAGGTTGGAGTGTAATGAGAATATAACGTAAATATTAATTCAAGTAAGATGACTAAAGATGTGATCAAGATATCAAATCATTATGCATATGATCAACTGTCTACTAATTTTGCTTGACTGCTTTTTTAAATTGTTAAAAAATAAAGATATTTTTTAATTTCCAACATACTTGAAAATTGTTTAAGACTTAGGTTCGTTTGTCTGTCTGTCCGCGCTCTAATTTTCCTACGTATTGCCATGAAATTCATACATGTTATTAAGGTTTACTGTAGCATGTTTCCTATTTAAAATGGAGTGCACACTGTAAAAAATTACCAATGTTTCTTATTTTATGAAAATATACCATAACCACGAACGAAAATATAATCCAATCTTCTGAGTTATCCGAAATTCCGAATGGCGTGTTCCATTGTCTTTTGAATCTCCAGAAACAATACATTTCCAAAAGTTAAAGAATTATTTATAAAAACGAAGTATTTTTCGCTGCCCGTAATTTTCAGAAACGTTTCCGAAGGAGTTTTATAGTGTATTAATTAGTGTGCTCAGCCTGGAATACCTGTTTTTCGAATGTCGTCAATTCTCAAGTAAACGTTTTCAGCCGCATAAGTTAATTTATACATGAAAGAGTAAAGAAATAATCTTAATTTTAATGTTATTGTTAACGCTGTTAATTTTGCAAGTTTGTCTGTTAAACATATTTTTTGAGCATGAAAATGTTTACTTGAGAATTTATAGCATTCGAAAAACAGGTATTCCAGGCTGAGGACGCTAATTTATACACTATAAAAACCCTTCGGAAACCTTTCTGAAAATTACGGGCAGCGAAAAATACTTAGTTTTTATAAATAATACTTTAAATTTTGGAAATGTATTGGTTTCTGGGGATTCAAAAGACAATGGAATACGCTATTTGGAATTTCGGATAACTCAGAAGATTACATTATATTTTCGTTCGTGGTTATGGTATATTTTCATAAAATAAGAAACATTGGTCATTTTTTACAGTGCATATAGTATATATACAGAAATACAAAGGATGTGAATTATCACTTTACTAAACAGCGTATACAACCAATAGAGTGAAAAAATGTCCAGACCGGGGTTCGATCCCGGATCCCTTGGTATAGTGCACCAAGTGCTTTGCCAATTAAGCCAGCCGAACGACATCCGATCTAGCATTCCCTCACTCTTATATTAGTCCAGTCAATCTAGGATTCTGCCTGGAAAGTTTTGGAGAAGTTTTTTTTCTCTTTCTTCCTTTATGTTTTGGGGGGTGCTGAACACGAATTTCAACTTTGCCACCTCGTATCTGGTCTGCTTAAAAAGTTATAAGAAAAAAATCAAGAAAAAATCGGGTATTTTTCGGGTTTTCTCTTGTATTTGGCAGAAGGTTAACCTTTTTTGAAAACAGTATTGCTCCAAATTAAACTAGCGAAAATTTCCTTCATTTTTCATATTACAATGTTTTTTTCTAAGATGAATAGTTTTGGCATACGAGTAAACAGAATTTCAGCGATGTTGAAATTCCATCATCGGACGGCGAAAACGCGATCCAGTCACTACGCATCCATTTCAATCACCAATTTGAAGCTCTTTAGTTATTTATAGTTGCAAATTGAATATTTAAAATTTGCTTAAAATGTTTTAAGCCTTTTATATCAAGCACTAACAAAATTAATTGAAATCAGTTGATTAGGAAAGATATAAAAACAAACACTCCGAATAGATGAGAACACCAATTCTTTTTATCGTAATCTGATTTAAGTACAATTATAACTATTAAAAGTTTTACATGAGAATAACATAATGTCAAAGATTGTAAACAGGAAAAACAAGTTGGAAATTGTACGTCAAACGTTACAAACGAGGTGCGTTCGTACGCACGTTTTAGAATTAAATTCATGATATCACGTGCGTAGAACGGGTTAAACAGCTAGTTGAGTATATATTTTATGACACTGTTCATACAAATATCTTAACTAGTTATATAAATATTCAGATATATATGTATCAGCTAGTTATATAAATATTCAGATCTTGATGATTTTTAATTCTGTGAAATGAATTATATCGTCTGCAGAATAATTTCTGTCATAAAATAAGTATCTCGGTCGCTTCACGATTAAACTTCGGAAGCTCCTATAACAAAAAAGCACCGATTTAAAAAAAAATTCAAATTTCTTAATAAATATTTTTATTAATATTTCCTAAAGTTTTGATTCGATTTTAATAAAATTTGAAATGTCTCGACAAAATTCTGCAAAGATAATATATTTTAAATTGCAAACCATTTGGTTGGGTATAGTTTTTGCGTTGTTATATGCGGACAGACAGACAGACGGACAGACAGACAGACAGACAGACGGACGGACCAAACGACGACTATAGGTGCTACGTATTTATATAATTACGAACGCACCTAAAAAGAGAAATGCAGTCTTGTCCAATTAATGTCATTTTGGTCGCTTTGACACCCCATCAGAGGAAATGCGAAGAAATTGAAGAGTTCGGCGGGACAGCTTTTACGACTTCTGAACAACATATAAGAGATGAGAAACTCCAGAGTGGCCAGGAACAAGGAATTTTGTACAAGGAATTCACTTGACTCTCACTAGACACCACTTTTGGGAGCAGATGCATGTATATCATAGATGGCGGGCAACTTACGAAACTTACTTTTTCAATAGAAAAGGTAACAAATACCTCAACGAAACTAATTTTTCAGGATATATTTAAAAAAAAAGTTTCTGGTAGACCATTAATTGAGTTATATGTTTTACTGAGTTATACGTTTTGTTGTCCGGTCCTGAGCAAAACGCATAACTGGAATTCCACTGTATTAACTTTAAATTAAAAAAGTCCTTCCGCCGTGTACCAGGGCTATCTGAATATACCGGACTTTGACAGTTCGCCATTCTGGGGAAAGTCACGTGATCAAAGGAGGGAACGCGAGAGCGACTTAATCTTCACCCCGCTCGGATTTCTGTCCTCAGTTGAAATTCGGCTTGCGGTGTGAGCACGTGCTGCGTGCGTTATTTCGTTAAGTGCAAATTATTGCACAAATTGAATTAAAAAAAATTCTTTAGCATATTTAAAGACTCAACCATCTTTGTTGATAAAATTACATCAAAGATGGAACAGTTAGAGAATATCAAATGAAGTATCTGGAATTATCAGATGAAGCTTACCAACTATCTTTCCAACTTCCAAACTGTCCCAGTTATTTAAATGAAAATATTTTCGCGATGCATGCAACAATTGAAAGAAAAAAATAGCTGGACAACTAAATGAAGATTTACTGGATATTTTTCCCGTGATGGAAAAAATAAATTCTCTTTCGGATATTGAAGAAGAATTGAAAAGAGAAAAATAATAGGATTGATACTTTCCTTAAGGATAATTATGTGGAATGTGTTGCATGCCTCGCGAAAACATTTTCATTCAAATAACTGGGACAGTTTGGAAATTGGAAAGGTAATTGCTAAGCTTCATCTGATAATTCCAGATACTTCATTTGATTTTCTGTAACTGTTCCATATTTGATGTAAATTTATCAACAAAAATGGTTCAGTCTTTAAATATGCTAAAGAATTTTTTTAATTCAATTTGTACAATATTCAGAGAATAAATAATTCGTATAATGAATACAACTGCTTTTTATTCTTATTAGTAAGTTATTTTAATAAAACAAAATTCGTTATACGAATTATTTATTCTCTGTATGAGAAAAAACAAGCAAACAAAAACCTCAAGAAATAAATTTATGTAATTGATTAAACTCCATAACCTATTATTCGCGATACCCTTTGATGCACATTAAATATATATATGTAAATAACAAAAAAATATAAATGGAAGACTATTATCATTAATTAGATTTCATTTTAAATTTATTGAAAAGGAAATATTTAAATAGTAATTTTTAATAAAGATTTAAATTTTTGTTTGAGTTGTGTGATAAATATATTAGTTTCATACATTCTAGAGATGGGAAATACAGTTATTTTTGGTTAACAGGTTCCATCGTTCCACGCTTGCACAGGTAACAGGTTGCAACAACCTGTTATTTTTGTAACGTATAACTAATCGCAGTGTATGCTGTCAACGGATATTTTAATTAGAAGGCCTTTAAACAATATGTTTGAAATAATTATGAAATGTAAATATAGACACTGTTTCTTGTTGAGATAAAATCACACCATTAAAATCAGTTTATCGCTAAAAACTTAATTTTTGCAGGATTAAAAACTTACCTAGTTATGATACTTTGAATTTCATGCATTTTCAGATTTTCTGGTACTAAAAACATGTTTTTCTATTTATAATGTCTAAAACGTTGAAAATTCATAAAATTTTAAGTATCGTAGCACAGTAAGTTTTAGCCATAGGAGAATAAATGAATAATTTTTCACTGTTTCACTTGTTAGAACACGGAGAAACTTTTTTTAAATAAAACTTATAAGACCTGGACATTGTAAAAAAAAAAAAAAAAAAAAAAAAAAATTCTTAATTATTTAAAAAATCTTCTAATTTAATGTAAATTGATTATTTTTAATTTATGCGTAACACAATTTCAAACAATTTTACTTTCTTCTATCATTACAAGACGAAAGTATTGGATTCATGAAAATTTTTGACGGATTTATACGTTTTACAAGGTCCTGAACACGATTTGACCATTTTTAGAAAATGTCTATCTGTGAGTCTGAGAGTCTGTCTGTCTGTATGTATGTGACATAAATTTTGTGGGCGCTCTATCTCAAAAACTAATGCACGAAATTTAAGAAAACTTTATATTCAGTTAGTCCCTGATATAAATTGGTGCTGATTAGTTTTTGGTGAAAATCGCCCGACAAGTGGCGCTGCTATGCTGCTTTTTTGTGATTTCCGCAATAGCTCTATCTCAAGAACTAATGCAAGAATTTTCATCAAACTTCAGGTTCAGTTAGACTTTAACATAAATAGATGCTGATTACGTTTTGGTGTCGACATCCCAACAGGTGGCGCTGCTATCCCAATTTTTTCTCTATTTTTACGATAACTATATCTCAAGAGGAATGCACGGAATTTCATCAAACTTCAGATTCAGTTAGACCTTGACATAAATAGATGCTTCTTACATTTTGGTGTAAATAGCCCAACAGGTGGCGCTGCTATGCTGCTTTTTCCATTATTATCACGGTAACTATATCTCAAGAACTAATGCACGGATTTTCATCAAACTTCAGATTCAGTTAGACGTTGACATAAGTTGTGTTGATTATGTTTTGGTCTAAATCTCCCAATAGGTGGCGCTGCTATGCTGCATTTTGCTGGATTTACACGATTTGAGCAATAGTCATATCTCAAGAACTAATGCACGGAATTTAATGAAACTTTAGGTTCAGTTAGACCTTGATATAAATTGGTGCTGATTCTATTTAGTTTATGCGAAATCTGTGTGAGCTAGAAGAAAGTTTTGGGATTGGCATATCCGACTAGTTAGTAATTGGAACTATTCTTCTAAAACTAATGGATTAGAAGATTTTGATAAACGATAAGAAGAAACATGTTATATAAAAATAAAAACAGTTTTAGTAATATGATTTGTAAAAGAATGAAATTTGGCTCCCGACTATATTGCGGCCATATCTATCACCGCATATCCGTAGCAAACCCCGCAAGAACATGAAAATATTATTTATACACTTTTAATAAAATGCTGTTTATCATTGCAATTTATAAATGCAATACTAAAAATACATTTTTCCATGTTTGATGACAAAAACGCTGAAAATTCATTAAATTTCAGGTATCATAACACAGTAAGTTTTGGTCATAGAAAAATAAAATTTTTACTTTCTTACATGTTAGAACATGGAGAAATTTATAAGACATTGTAAAACATCTTTAATTTCTTAACTATTTTAACGTAAATCGATTTGTATATGATGCAAAATAAATTTGAAACAATTTTTGCAATAGGAACTGTACCTCTAAATCTAATGGTTTAGAAATTGGCTTTTGGTAAATAATAAGAAAAGACACGATGCGCTGTATGAAATAAAACACCGTTTTAATAACATGATTTGAAAAAAATAAAAATTGATCCACGAATTTAATGCATATCCAAAGTGAATCCCAGAAGAACATGGCAATATTAGTTATACACTTTTAATCACAAACAATTTATCCAAATAAATTTTCTTTGCGTTTTTCAAATTAGTTACAATTGTGTTAAAATTGAGTGCCCGCACAAATAATGTGATGCTATTGTCTTTCTTTCATTTTACTGTAAAATGGAATTATAGAAATATAAATGTTTTCCAGCTGTTGTTTTCTAAAAACACCGAAATGAGAAAGTAATAAATAAATAAATAAAAACACATGTCCCCCCTCCCCCCCCCCCAAAAAAAAATCTAGCGTCAGAATATTGATTTAAAAAAAAAAAAAAAGTCCGTGAGAAACATCCCTTTATACCATTAAAAAACATATTTCATTAAAAAACATGCTTTACTTTTCATTCCAAAAAACCTCGTCTAAAATTATTCTATGAATCTGCATAACAGACTACAATTGTTTACGTTAAGACACTACGACAGCAGTTGCAGTAAGATAATTTTGCTCAACAGTAATGATAATTTTGCAATAAAATAAATAACTGTTAAGCTTAAATGGTTTTGGAAATTATTTAAAAGCTGTAGTGAAAGAATGTGTTATTTTTCAACGAATGACAGACGACTGGATGATATTTGGAAGCGAATTGAACTGTGATTGGTTGATTACGATATTGCGTCTCAGTTTTTAGGGTTTCGTTCATCTCACGAAACCCTATTACTCGCGCTCCGATTTCTGTCCGTCACAGAGCCGGTCTCAGAAACAATATAACTTACAGGCATAAAAATTTGTCTACTTATAGCTAAATATCTACTATGAAGCTCAAAATATTAAAATTCGAAAAAATCGTATTATTTTAATATATGCAGATAAAAAAACAAAAATCTAACAGCCTTTTCCTATTAAATTAAAACTTTTTTCGTTATAGCAGTTGCCAACCATTAAAAATCAAAAATAAATTTCTTTCTACAATAATTAATTTTCTATTCATAGATTTCCACGTGAAAAATGAAAATGGAATAAAAAGTTTTACCAATTGAAAAAAAAAAGATTAATATGACGTCATATTGGTAATAAAACGGAAATTTTCAAACATTTCTCAATAATACAAGGAGTATGAGTATGTGTAAATACAGAAAACAGCTTATTATGACGTTATTAGAGAATTAAAAAGAAAATTAATCTGACGTCATAACGGATTTTTCAAATGTTTGAGAATAATACAAAGAGAGTATCAGTATGAGTAATAGAGAATAGTAAATATATATATAAGTTTGAGGAACGTATTGAATCATGCTGAAAACCCGATTATGGAAATATTGGCATATTTTAACATTTTGAAAGTCTCTATACAACATGTTTTTGAAATAATTTTGAAATTGATTTTTTTTTTAAATATCGCATTTAGTCCACATGACAGATATTATTATGACAGAGTATAATAGCGAGCTTGGCCCGTTATCGGGCCGGTTCAGATATTCGAAAAGACCGGTAAATTTTTACTTTTTAAAAAATATGATCTCTTTTTTTTTTTTTTTTTTTTTTTTTTTTGAAAATGAAATTTATTTGGATTTATTAAAGAAAGGATAAAGTGTTTTGCAAGGAATATTAATCGAAACCCTTTGTGCGATCTTCGATCACACTTACCCATTTGTTAAGCTTTACTGATTCTGACTCATTTCTTCGCAAGCTAACTGAAGACTTGGAAAGACATGAAAGGAGATTTTTGATTGGTTTTGATTGTTATTGATTCTGGTTTTTAGGGTTTCGTTCATCTCACGAAACCCTATTACTCCCGCTTTGTTGTCTGTCTGTCACAGAGCCGTTCTCAGAATCTATATAACTTACAGAGTTGAAATTTTGTGTATATATAACTGAATAGCTGCTATGAAGCTCAAAATATAAAAATTTGAAAAAATCGTATTATTTTAATGAATAGAGATAAAAAACCAAAATTCTAACAGCCTTTTCCTATTAAATTTAAACATTTTTCGTTATAGCAGTTGCCAACAATTAAAAATCCACAATCAAATTCTTTCTACAATAATTAATTTTCTATTGAAAGATTTCCACGTGAAAATTGAAAATGAAATAAAAAGTTTCACCAATTGAAAAAAAAGATTAATCTATATATTTAAAACACTAAGCGTTTTCTTTCGACAATCCGGGAGAACAAACTACTACATCAAATTATATCATTCTTTTTTTTTAAATGAAAGATATTTGGACACAGATTTGTTATCTTACATTCGCTTGTTCGAAAATTTAATTAATTAGCCGTAATTTTAAATTAAACTTTTACTTCTGCGTATGACGTCATAAAGTCGGCTACGAGGCTAACGAAAAAGACAGGCTACCGCGGTGCATTCCACTTATGTTTTTTTACAGACCGCTAGAGTAACGTGATGCTCTTTTCGTACACCTGTATTGGTGGATTCAAGCATCACGTGACTCCCGCGGTCTGTAAAAAAAGATACGCGTAAAGCACCGCGGTAGCCTTTCTTTTTCGTTAGACTCGGTCGGCTATCGGATGACGCCCACTGTTGTGAGGCACAGAGTAACGAGAAACTCTGTGGTTACGCGGATAAAAGAGAAATAATAGATATTTAAAGCATGTGGCTATTAGGCCGAATTTTTTTATTTGCAGGTTAAATGTCGGTAAAAATATTTATCCGCGTGTTTTATGAGCGAATAAAAATTCATATTTATTGTGACGTCACGGGAATATTGTCCATTGGATTTATTTTATTATTATGCATTATAACTTTGTTGATGCCATTTTTTCATTACAATTAAATACAAAATATATTTTTATTTGTATACATGATGTTTAAGCATAAAAGTAACGTATACAAAGTACGTGTGAAAAGTTTGCGCCGGTGAAAATTACGTTCTGTTTAGCTTGAAATGCATTTTAACATTTATAAAAATAAAAAGTAAAATTTATATGATTGTGTCAACATGACGTAATTTTAACTGATTTTTCATTTTTTACTTTTAAAGATTAGAACTGGAGCCTTTATTGGTTGCTTCATCTTGATTACATACCTTGATAACATGTTAACAATTACTTTTTTTTTAAATTATAGGTTAGAAGATTTCATTTTTTAAGGAAAAAAAATCACAGAAGTAAAGGATTTCAGGAAAATAAAAATTATTAAAAATAGTGTTATAATAATAATATAAAAAAAAAACTATAAATAATGATTGTATTTTTAGCTAGAATAAACAATGTAAGGCTAATATTTTATAGGAATTATTTTGGTAGGCTTGTTATAAGTTCATTTAACAGTTCCTTATTAGCGGCAAAGTCCTATTTCTTTCACTGTGAATTTCTCTTTCGATGTCAAAAAATGGTAGTCTACTTTTGGACGCCAGCCAAAACACAGTGGCAATTTTTATAAATATATAACGGTTGTGACAACAAACGGCTCTTTCACTTTAGCTTTCATCGCGCTTACATGACTTCTAAATACCACAAATTTCAATTTTATACTACATTTTACAATTTCAATTCTTATACAAAAAAATTAGCTTTCGATTGAAATTTATTTGAAAACTGCCGCTTAATTTAACGACTTTTTAAATAATTTTCAAGCAGGAAATAATTTTCAATTCTATCTCAACAATGACCACCAGTTTGCTTTAATAATGTAAAATAGCCCCTGGGAAATATGTCACAATAGAAAATAGATTTCCTTAACCATCATAAAAAGTGAAAAAAAAAAAAAAGAACCTGATAAATCATGAGATCAGATTATCCATAAGATCTCTCCATCTAAAAACTGTCAAAAAAAAAAAAAGAAAAAAAAAATCAGTTTATGTTTAACATCAAATGGATATGTTGAATTCGTTTATGTATATGTTGCATCAGAATATGCTAAGAACTGTATTTTTTTTTTTTTTTTTTTTTTAAGATCCAATGGGTATTTAACTGTACTAGCTGTTACCCGTGACTTCGTTCACGCAACATTAAAAGAAGAATAAATACATTAATTAAACAAACTATTTCACTCCCGATATAATTAAAAACGTTAATAATTAACTAACTATTTATCACATTTCATAGGAGAAAATACGGTATTTTTTTGTTATAGGCACCTTGACATAACTCAGTCTTAAAAAAGTGAAATTTTGTGCCAAATAATCGCGAAAATGAAATTGCAACCAATGCAAAAAGGAGGGCCAAATAAAATCGTGGAAATAGACGAATTGGGTAAAAACAAATGTCAATTTTACCTGATCAACAATTTTACTTTTAACGCCTTTTTGAAACGTTTTAACAGCCATCCTACAAAAAAACATTAATTGGAAATGGTATATGTTTTTTCTTTAAATTCAATTCTGCCTCCTTGGTTTAATGTGTAGCTGAAAAAAATGTTGTTTTCTAAATGACAGTATGTTGACAGGCAATTTTTGTTCTCCAGAATAAATTGATTCATGAAGTTTGAATATGTGAAAATATGTTTTTATTTTTCGGATAATGTACTGAAATCAAGATTTTGTTTTCCCCATCTATTCAAAGTGCCGGATAGCTCTCGGCAAGTCGTGAGAAAATTATAAGTTTTGACTATCCTTTTGAGAAAAGGATATTCAAAACTTATAATTTTCTCACGACTTACCGAGAGCTTCCTTCTAAACTGAACTGAACTAAAACTAAAACTCCATTCAACTAAAAACTAAAACTAAACTGCCTTTCCTTTCCTCTTACGCACCCTTTTCTTCCACTCTCTTTTTCCCCCAAACAATCGCCCCATTTTTTTATGGCAATCCTGGTCTTCTTCAAGTCTCCTTCATCCCCCTTACATCTACCCAAATGGCTAGAATTTTCTTATTGTCTAAAACCCTGCCTCCAGATAAAATTATTGGATGTATCTTCACTTGTATTCAATTTAATTCCGCCTACGTGGGGATCACATCACCCTTTTTTCCCCGCCAAAATCCGCGCACTCCTTCTTAAAACCCAGGTGGTCAAAGGGGCGTTCTTGCATCTGACCCAACTCGTAATTTTATTTAACACTGTCAAGTATGACTTTTACTATTTCCATCCTCTTATTAAACTTTCTTCCTTACAATTGTATTCTCTCTTCTCGATGTTACTAACCTCTACACCTGGTTTTTCTTTACCATTCACATCTGCAATCGCCACTTGAAATCGCCCCCTGAACTCGCCTTTTATTTATTTAACCCTACCTAAAATTCCTTGTTATCCATGAGTATTCCTTACGCTGTATTTTTATTCTTCTATAAGAACATACCTGGCGCCCAACCTAGTCTTCTTTTGAGAAAAGGATATTCAAAACTTATAATTTTCTCACGACTTGCCGAGAGCTATCCGGCAAAAGTGAAAATAAATTCTGTTTTTCAGTTTTAATGAGAAAGTGGTGTAAAAAATATACTGATCTGTTTTATTTCTCCTTTTTTAGCACTTTCCAACCTAGTTGAAAAGTGCTTATGACTTCGGTTTGTCTGGCCGTATGGCCGTCTGGCCGGATGGCCGTCCGGCCGTCTGTCCGTGCTCTAACTCCCGTAAATATGCTCGGATTTCTCTGCAATTTTTATATGTTATTGTCGTTATCCATGGCACGTTCCCTATTTCAACTGAAGTGTGTAGCACTTATAGTTTTCTTACAGGGACACTCAAAAGAATTCCGTTACATTGCGGTCTATGGGGAAAAATCATTTGCGGTTTATTTTAAAAATGTTTCACTATTGTAAACGCATTGAAATTTATATAGATCACTAAGATGCATTAGAAGAAGCTTAATATGGAATAGTAGGTGTATAGCACTTAGAGTTACTTTACAGGGACAGTCAAAATAATTCCGTTACATTACGTCTATGGAGAAAAATCGTCTGCGGATAATTTAAATAATGTTCCACTATTTTAAACGCATTGAAGTTTATATATATTACTAAGGTGCATTACAAGAGGCTTACTACAGAATAGTGTGTGTATAGCAGTCATCGTTCATTTACAGGGACACACAAAAGAATTCTCTACTGTCTGTTAACAAATTCCTGGAAGTGCGTTTTAAGTTACTGAACGCGATTTTAATCTTAACTAGCTTTTTGACTATTACGTGGTGTGTATAAATTCTGTAGATCCTATACAGGGCAGCACAAAAGTTCGCGAACACATTTCCGTTTATTGACAGAAACTCCAGAAGGAGAATTTAAACTGTGCTACGCGTTTCCTAACTAAACTAAAATTTAGCATCCTATGTATATATACAAATCTATAGATCATATACAGGGCTACATAAAAGTATTCGGATATTTTCCCGAATATTGTATATATTGAAAATTCCTGAAATTACGTTTTTAAATATGTTATGCGTTTTCCAAATTGTTTACTTAGATGTCATCTTTCAGCTTATTAAACGGTAATGATTTGTAAAATTATTTTAGAAGCGTTGGAAAGTGCTACATAATCTATGCTTGACGCATGATTTTTCGTTCTTGTTTATACACAAATATGGAGTAATTTACTTTCCGTTTCTAGAGAAACTTCGTTAAAATTTACAAATAAATAAATAAATAAATAAATAAATAAATAAATAAAAATCTTGGCATCTAATTTAATTTTTTAAATTCTGAGAGTTTGTGTGATATCCTCGGAGCAATGATAACCGGTATTAAGTAAATCGCGTTGCGTTCGATAGTCTAGGAGTAGTTGCGAAGTACAAACACACGGTCAGATTTTAATATAATAGATTCGTGTTCATTTTCCTTTTCTTAAAATTATGATATGATTTTCAACAGAATACTCTCATCTGTATGTAACGGATACTCATGCTTAATAATCAGTATAGATTAAAAAAAATTAAATTTTTCGTTATAAATATGGCGTGAAACTCATCTGCTTTCTGTACTTACTGATCCTTGTATTATTAATGTAAGGAATTGATTCGCATTCATTGTAAAACATATTGGATAATTACCGTTTTATTTCAAATATGACGTCTCTTTTTCCCCAGAGAAATCCATTTTTAATGGCATAATTCTTGTTAATTTTCTTTTCCAGGCAATTAATTTAAATACTGGCATAGAGGAAATTATGTTACTTTAACGAAATAATATTAAATCTTTAGGTTTTATCAACAAAAATGGAACCATTAACATTCGTCGTTTTTTTTTAGGTAATCGAGTTATTTCTTTTAGTTTTAAGAATGAAAATAACTATTTCTCGCTATCCATGACATCATTTTCGACATGGATAATTTTGCGGAGCATATTATTGCTAACCATTTGCTAACCATTTTCTTTTCAAACTTCTGTTTACTTTTTTAAAATTTAAATAAAAAATACGGTATAGTTATATTAGCCGTGCGCAGACGGTAAAACGCCAAGTATTGTTACCATAGAAAAGAAAAAAAAAGAAAAAAAGTAAATAGAAAAAACCCAAGATCATTTTATTTCACCCTTAAAGCATATCCGCTTTATTTTCGATATATGGCGTCATATTCGCCTGTTTCCTATGGTTACGCATATTGAAACCTTGTATTATTATCAAAAACTAAAAAAAGTACGTTTTATTTCTAATAATATTATTTAATCTTCTTTTTAATTCTTTAACTTTTTTATTTCATTTTCATTTTTCACGTGAAAATTTTACAATTGAAACTAAATTGTTGAGTAAAAATTATTATTCCGGCTTTTGATTTAATTTTGGCAACGATGAAGTATTAGCAACGGTAAAGTAAATTTAACCATTTAAAAATATTATACGAAAAAATGTCCATATTCTCTATGAAAATAACGAAATTTTGAATTATTAAGAAAAGTATTTGAATAAAATAAACAAAAACCAGTCTATGTTCATTTCCGGGTTATAATCCACCTATATGCAAAGATACAGGGCCATTAGTTTCTCCATTTTGACGCTGGCTTCAGCCTAACATTTGCACACAATCGGATTTAATATTATTAGGATTAGGATTAGGATAAGAGGAAAAAGATCCCCGATTGTGATGGAAAAAGGGATAATCATCCTGATTATGTAAAGAAACCGAAGAAACCATATAAATAAATTACACTTGAAAACATTAAAAATCTCCCTCATCTGCAGATTGATTTATTATTGTAAAAAAAAAATTCTTCATCTTTACATAAAAATTGATTAGCTTAAAACAATGGATGCTTTTTAGAAGATATGGATTTGAAACGAAGAATGATTAAAGAGGACATTTTAAAACTTTTAATTTAAACATTTTAAAACTTTTTTAACGTCGAATTTCGACTGTGCCTTTGGGCAGATGCGATGCACATGCGCTTGGTTGCATTATCACAGGGGGGGGGAGGGGATGTGTGCTTTATTTACTATGTTCTTTGATTTACTGAATATGAGATGAAAGTAGGGATACACTATTTATATGATACTTCATAGGTCCATGAAATTTTCTTTCTTGCCGTGGGGAATATGGCGGTAATGTCAAACTGATTTGCATTACACAGTTCTTTAGGGATTGTTTGTTTGGAGTTTGCATCGTAAATAGTACTGTATTTCACGGGGGGGGGGGGGCAACTTTAAAAATATAGTATTTGGAAGACTGTTTTACACGCACTCCTTCTTATGTAATAAAGAAGCTTATTTTACTGACATTGTTATAGTAATTTTTTTACGTCAATTAAAAATAAAATAATCTGACGTCATATCGGAAGGTTAACGGATTTCTCAAATATTTGAGAATAATACAAAGCGAGTATCAATATGAGTAATAGAGAATAGTAAATATATGAGTTTGAGGAACGCATTGAATCATGATAAAAACCCGATTATGGAAATATTCGCATATTTTAACATTTTGATGGTGTACAACATATTTAATTTTGAAATTATTATTTTTTTTAATATCGCATTTAGTCCCCCTGTCAGATATTGTTATGACAGAGTGTAACAGAGGGCTTCGCCCGCTATCGGGCTGGTTTAGATATTCGAAAAAACGAAAAAATAGACCGGTAAAATTTTACTTTATAAAAAACATGACTTTTTTTTTTTTTTTTTTTTTTTTTTTTTTGCTAAATGAAATTTATTTGGATTTATTAAAGAAAGGATAAAGTGTTTTGAAAGGAATATTAAACGTAACCCTTTGTGCGATCTTCGATCACACTTACCCACTTGGCGCAGCATGTCCCTAAAGGGACTTTGTGCCATAAAACCACAATCAACCAACTACCCACTTGTTTTTCTTTCTTTTGGCGGGTCATAATAAGCATTTAAAATAGGACTTTTTTTTTAATTCGAAAGTGCATTTTTAAGCTCTTTTTTTTTTTTCTTTTTTTTTTTGGTAATATGGAAAACAAATTTCGGAAACTTTATTTTTATTATAATTTTAATATTAAAAACTATTGTTTCAGACTTTTTTTTTAATACTTTGCGGGTAATGCGTTCCAAATTTAATAGGGACTTTCCGTTAACCTATTATTCAGTAATGAACTATAAGACAATAACATTGTTATTTATTTTAATACGTTCAATAATGCCCATCTCTATTACATTTAGTTCATTTTTAGCACTTTCCAACCTAGTTGAAAAGTGCTTATGACTTCGGTTTGTCTGGCTGGATGGCCGTATGGCCGTCTGGCCGTCTGTCCGTGCTCTAACTCCCGTAAATATGCTCGGATTGCTCTGCAATTTTTATATGTTATTGTCGTTATCTATGGCACGTTCCCTATTTCAACTGAAGTGTGTAGCACTTATAGTTTTCTTACAGGGACACTCAAAAGAATTCCGTTACATTGCGGTCTATGGGGAAAAATCATTTGCGGTTTATTTTAAAAATGTTTCACTATCGTAAACGCATTGAAATTTATATAGATCACTAAGATGCATTAGAAGAAGCTTAATATGGAATAGTAGGTGTATAGCACTTAGAGTTACTTTACAGGGACAGTCAAAATAATTCCGTTACATTACGTCTATGGAGAAAAATCGTCTGCGGCTTATTTAAATAATGTTCCACTATTTTAAACGCATTGAAGTTTATATATATTACTAAGGTGCATTACAAGAGGCCTACTACAGAATAGTGTGTGTATAGCAGTCATCGTTCATTTACAGGGACACACAAAAGAATTCTCTACTGTCTGTTAACAATAATTCCTGGAAGTGCGTTTTAAGTTACTGAACGCGATTTTAATCTTAACTAGCTTTTTGTCTATTACGTGGTGTGTATAAATTCTGTAGATCCTATACAGGGCAGCACAAAAGTTCGCGAACACATTTCCGTTTATTGACAGAAACTCCAGAAGGAGAATTTAAACTGGGCTACGCGTTTCCTAACTAAACTAAAATTTAGCATCCTATGTATATATACAAATCTATAGATCATATACAGGGCTACATAAAAGTATTCTGATATTTTTCCGAATATTGTATGTATTGAAAATTCCTGAAATTACGTTTTTAAATATGTTATGCGTTTTCCAAATTGTTTACTTAGATGTTATCTTTCAGCTTATTAAACGGTAATGATTTGTAAAATTATTTTAGAAGCGTTGGAAAGTGCTACATAATCTATGCTTGACGCATGATTTTTCGTTCTTGTTAAACATTAATGTAATTTTTTTAAATTTATATAATAACATTTTAATATTTTCTTTTTGAAATCTGCATGAACTAGTTTCTGCAAGTTGATTTGCCATATTTGTTGGTGAAAGCAAGCAAATTTATATTTATCTGTTTTTATTTATTTTTATTTTTTTAAGAATTGCAATAAAAAAATTTAAGTACTGAAAAACAAAATGATTTTTTTTCCTTCATTCAATTCCTACTATTAGCTCACACCCTCTATATATTTATATACAAATTTTCAATCGTTAATAAAATACTTTTTATTCATCCACTCAAGTTCAAATACATTTTTTTAAACTTATAGTGGATGACACCTGATGTTAATACAGTTTTTTCAAATATTAATTCATTAATTAAATTAAATTAATTAATTTTAGTTTTATATTTCATTTCTGTTCAAAAGTATAGACTCACTCCATATTTTAGTCTTCTTTGTCCGCGCGCCGCCTGATCTTCGTCCGTGAACAGCCCCATTATCTTCTCGCTATGGTACTTCATTGTGAAGTTTGGTAATTTTTGAAATTCAATATTCGAAAAACGGCATAATCATTACATTTGAAATTTATATCACGAAAAATACAATTTTTTACCTTTCTAACGCAGTTTGTCTAACAATTATTAAGAAATACTTTTCGAGATATTCAGTTTTGGTATTTTAGCCATTTATTTTTTATTTAATTTTTTATACATTTCACAAATTTCTCTTATATAAGATATTTAGCAGGATATAAATTTAGGAATAAATACCGTCAGTGGCGAAGCATGTAGATCGCTGGGGAAAAAAATTGACCTAAATAAGGAATTGAAATTAAAAAAATTTCTTTTATATTACTTGTTATTTATGAAATCAACAACAGTAAATGAAAAAAAATATATATATATGTGTGTGTTAATATTTTACATGTAAACTTCATATTGTAGCAAGTGGATATAGAGTTCAACCCTCCCTCCATTCCCCTAGCGGCGATAACGCTGTCCCGGCCTGTTATATCAAGATGGCCTTGATTTGACCCATAGTTGCCTAAATTCATGGAAATTTCGGCACTGCCTGATGTAAACAGAGGCTTTTCCATGATTTTCGAAACCGTCTGACGAAATTCAGGACTTTTTTGTATTGTTTCATCCGTTATTTTTGTTACCGGTAGATACTAGATATGAGTTCAGGCTCTTTTCTCGCTCTCGGAGCCCGAGCCCGAAACATTTTGTGTCGTCTGAGCCCGATTCCGATATCGAAAGTACACAGTAGAAAATTGTCAATGACATTTTAAAATTGCTTTCAAGATTAATTTTGTCATCTAATAATTTCTTCTTGCATAGAAGTAAGTATTAATCCTAAGTACTTCCCCATGATAACGTTTCGCAATTTTCATGTTTAAAATAGTAAATTTGTTATTCAAACCAGCCATTGGCAGATATATGCAAAAATCACAATTCTTATTCTTTTAAAATATCATTGTTCAACTATGGGAGAAAGATGTGAGTTCTGTTTTCCAGTAATTCTGGAAAAGGACTTAAAACAGAAAACGAGGATAGACAAGGCATATCTCACGGCTTCTTTATGTTACTAGCACTGTCCGTGTCAAATTTTCACAGAATAGCTTAGAATATTTATCCTTATATCCTATTAATAACAATTCAATTTACTTTCAAACTCATTTTTAAAGGATTGTTAAAGCACTTTAAGAAACTTAGACTATATTCTTATTTCTCAAATAGCTAGGGGTTTATCCCCTCCCACACTTTTTTTTTCAGTTTCTGAATAACTAAGGTTTTCACTTTCAGTCTGGCATCATTAAGAATATTTTTTATATTTTAACGAATATGCAGACGATGTTTGACGGTTTCATTTAAAATCACTTATTCACAAAATTCATTAGTTAAAAAATCATTTAATATTACTCAGACGAAAGCCAATGAAAAATTGTCAATGTCAACATCGTCTGCTTTGGACAATTAAAAATTGAGCCGACGAAAATTAATTAAATCGTAATACAAGTTTTAGATGGTATCAGGAAATTGAAAGTTTTATTTTCTTTACTTTGTAAACTGAGTTTCCAGGGTAACAAATCCCTTAGAAAGATGTATTTCGGAAAAGAGAGCAGATAATATCAACCTTTAGATTGCATGTAGATATTAAAAATCTGAAATCTGCAGCATGTAAACAAAAAAGCAATGCGTTCTCAAAAAGAAAACGTTAAATTCTAAAATTCTAAAAGAAGATAAGAAGTCAAGTCAGTTTTAAACCTTCAAAATTTTGTAATTTCCATTTTCACAATTTAAAAGTACTTTGAACATTTCTCAACTGTTCATAATTTCTCGTTATAGGTAACGGATTTTTCAATGATATGGAATAAATAAAATTTCATTTAGTTATTATTTTTGTGATCACGTATAATCCAGTACTGTAGTTTTTTACTCCAAGCTTGGTAAAAATGTTTTAACAAATATTAAATGACAATCCTTTCCGAAATTTCTCTATTTAACAAAGTTACAAGGTAATAAAATTTTACTTTTAAAATACAATATCACACATCACCGAAAACAAAAACTTAAAAAAAATCGATTTTTCTCAGACAAGACTTTTTTTTTTTTTTTTTGGCAACAATTATAAATAATTAAACATTAGGAGTTCCAAACTTCAAACCTTCATAATTCCTAAACTATTTGATTGAATGAGATCCCGTTTGGTATCCTATGAAAAAATTTACCGAAAACGCCAAATATGATGTTAAAATTAGGTGTTCGTATTGAAAATTTCAGAGTTTGATACAATTCCAATATGATGACGACCTCCTAAGCTTAAAAGAAAAACTAGTCGGATGTGCCAATCCCAATACTTTCTTCTATCTCACACAGGTTTCGCATACACTAAAAAGAATGAGCACCAATTTATATCAAGGTCTAACTGAATCTAAAGTTTTATTAAATTCCGTGCATTAGTTCTTGAGATATGACTATTGCTAAAATCGTGTAAATCCTGCAAAATGCAGAATAGAAGCGCCACCTGTTGGGAGATTTAGACCAAAACCTCATCTACAACAACTTATATCAACGTCTAACTGAATCTGAAGTTTGATTAAAATCCGTGCATTAGTTCTTGAGATATAGTTATCGTGATAATAATTCAAAAAGTAGCATAGCAGCGCCACCTGTTGGGAAATTTATACAAAAACGTAAGCAGCATCTATTTATGTCAAGGTCTAACATAATCTGAAGTTTGATGAAATTCCCTGCATTAGTTCTTGAGATATAGCTATCGTAAAATTCGAGAAAAAGGGGTATAGCAGCGCCACCTGTTTGGATATCTACCCCCAAAACGTAATCAGCGTCTATTTATGTCAAGGTCTAACTGAATCTGAAGTTTGATGAAAATAAGCGCATTAGTTCTTGAGATACAGCTATTGCGGAAATCGCAAGAAATGCAGCATAGCACCGTCACCTGTTGGGCGATTTTCACCAAAAACTAATCAGCACCAATTTATATCAGGGACTAACTGAATATAAAATTTTATTAAATTTCGTGCATTAGTTTTTGAGATAGACCGCCCACAAAATTTTTGTCGCATACATACAGACAGACAGGATCACAGACAGACATTTTCTAAAAATCATCAAATCGTGTTCAGGACCTTCTAAAACGTATGTATAAATCCGTCGAAAATCGGAAGTCGAAAATTTGCATGAATCCAATACTTTCTTTTTCTAAAGATAGAAGAAAGTAAAAAAACATAAATTGAAAGAAGACAATTTCCAATCGAATAGTTATTTCCAGCTTTCTTTTTTCTTTTTTAACACTTTCCAACCTTAGTTGAAAAGCGTTTATGACTTCGGTTTGTCTGGCCGTCTGTCCGTGCTCTAACTCCCGTAAATATGCTCGGATTGCCCTGCAATTTTTATATGTTATTGTCGTTATCTATAGCATGTTCCCTATTTCAACTGAAGTGTGTAGCATTTATAGTTTTTTTTTTACAGGGACACTCAAAAAGAATTCCATTACATTACGATCTATGGGGAAAAATCATTTGCGGTTTATTTTAATGATGTTACACAATTTCAAATACATTGTAATTGATATATATCACTAAGGTGCGTTACAAGAAGCTTAATATGGAATAGGGTGTGCATAGCACTTATATTTACTTTACAGGGACAGTCAAAAGAATTCCGTTACATTACGTCTATGGAGAAAAATCGTTTGCGGTTTAATTAAATAATGTTTCACTATTTTAAACGCATTGAAATTTATATATATCACTAAGGTGCATTACAAGAGGCTTACTCAGAATAGTGTGTGTCTAGCAGTCATCGCTCATTTACAGGGACACACAAGAATTCTCTACTGTCTGTTAACAATAATTCCTGGAAGGGCGTTTTTAGTTGCTGAACTCGATTTTAAATTTAACTGACTTTTTGTCTATTACTTGGTGTGTATAAATTCTGTATTTCATATACAGGGCAGCACAAAAGTTCGCGAACACATTTCCGTTTATTGACAGAAACTCCAGAAGGAGAATTTTAAACTGTACTACGCGTTTCCTAACTAAACTAAAATTTAGCATCCTATGTAATAGTATATATACAAATCTATAGATCATATACAGGGCTGAATGAAAGTATTTGGATATTTTTCCGAATATTGTATATGTTGGAAATTCCTGAAATTACGTTTTTAAATATGTAATGCTTTTTCCAAATGGTTTACTTAGATGTTATCTTTCTGCTTATTAAACGGTAATGATTTGTAAAATTATTTTGGAAGCGTTGGAAAGTGTTATATAATCTATGCTTGACGCATGATTTTTCGTTCTTGTTTTTTTTTCTGCGATAATTTGGTGATTAAAATGTATGGGTCTCTCCCTCTCTCTTTCTCCCTTTTTTACTTTCTTTTATCTGTACAAGCAGAAAGAGGATTCATGAAAAATTCCGACTTCAGGTTTTTGACGGATTTATACGTTTTAGAAGGTCCTCAATATGATTGACTGTTTTTAAAAAATGTCTGTCCGTAAGTTTGGTCTGATGTGTGTCTGTATGTCACACAAGTTTTTGGGGGCTCCATCTCGAGAACTAATACACGGAATTTAATCAAACTTTAGATTTCATTAGACTTTTACAAAAATTCGCGCTGATTAGGTTTTAGTGTAAATCGCCCAACAAGTGGTTCCGCTTTGCTGGGTTTTTCAAGATTTTCGAGATAGCTATATCTCAAGAAAAACGAGAATGAATAGCTTGTTATTTAATTTTTGTTGCAGACTATTTGATTTATTATATAGAAGAAAGTTCAGTGATGGCCACAACACACTAGTTATTTTCG
This sequence comes from Maratus michaelseni, assembly GCA_963931845.1. Taxonomy (NCBI): domain Eukaryota; kingdom Metazoa; phylum Arthropoda; class Arachnida; order Araneae; family Salticidae; genus Maratus; species Maratus michaelseni. The sequence continues at coordinate 25,572,995 of OZ007591.1, forward strand.
CTACTATGCTCTGCTATACCCTGCTATGCTTTTTTTTCGCGATTTCCGCGATAGCTATATCTCAAGAACGAATAGAGTGTCATTTAATTTTGGTTGCAGACGATTTGATTTATATAGAAGAAAGTTTAGTGATGACCATACATACTACTTATTTTTGCTACTATGCTCTGCTATACGCTGCTATGGCTTGTTTTTCGCGTTCCGCGATAGCTACAGTGGTGGCCTAAAGTGTGGACATTTTTTGAAAGTTTCATGTTTTTCAACTTTGTGTGCTTGTAGAATATATTAATTTTCACTTAAATACAAACGTTTATATATCGAATTGAAGGTAATTTAATGTAGAATATAATAATCAAAACAGTATTACAATATCTGTGTTACAAAAAAAGTTATGCAACTAATAGTAAGATCTATCTTAGATTTGCATTTTTTTAAAGTGATACTTACACAATCAATACTTGGTAGGATAACTCTTATTTTTTAAGACAGATTCACAGCGTCGTTTCATCAAGTGAACGAGTGTTTGGAGTTCATCTTTCGTAATCACATGGTGCCAAGAATCAATTATAGCTTCAATAAGTTGTCTTTTATTGGATGGACGTTTTTTTCGTACAAGAATTTTCAAACGTCTCCACAAATTTTCAATTGGATTGAGATCAGGGCTGTTTCCTGGCCATGGTAATATATCTATGCCTTTATTTTGAAACCATGCTTTGCATACTTTTGCTGTGTGGCATGGAGCTAAATCCTGCTGAAAAATAAATGGTGCGTTGTTGGGGAAGAGATCCCTGACGGAAGGTATCAATTTTGGTTCCAGGACAGTTTCGATGTATTTTTTGGCATTCAGTAGGCCATCAATCACTTGAATTCGGCCCACACCATCTGCAGACATACATGCCCAAATCATGACATTTGTTGGGTTTTTTGTAGTTGCTTCAATGCAATCAGGATGAAGTGCTTCTCCTACTCTACGTCTCACGTATTTTCTACCATCACTACCACAAAGAGCGATATTTTACTCTCATCGCTCCAGATTACTTGCTTCCATTGATTTTCTGACCATTTAATGTGTTCTTTTGCCCACTTATTTCGTTTTTCGCGTTGCTTTTGCTTTAAATATGGTTTTTTCCTTGGAATTCTAGCTTGTAGTCCAATTCCTGATAACCTTCTTCTTATTGTTCTTGAACTTACTGCAATACCCGCTGCATTCATTTCACATCTAATGGCATCTGATGAAATTTTCCTATCTTGAAGGCATAGCCGTTTAATTTTTCTATCGGCAGTAGACCTTGTGCATTTTTTTCGGCCTGATTTGGCCTTATTTTCCACTGATTTCGTTTTTTCATAACGTAAACAGAACTTTCGTACACCAGAACAAGTCACTGAACCACCAACTTGTCTTGCAATTTCTGCATAAGAGAGGCCATTTTCTCTCAATATGACAATTCGGCTTCTTTTTGTAGATGTCCAATTAGTTCTTCTTGTTGATGACATTGTTTAAAATTAGTTTAATTAAAAAAGACTTTAAATATTCAAAAACAGCAATACTCTATTTAATTGTACTAGTATGCATCATTCCGCAAAATATTTCCACAACAATAACTCTTTTACCATCCAAATAACCTAAACTATAGTTACAGACATTTTGATTGGTCCTCAGAACAGTGTTTGTGATTGGCTAGTACGCTTTTATTACAAAACACGTCCTTATTCAAAACGATTTGTGTTTGTTTGTTCTACTAAAATGAGCATAACTTTTTTTGTAATACATATATTGTAATACTGTTTTTATTATTAAATTCTACATTAAATTACCTTCAATTCGATATATAAACGTTTGTATTTAAGTGAAAATTAATATATTCTACAAGCACACAATGTTGAAAAACATGAAACTTTCAAAAAATGTCCAAACTTTTGGCCACCACTGTATATTTAAGAACGCATAGGTGGTCAATTAATTTTGATTGCAGTCGATTTGATTTATATAGAAGAAAGTTTAGTGATGGCCACAGCATACTAGTTATTTTCGCTACTATGCTCTGCCATACGCTGCTATGGCTTGTTTTTCGCGATTTCCCCGATAGCTATATCTCAAGAACGAATAGATTGTCATTTAATTTCGATTGCAGACAATTTGTTTTATATAGAAGAAAGTTTAGGGATGGCCACAACATGTTATAGTCAGTGGAGTTAGAGACAAATTTCGCCAGAACATTTCACTTCCGGATACCAGTATGAAAATTTAAACATCGCTTATCGATATACTAAGGGACAAAAAAAAAAAAAAAAACACCGGGAGATAATCGATCAGAAATAGGTTTAGATCCCCCGTAGAGGGGAGTGGGTCCGCGGTTAACAAATTTCATCAAAACATGTCACTTCCGGATACCGGTAAGAAATTCCAAACAGTGCTTATATATACACTAAGGAACAAAAACAGCGGGAGACAATCAATAAGAGGTTCAGATTACACCCCCCCCCCCCCCGGAGGGAAAGAGGGTGGTCCGCGGTTGCAAGTCGTGTTTTATTTATTTTTTTAATACTTATTTTTTAACTAAAGCTTTAAAAATTTGGTATAGTATAGAAAATATGTATACGAAGTCCGTGTACCATTTGGTTCAGAAATAATGATATTCATGGTACAAAAAGCCTGGTTGAAAAAAACATTCCCCACTTTTTTTGATCTTTCATCCCACAATCGTATTTTTTGCTTTCAAATAATTTGAAATTGTGGTACATCTTTGAAATGTTTATATGTTATATAAATCATTCATACTTACAGTGTTAAATTTTGTTGTATTTGCAATCATTTCTAGGGTATAAAGGGCTCAGTTGAATATTTTCATTTTTTTTCACTTTTGCAAATTTACACCTGGTTACAAATTATTCGAGAAACAAGTCATTTGTACCTACAAAGACACGGTAATTAGTTCGCATAAGGGTACTTTTGAAGCCATTTCTCCCGTATTCCACTAAGTGGATGCCCGGCTTTTACTTCATGTTCGCCATTCTATTGAATACTCGGGTCATTCAAGAGATCACAGTATATCTGTTGACAGTAATGCTGTAGGGATTGCCATTTATGCTTTCTGTAGACTACCAAATCTAAAAGAATTATGGTTGGAATTTGGAAGGGGTATCTTTAATACCTTCCCTTAAGTTGCACAGGAAAATTCCACAAGAAATTCCAGATCTTTTACCATCCTTCCACTCCTTTACAGGAGTTGACACAGTATCTAGTTTTGCCGGTATCAGAAAATCTACTATTTGGAAAAATATGAATGATATTTTGAGACGTAGACTAGTCCTTTTTGGCCTCTATTCCAAAGTTCCTAACAACATCACCGAAAACGACAAATATTTCATAGTCATTGAGCGCTTAGTCGTCCTTTCATACCATGCATCAAGTTCACTGGAGACCGTAAATGAAGCCAGTCGAATTCTATTTACACAGCAGAACATACTATACCCATTTAAAATATTCCACCAACCAACAACGTTCTCCTGCATCACCTGAAGAGGGCTATCCTGTAGTGTTCTATGTGGACAAACTGCCTCCAACGCAATTTTCCACGTTTGGATCCATGTCAGTGGGGATGGAAAACGGTAGAAGATGGCTACGAGCCCCTCTGCTCGTCGCACACAGAAATCACCATGGAGAAGCTACAAGAACTGATTGCATACAAGTACAAAGAGATGTGTACACGTTGTCGATGTGTAAAATAAGGTATAAGTTGCACTTTACTTTGTAACTGTGAGAGACAATGCAGTGAATATATATATATATATATATATATATATATATACTAGGGGGCCTACCCCCTGCGAGCTACGCTTGCCAACCCCGCTCAGACTTCGAGGTCTCTAAAAACATGACAGCGTGCTTCGTTTTAAAAATATTGGTAAATCTGTAATTGGGTTGCCATGCTTTTAACGTTTTTATGGGGCATTTTTTGACTATCATGACCTCATACACAGCTGTTGCGACAACTGACGACTGTTTTCGGGATTGATAAGTAAAATCAATTACAACTTGAAAACCAGCTTGTATAAAATGGTTAGGTTTAAATTGTGGCTACCTGTCGGACTTTTATAACAACGATCGGTATTCTATTCTTCCTTTGCGTTTAAGGATGAGAAAAATTCCATTTGCTTGTGAATAACATTAAGAACCACGGTATTGAAAAGTACTATGTTATAAACATTTTCAGTAACAGGTTTTAATTTTCTCTCTATTTTAGTGCACCATCATGCATATTTTCATGTTATTTTAAATATGTAAATTATTTATTTTAATTAATATGTATATACGAATTTTCTAATAATTATTTATCATACAAAATTAATTAAATATTTTGTGCATGCATGCCTGCATTTATTCGGCATCAATTGATGAGATATTTAAACAAATTTGCTAACCGCGATAATTTTACACCATGTTATGTCACTTGAATATTGTCCATAAGAAAATCGGGTACTTTTCCAGTATAGGATCCTTTGCTTTTAGGTTTGGCGTAATTCGAGGTTCGAAAAAGGGATAGATTCGTTAATATACATTGATTTGTTGCCAAAAGTTATGAAAACAAACCCAATGAACTTTTGGTGCTTTTCTATTATAGGGGTCTTGACGCTTTTTTAAAAAGCTTGGCAGAAAAAACCAAGCAGGATATTTTATTCTCCTTCCGTTCAGTTGGGCAATTATTATTTTATATATTCGTTTCAAATATCCGAATTAGTGATTTTATAAATTCGTTTAATTAAATTTTACAAAAAAAAAAATAACAAAATAATATCAATAAATAATAATTACTATTAATTCCTTTTCCCCCCCTTTCTTTTGCGTTTACATAAATGACGTCATTTGGACGAATTTATTCAAAATATTTTCAGTTTATAAATTAAATTAAATTCTGACAGACGATTGAATCCTGACGATAGAAATGTGGTTTTTTTTTCAAATTTTCCTGAAAAACATAATTTAATCACAATATTGTCTTCATTATCGATTGAAATAAAAGATAAATTTAATTTCAATTTGAAAATGACGAATAAAAAGAAATCAATAATCCCTATCGGGATCCTTTTCAATTTTTTCCCTCTTTTGTCACAAAACAAGAACGAAAAATCATGCGTCAAGCATAGATTATGTAACACTTTCCAACGCTTCCAAAATAATTTTACAAATCATACCGTTTAATAAGCTAAAAGATAACATCTCAGTAATCCGAATACTTTTATTCAGCCCTGTATAGGATCTATAGATTTGTATATATACTACATAGGATGTTAAATTTTAGTTCAGTTAGGAAACGCGTAGCACAGTTTCAAATTCTCCGTCTGGAGTTAAATAATACGGAAATGTGTTCGCGAACTTTTGTGCGTCCCTGTAAATGAACGATGACTGCTGTACACACACTATTCTGCAGTAAGCCTCTTGAAATACACCTTAGTGATATATATAAATTTCAATGCGTTTAAAATAGGGAAACATTATTTAAATAAACCGCAGACGATTTTTCTCCATAGACGTAATGTAACAGAATTCTTTTGACTGTCCCTGTAAATTAACTATAAGTGCTATGCACACCCTATTCCATATTAAGCTTCTTCTAATGCACCTTAGTGATATATATAAATTTCAATGCGTTTAAAATAGTGAAACATTATTTAAATAAACCGTCAATGATTTTTCCCCATAGACCGCAATGTAACGGAATTCTTTTGAGTGTCCCTGTAAAAAAACTATTAGTGCTACACACTTCCGTTGAAATAGGGAACATGCTATAGATAACGACTATAACATATAAAAATTGCAGAGCAATCCGAGCATATTTACGGGAGTTAGAGCACGGACAGACGGCAGACGGCAGACGGCCAGACGGCAGACGGCCATACGGCCAGACGGCAGACGGCCATACGGCCAGACAAACCGAAGTCATAAACACTTTTCAACTAGGTTGGAAAGTGTTAAAATCTGAGTAATTAGTTGCCATCATTACAGAAATGTCATTAAAATTAGAAAAAAATTAATATCTCGAAAACTAATTCCAATTTCAAAATTCTACTACCAGTTTTGACATCCGCGGATTTTTATGGACAATTGGTATTAATTTCACCATCAAGCGTTTAATATTTTATTAAAAATAGCTCTGAAACATAATCAGTCGTTTAATCAGTCGTTTCATAAAATCGTTTCATAAATTCGTTTCATAAAATCGTTTCACAAATTCGTTTCATTAGGATTTTATATATATAGGGTAGATATATATATATATATATAGGGTAGATATATATATATATATATATATATATATATATATATATATTGTAAACTTTTTACATTATAGCAATTAGTTTGTTTTAAATATTGTGCTTGTTTAAACACAGAGTTATGGTTGTGTCTTTATTTTTTTTTCATTTTTACTCTTTCTTATAAGAATTGTTTTTCAGGCAACATATTCACAACGAATAATTACATAAACATGCCCTGTAAGACACATCTAGAGAAGGGTAGGGACAAGATTTAGAAGTTCAAAAAGTAAAAAATAAAATTTTACAAATGTCACCCTGTGCAGTCGCAGCAAAAACTACTAAACCATTTGCCGTAGAAAAAGTTATGAGAACCTTATTACTAGCTCTTTTTTAAGAGCTTTCAAATGATGTATCACGATATTATGATTGGAAATAGAGATATGAGCATTTTAACGAACCTATGTCGATCTTCACGGCGGTCATTTTGATGACGTCATCATGAAAGTGGGGGGAGGGGGAGTGCGACCTCTGATCGAGTATCTCCAGGCGATTTTCTGTTTCTTAACATGTCTATAAAAACTGCGCGAAAATTGGTATCTGGAAGTGAAATGCTTTTACGCTAACTCCACCGACTATAGGGGGCTGAACCCCTCCAATTATTAAATAAAATAATTTGTAACCAGGTGTCAATTTGCAAAAGTGAAAAAAAAATGAAAATATTCAACTGAACTTTTTACACGAAATCATTGTAAATGCATCAAAATTTAACACTGTACGTATGAATGATTTATATAACATATAAAAATTTCAAAGATGTACAACGATTTCAAGTATTTGAAAACAAAAAAGTTCTTCCAGCCTGTACCGGGAGGATAAGGTACCTTCCATAGTCCATGTTTTTAAAAATTCAACACATTTTACTCAAATACACGAAGATAAAATGCTTGGAACCCGATTAAAGAAGGTTCAGTCCCAGTTTTCGTTAATAGTGAACTTGAATACGAATTTCAGCATAACAAAAATCAGATTGTTTCAAAATCTCAGCCACCCAAGAATTTCAAACTGCCATATCTCAGACATTTTTAAAGATAAAGCCAAAACAAAAAATGTTCCGGAATCCATTTATCACGATCTAACACTTAACGAAGCAATTTTTTCAATTTATAATTTTTTGTACATTTTTTTTTAATTTTTAAACATTTAAAACTTTTTAACTGGCCGCCATTTTGAAACAAGATGGCGGATGAAGCTGGCCAACGAACTCGGTCGAGTCCTTAGTATGTTCTGTACACATGATCAGTCACATTCATATCGGTTCATAAATGCGAGAGTTACAGCATAACAAATATAAGATTGTTTCAAAATCTCAGCCACCCGAGAATTTCAAACTGCCATATCTCAGCCATTTTTTAAGATATAGCCAAAACAAAACATGTTATAGAATCCTTGTATCACGTTCTAACACTTAACGGAAACATTTTTTTTCAATTTATATTTTTTTGTACATCTTTCTGAATTTTTTTAAAATTTAAAATTTTTTAACTGGCCGCTATTTTGAAACAAAATGGCGGATGAAGCTGGCCAACGAACTCGTCGAGACCTTGGTATGTCCTATACATATACTCAGTCACATCCAAATCGGTTCATAAATAAGAGAATTACAGCATGACAAATGTCATATATATATATGTGGGATTATGATGAGTAATAATTACTTTAGGCACAACAAAGATTCAAATATATTATAAACAAAACAGATTTAATAACATAACAACGAATACAGCTCGGATTCACACACAACTATATACTTGCGTTAATATTCCTGAATAATACAAACATTCGTATCTCAATACACATAATAGTTATACCATTTCGTCAAGCATTGCATACTCATTCCACCCACAACCATATCCGAGAAAAACTATAGAACAACCGCTCGTGCTGCGTGCTTTTCTTAGTCTTGCGTGATCATCGCTTTTATCGCTGCTCGTGAAAAGTAATAATTCATTGAGTTCATATTATTGTTGATGTTACTTCTAATAATTCCCACATATATATCAACATTTGAATGGAGGTTGGTTTTGGGGCCTGGGTGTCATGATCGGTGAAAATATACCAAACATTTTGGGAACTGCTTTCCTTCGAACGGCTGCAATAGGTAGCTTTTTGTAAGGAAGGCTACCTAAAATACGATTGTCAAATGAAAGAGAGAAAAAAAAATGGGGATTTTTTTTTCGTTTAACCAGGCTTTTTATACCATAAATACCATATTATTATATACCATATTATTACATTAATTATATATCATAATATTTCTGCACCAAAATTATACACGGACATCGGATACATATTTCCTACACTATACAAAAATTTTAAGCTTTGGTACAAAAATAAGTATTAAAAGATAAATAAAACACTACTTGCAACCACGGATCCCACCTTTTCCCCCTGAGGGGTATCTGAACCTCTGATCTATTGCCTCTCGGTGTTTGTTTGTTCCTTAGTGTATATATAAGCACTGTTTAAAAGTTCATACCGGTATCCAGAAGTGACATGTTTTGCTTAAATTCCACCACCGCGGACCCACGCACCCCCGGGGAGATCGGAACCTCTGATCGATTGTCTCCCGGTGGTTTTTTAGGGTTTCGTTCATCTCACGAAACCCTATTACTCCCGCTTCGTTGTCTGTCCGTCGCGGAGCCGGTTCTCAGAAACTATGTAACTTACAGTCATGAAATTTTGTGTACTTATAGCTAAATACCTATTATGAAGCTCAGAATCATAAAATTTGAAAAAATCGTATTATTTTAATAAAGAGAAATAAAAACCCACAAATCTAACAGCCTTTTCCTATTAAATTTAAACATTTTTCGTTATAGCAGTTGCCAACAATTAAAAATCAAATTCCCTCTACAAAAATTAATCTTCTATTGAAAGATTTCTACGTGAAAAATGAAAATGGAATAAAAAGTTTCACCAATTGAAAAAAAAAAGATTAATATGACGTCATATTGGTAATAAAACGGAAATTTTCAAACTTTTTTCAATAATACAAGGAGTATGAGTATGTGTAAATACAGAAAGCAGCTTAATATGACGTCATTAGAGAATTAAAAAGAAAAATTTATCTGACATCTAACATTTTGAAGGTCTCTGTAAACATGTTTAATTTTGAAATTGTTTTTTTTTTAATATCGCATTTAGTCCAAATGACATAAATTATTATGACAGAGTATAATAGTGGGCTTTGCCCGCTACCGGACCGGTTCAGATTTTCGAAAAAAAAACCCGAGCAAAATAGACCGGTAAATTTTACTTTATAAAAACATGACTTTTTACTTACCCATCATACGTAGTATAGGGTAAGTCTTGTAATCGTTTTGAAAATCGAAAAATTTTTTTTGACGGATTTACACGTTTCAGACACTGGAGATTCCGAAAAACATATTTTTAGAAAAAAAAATTTGCCGTCCGTCTGTGTGTCTGTGTGTCTGTGTGTGTGTGTGCCCACACTCTTCGATTTTTCATGACCCTGTATTTCATCCAAATTTCACTTCAAAGATATATTTTAATTGCAAATTAGCCGCTTAATCAGATGCAATAAACCGCTAGTTAATAGGATTATTATTTTTGGAGTTATAAGGAAAAACCTCTTTCAAGCAATTCAGTAATCGAGCTTTTAAAGTTTGTGACGTCATCAAGCCACGATTTTATTTGAATTGCAATGCATTTTATAAGTAGTTTACGCATTTTTATTTTAATATTTTACATTATGCATATCCATGATGGGTAAGTATTACGGTGGCCCCCAACGACTAGTTTTGTTGCTTAATGATATTTATTTGGATTTATTAAAGAAAGGATAAAGTGTTTTAAAAGGAATATTAAACGAAACTACGAAACCCTTTGTGCGATCTTCGATCACACTTACCCACTTGTTGTTCCTTAGTACATATATAAGTGCTGTTTAAAATTTCATACTGGTATCCGGAAATGAAATGTTTTTACGCTAACTCCACCGACTACTAGTTATTTTTGCTACGATGCTCTGCTATACACTGGTTTTCACGATTTCCGCAATCTCAAGAACGAATAGATTCTCATATAAATTTTGGTGCAGACGATTTGACTTATATAGAAGAAAGTTTCGTGATGGCCACAGCATACTATTTATTTTGTTGTTGTTGTTGTTGTTGGCTAACTGTGATTACTCCTTGATGTTGATTGATGTCCTTAGATTGATGTTGGTAACTCCTTAGCCCTTAATTATTTTGAAACAAGAAAAATTCAGTTCCCACCCTCCCTCCGATAGGTATTACTCATACAGTGTCTCACAAAAGTGATGGGACACTTGTGCTTTATAAAAAGAAACTGCAATAAAATAAATAAACAAACATGCGCAAAAATTTTTTGGGTGTGTTTCATATTTAAAGTTAGTAACAATTATTACGTAACATACATTTTGTCAAAATATTAAAATATTAATTTAGTAAAAATACAATTGTTCAGAACGGAGCAAAAAATGGCTCACATAAGTGATGGGACACTTACTTTTCCATCAAATATTTATCCAAAAATTTTACTTTTTAAAAGGTTTTAATATTTTGTTGGATTTCCTTTTACTTTTAAAACATGATTTAATCTTTTTGGGATGGATTCGACTATTTTTTTTGTGATTTCTGGAGTGATTTTACCCCATTCTTCTTGAAGCACCGATTTTAGTTGTTGTTTTGAAGAAATGGTGTGTTTGCGAATTCTTGATTCCAATTCTTGCCAAATATTCTCTATGGTATTTAAGTCTGGAGATTGTGGTGGTGTTTTTATTATTTCAGGACAGTTATATAGCAGCCAGAGTCTAACGTTCAGAGCAGTGTGCTTGGGGTCATTGTCCTGGTAGAATTTAAAATCGTTATGAAGGTTCAATTTTCGTGCTGAAGATTTCAAATTTTGCTTTAAAATATCAATATACTTGTACTGATCCATTATACTGTCAATAAAAACAAGATTACCAACTCCAGCGGACGACATACACCCCCATACCATAACTCCTCCTCCACCATGTTTTACTGTTGGTACCAAGTTCTGTTTGCGAAGTTCTTCCCTGGGTTTTCTCCACACCAAGATTCTACCGTCAGAACCAAATATATTAAATTTACTCTCATCAGCAAATATAACTTTATTCCAGTAATCAGAATTCTTATTTATGTTGGATTTTGCGAAAGCTAGTCTGAGTTTTCTATTCTTTTCACTTACGAAGAATTTTTTCCTGGCTACTCTACCGTGATATCCAGCAGATCGAATTACCCTTCTAATAGTTTCAGGATTAACAATTATTCCATATAATGCTTGTAAATCAGCAGCAACTTTTGAAGCACTAATTCTTGGATTTTTTTTAATATTTCGAACGATAATTCGCTTTATTCCATTGGATAGCTTTGATGGTCAGCCAGGTCTTCTTTTATCCTGAATCATATGATTCTTTTTATATCGTTTAATGATATTGAAAACTGTTGAACGACTCAAGTTAACTGTTTCAGCAGTTTTTCTAATAGATTTTCCACGTTCAATATGCAAATTAATAACTAATTTTCGAATTTCAGGCGAAGTTTCTTTTCGTTTAGCATTCATGACTACACAGAGCTAAAAAACACAAAAATTCCAAAACAAACTGGAGAGAAATACTGCAGACGATTTTATAAATTATTGCCAATTGCTTTTAAGTAAAAATAAAACCCCAAAAAATATTTTTATTGCTTATTTCAGACGATTTTTGTTGCATATATAATGGTGTCCCATCACTTATGTGAGCTATTTTTTGCTCCGTTCTAAACATTTGTATTTTTATTAAATTAATATTTTAATATTTTGACAAAATGTATGTTATGTAATAATCTTTACTAAATTTAAGTATGAAACACACCCACAAAAAAAATGTGTACATGTTTTTTTAATTTATTTGATTAGTTTCCTTTTGTAAAGCACAAGTGTCCCATCACTTATGTGAGACACTGTACTTATTTCTAAAAATATATGGATATTTCTCGTCAGATGCAATTTTCTCTTCATGGCTTCAGCCGCAAATAAGAAGCTGTCACCGCAGGAACATTATTAAGCAATTTACGGCAGTTGTTAAGGGAAATGGCCTGCTGTTGCTTCTGCGGGAGGTAAAGGGTTTCTGCGATGAGAATTGTTTATGATATGAGTTATAAAAAGGTAGAAATCTCCGATTTATATTCGGTTACATTGCAAATATCTACAACGGTAAATAAATTCTTGCGGCATGAAGGATAGGAATGTGGAATTAGATGAAGCGGTGGGGGGGGGGGGGGGACCTCTAACATTTCAGATTTTATGGGAACTCATTGTAGTTAAGGACAAAGCATTTCTCTTAATGAGTAATAAGGAAGCATGATATTTTCAGAAGAATGTTATTTTTTACACCGAAAAGATAAAATGTTATGTAGTATATTTTTCTTTGAACACAAAAGTGTATTTTAAAGATGTTATAACAATATTAAGTGACTAAATGAGTCTAGTTCAAGAAGAGTTAAAGCTTTAGATCAGGCACGTCAAATACGTGGCCAAGCCTTAGGCATTTTCCCCATGTTTGCTGTAGAAAATATATTTTGCACGAACACACTTGCGATAACCGTAGCAGCAGTATTGCCAAGTTGATTTTTTTACACCCTCGGTAGGTAAATATTTTTGCATTTTATAGTGGAAATATCCCATTTAACAAAATTTTTGATTTGAATTAAAACGAACTTTCATGCATTTTAATTAATTATACAACTTTTACATCTCACAATGGAAAATAAGGTTCAAACATCTGTCGTGCTCGTCGACCTAACCGAAAAAAAAATTGTAATTCTCACCTAAATTTTAAAAATTCCGCTTATAAGTTTGATTAGAATGGAAAAATCTCACCTTATTTTTAGGCTTCCGTACCTGAAAAAGGAAAAAAAAAAAAAAAAAACGGAACGTTTATAATTTCGCTTTGGAAATTCAAGAGTTTGTCACCTAATAAATTGACACATAATTATAAATTAAAGTTTTTTGGATTTGTCCCGTTACACGTGCTTACAAGACCTTCCTTCATGCCAAATTTCAAAGTTCTAGGTCAACCGAAAGTACCCTTTAATTTTTTACTCTCAAAATATATAGGTTACTTCCAATTGATCTAGAACCTTGAAATTTGACACGAAAGAAGTCGTATAGCATATGTCACGGAAAAAATCCGAAAATCATTAATTTAAAAATCTATGTCGATTTACTACGTGACAAAATCACAAATTCCATAATCGGGAATACTAATCATATATATTAAAAAAAATAAATAAATAAAATAGGTCAAGTGCGAGTATAACTCGCGCTCAAAGGGTTCCGTACATTATATTTATTAATTACTGTTTATTAATTAACAAACTCGTACTACCCCTAATATTTTCATAATTTAAGTCTCAGTAGATTCGGAAATAGGAAGGGAGGGACATATCTTTGCAGTACACTTTCGACGATATCTCTGATAATATAACACCTAAAATTAAAACAAGTACGAAATCTTTCGAACGATACCCTACACGATATATTGAAAAAAAAATTTTTTTTTCAAGTAATTTAATTAATATCTCGGCTAATTACCGACAATTTTCTTCGAAAATCATTATCAACTGCCATTAGATAATTCTGCGTTATAAGTATCTTGAGCTCCACTCAACTCTCACGCTGACCGCCCGAATAGTAAAGTTTGTGTGTAACGGAAAAAAATGCGTTTTCTCAAACTATGTGACCTAGGAAAATCGTTATAGTTTTCCTGGAAGGTTTAAATAAACTCCTACCCCTAATTTTCTTCATAATTTTAGTTTCAGTAGTTTCGGAAATAGAAGGGGCGGACATATATTTGCAGTGCATTTTCGACGATATCTCTGAAAATATAATACCTAAAATTAAAATAAACATTTTTTTGAGTTCGGTGTTACAATATATTTCAAACGATATCCCACACTATATACAAACAGATTTTTATTTTTCAAGTAACTTAATTAGCCCCCTAAATTTTTCCTAAACATATTTGTAAATAGCTAACATTCTGAAAATATGCGTGACAATAGGCTTTATAACTTTACCAAGTTTGAACTTTCCACATTCCATAGTTTACGAGAAAAAGGGCTCTGACAGACGGACAGACAGGCAGAAGAGTGATCGAATAATGGTATCTTATAAAGAACATAATGGATTATAAAGATTATAATGGATCTTATAAAGAATATATAATGATGTAACGCAGAAAACCCTTCCAGGAAAAAATAGACTTTCCCGGCGCCACGCATCACGTGACCTAGAAAAAGACTTTTGAACAGTTACGCCACGTGAGCTTAGCCGAAATAAGTTCGTTTTTCGAAGAGCAATGATGTAAAATGTAAATAGCAAAATTGTTATGTCGTGTTGTTTTGTTCTCCAAAAATGTAAAAGTGAAGTCTGTCTTATATATCTGTGTGTAATGTGCCGTTTTTTAGCTCACAGGCAATCAAAGCCTGAGAGCTTATGTGCCCGCCGGTTCTGTATGTACGTACGTACGTACGTACGTATGTATGTATGTATGTACGTAATGCGATAACTCTTGATAGAACTAACCGTTTTACTTAAAATTTTGTTTATAGGTTCCTTGTGATAAGGCGCTTCCCTGATTAGTTTTGGAGGTTCATTGGTTAAGCATAAAGGGGGAAACCCCCCCTTTATGCCCCCCCATAATTTAGATACCTGAGCATTTAGATTTAGAGCATTTAGACCTGAGCATTTAGAGCCCATTAGATTTTCTGACCCCCCATAATTTAGATAAATGGGTTTTTCATGCAGAATTATCCCATTTTCTTCCAACTTTGTATATAGGTTCATTTTGATAATGCGCTTCTGTCAATAGTTTTGGGGGTTCATTGGTTAAGTATAAAGGGGGAAAGGGGGGATACCCCCCCAATTTAGATAAATGAGTTTTTCATGCAGAATTATCCGATTTTCTTCAAATTTTGTATATAGGTTCATTGTGATGATGCGCTTCTCTGAATAGTTTTGGGGGTTCATTGTTTAAGTATAAAGTGGGAAAGGGGGGGGGGCTAATCTCCCTTAATTTAGATAAATGGGTTTTTCATGCAGAATTATCCCATTTTCTTCAAATTTTGTATATAGGTTCATTTTGATAATGCGCTTCTGTCAATAGTTTTGGGGGTTCATTGGTTAAGTATAAAGGGGGAAAGGGGTGGATAACCCTCCCCCTAATTTAGATAAATGAGTTTTTCATGCAGAATTATCCGATTTTCTTCAAATTTTGTATATAGGTTCATTGTGATAATGCGCTTCTCTGAATAGTTTTGGGGGTTCATTGGTTAAGTATAAAGGGGGAAAGGGGGGCTAATCCCCCCTTAATTTAGATAAATGGTATTTTCATGCAGAATTATCCGATTTTCTTCAAATTTTGTATATAGGTTCATTTTGATAATGCGCTTCTGTCAATAGTTTTAGGGGTTCATTGGTTAAGTATAAAGGGGGAAAGGGGGGATAACCCCCCTAATTTTGATAAATGAGTTTTTCATGCAGAATTATCCGACTTTCTTCAAATTTTATATATAGGTTCATTGTGATAATGCGCTTCTCTGAATAGTTTTGGGGGCTCATTGGTTAAGTATAAAGGGGGAAAGGGAGGGCTAATCCCCCCCTTAATTTAGATAAATGGTTTTTCATGCAGAATTATCCGATTTTCTTCAAATTTTGTATATATATTCATTGTAATTAGAGACTTCCTTGATTAGTTTAAGGGGTTCATTAGTTAACTATGAGGGGGGGGGGTAACGGTGGGATGACACCGCCCCTTAATATACTGTTGATTTCTTTATTTTTCGAGGGGCATATTTCAAATTGTTTGAAATAAGAGTATAATATACAATTAGTGTGAATAGCTTGTGAGCTCAATGCCCTCAGTTTAACTGGGCAGTTTTCCTTTTTATTTTTGTGATGTGTTATGTGTCAACAAGTAATAAAATATATGAAAACGCCAGCAAAGTATTGTTCCTGGTGTTACAAAATAAATATTCTTTCCGCCCCGAGATGAAATATGTATGATTCTTCGACAGTATTGACACAATATTATAAATTGGTAATCATTTTCGGATTTTTCCCTTTACATATGCTTTTTTACCTTCTTTCGTGCCAATTTTCGAGCTCAACCGAAAGTACCCTTTAACTTTTTAGAGTAACAATTATAGGATACTTGTCTACCTGGAAGCTTGAAATTTGGCACGAAGACCTTCCTTCGTGCCAAATTATAGAATATGTAAAAGAAAAAATATGAAATTCATTATTTTTTTTACATGATCGATATTCCCGATTATAAAAATTCATGAGTTTGTCACGTAATAAATGTACATAGATTTATTAATTAATGATTTTTGGATTTTTTTTCGTTTACATGTGCTGTAAGATCTTCCTTTGGACCAAATTTCAAGGTTCATGATCAACCGGAAGTACCCTATAATTTTTACCCTCAAATCATGAGTTTGTCGCGTCATAAATCCACATAGATTTATAAAATAATGATTTTTGGATATTTTCATTTACATGGTGTTATAAAAACTTCCTTCGTGCCAAATTTCAAGGTTCTAGGTCAACTGTTAGTACCTTATCTTTTTTAGAGTGAAAATTGAAAATTATAGGGTACTTCCGGATGACCCAGAATCTTGAAATTAAGCACGAATGAAAGTCTTATAGCACACGTAAAAAAAAATCAGAAAACCATTAATTTATAATTCCATGTCAATTTATTACGTAAAACACTTGTGAATTTCTATAATCGGGACTACCGCCAGATTAACGTATTGTAACAGAATATTTTCTATATTTGTCAAAAAACCAGGTACTAAGTTTTATGGTAATATGACATAACGTTACGGAACCCTCAAGGTGTTAGTCCGTATTCGCACTTGTCCTGATTTTTTTCCCTCTAACGAATACCCTTCTTATGCATTTATGCATATGTATGTATATTCTCATGCATAGTTTCGAAACAGGAGAACTGACTTTGGTAAATAGTTTTGTTTGAAAATACAGGGAAAGTTCGTTAGTACGCCACTTTCGAGTCCACTTAAAAATGACTTACTAAGCGGAGTTTACATTATAAATGTAAAATGAATTTCCAGATGTTTATGTAATAAGTATACCTATAACTAAATTACATTATAAATTATATAAATTAGTAGAGCAAGAATTAGAATTCGTAAAAGGAGAACAAATTAAGGAAAGTATAGAAAATAACGTAGTATTTAATTGTACAATTCAATAGGTATCCATTTGTTATTGCCTTACAAAAAACACCCATTTTTGTTTGATGTCAGTTTTCTGAAATCAAAATTTCTTTCTCTAAGGAATATAGCATATTATATTCTCAATCTGTAGTATAATTCAAAGACGAAATATATAGCTCCATAGTTCATCAATGAAGGCTTTTTTCTTTGCAACAATCGGTTTGCGAGGTTCCTCTTTTTCCAGATCGATGTCGGGTTCTACTGCTGGCCCATTCTTAGTTTCCAAATCATCAGCTACAATTTCAGTTATTGTTGCATTCAGAAAATTTGTTGATTTGACAGAAAATTTTTATAAGGAAAGGACTGTCATCTGGAATGTTGTTAAACTTATATTTTGGCCACTGTTAAATACCCGCATTTAAAAAAAAAAAAAAAATGAAAATGGGTATTTAACAGTGCCCAAAATGGATATACAGTGGTAACCAAAACAGGCATGGCCCAATTTGGGCACATGCCTAAGAATATTTTGACCCAAATTGAGTTTGATTTTTTTCTGTGCATGCACAACAAAAACGAAGTGTTTTTGAAGACAACCTTCACAAAGAAATTCAACCGAATTTAACTATCCCACTCTTACACTGCAAAAAAAAAAGTGTTGATTTTACAGTATAATACTGGTACCCCAGCTGCCAGCATATACCGTAAAATTAACAGTAATAAACAGTAAAATAAGCAGTAATACGCTACCGCGCATGCGAGGCAGTGTATTACTGCTTATTTTACAGTTTATTACTGTTAATTTTACGGTATAATACTGGCAGCTGGAATGCCAGTATTATACTGTAAAATTAACACTTTTTTTTTTTTTGCAGTGTAGAAGCGACGTCTTAAGCGGAGTGTTTGAAAAAATGGTGATGCAATAAGCGGAGTACAATATGTGAAAAAGCGTATGGGAATGGTCGACACTTCTGAAGCATGATGTAATATGCGGAGTGACGTTTGATCCAGGTTACTTACTTGTATACGCTTTTCACATCAGAAAAGTGTTATGCATCTCTTTCTCTTTTGTTACGCTGAAAATATAAGGCAAAATAAATGTTTTAGCCATCTGTAGACCGAATAAAAAATGCCTGTGATAGCGCGCCTGCCGCCTCGTGCTTTCTGCTACCGGGGTCAAGATAAATAAAAACCATTTATGTATTCTCATCGACGCAGACGTATCGATTTAACATAATCTAATGAAATTCTTGGTATTTATGTTTATTTCTGATGCTCGGATAAAACACCTTTGTTGCCACATTACAGTGGCACAATAAAGCCTTAATCTGCTGCTAATTAAAATGCTATAGATATCCGGAATGCCTTTTGATCTGATTACCAGCGAAATCTTTTGCCGATTTGGATCATTAACGATCCATTAAATAAAAAAAAGGTTTCCCTTGCAGAAGTTACATCGATAAACAATCTTCAAGTCACCCATGCTTTGAATGATGGTAAGACTAATGAGATTTCGTAAGACAATGGTTAGTTTGTTTGGAGATTGTAAATACTTTGTAGCCCACACAGAAAAAAATAAAACCTAATTTCGGTCGAAAGATTCTTAGGTATGTGCCCAAATTGGGCCATGCCTGTTTTGGTTACCACTGTGTATTCATTTTGGGCACTGTTAAATACCCATTTTCAAATAAATAAATAAATAAAATAAAATAATCCGTTTTTGAAAATTGTCACTCATAAAGATATCATTTTTGTAGTCTCAAGCATGTTCAGAGACGCAATAAGGATATGATTATCAGTTGAAATGTGAGTTGGTGAACGAGTGATAGCAAGAGTAGGATACTTCCATGATGTTTTCTTAACTTTTGATTCTTTAGTTTCACAAAAGATTAATGTCCATTTTTAAAAATTGCCACTCATAAAAATATAACTTTCGTTGTCTCAGACGATGTTGCCAATGTTCTGCGTAAAATTAGTGAAAATATTGCCTATCCTTTGTAGCAAATAAAAAAAAGCAATGAAGACATAAAACTTATGAACAGTCACTTTCATATTATGACTTTTAAAATACCAGGTATCATTTTATAAATATATACTTTATACATTGTACAAATTATATATCTGTGTACAGCAATTTCAAGAAATTTGTTATATTTCACCCAGCATTATGCTTTGTGCAATGCTCTTTTCCTAACTGGTTCTTGCATTTTTATTTCTCAATAGACATTTTTAGTTATTATTTTCAGCTCTAAAAACAATTAATTATTATTAACCATTGGAAAAATGGTTGTGGTTTTCGGTCGAGAATGGACCTCTTGGCGTCGTCACTTTATTTTTTAAAGCGTTTTTAACAAAATTCAGTAACTTTAGAAGAATTTTTTTAAAGCGTTTTTAACGAAATTTTGTAACTTTAGAAGAATATTTCTTTGAATAGGCAATAGAAATGCATAAAATCGTTACAAAAAAGATAGATTCAAACTATCAGATAGGAAAAAAAAGCCGAATTCAAAAATGGAAGTTGAATGAGAAATCGTCTTATAAAGCAAAAAACGTGATCTTCAACTTTAATTTCCTCAATATACCTTTAGCTCAGCCATCAATGTAAACAAGAGTTAACGTTATTGTAGGAAGGACCCGACAAAATATTAAGGTACATATTAAGGATAAGGTATAATAATGAAAAATGCGTTTCAATAACTGCGGCGATGGTTCAAACAAATATTTTTGCGAGGACAGAGAATGCCAGGATCTCTTCAACTGTAAGTAATGGAAAATGCGTTTATTTGTAGAAGGTTCCGATGAATATTTTTGAATAATTAATATTTTTAATTAATTTGAAAAAAAATTAAGCTTTCGGAACGTTTTACCAATGGTTGTTGTAATTTGTTAAATTACAATTTATGTTTTATTTTCTGTCTTTCTTTTCTTTCTTTTTTTTTGAGATACGTGAACTGCCAGTATATTTGTCAAAATTCGTCTTTAGAGGCTTTTAAAGTATCTTACATTTTCCTTTGCACTATTTCTCATTATATGCAATCAGTCAAAATAACCATACAGCTGAAAGAGGTATTTTAAAAAATGAAGAAGAGAAAAGATAAAAAATGAAGAAAAGTTTTTCTTTACAACTAGTTTTCAGCTCATTTGTGAAAACTAAATTTTCTTATATATATACTAGCTGTTACCCGTGACTTCGTTCACGTTACATTAAAAAAATAATAAATGCATTAATTTAATAAAGCATTTCATTCGATAATTAAAAACATATATAATTAACAAATCTTTATCACATTTTATAGGAGACAATACGGTATTTTTTTCTATAGGGGCCTTAACGTAACCCAGTCTTAAAAAAGTGAAATTTCATGCCAAATAATATATACAATTGCGAAAATGAAACTGCAACCAATGAAAAAAAGAAGGGCCCAGTAAAATCGACGAATCTCTCTTCGTAAAACGAAAAACAACACTGAGAGAATTCTTCTATACAAAAGTGCATTTTAGGTGGTATTTGGTGTGAAATTTGTATATGTATTCATTTCTATATGGGCATTATTATATTGTTTAATTGTATAGACATGTGTTATATATTTCTTACGACTTTATTATTTTATGTCTTGTTTTTGTATATATTAAATAAAGTGCTTCTCACTAAGCGGTGTAAATATTTAACAAACTGCTTGTGGATTTTATACATTGATAGATATTTCATAAAGATATAACAATCTGATGCGATTCTAAAATGTAAATAAAGGTTTCTAGAAAGTACTTTAAATTCTATCAAATTTAACCTCGATTTTTTTTCTATCACGTTAAGGACACTCTAAACAAGTAAATACCGACAACACCAATCAGATGATCTAAATTTACATATTTATGTTAGTATATATAGGATTATTTTAATTTATTTCGTGCTCTGGAATTTTTTTACGCTTTGTCTAGGGTTAAGTGTCGAATAAATGTACTTTCTTGTTATTTTATTTTGCCATTTCTATTTAATCTATTTTCCATTCATTCCATTTATGGATATTGATTTAATTTACATATTCGTTTCAAAGAATATTGTTTAAAGTTATTATTAGGATTAGGATAGGATACGATTAGGGTTAGGATTAAGAATAAAAATCGGACGACAATGGTATGATTAATTCAGTTATAAAGGATGAACCAGGATGTTTATTTACATCATGAAGTAATAAGAAAATTAGAAAATTATCGTCTGATATTTTTAATATGTTTTACAGTCATAGTTGGCACCAAAGGTGAGTGAGGAAATGAAATGAGCGAGGAAGGAATCTAAAATACCATTAAGTGTTTACCACGCAAAAACAAAATTGGTTACAATAATGTGTTTAATTTTGAGCCAAATTTCACTTGATAAAAAACAAGAACGAAAAATCATGCGTCAAGCATAGATTATGTAACACTTTCCAACGTTTCCAAAATAATTTTACAAATCATACCGTTTAATAAGCTGAAAGATAACATCTAAGTAAACAATTTTGAAAACGCATAACATATTTAAAAACATAATTTCAGGAATTTCCAACGTATACAATATTCGGAAAAATATTCGAATACTTTTATTCAGCCCTGTATATGATCTATAGATTTGTATATATACTACATAGGATGCTAAATTTTAGATCAGTTAAGAAACGCTTAGCACAGTTTAAAATTCTCCTTCTGGAGTTTCTGTCAATATACGGAAATGTGTTCGCGAACTTTTGTGCTTCCCTGTATAGGATCTACAGAAATTATACACACCACGTAATAAACAAAAAGTGAGTTAAATTTAAAATCGCGTTTAGTAACTTATAACGCACTTCCAGGAATTATTGTTAACAGACAGTAGAGAATTCTTTTGTGTGTCCCTGTAAATGAACGATGACTGCTATACACACAATATTCTGTAGTAATCCTCTTGCAATGCACCTATGCACCTTAGTGATATATATAAATTTCAATGCGTTTAAAATAGTGAAACATTATTTAAATAAACCGCAGACAATTTTTCTCCATAGACGTAATGTAACGGAATTCTTTTGACTGTCCCTGTAAATTAACTATAAGTGCTATGCACACCCTATTCCATATTAAGCTTTTTGTAATACACCTTAGTGATATATATCAATTACAATGCGTTTGCAATTGCGTAACATCATTAAAATAAACCGCAAATGATTTTCCCCATAGACCGTAATGTAACGGAATTCTTTTGAGTGTACCTGTAAAAAAACTATAAGTGCTACACACTTCAGTTGAAATAGGGAACGGGCTATAGATAACGACAATAACATATAAAAATTGCAAGGCAATCCGAGCATATTTACGGGAGTTAGAGCACGGACAGACGGCAGACGGCAGACGGCCAGACGGCCAGACGGCAGACGGCCATACGGCCATACAAACCGAAGTCATAAACACTTTTCAACTAGGTTGGAAAGTGTTAAAAAGCAAATTGGCTGTGGACCCGATTACAGACCCCTAACCTTCCTATTCTCGGAAATTTTCTACCTATATGGGAAAACCTTTTCTACTATATACAACTCGCTTTCACGTTTATAGTATTATGAATTGGCACGATCGGCTTGTTCAAGTTTACATAATTCGGCTGGAAGAAAAGTTTCATTACTTTTGGATTTCTTCTTTGCTTTTGCATTACGCGAATTTGTCGGTAAAATTGATTTTCGTTTCGATAACATTGTTGCTTTTTAAGTTTTTAAAACTATTGTAATTTTACTTAAACATTTCTTTAAAATCTATGCCATTTTTCAAGACTTTACAAAAATCTCTTATGAAACAGAACTTTAAAAAATGCTATATTTAAAAATGACAACAAAGTTTTTACTATTTTAAAGCTTAAAGAAATATAAAATTAAATACCGGTTCGAAACGACCATTTACAAAAGTGTTTTGATTGTGGGAAAATGATAGAGGAAAAATGCTGTTACTTCGACGCAATCATATTAACTCTTTAGCTTTTATGATAAAATGTAACTTTCTTTTAAAAAATAAATTTTTTTTTATTAAAATTTTCTGATTTTCTGATAATTTTCCGGTGCATATTATTGACATTTGCGTCCAATATCTTTTCAAAGTTTATTTATGTATTTATTTATTTATTTTTTAATTTTAAATTAAAAATATGGTACTTTTATGTTAGCCGTGTGCAGACGATAAACCGCCACGTATTATTCCTATCACCATCATTCATATTGAATTCGTATTAAAATATAAATCTTTCACTCATTTCATTTAAAACACAGAACTTTAATTTACAACATAAATTAAAAATAATTCATTTAATGTGAAATAGAAAATGAACAAAAAGAGAGAAATTAATCACAAATAATTTGATGACCCAAGATCATTTTGTTTCAACATCAAAGCAAATCTGTTTTATTTTCGATATATGACATCATATTCGCTTGCTTTCCATACATACTCGTATTTATGCACCTTGTATTATTATCAAATATTTGAAAACTCAAGTTTTATTTCTAATATGACGTTATTTATGTTCTGTTTTTTAAATAATTACATTTTCATTTTTCACGTGGAAATTTTTCATTTGAAAATAAATTGTTGAGTAAAAATTATTATTCCGGGTTTTGATTTAGTTTTTGGCAACGATAAAGCATTAGAAAAGGTAAAGTAAATTTAACCATTTTAAAATATTATACGAAAAAATGTCCATTTATTCTCTATGAAAATAAAATAAACTTTTACAAAAAAAAAAATATTAACCGACTTAAAAAAAAAAGCACTAAAAAGTATTAAATAATTCTTTAAAATTCTCTAATGACAAAATGTTATCCATTAACCACAAATCTGATATCATGTGTCGGAATAAAAATGATAAATTTAATATGTACAGTTTAATACCCACCAAACATGGATTTTCGAGAGAATATATTTTACAAGAGATGAATATACAGACTTATGATTCAGTTTACGAATATATACATATGAAAAGCAATCAATTACTTTTTGAAGTCGGTGCCAAACAACCCCAATCGATAAATTAGTAGATACTAGGTACAATATATTCACAATTCTTACTAAACTTAAGGTAGTTTGGCACCGACTTCAAAAAGTAATTGATTGCTTTTCATATGTATATATTCGCAAACTGAATCATAAGTCTGTATATTCATCTCTTGTAAAATATATTCTCTCGAAAATCCATGTTTGGTGGATATTAAACTGTACATATTAAATTTATCATTTTTATTCCGACACATGATATCAGATTTGTGGTTAATGGATAACATTTTGTCATTAGAGAATTTTAAAGAATTATTTAATACCTTTTTAGTGCTTTTTTTTAAGTCGGTTAATATTTTTTTTTTTGTAAAAGTTTATTTTATTTCCTACTTTTTAGTTATTAATACAGTAATAGACAATTATCTTGATTTCAACATCTGCTGAATAAATAAGTAATTTGTAATAGAAATTATAATTTACCAAAATTATCCATTAAATAAATATTTTTTAATAAAATCTTTGACAGAATCAAATTCTTGTCAATCTGGACGACAACTGGAGAAATATCGCCAAATTTGGCGTTCAAAATATGTTGCCATAAATGAAGCCAACGTGGTTATAGTTGACTAATTTGACGAAATTCTCATTGAGATTGACGAGAATTGGGAATGAATCTTCTGCAATCGGGTTCCACGCATTTTTTAATTTTGAAAATTTCTTAACAACAAAATTGTTCTAATCATCAGAATTTGACGAAATTTAAATGGGACCACCAGGGTGTCTTACACTTTTAAACAAAAAAATATATATATCAAAATCGGTGCACATTTACGAAAGTTATGCGTGAACAGGACTAAAACATACATACATACATACATTGGGTCAAATTATTAACATCCTCCTTTTCTCGCCTTCTTCTATCTAAATAGAAGAAAGTATTGTGATCAAAATTTTTTGAACTTCCGGTTTTCGACGGATTTATATGTTTTAGGAGTCAAAGATTCCGAAAAACATGTTTTTACAAAATATCTGTCTGTCCGTGTGTGCCCTCTTTGTATCAATGAAAAGTGTGTCAAGTTATGAAGCAACCTAGAATTGAACGAAATTTCATTTATAGGTTTTTGGCTGTGAACAGCAGGTGCCGAAAGCGGGCGCTGTGATAGCGATTTTTGTTTCATTTAAATTATTGTATCATCGAAAAGTGTATTAGGTTATCCACGGTACTGAACCAATTTTTTTGTATGTGTTTTTTACTATGTCCTGCAGGTCCCAGTTGAATTTGGGGATATTCGGCAAGAAGGAGGCGCTATGATAGACACTTAAAGATTTCAAATTCAAAAAGATGTACAAAGTCGTTAAAAATATTAGAAATTCTAAAGGTTTTTTTCAATTGAATGTTCAGCCTTGATCCAAGGATACCGGAACAATTTTTGTTTTGCCTCTACCTTAAAAAATGCCTGAGATATAGCATTTTGAAATTTTAGAGTGGCTGACATTTTGAAACAAGACAGAAGGATTCCTCCATAAACGGTTTTAATTTAAGAGTTTTAGTGAACATGCTATCTCGCAAGTTTTATTTCATTGTTGTAACCATCGTTGTAACTCTCACATTCTCAACATTATATATTCATGTTCGTCAGCGTTAAATTCTCTCCAAGCTAGGCAATATTTGGCGAAATATCAACAAATTTGGCAACAAAAACAAGTTGCCATAAATGAAGCCAACTTGGCTATAGCTAGCATATTTGGCGAAATTCTGATTCAAATTGAATATTGACGAGAACTGCGACTGAATCTTCTGTAATCGGGTTCCATCCATTTTTATAGCTTGGTGTTTTGCAGTAAAATTAGCTAAAATCTTAAAACCAAGGAATAGGTAGGCTGTCTTTTCCTGCCGGTATAGAACAGAAGGACTTTTCGTAGTTTAGTATACATAATATATCAGCTACAAATAAATTAATCTCTCGTGTAAATATGTTTTTAAAATGAAACTGTTTGGAAGTAATGTTATTTGAGCATTTTAAATATGACGTAAGTTTTCCCATTTAATGTTTTGAACGTGTAATAATTTAATTATTTTTCTTTTTTAATATTCACGCGACGGTATATTTTTTATAACGTATTTTTCTACATTTACTGCTTTTAACACGTGATCATTTAATTATTGTTGTAAAGTTTTATTTCTGTTTTTGATCGTCACGTGTAAATACGTTTTTTAATTGAAAGGGAATAATATTATGTGCGCTATTTTACAAATTGGCAACAATTCAAATAATGGACTTTTTGAAATATAAATTAAATTATCAAAATAATGGAAATTTGAATAAAATAATTTGTTCTAATGATCAGATTTTGACGAAATTTAAATGGGACCTCCTTGGACCCTTACTCTTACAACAAAATAAAAAACAAAATAAAAATTATCAAAATCGATGCACATTTACGAGAGTTATGCGTGAACAACATAATACATACATACGGGTCGAATTGATAACCTCCTCCTTTTTTTAAGTCGGTTAATAACGAAACTTTGAATTATTAAGAAAAATATTTGAATAAAATAAACAAAAACCACCCTATGTTCATTCGAGGGTTATAATAAACCTATACGCAAAGATACAGGATCATTAAATGCTCCATTTTGACGCTGGCTTTAGCCTAACATTTGCACACAATCGGATTTATAATATTACTAGCTGTTACCCGTGACTTCGTTCACGTATCATTAAAAGAAGAATAAATGCATTAATTAAGCAAAATATTTCATTCCCGATAATTAGAAACGTAAATAATTAACTAACTCTTAATCACGTTCCATAGGAGACAATACAGTATTTCTATGATATAGAGACCTTGACATAACTAAGTTTGAAAACAGTGAAATTTTGTGACAAATAATCACGAAAAGGAAACTGCAACCAACGAAAAAAGGCGGGCCAAATAAAATCGTGGAAATAGGTGAATTATGTAAAAACATATGTCAAGTTTACCTGGTAAACCATTTTACTTTTAACGCCTTTGTGAAACGTTTTAATAGCCATCCTTCAAAGATAATGGAAATAGTATATTCTTTTTCATTAAATTCAGTGAATAGGGAGCCATTATTGTAAACCTAAATGCAAGGAGCTTAAATTTGCCTCCTTGATTTAATCTATAACTGAAAAAAAATTCTTTATTTATAAATGAAAATATGTTGACAGACGATTTTTGTTCTCCAGAATATATTGATTCGTGAAGTTTGAATATGTGAAAATAAGTTTTTATTTTTCAAAAATTTTACTGTATTCAAGATTTTTTGTTTCTTTCACCATCTATTCAAATTGAAAATATTTTTTTTTTTTTTTAAATTTTAATGAGAAAAAATATATTAATCCGTTTTATTTCTTCTGTTTTATCCACAAAAATGGCACAGAGTAAGAAGATTTAAACAGAGAATCAACTCTCATACACTGCGATGGAAACTTCTTTAACATGGGATTACACATAGGCAGTAGCGATATCTGCGGATGACGCGGAAACCACGGCCATAACAGAAGCATGGTTGCTAATACGGCGATATATCGCTTTCTTGGCGACAAATGAGGGAAGGAAAAAAAACGGCGATTGCTTGTTGCTGCTTGTTTTTTAAACCTCATTTTCATGTCATTTAACATAGTACAATCCGCAATTATTATTTTTTCAACTGCATGCATATTTATAAGCATATAAAATGTTCCAGAAATTAGAATCATTAAATTAAACACAGTGTTATACAATGATATTCTGAAATTCTGATGAATTGCTTATTCTTTTAATTTTTTTAAATAAACAGGTATTCATCCCACCATAGTCTCATTAAATTTACATTCGTTTTGATTTTAAAAATAAATAAATAAAAAGATATTTCACCAAAATAATTCGAGTTCCTTCAATTTTATTATTTTATATACTCTTTGAAATACGGTTACTAAGCAGCGAAGAAATTAAAGTGGAAAGTAAAAATAAACACTTTTAAAAATTGTGAAAAATATGAAAATAAGACGTTTATATTTCCCGAACAGATGAAAAAACATTTTCAAATATTTTAAGCAATTAATTTCTAAATTATATTAAATTTATCGGTAAAATTTTAAAACTATTGGAAATCCATATCGAAAATTTAGCATTCATAATTTTACCTCTAAATCCATAATGCATAAAAATGAAATTTGGAAATTCGTCTGCATCCCCATAGGAAAGCATTATGACCTAAAAAAGAACAAAAATAACACATGAAAAGAAATCACAACTTACCGATCATTGGGACTAAAAAATAACTTTTCAGTCTTGTTCTTACAAACAATAAACGCATATCTTCGTAGCATTTTGAAGAATTATAATGACCTATTTGATCTTCAGAATAAGATAAGAGTAATTCAGATAAGAATAATTTTAATAATGAATATTAATCAAGATTCAAAAATCAAATAGCGAACGCCGAAAATTTGCACATTTGCAAATGACAACAGCAAAAAGCGCCAAGTAGAATAGGGCTACAATAAAAGGGAAATCACGAAGATAAAAATCGCCAAAGCGATGATTTAGTTTTTAAGTCATCCGCTGCAGTCGGTCTTTTCAGGCAAAGTTGGGACTCTGTTTAAATTTCCTTACTCTGTGCAAAATGGAATAATTTAGTTGCCTTTTTTAGAGAAACTTCGTTAAAATTTACAAATAATAATAATAATAATAATAATAATAATAATAATAATAATAATAATAATAATAATATCTCGGAATTTAAATCCTTTTTTTTAAATTCTGAGAGTTTATGACATCCTCGGATGAATGATAACCGGTGTTAAGTAAATCGCGTTGCGTTCGGCAATCTGAAAAGAGTAGTTGTGAAATACAAACAGGCGGTCAGATTTTAATATAATAGATTCGTATTTATTTTTCTTTTCCTAATAATCATGGTGTGGTTTTGGGCAAAAAACTCTCATCTGTATGTAACTGACATTCATGCTTAATAATCGGTATAGATAAAAAAAATTTCAAAAAATGTCGTGAAGCTAATTTCCTTTCTATACTTCTTTCTATACTTACTGATCCTTGTATTATTAATGTACGGAATTAATTCATGTTCCTTGTAAAACATCATTTGAAAATTCCCGTTTT
Organism: Maratus michaelseni; assembly: GCA_963931845.1. NCBI lineage: Eukaryota > Metazoa > Arthropoda > Arachnida > Araneae > Salticidae > Maratus > Maratus michaelseni. The sequence goes on from OZ007591.1 coordinate 25,602,658, forward strand.
ATTTCAAATATGGCGTCACGTTTACCTCAGAGAAATCTATTTTTAATGCCATAATTCTTGTTAATTTTCTCTTTCTGGCAATCAGGACGTAAATTTTAGCGGAAAACTCACATTTGTATGTAACTGGTACTCAAGCTAATTATTAATCAGTATCGATAAAAAATATTTCAGTTTTTCATCTTAAATATTACGTCCATTATCTATCTACTTTCATTATACATTGATATTCATGCTCCTTGTATTATTACGACTATTTGAAAATACATGTTTTATTTATGACGTCATATTTGTCCAAGCCGAGGAGGAGCCTTTTCATAGTTCCATGGTCCAAGCGAAATCTATTTTTAAGAATATAATTATTCTTCACTTTTCCTTCTAATTATAACGCAGTTTTTTGACAGAAAAAGATCTTTTTAATGTAACCGTTATTCATACTTCATGTATAATAACAAATACTCCATATTTTTGTTTCAAATATCACGGAAATTCATCTTCTTTTGAATTCTTTTTCATTTTCATTTTTCACGTGAAAATCTTTCAATTGAAAATTAATTTTTGAGGAAAAAATATTTTTCCGTGTTTTTGTTTGTTGGCAACGATCAAAGCCCTAGCAACGATAAAGTAAAATGGTTAAATTTTATGGGAAAATGTCCATTTATTCTCTATGAAAATAACGAAATTTTGAATTATTAAGAAAAATATTTGAATAAAATGAAAAACACCCAGCCTATGTTCATCTGAGGGTCATAATCAACGTATATGCAAAGATACAAGATCATTAAATGCTCCATTTTGACGCTGGCTTCAGCCTAACATTTGCACACAATCAGATTTATAATATTATTAGGATTAGGATAATTTCTTATATATGGTACGATAAATATGATTAATCTGGTCATTATTAATAATAACCGGTCATTAATAATAATGACCAGATTAATCATAATGACCGTAACATATATATAATTTACTCTTCACTTTTCTTTATGTTTTATATTCAGCTAACGTGAATGGCCAGCTCGTACAGAATCTTTTCTTCTTTTCTGATTTAATTTGAGAATGTTTTTCGTTGTCTAGACACTTGTCACGTTTATTGAAAGCGACACGTGTACCAACCAATGTTTTCTTGATTCTGACGTTTCTTTTTTACTTCGATAAAAATGATAGCCACGTGATCTGATTTTGATAATCGAATTTTAGTTTAACACAAAGGAGACCAGCAATCGGGGGTATACTGCGGTACATGCCGTATACATTCTGGATTTTTTTTATGAAACTTCGCATACTCTCTGTTTCTGTAAAAGGTATATTGTTGCATATGGCATATACATTCTGGACTTTTTAAAGGAACTTCGCATAACCTCTGCTTTTCAAGTAAAGTTATATCGTATAATCTCTAACTTATACTCACTGCCTATAGTGTATACTCTCTTAGGTTTTTTTTTTTTTTTTTTTTTTTTTTTTTTTTTTTTTTTTTTACGGCAACAGCAGTGTCTCTAATTGAATCCATATCCGTATTTTTATAAGCTAGCTGTTACCCAAAGAAAAATAAATGCAGTAATTAAGGAAAACATTTCAACTCCGCTAATTAAAAACATATAACTCTTTATCACATCTTATAGGAGACAATACTACAGCGCCTAGAATACATAGTGTGGAAACCGGCTATCCTTGTAATGCTTTAAAAAGTGCTAAAATGTTGTAGCCTATAAATGTGCAACGGTGCTCCAACGATAATATTCAACCAGAGACAAAACAATGCGTATCACGTTTTTAGCCATGCTTTCATAATTAAAAAAAAAAAAAACTTATAAAAATCATTAAGTCAGAGGAGAAAAGGATATAATTTAAGTATTTAAAATACTTACCACCAGCCGAAACATTCTAATACAATATTTACGTTGAGAAGATGGCGCTGCGATCCCATCATAATCTTTTCAGCAACGTTGTACATTTATTGGATTCAATTTTTTAGTACTATTTTGTAGCAAATTTCCGCACTATTTATTCTAGGCGCTGTAACAATACGGCATTTACTTGTTATAAGGGCCTTGAGATAACCGGGGCCTCCGAGATGTCGCTGTGTGTCCTTAACCGGGCCTGCTACAAGTGACGTCACAACCTGCTGACGTCAAAACAATGATCCATAATAACTTAAAAATTTTCATGTACTTTGTTCGTTTGTACGTATTGTTTACGATAGTATTTTGATTTTATTTATTGTTTTATATAGTAATTAATAATATTTTTCAGTGTATTTAGATTATAATGCTATCAATAATTATTGATTATAATTATTAAAGAAAGTGTAGATTATATCTATAAAATAATGAGAAGAAAATGTTGTGTTCCTGGTTTCTAATCTAAGTCTTCAAATTCGCTACTGATAATGAAAAGAAGAAATTTTAGCTACGAAAATTACCTTGTGATAATTATTTTTACATTTCAACAGAAGTGGTCTGCATTAAATGTTTCGATATACTTTTCATAATTCGTGAAGCTAGAATTAATATGATGGTATTGAACTTGCTGTGCTGAGCAAAAAAAAAATAACCCTAACAACGAATGTCCATCCTACTGTAATGGAAATATTCCGGCATATTTGAATGAATTTGTACTTCCAAATCAAAAAGAGTCAAATGATCTTTAGAAGAAAAAAAATAAATAAAAGAAGCAGACGATAAACAGTTTAAAAAATGATTTTGAAAGAAATACTGTAATAAATTGATTGAAATCTGGATACATTTAGTTAGAAGTGAGTGTGCTTTGTTTATAAAATTAAAAGTAACTGATTTACACAACTTAGTAGTTCTACGTAGTTCCATTTAACATTTTAGCTAACTTAAGTGTACAAATATATTATGAAAATAAAACTTTTGATAAGTTAATTTGAGTGGTTATTAGGTTCTAGACCCAAGTACAATAAATAGACAATTATTAAAATATTACAAGTCAGTTACAAAGTTAAGATAGAAAATTGGGTACTTTTCGGTTAGCCGGGCGCCAGTGATATATATATATATATATATACACACACAGAGACATATATATATATATATATATACACATATCTACACACACATATATGTATGAATTAATATATATATATTTATATATGTACATGTATCACTGGCGCCCGGCTAACCGAAAAGTACCGAAAAAGGCTTATGGCGAGAGAAGGAAAGTTGGCAACATATTTTCTGGCAACCTATTCGTAGTTTCATATAAATAAGTATTTTTTTTCAATATTTATGTAATTTATTTAATATAAAGAAGCTATATATCTCTTTTTATATGCAGGTAGAACAGAATTGTATATATAAATAAACATAAAAGTTCATTAGGTTTGTTTTCATAATTGTGTATTTAATTTAAAAACATATCTAACTTTCTGAAGCCCGGATTACGCCAAAGCGTTAAAAAAAAGTGCCAAGGTCTCTATAGTTAAAAAATGTCGATTTCTCTATTTAAATTGACATTTATTGTGTTTTGGTGGTTAAATTATGGTATGTAGTTGTAAAAGGGAGGAATGGGATTGATTTTGTAAAGTTTTTGGTAGATTTATTATATTTTTTGTACGTATATTTATTGTAAAATAATGTGTTTAGGAAAAGGTAAGTCAATGGGTTCAATCTGATTTATTAATCTTAGCATTTTTTTTAATTTAAAACTTTTAATTTCCTTTAATAAAACAAGTGTATTGATTCCCTTTTATTTCACGATTATGAAATTTAATATTATTTATGTAATCACAAATTATAAGAGCGGAAATGCTCTTTTTATTACATCTTTCTGCTGCGATACATTGACCAAAGTGGATCACTACTGTGACGTCACTAATACTTGTAGCAGGCCCGGTGAAGGACACACAGCGACATCTCGGAGGCCCCGAGATAACTCGGTCTTAAAAAATTAAAATTTTGTGCTAAATAATATAAAAACAAGTGTAAAAATGAAACTACAACCTATGAAAAGAGAGTCAAAGGTCAGCGAGGAAATGATCATCTCGAAAACCAGAAAACGAACCTGGTTAGAAAAATGTATTTGCTTTTGCGCCAAATTTTTCCCGCTAAAAAAAGCAAATTGACTATGGACCGGATTACAGAACCTAACCTTTCTATTCTTGGCTATTTTCTACATATATATAAAAAAATGTATACCACGCGCTTTCACATTTATAATATTAGGAATTGGCACGATCGGCTTGTTTAATTGCCTACGCAATTCGGCTTGAGGAAAAGTTCCATTACTTTTTGATTTCTTCTTTGCTCTTGCTTTACGCGAATTTTTCGATCAATTTGATTTTCATTTCGATAACATTATTTTGATTTTTAAGTTTTTAAAAATATTGTAAATTTACTTAAACATTTCATTAAAGGATGTGCCATTTTTTACATCCTATAAGACTTTACAAAAATATATTATAAACAAGTGGGTAAGTGTGATCGACGATCGCTCAAAGGGTTTCGTTTAATATTCCTTTCAAAACACTTTATCCTTTCTTTAATAAATCCAAAAAAAATTTCATTTATCAACCAAAAAAAAAAAAAAAAAAAAAAAAAAAAGAAGAAGTCATGTTTTTTATAAAGTAAAAATTTACCGGTCTAGTTTTTCGTTTTTTCGAATATCTAAAGCAGCCCGCTATTATATTCTGTCATAACAGTATCGGTCATGTGGACTAAATGCGATATTTAAAAAAAATAATTTCAAAATTAAACATGTTGTACACCTTCAAAATGTTAAAATATGCGAATATTTCCATAATCGGATTTTTCCCGTACACACTCACCTACACAACTTATGATTATAATACTTTCCTTACACTTGTTCAGACTTACCAAAAAAAAAAAAAAAAAAAAAAAAAAAAAAAAATGAAAATTACTTCAGTATTACTTTCCGACTGTCAATCTTGCGCCTACCGAGCTATTTTCTTGTGCTCACGAAACCTCTATAAATTAATATGTATAAATACATATTTTGTATTCATGGGCAGTAAATACGATTTCATTGAAAATAAATAGAAAGTTCTCCACCTGTACAGTTTTTCTTAAAATAAAATCTACTGTAAAAAGTGAAAGCCTCACTTGCACGCAAAAAAGACACTTTTTAACATTAGTGTTTGCACTTGTATCCTTGATAATCGTGTAGAAGCTCTGTTACTCTTTTTATAAATATACATCTATATTCATTGAACATTGTATCAAATGCATATTTATAATGTCCATACCGTAAATGGAGAACGCATTGATATTTTTGCACATTGTATAAATAAAGTATTACACGTGTGTGTGGGAAAGGATGCGGCCACAAAGTTGGACATAAAATTCAAATTCGTCCGTGACAATAGAAAAGTTGGTGAACAGTAGACTGTATAGTATACACTATAAAGGGTTTCACTTCTTATCGTTGACAAATAGCTAATTCTCAACCAATAGTTTTAGAGGCATAGTTCCATTTTCAAAAATATTTCGAATGTTGTTCTTTATAACATGAAAGTCTAAACAGTTTTTTTTTAAATTAAGAAATTAATACGGTGTCTGTGCCTTATCAGTCATACTTAGAAAAACATTTTCTATGTGTTCTAACGAGTTGAAGAATAAAAAATCATATTTGTACGACCAAAACTTACTGAGTTATACTAAACTAAACTCCGCAGAATCAAGAATGATGTTGAGTGTGCCTACATGGGGCGTAATGCCCATGTTTAGATCGATTTGGGTCTATCTCGGCAGAGTTCATCGTGATGTTGAGCTACAATGCCGAGGGATCATGGCCTACGGTTGTCCAACTGTGAATTCTTGACCATGAACCCTGTGGTGGCTATACAGCATATGTACCGATCAGGTGGTCAACCTAACGCGGACTTCCAGTGTTCCCAAGCACGTTTCGTACGCATTTTACCGATCGAGGAAGGTTAAAGGTTGAGTGTACCTTTCACAGACCGGAGTCGAACTCTAGACCTTTAGCGCTGTAGCATGACGCGCTAACCACTAAGCTACTGGGCTTTCGAACCGAGTTATCTATATATTTAAAACACTAAGCGTTTTCTATCGACAATCCGTGAGAACAAACTACTGCATCAGATTACATCATTCTTTTTTTAAATGAAATATGTTTTGACACAGATTTTTTATCGTACATTCGTTTGTTCAAAAATTTTATTAATTAGCGGTAATTTTAAATTAAAATTTTACTTCTGCGTATGACATCATAAAGTCGGCAATCGGTTAACTCCCACTCTTGCGAGGCACAGAGTAACGAAGAACTCTGTGGTTGTGAGGATAAAAGAGAAATAATAAATATTAAAGGCACGTGGCTTTTAGGCCAAATTTTTTAATTTGCAAGTTAAATTTCGGTAAAAATATTTATAGCGTGAAATTCATTTTTAAAAGTGAACAAAAATTCATATTTATTATGACGTCACTGGAATATTGTCCATTGGGTTTATTTTATCAATATGCATTATAACTTTGTTGAGGCCATTTTTTCATTATAATTAAATACAAAATATATTTTTATTTGTATACATGGTATTTAAGCATAAAAGTAACGTATATAAAGTACGTGTGAAAAATTTGCGCCGGTGAAAATGACGTTATGCTTAGCTTGAAATATACATTTTAACATTGATAAAACTAAAGAAAAAAATGTATATGATTGTGTCAACAATTGTATCCAAATATAGTAGTACGTGCAATATTGTGTACGCTATCTTGGCACTAATCAACAGATATTTGATACAACCCCTCATCTTTTTGCTTCTTTTTGGGAACAACGGATTTCGAGCTTATTCTATCGACGATAATTTTCAGAATTTTCAAACTATGATTTTGAGACTTTCACAAAAGTTGCTCTATATATTTAGCTAATGCATTATGCATATTATATTTTGATTGCATTCGCGCATGCGCATTGAAACATCTTTTAGTAAACCTGCTCATTTTTCATCCAATTTTTATTATTGTTTAATTCTTATTGCAGAGGATTATGTACAATTTTGTTTGTCATACTTTCTGAAAAGAACTTTTTTTTATATTTAGAACTCTGCAAATTATAAGCAAAAAACTAAGCGAAATTTGGGACTGTTTTTATAAACACCTTAATTTCTGTACGAGTGCACATGCTATCCTCATAAAAATGAACACAGTATATTATAATACTAGCATGCTACGCCCGCTGCGCTGGGCCTTTTTTCTAAATGCACCTTAAATGAAACGAAATGGCTTTGTATTTTAAAGGAATGTGGATCTTCACCTACAGATGCTACCTTAGTAAATATTTTCAAACGAACCTTGAATCAAACGAATTATATCAATGGATATGAGCATGTATTCACCTGGTTTTCCTTCAATATTGCTGTAAACGATATGAACGACATTGCGTTATATTATATCATACATTGGACAAAATTCCGGTTAAAAGAAGCAACTTATTTAGTTGATCATTTATAGTAGAGTTTGGTAGGGAAATGAGGCCATTATGAGATTATGACAACAGGAACTAAAACGTTCTCTAGTCAACATACTACTACAAGAGAAAGCATTACAATGATTGCATAGATTGACCACTGAACTTAAATAATTTTCGGGCGATTCATTTTCGTCTGTAAGTTCTTGAACTCCGTCCTTCTTTCTTGTCTCCATGTGAGATTCTGGTAACATAAGTACAATCTAACTCTATGTTACGTTTATATTTCGCAATATACGTCCTCTTCTGGCAAGTCTTCTACAGTTTTGCATCTTTCGATTCCAGCAGAGAAAATACAGTGAAAATTGTAATAAATTGTTTGCACATAGAGAACAGGGTTTAACTTTCATATTTAAAAAAATCTTGAAACATAAAAAAGTGCATTTTTAAAGCTGAATATGAATAAAATTAAAATGACGCCATTTTCACTGTCTTTCCATTTTTTAGACCAGTTGCATTCGTGTAACCGTTAATCTGAGGAAAAAAAACCAATGATTAACTCTGGTAGAAGAATAAACCTTTAGTTTGTATCCAATAAAATCTTTCTAATCTTCCATAATCTTGCCGATATCCAAGTTTGACGTCAAACATACAACAACACATGGGCTTGAAACGATATGGTTACTAATGTACTAGAGTTAGTTACAAAACGAAGTTATTTCCGCGCCAAGCTATGTTCCATTAAATAATGTCAAATTACTGTTAATTCAATTATAGATCTTTCATTAACAAAATTCCATACCTTAAATAAAACTGACAATGATAAAGTTAGTTATGGAAAATGTTTAGTAATATTATTTTTGGTGAAACTTAAACCGAAGATTTTTTTTGCATTTCTCTAAAGAGCATAATAACACGCAGAAATAAATTCATTTCTCACTATGTTTAGCTGCTAGGGCTGTGTGTAGGTCGAAAAGGCTTTATAATGATCGAAAAATTATCTAATCAGAATTTCAGGTACTCGTTTTTTCTTATCCAGCCTGAAATGATAAATCGACAAATATTATTTATTCCATTCGCCACCATTGACATTACAAAGTTTTTCCGTACATTAAAAGCGCCAAAACAGCGGCTGAGAGGTTCTGCTCTCAAAGCTGGCATACGGGAAGTGCTGGGTTCAAACCCCTGTCGCGCTCGTTGACCTAACCGTCCGGAGTTTTCCGTGGTTTTCTTCGAACCTTACCGTAAATACGGGTTAGGATCCCTTAGAAAGACCCTCACGGAAGGCATCAACCCAGGGTCTATATCCCTCGAGCAGATAATCGGCCGTCATAAAATCAAACAATCGTGCATTGGAAGCATTTCTTTTTTGGTAAAACATTGCTTCATAATGAAAAAACCCCATAAATTTAGCAATCGTTAATTTCAAAAGTCGTCTAATCTTCTGTAATCTGAATAGTCGTTCAAAGTAACCTTCAAACATAAACGAAACATCCAACAATATAGTAAAAATGCCAACTGGCAAGTGACCGGAATACGGACAATTAGTCCAATGTCTTTTAAAAACCTTCCTTTTGTGATAGTAATAACGCATAAATGCATACATCTCCTTAAGAATATTCTTTGGTTCCTAACTTTTGAAAGTTAATATTTCTATAAGTGAAATTGGCGATATATTAAAAAAATCATAAAATAAAAATAAAAGAATAGACAATATTCGCTGATCGGAGTTCGAGGCTATAAAAATAATATGTTTGGTGAAAACAAACCGGCATGTTTCCGTAGTAAATTTTTAAATGTCTAAAATTTAATTATTTTACAATATGTGTTTGAGGGCAGACATATTCACTAAAATTTAAATATTTGATCCTATATTCATAACAATAACTGCTATTTATATAATTTGCATTTGAATATAAAAATTTACTCCAAAAAGGATCTTGTATGCACGAAAAAACACTATTGTTGCTAATATCGCTCAAGCTGATGTCACGCTTATGCATTTTTGGCTTAAAGTCACATTGCTTGGCGACAAAATTAAAATCAAAACCGTAAATAAAAAAATAACATGTAACTCATAAATGCAGTCATTTTTACAATTACATCGGCTAGTTCCTCTTGTAAGACACGTGATAGGGGAGTTATATATATAAAAAATTAACAGAAAGAAAAAAAAGAAAAAAAATACTCATATTTTATTAAATCAAATTATCAGATGTATCTTTGTTAACCTGACGCAAACGATAAATCGCCAAATATTGGCTTAATCCGAATTGGAATCTCATGCATTGCAAATATTTTTTAAGCATTACAAACATTCCTTTGGGGTTTAAATTAAATATTATGCCTCATTAAAACAGTTTTTTTTTTCATTCTTTTTCTTTTTTGCGGGGAGGGGGGATATTAAATAAAATTAATAACAGAATTTTTCTTTTATTTTTCTATGTGTTTGCATTCTTTTCTGATATAGCCGTTTCATTTCTTTCGCCAACGATAATGATCGCCAAAATAATGACCATGACCTATGGTAACCTTATCGTCCAAAATAACAGAACTTTCCCTCATAATTCTATAACTAATAAACGTAGAACTATGTGTTATATACTAAAACCTTCCCTGAAAAAGTATCTATCCAACAGTGCAAGATCCATCAAATTCCATTCAGCAGAACTCGAGTTATAAAGGAACGGAACGAAATTTCCGTTTGTGTTTTATATAGTAGAAGCCACTTATTAATAATCTCGAGTTTGAACGCCTTTGCTACATTAGTTTTTACAGGGTTATCCAAAATATATTCGTTTTTTTTTCAATTTGTTTACAGTCCCCTATGGGGTTTCGTGAAAAAAATCTTCGCGGAAATATATAACCTATACTATACTGTTTACACACCTGCAGTTTCAGGTTAATTCCTCATGTATTTTTCTAGATAGTTAACAAATTGTCTAAAATCGCAAGTGACCACCTTTGGCAATATAGTGTAGTAATGCTTTAAATTTTACGAATCTTCAGCCTTTTTCCTGAATTAAGAAAATGTTCTTCTGTTTTTCCAAACGCTTGTTAAAGTATTCTGGTAGTGTTGGAAGATGTTTCATAATCTATGCGTGACGCATAACTTTTCTTTTTTATTTTCTCCATATTTTAAGACAGAAGGAGATGGGGATAGTGTGAGTAACACGCTGATGCTTAGATTCATAAAATTACTTTGGGGACTTGATTATCTTGCCGTCAAACTACGCTTTTGAAAGGATAATAAATAAACAAATTACGATAAAATATCAATAACATCCGTTGAAGAATTTTAACTTTAATTTACCATGTATTATGAAAATATTCCAAGAAATCTTATAATTAATCAGGCAACACTTATCTTGCGAAACAGCCTTGTCATCTTTTGTTCATATATAAAGCATAACTATTAATATTTATATACATCTTCAGAATAGAACGCCTTATGTGTGTATCATGTTCCAAATTAGTTTATTTTAAAACATTAATAATAAAAAACAAGAACGAAAAATCATGCGTCAAGCATAGATTATGTAACACTTTCCAACGCTTATAAAATAATTTTACAAATCATTACCGTTTAATAAGCTGAAAGATAATAACTAAGTAAACAATTTGGAAAACGCATAACATATTTAACAAGAACGAAAAATCATGCGTCAAGCATAGATTATGTAACACTTTCCAACGCTTCCAAAATAATTTTACAAATCATTACCGTTTAATAAGCTGAAAGATAATATCTAAGTAAACAATTTGGAAAACGCATAACATATTTAAGAAGAACGAAAAATCATGCGTCAAGCATAGATTATGTAACACTTTCCAACACTTCCAAAATAATTTTGTAAATCATTACCGTCTAATAAGCTAAAAGATAACATCTAAGTAAACAATTTGGAAAACGCATAACCTATTTAAAAACGTAATTTCAGGAATTTCCAACATATACAATATTCGGGAAAATATCCGAATACTTTTATTCAGCCCTGTATAGGATCTATAGATTTGTATATATACTACATAGGATGCTAAATTTTAGTTTAGTTAGGAAACGCGTAGCACAGTTTAAAATTCTCCTTCTGGAGTTTCTGTCAATAAACGGAAATGTGTTCGCGAAATTTTGTGCTGCCCGGTATATGATCTAAAGAATTTATACACACCAAGTAATAGACAAAAAGTGAGTTAAATTTAAAATCGCGTTCAGCAACTTAAAACGCACTTCCAGACATTATTGTTAACAGACAGTAGAGAATTCTTTTGTGTGTCCCTGTAAATGAACGATGACTGCTATACACACAATATTCTGTAGTAAGCCTCTTGTAATGTACCTTAGTGATGATATATATAAATTCCAATGCGTTTAAAATAGTGAAACATTATTTAATTAAACCGCAAACGATTTTTCTCCGTAGACGTAATGTAACGGAATTATTTTGATTGTTCCTGTAAATTAACTTATAAGTGCTATGCACACCCAATTCCATATTAAGCTTCTTGTAATGCACCTTAGTGATATATATCAATTACAATGTGTTTGCAATTGTGTAACATCATTAAAATAAACCGCAAATGATTTTTCCCCATAAACCGTAATGTAACGGAATTCTTTTGAGTGTCCCTGTAAAAAAATGATAAGTGCTACACACTTCAGTTGAAATAGAGAACGTGCTATAGATAACGACAATAACATATAAATATTGCAAGGCAATCCGAGCATATTTACGGGAGTTAGAGCACGGACAGACGGCCAGACGGCAGACGGCCATACGGCCAGACAAACCGAAGACATAAACACTTTTCAACTAGGTTGGAAAGTGTTAAAAAGATACTCGGTTAGACATCAACCTCAGATATCCTATGCAAATAAAATCAGTTAGAAATATTGAAATGCAAACAAGAAGTTTGTAACGAAAATTGCCATTGGTTAGTTTGTGAAGAGTCTTCGTGCTATTTCTTTAACTTAAAATTCACGTGAAAAACTTTTTCGAATTAAAAAAAAATAACAATAATAATTAATGGCAGTTGGGCTTTTTGGGCGTATAAAAAAAGATTAAAAAATATTTACGTAAGGAAATAAGAAAATTTAAAAATACTTCAATTAAAATAAAATTTTATTTCTTATAAATTCTATAAACAGAATAAATTATGTGCAAATGAATCAAAACCTTTAAAATAGAACTTTTTAAGTTCCAGAAAAAGCGATGACCTTTCATTAAAAAAAAAAAAAAAAGGAATGAAATCGGTCGAATAGTTCTCGAGAAAAAAGGTCATTCAGTTTGAAAAATATGGTTTCGAGAAAAATAAGTTTAAAATTTTACCATAACGATACGTTAAACGGACAAAAAAGATTGTAAAGAAGTGAAATATCTCGAAACAGTATTAGAGCATAAAAATGAAAAAAAAAATTGAAAATTTTAACACATAGAACTATAATTTAAGTCATAAACAACAGTTGCATCAAATTCTATTTTAAAGGTTTTGAATCATTTGCACATAATATATTCTGTTTATAGAATTTATAAGAAATAAAATTTTATTTTTAATTGAAGTATTTTTTAATTTCCTTATTTCCTTACGTAATTTTTTTTTTTTTTTTTTGTAAAGAAAGGAAATACATTGAAGAATCATTTACAAGTGTCTCAACACAGACTATTTAACAAGTGGGTAAGTGTGATCGAAGATCGCTCAAAGGGTTTCGTTTAATATTCCTTTCAAAACACTTTGAGGTGATATTAATCTGCTTTGTGTACATGCTCATATACTCATACTCCTTTTATTATTGAGAAATCTTTGAAATTTTTCGTTTTATTACCACTATGACGTCAATCATTTTTATTTCATATTAATATTTTTTTTTCAATTCGTGAAACTTTTTATTTCATTTTATTTTTCACGTGGAAATCGTTCAATGGAAAATTAATTATTGTAGAAAGAATTTCATTGTGGATTTTTAATTTTTGGCAACTGCTATAACGAAAAAATGGTTAAATTTAATAGGAAAAGGCTATTAGAATTTTAGGTTTTTATCTCTATTTAGTAAAATAATACGATTTTTTAATTTTAATATTTTGATCTTCATAGCTGGTATTCAGTTATATTTATACAAAGTTTCAACTTTGTAAGTTACATAGTTTCTGAGAGTGGCTCTGTGACGGACAGACAACGGAGCGGGAGTAATAGGGTTTCGTGATATGAACGAAACCCTAAAAAGAACATTCAAAAAAAGTATTTTTTAAAATGGCAACAAACTTTTTATTATTTTAAAGCTAAATAAGTAATATAAAGAAAATTTTTTAAGTCAATTCCCACTTTTTAATCATAAATATACACTGTAAAAACTTTGCAGCAGAGTAACCAGTCATTCGACCGTTTTTATAAAAAACTGTTACATAACCGTAATTTAACAGTATTCTGACCCTAATATGAGCAATATTATGGTCAAAATAGCGATAATTTACGGTTATGTACGGTTAAGTACGGTTATTCGACCGTTTTTATAGAAAACTTTTATAGAACCGTTTTTATAGAAGTTACTTTGCTGCAAAATTTTTTACAGTGTATAAAATAAACCCATGCAGCATTAATGTCTCAAGTTATCTTCATTGAACATTTTTTTATAATTATCGTTGCGGTATTTTATTTTTCTGGCATCACTAACTTGAGGAAAATATTTCATTTCATTTATAAAAACAATGGGAGAATTTTTTTTTCTCCCATATAAAATCAAAATTAATTAATTAAATTTAATTAATGAATTATATTTGAAAAAACTGTATTAACATCAAGTGTCATCCACTACAAGTTTAAAAAAATGTATTTGAACTTGAGTGAAAGATTAGAAAATATTTTATTAAGGATTGAAAAATTGAACAAGATATATAAATATATAGAGAGTGTGAGCTAATAGTAGGAATTGAAAACAAGTGTGGTAAGTGTGATCAAAGATCGCTCTAAGGGTTTCGTTTAATAATCCTTTCAAAACACTTTATCCTTTCTTTAATAAATCCAAATAAATTTCATTTAGCAACGAAAAAAAAAAAAGTCAGGTTTTTTATAAAGTAAAAATTTACCGGTCTATTTTTCTCGTCTTTTCGAATATCTAAACCAGCCCGATAGCGGGCGAAGCCCTCTATTATATTCTGTCATAATAATATCTGTCATGTGGACTAAATGCGATATTAAAAAAAAAAGATTTCAAAATTAACATGTTGTACACCTTCAAAATGTTAAAATATGCGAATATTTCCGTAATCGGGTTTTTATCATGATTCAATACGCTCCTCAAACTCATATATTTACTACATTAAAGACGTGAGTATAAAACATCACAAATTTACTGAATGGTGTATACAAAACGTTTGTATACACCATTCAGTAAATTTGTGATGTTTTAATGTTTCATGGTGTAATCGTCCAGCATTTATATAATATATTTACTATTCTCTATTAATCATATTGATACTCGCTTGGTATTATTCTGAAACATTTGAAAAATCCGTTAAACTTCCGATATGACGTCAGATTTTCTTTGTAATTCTCTAATGACGTGATATTAATCTGCTTTGTGCACATACACATACTCATACTCCTTGTATTATTGAGAAATCTTTCCGTTTTATTGCCACTATGACGTCAATCAATTTTATTAGCCACACACAGGGTGGCTTATTCTTTCAATCTCTATCATTTTTCATGTTTATGAAAAGTCACAGCAATCAATCGTTGCCACAGATTAATCTCGGAAAATGAAACATTTGAAGTTACTTAAAAAATTAATAACTCGAAAAGTATTTGTCACAAAATTGTTTTACAAACTGCGTTAGAATGGTAAAAAATTGTATTTTTCTTGATATAAATTTCAAATCTAATGATTATGTCGTTTTTCAAATATTAGATTTCAAAAATTACAAAACTTCACAATGGCGTACCGTAGCGAAACTTTTACGCGTAAAAAGATAATGATAAAGGCATTGTGGCTCGACGTGTATCCTGTATCCTCATGCCATAGCATGAGTAACGAATTATTGTAAACTTATTATTCTGTTAAAATATAAAAGTGAATTATGTATATACATTTTTAAAAAATAAAGAAAAACATTTTATCACAAACATCAACAAATTTTTTTCTTCTATTTATTCCCTTATTCCAAAGATATCGTTTTATCGTCTGCTGCCATAGCAACATGAATTAAATTTCATTAAAAAAAATTGCTCAGTGGTAGAAAAATATTTTTCTAAATCGAATGGTTATTGAACAACTCAACACTTTAACAGGGGAATTTTTATTTGTTATTTAGATATTTTAAAATTGTTTGTTTTCATTGCGTTTTTATTCTGAGTTACAGCTAGTTTATTTATTTTTTAAATAAAAGCCGTGTGTGGCAATCTATATTCGGCCTTATAGCAGAATTTTCCCCTCTTGTTTCATATTAATCTTTTTTTCAATTGGTGAAACTTTTTTTTTTCATTTTTCACGAGGAAATCGTCTGATAGAAAATTAATTATTGTAGAAAGAATTTCATCGTGGATTTTTAATTTTTGGCATCGGCTATAACTAAGAATGTTTAAATTGAATAGGAAAAGGCTGTTAGAATTTTGGTTTTTTATCTCTATTTATTAAAATAAAACGAATTTTTCAAATTTTAATATTTTGACCTCTACATAGCTGGTATTCAGATTTGTACACAAAGTTTCAACTCTGTAAGTTACATAGTTTTTGAGAATGGTTCTGTGACGGACAGACAACGGAGCGAGAGTAATAGGGTTTCGTGAGATGAACGAAACTCTAAAAACTGAACAAATGAAGAAGTGTAAGTAAAGTCAATCGCATGACAATAATTAAATTATTTTGTCAAAAGATGAACTCTTGGACAATAGACACTTTTTTAATAATCATAATTTACCGCTAACCACGACGTCATTTTCGATATGGAGAATTTTTCATATTGTTGACATTTAATATCTATTTTATTTTCAAACTTTTTTTATTTTAAATTAGCCGTGCGCAGTCGATAAACAACCAAGTATTGTTCCCATCGCCATTGTATTGGTTTCATTTAATTTAAAATGCAAACCTTTCACTCATTTCATTTAAGATACAGAACTTTAATTTTTAACATATACATTTAAAATACATGTATTACACTCATTTAAAATACATGTATTACACTCATTTAAAATACACTCATTTCATGTGAAATACAAAAGAAAAAAAAAAGAAACAAACAAAGGAAAGAAAAAACCCAAAATCATCTTATTTTAACATCTAAGCCAGAGGTTCCCAAAGTGTGCTCCGCGGAGCCCTTGGGGCTCCGCCTATACTTTTCAGGGGCTCCGCGGTGTTCCAGGAAAATAAACAAAACATGAAAGAAATTAGCATATTGCAAGGGAAATTTTTTCGAAAGTATGTAGGAATTTTTGTGTGTGTGTGTCAAAAATAAATACATCTGTCACCGGGTTGAAAGTACTATAATATATTTTTTTAAATCATCTAATTTGCATTATACATGTATCCATTTTCAATATAGTATTTTTGGTTTAAAGGACTTTATTTTATGTTTCTGCATTTAATGTGTTTTAAAAATTCCTTTCAAAATTTTCGATGTGTTTTCAAAATTTGACTTTGTGCAGAAAAAAAAAATTCTATCGGCATTTAATATTTGTATATATAGTATATTGTATTATTTTTATTTTTGGAATTTTAACTTCCTAAAACTGTTTATTTTATTTTTATTAAATTTTAGTTATTTAAATCTTCTGTCCTATTTTTCACAATTGAATTAAATTTTTAAAACAATATTTGTCGCTTAAAACGTCTTTTTTTATAAGATCTTGTATCATTTAAAGCCCCTTCACTAGATTCATTTTACATTTGTATATATTGTGTATATATATTTCTTTTTCTTTTTATAACTTTGATTTCTTTAATCTGTTTATGTTATTTGTATTAATTTTTAGTTATTTAAATTTTCTTTACTGTGTTTCATAGTAAAACAATGTCTGTCGATTAAAACACCTCTTTTTGTGACATCTTGTATCATTTAATAAACTCCTCATTAGATTCATTTAATATTTGTATACGTTGTGTATATAGTTTTCTTTTTTCTTTTTGTAACTTTAATTCCTTTAATCTGTTTATTTTATTTTTATTAATTCTTATTTATTTAAATTTTCTATACTGTTTTACATAATTGTAGTTAATTTTTAAAGCAATGTATGTTGCTGAAAACGCATTTTTTTTAACATCTTGTATCACTTAACAACCCGTTTTTAAAATTTTGTTTTAATTGGTCTCGACATCGGCTAAGATTCTTATGTTATGATGCCATATTTTTCTATCAGAAATAAGGCTGTAGCAATTTAAAAAATATATATTGGTTCTTTACATTTGTCATCACACTAACTATCTAAACTTTTGCTCAGCTCCACCCCTTGCTTATACTTTTCCTCAATTAGTACCCGCCCTGATATAAATTCAACCTCACACATACATCCCGTTTTGTTAGTAAAATTTTTCTACAAGTTGCAGTTAGTTTAACATGAGTAGATGTTAATAATATATCTATTTTGAGGCAAAAAGAATGGTGAAAGAAATTTTCTTTCAAAACTATAATTAAGAGCTAAATACTTCAAATAAAACATCCGAAAAAAGTGAACGATGCTGCACCTAACGATACAGGTTATTGATTTTGCCCCGTCCACTTAAACACTAAAAGGATGATCTGCTCCTAAATGTATTTTTAAAAAGTCCTTCCGGCCTGTACCGGGAGGAAAAGGTAGCTTTCCTATATCTTCGTTTTAAAATTTTAGCTAATGTTACACGAAAACAGCAACTTAAAATGCAAATAAAACGTTTACAAAAGATTCGTTAATACTGAATTTGAATAAGAAATTCGCCAAATTATTGAGCAATAGCCAAACTGGCTTCATTTATGAAGACTTATTTTGGTCGCCAAATTTGGCGATATTTCGCCAAATGTCGCCAAGTTTGGCGAGAATTTGGCGCTAACGGATATGAATATATAGTTTTATGCGTTTGATTGGGAAAATTATTACAACAATGAAAATTTTTGTAATGTGCTGTCTTGTTTCAAAATGTCAGCCACCCTAGAATTTCAAACTGCTCTAGCTCAGCCGTTTTTTAAGATAGAGGTAAAACAAAAAATGCTCTGGAATCCTCGTTTCAAGGCCTAACACTGAATTAAAAAATAAATTTGAATTTTTAACTTTTTTGTATATTTATTTTAGTTTTAAATTTTTAATTGGCCGCCATCTTGAAACAAAATGGCGGACCAAGCTGTCCAACGAACTCGGTCGAGACATTGGTGAGCTTAATACACACAATTAGTTTCATCAAAATTGATTTATAAATACGAGCGTTATCGTATGACATAGGTCAGATATATATATATATATATGGAGATATATATATATATATATATATATATATATAAATCAACATTTGAACGGAGGGTGGTTTTGAGGTCTGGGGGTCATGATCGGTGAAAATATATCGAAATTTTCCGGAACTGCTTTCCTCCGAACGGCTGCAATAGGTAGCTTTATACTTTTACTTACCCATCATACGTAGTATAGGGTAAGTCTTGTAATCGTTTTGAAAATCGAAAAATTTTTTTTGACGGATTTACACGTTTCAGACATTGGAGATTCCGAAAAACATATTTTTAGAAAAAAAAATATTGCCGTCCGTCTGTGTGTCTGTGTGTGTGTCTGTGTGTGTGTCTGTGTGTCTGTAAACGCTCTATCTCCCGAAAAAATTGAGATAGAGACTTGCAATTTGGTATGTACTTAGTATGTAATAATGGGAAGAAGCCTATTTCATTTCAATAACCTCGATTAACCGGAACAATTTTTTTCGGACTCTCGAAATATTCGTTCTGATGAAAGGTATATAAAAATTTTCGAAATTGTTTATTTTAAGAAATGAATATAAAAAACAATAAAAAAACATAAATTTTGCATAAAGCATGAAGTCGATCGGATAATTAGTTGCCGAGATATTTGGAATCCTATTTTCCACACTCTTCGATTTTTCATGACCCTGTATTTCATCCAAATTTCACTTCAAAGATATATTTTAATTGGAAATTTGACGCTTAATCAGATGCAATAAACCGCTAGTTAATAGGATTATTATTTTTGGAGTTATAAGGATGTTTCTTTCAAGCAATTCAGTAATCGATCCTTTAAAGTTTGTGACGTCATCAAGCCACGATTTTATTTGAATTGCAATGCATTTTATAAGTAGTTTACACATTTTTATTTTAATATTTTACATTATGCATATCCATGATGGGTAAGTATTACGGTGGCCCCCAACGACTAGTTTTGTATTGAAAGCTACCTAAAAATGGTTTAAAAGAAGAAGCTCTGAGGCGTTTCATTTTCATTGCATGGTTAGTTAGAAGTACTAGAAATGTAAAAAAGAATGAAAAAAGAATCCGTAATCACATGATTCTATTACAGGTGAGCGGGACTAGCGAAAATGTGTTATATAATTACTCATGGGCGACTGGGAACTACACATTTTCTTTCTGTTTGCGAGTAGTCTGTTGGGATTATACAGAAGTCTCTCTTTGTAAGCGAAAACTGTCAAACTTACTTTTTTTTCTGTGTGTGTGTAGCTTTCGTCATAAATAATAATAGTTTCACGTAAGCCCCAATGCAATGCATGACCCAGACAAGGTTACCATTTTGATCTTTAATTCCGAGTTCACACTGGAAATCCCGAAAGAATATTTTTTATTTTTAAAATGGATGGCATTAACCCCTTAACAGTATTGCTTGAACGTCGCTCGGGTAAGAAGAGATTGTTTTCTTCGTTACTAAAAGCTTTCAGAATCCACAAATTTTTAACTATAATTTTTGCTGTATTTGGCGGACATATCTTGATTATACAAGGGAGATATTTTAATACAAAAAAAAATTGGTTTTTAGTTATTTTTAATCTATTGTGTCCACTAATAGTAATATTAAATAAAACTGTTAAGGATTTAACCCTACAGTGCATAGTGTAGCAATTGGCAACACTTTCTATTTAACTTTTAATAAACAAATCAAGTTCTTTCAAACCACTATATTTATATAGAAATATTAATTCTATAAAAATAACATAAATATGCTGTTAAATAAAGTTAAAAATCTATCTTAAAATTTCTGGTGTCGAATTCCTAATATATGTATAAAAGAACACGATTCTAAAAGAAAAATTCATGCACTGTAGGGTTAAATAATAGAAAATTTGATTTTCAAAATTTCTAGTATGAATTCAGAATTTCTGTATCAAGAAAAGGGCCAAACGGAGAACCTTGGCCCCATGTTGGAAACTACTGGATCGGACTCTTATCCAGCAGATTTTTCTCTGCCCCATAGGCATAACAAGAACATTAATTTGTAAACCATAGAATACCGTTGGGGGGGGGGGGGTTAAGGGGCTCCGCCTTAGAAATTCTTCCCAAAATGGGCTCCGCGAGCCCAAAAGTTTGGGAACCACTGATCTAAGCATATCCACTTTATTTTCGATATCATATATTCTAATACCAGCAAATCTTGTGTGTGTGTGTCTGTGGTTATGCAAATTTTATTTTAAAAACGGCTCAAACGATTTTGACGAAATTTTGTATCCTACCGTTTTCGGGCACCAGAAAACCATTGGGCTAGGTAACGTGTTCGCGAAAATTCGATTAGTGTGTCATTTTGGGTCATCTAATTCTATCTAAAAAACGGTTCAAACGATTTTTACGAAATTTTGTACCTTGCCATTTTCGCGCACGAGAAGACTATTGGGCTGGGTCACATGCTCCAGAACTTTCGATTAGTGGGTCATTTTTGGGTCAACGCGGGTCAAATAAATTTTATCTAAAAAACGGCTCTAACGATTTTGATTAAATTCTCTATCCTACGACTTTCGGGCGTGAGAAAATCATTGGGCTAGGTCACATGTCCTAGAAAATTCGATTAGTGGGTCATTTCTGGATCATTGTGGGTCAAGCTATTTTATCTTAAAAACGGTTCAGACTATTTACACTAAATTTTGCATCCTATAGTTTTCGGGAACGAGAAGACTGTTGGGCTAGGTCACATGTTCGAGAAATTTCGAATAGTGGGTCATTTTGGTCATGGGTCATTATGGGTCAAGCAATTTTATCTTAAAAACGGCTCAGACTATTTACACTAAATTTTGCATCCTATGGTTTTCGGGCACGAGAAGACTGTTGGGCTAAGTCACATGTTCGAGAAAATTCAATTTGTGGGTCATTTTGGTCATGGGTCATTATGGGTTAAGCTATTTTATCTTAAAAACGGTTCAGACGATTTGAACTAAATTTTGTATCCTACGGTTTTTGGGCACGAGAAAGTCATCGGGCTAGGTCACATACTCGAGGAAATCCAATTAGTGGGTCCTTTTGGTCATGGGTCATTACGGGTCAAGCTATTTTTATCTTAAAAACGGCTCAGAGGATTTGAACTAAATTTTGTATCCTACGGTTTTTGGGCACGAGAAAATCATTGGGCTAGGTCACATACTCGAGAAATTTCGAATAGTGGGTCATTTTGGTCATGGGTCATTATGGGTCAAGCTATTTTATCTTAAAAACGGCTCAGGCTATTTACACTAAATTTTGCATCCTATGGTTTTCGGGCACGAGAAGACTGTTGGGCTAAGTGACGTGTTCGAGAAAATTAAATTAGTGGGTCATTTTGGTCATGGGTCATGACCAAATGATTTGAACTCATGACCAAATGATTTGACTTAGATGATTTGAACTAAATTTAGTGTTCTACAGTTTAAGGGAACGAGAAGGCAATTAGGCTAGGTAACACGTTTGAGAAAATTCGATTAGTGAGTCATTTTGGTCATGGGTCATTCTGGGTCAAGCTATTTTTATCTTAAAAAGTGTTGGCGGAATTTGGCAGGAAAATTGACTTTTAATATTACCAATGCCAAACACTTGCTTGGCGCAAAATAAAAAATATTGCCGAATTTGGCGACATTTGGCGAAAAAAATGGCTTTTAGAAGCTGAAGGAATTTTCTAGAAATTCCCTATAGGAGCGGAGATACATGATTCAACCAATCAGAGTCCATAGAACGTTCTCGAAATCCGAATTCAATAAATCAAGGTACATATGATAAGGAAAATTGACTTTTAAGATTACCAATGCCAAAACACTTGCTTGGCGCCAAAAGAAAAAAATATCGTCAAATTTGGCGAATTTGGCGAAAAATTTGACCTTTAGAATCTGAAGGAATTTTCTAGAAATTCCCAATAGGAGCCGAGATACATAATTCAACCAATCAGAGTCCATGGAACGTTATCGAAAAAAGATTTGAACCAATCAGTGTACATAGAACTTTCTCAACGCATGCTTGGTGCTAAATGAAAGAATGTCATTAAACTTGGCGACATTTGGCGAAAATGTTGGCTTTTAGAATCTGAAATCATTTTCTAGAAATTTCCAATAGGAGCCGATATACATGATTCAACTAACAAGTTGAACACAAAGCAAATGTTACCGAGCATTGCTCGGTCGTACCCGCTGGTATGGCGTTATAGTCGCCTGCTTTCCGTACTTACTCAAATTCATGCAGCTTGTATTATTATTAAATACTTGAAAAGTATGTTTTATTTCTAATATGACGTCATTTAATCTTATTTGTAATTCTTAATTTCTTTTTTATTTCATTTTCATTTTTCACGTGGAAATTTTTCACTCGAAAAATAGTTGTTGAGGAAAAATTATTATTCCAGGTTTTGAATTTATTGGCAACGATAATGCTTAGCAACATAAAATGATTACTTAAATTTTACAGGAAAAATATTCCTTGATCCTTTATGAAAATAATGAAATTTTGAATTATTAAGAAACATATTTGAAAATAATAAATAACACCTACCCTATATTCATTTCTGGGTTATAACTCATCTATATTCAAAGATATAGGGCCATTAAATCCTCCGTTTTGACGTTTACTTCAGCCGGACATTCACACACACAATCGCATTTATAATATTATTAGGATTGCAACTAGAGTTCTGTGTACAGGATGACTCAAAAAATTGTAGGAAAACTTTAAGGCTAATTTAAACATATGTTAGGGTAGGTTTTTTCATTTATTCTAAATTTTCCATATTTTCTTTATTTTTTCTATATAAGTTGTAGCCCCCCCCCCCTTCGTTTTATAATAATCGTAATGTTTTTCATTTAATATTCTCTTTATTTTAGTCTGAAATAATGGAGTTAAAATACCTTTTCTTTCTTTTAAATGTCTAAGCTAAAACAAATTCATTGTCTCTTTTACTTAAAATCATAATTTTTATATTTCCCCTGTAAGTTATAATTTCACTGGGGTGGTCTTGTTACCATGGGAAATTTCCAAATGCTCTCGGACACTTGGGCAATAAAAATCCATTTCCCAGACAACGTATATTAGCTTGTATTGTCAGGAGTTTTATGACTTTGGCGGTGTTGGTCGCCTTAATCTGCTCTGAAGATCTTTCGTGGAAAAAGCAGGACTCGGGCGGCAGATAGTGGCCCGTATTGTTAAAGTTGTATTATTCGTTTTTACGAGCCCAATTATCCCGTTTTATGTAAACAACAGTTCACGTGGGAGGTCGAGGGAAGCAGCAGCAGCCTTTTACCTTCGTGGAAAAGGGAGCGAAAACGGAACAGCTGTACACATGCCATCACCCCTATGCGAAGTAGTTCCACCCGCGAGAGAGAGCGACGACCAATGGTTTTACGTAACGTATTCGCGGGGAATATTTTTTTCCCCTGGTATCGCTTAGCGCGGGAGAATGTAACTGGCGAAGGTGTTTTTGTGAGGTTCGGGGAGGGCGTATGCCCCCCCCCCCCTTAAAAAGTTTTCCTGTTGGTGACCAGAGAATTTGAAAGGGATTCGATCGAAAAATGTGTAACTGGAAGGTCCGGTAAAGAAAAAAGGTATCTGGTTCCCCGAGATATATTCGAATGTAAATTGAAGAGATGGTAGCTAGAAAAATCATGCCTCGTGCCGCGAGGAATATTACGGATCCTGATGCTGAGAATAAAAAAGATATTCTGATCGAGAAACTAGCGAGTCGCTATTGTAGTGGTGTTTGAAATCAAGATTTTTTTTTTGCCATCGGGAGCTGTGATGGTTGAGAGTGCTTGTCGTTGAAGTCGGTGGTCATTCGCTATTAGTAAAACGTAGATCCGGATGACTAAAAGATTACTCTAAAGATCAGTGCCACTTGGAGTCTCATCGACTGGTCCCTTTTGTATTCGCAAACGGAATTGTCAGAAGAGGCACTATCAAATGCCTACTTCATACTATTCATGGAAGAGTAAAGACTGCTCTGAGAGTCGATGTTGCTGAAATATCTTCGAGAAATACCTTCTTGTTCTTTTGTTTTTCAAAAATAAAGTAGACTGCCAACCCTGGAACATTATTAACTCATCTATTACGGCTGATAAATCCCAGTCGTACGAATGCTGAACCTGCAAGTAAAATTTTGGTAAATATTTTTATTTTAATGAATAAGTGTCTTTGATTATTACTATTATTCTACATGAATATGTTTTGATACACCTGTGTATAATTCAGATCACCTGTTGTCATACAAACTAACCTAACACCTATAAATTTAAATATGTTGGTGTTTTATTTAACATTTTTTTTTGTTAATAAAAATCAAATTCGTGGTGATATTCTGTCTGTGACTTATTTGTATGCATCATAGAAATTCATTTGTTTTTTTTTTATCTAAATTTAACATTATTATTTAATGAATAATGAGTTTTGTTTAATTATTTAAATAATCAGAGCAAGTAATTATTTAATATTTAATTCTTTTCTAAGATGAATTTACTGAAATTGAAATCCCAAGTAACCTTCTTTTGTTAATAAAAATTCATATAAGTAAAATTTAAATTCTTTACTTGTTTTTGAGGATGTTGTATTATTCTTATTAAAAGAATTAAATTTAATGAAGTAAATTTAAATTCTTGTTTTGTTTCTGAAAATGTTTATTAATTTGGTTTTCTTTAAATATTAAATTGCTTCTTTTAAATATTGTGAAGTACTTTTATTTTCTTCTATAAAGAAAAAGATTTAATAAATAAAGTAAATTTAACCTACTCTTAATTGAAGTAAAAGAAGTGATACTGAATGTGAAAGAAAAATTTAATATTAAGTATGTTTAATTCTTAAAGTTTATTAGCTGCATTTAAGGTAATTAAAACTTCTTATTAAAAGAAAATTGTTCTACCTAGTTTCTTCTTGGTATGGTACTATCCACTATACAAAATCACTCGCATGGTTCTGACAAATTGGTACATTGATATGATCATGTTTTGTAACTTTAATTAATTATCTATATCCCTATTTTAATTAACTTCTTTCCCCTTTTTTTTGTGCCTTTCAAATCTGGAAGGATTGCAGGCCCCTTTTTCATGTTTTTCTTATTCAAAATCTGTTCTATAAAGTTTTAATGAATTTCATTAATTTACCATAACAATGTTCCAATTCGTCAAACCACTTGTTGGGTATAAGCGGTATGGTGATAAATGAGAATTTTGTTGATACCTTTTGGCAAATTTATTCATTTACTTAATTAATTTTTTAGTTATTCAAAATTTATTTGGTTTGTTTTGTTTATAGCATCTCTCTGTTTTGATTTATAATTAGTAATTGTGAAAAATTGTTTCAATTTCTGAAATCAACAAAATTCATTCTTTTGGTTATTTATCACTTTATCAAATACCCCAACAAGAAAATGGTGCCGTGTAGAAACATTCCTGCGGTTACCAAGAAGTAAAACTTTTGTTTTTGACTGTAAATTTTGTTTTACATTATATAATTGGAGCAACTGGGTATCGGTTTTTACTTATTATGAAATTGTTTACATATATTTGCCTAGTAAAAGTTTTCTCTATATATTTTTAAATATCTAGTCAACTATAATATTGATATTTTTTAAAAGTTGTATAATGAAACTGGTGATGTTCTTGTGCTACAGAGTTTTATAATCCCCATTTTTTCCCCTTTTCTGCCTTCTATTTTTATTTTTTTTGGGAGTTCTGTGTTTCTATCTGACTTAATTATGGCCAAAGGAGATCATACTAAGGAGCTGGTAGAGCTCCAGAAAAAAAATTCATTAGTTGACAACTTGTGCAACATACCACCATTTAATGGAGAGGCTAGCTCAGTCTCATTTACTGACTTTTCAGAGAAACTGGATAGTCTCTCCACCCTTTTTGCTTGGGATGATAGTGAGAAAAAATTTGCCCTCCTTAACCGCTTGAATGGTACTGCGGCGAGATTAGTTAAGCCCCACAAAGATAAAACTTGTGCGGAATTATTAAGTATTTTAAAAAATAAATTTGTCCAAACACCTACTCCTGATGTGGCACTTGCCAAATTTCTCAACTTTAAGCAAACTCCAGGTATGTCAGTGCAAGAGTTTTTTGATGCTGCATCTGACCTCTCATCAAAGGCACTCGTTATTGATGGAGTAGCTGATGCCATTGTCAACAAAAGCCGTGAAGCCATGCTTCACTCTATGCTTTTAAACAACCTTGCACCTGAGATCAGAAAGGGTGTCATCACCAAAGATCCCAAAACCCCACAACAAATTTTAACTTTTGCTCTCCTGGAGGAAAGAGCGTGCCGCAGTGTAAATCCTTTTTACACTTTACATGAGGAACCAAACCCCCTTTTATATCAACAAAATTTCCCGCAGAATCTAGCTTGTGCAGCTACTCAGCCAACTAGGGACAACAATGCAGAAATAGAAACTCTTAGAATACAGATTGAGGCTCTAAATTCCAAACTTGACAACCTAATAAGTGATAAAAGCAGAGAGAGAGAGGTGCAGAGCCAGGAAAGAGTGCCCAGTAGAAGTATTACTTGTTTTTATTGTTCCCAACCCGGTCATTATGCTAGAGACTGCCCCCAGTATGTGTATAATTTTAATAGGAGCAGAGGCAATAATTTTAGGAGCAGGGGAGGATATGAAAATAGTTACCGGGGAAGTTACAACAGGAGAGGAAATTTCAGGGGAAACAGAGGAAATAATTACAACAGCAACAGAAGTGGTAGGAACAGAGTACAAAATTATGTGGAGGGTCAGCAAGCAAATGATGCAACTAATAATCCCACGGTTACTGAGAATGTTCATTTAAACGGGGATCGGCTGAATCAGAGGTAGTCGAACTGATTCCAAAAAAGGCCAACGACCCACCTGCGGTATATAGTGTTTTTTCTCCGCAGTCTTATAACTTGCCAACTGCCAGTATACTTATAGGTAATACTAACATAACTGCCCTCTGTGACTCAGGTTCTGCGATTAATCTTTTAAGCAGTGTAATTTTGAACTCACTCACAGACTATAATGTGCAACAATGTTATACGCCTATTCTGACAGTAACTGGAGAACAAGTTCCTCTTACTGAAAAAGTAGTTATGAATTTTAAATTCCATAACACCCAATGCCAAACTGTTTTTTTTGTAGTGCAGGGCAAGTTGGCGAAGGAATTTGATGCCATTCTAGGTATGCCCTTTTTGAAACAATACAATGCAATCATTGATTGTGCCACAAATACTGTTTCTCTTCAAGATTCGGAGCAAACACTATGTAAACAAATCCCGCTTACCCCTCCTTGTACCAAAAACAGTAGTGTGTGTTTAGAAGAAACAAAGGTAAACAAACAAGGTAAGAGTAGTGACCCATGCATGCAATGTTATGAATTACCTGTATATAATAATCCTATTAATTTGTATAATTGTGCTAAATGTAAATGTATGTGTAATGTAAATAATAACAATTCTAGTGTAAATACTTGCAAAAATAACTATCCCATAGATCATAAAGTTGAAACTGAGGCTAAATTGATAGCAAAAAGTAGTACCCCTGACTATTCGAAAGATATTGAAATAAGAAACTGTGCAGAGAAAATTAAATTAGGGAATAGTAGGGAGATAAGGAAGGTTCATCACAGTCAGAATAGTAGTGACGAAGAAAATAATGTTGATAAAAGGTGTAACAGAGTATGTGATGAAAGTAATAGTGATTGCCAGGTTTTTATGATGGAAGAATTACCGGGTGGTACTACTGTTGATAAAATTGCTTCGGGAAATAGTAAACATTGTGAGGAAAATTTTCAAAATTTTGAACAATGTATTTCTCAAATCAAATCAGAATTTTATAGTGTAAATAATGTAAATGCAAATATTGGGGAGCAGTTTAGTGATAATTCTGAAAATTCTGAAATGGGTAGTTATGAATTTACTGAAAATGAGGAAATGCAAGCAAATAATATTAGTGAAAATACAGGTAAACATGATGTTGAGAAAAAGGCGTGTAATATCAGTATGGCATCTTTGTGCAATAAACTTGAAATCCCAGCCCAGTCTAAAATTTTAGCTAAAGTCAGATGTACGAAGGAAAATTTCAATGACAAGGATAGTATTTTAATGTTAGAGCCCTTTGCTAAGAATTTACATGCAGGCCTCTTAATTTCTAGATCCATTTGTACCCAAGAACATGGCCTATTACTATCCTTTGCTAACTTTTCTGATAACAATATAGTATTAAATAAGGGTACTTTAGTAGCAAAAGTTCAAAAATGTATTGATAATTCTAACGTAATCCCAGATAATTGTAATTTAGCATGTAATATCAATACTCCCCCTCCAATTGCAGATTTTGACCATGCCGACCTCAGTTGGAGTTCCGAAATTAATTTAGACCACTTAGAACCGCCCTTAAAATTAAAAATGCAAGAATTTTTACAAGAAAATAAAGATGTTTTTGCTGCGTCTGTCTTAGACTTACCCGGCTGTGACACCATACCCCATTCAATTAATCTAACTTCAGAAAAACCGGTTAAATGTAAAGCATATAGAGTCCCCCATAACTTACGACAGGAAATGGAAGATCAACTAAATATTTTACTACAGGCCAATATAATTTCCCCATCTATTTCAGAATTTGCTTCGCCGGTCATTCTTGTGAAAAAATCAGACGGATCGTACAGACTGGCTGTTGACTTTCGAAAATTAAATAAAAATCTAATGAAAGATGCCTACCCCATACCAAACATCACAGACTCAGTTGACGCCTTATCAGGCTCAAATTTTTTTTCCACATTAGACTTAACTAGTGGATTTTTTCAACAAACTATCCGTCCCGAGGATAAATATAAAACAGCTATTATTACTCACAAAGGGTTATTTGAGTGGAATCGAAACTGTTTCGGACTTTCGAATTCGGGAAACAGTTTTCAACGTCTTATGTCTGCAATTTTTGGTGACCTAGGAAATTTGGGAATTTTAGTATACATCGACGATATAGTAATAGCTTCTAAAGATGTCGAATCCCATATAAATAAACTTAAGCTTGTTTTTGAAAGACTTCGGCAACACAAGCTTAAACTCAAACCCAGTAAGTGTACATTTTTATCCGACAAGATCCAATACTTGGGCTTTGAAATCCAAAAAGGACGAGTGTCACCAATCAACAAAAATATTGAAGTGATAAGGAAATTCCAACCTCCTAACACCCGAAAGGCTGTCAGATCCTTCATCGGTGCACTCTCCTTCTATAGGCGATTTTTGCCAGATTTTTCTAAAAGAGCGAGAAATCTCATCAACCTCACTAAAGATACGGGTCGATTCACTTGGAACCAAGCAGCACAGGAGGAATTTGAGGATTTAAAATCTGCACTAATATCCAAACCTTGTCTTGCCCTTCCTAATTTTGATAAGGAGTTTTACCTTTATACTGATGCGAGTGGCGAAGCACTCGGGGCAGTACTATCACAACTGGATGAAAATGAGATGCTTCACCCTGTCGCATTTGCTAGTAGGAAACTCAAAGACGCTGAAACGAGATACTCCGCCACTGAGAGAGAGTTATTGGCATTAGTATGGGCCACTGCACACTTCAAGTGCTACCTTGCCAATACTCATTTTTGTATATACACTGATCATGCACCTCTTACATACATGCTCAAAATTCAGGATCCCACATCACGTATGGCTAAGTGGATCTGTACACTTTCTGATTTTACATTTACCATCAGATATATTAAGGGAAAATGTAATAGCGTTGCAGACTTTCTTTCAAGGTTCACCACAGATAGCAAACCAGATAATGTCACCAATTGCAACTTTTCTATACAAGTAGCGAAGGAGACAACTTTTATGCCACATTCCAACCTTTTAGAAAAGATAGGTGAATTACAGAAAACAGATAAAAAGTGCTGTGAAATTGCTCGCAAAATTAGTGAAAATCTTGAGGTTGCACCCAAGTATTTGAGATTTTTCTTTAGGGATGATCTTCTTGTATGCGAGGATACAAGGGAGTCACCCCTATTGAATAATCCTATCAAACTTGTGGTGCCGAAGAAAATGGTTGAGCAAGTGTTTGCACTAACCCACGAATCCCTAGCTGCTTGTCACCAAGCTTTCCAAAAGACAATAGACCGCATTCGTGAGCACTTTTATTGGCCAGGAATGTCGGCAGATGTCAAGCACCTAGTGGAGTCGTGCGTTAGCTGTCAAGAAAAAAGAGTGCACAAAGCAAATCAACTTGCACCCCTCCAACGTGTACCCACACCTCATTTCCCTATGAATAAAGTGAACCTCGATGTTATAGGGCCTCTTCCTGTTACCTTTTCGGGTAACAAATTTATAATTACATACATTGATGCATTTTCAAAGTGGCCTGAAGCTTATGCGGTATCCTCAATCACATCTGATGTGGTAGCCGATACTCTCGCAGACTTCATTTCACGTTATGGAGCTCCATGTTACATCTCAACCGACAGAGGACCCAATTTAATTTCTGCAGCTATCGAGCATGTGTACAAAATGTTTGGAATAAAACATCCCAAAACCACGGCATATCACCCAGCCGGAAACGCTCAGATAGAACGCCAGAACAGGACTCTAAAAAACGCCCTGTGTCATATTGTGAATGAGAATCAATCAGACTGGGACACCAAGCTTAAATTTGCACTTTTAGCCATGCGCACGGCTGTGCACTCTTCTACCAAACTAACTCCAGCAGCTGTTATGTATGGCAGAAACCTTAACCTACCCTATAATTTATTTTCTCAACCCCCCCAATTTAGTTATAATGATGCCCCCTCTTTTTGTGAACTTTTGATACCAGCTCTGCAAAAGGTGTACGCTGAAGTGCACAATCATTTAATAAAAGTATCAGAGAATCAAGAAAAGTATAGAGAAAAGACAGCTGTTGACAAGAAACTAAAAGTTGGTGATCTGGTTTGGCTTTTCACTCCAGCAATTGCACCTGGTACAACAAAAAAATTAAGTAAGTTGAATAATGGCCCCTTCACTATCTTGGAAAAATTAAATGAGGTAAATTTTAAAATCGCCCTTGTTGCAAATCCCAAAAACGTTCAAATTGTCCATGTGGATCGCCTCTCTGCCTTTAAAAACAGACTCCCGATTTGGTCCGACGACCCACAACAACAACAACAGAGTGTCCCAGATTCGATTGACGATCCACCTATCGATGTGCAGCAATCGATTCCCCATGCAGAGCAATTCGCTCAGCGCAGACGCCGTCGCGATTGCTGTGTTATACCAAGTTCTGACACTCAAGAGAGTAACCCTGGTACGATTACTCAAAATGAATTCAGCACTCACGGAAGCCAAGCGAATTCAGCTAGCGATCCAGCCGAGATCGACCCCCCTCCTCCTCACTCAAACAAAACTCCGGAGGTTGGAAATTCAGCTGATAACCATCAGCAGAAAAGTGAATCAGCGGAGGAAGCTCTATCGGAGGAAAATAATGAATCGGAAAGGGAAGTACAGGAGTGTGAAATAGCAGCAACGACCAGCGAAGCTAGCGTTGCCGAAAATTCGATTAACAAACCGAATAAGTCGAAATCATTGAATCGACCGCAGCCGACTTCGCAGGATGCTTACGGGCTACGTGAAAGACGAACTCGCCCTATTTATAAAATTTAGTTTCCTTATATTCTTTTATCTATGTGTATTTATAGTTTTATTTCGTAATATTTATATGTGTTTATGTGTTGCAATGTATTTTATAGTAATTTTATATATTTTTCATCGTATATATTAGCGTTTTCTGACCCAAACATGGTTTGTTTTGGTTCACTTAGCGAAAATCGGAAACCCGATTTCGTGTTTTTTATACACCCTGTGTCGTGTATACATACATTTTTTAGTGGTATTTAGCTACTTGTATTAGTAAATACCCCTCCGCACACCTTTTTGTGCAGTTTTTTCTTCAAATTTAAGATGTATTCTGGGTACTTTGAAAATGGCAGATTTTTTTCCCCCCTTATTTTTAACAGCAAGTGTTAGGCTGGGTCGGTTGGCACTTTTCATCGTATGCACGCAAGTACGATATTATAGATTCCTAATTATGTATATAAAAATTTTTTCATGTGTTTTTATACCACTTTTAGTCTAGGAATGTAGTTTGGCATATCATAGTTTTTATTTTGATACTTAGGTGTGACATACCAATTTACCCCTTTGGTTTCGTTCATGAAATTCCTTTTTGTTTTTCTTCTAGTGCAATGTCAGCAGAGTGGTATTTTATCTAATCCTAGTGGGTAGTGATTTTTTTTTTATAAATATTTTTTTTTCTTCCTGAAAATTCCACCTTTTAAAATTTGTGATTATCTTAAATTTACTTTCTGCTTCTAAATTGTGTTTTTTTTTGTATGTATGTCTTCAAAATTAGTAATTATATATACTCTATATACATCAGCCCTTTTATTTCTATGGGGATTATGACCTTGTTTTGTTGTGACTATGTGTTATGAGTCACATCTGTTTTTATTTGGTTTTGGGTAGGTAAATTGGGTAGTCTGATAGTACTGCATCATCACTGTCTGGGTTTTCTTTGGAAAACCATGTTTCCAAAAAAAAAAAAAAAAAAATTCTAGGCTGGTTCAGTCTACGGGCGGGTAGCACAAGAACATAACTACTTTTCCCATGCACAGTGTTTTCTTGTTGTAACTGCATTTATATACATTTATTCTACACCCCAAACACCACTTTTACAGACTTTAACTTTATCACGGGGTTCATTTTGCATTTGTTATCCTATTTTAAACTTTGGTATATTGTTACTCAATTACTTTGATGAAATATGTTGTGTCATAAGTCCATTACATGTGTAAATACCCAGTTGCTTATTTTTTTTTTGTTATTGTATGTGCCAGTAGTACTGATATAGGTAAATGTATGTTGTACTTTGATTTTGTTTTCACATCAAACTGGCCAATTTATCATGATTTTATGCAAATGTTGTATATATTATTATGAGTAATGTATTGTTTTTCAGTTGGCAGTCTCAACACTCTTGCAATCTTTTTCCAAAAAAAAAAAAAAAAAAAAAAAAAAAACTTGTAAATAATTTAGTTTGTTTTTTTGGCAAAATTTTGGTCGTATAGGTAGATAGGTATTATAAGTAGAACCTGCTAGGACTTGCAATATACAGTGACAGTAATGGCATTCGGAGCAAGCACAAGTATGTTTATAGGTGGGATTCGGTATCAGGAGTTAGAAACGGTTATGCAGCGAAGGTGTCCTATGTAGAAACAAAGTGCAGTTTTCCCCGCCTTAGAAGGCAGTACTCCTTAGGTGTCTTGTTACCCTCTTGTGGTTTTCCCAGTTCTAGTCGTCAGGTATTTCAGCAGTTACTTGGGAGTGGTTCATGGTGGGCAGCTCTTAGTGTACATTCCGGAGTGTATATCTGACAGCGGCGACTTCACTCTATAATTCATGATTGTTCTTCGGACCGATGTCTGGCCTGCTCGAACGGTTAGGTCTTATATTGTGGAATCTCCAGCGTACTGTGAACTACCTCTCAGCCCGGTAACCCTTGCGAGAATTTTTTTTTCTGTTTCGGTCTGCACGTTTCAAAAAATTAAATTTTTTTTTATCAAAAAAATTTTATTTTTTTGCGGTAAAGGGAGAGTCATGTTAGGGTAGGTTTTTTCATTTATTCTAAATTTTCCATATTTTCTTTATTTTTTCTATATAAGTTGTAGCCCCCCCCCCTCGTTTTATAATAATCGTAATGTTTTTCATTTAATATTCTCTTTATTTTAGTCTGAAATAATGGAGTTAAAATACCCTTTCTTTCTTTTAAATGTCTAAGCTAAAACAAATTCATTGTCTCTTTTACTTAAAATCATAATTTTTATATTTCCCCTGTAAGTTATAATTTCACTGGGGTGGTCTTGTTACCATGGGAAATTTCCAAATGCTCTCGGACACTTGGGCAATAAAAATCCATTTCCCAGACAACGTATATTAGCTTGTATTGTCAGGAGTTTTATGACTTTGGCGGTGTTGGTCGCCTTAATCTGCTCTGAAGATCTTTCGTGGAAAAAGCAGGACTCGGGCGGCAGATAGTGGCCCGTATTGTTAAAGTTGTATTATTCGTTTTTACGAGCCCAATTATCCCGTTTTATGTAAACAACAGTTCACGTGGGAGGTCGAGGGAAGCAGCAGCAGCCTTTTACCTTCGTGGAAAAGGGAGCGAAAACGGAACAGCTGTACACATGCCATCACCCCTATGCGAAGTAGTTCCACCCGCGAGAGAGAGCGACGACCAATGGTTTTACGTAACGTATTCGCGGGGAATATTTTTTTCCCCTGGTATCGCTTAGCGCGGGAGAATGTAACTGGCGAAGGTGTTTTTGTGAGGTTCGGGGAGGGCGTATGCCCCCCCCCCCCCTTAAAAAGTTTTCCTGTTGGTGACCAGAGAATTTGAAAGGGATTCGATCGAAAAATGTGTAACTGGAAGGTCCGGTAAAGAAAAAAGGTATCTGGTTCCCCGAGATATATTCGAATGTAAATTGAAGAGATGGTAGCTAGAAAAATCATGCCTCGTGCCGCGAGGAATATTACGGATCCTGATGCTGAGAATAAAAAAGATATTCTGATCGAGAAACTAGCGAGTCGCTATTGTAGTGGTGTTTGAAATCAAGATTTTTTTTTGCCATCGGGAGCTGTGATGGTTGAGAGTGCTTGTCGTTGAAGTCGGTGGTCATTCGCTATTAGTAAAACGTAGATCCGGATGGCTAAAAGATTACTCTAAAGATCAGTGCCACTTGGAGTCTCATCGACTGGTCCCTTTTGTATTCGCAAACGGAATTGTCAGAAGAGGCACTATCAAATGCCTACTTCATACTATTCATGGAAGAGTAAAGACTGCTCTGAGAGTCGATGTTGCTGAAATATCTTCGAGAAATACCTTCTTGTTCTTTTGTTTTTCAAAAATAAAGTAGACTGCCAACCCTGGAACATTATTAACTCATCTATTACGGCTGATAAATCCCAGTCGTACGAATGCTGAACCTGCAAGTAAAATTTTGGTAAATATTTTTATTTTAATGAATAAGTGTCTTTGATTATTACTATTATTCTACATGAATATGTTTTGATACACCTGTGTATAATTTAGATCACCTGTTGTCATACAAACTAACCTAACACCTATAAATTTAAATATGTTGGTGTTTTATTTAACATTTTTTTTTGTTAATAAAAATCAAATTCGTGGTGATATTCTGTCTGTGACTTATTTGTATGCATCATAGAAATTCATTTGTTTTTTTTTATCTAAATTTAACATTATTATTTAATGAATAATGAGTTTTGTTTAATTATTTAAATAATCAGAGCAAGTAATTATTTAATATTTAATTCTTTTCTAAGATGAATTTACTGAAATTGAAATCCCAAGTAACCTTCTTTTGTTAATAAAAATTCATATAAGTAAAATTTAAATTCTTTACTTGTTTTTGAGGATGTTGTATTATTCTTATTAAAAGAATTAAATTTAATGAAGTAAATTTAAATTCTTGTTTTGTTTCTGAAAATGTTTATTAATTTGGTTTTCTTTAAATATTAAATTGCTTCTTTTAAATATTGTGAAGTACTTTTATTTTCTTCTATAAAGAAAAAGATTTAATAAATAAAGTAAATTTAACCTACTCTTAATTGAAGTAACAGAAGTGATACTGAATGTGAAAGAAAAATTTAATATTAAGTATGTTTAATTCTTAAAGTTTATTAGCTGCATTTAAGGTAATTAAAACTTCTTATTAAAAGAAAATTGTTCTACCTAGTTTCTTCTTGGTATGGTACTATCCACTATACAAAATCACTCGCATGGTTCTGACAAATTGGTACATTGATATGATCATGTTTTGTAACTTTAATTAATTATCTATATCCCTATTTTAATTAACTTCTTTCCCCTTTTTTTTTGTGCCTTTCAAATCTGGAAGGATTGCAGGCCCCTTTTTCATGTTTTTCTTATTCAAAATCTGTTCTATAAAGTTTTAATGAATTTCATTAATTTACCATAACAATGTTCCAATTCGTCAAACCACTTGTTGGGTATAAGCGGTATGGTGATAAATGAGAATTTTGTTGATACCTTTTGGCAAATTTATTCATTTACTTAATTAATTTTTTAGTTATTCAAAATTTATTTGGTTTGTTTTGTTTATAGCATCTCTCTGTTTTGATTTATAATTAGTAATTGTGAAAAATTGTTTCAATTTCTGAAATCAACAAAATTCATTCTTTTGGTTATTTATCACTTTATCAAATACCCCAACACATACAAAACACAAATCATTTTTCGAATGGAATCTGGAGTCGAAATCCACTTATTCATTCAAAAATGCAGAATGTTTCATTCTAATAAAATTCGGATTTCCGTTAATAACTTTGAGAACATGAAGATATTGTAATGAAAATTTGAAAAGATTTACCTTCCTTTGTTTAAAATGTGATGGCATCACGAAAAATGCTGAAAAAGCACTGTAATGTAATTTAATAAGTAATGGCGAATGCACGGTAAACAACATTCCAAAATGTGGAGCGTTGAATTTGTGCTGTTTAGACTCGGATAGTGAAAATTGATAGCACATGTCTGATATTTTTGACCATAAGTGAATTGCAAGCCCAATTACCACTTAAAAATTTGCTTGCTTTTCTATTTCTAACCTACCATTAAATTTTATCTAAGAACTTTTGAATCTCCTGTATAGGAAATAGAGTTGGATCAACTGTAGTGAAGGCAATAACTGGAAAAAAAAAAAACAATATATATCAGCCAAAGTTTAAGATTTAAATTAGCTCTGTCAAACATGGCAAGTGTAAAATAATTATCTAACTTTGTGCAGATCACAATATTACATTCTGTCTCACGAACGTTTCCATGATAACGTGCAAATTATCGTGTAGCATGGGACTGTCAATAAAGGAGAATTGCCCTAACCTCAAAATGGTGAAGCTTGAACTGTAACCGGTTCCGCTGAGCCTGATTATCGCATGGGCAAACTTCCACCAGTAAATCTGAATAGAAATTTCCTCCTTATTTTAATGTCTTACGCATGAAAAATTTCTGTCCTAATTAAGGCAAAAACATCTATTTGTTTTTACTGGTAAAAATTATCCCCGGATGTAGCCAGGACCTGCGGTACCACTATATTGTGACCACATAAACAATCCTCCTGTCAATATCAATGAATTTTATTATTGCCCGGACAAACTTCCACCAGTAAATTTGAATAGAAAGTTTCGCCATAATTAAACGCCTTATTCATGCAGAATTTCTGTTATAATTAAGGGACAAATTTCTATTCGTTTTTACTGATGGAAATTTGCCGCGCTGTTAATCAGGCCCTGATCCGATGTAAACAAACAGCCGCCATCTTGTAACTACATCCTCAGTCACTTCATTCGCAACCGGTAGACAGAGACACTAACACTATTTGTCTCCTCTTTATTCATAGCTCCATTCCGTGTAGTTACTAAAACATAGTGGCGTAACCACATGCACAGGATTCTCGGAGTCTTCTAAACCCTATTCATAACTCTAACTTGGCGTAAACAAAATAGTGGAAAGTACTTCGAAATTATTGTTTAACTGACGCATAGATTAATCTTTAAATCTTACATGCACGAACGCTAGTAAATTAATAAAAATTGTATTGCTTTTTTATTTTTTCCCCTCCGTTAACATACAAAATTCTCACTGTGTAGCAAATTTCAAGTTTTTATTACAACGAAATTAGTATATAGGATTTGATAACCGATTTTATGAAAAATCATTAAATCTAAAATCAATCATTTTTAGGTGCGTTCGTAATTATATAAATACGTAGTATTAATAATGCACGTATTAATGTTGCACGTAATACGCACGTATATTGTAATTTGGAATGTTTTTAGACCGCTTTTCGCTCATCTCACCCTTTCAAATTTCGAATTTTTTTTAGAATATGTTCTTAGACAGCATTTACATTTTATAAATTACTACCATGCCAAATTTCAAGTTTCTAGTTACTTCAGTATTAAAAAAAAATCGAAATTTTAGAACGTTTTTCGCTCTTGCACCTCCCTGTCGTAGTGGCACCGACATAAAATATAGCCTGTGTTGGAGAAGGGGTTGGCACCATCAATTTGCCGCCATCACTTTTGAAATATGTTCTGTAGTTCCAGAGATTCCATAGAAATTCTAATTTAGAATGTTTTTAGAACACTTTTCGCTCATCTCACCCTTTTAAATTTCGAATTTTTTTTAGAATTTGTTCTTAGAGGGCATTTACATCTTATAAGTAACTACCATTCCAAATTTCATGTTTCTAGCTCCTCCAGAATAAAAAAAAATCGAAATTTTAGAACGTTTTTCGCTTCTGCACCCCCCCTGGGGGTAGTGGCACCGACATACAATATAGCCTATGCTGGAGCAGGGACTGTCACCATCAATTTGCCACAATCACTTTTGAAAACGGTTCTGTAGTTCCAGAGATTCCATAGAAATTTTAATTTAGAATGTTTTTAGAATGCTTTTCGCTCATCTCACTCTTTTAAATTTCGAATTTTTTTTAGAATTTGTTCTTAGAGGGCATTTACATCTTATAAGTAACTACCATTCCAAATTTCATGTTTCTAGCTCCTTCAGAATAAAAAAAAATCGAAATGTTAGAACGTTTTTCGCTCCTGCACCCCTCTGGGGGTAGTAGCACCTACATAAAATATAGCCTATGTTGGAGCAGTGACTGTCATCATCAATTTGCCACTATCACTTTTAATAACGGTTCTGTAGTTCTAGAGATTACCCCCTACAAACAAACAAACAAACAAACAAACAAAAAAACAATCTTTACTACTTTATAATATTAGTATAGATAAGTTTTCGATGGGATTAAGGTCTGGTGAGTTTGGTGGCCACTGGCCAAGGAAGTACCTTAATGTTGCGTTGGCGGAAGCAATTCTTAGTTGACACCAAGGTATGCGCTGACGCTAAATCTTGTTGAAATATGAAATAATCTTCAAATAAATCTTCTGATGATGGAATCATGTAATATTCCAAAATTTCTTGATATATGTGAGAGTTAACCTTTTCGTAGACGATGCATAACTCTCCAGGTCCTTCTGCATTCATGCAACCACAAACCATGATACTAGCAGCAAATTTTACGGAACGTTTAAGGCATTCTTTATCAAATGCTTCTTGCTTCATTCTCCAAACTCGAATACCTTGATTGCCATATGAAACACAAAACATACTTTCATAACTAAATAATATATTTTTCCAATCTTCTTCGCTCCATAAACGTCTTGATTTACACCAATTCAATCTTATACGCTTTTGTTTTGCAGTCATGAGAGGTTTTGTTTTCGGTACTCGAGATTCAAACTTAAATTTATGGAGATGTCTTAATGTTGTCGATGTAGAAACTTCAACTCCTTCTTCTTTACATTTTCGGTGCAAGAATCGCGCACTTTAAAAATGTTTTTTCTTAACTATACGCTTCAGTTTCCTGTCATCTCTAACAGATGTTTTTGGTTTTCGGCCGCCATTTCGGCGATTATTTTGAAAATTTCCATTTTTTTTAATATTGTGTTAGTATTTTACTAACGCTTGATTGTGAAAAATGTAAATAATTCGCTATATAACATTGATTTTTACCGTGCCGATAGAAATCAACCATACAAAGTATAATAGATTCAGGAATATCACTCACACGACTCATTTTAACACGAACTAGTCGTTGGGGGCCACCGTAATGCTTACCCATCATAGATACATAATGTAAAATATTAAAATAAAAATGTGTAAACTACTTATAAAATGCATTGCAATTCGAATAAAATCGTGGCTTGATGACGTTATAAACTTTAAAGGCTCAATTACTGAATTGCTTAAAAGAAACATCCTTATAACTCCAAAAACAATAATCTTATTAACTAGCGGTTTATTGCATCTCATTAAGCGTCTCATTTCCAATTAAAATATATTTTTGAATTGAAATTTGGATGAAATACAGGGTCAAGAAAAATCAAAGAATGTGGAAAATAGGATTCCAAATATCTCGGCAACTCATTATCCGATCGACTTCATGTTTTATGCAAAATTTATGTTTTTTATTGCCTTTTATATTCACTTCTTAAAATAAACAATTTCGAAAATTTTTATATACCTTTTATCAGAACGAATACTTCGAGAATCCGAAAAAATAGGTCCGGTTAATCGAGGTTATTGAAATTCAATAGGCTTCTTTCCCATTATTACATACGAAGTGCATACCAAATTTCAAGTCTCTATCTCAATTTTGTTGGGAGATAGATCGTTTACAGACACACAGACGGACGGCAAATTTTTTTGTTCTAAAAATATGTTTTTCGGAATCTCCAGTGTCTAAACCGTGTAAATCCGTCATTTTTTTTTTTTTTTTTTTTTTTTTAAACGATTACAAGACTTGCCCTATTCTACGTATGATGGGTAAGTAAAAAGCAAACAAACTGCAAAAAGAATACTGATTTTAAATAAAATCGTCTGAATTTAATCAATGATACCACGAGTTATGAATTGGTGATAATTAAAGGAGAATTAATGTGAAATATTCTAATATTTTGAACCACTTGAATAAATATTCTAATATTTTGACTTTTCAAAATATTTTTTTTTTCAATTAATCTTTTCAAAAATGATATTAATTTTAAGATAATAAATAAGTTTAATCAACAATAAGTTCTTAATAAAAACATCGTTTGCATATTTGCATTAAAAGACATTAAATTACCAAACGATATTTTCAATTTGTAAAACAAAGTAATTATTCTAATATTTTGAATATGAGCTGTATATACAGTGTCTCACATAAGTGATGGGACACTTGTGCTTTACAAAAGGAAACTAATCAAATAAATTAAAAAAACATGTACACATTTTTTTTGTGGGTGTGTTTCATACTTAAATTTAGTAAAGATTATTACATAACATACATTTTGTCAAAATATTAAAATATTAATTTAATAAAAATACAAATGTTTAGAACGGAGCAAAAAATAGCTCACATAAGTGATGGGACACCATTATATATGCAACAAAAATCGTCTGAAATAAGCAATAAAAATATTTTTTGGGGTTTTATTTTTACTTAAAAGCAATTGGCAATAATTTATAAAATCGTCTGCAGTATTTCTTTCCAGTTTGTTTTGGAATTTTTG
The DNA here is from genome assembly GCA_963931845.1 of Maratus michaelseni. Classification (NCBI taxonomy): domain Eukaryota; kingdom Metazoa; phylum Arthropoda; class Arachnida; order Araneae; family Salticidae; genus Maratus; species Maratus michaelseni. The sequence continues at coordinate 25,644,633 of OZ007591.1, forward strand.
TGTTTTTTAGCTCTGTGTAGTCATGAATGCTAAACGAAAAGAAACTTCGCCTGAAATTCGAAAATTAGTTATTAATTTGCATATTGAACGTGGAAAATCTATTAGAAAAACTGCTGAAACAGTTAACTTGAGTCGTTCAACAGTTTTCAATATCATTAAACGATATAAAAAGAATCATATGATTCAGGATAAAAGAAGACCTGGCTGACCATCAAAGCTATCCAATGGAATAAAGCGAATTATCGTTCGAAATATTAAAAAAAATCCAAGAATTAGTGCTTCAAAAGTTGCTGCTGATTTACAAGCATTATATGGAATAATTGTTAATCCTGAAACTATTAGAAGGGTAATTCGATCTGCTGGATATCACGGTAGAGTAGCCAGGAAAAAATTCTTCGTAAGTGAAAAGAATAGAAAACTCAGACTAGCTTTCGCAAAATCCAACATAAATAAGAATTCTGATTACTGGAATAAAGTTATATTTGCTGATGAGAGTAAATTTAATATATTTGGTTCTGACGGTAGAATCTTGGTGTGGAGAAAACCCAGGGAAGAACTTCGCAAACAGAACTTGGTACCAACAGTAAAACATGGTGGAGGAGGAGTTATGGTATGGGGGTGTATGTCGTCCGCTGGAGTTAGTAATCTTGTTTTTATTGACAGTATAATGGATCAGTACAAGTATATTGATATTTTAAAGCAAAATTTGAAATCTTCAGCACGAAAATTGAACCTTCATAACGATTTTAAATTCTACCAGGACAATGACCCCAAGCACACTGCTCTGAACGTTAGACTTTGGCTGCTATATAACTGTCCTGAAATAATAAAAACACCACCACAATCTCCAGACTTAAATCCCATAGAGAATATTTGGCAAGAATTGGAATCAAGAATTCGCAAACACACCATTTCTTCAAAACAACAACTAAAATCGGTGCTTCAAGAAGAATGGGGTAAAATCACTCCAGAAATCACAAAAAAAATAGTCGAATCCATCCCAAAAAGATTAAATCATGTTTTAAAAGTAAAAGGAAATCCAACAAAATATTAAAACCTTTTAAAAAGTAAAATTTTTGGATAAATATTTGATGGAAAAGTAAGTGTCCCATCACTTATGTGAGCCATTTTTTGCTCCGTTCTGAACAATTGTATTTTTACTAAATTAATATTTTAATATTTTGACAAAATGTATGTTATGTAATAATTGTTACTAACTTTAAATATGAAACACACCCAAAAAATTTTTGCACATGTTTGTTTATTTATTTTATTGCAGTTTCTTTTTATAAAGCACAAGTGTCCCATCACTTTTGTGAGACACTGTATATATTTATTTTTGAAAGTATGATTTTGTAAAATTAAGTTAAGTATATCATTTTTTAAAATTTTTACTTTAAATATTTTTAATATTTTTCATTAGTATTTTAAAAAATGCTGAATCATAATTAAAACTTATATAGTTATGTTTAATTAAACAAATTTTCTTTGAAATTTGACGAATAATATTTCAAGTTATAACAATTTTAAATTACACCAATTAAAAAAATATATATATTAAATTTTTTTTTTAACTTTATAAGAAATTTTATGATTTTATTTTGTTTACAAATTATATGGTTAACCACCATAAAAAATAAATAAATAAATAAATAAACCTCAAAATTCTCATTCAATAAAAAAAAAAAAAAAAAAAAAAAAAAAAAAAAAAAATGGTTTCAAAATGTGTCCCGGATATGCCAAAATGTGTCCCTAAGTCGATATTAACAGCATTTCTCGGTCTCACAGCACTTATCGGAAGCACTGCAAAAAATAATTGTTGATTTTACAGTATAAAACTAGCACCCTAGCTGCCAGTATTATACCGTAAAATTAACAGTATTAAACAGTAAAATAAGCAGTAATACGCTGCCGTGCAAGCAGTAATACGCTACCGCGCATGCGCGGTAGCGTATTACAGCTTGTACGGCAGCGTATTATTACTTATTTTACTGTTTAATACTGTTAATTTTACGGTATAATATTTTACGGTATATGTTTATTTTACTGTTTAATACTGTTAATTTTACGGTATAATACTGGCAGCTGGGATGCCAGTTTTATACTGTAAAATCAGCAATTATTTTTTTTAGTGAGTGAGAAGTAGAATCTTCATTTTTCCCGGCTGCTTCAGTTCTTTTTTCGTTTTTATTCTATTTTATGCTACTCTTCATATCGTATTCATTCGCAATATCATCTTGCATATATTTTTTATTTCTCTTCCAAACTTTTACCTCTTCCTTGAGAGCGATTTTTCACTCCATTCAGACGCTTCTGTTTTGTTTTTTCATATTCTTGTTCTTATTTTACTCATGTTTCATTTTTGTGTATAGTTGCAGCCCTTGTGAACTAAGACTGGATCACCGTCTTCTTTTTTAATAATTTCCAACATAGTGGAAAAGTGTTTATGAATTCGGTCCGTCTGTGCGTACTCTAATTCTCGTAAATACACTCGGATGTCTATGTAATTTTTATATGTTATTGAGATTTACTATACAGCAGAACCCCGATTATCCGAAAATCGGCTTAACCGAAAGCCTTTAAAACTCTTTATTTTATTTTCTTTTTTTTAAACATGAAAAATTTTACAATTGAATCCATTTGGACACTACACTGTTAACTAGTTATTTTAAAAACACAAATTGCACAAATTGTGCTTATTAGTTGCTAAAATCAGTGTAAAAATTGTTTTAAACTCATAAAAGAGCTAAAATCCTACATGTTTCGGCTTTAAACTTAAAGCCATCATCGGGGAAGAGGAACAACACAAACGACTACTGATCTTTTAATTTTCGACACGAGAAAATTGAAATCAACAGTATGGAAAAATTTAAATAAAATAAGCGGGTGCTCTCTGTTGCCAAAGAGCAAAAAAGAAAACAATGAATTAACAAGGGGTTAAAAATGTATCCCATAAACTAGGTATGTTGAAAGAAAAGTTATCATTACAAATACAATCTTTTCTAATTTTAATCTCCAATGTTTCCCTAATGGCGGCTTTAAATGGGTTATTGAACCTATAGATAATCCTTGCTTTATCGAAATTAATTACAGTATCATTATTTTTAGCGTAAAACCGGGAGAGTTTTTTGGAGAGAGAAAGTTTTTGGAAAGGTTAAAAGAGCATAAAAACGACATAAAATTTGGAAAGTTATCCACTGCACTCTCCCGGTTTTACGCTAAAAATAATGATACTGTAATTAATTTCGATAAAGCAAGGATTATCTATAGGTTCAATAACCATTTAAAGCCGCCATTAGGGAATCATTGGAGATTAAAATTAGAAAAGATTGTATTTGTAATGATAACTTTTCTTTCAACATACCTAGTTTATGGGATACATTTTTAACCCCTTGTTAATTCATTGTTTTGTTTTTCGCTCTTTGGCAACTGGAATTCGGAATAAAGGTAGTATTTAGGATGCAAAATAAGGAAAAATTAAGAAATCCGAAAAATTCGAAAAAAAAAAAATCGAAAATTCGAAAAATTCGAAAAAAATTGAAACAATTAAAATAATTTGATCTTTTAGCCTTAGAAACTTAAAATTCACGGTGAAGATAGTGTTTAGGATTCAGAAAATGTTAAAATAAAAAACGCAATAAAATTCGAAAATAAAATTGAAAAATCCAAAAAAATCGGAAAAATCGAAAAATAAGGAAAATTTGAAAATAATTCGATTTTATAGCGCTAGAATGAAAATTCGTAAATGTAAAAAAAAAAAAAAAAAAAAAAAAACGAAAAAAAAATGAAAAACATCTAAAAAATTAATATAGTTTGATTTATTAAAAATTTCCGGGAATTTTAAATTTGGCTTTCTTTTTATACGAAAAAGTTATTTTATGCTAAATATCAAGTATCTAGGACTGCGAGTAATATCTCAGATGGATATAGCACCTATCATGGAAGCAATTGAGAGTATTTTTGATATTCCCCCTCCCATAACTTAATGCTGGCCTAGGAACCTGAAATCTCTTTTTATCTACAGTACTTTGCAAACGAAACTATAAAGCTTCAAATTTTTGATACCTGTAAATAATAGGGACAGAGTGTGGGCTTAGCGAAAATCAGTGGATGATCTCCAAAAATAACCCAAAATCAAGAAAAGGAGGATTACTTACAAAAAGAAGTGAAATCTCATCAAAAACATCACCTGTAAAAAATGCAGCCAAGTCTCGTGACTCTTTTTCCGTAAAAAGTTCTGAGATCGTGTAAAGCCGAGAAAGTCGAGAAAGCACGGCCGTAAAATAAAATTGAAAAATCGAAAAAAATCGGAAAAATCGAAAAATAAGGAAAATTTGAAAATAATTCGATTTTATAGCGCTAGAAACTTGAAATTTGGAATAAAGGTAATATTTAAGATACTAAATAAGGAAAAATTCAAAAATATGGATAATTCAAAAAATACCCATAAATTAGTGCAGACGGTATATGAACTCAAAGTTTCGATTTTTTATTACTCACACACTCACTCATTCTCGCGTCATCAAAAAGATTGGGTAGATCCCGCAGCCATAGAAACTTAAAATTTGGAAAAAAGCTAATGTTTCGGATACAAAGAAAGAAAAAATTATAAAATCCGGAAAATTAAAAAAAAAAAAAAAAAAAAAAACATTCGAAAATTCAACAAATTCGAACAAAATTGAAAATTGAAAATAACACGATCTTGTAGTCTTAAAAACTTAAAATTTGGTGTGAAGGTAGTGTTTACAATTCAGAAAAAGAAAACATCAAAAACACACAAAAAAAATCGAAAAATCGGGAAAATCGAAAAAAAAAACGAAAATTTTCAAATAATCCGATTTTGTTGCGCTAGAAACTTGGAATTCGGAATAAAGGTAGTATTTAGGATGCAAAATAAGGAAAAATTAAATAAATCCGGAAAATTCGAAAAAAAAATTCAAAAATTCGAAAAAAATGAAAAAAATAAAATAATTTGATCTTTTAGCCTTAGAAACCTAAAATTCGCGGTAAAGATAGTGTTTAGGATTCAGAATAAGTTAAAATAAAAACGCAATAAAATTCGAAAATAAAATAAAATAATCGAAAAATAAAGAAAATTTGAAAATAATTCGATTTCATAGCGCTAGAAACTTGTAATTTGGAATAAAGGTATTATTTAAGATACTAAATAAGGGAACATTAAAAAATGTGGATAATTCGAAAAAAAAAATCGAAATTTTCAAAAATTAAAAATTAAAAAAAAAAAAAAGAAAGAAAGAAAAAGAAAAAAAAGTGAGAAATTGAAAATAATATGATCTCGTAGTCTTAGAAACTGAAAATTTGGTGTAAAGGTAGTGTTTAGGATTCAGTAAAATAAAAAAATAAAAACACAACAAACATCGAAAATAAAATAAAAAAATCGAAAAAAAAAACGAAAATTTGAAAATAATTCGATTTTGTAGAGCTAGAAATTTAAAATTTTGAATAAAGGCAGTATTTAGGATACAAAAAAAAGAAAAAAAGAAAAAATCTGTAAAATTCGAAAAAACTTATTGTTTAGGATACAGAAAAAGGAAAAATTAAAACACAATAAATTCGAAAACAGAATAAAAAAACTCGAAAAAGATCGGAAATTTCAAAATAAATCGATTTTGTAGCGCTAGAAACTTGAAATTTGTAATAAAGGATACAAAATAAGAAAAAATTAAAAAATCCAGAAAATTATTTTTTTTTTAAATCGAAAAAATCAAAAATCAAAAATAATTTTATCTTGTATTCTTAGAAACTTAAAACTTGGTGTAAAGGTAGTATTTACTATTCAATAAAAAGAACAATTAAAAAATTCGTTAAATTCGAAAATAAAATCGAAATATCTTTAAAAATCGAAAATTCGAAAACAATTTGATTTTGTACTGCTACAAACATTAGTTTTAAGATAATTGTCCTATTAGCTAGTACAACGCCCCTAATTGTTTTATGTTATTTCCCCCGGATTATGGTTTTCTTTTCTTTCGTTTACGAATTTCGTTATAGGAAAGTTCCACTATAGATTGGCTACGTTATAGGCGATTTATTTATATACAGGTTTGTTTTCTTTCACAGGTTACTCTATTTACTTCGCATATGAAATATGGATTGTTAAATGACGTTAGCCCCACAAAAATTTTCACAGCTCCCCCTACCCTCCCGACATTACTGGCTGGTTATAGTTTGGTAGTTCTTTCTAAATAAAATCATGGTGACTCTAACATTCACTTGATATACCTCTAAATTAAACCTGAATGATCCTAAGAAGACGGATCAAAAAATTACTATATTGGCATAACAATCAGGTAACTTAGAAGTAAAATCGAAAAATCAATAAATTTATAAAAAGTCAAAAATTTGAAAATAATCCGATTTTGTAGTCCTAAAAGCTTGACATTTGGCAGAAAGGTAGGGTTTAGTATACAAAGTAAGAAAAAATTAAAAAATCCGTAAATGTAAAAAAAAAAAAAAAAAAAAAAAAAAATGAAAAACATCTAAAAAATGAATATTGTTTGATTTATTAAAAATTTCCGGAAATTTTAAATTTGGCTTTCTTTTTATACTAAAAAGTTTTTTTATGCTAAATATCAAGTATCTAGGACTGCGAGTAATATCTCAGATGGATATAGCACCTATCATGGAAGCAATTGAGAGTACTTTTGATACTCCCCCTCCCATAACTTAGAGCTGGCCTAGGAACCTGAAATCTCTTTTTATCTACAGTACTTTGCAAACGAAACTATAAAGCTTCAAATTTTTGATACCTGTAAATAATAGGGACAGAGTGTGGGCTTAGCGAAAATCAGTGGATGATCTCCAAAAATAACCCAAAATCAAGAAAAGGAGGATTACTTACAAAAAGAAGTGAAATCTCATCAAAAACATCACCTGTAAAAAATGCAGCCAAGTCTCGTGACTCTTTTTCCGTAAAAAGTTCTGAGATCGTGTAAAGCCAAGTTTAGCTATCTTATTAACTCTAAAATTTTCATTCACAAATCACTCCTAGTCTCTACATCTTTAGTTAAATATTATTTTGTGACTTGGCAATTATGTAGAACGAGAATGTGATGTATATAATTAGTCTTAATCAAATAATACCATCAAATAATAAAATATTAAGGTGTAATAACTTCCCTGTGTGTATATAATTAGCCTTAATCATATTATCTCATCCCTTCCCACATAACATAGTAAGGTGTAATAACTTCCCTGTGCTGCGTAATTGCCAAGTCACAAAATAATATTTAACTAAAGATGTAGAGACTAGGAGTGATTTGTGAATGAAAATTTCAGAGTTAATAAGATAGCTAAACTTGGCTTTACACGATCTCAGAACTTTTTACGGAAAAAGAGTCACGAGACTTGGCTGCATTTTTTACAGGTGATTTGAATTTTTGATGGGATAAATTAATCTGCAGTCGATATAATTCATTTCACAGAATTAAAAATCATCTAGGTCTGAATATTTATATAACTAGCTACAGTACGAACGCACCTCGTTTGTCACGTTTGACGTACAATTTCCAACTTATTTACTTTAACATTACGATTTAAATTGTCCATATATGTCAATTAAGATTTAGGCAGGGTTTGATTATTTTGATCAATCTTTGTTGAAATAGCTTAAGTTTATTTTTCTCTTTTTTTTATTCAACTATCTTGAAAATGAATTTTTACCAAGTATTGAATCTCATCATATCTAAGTGAAATTGGTCACAATTAGTATTAGGAATGTATTCGAAATGAACAAGTATCTCAACATTTAAACAGATATGTATAGATTTTGTGGCATAAGTATGATGATTTCGTCATGAAGAACGCCTTTGGATAGTCCAGGTGGGAAATTCATTTAGTCTACTTTTTCCAAAAATTGATTTTGCATCGCTGATCATGAGGGAAAACTTGGACGGTTTACTACCATTCTATGTGCCTCTGTTCACTTAACCCTTAACTGCTGTAACAGAAATTGCGACATAACTACTGTCAGTGGCCTCTGAGACCGCTTGATTGAACAAGTGGGTAAGTGTGATCGAAGATCGCTCAAAGGGTTTCGTTTAATATTCCTTTCAAAACACTTTATCCTTTCTTTAATAAATCCAAATAAATTTCATTTAGCAACAACAACAAAAAAAGTCATCTTTTTTATAATGTAAAAATTTACCGGTCTATTTTTTCGTTTTTTCGAGTATCCAAACCAGCCCGATAGCGGGCGAAGCCGGCTATTATATTCTGTCATAATAATATCTGTCACGCGGACTAAATGCGATATCAAAAAATAATTTCAAAATTAAAAATGTTGTACACCTTCAAAATGTTAAAATATGCGAATATTTCCATAATCGGATTTTTATCATGATTCAATATGTTTCTCAAACTCATATATTTACTATTCTCTATTACTCATATTGATACTCGCTTTGTATTATTTTCAAACATATTAATCTGCTTTGTGTACATACACATACTCATACTGAATGTATTATTGAGAAATCTTTGAAATTTTCCGTTTTATTACCACTATGACGTCAATCATTTTTATTTCATATTAATCTTTTTTTCAATTGGTGAAACTTTTTATTTCATTTTCATTTTTCACGTGGAAATCGTCTGATAGAAAATTATTTATTGTAGAAAGAATTTCATCGGGGATTTTTAATTTTTGGCATCTGCTATAAGGAAAAATGTTTAAATTTAATAGGAAAAGGCTGTTAGATTTTTTTTTTTTTTATCTCTATTTATTAAAATAATACGAATTTTTCAAATTTTAATGTTTTGAGCTCTTCATAGCTGGTATTCAGCTGTATACACAAAGTTTCAACTCTGTAAGTTACATAGTTTCTGAGAATAGCTCTGTGACATAGACAGAAAACGGAGCGGGAGTAATAGGGTTTCGTGAGATGAACGAAACCCTAAAAATGAATAAAAGACTCGGTTGAATCATGGTATATTGTTTCCGTACTAAACGTTATGTTCAAGAATATTATAATTAAAATTTACATATTCAGAAGTCTCTTGTAATAGTAGTAGAGCTCTAGACGAAACAAAATTTTACCAGTATCTATAGCTAAACTTAAAATTACAAGTTAAAATTGATAAAAGCAGCAGTCTGTGAGACCGCTAACAGCAGTTAAGGATTAAAGTAGCCAGAACTAAAACGACAAAGAACCATGTCAATCTTAAATTTGATTTCTATAGATTGAAGTGATTTTCTCCTGAACCGGTTCACTTTATTTAATTTCAAACATTTTATTTACAGGTTTTGGTAACTATTCTTACTGGAGCCATTTAATGCACACGCTCTTATATTTTAATCTCTGTCTTTTTCAGGCGCTGAATATCACCGAGAAAGAATTCTTGGAAGGCATGGGCGTATATTTTGTATCCTTTGTGGGTAAGAATGGTTACGACAGACTACTGTCTGTGCTTGGACGCCACATGCGGGATTTCCTGAACGGTCTCGACAACCTCCACGAGTACCTCAAATTTAGTTATCCAAGAATGAAAGCGCCGTCGTTTTTCTGTGAACGAGAAACCTCTACTGGGCTTACTCTTCACTACAGAAGTACAAGAAGAGGATTTCTGTGGTATACCATAGGACAAATCAAGGTGATTTATAGATATTTTGTTATTTGCGTCTGTACAAAATTAAAAAAAAAGTTGAAGAGCACCATTAAATAGAAGGATTTTAACTCTTCACTCCCATAAATTAACTACTTGAGTTAAAATTCTGAAATTTTAGGAATAGAATAATTTTATGCCCAAGATAAAGTAATATATATCTACCCTATATATATAAAATCCTAATGAAACAAATTTGTGAAACGATTTTATGAAACGAATTTATGAAACGATTTTATGAAACGACTGATTAAACGACTGATTATGTTTCAGGGCTATTTTTAATAAAATATTAAACGCTTGATGGGGAAATTAATACCAATTGTCCATAAAAATCCGCGGATGTCAAAACTGGCAATAGCATTTTGAAATTGGATTTAGTTTTCGAGATATTAATTTTTTTCTGATTTTAATGACATTTCTGTAATGATGGCAACGAATTACTCTGTTTTTTTGGGACAAAAAAGGGAAAAAAATGAAAAGGATCCCGATAGGGATTATTGATTTCTTTTTATTTGTCATTTTCAAATTGAAATTGAATTTATCTTTTATTTTAGTCGATAATGAAGACAAGATTGTGATTAAATTATGTTTTTCAGGAAAATTTGAAAAAAAAAAAATCACATTTCTATTGTTAGGATTCAATCGTCTGTCAGCGTTTAATTTAATTTATAAACTGAAAATATTTTGAATAAATTCGTCCAAATGACGTCATTTATGTAAACGCAAAAGAAAGGAGCAAAAAATTTTTATACAATTTGTTTAGCGTAAAATGTCATTTATCCTATTTTATATATAATCAGAAGTAATTTGTATAGAAAAACAATAATAATATACGTATAATTAAAATACGCATATAAACAAAAAAATCGTCTAATTTGTTTCCATGGCTGTTTATGTCATTTGGCACCAAATCTCACTTTCTGATGCCCGAATTGCGCCAAGCTTTTTAAAAAAGCGTCAAGACCCCTATAATAGAAAATCACCAAAAGCTCATTGGGTTTGTTTTCATAACTTTTGGCAACAAATCTATGTATATTAACGAATCTATCCCTTTTCGAAGCTCGAATTACGCCAAACCTAAAAGCAAAGGATCCTATACTGGAAAAGTACCCGATTTTCTTATGGACAATATTCAAGTGGCATAACAAGGTGTAAAATTATCGCGGATAGCAAATTTGTTTAAATATGTCATCGATTGATGCCGAATAAATGCATGCATGCATGCACAAAATATTTAGGTAATTTTGTATGATAAATAATTATTAGAAAATTTGTATATACATATTAATTAAAATAAATAATTTACATATTTAAAATAACATGAAAATGTGCATGATGGTGCACTAAAATAGAGAGAAAATTAAAACCTGTTACTGAAAATGTCTTTAACAGTACTTTTCAATACCGTAGTCCTTAATGTTATTCACAAACAGATGGAATTTTTCTCATCCTTAAGCACAAAGGAAGAATAGAATACAGATAGTTGTTATAAAAGTCCGAGAGGTAGCCACAATTTAAACCTAACCATTTTTTTAAACAAGCTGGTTTTCAAGTTATAATTGATTTTACTTATCAATCCCGAAAACAGTCGTCAGTTGTTGCAACAGCTGTGTATGAGGCCATGGTAATCAAAAAATGCCCCATTAAAACGTTAAAAGCATGGCAACCCAATTACAGATTTACCAATATTTTTAAAACAAATCACGCTGTCATGTTTTTAGAGGCTTCGAAGTCTGAGCGGGGGTTGGCGAGCGTAGCTCGCAGGGGGTAGGCCCCCTAGTATATATATATAAACATTAATACATCACAGAAACATCATACAACATGTGGGGAGAAAATAAATAAACAAAATATTAAATATGAAAAATGAACACGTACGTGTTTGAACAATATCCATAAATATGTAGAGAAAAAACAATGAATGGAATTTAAAACAAAGATAATATAATATAGATCGGAGGGAAAAATTAAAATATAATTAAAAACCTGAAAGATGAAACACAAATCTTTAGGGAAATATATCCAACAATTAAAGAAAAAAGTGAAATTTTGAAATATGTATATATATATATATATATATATATATATATATATATATATAAGCTTTCTGTGCAATTAATGCATTGAAACATAAGATATTGACCAAATACTATCAAATCACTATACCAAATGGCACAGTCAAATTACAAATTAAATTAAGAAGTCTTAAGAAATGAAATATAATAAATTCAAATGAAAAAACAAGAGTATAAACACAGATGAAAGCATATATTGTAAATCACTTCATCAAGGGCAGAGGATTTACAAATATAAGCAATGAACAATCGATTTCTATAGGGACACTAGCTTTATGCGAAATATTGTGTTTCTCTCTGCCCGATCGATTGTAGAACAAGATTGAAAAATAAGAAAATCTTTTAAATGGAATATAATAAGACAACAAAGTTTTTACTTCTTACCCTATTTAATTACTAAAATTTTAACACTATTCCGAGTAGCACATGTTCACATATTGTAGCTATCGAATAAGGCTAATTTAACCATTTAGAGATTTTTATTAAAGCATATGTTACTCTGGGTGGTCCCGAATCGGCCCCTTGAGTGGTGAAGATGACCGGGAGCCCGGCATTGCGAGCTGTGCTTCGACACGACGGGGGCAGGTAAGCTGACGAATCCCCACCTCATCTTGGTGAATGGGTGGTAAAGTGGTGTCTGATTAGCCAGCGGCACCGAATGTGGGAAACCACGGGGGTCTGGGCTGTCCCCTCTTTTAGACCGGTTCTCGGCTGCAGGAGGATGGCGACTTTAGGTTGTCCCTTGAGATCTCATGTGCAGAGCTTCTCCTAGTCCCTTGCCGATAACGCCAGCCGATGTGGGTTCTAGGGTTGTTTCCGTGGGATCTTGGGGCAGCCGGGCGGTAAAAGGGCACCACGCAAGCCAATCCCTCGTGCCTGGTGGTTGGTCGTGGTGGTCGGCCATCCTGGAAAGGTGACGTGAGGGCAACGGCTAGCTAACGGAAATAGGACATCTTCCAAAATTATCTAAGGCGAGGACGGACTTCGTATGACAAGGACCGATCGGGTTCTATTGTGACGCCTGTCGGTGGGTGAGGCGGCGTGCAGCATCCCTCGGCACCGTGCAGGCGGTAGAACGTAGATGTGACGGAAGGGGGCGGAGAACTTTTCCCGAACGTACCTTGCGAGTCCCTCTGTAGCTGGAGTAGTTGTGAGCCGCCCTCAAATTTCGGTTGGAAAGGGAAGATGCCCGTTTTTACCAAGAGCAGTTCGTGTCACGGAGGGCTCTCAGTTCTGAGGTCTGTGGCTCGTATTGCCTTCTCTGGGAGAGATTTGGATCTCTTCTCCGACCAGCCGATAACGAGGAACAGGGCCGTTGGCTCGTCTGAAGACGGCGTCCAGACCTTAGTTGGACCTTGGGTCGAAACCAGTTCAGCACGTCTATGCGTAGCCAGAGTTTTCTGTGCCTGGCAAGGTTGGGACTAGCAGTACTCTTCTAGCAATGACTTGCTTTTGCATATGCTTGCATGTGCTTTACTAACCTCGATCGGTACCGCTTCACCAGCGCTCTTGAAGGATCTTTATATGCCCTTCAGAGTCCGGTAGTGGGTCTAAACCTAATTTTCCGTTGTTTCTAACATTTTAGTGATATGTTTTGTTTTGTGCTTGTTTGTGTATGTTTTTACACGTGAATGAACCTCTCAAACGGAGTCGATCGGGGACCGTCCGTATTTCGCTGCCTAAGCTCACCGAAAGCAAAGCCAGTTGTGAGGGACAACCCTAGCCAAGGCGTGTCTATTCGCCAGGGACCAAGTTTCTCCGGGTTGGCGAGAAACTCCTCCTGCCGATGAACTAGCGAAAATTTCTGTTTTGAAAAACCGGTGGTAAAAGATTAAAAATTCTGTAAAGGACGCTCGTCACGAAGGGGTTAACTATCTATTTAATATATTAATATAATAAAGTTGTATTCAATAACCATTGTATCAACCCCATTAATTTTTAACTCCATATAAACAAAAACAATAAATTTAGAATTCACATTCATATACAGGGTGATTTTTTTAAAGTTGTGAAAGTAAAACACTATAACAAAACAACCATTGATCCAAATGACCTAAAATTTCACCAGTATGTTCCCAAAGCAATGGGAATTTTTGAGGTATGGTTAAAAAAATACTTAAAATCGCACCGACAGATGGCGCTGTATGGTAGCAGAAACAAAGAATATCGTCTGTGGGAGGAAAACAATGGACGGTACTTTGAGAAACCATCTATCTTCCGTAGACCTTCTGTCGTCATTGAACCTTTTCTTAAATTCCTAAGTGTCCTAAATCACCTAAGAGCAGTTGCTGCGCTGTCATTATTCTGATAATACAGTTTCACTAACAACGTACGGTCCGCAATCACGCAGTCATTGCGAGGATTTCCGTAGAATAATGAACACGAGATGTGCGTACTTCACGTTTTTCCGCCAATGTGCGTGTGCCGGGCGCAAGTTCGCCTCCCGACTTTACTGCATGTACAACGCCATCTGTCGGTGCGATTTTAAGTTTTTTTTAACCACACCTAAAAAATCCCATTGCTTTGGGAGCATACTGGTGAAATTTTAGGTCATTTGGATAAGTGGTTCTTTTGTTATAGGGTTTTACTTTCACAACTTTAAAAAAAATCACCCTGTATATTTTCAATTTATAAATCATAAGTAGCAGAGTTATTCCAATGCAGCACCACACACAAAAGAACCTACAACCCTAGTTAAATAAATCTACAATGAAGGGGAAAAAATTAATTAATTAAAATCTTCAATATTATAAACTTAAACAGAGATGTATCATAAAACCATAAAACCAAATATCCATAATGAAAATTAAACTTATATGTGTAAAATTGATTTAACCATATAAGATGGATATCCGCATGTTATTGCACGTTGATGAACAAGTTTTAAATTTTGATTTTTAAAATTATTTGAACAAAGATTATTAATTCTGTGTGCGAAATTTAGTAAAATATTGACAAATACTGATTTATGTAGACATGAATTATAATTAGTAAATAAATTTACTTGAAATGTAAAATCATTTCGTTTGTCATAAATGTCAAAAAGAAATTTTTTTTATTTTCACAAAGAATTATATTAAGATCAAGGAAATTAATTTCATTATTTAGCATATCATTAAAACTATAATTTAAAGTTTTATGATATTTTATTAGTAATAAATAACTAGAATTACCATTAAAATATTAAAATAGAAGACTATAATATCATCTATATAACGGTACATTTTACAAACAACAATAGATGATTTACGTTCATAATAATATAGATACAATTTGGCAAGAATTGATGATACAATCTCACCCTATGGAAGCCCACATTTTTGTTGATATATGATATCATTAAAAATAATATAATTATAATAAAGAATAAATTTAGTTAAAGTTTTAAAGTAAGAAAAATAAATATTTTTTAAATTTAGAGAATCCCTGAATTCTTTGAATAATAAATTTATAATTCTGCACATATCTGTGATATCAATGTTATTAAATAAGTCATTAAAGTCAAACGTTTTCATGTATTTTACGTTACTTAAATTTTTTATATTATTGACAAGTTGAAAACTATTTTTTAAGCTATATAAATTATCATTTTGTGTTGTAAGATCAAGCAATTTAGTGAGAATATTTAATAGAAAGTTACTAGCATAGTTATTATTATATGTATTACAACCAATAGTTACTGTTCTAAATTTTAATGGAATTTTATGGAATTTAGATATAACCACAATATATAGATAATTAAAGTTGTAATTTTTAATTTTTAGTGATTTATAATATTGAAATATATGTCGATTATTAATGATTTTATCAAGATTTTTTTTTTAAATATTAAAGTTATAGAATTATAGAAAGTTTATAGAATTAGAAATTAACTGTGAATAATATTTGCAGATGAAAGCATAGTTGTTTGGTGATTTATCAACATATGTTATAATAAATTTATTTTGTAAATTATTTCTTTCACTATTTAATCGTTTAAAATTAAAATTATAATTGCCCATACTTCTATAATGTTCAACATTATATGCACTGCCGAACTATTGATTAAGCATCGCACATGTCTCCTTTTTTCGAATTCCATTTTACTGTAATTTGATATTTAAATTACATTTTTTGCTCTTGAGTGAGTGGGTTACATTTGTTCTATTTAACTGGCATCTTTTATCATTTTAAATATTTATTTTCTAATTTTCTTTAAACCTATTATGTGTGTTTAGCTGCGTGCCGTCTCTGAATTGGAGCTTCGGTAATTTGATGTTTGAATTGCTTAATTATTTATTAACTTAATAGTATTCTGTATTTATACTTACCAATATTTTTAAAAAATTGGAGATTTGGTCAGTTTTATTTCTAGAACTTGATCTGTATCTTGAATTAAAAGATATATATATACATTAATACAAGATGGTAGATTATGAAATTTATTGAAATGCAGGTGCAATAACAAGATTAAAAACTTTGAATATAAAAAACATGAACCATGAACAACAATTCAAAAAATCAACAGCTCCTAGCTCTTCAGAAGGTGGGAGGAGCAAAAATATAAGAAATATTTGAAGAAGCCTATCAGGTTTCGCCAGACAATGTCATCTTGCATGCTCCAATGTAAATAAGAAATTGCACATAATTTCAGATAAATTAATAAAATTCAAATAATTTTTTTTTAGAAAACACAACTTTTTAAACCAAATAATATAAATATCTGTAATAAAACTAATCTTGACTGAAGTATGAGATGTATTGAAATGAAAACAATATAAATTTTAAACAGATCAAAACTGGAACATAATTTAACTATACTAAAAGAAGATTATTGTCATAAAACGAAAATGCAAGCGGCTATGCCTCTACCCTGACCTGACAAGACTTTCCAAAAGTATTAATTTTTTAACTTGTTGTCATGTCCCAAATACCCAATGTTGACAAATGGAATCATTAAATTTTCCAAAGGATACCAAGCAAGTAAAAAATATTTATATAAGATACATAAAATAAAACATTTCTTCACATTTTAGCACAATAAAAAATTTTGCAACATTTATTATAGATAAGTTTCATCAAAAAGAATCCTATACATGTCATGCCTTTTTTTTTTTTTTTGCGAAATGAACTTAATCTCATCGAAGATATATTTAACTTATTGCTCTGATTAGTGCTGGAATCTATTGATGAGAAACAACAATTTTTATCAATAGGGAAATGTATGCAGCTTTCACTGGGGCCATTTTGAAAAAATTAGGGTTTCCGGGTGTAGAGAAAAAAAATAGCGAATGTGATGATACCATTTGGACTCACTGGGAATGAAAGGGCTAAGCAAAAGCTACACTTACAAGTATATAAAACAACATTTAAAGCACCAAAAGATTCACCAAATATTGTCTACCCATTTCGGTAGCATTCTTCTTACCGTCGTCGCTGAAACTACCAACTATGAAGCTACTTAAAACTGAATTCAAGCGAAACCAGTATGCAATCTCTGGTGAATCTTTTGCCACTCTAAACTTTCTTTTATGTTACTTATACTGTATAGCGCCAAGTCTCATCTCATTTTTCAAAAGCTTGTTCAGACTTATTTCAAACTTGTTCAGAATTTTAAATATGTTATGCGTTTTCCAAATTGTTTACTTAGATGTTATCTTTTAGCTTATTAAACGGTATGATTTGTAAAATTATTTTGGAAGCGTTGGAGAGTGTTACATAATCTATGCTTGACGCATGATTTTTCGTTCTTGTTTTTCTATATGGGAGAACCAAAAATTTCTTGCCTTATAACAACAACAATTTTTTAGTTAAGTGATTTCACAGCATTGTGAGTACCATTGAGAGCAATCAATAACCTACCGCGCATGCGCGGCAGTATATTATTATTTTTTTTTTTTTACTGTTTATTACGGTTAATTTTACGGTATAATACAGGCAGCTGGGATACCAGTATTATACTGTAAAATCAACACTTTTTTTTGCAGTGTACAAGCTGTTGGCGAAATGTAAAAAATCAGAAATATCCATAGCAATTTTAGTATTCTGATTCTAAGGATAAGCTTCCTTCAGAAGCATTACTTACTTTTACTGCTACCTACAGTTCTAAAACTATTATTCGATATGAATGCTGTTCTGAATCAGGTGTTTAGTGGTAACCTTCAGTACTTTTCCAACTGGAAGCAACACTTTGAGTAGCGACGTACAATTACTTTCGACCGCTGAGGATCTTAATACCATTTTAATTTAAGCAATCAGTTCAGTTGGATGCAAAACTAAAAAATATATGTTTAGTTTTATAATGGGATTAGAAATCAACAAAAACTAACATAATTTTATGAAATTAAAGCGTTATTTCTGACTACTAATTTATGAAGGTACACTACAAAAAAAATTGGTTTTATAGTATCATACTGGCAGCTGGAATGCTAGTATTATACTGTAAAATCAACAATTTGTTTTTTGCAGTGTAGCACTGAAAATGTATAGAGACAGTCATGTTTGAGTACTCTGAAAATATCCTTTTGCAAAATCAGCAGTGTTGAAATATACTGGCATCCACATTATACTGTTTTTGAGTTTGTTATTCATATCCTTGCCTTCTTTATTAAAAATAATTTTATTTCTAAATTTAGATACTATTTAAAGAGACAGTTTGTGTCCATATTTAATGAACTAATCAGTTCCTGTAACATGTTCAATGCTATGTACTCTTTCTATTTATTTAGTCTGTAAAAATGATCTTGCAATACATTAAAATCTGACATTAAATATATTTTGTTGGGAGAGAGGGTGATAATAATTTATTAAATGGGGAACGGACTCGTCAACAAACAATTACTGGATGCTGTTAGATATCTGCAGTTTACATAGTACTTCTGACTTTTATTGGATATCTATATATCAAAGAACTATATCAACTTCGCACAGTTAAGAAATAATTTCCGCTATAGTTTGAACAAAGTGAAACAACAATAAACCAAGAATTTTGTCTTACCTAGTTACGTTTCGCTTTCGCAGTGTTGAGATTTTAAAATCCAAGAACTCTAACATTAAAATATTTAGCTTAATAGGACATTAAGTACACCAAGCGTTCATTGCATTTACACATCTAGGGCTTTTTAATTACTCAATTCCATTCAGAAATAACAACATTTTTGTAAAAAGTCGTGACATTTTTACTTGTCTGTGATTTGTACGTCTACATGTCATTACCATATGTAATGCAGATATACAGGCTATTGGAATATGTCCTGATCACACATTACAAACGATTACTTTCTGAGGATTTGGGTGGTTGTCCTGTCCTGTCCACATTGTATCATACAGATGCTTTATGTTTTGGGTACACTTTTAGTCAACACAATTTGTGTCCATATTTTTTTTTTCTTCACAGCTCCATGTTACTCCTTCTATTTACACTAATACGCTTGAAAAATTTCGAGAAATATTTATTATTATTTTTTAGTGTACTTGTTTATGAAATGCATTTCTACGGATGAATAAATAAATAATGTGTATTTTGCAGGAGGTGGGAAGGCATTTCTACAATACTGCTGTAGATGTGCACGTCCTCAGTCATGAAAGCTCTGTAGGAGTTATCCATGTGATCATGCAGCTCTCGTTCGACAACAGGGCGTTTCAGCTGGAGCAAAAACGCAACACTCAACGCATCGACCGCATAATGCTGCCAATCAAAGCATTCCTGTTCCTGGAAATATTTCCTTTTTGTCTTGTATTTGATTCTGGACTCAATATCAAGACCATTGGTAAAAGTCTAAGAGCCATCATGCCAGACATTGCTGGCAAAAAGTTGCCTGAAGTCTTTGATTTGACAAGGCCGTTGATCGAATGTACGTGGGAAGCGGTAAGTATTCTAATCATTCAGTTACAAATTTTTGCTTTCATTGAGTTACATGAATTTTGACAGGACATCATAAAACGGAATACGCAGCGATAATCGTTTGGGACTGTAAAAATAACGCACTCTTCATTCGGTTTACAAAAACATTTGCCAGAATTCAGTCCTACACTCTAAAAGTGACATTTTCAAAACTGAGCAAAAAATACTCAAGTCTGAGTATGTCGCATAGTCAAAATGGCTCCGAATCAAAATTACTCAAGTTTGAAACATGTACATACGCATTTCTGAAAACATGCACACGCTCAAGAATAAAGCATCATGTGCTCATAGTGGAGTATGTCCATGTTTCAAAAATGAGTATGAACTGACTTCTATGGGCTCATTTTTGAGTATTTCCATGTTTCAAAAGTGAGTTTGAACTGATTCTAATCATTTTTGAGAATGTCCATGTTTCAAAAATGAGTATGAACTGACTTCTATTATCTGCTCAGTTTTGAGTATGTCCATGTTTCAATATTCTGAGTATTTCTGAAATTTCCGAATTGAAAGCATTGGGTCATCATATTTGAAACAAAAAGTTTCATAACAAAATGAAAACACCGATTTACTCAGATTTGAAAGTGTCATTTTTCTCAGTGTAATTTTTACTGCAAGTCAGGCTAATTGTCTCCTCCCGTTTTTTGTAAACCTTGTGGAAACTAATTATTTTTCTATGCAAAATGGCCACCGTTGTATTTTATATTTTAGAATGATGCAACAAAATTTTTAGTACTTACTTAATTGCCATAATTCTTTATTGATTTTGTTTGCATTCTCCACGTATTTTCTTTTTATGAGCTATTCATGAAGTTGTTGTAAAGGCTTGTTCATGTTGCACATTTCTCAAAGTTACAAACTTGCTAAGTTTTTCAAAGTTCACGTTTGCTAATTTCAGTCTCTATGAGTGAAATGCAAGACAAGATTTCATCGCAAATACGATTCGCCATGAACAGTATTGTCGATCTCTCTTACAAGAATCTGATAATTTCGCATGCTGCGTTTAAGGTGCATTGCCGTAAAAAGAGATGATAAAGGTTTTTGATATTTTAGATTCGTTTTTAAGCTCTAATTTTTAGAATTTTTGTATTTAACAGTAATTAGTGAAACAGATATAAGGACACTTAGAGAATACAATCATTACATTATGTAATTTGTAATTCCGGTTTCCGAAGCAAGAATATTGAATATTGTGCTCACTGTAATCACATACAATAAAAACTCTCTGAAGCGACCATGTTACGTTTCATTAAAAATTGATCGCCCCGAGAGGTTGTCTCTGGAGGTCACGTTTAAATCTAGTTTTTAATTGTTTAAAAAATGGTAAAGGATAGTGCTATGAAAATTATCTTTCACATTAGGTAATAAATAAATAGACATATACCAAAATAAAACTGTAATTTAAATTCATAAGTAATTTCTACAAGAATTTGAAAAACGTATAAAATGATGTTTGCTTTGATTTTACAATTTTATCTTCTTAACAACTTTTAGTTCTAAACCCTTTCGAAGCTCAGCGAATAAATGCAACCAAGA
Source organism: Maratus michaelseni (assembly GCA_963931845.1). NCBI lineage: Eukaryota > Metazoa > Arthropoda > Arachnida > Araneae > Salticidae > Maratus > Maratus michaelseni. The sequence goes on from OZ007591.1 coordinate 25,665,750, forward strand.
AATAACGGAATTTCTTCGCATTTCATCAAACAAATTGGTCGCTCATGGAGGGAGTTCCACTGAGAATGGTCTCTGAATGGAAGTAAAATTAGCATTGAGCTTATGGGAATAAATTTCGTTCCATGACAAAATTGTTGTTGAAGAAGGTGGTCGCTTAATGGATGTGGTCGTACAGGGAGGTTTCACTGTACTTCATATAGCCTTCAATATTTCGTATAAATGTAGATATAATGCTTATTTTTTAGGGTGATGTTTATAATAATGTTATAAGCGCTACAATGTAGAACTAGTCAGATGTGCCAATCCCAAAATTTTCTTTTTATCTTACGCAGGTTTCGCATACACTAAAAACGATGAATCAGCAAAAATTTATATCAAGGTCTAACTGAATATGAAGTTTTATTGAATTCCGTGCATTAGTTCTTGACATATGACTATCGCTAAAATCGTGTAAATCCCGAAAAATGCATCATAGTAGCGCCATCTGTTAGGAAATTTACACCAAAACCTAATCAACAACAATTTATGCCAACGTCTAACTGAATCTGAATTCTGAAGTATGATGAAAATCTGTGCGTTAGTTCTTGAGATATAGCTACCGTCAAAATCATGAAAAATCATGCATAGAAGCGCCACCTTTTGGAGTATCTACACCAAAACATAATCAGCGTCTATTTATGTCAAGGTCTAACAGAATCTGAAGTTTGATTAAAACCAGTGCATTAGTTCTTCTGATAGATCTATAGCGGAAGTCGCGAAAAATGCAGCATAGCAATGCAACCTTTTGCGTGATTTACACCAAACACCAATCAGCATCAAATTTATATCAGGGACTATCTGAATATAAAGTTTTAACAAATTTCGTGCATTAGTTCTTGAAATAGAGCGCCTACAAAATTTTTGTCACATACACACATACACACAGACAGACAGAGTCACAGACTCACAGACTCACAGACAGACATTTTCTAAAAACTGTCAAATCGTGTTCAGGACCTTCTAAAACAAAATCAACTAGGTAAGTGTGATCGAAGATCGCACAAAGGGTTTCGTTTAATATTCCTTTCAAAACACTTTATCCTTTTTAGCACTTTCCAACCTAGTTGAAAAGTGCTTATGACTTCGGTTTGTCTGGCCGTATGGCCGTCTGTCCGTGCTCTAACTCCCGTAAATATGCTCGGATTGCTCTGCAATTTTTATATGTTATTGTCGTTATCTATAGCATGTACCCTATTTCAACGGAGGTGTGCAGCACTTATAGTTTTATTACAGGGACACTCAAAAGAATTCCGTTACATTGCGGTCTATGGGGAAAAATCATTTGCGGTTTATTTAAATAATGTTTCAGAATTTTAAACGCATTGAAATTTATATATATCACTAAGGTGCATTAGAAGAAGCTTAATATGGAATAGGGTGTGCATAGCACTTATAGTTACTTTACAGGGACAGTCAAAAGAATTCCGTTACATGACGTCTATGGAGAAAAATCGTCTGCGGTTTATTTAAATAATGGTTCACTATTTTAAACGCATTGAAATTTATATATATATATATCTAAGGTGCATTACAAGAGGCTTACTAGAATAGTGTGTGTATAGCAGTCATCGTTCATTTACAGGGACACACAAAAGAATTATCTACTGTCTGTTAACACTAATTCCTGGAAGTGCGTTTTAAGTTACTAAACGCGATTTTAATTTTAACTCGCTTTTTGTCTATTACGTGGTGTGTATAAATTCTGTAGATCCTATACAGGGCAGCACAAAAGTTCGCGAACACATTTCCGTTTATTGACAGAAACTCCAGAAAGATAATTTTAAACTTGTGCTACGCGTTTCCTAACTAAACTAAAATTTAGCATCCTAGCATATACAAATCTATAGATCATATATAGGGCTGAATAAAATAATTCGGATATTTTTCCGAATATTGTATCTGTTGGAAATTCCTGAAATTATGTTTTTAAATATGTTATGCGTTTTCCAAATTGTTTACTTAGATGTTATCTTTTAGCTTATTAAACGGTATGTTTTGTAAAATTATTTTGGAAGCGTTGGAAAGTGCTACATAATCTATGCTTGACGCATGATTTTTCGTTCTTTTTTTTAATAAATCCAAATAAATTTCATTAAATAAAAAATAATATCTGTCATGTAGACTAAATGCGATATTAAAAAAAATCTATTTCAAAATAAAGCATATTGTATAGAGACTTTCAAAATGTTAAAATATGCTGATATTTCCATAATCGAGTTTTTATCATGATTCAATACGTTCCTCAAACTCATATGACGCTATAATCACTTGCTGACGTCATATCTACTTGTTTTCTCTATTACACCTCTCTTTGTATTATTCTCAAACATTTAAATAAGTCCTTTAAACTTTACAATTTTCTCTATTACTAATATGGATACTCTCTTTGTATTATTTTCAAACATTTGAAAAAGTCCTTTAAACTTCAAATAGGACGTCAGATTAATTTTCTTTTTAATTCTCTAATGACGTCATATTAAGCTGTTTTCTGTATTTACACATACTTATACTCCTTGTATTATTTTGAAATGCTTGAAAATTTCCGTTTTATTACCAATAGGACGTCCTATTAATCTTTTTTCAGTTGGTGAAACTTTTTATTTCATTTTCATTTTCCACGTGGAAATCTGTCAATAGAAAATTAATTATTGTAGAAAGAATTTTATTGTGGATTTTTAATTGATGGCAACTGCTATAAAGAAAAATGTTTAAATTTAATAGGAAAATACTGTTAGAATTTTGGTTTTTTATCTCTCTATATTAAAATAATACGATTTTTTCAAACCCTATATGACTTTGAGCTTCATAGTAGATATGCAGCTATAAGTACATAAATTTTCATGCCTGTAAGTTATATAGTTTCTGAGAACCGGCACTGTGACAGACAGACAACGGAGCGGGAGTAATAGGGTTTCGTGGGATGAACGAAACCCTAAAAGAAGAAAAGTTTATTGATCTATGCAAAAAGTCTTTTGAAAATTCAATACAACGTCTTCGATGCAACTAGAGATATTGAAAAGCAAACCTTTATCTTCAGAAGCCTCAGACTTTAATATAGATTTAGTAGGATAAAGAATATATATAAAGAAGCATTTCTGAAACAAAACTCTCTTTTGCTGCCCGTAATTTTCGAAAACATTATGAAGTAATTATTTACAGCTTGTTAATCAAGTTTTTCAACCTGGTATCAATACAAAATATAAATTTTTTGGATGCTTTTAATTCGCAAGTAAATATTTTCTGTTGAACGAGCACACAGAAAAAAATAAAACCCAATTTGGGTTGAAAGATTCTTAGGTATATGCCCAAATTGGGCCATGCCTATTTTGGTGACCACTGTGTATCGATTTTGGGCACTGTTAAATACCCATTTTCAATTTTTTTTTATTTTTTTTTTTTTTGTAACTTTAATGGAATAAATGAGGTGATATTCTGTTTTAACTAATGTGTTTGCAGATATTTTTAGTCCTTATTATTATTTTTACTTTCTTCTATCTATAATAGAAGAAAGTATTGTAATCGAAATTTTTTTAGACTTCCGGTTTTCGACGGATTTACACGTTTTAGGGATCAGAGATTCCGAAAAACATGTTTTTACAAAATGTCTGTCTGTCCGTCCTCATTGTATCATCGAAAAGTGTATGAAGTTATGCTTCAAATTGAACCACATTTTATTTCTATGTTATGTTTATGTCACATTTTATTTCTATGTGTTTTGGCTATGGCAAGCAGGTCCTACTTGAATTTGGGGATATTTCGACAAAGGGGGGCGCTGCGATCGCGATTTTTGTTCGATTTTCACTATTGTATCATCGAAAAGTGTATGATGTTATGCAGATAATTAAAACAAATTATTTTCTGTGTTTTTGGCTATGGCCAGCAGGTCTTACTTGAATTTGGTGATATTCCGCCGGAAGGGGGCGCTGTGATAGCCATTTAAAGATTTCAAATTCAAAAAGATGTACAAAAAAATTAGAAATCTTAAAAGTTTTTTTTTTTTTTTTTTTTTTTTTTTTGTTAAATGTTCGGCCATGATCCCGAGCAATTTTTGTTTTGCCTCTATCGTAAAAAAATGGCTGAGATATCGCGGTTTGAAATTTTAGGGTAGCTACATTTTCAAACAAGTCAGCAGAATTCATCCATAAACGAGTTTAATTTATGAGTTTTAGTTAACATGGTTTCGGCAAATTCTCTTTCATTGTTGTAACCATTGTTCCTATTCTTATATGCTTAACACTATATATTTATATTCGCCGACGTCAAATTCTCGCCAAGCTTGGCGACAGTTGGCAAAATATCGCCAAATTTGGTGACCAAAATAGGTTGCCATAAATGAAGCCAACTTGGCTGTAGAGGACTAATTTGGCGGTATTCTCATACAAATTCAATGTTGATGAGAACTGGGAAAGAATCTTCTTTAATTGGGTTGCACGCGTTTTAGCTTCTTGTTTTCCAGTAAAATTAGCTAAAATCGTAAAACCAAGGAATAGGGAGGCTATCTGTTCCTGTTGGTTCAGGCCAGAAGGACTTTTCGTAGTTTAGTATACATCAGTTGATCGCATCCCGGTAACCCGACGATTCGCAAGAAGCTGACGTACAACAGAATGGCGAAAAATATTGATTTTATTGGGGATGTGATAGCGAATTTTGAAGTATTAACATGACTGAGATAGAAGAAAGTTTTGGAAATGGCACATCCGACTAGTTTTTTCATAAGTTTAAACCTCCATCTAAAAAATATTAGATATTGCTAAAAAATATTAGACTACAGTTCGAAATCTTTGCATGGGTCCACTGGCATATATTATTTGTGTTGTCAACATCCCTTTTTCTTCGAGTTTACGAAACACACAACAACGAATGAGGTATCATTCGAAAGGTTTTTGGAGCGGCTTCTAACCACACACATAAAACACGTTTTTTTTAATTAAAAATTGTTGTTAATTAAAAATTAAATTGGCATTGTTTTCATAAATGAAATGAAAGGTTTTTCTCAAATCAATGTTGCCTCAAAAATAAAATACCGCATTATATGATTCTCAACAATGATTCTAAAAAAATAGTACAACACTGCAAAAAATGACCAATGTTTCTTATTTTATGAAAATATACTATAACCACAAACGAAAATGCAATATAATCTTCCGAGTTATCCGAAATTCCGAAAAGCGTGTTCCATTGTCTTTTTAATCCCCAGAAACCAATACATTTCCAAAATTTGAAGAATTATTTATAAAAAAAAGTATTTTTTGCTGTCCGTATTTTTCAGAAACGTTTCTGAAGGGTTTTTATAGTGTATTAATTAGTGTCCTCAGCCTGGAATACCTGTTTTTCGAATGTCACAAATTCTCAAGTAAACGTTTTCAGCCGCATAAGTTAATTTATACATGAAAGAGTAAAGAAATAATCTTAATTTTAATGTTAATTTTAACGCTGTTAATTTTGCATGTTTGTCTGTTAAACATATTTTTTGAACATGAAAATGTTTTCTTGAGAATTGATAGCATCCAAAAAACAGGTATTCCAGGCTGAGGACACTAATTAATACACTATAAAAACCCTTCGGAAACGTTTCTGAAAAATACGGGTAGTGAAAAATACTTTGTTTTTATAAATATTTATTTAAATTTTGGAAATGTATTGGTTTCTGGGGATTCAAAGACAATGGAACCCGCTATTCAAAATTTCGGATAACTCAGAAGATTATACAGTAAAACCTCCATAACGGACACTCCCGAATAGCGGACACCTCTATTTAACGTACACTTTTCAAATCCCCACTCCCAAAATCTAAAGTTTTGTATGTTTAACCTCTGAATAGCGGACATTCCGAATAGCGGACAGTAGTTTTAGCGATCGAGGTTGAAAAATGATTTTTTAACGAGATAGAAAATGGAAAAAAAAAGTAAAAAGCCTCAAAATTTATCAGAGCAATGTATCACAAATTTTGTGACCACAGATAAATGTAGAGGGTGGTCTAAGGAAAATCCTCAGTGGCATGGGGAATCCTCCAATATCGTATATATTTTGTATCGATTATTGTTTGATTCTTCATATTTAATTGATATACATTATTCAAAGCTCCAAAATATATTAAAACCATTTTTATCGTCTTCTGAATATATTGAGTTCTACATATTCTGAATTTAGTGTCTTGTTTCTGATTAAAACTTCGAGAATGATCTCAAAATGAAAACGATTAACTTTAAAAGAAAAATTTTAAATCGTAAGTGTAAGTGAATCTCAAAAACAGAAATTGAGTTTCCGGATATTTGCCGAATGTTTTAAAATAGGTAAAACAACAGTGGGAGAGATTTTACGAAATAAAGAAGAAATAAGGAAGTTATGGATTACTAAGTCTAACGAGAACACCAAAAATGTGAAATTGGGGTATACTGATTCCATTGAAATTGATTCTATAATTCTGAATTTGATTACTTCACTTCGTTCAAAAAAATTCTTATCAGTGTGTCTTTGATTCAGGAAAAGGCTTTAGAAGTCGCCAAAGAACTCGGATTACATGATTTTAAGGCTTTGGGTAGATGGCTGGAAAAGTTCCGGTCTCGACACAACATCTATTTCAAAACAATATGTAGAAAAGTAAAATCTGTAGCTCTGAAAAAAGTGGAGGATTGGCATGAATGACTGCAATCAATTTGTGAAGGTTATGAGAGAAACATTTATAAAGCCAAGAAAAGCGGACTCTTTTTCAGCATTTTTTAGAATAAGACTTTGTGCTTTAAAAAGGATGGCTGTATCGGCGAAAAAAATGACAAAAGGGCAAATCGCTTTTATTATATTGCAATTTATTAGGGGAATTTTAAGTACCTCTTATAATTAAAAAATCTCTGAAATCCATGTGTTTTTCAAAGAACATCCAATTTAATAAATTTGGTGTTGTGTGGAGAGGAGAGCTAATAAAAAAGCGTGGATAACCAGTTTTTTAGTGATTAAATGGTTAACTTCCTTTGATAATAGGATGAAAAAACAAAGAAAAGTTCTCTTGTTTTTGGACAGTGCAACTTCTCATCCAAAACATTTGAAAATGGATAATGTTAAAACTGTGTTTCCTCTCCCCCGCCCAAACACAACTTCCGTATGCCAGCCCCTTGATCAAGGCGTTATACACGATTGTAAAGCCTGGTAGATAAAGCTTTTATTAAGCCACATTCTTTCGAAGTTAGATTATATGAATACAGTTGAGAACAGCCTAAAATTAGTTAATGTTCCCGATGCTCTCGAATTCGGATTTCTTCAGCTGTAAAAAACATATAAGCGGGATGCGTACGACGTCTCAGAAAAGCAGGCTTTATATTAAAAGAAAATTAAACACTTATTTCCGATAGAAATGAAGAACTATCGCAATAAGTGAATTAATGAAATGTATCAGGAGGGAAGGAATGCCGAAATGTCCGTCAACATTGATGATGACCTACTGAAGAAGACTCACTTGACGTAGGCGATTATATTCCTTCAGAATCTTCCACAAAAGCTGACTCTATTAGTGATATGAATCAGATACTGAAACCAGGGGATGTTTCCTGTAATATCAAGACTTTCCAAGAAGCGGCAAAATACAGTGAGCAGATACACTTTTTTTTTTTTTTTTTTTTTTTTTTTTTTTTTTTACAAAAAAAGATGATTTAGAAGGATTAAAACTACTGATAGCATTAAAACGCCACATAGAAAAACTAACTACATGTAATCGCAAGCAAAAGCAAACTTTTGTAACAGATTTTTTTCGTAAGAATGTAATAAACAGCGGGAAAATGTATGTACAATTTCATTTCAGTTTTATTGCTTAAAAATTTTACTTTAATTTCTGATTAATCATAGAACAGAAGAGTTCTCGGACATATAAAAGCCAATTAATGAAATGTTAGGCATTTCTTAGCGATTTTGTGAATCTCTGAAGTTTTCCCAATAACGGACACCTCCGAATAGCGGACAATATCTGCGCTCCAGAGGTGTCCGTTATTTAGAGGTTTTACTGTATTACATTTTCGTTCGTGGTTATACAGTAAAACCTCTAAATAACGGACACCTCTGGAGCGCAGATATTGTCCGCTATTCGGAGGTGTCCGTTATTGGGAAAACTTCAGAGATTCACAAAATCGCTAAGAAATGCCTAACATTTCATTAATTGGCTTTTATATGTCCGAGAACTTCTGTTCTATGATTAATCAGAAATTAAAGTAAAATTTTTAAGCAATAAAACTGAAATGAAATTGTACATACATTTTCCCGCTGTTTATTACATTCTTACGAAAAAAATCTGTTACAAAAGTTTGCTTTTGCTTGCGATTACATGTAGTTAGTTTTTCTATGTGGCGTTTTAATGCTATCAGTAGTTTTAATCCTTCTAAATCATCTTTTTTTGTAAAAAAAAAAAAAAAAAAAAAAAAGTGTATCTGCTCACTGTATTTTGCCGCTTCTTGGAAAGTCTTGATATTACAGGAAACATCCCCTGGTTTCAGTATCTGATTCATATCACTAATAGAGTCAGCTTTTGTGGAAGATTCTGAAGGAATATAATCGCCTACGTCAAGTGAGTCTTCTTCAGTAGGTCATCATCAATGTTGACGGACATTTCGGCATTCCTTCCCTCCTGATACATTTCATTAATTCACTTATTGCGATAGTTCTTCATTTCTATCGGAAATAAGTGTTTAATTTTCTTTTAATATAAAGCCTGCTTTTCTGAGACGTCGTACGCATCCCGCTTATATGTTTTTTACAGCTGAAGAAATCCGAATTCGAGAGCATCGGGAACATTAACTAATTTTAGGCTGTTCTCAACTGTATTCATATAATCTAACTTCGAAAGAATGTGGCTTAATAAAAGCTTTATCTACCAGGCTTTACAATCGTGTATAACGCCTTGATCAAGGGGCTGGCATACGGAAGTTGTGTTTGGGCGGGGGAGAGGAAACACAGTTTTAACATTATCCATTTTCAAATGTTTTGGATGAGAAGTTGCACTGTCCAAAAACAAGAGAACTTTTCTTTGTTTTTTCATCCTATTATCAAAGGAAGTTAACCATTTAATCACTAAAAAACTGGTTATCCACGCTTTTTTATTAGCTCTCCTCTCCACACAACACCAAATTTATTAAATTGGATGTTCTTTGAAAAACACATGGATTTCAGAGATTTTTTAATTATAAGAGGTACTTAAAATTCCCCTAATAAATTGCAATATAATAAAAGCGATTTGCCCTTTTGTCATTTTTTTCGCCGATACAGCCATCCTTTTTAAAGCACAAAGTCTTATTCTAAAAAATGCTGAAAAAGAGTCCGCTTTTCTTGGCTTTATAAATGTTTCTCTCATAACCTTCACAAATTGATTGCAGTCATTCATGCCAATCCTCCACTTTTTTCAGAGCTACAGATTTTACTTTTCTACATATTGTTTTGAAATAGATGTTGTGTCGAGACCGGAACTTTTCCAGCCATCTACCCAAAGCCTTAAAATCATGTAATCCGAGTTCTTTGGCGACTTCTAAAGCCTTTTCCTGAATCAAAGACACACTGATAAGAATTTTTTTGAACGAAGTGAAGTAATCAAATTCAGAATTATAGAATCAATTTCAATGGAATCAGTATACCCCAATTTCACATTTTTGGTGTTCTCGTTAGACTTAGTAATCCATAACTTCCTTATTTCTTCTTTATTTCGTAAAATCTCTCCCACTGTTGTTTTACCTATTTTAAAACATTCGGCAAATATCCGGAAACTCAATTTCTGTTTTTGAGATTCACTTACACTTACGATTTAAAATTTTTCTTTTAAAGTTAATCGTTTTCATTTTGAGATCATTCTCGAAGTTTTAATCAGAAACAAGACACTAAATTCAGAATATGTAGAACTCAATATATTCAGAAGACGATAAAAATGGTTTTAATATATTTTGGAGCTTTGAATAATGTATATCAATTAAATATGAAGAATCAAACAATAATCGATACAAAATATATACGATATTGGAGGATTCCCCATGCCACTGAGGATTTTCCTTAGACCACCCTCTACATTTATCTGTGGTCACAAAATTTGTGATACATTGCTCTGATAAATTTTGAGGCTTTTTACTTTTTTTTTCCATTTTCTATCTCGTTAAAAAATCATTTTTCAACCTCGATCGCTAAAACTACTGTCCGCTATTCGGAATGTCCGCTATTCAGAGGTTAAACATACAAAACTTTAGATTTTGGGAGTGGGGATTTGAAAAGTGTACGTTAAATAGAGGTGTCCGCTATTCGGGAGTGTCCGTTATGGAGGTTTTACTGTAGTATATTTTCATAAAATAAGAAACATTGGTCATTTTTTACAGTGAAAAAAGATAAAGTATGATTTCTCGGTACGAGTTTATTTTATATTTATAGTTAAAAAAAATCAAATTAAAATTGATATTTTAGAAGAAAAGGACACCATCAATCCATCGAAGCTGAGGTATTGCACGTGTAAAATAAAATACGTGCTCTCTTATATTAGATTATTGTATTTTAAATGCATTCAATTTATTTTTATTTATTTATGTTTTTCAAGAAGCGGATCACGTCATCTTCTAATGCAGTTAAAATACGATTTTTTTTTCTTCACGCGTGCCTTTTGCTAACTTCAATCAGTTTTTACTGTAACTTTAATGGAATAAATGGGACGATATTCTGGCTTGTTTACTGTTTGCAGGTATTTTTATCCTTAATTTTTCTTTAGAAATTTAAACATGCATCTAAAAAATATTAGATATTGCTAAAAATTATTAGACAGCAGTGCGAAATCTTCGCACGGGCCGGGCCCACTGGTATAACTTGTATTACGCAACTTAAATCGTTTACTTGAGAATTAATAGCGTCTAGAAAACCGATATTTCGTGCAGTACCGAGTTGGAAAAATTGATTAATACACAGTAAAAATTACTTTGTAACGTTTCCGAAAGTTACGAGCAGCAAAAGAATGAACTTTTGTTTCAAAAATGCTTCTTTAAATCTCGTAAATGTACAGGTTTTTGACGTTTCTAAAGATAAAGGAAATCTTATCGGAATCGTGGGTAACTCGATAGAGGTTATAGTATATTCTCGTAAACTATCTTGCTAAAACAAAAAAAAAACAATTTTCTTTCTTTCTTACATTGTATATAAATTACACTGCAAAAAAAAAAAAAAATGTTGATTTTACGGTATAATACTGGCACCATATTCCATAGTAAGCCTCTTCTAGTGCACATCAGTGATATATATCAAATTCAATATGTTTGAAATTGTGTAACATTATTAAAATAAACCGCAAACGATTTTTCCTCGTTCACCGTAATGTAACGGAATTGTTTTGAGTGACCCTGTGAAAAAACTATAAGTGCTACACACTTCATATTAAATACCGAACATGCCATAGTAAAGCTCAATAACATATATCAATTGCATGACAGTCCGAATATATTTACGCGAGTTAGAGCACGGACAGGCAGACAAACCGAATTCATAAACACTTTTCAACTTTGTTGGAAAGGGTTATGTGGATTTTGAAAATGAATGATGGGGGGAGGGTAAATATTTTTTTTATGGGCGACTAGAATTTTTTGCTGGCTACCAGATTTTTTTTTTTATTTGTAGAGCTCTGTTTCCTAGATTTAAAGATGCTTTTATAAAAACAAAGTTTCTTTTGCTGCCAATGACTTTCGAAAACGTTTACAAGTAGTGTTTGTAGTGTGTTCATCAGTTTTCTCATACCGGAATATTAGGTTTTTTGGGTGCTATTCATTCTCAAGCAAACATTTTCATGTTCAACAAACATGTTTTACAGATCTACATGATGAATTAACAGCATAAGATTAAAATTAAAATTAAGATTATTTTGTCACTCTTGCATTTATGAATTGAAAATATTTAATTGGAAAAACTGGTAGCATCCTAAAAACCGATATTCCGGTTTGTTAAAATTGAATATAATAAACTATAATAAATAAAAAGAAAACTGCCCAGTTAAACTGAGGGCATTGAGCTCACAGGCTATTCACACCAATTGTATATTATGCTCTTATTTCAAAGAATAATACCCCTTCGAAAAATAAAGAAATCGACAATATATTAACGGGGATCATCCACCCGTACCCCTTATAATTAACCAGTGAACACCCAAAACTAATCAAGGAAGCGTCTTATTACAATGAACTTATGTTTCAAAATTTGCAGCAAATCGGATAATTCTGCATGAAACACCCATTTATCTAAATTAAGGGCGGATTAGACCCCCGTTATCCCTTTTATACTTAACCAATGAACCCCCAAAACTAATCAGGTAAGCGCCTTACCCCAATGAACCTATATACAAAATTTGAAGAAAATCGGATAATTCTGCATGAAAAACCCTTTTATCTAATTTAAGGGGGAGGATTAACCCCCCCCCCATTACCCCCTTTATACTTAACCAATGAGCGCACGAAACTCATCAGGAAAGCTCCTTACCACAATGAACCTATATACAAAATTTGAAGAAAATCGGATAAGTCTGCAAGGAAAACCCATTTATCTAAATTAAGGGGGGTCAGCCCCCCGTTCCCCACCTTTATAGTTAACCAATCAATCCCCAAAACTAATCAGGGAAGCGCCTTATCACAAGGAACCTATAAACAAAATTGGAAGAAAATCGGATAAGTCTGCAAGGAAAACCTATTTATCTAAATTAAGGGGGTTAGCCTCCCGTTTCCCTCCCTTTATACTTAACTAATGAACTCTCAAAAATAATCAGGGAAGTACCTTATCACAATGAACCTATATACGAAATTTGAAGAAAAACGGATAATTCTGCATGAAAAACCCATTTATCTAAATTAAGAGGGAGTTAGCCCCCCCCCCCTTTATACTTAACCAATGAACTCCCAAAACTAATCAGGGAAGCGCCTTATTAGAATGTACCTATAAAAAAAATTTGAAGCAAAACGGATATTTCTATCACGAGTTATCGCGTTACGTACATACATACGTACATACAGAACGGGCGGGCACATTAGCTCTCAGGCTTTGATAGCCTGTGAGCTAAAAACTACTCAGAAACATTTCCGAAAATCAGTGTCAGCAAAAGAAACTTCGTTTTTCTTCTTATTTAAACGAAAAGCGCATTCTGTCAAATCCACATGAAAATCGTATCTTTGCGCATACGTCAACGTTTTTTTGAAGGCTTCTACCCTCAGAAACGGAAAACCTGATTGATTAACCCAACCCTCACCTGTTTACCCTAGAGGGATTGAAAAGAGTTGATTGAAAACGGATGAAGCCGTACCATTGTATTGAAACCGTGGACCTTCCAATATGTTTTTGCTCTGAAGTTGAAAGCTAAAGCTTTTCTTTTCCAAAGAACTCATGTCTTCACTACTAAACATGCATATTTTTTCGCAAAATTTTAAAGTGAGTTTGAATGCAGTTATATTTATTATCCGATTGAAATGTCAGAGAGTTCGGAAGATGAGAACTATTTTTTTTTATTGCTATGTTAAAGGAGCCGACGCGAAAACAAACGAACAAACGAAAAAGTGAAAAGAAAACTTTTACTACTAAATAACAATATTTCTTCACGAAATTTTTACACGGGCTGTAAAACCGTTTTATTTATCACCAATAAAGATTTCAAAAAGTTCGGTCAAAAAAAAACTTTTTATTTTAAAACTATGAAACGATCCTAGGGGAAAAAAAAAAAAAAAAGAAAATGGGCGCTTTTATCATTAAATATCAATATTTTTTCACGAATTTTTCATTTTAAAATATAATTTCATACAAAATCGTGTTAAAGAATTTTTCATTTTAAAATATAATTTCATACAAAATCGTGTTAAAGAATTTTTCATTTTAAAATATAATTTCATACAAAATCGTGTTAAAACTATATGTTTTTTGTTTTTTTTATCATCACGGGCGCGGGTAACGCCGGGAGGGAGTCAACTAGTACTTCTTTAAATCACAAAAAATATATTGGTTTATGAGGTTTCTAATGATGAAGAAGGATTTTCGGAATCGTGGGTAACTCGGAAGAAGTTATTGCATGTTTTTATTCGGTGGTTATATTATAATTAATTTCGTAGATTCAAAAACAGTTGTCTTTTTACTTACCCATCATACGTAGTATAGGGTAAATCTTGTAGTCGTTTTGAAAATCGAAAAAGAAATTTTGACGGATTTACACGTTTCAGACACTGGACTTTCCGAAAAACATATTTTTAGAAAAAAAAATATTGCCGTCCGTCTGTGTGTCTGTGTGTCTGTAAACGCTCTATCTCCCGAAAAAATTGAGATAGAGACTTGAAATTTGGTATGTACTTACTACGTAATAATGGGAAGAAGCTTATTGAATTTCAGTAACCTCGATTAACCGGAGCTATTTTTTTCGGACTCTCGAAATTTTCTTTCTGATAAAAGGTAGATAAAAATTTTCGAAATTGTTTATTTTAAGGAGTGAATATAAAAGACAATAAAAAACATAAATTTTGCATAAAGCATGAAGTCGATCGGATAATTAAGTTGCCGAGATATTTGTAATCCTATTTTCCTTACTCTTCGATTTTTCATGACCCTGTATTTCATCCAAATTTCACTTCAAAGATATATTTTAATTGGAAATGAGACGCTTAATGAGATGCAATAAACTGCTAGTTAATAAGATTATTGTTTTTGGAGTTATAAGGATGTTTCTTTTACGCAATCCAGTAGTCGAGCCTTTAAAGTTTATGAAGCCATCAAGCCACGATTTTATTCGAATTGCAGTGCATTTTATAAGCAGTTTACACATTTTTATTTTAATATTTTACATTATGCATATCCATGATGGGTAAGTATTACGGTGGCCCCCAACGACTAGTTTCATAGTGTATTGTAAAATGGACATGAAAGAATGGCTTCTGAAGTCCATTTCGATTAATGTATTAATAATGAAATTTGATATTCTAGAAATTCATATACACTTCAAAAAAAAAATTGTTGATTTTACGGTATAACACTGGCAGCTATATAGAAAAAAATAAAACCCAATTTGGGTCGAAAGATTCTTCGGTATGTGCCCAAATTGGGAGGTATGGCCCAATTTGGGCACATACCTAAGACTCTTTCGACCCAAATTGGGTTTTATTTTTTCTGTGCAGCTGCTAGTATTATACCCTAAAATTAACAGTAAAATAAGTAGTAACGTGCGGCAGTGTATTACTGCTTATTTTACTGTTTATTACTGCTAATTTTACGGTATAATACTAGCAGCTGGGATGCCAGTATTATACCGTAAAATCCGTTTTTTTTTTTTTTTTCCCAGTGTAGTAGCAAACAAGACTTGGAATAAAAAACTTATAATTTATGCTTCAAGGTAAGGAAAGAAAGACATATGATTTCCTTGAAAAAAAAAAAAAAATTTCTTCAAAAGATAAAGCTAATTTAAACATCTTGTCGTCGATTAAAATGTTGGAATAATTAAGCTGTTCATTAATCACTACACAAATTATTCGCAGGAGACTGCTAGTAATATACGTTTTTTTTCCTTTTTTTCTTTGTCTTTAAAAAACTGATCTATAGTCTGTGATTGTGGTATTTTTATAAATCGATAAATTTATTCATTTTAAAACACATTTATTAACTTACAAAACATATATTAAACTTTGATTAATGGACATAGAATTTATTAACGCTTGAAATTAACATAAAATCAGATGAAACTAGTCGGATGTGTCAATCCCAAAACTTTCTCCTATTTCACACAGGTTTCGCATACACTAAAAAGAATCAGCACCAATTTATATCAAGGTCTAACTGAATTTAAAGTTTTATTAAATTCCGTGCATTATTTCTGGAGATAGGACTATATCGCTAAAATCGTGTAAATCCTGCAAAATGCTGCATAGCAGCGCCACCTGCTGGGCGATTTTTAGCAAAAACTAATCAGCACCTCTGATTCAGTTATATCAGAGACTAACTGAATGTAAAGTTTTACTAGGACTTCCCTCAAAGGGATTAGTCTGAGTGATATTGCTGAGAACATAGGGTTAACAATTACAATATAAAGAAAAAGAGCAAATTAAATGATAGAATTACAAAATATCATATATAAATTCATATACACTGTTAAAAAAATAGAAAAGAAGTACCGTTCATTAGATGTGTTGTCATAATTTTTTTTAACATGTGGCAAAGAATCTCATTTTCTTAAGCGCGTATTGCGCGAAACTTGAAACAAAAAACGCCGGATCTTTCAAAACGCCAAGCTTTCTAAAGTTACGTAATTGGATTTGCAGCCAATAGATTATTCTATCAAGCGTGGCTTAACGCAAATTTAATTTCATTGTTGCACCTTTTTTGTGTGTGAATTTAAAATTTTTCTTCCTTGATTATATATCTATTATTTGTATAACTGTTTATAAAAACTCTTACACTTCAAACCACATTGATAGCATGTTTTGCTACAAACCAGATTGCAAAACTATAGCCTAAATTACTATTAAAGTATAGAAAAAATCTTTCGATGACTTCTGTAAAATAACTTTTACGTTAAATCTCCATATCGGCAAAATTGAAAATTATATATATTTCAAAGTTAAGCTTAACAGATACTTCTTGATTATTCTATAGGAGGCTCTGCCCCCTGCGCCTTTACAGCGCCAATCCGCAGACTTTTCTTTTGCCTGTCTGTCTGTCTCTCCACAATCTGTCCGTTTCCCTATCCGTTTTTCTGCCCGTCTCTCTAACTGATTGTCTATCTCTCTACACGTCTCGCTACCTTTCTCTATATTTCTCTACCGGTCTCGCTACCCGTCTCTATATTCCTCTACCAGTCTCGCTACCCGCCAATCTATTTCTCTAACCGTCTGTCTATCCGTCTAACTACTTGTATGTCTAGCCGTGTCTCTATCCACTTCGCTACCCATCTGTCTATCTGTCTCTCTACCCGTCTGGCTATACGCCTCTCTACCCATCTTCTTACCCATCTCCGTACCCATCTACTGTCTCTCTACTCGTCTGTATACCCGTCTCACTATCCGTCTGTTTTTGTACCCGACTCTTCACCCGTCTCGCTATCAATCTCATTACCCGTCAGTCAACTCGTCTCTGTACTCATCTCTCTACTCGTCTCTTAATCTACCACGCTACGCGTCTCACAACCTTTCTCGCTACATTCCAGTCTACCGGTGTCGCTACCCGTCTCGAGAACCATCTCGCTACCCCTCTGTCAACCCTCTTTTTACCTTTCTCTCTAGCCGTCTGTCTATTCGTTTCGCTACCCGTCAGGCTACCTATGTCGCTACTCGTCTCTCTACCCATCTCACTACCCGTCTGTCTACCCGTTTGTTTACTCGTCTTTCTACCTCTCGCCACCTCTTCCCAATACTTAAACAGTTCATTTATCATACAGAAGCCGTTTATCAGTTATTAAATGCAAACAGAAGTAATTTATCTAATAAGTGTAATCAGATGCATTTTTTTAAAATACATACATAAACCTGAATAATAATTCATCAGTTTTGTGTTCATAGTTGTTTATATCATTTGACAGTAAATCTCAACTTCTTAAACCTGAATTGTCTCAAGCTTTTTAAAAAAAACCACAAGGTCTGTATAACTGCAAAGTACCCTGAGGGCTATATTAGCTACATGTTATTAAGTTTCGTTATCGCGTTTGCAGCCAATTGCTTATGTCAGAAAGCGTGGCTTAACGCCATTTTAAATTCATTACTGTAACTTTCTTTTCTTTTCTTTTTTTTTGGAGGGGGGGGTAGGGGGGAAGGGTTTCAAATATATACATTTAAATTAAAACTTTTGCCTCCATGCCATTAGTGTTGTTTGTATTATTAACTAATACCTTGTAGACCGAGCTTCATTTGAAACAAATGGAAAAGACTTCTTCTACAGTTTTTTTGTAGGAGAAACTTTCGTAATTGGGCCCAAAGCCAATCGGAGTATTTAATATCATTATTGTAACTCTTATAGAGTTAAAACAATATTGTTGCTAGCTTTACTCTTGTTTGAGACCAACCTTGCATGTGTATCTGAATGGGAAAAAGTTTCGTATCCTATGTCGGTTGGCGAAAAAAATTTTAAATGGTGCCAAAAGGTAGTTTTAGCAACTTACAAAATTTTTCAAGAGAGCGGTAAAACATGTTTTTCAAATATTTACAAACATACGTTTATTAAAGCATGTTTTTGCGCCATCTTAAAAATTTAAGCACGATGCTAAAATGAAATTTTATCGCCATATTCGATATTTTAATAAGTAATGAAAACACATAAACAAACTTATATAACAAACCTAAGAGGCATTTTTATGATAAATAATTGTTATTGTCAGGGGGTTAAATTGTAAACAATTAATAAACGGCTAGTAAATAATAAATAGCATTTAAAATCTAAGGTACTTTTCGGTTAGCCGAGCGCCAGTGAAATGTATATATCTATATATACATATATATATATATATATATGTATACATACACACATATATGTATGTGTATATATATATGTATATATACATACATGCATATATAAATGTGTGTATGTATAGATATATGTATATATATGTATACATAGATATATAAATTTCACTGGCGCCCGGCTAACCGAAAAGTACCAAATCTAAAAATGGAGAAGTGGTCCGTATAAAAATTAAGCGCTTGATATATGTAAATCTTTTTTTATTTTTTAATATTTCCGAATGCACAGATAAAAAGGTAAAAATCTCTTTTCCAAATGCCAAATAGAAAATATACAAAATAGAAAAATATCTGCTAAAAAATATATTTACATAATACTACATCTGCAAAAAAATAAGATTTAGAAAAAGTAAACCAAATCCTTCAGATCCCAACAATCACATCGAAAAACTTATCACCAAAAAAGAACTCGCCAAATCTTACGGCACAGGAGATGGATTTTCCCCTCTGAATGCAGAATATTAGTTTTTTTCTTGTACGATGGGTGATTATAACTGTTTCATTTCACATACTACACACCGTTTGATATATTGGTACTTTTATGTTATCCTGGCGCAGTTGATAAATCGCCAAATATTGTTCCTATAACATTTTCATATTGAATTCATTTCATTTGAATATAAACCTTTCACTCATTTAATTTAATATACATGCCTTTCATTAATACCATTTAAAATGCTAAAAAGAGGAAAAAAAAAAGAAATAATGCCATAAATCGAAACCTTTTATTTAAACACCAAAGTATTTTTTTTTATTATTTACACATGAGAAATAAAAAAAGCTGCTATTGCTGAGATTTGCGCCAAATTTCTAATACCAAGTCTACTAAGTTATTGCGGGGTTTTTCTTTCAAAGAGAAAAAAATCCAGATTAATTTTCGATTTCTACTCAATTGAAATATATTTTATTGTGCTGAATATTAGTGCGTGCATATTTTTTTTGCTCCTTGTACTCCATGAACTTTTCAATTCCGATTGTCTACGAAAATCTCGCGCCGGTGAAAATGACGTACCACAAAATTTCGTGACGTATGTACTTTAATTGTGCTTTTTAATCTATTTTTTTAATATAATTTCCAAACGGTTTAGCATTTATTCTTGGTAATAAATAGACGTCGTTGTCACCTTTATAGGTACCTGCTGTAAAAATTTGAACGAAATCCGTTAAATATTTTTTGAGTTATGCTTGACGAAAGGTTTTAATATCCATCGTTGCTATATATGGGGCAAAGTAATACTGCGCTGTGTATGAGTCTTCGTTGCACTCAGACAACTAGGACTTCCCTCAAAGGGATTAGTCTGAGTGATATTGCTGAGAACATAAAGTTAACAATTACGATATAAAGAAGATATCAACAAGAATCTAAGTGAATATACAGCATATGATAGACAAGAGATAGATAAAGATACAACATATGAAAAATAGCAAATTAAATGATATAATTACAAAATATCATATATAAATTCATATACTGTTATGTTTTCATATGCATTTTTTTATAACATTTGGCAAATAATCTCATTTTCTTAAGCGGGAATTGCTCAAAACTTTAAAAAAAAAAACCGCCGGATCTTTTAAAACGATATTTTTAAAGTCACATAATCAGATTTGCAGCCAATAGCGTATTTTAGCAAGCGTAGTTTAACGCAAATTTAATTTAATTTTTGCAACATTTTCTTTGTGACAAATATCTAAATAAAATATTAAAAAATAAAATATTAAATATTGAAATATTAAATCAAATATTTAATATTTGAATTAAAAAAATTTCCTTTGTTTATTTGTATAACTATTTATAGAAACTCGTATACTTCAAACCACATTGATAACATGCTTTGCTACAAACGTGTCTACCAGTCTAACTACTCGTATGTCTTAGCTGTGTCTCTCTCCGAACTCATCTGTCTACTGTCTCTCTACTCTTCTGTATACCCGTCTCAGTATCCGTCTGTCTTTCTACCCGACTCCTTAATCGTGTCTCTACCTGTCTCGCTTCCCGTTACACTACTCGTCTATCAACACGTCTGTCTGTCTATATACCCCTCTCTCTACCCGTCTGTCAAGTCGTCTCTGTACTCGTCTCTCTATCCACCACGCTACCCGTCTCCCTACCCGTCTGTATACCCGTATGTTTACACATCTATCTATCTCTCGCCAACTCTTCCCAATATTTAAACAATTTAGTAAACGGAAGCCGTTTATCTGTTATTAAATGCAAACAGGAGTAATTTATCTAAAGAGTGTAATCAGATGCAATTTTTTTAAATACATACATAAACCAGCATAATAATTCACCAGTTTTATTTTCATAGTAGTTTATGTCATTTGACAGTAGATCTCAACTTCTTCAACCCGAACTGCGTTAAGCTTTTTAAAAAAGCCCCAAGGTCCGTATAACTGGGAAGGGGAATTGTCCTCAGGGGTATTAGATACATGTTATTAAGTTAAGTGAAAGTTTCGTAATCGGGTTCACAGCCAATTTCTTATGTCAGAAAGGGTGGCTTCACGCCATTTTAAATTCATTTCTGTAACTTTCTTTTTCTTTTTTTGATGGGTGGTTGGGGGGGGGGGGAGGGTTCCAAATATATACACTTAAATTCAAACTTTTGCCCCCATGTTAATATTAGTGTTGTTTGTATTATCAATTAATACGTTGTTGATCGAGTTTCATTCGAAACAAATGTAAAAGACTTCTACAGTTTTTTTTTTCTAGGAGAAAGTTCCGTAATCGGAGGATCTAAGCTAATCGGGGAATTTAATATCATTATTGTTTCTAACTCTTATAGAGTTAAAACAATATTGTTGCTAGCATTACTCTTGTTTGTGACCAACCTCTTCTGTGTATCTGAATAGGGAAAAGTTCCGTATCATGTACTGGTTGGTGCCAAAGGCAGTTGTAGAAACTTACAAATTTTTCTAGAGAGCGGAAAAACATGTTTTTTAAAATATTTACAAATATACGTTTATTAAACCATGTTTTTGAGCCATTTTAAAAAATTAAGTACGGTGCTAAAATAAAATTTTATTGCCATTTTCGATATTTTAATAAGAAATGAAAATACATAACAAACAAATTTAACAAAACTAAGCCATTTTTGGGTACTTCTCTATTATCCCGTCGACCACTTTTCATAACAAAAAACTATCGCCAAACTAAGATTAAACGCCAAAAATACAGTCCCATTTACTTGATGCCAGAAGCATTATACGTATTTGTTATGCCATCAAGTGGTTTTTAATTCGACATTTGCGTGTATTTTTCATTATGTTTTACTGATTTATTAGTTATTTCATTCATTAAAGTAACAATTGTGTCCTTAAATTCTTATATTTTATTTATTTTGATATTTCAATGGCAACGTTCTCCCGTTTATTTAGCGTTACAGTTTGGCGATAGTTTTTTGTTATGAAAAGTGGTCGACGGGATAATAGAGAATAGAAGTACCCATTTTTTGTGATAAATAATTGTTATTGCCAGGGGGGCAAATTGTAAACAATTAATAAGCGAACTAAAAAAATTACCGGAAAAAACTTGTGGGAATCTCAAGAAAGAAATATCTGATATAAATTGCATTTAAAATCTTAAAATGGAGAAGTGGTCCGTATAAAAATGCAAAATATTATACTCCTGATATAAGAATTTTTTAATTTTTTTATATTTCCGAAAGCACAGATAAAAGGGTAAAAATCCCGGCACAGATGCCATATACTCACCACGTTGGCGCGATTTTTCCCCCGCCCCTTTGGCGAAAACTGTTTGTTGTGTTTGTGTACTTTTATTTTTTATTTTAATTCTATAGATTATTTTTATATGTATATCAATATTAATTTAGGCACAGATGTCATATACGCACCAGATTGGCGCGATTTTTCCCCCGCCAATTTGGCGAAAACTTTGTTTTTGAATATTAGTTACAAATACCATACAATAATAGCATGTAATTTTTTATTTCAATATAAAAATAAAATAACGTAATAAATGAAATAACTCCTATTATTCAAAAATGGGAAATAAAAATAAATAAATGATAGTTTGATATAAATAAATATTGATATATATAATAAAAACAATTTATAGAATTAAAATAAAAAATAAAAGTTAATAAACAACAATTGAAACAAAATAACCGGGTTACCATGTGAGGCATAAAATTGCCATTTTGTTGCAATCGCGCCAATGTGGTGCGTATATGACATCTGTGCCTTGTTTCATTTCACATAGAGGTACTGCTCTATTATCCCGTCGACCACTTTTCATAACAAAAAAACTATCGCCTAACTATTAGATTAAACGCCAAAAATGCAGTCCCATTTACTTGATATCAGAAGCATTATACGTGTTTGTTACGTCATCAAGTGGTTTTTAACGCGACATTTGCGTGTATTTTTCATTATGTTTTTCTGATTTATTAGTTATTTCATTCATTAAAATAACAATTGTGTCCTTAAATTCTTATATTTTATTTATTTATGTATTTTGATATTTCAATGACAACGTTCTCCCGTTTATTTGGCGATAGTTTTTTGTTATGAAAAGTGGTCGACGGGATAATAGAGAAGTACCCACATATGTATTGGTACTTTTATGTTAACTTGGCGCAGTTGATAAATCGCCAAATATTTTTCTCATAACATCTTCATATTGCATTCATTTCATTTAAATATAAATCTTTCACTGATTTCATTTGAAATACATACATTAAAAATACACGTCTTTCACTCATTTAATTTAAAATACACGCCTTTCACTAATTCCATTTAAAATACTAAAAAGGAAAAGAAAATAAGAAATAATGCCACAAATCGAAACCTTTTATTTAAACATCAAAGAATTGTTCCTAACATACACACGCGAAATAAAAAGCTGCTAATGGTGTGATTTACGCCAAATCTCTAATACTAATACTACTCTTACTAATCTCTAATACTTTTCAAACAGAAAAAATTCCAGATTAACTTTCCATTTTTATTAAATTGAAATATATTTTATTGTGCTGAATATTAGTGCTTGCATATTTTTTTGCTCCATGTATTCCATGAACTTTTCAATTCCGATTTTCTACGAAAATCTCCCGCCGGTGAAAATGACGTACGCACAAAATTTAGTGACGTATGTACTTTAATTGTGCTTTTTTATCTATTTTTTTAATATAACTTCCAAACGGTTTGACACTTATTCTTGGTAATAAATAGACGACGTTGTCACCTTTATAGGTACCTGCTGTAAAAATTTGAACGAAATCCGTTAAATATTTTTTGAGTTATGCTTGACGAAAGGTTTTAATATCCATCGTAGCTATATATGGGGCAAAGTAATACTGCGCTGTGTATGAGTCTTCGTTGCACTCAGACAATTAAATTGCGAGCATTAATTCTTGAGATAGAGCTATTGCGGAAATCGCAAAAAATGCTGCGTAGCAGAGCCACCTGCTGGGCAATTTTTACCAAAAACTAATCAGCACCAATTTGTATCAGAGACTAACTGAATATAAAGTTTTATTAAATTCCGAGCATTAGTTCTTGAGATAGAGTTATTGCGGAAATCGCAAAAACTGCTACATAGCAGCGCCACCTGCTGGGCAATTTTTACCAAAAACCAGTGGCGTAGCTATAAATTCAGCGCCCTGGAGCAAGTACGATTGGTACGCCCTCTTCTCTACCCAAACAAGAACGAAAAATCATGCGTCAAGCATAGATTATGTAGCACTTTCCAACGCTTCTAAAATAATTTTACAAATCATTACCGTTTAATAAGCTGAAAGTTGACATCTAAGTAAACAATTTGGAAAACGCATAACATATTTAAAAACGTAATTTCAGGAATTTTCAATATATACAATATTCGGAAAAATATCCGAATACTTTTATGTAGCCCTGTATATGATCTATAGATTTGTATATATACATAGGATGCTAAATTTTAGTTTAGTTAGGAAACGCGTAGCACAGTTTAAATTCTCCTTCTGGAGTTTCTGTCAATAAACGGAAATGTGTTCGCGAACTTTTGTGCTGCCCTGTATAGGATCTACAGAATTTATACACACCACGTAATAGACAAAAAGCTAGTTGAGATTAAAATCGCGTTCAGTAACTTAAAACGAACTTCCAGGAATTATTGTTAACACACAGCAGAGAATTCTTTTGTGTGTCCCTGTAAATGAACGATGACTGCTATACACACACTATTCTGTAGTAAGCCTCTTGTAATGCACCTTAGTAATATATATAAACTTCAATGCGTTTAAAATAGTGGAACATTATTTAAATAAGCCGCAGACGATTTTTCTCCATAGACGTAATGTAACGGAATTATTTTGACTGTCCCTGTAAAGTAACTCTAAGTGCTATACACCTACTATTCCATATTAAGCTTCTTCTAATGCATCTTAGTGATCTATATAAATTTCAATGCGTTTACAATAGTGAAACATTATTTAAATAAACCGCAAATGATTTTTCCCCATAGACCGCAATGTAACGGAATTCTTTTGAGTGTCCCTGTAAGAAAACTATAAGTGCTACACACTTCAGTTGAAATAGGGAACGTGCCATAGATAACGACAATAACATATAAAAATTGCAGAGCAATCCGAGCATATTTACGGGAGTTAGAGCACGGACAGACGGCCAGACAAACCGAAGTCATAAGCACTTTTCAACTAGGTTGGAAAGTGCTAAAAAGTTTCCCTAAATGTAATTTTAGGTTTAAAACGCATACCATATGTAATACAGTAAAACTGTAAAAGCGGAATAGGCTTATAAAGACATCCTGCCATAAACGGATAACTTTCATAATGCAAATAGCAGGAATGTCATGCAGTTATATTTGTTAAAACTAAAACCTGTCTAAAACGGAATTTTTTCAGTCGCTTGCGATTCCGTCTTAACAGGCTTCATATTAACATATTATCTCTTTGCTGTAAAACACAACTTGCAATGCACATGTGAGTGTCCTTAGTTGAACTTTTAAATATTCTTTGCACTTTTTACAAATTCAGAACCATAAAATATAAGATTTATAATGTATACCTATTATCTGAAATAAAAATTGTATACAATAAAATCTGCTAAAACAAAATCACAAAACATTAGAGAAAAATTCCGTTTTAGTCAGGTTTTCCTATTAGCAGGTATAATCATATAGAGAACAGGAAAAAATTCTTTCAAAGATAGGAGTCAGCTCTCACGAGTTTCACTAAATATTTTTAGAAATATTTATTTCGTTTCTTTGTAATTTTGCGCCCTCATGGTTTTCGCGCCTGGAGCAATATGCTCCATCTGCTCCACGGTAGCTACGTCCCTGCCAAAAACTAACAAGCACCAATTTATATCAGAGACTAACTGAATATAAAGTTTTATTAAATTCCGAGCATTAGTTCTTGAGATACAGCTATTGCGGAAATCGCGAAAAATGCTGCATAGCAGCGCCACCTGCCGGGCGATTTTTACCAAAAACTAATCAGCCCCAGTTTATATCAGGGGCTAACTGAATCTAAAGTTTTATTAAATTCCGAGCATTAGTTCCTGAGATAGAGCGCCCACAAACTTTTTGTCACATACAGACAGACAGTCACAAAGTCACAGACAGACATTTTCTAAAAATACTCAAATCGTGTTCAGGACCTTCTAAAACGTATAAATCCGTCGAAAACTGGAAGTCGAAAATTTTCATGAATCCAATACTTTCTTCTTGTAAAGATAGAAGAAAGTAAAAACTGGAAGTCGAAAATTTTCATGAATCCAATACTTTCTTCTTGTAAAGATAGAAGAAAGTAAAAACTGGAAGTCGAAAATTTTCATGAATCCAATACTTTCTTCTTGTAAAGATAGAAGAAAGTAAAAACTGGAAGTTGAAAATTTTCATGAATCCAATACTTTCTTCTTGTAAAGATAGAAGAAAGTAAAAACTGGAAGTTGAAAATTTTCATGAATCCAATACTTTCTTCTTGTAAAGATAGAAGAAAGTAAAAACTGGAAGTCGAAAATTTTCATGAATCCAATACTTTCTTCTTGTAAAGATAGAAGAAAGTAAAAACTGGAAGTCGAAAATTTTCATGAATCCAATACTTTCTTCTTGTAAAGATAGAAGAAAGTAAAAACTGGAAGTTGAAAATTTTCATGAATCCAATACTTTCTTCTTGTAAAGATATAGAAGAAAGTAAAAACTGGTGGAACCCAGTGCCTGATTTACGGCAGGGCATTCGGGGCACGGCCCCAGGGCCCCCGATTTTCAGGGGCCCCCAAATGCTACTGTTAATTATGGGCCAAAACAGTTTTAACTGTTCAAAAACAAAATTAATATGAAAAAAATCTGTTTGGCAAAGATTGTAATTTAATTTTTTCCTGATTGTTTTTTAACAATTTATGTGCAGGAATGTACATAACTCCGTTTTGGGGATCGCCATATTATTTCATTTATTTTTATTTTACCTGTAAGGCCCTCATGGTTAACATGGACAAAGCCATGTGGTTCTGCTAATTACATATATATATATTTTTTTTACTATAGTGAAAGCTTGTATTTGAAAGAAAAAGTTATTTGATTAATAGGATATGCTAATATTTTAACTAATTACAGCTTGGTACTGCGCTAAATTTTATTATTAGTAGTTGCATACTTTATCATTCCAGATATATGGACTTGCATAAAGAAAAGTAATCAGCTCCATACAGTTTATTATAAAATTCAATTAAATTTTCATAATTATGAAATAATTATTTAAAAGTAAATTAATGGTTATCTATATATTTAAAACGCTAAGCTTTTTCTTTTGACAATCCGTGAGAACAAACTACTGCATCAAATTACACCATTCTTTTTTTTAATGACAGATATTTGGACACAGATTTGTTATCCTGCATTCGTTTGTTCGAAAATTTAATTAATTAGCTGTAATTTTCAATTAAACTTTTACTGCTGCTTATGACGTCATAAAGTCGGCAACTCCCACTGTTGCAAGGCATAGAGTTTATTCTGTAAATTCTGTGGTTCGCCAATCTTTTGACATTAGCTAATATTAACTAGGTAATATTTTAACATTATATATATTTAAAACGCTAAATGTTTTCTTTCGACAGTCCGTGAGAACAAACTGCTGCATGAAATTACATCGTTCTTTTTTTTAAATGAAAGATATTTGGACACAGATTTGTTATCGTATATTCGTTTGTTCGAAAATTTTATTAATTAGCCGTAATTTTAAATTCAAATTTTACTTCTGCTATGACGTCATAAAGTGAATCGCCAGAGGATACTGCAACTTTTCATAAAATTGAAGTCTGACTCTGACCGTAACTTCAAGCTATCTGTGCAAGGTAGAATTGTAAACAAAGATCGAATACGTTATAAAAATATCAATGTCACCAATTTATTTACTTTTAACATTTGCTGGAACATTAAAACTAATACAAAAAGATTAAAATATATTAAATTACTCATAAATTTGTTGTTAAGCGTTAATAAATTTTATTTATTAAATAAAAAATACCCTTACATGGAACAGAAGCAGCAGACGCACAGGAATTGACGCGAATTATTTTTTGCGCTATTTTCGCACATTTTTATTAAACACACGCAATTATTAATTAGTATTAATTAGTTAATTTTAAATTATTTTAAATTATTTATTTACACACGTATTCAGTTTTATTAACACCAAGTTACCATACAAAGCAAAAATCGCCATTTTGGCGCCAAAAAGAAACGAATGCGTCTGCGACATCTGTGCCGATTTAATCAAAATTGTTTGGGTGCACCGCATCTTGCAAAATTAATTAAGGTCATTGTTTCTTTAGGAGATTAAAAATAAGAAAATTTAATTCTTAACGAAACACAATTATTTGGTCGGAAATTTTTTCTTATAGTTCGGGCTTAGTTAATATTCTGGTACTTCTCCATTATCCCATCGACCACTATCCATATTAAAAAAAACTATCACCAAATTATTCGCCAAGCTGTAGCGCTCAATAAACAAATGGAAGAAGGTTGCCATTACAATCTCAGAAAAAAAGTAAAAAAGAAATAAATTTGGAATCAGTAACTTTAAATAACCAATAAAATTTACAATATATTAATGAAAATAGAGAAACAAAAATAACCTTGGAAATTTATTTAATTAAATTATTTTTCTTAATTATCTCTCTCGACTGCTGGATAAATGTTTGTGACGTCAGTTAAAATTGACCTATTGTACGTAACTGCTCATCGCAACATTTTTTCAATGCTTTTTCGCTTTTAATATCATGTTGTCGAAGATGTAATTTCTATTTTAATTAATGAATTAACTAATAAATCAGTAAAATATCATTAAAAATAAAATAAACGTCGAATTAAACATCACTTGATGAGATAACAAGCACGTGTAACGCATTTGACGTAAAGCGAGTTTGACGCCACGATAATACATTTTTGGCGTTAAAATCCTATAGTTTGGCGATAGTTATTTTCTTAATAGAAAGTGGTCGACCGGATAACGGAGACGTATAAAAATTCTTATAAATCGTATGAAATTGAAGGGTGTGTGTATTTAATGTGTTTAAAAATACGATTAATGTTTCTCAAACTTTGAATCTGAAAAACAAGCGAGTACGAGGTATTATTACGTATTACGTAGGTCGCGGTACAAGCCAACATCTGGACAGGGTATATACGGCAGATGCCATTTTTTCAGTACAATTATATACAAAATATATTTTTATTTGTATACATGGTGGCTAAGCATAAAAGCAACGTATATAAAGTACGTGTGAAAAGTTTGCGCCTGTGAAAATGACGCTATACTTATCTTGAAATGCATTTTTACATTGATAAATCTAAAGAAAAAAATTTATAGGATTGTGTCAACATGACGTAATTTTAACCGATTTTAAATTCTTCATTCTAAAGAGTAGAATGTATAACGATTGTGACAAACGGCACTATCGCTTTTGTTTTTATCGCACTTACATCACTTCTAAATATCGTACAATTTCAATTTATACATTAATTATAAAAATGTTAACTTTCGAATGAAATTTATTTGAAAGCAGCCGCTTAATTTAACAACATTTTAAATATTTTTCAAGCATGAATTATTTTTTTAATCTATCTCAACAATGGCCGCCAGTTTGCTTCAGTAATATAAAATAGCACCTCGGAAAGATGCCACAATTGGAAATTGATTTCCCTAACCAACATAAAAAGTGAAGAAAATAATAATAATAAAAAAAAACCTCTGAATAAATCATAAAATTAGATTAATCATAAGCATTTTGGCGCTAAACTGAAATCTTTCAAACAAAAAAACCGATTTTCAATTTATGTTCAACATAAAATTTATATCATGTTGAATTCGTGTTGATGTATGTGTTGCATCAGAATTCAGAATATGCTTGGAATTGTATTTTATTATTATTTTAAAGATCCATGGTATTTCACTGTATCAGAGGGAAAAGATCACGAATGTAGAAAAGGGATAATCATGATTATGGAAAGGCACCGAAAAAACTATACAAACAAATTATACTGGAAAACATCAAAAATCTGCAGATTCTATATTATTATTGTAAAAAAATTTCTCCATCTTTACATAAGAATTGATTAGCTTAAAACAATGGATGCATTTTAGAAAATAGGCATTTGAAACGAACAATGATTAAAGAGGACATTTTAAAACTTTTTAGTATTTAAGCATTTTAAAACTTTTTTAACGTCGAATTTCGATGGTGCCTTTGAACAGATGCAATGCATATGCACATAGAAGTTCACTCGGTTGTATTATCACAGGGAGAAAGATGTGTGCTTTATTTACTGAATATGATATGGACGTAGGAATATACTATTTGTATGATACTTCATAGGTCCACGAAATTTTCTTTTGCAGTGGTGAATATTGCAGTAATGTCGAACTTATTTGCATTAAACAGTTGTTTATGGACTGTTTGTTTGGAGTTTGCATTGGAAATGGTACTGTATTTCACTGGGGGAAAAAACTTAAAACATTTAAAAGACTTTTTCATACGCACCCCTTAAATAATAAAGAAGCTTATTTTACTGATATTGTTATAGTATTTTTTTCCGTCAAGTTTTGACGGGTTCCATCTAGTCAAAATTAATTTTTTTAATTGATATTTTAAAGAAATTATTAAAGTCAATAGTGGTTATCTTAATAAGTACTGCTTTCAATAATATTATTTGTTTTTTACTCAAGGCCTGTGTAAGCATCGGTGCAAGGGGGGCCCCATACACATCTGTGCCCAGGGACCCCAAATTTGTAAATCGGTTCCTTGTGGAACCAGAGAGCTCGATATAAAAAAGTTACAATAAAAATTTGGTAAATAGTTTCAGTCAAAAAAAATTAAAAAGTTCGTAGAAAAGTAATGGAACCAGATTGATTATAAAGCTCATAAGACCATGCTTAAAGGTTCTGGTCGAAAAGTAATGAAACCAGATTATCTGTAAAGCTCATCAAATTATTAAATTTTTTATTGATAGCTGAAAATGTGGACTGAGCTTTACTGGTGCCTTATATTCAGAATTATATTATCCACTCAAAATGACTACTAGGCATGGTAAACAGAATGTTGTGAGTGACATTGTGGACATTCTTGCATCAAGTCAAGCTAAGCTCCACAACGCTAAAAGAATATAAACCATGAAGCAATGTATAACATGCATATAGTCAGGTTGTTGAGGAATTGTTGTGTATTAACATTTCGGAACATATCTAACGTAATAATATTTATTTCATGTAATTATTGTAAAGAAAAAACCTTATATCAATGCATTTAAGCCAGACAAATAGTTAGTATATGATTGAATCGTACATGTATAGGGGTTTTGAGTTTATTTGGGGCTTTGGCCTTCTAGACTTATCAATGGCCACTGGAATGAACTTGGCTCATACATTGTACTGAAATGACCCCTCAGATTCTGGATCATTACCAAATCATCCTTTAACCTATACTTACGAACCCAAATTTCTAAATGGTTATGGATGATTGGAATTCGGAATGTGTTAAAAATGCCTTTACTTCCCTGATTGATTTTAAGGTACCTGTAAAGCTCAGTCCACATTTTCAGCTATCAACAAAAATTTGAATAATTTGATTAGCTTTCAGATAATCTGGTTTCATTACTTTTCGACCAGAGCCTTTAAGCATGGTCTTATGAGCTTTGCAATCAATCTGGTTCCATTACTTTTTTAGACTGAAACTATTTGCCAAATTTTTATTGTAACTTTTTTATATCGAGCTTTACTTTTCTCTCTGGTTCCACCAGTTTTTTTCATATGATTTCACAACTTTTTTAGATCCTTTCAGGAACTTGATCAACCCACTAACCAATCAACCGCCCCAATCAACCAACCAATGGCCTGAATCAACCGTCTCAACCAATTGCCCCAATCAAAAACAAACAGAACGATTGGTTCGCCAGTGTATGTCAAAAGCTCTGGTGACCCCATACTTATTTCTAACTCCCAGATTGGGACCTTGACCTATACTTTACCCAGGGCTGACCGCCAGACTATTCCTTAGCCTACGCTTTATACATAGTGTGATCCCTTGAACTTTTCTAGTACGTACCTATGCTCCTCTGGCTTAAGGGCCTATGCAGCATCCTATATCAACCCCTCAAACACCCACAAAATCTGGTGCCAAAAACAATCATAAGGGATGAATTAAAACTGCACATAAACTATAAAAAGTGAAGTTTTCGATTTTTGGGACTTAATGTGAATTTAAAATTAAAACAAGAATGAAAAATCATGCATCAAGCATAGATTATGATACACTTTCCAACACAGCCAGAAAACTGTAACGAAATTTCACCGTTAAATAAGACGAACGAAGATATGTAAGTAAACAGTTTAGAAAAAAATATAACACATTGAAAAATACAGTTTTCGAAATTACCTTCCAGTGTCAAAAAAGTAGTCGAATTATTTTGTGCAGCCCTATGTATATAATCAATAGATGTGTGTATATAGTATGATAAAATTTAGTGCAATTATAATATACACATTTTTGCAATTTTCGCCAATCGATAGAAATGCACTCGAAATCTTTTGTACAGACCTGTATATTATCTGAAGACTTTTGTACACATCACATATTAAGCTAAAAGGCAACTTAAAACTCACTCACAATAATTGCCAGCCGTAAACGACAATGTATCTTTTTCTTTGCGTAGCTCTGTATATGGATTTATTTATATTCCTCAAACTTCTATTAGTCTACTAAATATAGTTCAGCAGGAAAATGCGTAAACACAATTACAAGCTACCCTTAAGCAAATCACTACCATAGTCTGTAATACTTACGAATTCCCTTGTGTAGCCCTGTATATGATCAACCGAGTTTATAAACACACACGTACTATGACAAAATTTAGTTAAACTTAAAAACGCAAACCAAAGTTGACAACGCACATATCACACATAGACTGTAAATATCGCACATGTGCTGTAACCAATATCTTTTGTGTGTACCTGTAAATAAACGCAATGCACACAAGAGAGCAATTTATAGTGCACCTCAGTAATGCATATAATTTTCATCATGTTTGAAATAGTGAAATATCACTAAATTACACTACAAACGATTTTCCCCCATAGAACGATGTATAACAGAATTCTTTTGTTTGACCCTGTAAATGAATAATAAATGCTTTGCACCCCATATTCTACAAAAAACATGTCTTAATGCGCTTCATATAATTATATATCAATTTCATTATATTTCAAATGACATAGCGTCATCAAAATACACTTGAAACGATTATTTCCCATTGACTGTAATGTAACGGAATACTTTTGATTGTCCCTGTAAAAAAACTATAAGTGCTACTCACTTCAGTTGAAATAGGGAAACAATGAAGAAAAAATTAAGAACTTAAATTACAGAATGTTAATTTTAAAAAGATACTTGAAAGCAGAGGAATTCTTACATCTTCTGCATACATGATACAAAATATAAACTGTCATACAACAATACAAGATAAGCTATACAGACGAATATTACACAAATATACAACATAAACTATACAGAAGAATTTTATACAAAATACAACATAAAATATACAGACGAATGTTGCACAAAAAAAAAAAAAAAAAAAAAAAACTATAGAGACGAATATAATACAAAAATACAAGATAAACTAATATTATACACAACGCCATGCCACAATTTTTGCATGGAACATCTTTGCTTGGCAATTTTTTTAATTAAAAATAAACATTAAAATTATGAAAGTGAATG
The DNA here is from genome assembly GCA_963931845.1 of Maratus michaelseni. Lineage (NCBI taxonomy): Eukaryota > Metazoa > Arthropoda > Arachnida > Araneae > Salticidae > Maratus > Maratus michaelseni. The sequence goes on from OZ007591.1 coordinate 25,699,481, forward strand.
AAGTTTTTACTTTATTTTTCAAGCACTAGTATTAGATGAAAGCATATCCCTTGAAAATACAGTACTGTATTCCTGTGCATTCTAACAAAAAAAAAAAAAAAAAAAAACACTTTTGACTTAAAAAAATGACATGGCTGGCTTAATAATTAACTTTGAATTAACTTTTTTGCGGCTAAAAAGATTACAACAAGGTTGTACAAAATTGTTGTAATTGGCAAAAACTTTTGACTTAAAAATATCGCCATTTATGGCTTAAAAAGGAACTTTTTCACCAAAAAGGGTACAACAGTGCTGTATTGTAAGAAATAATTTAAAGGTTAAGCAGGCGAAAAACGTTTGACTTTAAAAAAAAAAAAAAAACGCCGTTTTTGGCTTAAAAATGAACTTTTCCTCCCAAAAAAGGGTACAGAACATGCAAAACTGAAAAAAAAAAATGCAGCTTACTGTTCAAATGTGGTACGGCGCTTCACAGTATGAAAAATATAACGTTCCAACGGTAAAATACAAAAAAAAAACTATCAAAAATTAATTTGAAATTTTTTAAAATTCTATATATGTTTAAAAATTCTTAATACAATATTAAAATTATTTCGTGCATGTGCGCCATCGTATCATTAATGTGGGACAATTCAGCCCGGATAACACATTTTTTTAAAAAGATTATTATAGACTAGCCGCCACTGGCGACCAGTTTGGTCTCCCTTAAATGTATGTTAAGCATTGTAACACACATTGATATTTTTTGTATTATTTTAGTTTGATTCCGTATTATTTACTATTTTTAATGATGGGTATTTTTATTAGCCGGGAGCAAATGATAAATCGCCAAATATTGCTCCCAGCACCACTATTCATACTGCATCAATTTAATTTTAAATTATAAATCTGTCACTCATTTCAGTTAAAATACTTAGCTTTAACTTAAAATACATGTCGTTCACACTTTTAATTTAAAATAGAAAATAAATAAGAAATAATATCATAAATCAAAATATTTGATTTCAAAATCACAATATATTTTCTAATTTGCACACGTGAAAAATAAAAGCTGGTATCCGCGATTTAAAAAATGGTATTGGCGAGATTTGCGCAAATTAACATAAATGTACTTAATGATGTTATGTATTTTATAAATGTATATTAAATTACTATTTTGAACACGATGGGTCATAACAATAGTAAATATGATTGGCGATTACCAATAATTTTCCGTGATCTCTCTTCTTGGCAAGTATATTACATAAAAACCAAATTAACTGAGAATTCGTCGAAATTTCATTCATTAAATATTATTACATCTTACGTCAAGAAAAGATCTGGAAGGAAGTTCAGTTGTATAGCCCAGAATTATCGTAAACTTTGATTGTCTCAATGGTGCGATTTTTTTTTTTTTTTTTTTTTTTTTTTGAGATCTAAGCAGCGGTTCAAAAATTCATTCGTACACTCCATGGTTTGATATTTTAAACGTTCACGACAAAAAAATCGTTTCTTTTGTTGTTGTTTACTTTCGTGATAGAAAACTTGAACTGCGATCCTAATTTCAACTGAAGTTATTGCAGAATATTGAATAATTGAACGTAAGTCATCTCTCAAATATATTTTGAACGATCTTTCTAAAAATGTAACTTTTATGCAGTTTAATTCGAAAAATAATTTTGAATAAAAATGGCCGCCTGGTATATGAAAAAGTGAGGTGGACATCCCGGAACTATTGATGACAGTCACATGACTTACACTTTTATTATATAGAATATTAAAATAGAAACTACATAACTTAATTATTTTATGCACGTGTGCTGTCATTAACTCGGATTGATTCAACCGGGATTATATTAACAATTTTATTAAGGCAGAACGAGTACATCTATCTACTAACTATCTATCTATCTATATTATAAAGGACAAACGTGTCCGTGCGTAACGCTGACGTCATTTTGCGAATGGCAACAGTTGACGATGAAATTTGGTTTTTGCAATTTTTACTATTGCAATTTTTTTAATTTCTAAACATTTCACGTTTTTTAATTTTACACCTTTATATAAGAAAAAAATCTGCTTTCAAATGCAATTTGTTTGAAAACTGTATCTTAATTGACTGATTTATTATGGCTTTAAAAAAAAAAAAATAAATAAAAAAATAAAAAAAAAAAATAAAAAATTCATATTTTTCACTTTTTTTAGCTTAATGGTTGCCATTTGCATTTTTTTTCCATTTTGGCGAGCGGATATTATCGTTGATTAAAAAATTGAAATGGCTATTATTAATTAGAAATTAATACAGACACTTTGAAAAGTAAAAGAAAAACTATTACTGATTTTACAAAAAATACAAAATAATAATCTTCTAAAATAAAAGCGTAAGTCATGTGACTGTCATCAACAGTTCCGGGATGGCCATTTCACTTTTTCATATGCCAGGCGGCCATTTTTATTCAAAATTATTTTTTCGAATAAAACTGCATAAAAGTGACATTTTAAGAAAGATCGTTCAAAATAAATTAATATTTGAGAGATGACTTACGTTCAATTATGTATATATTCTGCAATAATTTCAGTCGAAATTAGATTCGCAGTTCAAATTATCTATTCATGAAAGTAAGCAAAAAAAAAAAAAAAAAAAAAAGATTAATTCGTCGTGAACATTTAAAATATTAAATCATGAGGTAATCATTCGCAAAGCAAGTTCTCCACGAATGAATTTTTGGACCGCTGCCTCGCGTCAAAAAAATAACTCGCACCAGTGAGACAATTAAAGTTTACCATAATTATGTGCTATACAACTCAACTTCCTTCCGGACCTTTTCTTGACGTAAATTGAACTCATGTAATAATATTTAATGAATCAGATTTTTAGCATTTTTTAAATCGCTAATACAGCTTTTATTTATCGCGTGTACAAATTAGAAACGATACTTTGATTTTGAAATCAGATGTTTTGATTTATGATGTTATTTCTTATTTATTTATTTATTTTCTATTTTAAATGAAGAGTGTGAAGCATTTTAAATTTATGTAATACACGCATTTTAGATTAAAGTATTTTAAATGAAATGAGTGACAGGTTTATAATTTAAAATTAAATTAATGTAGTATGAATGATGGTGATGGGAACAATATTTGGCGATTTATCATTTGCTCCCGGCTAACAAAAATACTCATAGTTAAAAAAGGAAATAAAAATAAATAAATGATAGTTTGATGTAAATAAATATTGATATATGTTTCAAAAATAATTTATAGAATTCAAAATAAAAGTAAATAAACAATTTCCATAACAATGATTTCACCAAATTGGCGGGGGAAAAATCGCGCCAACGTGCGTATGTGAAACCTTTGCCCAAAAAATACGCGAAATGCTACCACGATCGCAAAAGTTCATGATTTGTCTATTAGAATCTTCCGATTTGGCGAAGGATTAAGGGAAAATTAAATTATGAATAAATGTAACGTTTTGCATTGTTTAACATACATTTAAGGGAGACCAAACTGGTCGCCAGTGGCGGCTAGTAATAATAATAAATGTTTTGATGAGCGATAATTTCATAAATCGAAATTATTTAATTGAAAAATCAAAGGAATGTTTGTGATACATAAAAATATTTTTCAATGTAAAATAGTTTTCAGTGTGACTCAAATAATATTTGGCTATTTATCGTTTGCGCCAGGATTATCAAGATCAAAAATCAATTTATGATAAAGTTTCGCTTGCTGTTTTAAATGAAAATTCTGACGTTTATTTTATTGACGCATCAGGACTGGCAAAACATTTTTACTTAATGCAGTTTTATAAATGGTGAGATTATATAATATGGTTGCGTTAGCTGTTTCATCTTTTGGAATCCCAGCTTTGTTATTAGATCAAGGTAGAATACCACATTCACGATTCAAATACCGCTGACTTTGAACAGAACATCTACGTGTGTCATTAATAAGCAATCTGACCTTACTGAATAAATAAGAGAAACGAAGTTAATCGTCTAGGACAGTGGTTCCCAAACTTTTGGGCTCGCGGAGCCCTTTTTGGGAAGAATTTCTAAGACGGAGCCCCACTTAACCCCATGGTACTCTATGGTTTAAAAGTAATGTTTTTCTTTTATGCCTACAGAGCAGAGGCAGATCGGCTATATAAGAGACCGAACCAGTAGTTTCCAACATGGGGCAAGGTTCCAGTTTGGCCCTTTTCTTGATACAGAAAATCGGAATTCATATTAAAAATTTTGAAAATCAAATTTTCTGTTATTTAACCCCTTAATAGTTTTTTTACTATGACTATTATTGGACACAATAAATTAAAAATAAGGACTAAAAATCACTTTTTTTTGTATTATAATATATGCCTTGTATAATCGAGATATGTCCGCCAAATACAGCAAAAATTATAGTTAAAAATATGGTGTTTCTGAAAGCTTTTAGTAACGAAGAAAACAAGCTCTTCTTACTCGAGGGATGTTCCAGCAGTACTGTTAAGGGTTTAATGACATCCATTTTTAAAATATAAAATATTCTTTCGGGATTTCCAGTATGAACTCGGAATAAAAAATTAAAATGGTAACGCTGTCTGGGGCATGAATTGCATTGGGGATTACGTGAAACTGTTATTTACGGCGAAAACCACACACACAGAAAAAAAGGTAAGTTGTACAGTTTTCATTTACAAAGAGAGACTTTTGTATAATTTCAATAGGCTATTTGCGAAAAGAAAGAAAATGCTTAGTCCCAGTAGCCCATGGGTAATTATATAACACGGTTTCGCTAGTTCCGCCTACCCATAATAGAATCATGCGATTACGGATTCTTTTTTCGTTCTTCTTTACGTTTATATTACTTCTAAACATGCAACGAAAACGTATCGCCACTGAGCTTCTTTTTTTTTTAACCATTTTTAAAAAATACATTTAGAAGCAGAAATTCGTTTAAGTGTTTAAGTGGGTGGGGCAAAATCTATAACTTGTATTGTTAGGTTCGTTCACTTTTTTCGGATGTTTTATTTGAAGTATTCAGCTATTAATTATAGTTTTGAAAGAAACTTCCTTTCACCATTGTTTTTTGCCTCAAAATACATATACGGGTAAAAACTACACATGTTAAAAAAAGCTGCAACTAGTAGAAAATCTTTAATAACAAAACATATCTTTACATTTGTGTGGGGTAAAATTTATATCAGGGCGGGTACTCATTGACGGAAAGTCTAAGCAAGGGGTGGAGCAGAGCAAAAGTTTAGATTGTTAGTGTGATGACAAATGTAAAGAACTAATATATATTTTTTAATTACTACAGCTTTATTTCTGATAGGAAAATGTGGCATCATAACATAAGAATCTTAGCCAATACTGAGATCAATTAAAACAAAATTTTAAAGAATAAGTTAAGTGATACAAGATGTTAAAAAAATGCGTCTTCAGCAACATACATTGCTTTACAAATTAAGTGCAATTATGTCAAACAGCATATAAATTTTAAATAACTAAGAATTAATAAAAATAAAATAAACAGATAAAAGGGATTAAATTTGCAAAAAGAAAAAAAAGAAAACTATATACACAACGTATACAAATATTAAATTAATCTAATGTGGGGTTTATTAAATGATACAAGGTGTTACAAAAAAGAGGCGTTTTAATCGACAAACGTTGTTTTACTATGAAAAACAGTAAAGAAAATTTAAATATACAAATAACATAAACAGATTAAAGAAATTAAAGTTATAATAAAAAAGAAATATATATACACAATATATACAAATATAAAATGAATCTAATGAGGGGCTTTAAATGATGAAACATGTTTTTAAAAAGATGTTTTAAGCTACAAACATTGTTTTACTATGCAAAACAGTATAGAAAATTTAAATAATTAAAAATTAATGCAAATATTAACAGCGCCTTTGCTCTTTTGATTCACGTTGTGTTTTCGATTCAGAATAGGGGAAAGTGGGGGCTAATGGGACAAATGGATTCTTTTTTACACTACATATATTTTAGTGACAATTTATACACCACTGAATGACAACAGCTCTAGCACACATTTGCAGCATGGGAGGTCAGCCATGACAGTTGATTACTGTTGAGAAAAAGCCAAGTTTATTTTTGAACAAGCCAAAGTAAGTATTAATTTTAGTGATTGATTTTATTTTGTAAATAATTCAGAATATTTATATCCTATTTAAATACAGTTTTAGATACTACAAATATTAGTGAATGAGAAAATATATTTTTGAGAACATAATGAATTACAGATGTAAATAACAATTTCACAAATTATAAATTTGCACATTATGGGGTCTAATGGGACAACTTAATGATTACCGGCATGACTCAATATTTATTTAAAACAACATTGTAATGGTTTGTTTGTCTTCACTTTGTGTACATTTTATTGCCCTTGAACCTCAGGGCAAAATTGTGCTTCCTCTGTTGATTCCTCGCAGACCCTAGAAGAAGTATGCCCATTCCCAAAAGCAGCTCCCAGGAAAGAATAAAATAAGAGTAGAAAGCGAGGCGGGTCAGCAATTTATACAAGCACCCCTGAAAAGGAAAGGATACTTGAAGAATCTCTGAGAAGAGAGGCAAACAAATCTTGCCATGCCAAAAATAACACTAAAAAGGCAAAATTTGTCAAAAAGAATGAATTTTCATCAAGCAGTGAAGATGAAGGGCAGTTGCTTAGAGAATTAGTAAAGCCTGATTCTAAAAGAAAATCAAAGTTAAGCGATTTGTGTGATGACAGCAGTAGTGAAGCAAGTAATTTAGATTTCCAACAAAACTGTTAATCTGGATTTCCTGAGTACAAAGAAAAACTCATTGTAGGAGACTTATGCTTTGGTTAAATTTTCTCATAAACGAGATGTCATTGCATTTGTGGGTCGTGTCTTGACAGTGGATGCAACAGAATATGAAATCTCATTCTTGAGGAGACAGGACAAACATGGGTGGTTATTTTTTTATCCGGAAAAAGAAGATCAATCTTTTGTTATTGAGGATGATATTTTTTTGAAGCGAAAAATTCCAAAAGACTTTGTGGAATCAAGATGTCCTATGCTTAAATTTGATGCACAACAATTTTCACGTGTGCAGTATAGCGTTTGTTAATAAAAAATGCATTTGACATTCAATTAAGGCTCTTTTTTTCCAATTACACTGCATGTCCCAATAGACCCCAAGTATGGGGGCTAATGGTACAGTTGTATTAAAGTACAAAAATGGATATAACACAATGATTGGTAAAGTTTTTTTTACTTTCTTACGAAGTTTTTATTTACTTAACTGTAAAAGAAATTGGAAGTAAAAAATAAATAAAATGTGCATTTTTGTTTTTATACTAGTCTAAAATAAAAAAAATGTCCCATTAGCCCCACTTTCCCCTACTATTTCTTGTAGCTTATTTTGAATGGCATTTTTAAAACATATTAAATGCAGAAAGATAAAATAAACTAGTTCAAACCAAGAATATTATATAGAAAATTCATACATAAATATAATGCAAATATTTACATGATTTAAAGAAATATATTATGGTATTTTTCAGCTTAGTGATAGATGTAGTTATTCTTGACACACACAAATTCCTACATACTTTCGAAAAAATTTCCCTTGCAATATGCTAATTTCTTTCTGTTTTGCTTACTTTCCTGGAACGCCGCGGAGCCCCTGAAAAGTATAGGCGGAGTCCCAAGGGCTCCGCGGAGCACACTTTGGGAACCTCTGGTCTAGGATAAAGCACCCATGATGAGTAAATTAGTATTTGAATGTGTAGACCTTATGCTTAAAGACATAGAAAACAATGATTCCCCATTTGGTGGAATAGTAGTTGTATTTGCTAGCGACATTAGACAAATTTTGCCTAGATACAAACATATAGAATAAAATTCTTTTATTAAATTTTGTTGCTGATCTTGCGTAATCGGGTCCATGTCAAGGGATGATATCAGACATAGATGATGTTGTCAAGAATAGGGTTTAATGTTAATAATAATCTGTATTATAAACCAACACATGTCTGATTATTGCTGAAGCCATTTTTATGGTAGCAACGAACTGACTAATAAATTTCGCTTTCACTGCATCTTTTTAAACTTCTAAACAAAGCACAATTTCAATTTCTATTCCGTCGAATAGAAAAAAAAAATGCAAATACTGTGAAAAATGTATTTGAGTTTACTGATTTTTTATGATTTTTAAAATAATTTCTAAGCATGAACTATTTTTAAATCTGTCTCTATTATGTGCAGTCCGATTGCGAAAGATTAATCCGTTTGCATTTAAAGCAATATAAGAAGTTCCACATTTATTCCCGGCTAATTTTACAGAACGAAATTAAAACTACATCAAAATAAAAATAAAAATAATAATATAATATAAATAAAATGCAAATTTAACAGAAATGTTCTCAAGCTTTGCACCTAAACAGTTGAAATTTTCAAAATAAAAAATCTGCAGTAAGCAGCGAAATGTTGGACGATTACTTTGGCCGTTAATTCCTGGAATGCGGCTAAAACAAATGATCTCGCTTTATTGAATTTCGAAATTTTATTTGAATATATTATTGATATCTATACTAATAAAAGAAAGTTTCGCTCTGTGTGTCTGTTGGCGATGGCTAGGAAAATTTAGCCCACCTAGAAGGCTGGAAATTTAGATTTAGGTAGTCCAAACCCTCTCCTGGCGCAACATTACATCAGAATTTTAATATTTTAATTACTTTTTGAAATATTAATTAAAATGCACAAAAATACGCTTTTATTCTCTTGGGTTGGTTGGTTCACTGGTTGGTTGCATCGATTCTTCACAGAAGTAATTAAATAAACTAGAGTAGCGATGCATAAATAAGGATTTGTAACTAAATAGTATCAATATGGAATGAAGTTATCAGCGTAGAGGAGCCATGCGAATGTCGCGCCACCTGTACACGACAAATTACACATACGTCCCACTGATTGAAATATTTTCCAGGGACATTTTTCTTCATGACAATTAGTCGAGTTTAGGTTTTTTTTTTTTTTTTTACATGACATTTATTATTATGATGGAGATTGTTAATACAGAAAACTTTATTTAACAGATTCTTTTTTATATTTTCAGGAATGAAGAGGGGCAAGGGTCTGATTACATTTAAGCTTCAAGGTGTATTTCTAGAAAGCAGTTACCAGAATTTCCGAATAATAGTGTAGGCCAAATTTCAAATTAAGTTCAAAGCTTAAGCAAACGAACGAATTTTGAAAGATGCATAGTGGTCCTCCTAATTAGTCATTTGCTGAAGGACACTTGAACAACCCCCCCCCCCCCCCTACGGCCCCTCTTGCAAGGATTTTCCTCTAACTATGCTCCGTTCCCATATCTCAGCAACTATCTTTCCGATTTCAACGCAAGTGATTCCAAACATTATAATTAACTTAATAGTCACTCTTTATAACATTAAACTAAATTTATGAGTAGCGGTTACCACTATTTCCGAATAATTGGGTAAGCCAAATTTGTAATATTAAGTTCCTAGCTTAAGCAAACGAACGAATTTCGAAAGATGCATAGTACTACTCTTAATTAGTCATTTGCTGAAGGGTACTTGAACAACCCTCCCCCCCCCCCGGCCCCTCCTTCAAGGTTTTTCTCTAACTATGCCCCGTTTCTATATATCAGCAACTATCTTTCCGATTTCAACGCAAGTGATTCCAAACATTATATTTAACTTAATAGTCACCCTTTATAACATTAAATTAAATTTATGAGTAGCGGTTACCACTATTTAGAAATAAGAGTTTAAGCCAACTTTTTAATTAAGTTCCTAGCTTAACAAAACGAACGAATTTTTATGCATGCATAGTGGGCCTCCTAATTAGTCATTTTCTGAAGGACACTCGAACATCCCCTCCCCTCGGCATCTCACTCAAGGTTATTTTCTCTAACTGTGCCTTATTGCAATAACTGGGCTAATAATGTTCCAATCTTCTCGAAACCAGCTCAATTTTGTAGTGCGCCTACTATACAGTAACGTAGGCAGCGGGGACCTGTCTCAAAAGTTCGTTCGAAAAGAGGTTTGTTTAGAACAGGATGCTCCCCTGGCGGTGGTAGGGGGAAATAAAAGATTTTCTAGAGCGTATGAGCATGCCGGGTATACGGTTCCGAAGCCATCGTAGACCGTGGCCAGAGTTCCGTTTTTTAAGAGATTTAAGTTTATTACAAGGGCTCGGGCAACGCCGGGCGGGTCAGCTAGTTTTTTTATAAAAATTCTTTTTTACGTTGTTATCGAATCAGTGTAATATATATATATATAATAAATATGAAAAATCTATTCGAATTAGAAAAAAATGGTTTTCGCCTATTTTCTGTAACCCGGGAAGCCCGGGTTCGATTCCCTATAGTATATATAAAACACAAACGAAAATTTCGTTCCGTTCCTTTATAACTCGAGTTCTGCTGAATGGAATTTGATGGAACTTGCACTGTTGGATATATAATTTTTCAGGGAAGGTTTTAGTATATAACAATAGTTCTACGTATATCAGTTATAGAATTATGAGGTAAAGTTCTGTTATTTTGGACGATAAGGTTAGCATAGGTCATTTTTCTGGCGACCATTATCGTTGGTGAAAGAATTGAAACGGCTATATCAGAAAATAATGCAAACACATAGAAAAATAAAAGAAAGATTCTGTTATTAATTTTTTTAAAATCCCCCCTCTCCTCCCCGCCAAAAAAAAGAAAAAGAAAGAAAAAAACTGTTTAAATGAGGCTTAATATTTAATTTAATGCTTAAAAATATAATTTGTAATGTAATTTGTAATAGTTTGTAATGCTTAAAAATATTTGCAATGCATGAGATTGCAATTCAGATTAAGTCAATATTTGGCGATTTATCGCTTGCGTCAGGTTAACAAAGATGCATCTGATAATTTGATTTAATAAAATATGAGTAAATTGTTTTTTTCCTTTTTTTCTTTCTGTTAATTTTTTTTATGTAACTCCCCTATCATGTGTCTTGCAGGAGGAACTAGCAAATGTAATTGTAAAAATGACTGCATTTATGAGTTACATGTTATTTGTTTATTTACGGTTTTGATTTTACTTTTGTCGCGAAGCAATGTGATTTTAAGCCAAAAATGCATAAGCGTGACATCAGCTTGAGCGATATTAGCAAAAATAGTGTTTTTTCGTGTATACAAGATCTTTTTTGGAGTAAATTTTTATATTCAAATGCAAATTATATAAATAGCAGTTATTGTTATGAATATGGGATCAAATATTTAAATTTTAGTGAATGTCTGCCACTCAAACACATATTGTAAAATAATTAAATTTTAGACATTTAAAAATTTATTACAGAAACATGCCGGTTTGTTTTCACCAAACATATTATTTTTATAGCTTCGAACTCAGACCAGCGAATATTGTCTATTTTTTTATTTTTATTTTATTATTTTTTTAATATATCGCCAATTTCACTTATAGAAATATTCACTGTTTCAAAAGTTAGGAACCAAAGAATATTCTTAAGGACATGTGTGCATTTATGCGTTATTACTATCACAAAAGGCTACATTTTGCAATAAAAATTGTTTGCTGAAATAAATTTTCGATGCTCTTTTTGATTCGTCATTTCTTTTTACTTTTTTCTGCATATCTTTCTTCCCTTCTTTCAGGAGGGTTTTTAAAAGACATTGGACTAATTGTCCGTATTCCGGTCACCTGCCAATTGGCATTTTTACTATGTTGTTGGATGTTGGTGGCGAATGTTAAAGTGACCTTCAGCAAATAACTAATTAGGAGGATCACTATACATCTTTAAAGATTGATTCATTTGGTTAAGCTAGGAACTTATTTTGAAATTTGGCTTAGGCTATTATTCGGAAATACTGGTAATTGCTTTTTAGAAATACACCTTGAAGCAATGAATGCTGAGTTTTACGATAATTTAGTAAAAATGGAACTAAATGGAGAAGTTCGGAACATTATTACTGAGATTTTATTGAGAAACTGAGATTTAAAATAGCGCTATTCTGTATATAAAACAACAATTAAACGCTACGGGTTAAAATTGTTAAATGTAATTAGACCCCCACCCCTCGCCATTCCCGCAAATATATAACAAATAATCTGTTAAATAGTTTTCTGTAATAGTAGTCTCTATCATAATAATATATGTCCTGTTTTAAAAAAACCTTAAACCCAGATAATTATAATGAAGAAAAACGTGCCTGTAAATGTCTTAAACAGGTGGCGTGTATGTAATTTGCCGTGAGTAGATGGCGCTGTATTAGCTTGGCTATATGCAGGTAACTGCAATCAATGTTGGCGCTGTTTCGTTATAAGCCCTTATCTATGCATCGTTACTCTGATTTATTTAATGTGTTCTGAGAAGATATTCTACACAACCAACCAACCGATGAAAAAAAGCGTATTTTTAATGAGAAATCTTTGTGCATTTTAATGAATATTTCAGAAAGTAATTAAAATATTAAAATTCTGACGCAATGTTGCACCAGGAGAGGGTTTGGACTACCTAAATCTAAATTTCCAGCCTTCTAGGTGGGCTAGATTTTCCTAGCCATCGCCAACAGACACACACACACACACACACACACACACATACACAAGGAGCGAAACTTTATTTTATTAGTATAGATTAGCAAAACCACTCGGCTTTGCCCGAGTTAACCTTGCAGATTCCAGGTAACATAAATAAAAATTCAATATACTAAAAATACGGCCATCCTATTGATAATAGCGCATTTGTGTCCATAAACCGTTAAAATGAGAAACAGAAAAAACTGATATTATTTTGACGAAATCATTCTAAATCTCCCGTTTTATAAATAAAAATGCAAATATTCTCTGGTACATGTAACAGAAAATTATACGATTTCTCTGACAAAACGGGAAAAAATGTAAAAAACACAACCAAATAGTAAATTTAGTGAAATTCTATTTCATATGATGGCTTGGTAGCGAAGCTTTTATTTTATATACTAGGGGGCTCTGCCCCCTACGAGATACGCTCGCCAACCCCCGTTCTGACACCACAAACTGTAAAAACACTCTAATTTGATTAACCTTAAAAGGATTGCGGAAGATTGAATTATAATTAAACGACCTGCTGCAATCGGCTGCTATAATCGGCCTTGTGTAATCGGCTGCTCGCTGTAATATCTGCTATAATCGGGTTTCCATTCATTTTCCTTTGACCAAGGGATTTTAAAGCCGAATCAACTGCTGTTGAGACAGCTAACAACTGTTGATAAAATAAGGTTAATTAAACATTTGAAAATCAACTCGTGCAGAATGGTTAAGTAAGCAATGTCATTGCATCGGGAAATTTTATAACGATGCTATAGAAAATTGGGTATTACTCCATTATCCCGACTACTGCTTTCTGTAAAAGAAAAGAACTGTCGCTAAAATGGATTTAAAGCCAAAAGTGCATATCTGTGGCCTCGCATTCAATTGATTGCGTTACGCGTGGTAGTTATGTCATCAAGTGATCTTTAATTCAGCGTTTATCTGTAATTTTAATTATATTTTACCAATTTATTAGTTATTTCGTTGATTTAAACGTAATTATTAAGCGTAAAAATATAGCTTTTAATTGAAGGGAAATATTATTAATTACGCTGTTTTAAAATTTGCAATAATAGATAAAATATTTTGTCGAAATAAATTAATCTTACTCTACTTAATGCTTTGAAAACGCGGAATAATTTAATTATTTATCCTTTTAATATTCACGCGCAAGTATATTTTTTATTCCGTCATTTTCTGCATTTATTGCTTTTAACACGTGATCATTTAATTATTATTTTAAAGTTTTATTTCTGTTTTTAATAGTCACGTGTAAAACATTTCTTAATTGAAAGGGAATATTATTACGTGCGCTATTTTACAAATTGGCAACGATTCAAATAATGGAATTTATGAAATATGAAGTAAATCTCCGTCAAAATAATGAAAATTTTGAATAAAAAATTGAAATATAATCTCAAAAAATGAGTCAAATTGAAAAAATAATTGCAGTCTGCACACCCCAATCTTGTCAACTATATCCTTACAAATTATGGTTAAATTCCGGTGCATAGTTTTCGTTTCTATAAAACGTTTATAAGAAAATTATTTTGACCAACTTTAATATTAAATATCCCTTAAAATAATTCTTCGATTTAAAACCTGTCTACTTCAGCGTGTTTATCGAACATTTCTTTACAAAACCACCCATTTTTAAATTTTTATTTGCAATAGTTTTCTGGCTATTAGCCCAGAAAGACTTCAAGGCACAAAATCTTCATTGACAGCGGCTGCGGCGGCCGTGGTTACTTTTTTTTTAATATAGAGAGATAATAAACTTTAATTTAAGATGAGCAAGTGGCTTCCACTGATGATAAAACATTACTACTACTTTCCGGAAATATAATATAGTGCAAGGAAAGTGCTGTGATCACAACAAAAACCCGATTATGGAAATTCCGGTATATTTTTACATTTTGAGATTCCCTGAATATTCTTTTGTTACTTTTAAACATACGTGTACGTCTGCGTGTATGTTGGTATTTGTTTATGTTAAAGGCCTCCAGAGCCTGTTTTTTTTAAGTGAAAACTTCTTTAGGCCCGTTGGGCATTTTTTGAGATGGGAAAAAACCATTGAATTCGCGACACCGTTACCAACACCTCTGTATATGTTGCCAATTCATACAATGAAGCGAAAGTATCAAAAGGAAATAGTTCACGTGCAGAAAGCGAAATGATTGGTATTATGAATAAAAATAATTCAGAAAATAATTTCAAGATAAATTTTGCACGCGCGGTGAAAACAGATAAAAGTGACTCAACTCGCGAGACCAAATCAAAAGATGAAAATGAAATAACAAAACACGGAAAATATTATAATTTAACGAGCACGAGAAAAATAGACGGAAGTAATATATAAAACAAGAGGGGAAAATTCTGCTATAAGGCCGAATATAGATTGCCACACACGGCTTTTATTTAAAAAATAAATAAACTAGCTGTAACTCAGAATAAAAACGCAATTACAACAAACAATTTTAAAATATCTAAATAACAAATAAAAATTCCCCTGTTAAAGTGTTGAGTTGTTCAATAACCATTCGATTTAGAAAAATATTTTTCTACCACTGAGCAATTTTTTTAATGAAATTTAATTCATGTTGCTATGGCAGCAGACGATAAAACGATATCTTTAGAATAAGGGAATAAATAGAAGAAAAAATTTTGTTGATGTTTGTGATAAAATGTTTTTCTTTATTTTTTAAAAATGTATATACATAATTCACTTTTATATTTTAACAGAATAATAAATTTACTATAATTCGTTACTCATGCTAAGGCCAGTATACACGATACACGTCGAGCCACAATGCCTTTATCATTATCTTTTTACGCGTAAAAGTTTCGCTACGGTACTCCATTGTGAAGTTTTGTAATTTTTGAAATCTAATATTTGAAAAACGACATAATCATTAGATTTGAAATTTATATCAAGAAAAATACAATTTTTCACCATTCTAACGCAGTTTGTAAAACAATTTTGTGACAAATACTTTTTGAGCTATTAATTTTTTAAGTAACTTCAAATGTTTCATTTTCCGAGATTAACCTGTGGCAACGATGGATTGCTGTGACTTTTCATAAACATGAAAAATGATAGAGATTGAAAGAATAAGCCACCCTGTGTGTGGCTAAAAATGAAAAATAATGAAATATTTCACGAAAGTTTTAAGAAACGTGGTTACCGATACGGAAATGAAGTGAAATCATTTTATAGAAAAGAAATTTTGTAGATAAAAATTATAGATACCGCAAACAATACGCGCAGTATGAAGATAGAAATAAGCATAATGTTCTCGAATACCGTAAACAAGACAGGCAGCAAAGAAGTATTTTTGGAGTGATAGGAAGCGGGAACCCTATTTTGCAGATAAATGTTATTACAAAAGATATGCTAATCTCATGGAAGAAATGATGAATGTATTGAGAGTTGTTTAAATTGTGAATGAAAATTCATAAGTTTCATTGGTATTCATTTCAAAGAATACCAATTAATTAAATGTTATATTTAATTTATTTGTAAATTTAAGTTTTAAGCAATAGATTGCAATTTTTGTATGTAAAATAATATGCATTATTTTTCATTTACAATAGCGCATTAAATGAAAATTGTAATATAATTTTTGTAGTAGTAGTTTATAATAATGAATAAAAAAAACACTTCATTTAAAAGTATTTCCTGCGCAATAAAACGTTTTCTGACGATTCAAAAAATACACACGTAATTGTTCAAGTTTTCACTTCTGTCGGCACTCCCGGAGTACCATTGTTTTTTGTTCTTTTTGTTTTTTTTATGATTGTGTATGTATGTATGTATGTGACTGCACACAATAGTGCACAATGTATGCTTTCGATAGAGCTCGTGTTTGGTAAATATGTTAAAAAGCGCTGTTCCAACAACTGTATAGATTTTCGAAGAAAATTTCTGAAGAGTTTGGTATCTAATCCATGTTTTAACAATTTTTCAACAATTCTTTGACGATAACTGAAAATCACCTGAACCTGATTTAAATAAATAAAATCATTTTTCCTTTAATTAAAAAAAAAAAGATTTTTATTTTTTTGATGAATGTGTCTCGAAATGTACACTATAATGCATGAAATGGAGAAAATAGCTACATTTAAAACAACTTAAAACTCCCGTTAACACAACTATAACTGAATTTCAATATTTATTTTAATTCCGTGCGGAATTAAAATTCACCGAAAATTACGTCATAGTTGCAGCTTTATCAATAAATGTGCACGTTTTCATTAAACATGGAGTTATTTTCACCAGTGGAAACAATTTACTTTTGTAAAATTAGGAGCTTATAGTTATTTACTTTTATATTATTTATTTGAAAGAACACATTTAGGAAAATATATATTTTATTTTTTTGCCTGAATATTTTTCTTGAAATTACAACAAATACATTTAAATAAATGTACCATGCCATTTAAAAGCACTTATAGTAATCTTTTTAATTATATATACAAAAAAAAAATCCCATTATCTTTGCAGAATGACGTCATTTACGCATTTTAAATTATAGTGAATGAATCTGAATTTTTATTGGCTAATAAAAATATTGTCCGTACGCAGTTCCTTTTTCTGGCAACGGGAAATAAATTGCATTATTAGAAAATGAATTAAAAATAGATTTCTATAATGATAAACTATGGCGGGTGGTCAAAAAATGGATGTTATTATCTTAATATAGGATATTTTTTTATCCGACCTTCGAAAGGCACTTTTGTCACGTAATCAACCAAACTCAAAGGTTTCCTTAACTTTATTTCATTTATTTTATTTATATCTTTTTGATGTTGTTGATAACAATAGTTTTTATGTTTGTATAATTGTTTTGTGTTCCAAAGATGTAGGATGTGAATAAAACCATTGAAAAGTAAAGCCAAATGATTTTTTAATATAGGTCTCTATAGAATAAAATAAATAGTATTTTTTAACGAAACGTGTAAACGTTATAGTTTTTAATTGGAATAGAGACATTTTATTTTATGTTTATTATAGTTTTACGTTTTCACTGAATTCTCAATCAAGTAAAGAACTTGAAAGCCGGTGTGCATATTAGTTATCTGACATTTATTGGCGTCCGCGAAACAGGACTTGTATTGAGAATAAGATGGCTTTAGCAAGTTTAAGTGATAATGTTAAATTAAGAGGAACCGTTAGAAGTGGTTTTACAAAACAACTGAATTCCATAAAAGAAGAAATGAAAGAAGATACACCGGATAAGAAGAAATTACAAATTTCGTTATCGATGTTAGAGGATAAACACAAGCAATTGGTCCAGCTTAACTATAAAATTCTTCTTATGAAAATCGAAACGAACGCAGACGATTTAGATGAAGAATCTGAAGTGGCTGATGGTTATGTGCGACAATTTCTTGAAACACAGGTTAGTGTTTATGAATTAATTAATGTACCTTCTATTGATATAGATAACAGTTCCAGTATTAGTGAAGCTAATATTAAAAGAAAGTTTAAACTTCCGAAACTTGAACTTTATAAATTTGATGGAGAAATAAAAAACTGGTTGCAATTTTGGTGCCAGTTCGAAAAAATACATGAAGACTCAGATATTGTTCCCTCTGATAAATTTCAGTACCTTATTCAGGCTACAGTAAAAGGATCCTTGGCCAGAGAAATCGTAGAGTAGTTCCCGCCAACGGGAGATAATTACGCCAAGGTAATTGATAGTTTGAAAACTAGATTTGGTAGAGAAGATCTGTTAGTAGAAGTATATATCCGAGAGTTATTAAAATTAGTTTTGAAGAATTCGTCTTCACGAAATAACTCTAATTCCATGTGTACACTCTATGATAGTTTAGAATCGCATATTAGAGCTCTGGAAACTCTTAATGTCACTACAGAAAAGTGTGCCGCTATGTTATACCCTTTAGTAGAATCATGCATGCCAGAAGAATTTTTAAGAGCATGGCAAAGAAGTTCTAAGTTTATAGATGGGGCAGAACCTAAAAACAGGTTAGATAATTTAATGGAATTCTTAAAATCTGAGGTAGAGTCGGAAGAAAGAATTAATTTAGCCTTATCTGGTTTTGAACTAAAACCTAAGATTAAAAAAAAGGGTGTTTCAGTAGAAGAAAAAATATCTACCGCTGCTGGTTTATTATCCACCAGCCCGACGATCGTTAAAATTTGTG
Source organism: Maratus michaelseni (assembly GCA_963931845.1). NCBI lineage: Eukaryota > Metazoa > Arthropoda > Arachnida > Araneae > Salticidae > Maratus > Maratus michaelseni. The sequence goes on from OZ007591.1 coordinate 25,718,197, forward strand.
TGTTTTGTAACGGACAGCACGAAAGTTTTAACTGCTTTAACGCGCAGAAAAGGAATTTGATTAATAAACAGAAATTTTTAAAACAAAAGGGTTGTTGTTTTAAATGTTTTAAAAGAGGGCACTGCATAAATAAGTGCAATGCATTCATAAGGTGTCTAGTTTGTAACAAAGAACATGCCACTCTGATGTGTCCAGAAATATGCGCAAATAAAATTGTTTCGAAAGGTCCTATTGATAAAAGGAATAAAAAAGACGAGAAATCAGAACCATCTTCACAGAAAACACCTGAGCAGAAAGCTGTTAATTTATCTAGTTTATCTCAATCTCCAAAGGTAATTTTGCAAACTTTGATAGTAAAATTAAAAGGACCTCATTCGTGTTTACATGTACGAGCATTGATCGATACAGGCTCAGAGAAGTCTTATATTTTAAAACGCACTGCTGAAAATATGAATTACGAACCATTGAGAGAAGAACTAGTTACCCATTCTTTGTTTGGGGGCAAGAAAACTAGTAGAATTAAGCACATGTGTTACAAAATACATTTAGAAAGTTTAGATGGGAAATTTCTATGTAATTTTGATGTTCTAGATGAGCCTGTTATATGTGAAAATATTCCTTCGGTACCGAAAGGTCCTTGGATAGATGAACTAAAAGTTATGAAAATTTCAATAAGTGATACAAAAGAAGATCCACGACCAATTGAAGTTTTAATCGGTGCCGATGTTGCCGGAAGACTATTAACTGGGCGCAAAAGAAATTTATCCTGCAATTTAGTTGCAATTGAAACATATTTAGGCTGGACACTGATGGGTAAAGTTCCGTTGAATGACGTTCATGAGATGTCTGGTGCAATGGTTTTAACATCTTTATTTGTGAAAGAATTTACTATCACAGACCTATGGAGTCTTGATGCAATCGGCATAACGGATCCTGTAATTCAGAAGTCCAAAGAAGAGAAGGAACTTGAATCAAAAATGAGTTTCATGGATTCAATTACTGTGAATAACGAAGGGCGTTATGAAGTCTCTCTCCCATGGACTGAAGAACATCTCCCTATTTCTAGCAATGAAAAGTTAGCATTAAAAAGATTAGAAACCATGACTGGAAGACTTGACTCCGATAATTTGTTTACGTCTTATAACGAAGTTTTTAATCAGTGGTTGACTTTGGGCATAATTGAAGAAGTTTCTGTGGATTCAAAGGTAGACTCTGTGCATTACTTACCTCATAGATCAGTGGTGAAAGAGAACAGCACAACGAAAGTTCGTCCAGTTTTTGACGCATCTGCGAGAGAAAAGTCATCTCCGTCGTTGAATCAATGTCTCGAATGTGGACCGAACTTAATGAAGCTCATCCCTGATATTCTTTTTAGATTCCGCGAACGAAAATACGGTGTCATAGCGGATATAGAAAAAGCTTTTTTACAAATAAGCATAAGACAGGAATGCAGAGATTTATTGAGATTTTTTTGGTGGAGTGGTGACGATGAAAGAAAATTGAAAATATTTCGTCATGCACGATTAGTTTTCGGTTTAAAGTGTAGTCCTTTCATTTTGGCAGCCATTATTGAATTTCACTTTCTGAAATGCACCGAAAATTCTTGTTATGATAAAGAGATGATAACGAAACTTCTTCACAGTTTTTATGTTTACAATGTTGTAACGAGTTTTTCTAATCAAGACAGATTGCTAAAATTTATACAGGAAGCTAGAAATGTAATGGAGGAAGGTAAATTCAATTTAAGAGGTTGGCAATATTCTGAAGATAATATCGAGCCTACAATTTCACCTGTACTAGGTTTATTATGGGACCGACAAGAAGATACTTTAGCTCTAAATTTGGGCTGGCTAGAGAATTTTGAGCTAGGAAAAATTACAAAACGAACCATTCTCTCCATTGCACATAAAGTGTTTGACCCAATTGGATTAGCATGTCCAGTTTTCTTGTTGCCGAAGCTTTTGTTGCAGAAAATGTGGAAAAATGGAATGGCTTGGGACGAAGAGGTTAATGATAATGTGAGAAAAGAATTCTCCAGCTGGTTTAGAGATCTTAGCTGTCTGAAACGAATATGTCTAAGAAGGTGGCTTCGCGTTGATGAACACAGTGAAAACCTTAGTATACATACCTTTTGCGATGCGAGTCAGCACGCTTACGCCGCCGCAACATTCGTTAGAATAAATACTGCTGACGGAGTCGAAGTACATCTGTTAGCTGCAAAATCCCGAGTAGCTCCCGTCAAAATGATTACAATACCACGTCTTGAATTGATAGCTGCCACGGTGGGAGCTAGGCTGTGTAAATCAGTTATGGAAGGGCTTCAGTGGAAAAATGTAAAATTGCACTTCTGGACAGATTCATCTACTGTGTTGAGTTGGATTCAAAGAGAAGAATTGTGGACTGTTTTTGTAAGTAATAGAGTAAAAGAGATTAGAAAAACAACAGATCCAAACTCATGGAAACACGTACCAGGAACTAAAAACCCCGCTGATATTCCATCCAGAGGATGTTCTGTGAAACATCTATTGAAAATAAAATGGTGGGAGGGTCCAAGTTGGCTTAAAGCACCTGAAGATAAATGGCCTTCATCTAACGTAGTCACTGATGAAAACGCCATTGCTCAAGAAAAGAGAAAGTCAAAGATTCCTGTTGATGAAGAATTAGTCAAATGTTTAACGAATCAGACAACATTTTGTGAGTGGTGCAATCCCCCTAAACATGAGAAAAATAGTCTTTGTAAGTACCATGGACTTGGGTGGTATTTTAGGTTTTTCTCAAATTATGATAGAATTATTCGTCTGGTGGCTTGGATTCACAGATTTATTCATAATTGTAAGGTAACCAAAATCTCGAGGTTGAATGGGGAATTATCCCTTGAAGAAATAAATGCAGCTGAGAAAATAATTGTGAAACTTATTCAGGAAGAATCTTTCACTCCAGAAAACAAAAGTAAATTAGAAACTTTAGATGTTTATAAAGACGAACACGGTCTCCTCAGATTGAAGACCAAGATTGTGTACAGAAAAGATGCTGAAGATTTTCGACGTCCAATGATTCTACCTTCGGATCATCCTGTTGTCAGAAGACTTATCATGACAGAGCATCTAAAAAATTCTCATGCTGGATCGCAAATGTTACTAAATATTTTGAGAGAACACTATTGGATCTTAAATGCAAGAAAAACAATCAGATCAGTGATATCGAAATGCGTTGTTTGTATACGAAACAAGAGAAAATCTCTAAACGCTCCAGTTGCTTCACTTCCAGAAAATCGAATTAAGGATGCAGCAGTTTTTGAAATTATAGGCTTCGACTTGGCTGGGCCTTTGTACCTTAAAGGAGGCTCGAAAGCATGGATTTGTTTGTACACATGTGCGATATACCGAGCTGTACATCTTGAACTTTTGTCATCTTTGTCGACAGAAGTATTTCTACAGAGTTTTCGGAGATTTATAGCAAGAAGAGGAAGACCCTCCACTGTTTATTGTGATAACGGTTCTAATTTCGTTAGAGCCTCAAATGCACTTAAAGAGGTTGACTGGGATAAAGTCGTTCAGTATAGTACTACCAGGAAAATAGAGTGGTTTTTCAACCCACCGACAGCCTCATGGTGGGGAGGGTTTTGGGAAAGATTAGTTGGTGTTATGAAATCTATTCTTAGAAGAGTCTTAGGAAAGTCTAATGTATCTTATGAAGAAATGACAACCATTCTATGCGATACAGAATCAATAATTAATTCCCGACCTCTTACTTATATTTCTGAAAGCAATGGTGAACTTGTCCCGCTGTATCCTGCTTTGTTCATGCAAGATGTAAAGCAAATGGGTACACCAGATTTTGATGTTGTGGATTAAAACAAATTGAATAGGAAACTGAAATACAGACAAAAACTAATAACTGATCTGCGAAACAGATTTCGTTCAGAATATTTGGGACTGTTAATCCAACGTCCTCAATATAAAAAATGTAAAGAACAAATTCAAGTTGGTGACGTCGTGTTAATTGGCAGCGATAATACCAAACGTATCAACTGGCCTTTAGGACGTGTCATAGAACTTATTCCAGGAAAAGATGGTGTCACCAGATTAGTCCGTCTACGAACCTCAACATCAGAAGTTTTACGACCGATTCAGAGAATTTATCCCCTAGAAGTATCTTCAAAATGGCCTGAGGAACGAAAGGAACTCTATTCATTTCCGACTATTCAGACTATGTCTAAAGATGAACCTGAAAAGCGTACACGATGTGGGAGGGTAATTAAAGTGCCTCAAAAGCTAGACTTGTAAGAACTTTTCGTGACCAGTTGAGTTGTCTTTCACCAACTCAAGGTGGGAGGATGTCACGTAATCAACCAAACTCAAAGGTTTCCTTAACTTTATTTCATTTATTTTATTTATATCTTTTTGATGTTGTTGACAACAATAGTTTTTATGTTTGTATAATTGTTTTGTGTTCCAAAGATGTAGGATGTGAATAAAACCATTGAAAAGTAAAGCCAAATGATTTTTTAATATAGGTCTCTATAGAATAAGATAAATAGTATTTTTTAACGAAACGTGTAAACGTTATAGTTTTTAATTGGAATAGAGACATTTTATTTTATGTTTATTATAGTTTTACGTTTTCACTGAATTCTCAATCAAGTAAAGAACTTGAATGCCGGTGTGCATATTAGTTATCTGACACTTTCTTAAATTACAAGCTTTCGAACAAGCCATTACTCGTCCCTGAATCTTTTCTGGTTCGGGTTGTAATTGAATTGTTATCCGTCCATCATCTTGTTTAGTATACAAGAAACAAGTAATATAATTTTTTTTTATTCAATTCCTACTTTTTAATCATAAATATATAAAATAAACCCGTGCAGCATTAATGTCCCACGTTATCTTTATTGAACATTATTTTATAATCATCGTTGCGGTATTTTATTTCTGTGGCATCACTCATTTGAGATAAATCTTTCATTTCATTTATGAAAACAACGGGAGGAATTTTTTTCTCCCATTTAAAACTAAAATTAGTTAATTAAATTTAATTAATGAATTAATATTTGAAAAAACTGTATTAACATCAAGTGTCATCCACTACAAGTTTAAAAAAAAATTATTTGAACTTGAGTGGATGAATAGAAAATATTTTATTAAAGATTGAAAATTTGAACAAGATATATATAGAGATAGTGTGAGCTAATCGTAGGAATTTTAAAAAAAGTGACAAAACAGGGGTTCTGGATATCCACAACTAATCGGTGAATTTGTATGAAATGTGGTGTACTTTGAGGTTTAAGGTCGGACACATCGAAGTTTAAATTTCATCGCGGTCCGATGACTGGGTTCAACGTTATTAAGGGCCAAACTTTGGACTTTAACGTTAAAGAAGCGTCTGAGCTCCACTAAACTGCACTATCGTGCTGTTTGATAAAATAAGTCTTCAAACATATTAGTACGATAATCATGGCAACTCACAGTAATGGCTCTTTCCTTGTGTAAGATCGATATATTAATTAATCAGTGTGTGGTTAAGTGCAACTATGATATCATACGTAAATGCCTCAGCTTAGGATTAATATAACAATAATTTGTGATATGATGAATGGATTCGACAAGGTATACAGAGGCTGTTCGCACATTTTTTAGACAAATTTGATAAATGATTTTAAAAAATGGAATTATTTTAGAGGAAAACTTTCTTTCAATAACTTATTATTTGTAATTAATATTATTGTCTGATGCTTTCAAATTTATTCTTCTATCAAGATGGCGCATTCAAACAAGCTGTGAATCAGATGATACTTTTTTTCTTGTTTTCCGAAAAGAAATATTCTTATTCGGAAGTTTACAATGATTGTAAAGCGCATAGTATAAAAATTTCTAAGTGCAAAATAAACATCAGTATTAATTGGGAAGAGCTATCCCGAAAATCAATACTTATTCTTAGTGTAAAGACTCAAAATGAAAAAAAAAAAGCCCTTCCGGCCTGTACCGGGAGGAAAAGGTAGCTTTCCTATATCTTCGTTTTAAAATTTTAGCTAATGTTACACGAAAACAGCAAGTTAAAATGCAAAGAAAACGTTTAGAAAGGATTCGTTAATACTGAATCTGAATAAGAAATTCGCCAAATTATTGAGCAATAGCCAAATTGGCTTCATTTATGAAGACTTATTTTGGTCGCCAAATTTGGCGATATTTCGCCAAATGTCGCCAAGTTTGGCGAGAATTTGGCGCTAACGGATATGAATATATAGTTTTATGCGTATGATTGGGAAAATTATTACAACAATGAAAATTTTTGTAATGTGCTGTCTTGTTTCAAAATGTCAGCCACCCTAGAATTTCAAACTGCTCTATCTCAGCCATTTTTTAAGATAGAGGTAAACCAAAAAATGCTCTGGAATCCTCGTATCAAGGCCTAACATTTAATTAAAAAATAAATTTGAATTTTTAACTTTTTTGTATATTTATTTTAGTTTTAAATTTTTAAATGGCCGCCATCTTGAAACAAAATGGCGGACCAAGCTGGCCAACGAACTCGGTCGAGACATTAGTGACCTTAATACACACAATTAGTTTCATCAAAATCGATTTATAAATACGGGCGTTATCGTATGACATAGGTCAGATATATGTATATATATGGATATATATATATATATATATATATATATATATATATATATATATATATATATAAATCAACATTTGAACAAAGGTGGTTTTGGGGTCTGGGGGTCATGATCGGTGAAAATATATCGAAATTTTCCGGAACTGCTTTCCTCCGAACGGCTGCAATAGGTAGCTTTATACTTTTTTGTATTGAAAGCTACCTAAAAAACATTAAAAAAGGAGCCTATTTCAAGGCTGAAAACGAAGTTTCAGGTAAGGATTTACGACTGTCGCAAATTTATCTTACAATGGGAAAATAAAAATAAGAATATTGGACAAAAATGTTACAATCAATTCATTATAAGAGAGAATAATATTAAGAGAATGTTTTACATCCGATATTTACAGGAAAAAATGCTATTTTCTTTATTTCAACGACTTTTAAAGGGTGAAACTGCATGAAAGCAAAGCTACCGCTTATACTTCAAAAACTACCGCTGTATTCGTTGAAAACATTAAAAACTCCCACAGGTATTGCATTTATACCTTTCAACATATTCCTAAGAAGTCACCTGACGTATCTCTTATGGTTTATTGTGCATTTGGTCTGCTGAAAAGAGCTCTTTCAAAACGCAAAACCACCACGATGGATCGAATCTGGAAAGTTTTTAAAGAGGCATGGGAAGCAATAACCCTGTAAATTTTACAAAAAACCTTCTACCATCGAAAGCATTACGCAGAATTAGAATCAAGAAACAAGATTATCATATAGATTATTTCAGAAAGCAATATTCATATTTTAAACGTTAAAAAAACAACGCCGAAATCGTCTAAAAAATGTGCGAACACCCTCTGTATTAATAGACACAGGATTGTTGGAATAACTGAATCTTTCCGGCTAACCCATTTATTTTTCAGGTTAATTAAAGCACATACATTAAATGACAGGTTTCCAACATTTTTAATCATGTAGCAATAATAAACGACTCGCTTATATATGGGAAAATTTGCTCGTTTTTCCTTCGTATGAATGTGAAAGTATAACTATTATATTAAGATGAAAAAAATGGGTCGGTGTCTAGGTTCAACAATGAATATGAGTTGTAGTTTTCCAACTGGACTAAAAATGTCCGGGCCAGGATTCGAAGCTGGGATATCTTGGCTGAAGCTGCCATGCTCTACCAACTGAGCCATCTCAGTCGAATCTGGAGTACCTAATTCATCCAGTTAACCTTATTGATCATAGCATCTGGTCTGATATCTGAATCAGCTCAACAGAATAAATCGCAGGTAATTTGGAACCCCAGTAAACGAATTACCTGCGATTTATTCTGTTGAGTTGATTCAGATATCAGACAAGACAGGGCCCTCGCTAAGGGGGGGGGGGACGGGGGGGGAGCCTCCCCCACCAAACGTTCCCGAATGCTGTTACACTTGGCAAATTTAAAATCTTTTAGTTGACAAATTTGTTTAAAACTTTAATAAAAACTACAATATACTTTCTATTTCTGATAGACTTGGCAAAAGTTATAAATCTAATTGGGAATATATTAAACTTTTTACAAATAAGAACTATATTACATTTTCTAATTGTGGTAACTTGGCAAAATTATAAAACTTGTTGAATTGGCAGAAACTGTTTATTTTTGCTTCTCAATGAGTTGGCAAATACTGAAATTTGACTTGGCAATTTAAGGTCCTCTCCCCCCTCAATAAAAAGTCTTAGCGATGGCCCTGAGACCAGATGCTATGATCAATAAGGTTGACTGGATGAATTAGGTACTCCAGATTCGACTGAGATGGCTCAGTTGGTAGAGCATGGCAGCTTCAGCCCAGATATCCCAGCTTCGAATCCTGGCCCGGTCATTTTTCGTCCTGTTGGAAAATTTCAACTCATATGATTTCTTTACCAATTTGAATAATTGTGTTAAAAATTAATCTAGTCAACAATGAATAGTCCAAATGGTTTTCAAAGTTAAATACGTTATAGTTTTAATGTCTTGATTAGAATATAAAATTTTTACAATAACAATTTAAACTGGTAAAACATTTGCAATATATCCGACTGTCTGTTGGGTTTAAAAATTAGTTAATTGCGCGGCCCACCAACCGGCATAAAATTACAAAGACAATCTCTCGATCCGTCTGATCGGAACAAAAGCTCTGGCACATCTACTTTCTTCTCACGATGAAAATGCATATCATCAAATTTCTATTGTGCGGGAATCATCGAACTTAGATCCTGATTCACAAGCCTCAATTAAATATGTGCTTTGCTTTGCAGTTCGGATTTCAGATGAAGAACTATTGCGACCACAGCTTCGGCCGTCCTGACTGTGCTGTGTCCTCACAATCATCTACCAATTTTGCTAGATATGGAACCAGTTGACTAAAATCTAAAATGATCAAATACACACAAAAAAAATATATATATATATATACAAGCAAAACAATAAACAATAGTAAATATCGAAACATACAGTGTTTCCTAGAATATAAAATTTAAAAATAATACAACAAAGAACTTGTTATAACGTTGAAAATTGTTTAAAAGTTTCAGAGTTCACTTATAATGTTCAATAAAAAAATATATATATTCACATCTCAAAATATCAATTTGTCCATCGTTTCATACGATCAGCAGCACTTGAAGTTGTGTTTGGACCATCATGGTAGCCAATTTGTTTCACGTTGTATCGGTCCTTTCCTTTCACTGTAGTAATTTCTTAGGGACCAAGAAATTTTGGCCTCAACTTCATACCTGTACCGAATTGAGTTTTCTGTATCGCAACTAAATCACCGAGTTTGTAGGTGTTGGCCGTTTTTCTTTTTTTATTATAGGTTTTCCTATTTTCTTCCTGTATTTTTAAAATGTTCTCTTTTGCAATTTACCTATTGACATTTCTCTCTGACATAATCGATTTTACATATTCTTCGTCTAATAATTCTTTTATTTGCAAATCCGTTCTATGTCGCAATTTAACTCCACTTAGAAGCTAAAAGGGTGAAAATTTTGTTCTAGATATAGTGCTATTTATAATTCGTTGTACCGATGATACATATTTGTACCATTTAGCGGGGTCTTCTATGCTAAGGTTTTCTAAAATTGGGATAAGAATTCTGTGCATACGTTCTATCTGGCCATTTCCTCTTGGAACGCCTGTCGTTATTGGAACATGTTGTATTTTTTTATCGTTACAATATGCTTCAAAATCATCAGATCTCCTTTGTCGGTTATGATTCGGAACGGGTTTCCGAAAATGTTGTGTTATAACTTTAATTTATCTATAAATTCTACGGCAGCTGTAGTTTTAACGTATAAACAGACAAATTTTGTGAAAGCATCTACGACGATAAATATATGATTATAATTTTTGTGAGTGGGTGGCATTGGTCCAATATGATCAATATGATGTCTCGAGGGAGATATTTTGCTTTGGAATCGGGTTCAACAACACTTCTCCTATCCCTTGCTTTTTATTACACTATATGCACTCTACGCAATCCGCAATGGCGTTTTCAAATTGTTTTCTTAACTGGGGTATAAAATAGTTTTCTTTTAACATTGTTTCGGTTTTTGCTACCGCATAATGACCTTTATTGTGGGCATCGCGTATTATTTCTTTTTGCATAAATATGCAAATCATCAACAGTTCTCTGTCGTTTTCATATTTGTATAGGATATCATTTCTATTAAAATATTCAGAGCTTTCATTCTTTTCGATTAATTTTTTGATGGTTTGAATGTGTTTATCTTCTTGTTGGGCTAATTTTATTTTTGCTGTTAATTCATCATAAGAACGTGTTACTACGAATACTGTATTTCTGCTTAGTGCATCGACATGGTTAATTTGATTTCCCGCTCGATGTACTATTTCATAATCAAACTCTTGTAAAAATACAGCCCATCTCGCAACTTTTGGCGTAAAATCTTTTTTGTCGAGTGTCTTTTGAAATGCCTCACAGTCAATAACAATTTTAACTTTTGTTCCCAATAGATAATTTTGATATCTTTTCATTGACTCGATAACAGCCCTCAATTTCGTGGGAAAATTTTTTTGCCTTTCCTTCGTATGAATGTGAAAGTATAACAATTATATTAAGATGAAGTAAATGGGTCGGTGTCTAGGTTCAACAATGAATAGTCCAAACGCTTTTCAAAGTTATTACGTTATAATTTTAACGTATTGATTAGAATATAAAATATTTTCAATAATACTTTAAACTGGTATAACATTTGCAATTTATCTGACCGGCTATCGGGTTTAAAAATTAGTTAATTGCTCGGTCCACCAATCGGCATAAAATTACAAAGAGAGACAATCTCTCGATCCGTCTGATCGGAACGAAAGCTCTGGCACATCTGCTTTCTTCTCTCAATGAAAATGCATTTCATCAAGTTTCTATTGTGCGGGAATCATCGAACTTAGATCCCAATTCACAAGCCTCAATTAAATATTTGCTTTGCTTTGCAGTTCGAAGTTCAGATGAAGAACTATTGCGACAACATATATATTTCACGCTGTCTGCTCCATAGCTTTCCTTCGAATGTCCTTCCTTCGCCTGTGCACTAGCGACTTGGCGAGAGTTATCCGGTTGGCTAAAAACTGGAATTGTGCGATGTTTAGTAATTTAAAAAATTGCAGTTGCCAAAATCGCAAAACCAGTGGTGCCATTCACAAAATGACGTCAGCGTTACGCACGGACACGTTTGTCCTTTATAATATACATAAGCCTCAAAAAACTTGGTGTTTAGCTAGTTGCAGCGGTTTTCAATGGCATTCATAATATTACAAATTACAACTAATTGTCATTGAAAATTTCAATAATTGCCGAAACGTCAGTGAAGGCTCACTGTGGAGACGCGAAAAGTTTTTGGTTTCCGTCTGTTTGTCTGTCTGTTCCGCGATAACTGCCGTAAAAAGCGTCCGATTAGTTTGATTTTTGGTGGGTATGTTGGTGAGGTACCCGGAATTAGCTGTATAGTTTTTGGTTACATTTGGTTCAGTCGTTGGGAAAATATAGAACATTTCGTTTTAAGTCATAATGCTTTCCTATGGGAACGCAGGCGATTTTCACATTTTATTTTTAACTGAAATGAAAATCGCATATTTGAATAATGGATTTAAACGTAAATTATGGATACTAAAGTTTCGATAGGGAGGTCTTAAATATATGCAATAGCCTTGAAAATTTGCCGATACATCTATTAGAATCAGAAATGAATTGTTTTAATTATTGGGGAAAATTTTGCAACTGTTTTGGAAAAATAAAACATTTTATTTTCCTGTGTTTTACAAATGTTAAAATGCATTTCTTTTCCTTTCCTCTTTATTTTATTAGTTGCTTAGCAACTGTGATGTGGTATCACATATATTTTTCTTAAATTAATCATTTTCTTTAATTTTCAGTTTAAACTAACTTTTAAATACTTAGTCATTTTATCCTAACTTTTATTTCAGCTCCCGCCGTAATTTTCCTCCATTAAAAGAAAATATCTTTAACATATGCCCTTTATCAATAAAACTTTCTCACATAGATAGAATTCATTTAAACGATTAATCACCATCACTAGATATCCAGGGAAAAAAAAAAGAAAAGAGATAAAGATTGACTTTGTATTCGGTTTGTATTTTATTTCTCATTCCGTCCAACGTTCGTTAGAAATGTCTGTGTCTGCTTAATTTTTGAGTTTAGCCTTTTCGGTAAAATCCTAAACATTTTCCAGTACATGAGAATTGTTTTGTCTACTTCAGCTAGATTCCCAAAACTTTGCTCTCAACGTACATTTGTCATTCCCATTCTTGTTGGCTCACTTTTTAGGACTGCTATTCTGGTACCCCTGTCCTGTAATTCAAAAATTCTTCTAAATGCCTAATGCGTAACTGATAATTTTTAGCTTATATGACATCATTCATTTCATATGCTCTTTCGCCAATTTCATGTTGCCAATATGTGTATGGCATGAAAATCGACATGTGTCGGAGGGGACACTCTCTCTCTCGCACGGCCTCGATAATCAGTTAATAATGTAAGCTCACGTTGCTAAAAAATGCTCTTGGGCACCATCCCATCCCTTTATGTAAGTACTTTGAAATCGTACGCTTATAATTTAAAGTTTAATAAACTAATACTGTAAAGAAACTTTTCAGAGCATTTAATTCTACAGCCTACTGCCTTTTTATGTTACTTTCAGTGGATGCATATCGGACTTTGATTATTCTTCACGCAATGTACTTTTAAACACGTAGTTTTCCGTTACTACAGCAACCCTATTTCAAAGAATATCAAAATAAAAAATGCATTTTTTTTCTCTAAAAAACTACAAGAATAAGAAGTTCATAAGAATTTCAGAATATCATTGCATAAATCGTGTTTAATTTAACGCTTCTAATTTCTGAAACCTCCGAAGTATTTTATATGCCTATAAATATGTACTATGTAACATTTAAAAAAAAATTAAATTGCGAATTGTAAGATGCTAAATAATATGAAAAGTGAGATTAGAAAACAATGACTTTCAGAGCTGACGTTGAGGCTCCAGATCTTCAGATTTACTAATCAATAGATACACTAAACTCGTAGACAGCGGTAATGAACCTGGTGAATATACATCAGAATAGGTTAAGATTAGTAGCCTCAAGTCCGAATGCTGTGTTCTGCCGTCAATATCAATAGTTGTGTAAAAGGCCGTAACAAATTCAGAAATAACTTGTACCATTTTTTTCACCACGGTGTTTTTCTAGTATTGGCTTTTTCTAGTATAAATGATGACTTAGGTACTTAGGACATTCCTCATTACATCTATGGAGTACACGGATTTACCTCACACAAAGTCGTTGAATTTTCTACTGTTTAGCAAAGAACCTGATGTTTTGATAATCATGGGTAATAAGTTCGCTTTCTATTGTTTTAGAGCACTCAATAAAGTGTGGAAAATCTGTAGTGGGGCAGGGCAAGTGTTCTGAATTCCACGCAAAAACATTATCGTATCTCATTAACAAAAAAAAAAAAAAAAAAAAAAAAAAAAAAGAAAGAAAGAAAGAAAGAAAAAACACCAGTTACAACTTTATTAACTCATTAATGCCGGTTGGTACGAAAAGTTACCATTTAAGTGATACGGAATTTTTAAATATGAACACCAGTATCTTAGTAAAAAAAAAATCATATTATCTAATGTAATCACAGATTCAATCAGTTAAAATAACAGCATGGGAAAACTGGTGTCAACTGGTATCGAAGTATTAAAATAAGTGTAAAATAAGTCGTTGTTAATGGGTTAATTATTATTATGCTAATTTCAAAATACGAAAGTTAGTTCTAAGTAATTAAAAACATATGATTATTATTATCTGGTATTCTGTATTACATTCGGTGTATACGGGTCGGATTGTCCAAGCAACTGTTGACTGTTGCAGGCCGTGTCCACAGGGCTCACAGGTAGGTGGACCTTAATTTCGTGTTCCCTGTTGTAGAATATGTAAACAATATCTTCTCAATAGAGCTCAATTGCAAGTAAACAAGTATTTTCAGTTAATTATATCTAATTACAAACCTAATAATCATCATTTTTTTTCTCTTTATGGTTAATGATGGTTTGTTTTTTGCAGATTCTCGTTCATTCCAATAACATATTCGAGCTGAGTTCTGTGCAGCCGATCAGAAACTACAACGAAAACAACAATGGAGAGCAGCTAAACGATGTGGAAGGCTCGGATGAGGAGTTGTGCAACGATGATGTCAGTGAGTACGTCTCTGAGATTTCTGTGATATCTTGATAAAGTCATAGCTGTTAGAATATTGCACAATTATTCTTGTAGTTACACAGCTCAATATAGCGTTTATATATATATATATATATATATATAAACATAAAAAAAATAAATTAAAATCAAATCATATCAAAAATATACAGGGTGTCCCAAAAGTCTCCGTACAACTTCAAAAATTTATTACAAAAAAAAAATAATATGCCTACGGCAAAACTAATTACAACAGTGTATAGAGTTTTTTTTTTTTTTTCTACTGCCTTAGTAAACTTCAACATGAGATCCTTTCGTAGCACGAAGAATATCAAGACGATATTCCAATTCAGTCCACGAACGTTTTTCATGCTACGAACAACATCGAGAATAACATCAGACTAACATCGTGTTTAGAGAATAACATCAACAGTAGCTACTGCTGTTTGGATCTTTTGTTCCAATTCCATGAGACTATTAACTTTTGTTCAGATTCCATCAAACAGTTGTAACTACTGTTGATGTTAGCATGCTGAAACGCACGTGGATGGAATTAGAATATCGACTTGATATTCTTCGTGCAACGAAAGGATCTCATGTACAAGTATACTAAGGTAGTAGAAAAAAAAACTTTTTAAATTACTCTATGTACTGTTGTAATTATTTTTGCTGTAGGCCTATTATTATTTTTTTTGTAATAAATTTTTGAAGTTGTATGGAGACTTTTGGGACACCCTGTATAATAGAACGATTGGAAGGGTAGATGTTAGTGTCTGAGAGGTGGCGGTGTTGTTGTATCTGTATGGATAATTAAATGTCCAATGGTTAATTTAAATAAGAGCGAGAAGGGAGGGGTGGTATTGGTTTATACTGCATTCTTTCATTACATGTTATTCTTTAGCTGAATCTGCATACTTCATTTTTTTCGTTTCATGCATTTTCTTTATGCAGTTTTTCATTTAATTAACTTCTTTGATTTGTGTGGGACAATGTCATTTCAATCACTTAATCAATCATCATACTTTAATATAACTAATTTTGTCTTATTTAATAATTTCCTTCCCCTTAATTTTTTTTCTTTTTTTTTCTTTTCTTATCATTATTCTTTATTTATATATTTTTTAAAATATATGTATATTATTCTGCAATGTCATATAGTCTTCATTCAATTATTTTTTAATTATTTATTATTATTTTTTACACATAGTTTTATTAAACATCCATTTAATTAATATTTTCGGCTACCTCTTAACTTTTCTTACAATACACACATTAACTTTATTAATTATTATCGTAATTAAGGTACATAAATTGAATTGAAGAATTTTTGTACCAGTATTGAATAAATCTGTTTTTCTATAATAAATGACAGCAGCAATATTCCATTTCCTCTTTTTTTTTATCGTTATGTTTAGCTTCTTGTTATTACATAGACTATATCTGGGAGACTATATTTGGGATTCGTTCACCTCATTTTTGATTCATCTGTTGTATTTGTAAATACTTTTTGGCAACGTTTGCATATTTGCCTGTCTTTCTGGTATTCAGTGAGGATGCTTCATCAATTCAATCTTTTTATTCTGTTATTTAAATTTAGAGTTGCAAAGACTAGAAAAAAAACCGGTTTAAACCTGGGAATAAACCGGGTTATTTGGAAATGAATCGGGTTTTTTGGAAATGAACCGGGTTTTTTGTAAGTAAACCGGATCTTTTAGGAATTAACCTGGGAATTAACCGGGTTTATTGAAAAAAAAACCTGGGAATAAACCAGTTTTTTGCAACTCTATTTAAATTCGTTTTCTTGTTTTATAATGTATGATAGCGCCAAAATCATGTATTATTTCAGCTAATTAAAACTTATACATGGATGAAATCGTACATTTTTTGTGGTATCTGCAGTAATTTGGTGCCTGAAGATTCTGTTGCGGTGCCACAAATGTTTCATTAATTCGTTTTCTATCTTTTCCTTTTTGTCCCCCTCCAATTTGTTTTATATTATATTTGACGAAAAAAAATATCATTACTATGAATTATTCTTATGAAGCTTCTCTGACGAATCCATAAGATATTTATTGTTTCTCATATTTGCATTTTTAATTTACTATTCTATTTTTATTTTTCTTCGATTTTTTTATGGATATTTTTCAAACAGGTATGTTTTCATTTTTCATATTTATTGTTATTCCCCGATTGTTGTATGATGTTTCTGTTTTGTCTTTTAACGGTTATATATATATATATATATATGAAACGAAGCGTGTTGCTCCGTCGGTGGGTCCTTGATCGCCGGGCCGGTGGCTGCGCGGACTGATGGCGGCTCCGTATTTACGTCAAAGTGCTCATTCTGATTCTCTTGCATGCTCTTGTAGTCCTGGGCCGTGAGCGGGATTCGGTTAAATTCCGAGTGAATGTATGTCTGTTTAAAGGAAGACACCGTCTATTACGGAACCTGGTTTATTTCTTTTTCTTACATGCATCCTTTTAAACCAGGCCCATATTGGCGTGAGAGCTGCTTTTTAAGTCTGTCTGGACATCGAAGGTTCGTCCATCGCGAGGCAATTCCGAGAGAGCAGATTGGCGTGGATTTGTTTAGATGAGGGAAATCGTAAAAAGTTCGCTCCTGATAGCAGTGCAATGGTATAAATATGAGGTTTTTGCATTATTTCTGCTAGAGGTCGTCTAAGTCAAAAGAGGCGTATTTTTAATTTTAATTGGCCGCGAGCTGAGTGATTGATTGTGCGGAATAAAGGCGTTGGCTCTATCGGCCGATCGGATGCCGCAAGACTTTAAAATTGCGTTAGCGTCAGCACAAATATTCTTATGAAGAGTCAGAAAACGATCTTTGAAAGTTATAAGATGCGATGCAGGAAAACTAATTTAACAGGGGCGACGGCATTTTCAATCAATTGAAACGCAATTATTAAAGCATTTAAAAGTTTTGATTTAAATTTCTATTTTTTAAAACGGTAATTTAAAATTTTAAAAGGAGCAAAAAGGGATTTTGCATTTTAAAAAGGGGTTTAGCTTTTATCCTTTCATATCCCCCCCCACTAAAACAAGAGCCACAGGGCTCGCCTGCAAGACCTGTGGGTCTTATCTCGTGAATTTAACCCATGTTTTTTTTTTTTTTTTTTTTTTTTTTTTTAGATTCTTATTTTCTCCAGCTCTCAAGTAATTACTTCAGCTCTTCAGTATTTACTTCAGCTCTCAAGTCAATTGGACCTATTTTTACATTTATATATCAAATTTACATAAAAATATTGGTTACACTAAAATATTGGAATTCTTTCAATGGTGCTGCAGCAAAACAATAATGTGTCTCGAGACGAAATATATTGATTATAACAGTTGTCATAACATAACTGTGTTTGTAGTGTTTCCCTTTCTTTCCAGTTTTTGTTTTAAAGTTTTTGATATAGTTTGTTGGGAAACATCCTTTTGTGTATAATTGCAAATTGCAACCATAAACTATATAGTATATTAAAATATTCACAGGTAAACATACTGAAAACTATACAACATATGCAAATGTAAAAAATATTCAATAATAGACAATGTTCAAATGTAAAAAAAAATATTCACAAATACAAAATATTAAAATGTAAAATATATTCACAAATACAAATTATTCAAAAATATAAAATATTCAATAATACAAAATATGCACTAATACTATCAACAAAATATATTGTATCTCAAATGCAATTTGAAAAGCTTGCATTTCTAGAAATATTGAATTTTCACACTGAGATAAAATAACAGTAAAATATCCTAAAATACTAATAACAAAAACAAATTATATTTCTTCATATACCTTTCCGTTTTGTTAGGGACTTAGCTACTTCTATGATGCAGCCTTAGGTTTATATCCATGAAAAAACAACACTAAGTTGTTTAAAAAAAAAAAGAAAACTACAGCTAATAAAAACTAAATATACACTTGCTATAATTTTCACCATGCGCAGGGTCAGTGCGATATGGGTTTTAATGTTTACACAGCCTATATCATATTTATCTTTGGCGAAAATACAGACATATTTGGCTAGAAGAGCAGGTAATTGTTCTCTGACAGACTGAACATTTTGCACATGGTCAGTGGTCTCGAACAACTCCGGCTCAAAATTTTCTTCGAATATCTCTGCATTTTCAATTGCTGGCTGGCCAGTATATACTTCTGATAAATGTAAAGTATGGTGAGATGCATTTGATGAAATATGGTCCATGAGAGGTACTTTCTTATTATCTTGAGTTATTTGCATTTTAACACAGTCAATATTTAATTTAAATAGTTTGCAATGGGGTAGCCCAATCAAAGCATAAGGTAACTGATTGTTAATTATAAAAAGTTCAATTCTCTTAGAGATACGTCCTAATTGCAAACTAACAAGGCATTTTTCTTTCAAAGCAAGAACACCTTGTGTTTGGGTGACTGGTATACTCTGCTGAACTTTACATATTTTTAGGTTAAGTTTATGGGCTAAATGACAAGGAATAACACTAATCGAACTCCCAGTATCGATCAAACAAGGTAGTGAGTCTTCATTTTTTACATAAGTAACTTTATGACAATCTCTATTTGATTTTTTATAGCTAGCTTTTTCTTTTTGTATATGTCCGGACATAAGAAATCGTCATTGATTACTAGATGTATTTTGGGATGACTCATTAGCGCTATGATCTTGGTTGGGGTTCGGCAAAGTCATATTGTGACTAGGGGTTGGTACTGCTAACACTTGTTGTCGAAAAGGGCAGTTTCCCACCCAATGATACGCATTTGGTATTCCGATATTAAGACAAACTTTGCATGGATAGGGCGGCAAAGTGGTCTGGTGGTGTACATTAGGTCGTGGTGGAACATTTGAAGTTGGTCTTTGTGAAGAGGGTTGGAAAGGCCTTCTGATTATCTTTCTCTTCAGGGTTATTAACGGGATTATCATCTTTGCTCGAAATTTGATTTTTTTCTTTTTCGGGGTCACCTGATTTGTCTGTTAAATCCTCTACTTCTTTGGGAGGTGTTGGGTTACTCATGATAGATATAAATACTAAATATCACTGAATTACACAGAAATATAATACACACTTAAAGCACATAAGAATAAAAATGAAAAAATCTTTCAAACTATTTAAAATTTGTAACACTATATCTGTAAATATCTGTTAAAATCATCTTTTTAAAATTAAAATCCACCTTAATAATTTTTTTTTTTTTTTTTTTTTTTTTCAATAACTTGAATTCAATAAAAAAAATTTAAATAACCTCACTAACTATAAAGTACGTTGCATATAAATCATCTTTAAAAAGTTTAACACTTAATAATAAAAATATTATAATAATAATAAAATTTTCACTTCTGCTAAAATATTTTCAAACTGTCTAGAAAAATGATTTTAATATGAGGTTTAGTTAATATTATTTTTCATTAAAATCGTAATTATCAGTTCAACACAACTAAAGAATTTTCATAAAAATCACCATTCTTACTCTTTCATCTCTTTAAAATTACGTTAAACACAATACATAAACAATTATATATTTGAACTTAAATAGCTGACTTAAAAATAATTAAAATTTTCACACAAGTAATAGCATAATAAAATAATCCTCTTTAATTTATTTTTGGCATGCATAAAAAATTAAATAAAAAGTTTGAGAACCACTTGTTTATACTTCTAATAATAAAAACAATATTTCTTTAAAAGATTACTTGGCAGTCCTTTTACAACAACCGAAATTGTAAAAAAGAAAAAAAAAATCTTCAGTGCTTGTTATCTAATAAATCAAAAAGCATTCAAAAATAAAAGTTTGAGAACCAATGCCTCTCACTAAAAAGATCTTTAAAAAAAATTTTCTTCGTTAAGGTTAATATCAAAACTATATTACATACCTGTAACCTTTACTTTAAATAAATCCAAAATAAAACACAACACACCGGACACAACAAAAAATAAATAAAAATAAAATAGCTTTTACTTTCATTTCACCACCACGACGGGAAACAATAATAAATTAATTTCACTGAAATATTTATCTCTATATCTTCTTGCACTTGCACTGTCCACAAAAATACTTTTTCCCGTAGTCACGTGGTTTTTGTTTTTGCTGAGTGCAGTTCTGATTTATTTTTCTAAATAGTCCAGAAACCAGAAACCGAAACATCTGAGTCACGAGTTCATTTCTTTACCGGCGCGCTCTTGAAAATTGAAAACAGCTGTGTAGTTGACCTACTTTTCATCCGATAAAACACTTCGATTCTTGCCGGCAGAATGAAATACTGCACAAGATTAAAGAAAAGTTAATGATTCACTTTCCTTTTGGCGAAGGGAGATTAAGTACTTTTGAGTTCTTGGGATAAATGCCGTAAGTCTTTCACCGTATGCTGTAAGAATTTTTCACGGAGGTATTCGCTGTGATTGACGGGCGTAGATTACGTAACTGTTTAGTTTTTGGGATTTTCCCGTTGAGATGAACTGTCCTGCTCGACTTCTGAAACGAAGCGTGTTGCTCCGTCGGTGGGTCCTTGATCGCCGGGCCGGTGGCTGCGCGGACTGATGGCGGCTCCGTATTTACGTCAAAGTGCTCATTCTGATTCTCTTGCATGCTCTTGTAGTCCTGGGCCGTGAGCGGGATTCGGTTAAATTCCGAGTGAATGTATGTCTGTTTAAAGGAAGACACCGTCTATTACGGAACCTGGTTTATTTCTTTTTCTTACATGCATCCTTTTAAACCAGGCCCATATTGGCGTGAGAGCTGCTTTTTAAGTCTGTCTGGACATCGAAGGTTCGTCCATCGCGAGGCAATTCCGAGAGAGCAGATTGGCGTGGATTTGTTTAGATGAGGGAAATCGTAAAAAGTTCGCTCCTGATAGCAGTGCAATGGTATAAATATGAGGTTTTTGCATTATTTCTGCTAGAGGTCGTCTAAGTCAAAAGAGGCGTATTTTTAATTTTAATTGGCCGCGAGCTGAGTGATTGATTGTGCGGAATAAAGGCGTTGGCTCTATCGGCCGATCGGATGCCGCAAGACTTTAAAATTGCGTTAGCGTCAGCACAAATATTCTTATGAAGAGTCAGAAAACGATCTTTGAAAGTTATAAGATGCGATGCAGGAAAACTAATTTAACAGGGGCGACGGCATTTTCAATCAATTGAAACGCAATTATTAAAGCATTTAAAAGTTTTGATTTAAATTTCTATTTTTTAAAACGGTAATTTAAAATTTTAAAAGGAGCAAAAAGGGATTTTGCATTTTAAAAAGGGGTTTAGCTTTTATCCTTTCATATATATATAATAGAAATGATATCACATTGTGTAAAAATCAAAGGAAAACATAATACAAAAATTAAACCCACTAAATTAAAAATGCAAATATCAGAAACTATGAATATCCTATGGATTCGTCAGAGGAGCTTCATAAGAATAATTCATAATAATGATATTTTTTTCGTCAAATATTGTCAGCATTAAGTATAAAAGGGACAGTATTAAGCTCCTTATAACCTATCCAAAACCTAATAAGTGAAAGAAATTAAGATAACTAAGAAATAAATGTAAATTCGAGTAAAGGAGATAATAGGCGTAAAGATATATAAAACAACTCATCAAATAAAAAACTGTCAAAAATGAAATCAAATACTTCTTAACCCCTTCGCGACGAGCGTCCTTTACGGAATTTTTAATCTTTTACCACCGATTTTTTAAAACAGAAATTTTCGCCTAATTGAATCGCAGAAATGCTATCATTAAATAAGGCAAAGCTTACACTAAACAAGTGGGTAAGTGTGATCGAAGATCGCTCAAAGGATTTCGTTTAATATTCCTTTCAAAACACATCGCGACCGTCGGCCTAATCGTTCGGAGTTTTCGTGGTTTTCTTCGAACCGTGGATTTATCCATGCGTAAATACGGGTTAGGTTCCCTTAGAAAGACCCCCACGAAGGGCACTCCCCCCGGGCCTATATCCCTAGCGTAGATAATTGGCCGTCAACAATCAACCCAACCCTTTCAAAACACTTTATCCTTTCTTTAATAAATCCAAATAAATTTCATTTAGCAAAAAAAGAAAAATGTCATGTTTTTTATAAAGTAAAAATTCACCTGTCTAGTTTTTCGTTTTTTCGAATACCTAAACCAGCCCGATAGCGGGCGAAACCCGCTATTATACTCTGTCATAATAATATCTGTCATCCGGACTAAATGCGATATTTAAAAAAATTATTTCAAAATTAAACATGTTGTACACCTTCAAAATGTTAAAATATGCGAATATTTCCATAATCGGATTTTTATCATGATTCAATATATTTCTCAAACTCATATATTTACTATTCTCTATTACTCATATTGATACTCGCTTTGTATTATTCTCAAACATTTGAAAAATTCGTTAAACTTCCAATATGACGTCAGATTTTCTTTTTAATCCTCTAATGACGTGATATTAATCTGCTTTGTGTACATACACATACTCATACTCCTTGTATTATTGAGAAATCTTTGAAAATTTCCGTGTTATTACCACTATGACGTCAATCATTTTTATTTCATAGTAATCTTTTTTTCAATTGGTGAAACTTTTTATTTGATTTTCATTTTTCACGTGGAAATCGTTCAATAGAAATTAATTATTGTAGAAAGAAGTGGATTTTTAATTTTTGGCAACTGCTATAATGAAAAATGTTTAAATTTAATAGGAAAAGGCTGTTAGAATTATGGTTTTTTATCTCTCTTTATTAAAATAATACGATTTTTTCAAATTTTAATATTTTGAGCTTCATAGCGTGCATTCATCTATATATACACCAGGTTTCAACTCTGTAAGTTACATAGTTTCTGAGAATGATTCTGTGACGGACAGACAACGGAGCGGGAGTAATAGGGTTTCGTAAGATGAACGAAACCCTAAAAATAACTGGTGGGAATAATCTAGGATTCTGAGCATCTTATGCGTCACGTATACGTGTCGCTCATTCCCAAGGGGTTAATGTGTCATTATGAGCACTTTTAAATAATTTAAAAAGTCACCTAACAAGGCCATTGTTGTTGTTGTTTTCTTTTGCATATGGCGTTACACATTCTTACTGTCTAGAAATTTCGAATAACTGTAGTAACACAGATCATATGGAAATTTAAAAAATAAAACTATTTTGTATTCTACATATAAAAGTTTTAAATTAATCCCTGATCGTTTCTAAAAAGAAAAAAAAATATTTCATGCTTGAAGGAATTTTTTGCTTTTTCTGAAAAGTTTCTATCTATCTAGCTATCTTTCTTTCTTTCTTTTTTTTTGTGTGTGTGAGTGTGTCACTTTACGAATAAGTTTGCAACATATTCTGAAAATAAATATAATTTTTCCTCAAAAAAAAAAAAAAAAAATTGTCCTATTTTTCATATAAAACAAGTCTGGTTGTAGACTAATAGTTAACAATTATATGTACTTTTTTTTACAGAAATCTCTTCATTTAAAAAAAAAAATGCAGGCAAACAAAATTTTAATAATCTATATATATAAATGAAAGTCCTGACTGGGTAGATGATCAACGCACAGCCCAAACTAGTGAACCTACAAACACGAAACTTGGATGAAAAATACTTCTTAGGATGTAGAGGCGCACTAAGACGGGATTTTAAAAAACTCCATTCCTAAAGGGAACAAACTTTAAAAAAATTCCTTAAAAATCAGGTATTATAGTTATGTGTCAAATGATAACATATTTTAATGTATTTTTGTTAGGGCTGCGGAGTCGGTGGGAAAAATGGCCGACTCCGACTCCGACTCCTGGATGGCTAAAGTACTAGTATAAGTATAAGAAAAGGGCATCTGACGTCACTGTTGGTTAAATTACTGTTGGTTTGGGAGAAAAACCTGTTCGTTCTTTACGACTCCTACAGTACACATGAGATGGAGCGATTTGATTGGTCTACGTTAAACTGGTCTATGATATAATTGGCCTACGTCGCTATGACGATTCCTGTAATGATAGCTGCGACAAAAATGCAGTGGTAGATTGGTTGATGGAACTGTTTGTTTGTAAACATGCCCTTTCCTTATTGTCTGTTGATTCCTATTATTCAGATTGCTTCAATGATGTCATTTGTTTCGAAATACTAACAGTCGCTTTATTTTTTTAAACCTTTCGCTAAAAATTAGAACTTATTTTTTTTAATATAAAATTTATATTTTTTAATTAATTATTAATTAAAATAAGGCGATGGAATTGTTTTCTGAAACGAAAAAAAAAAAAAAAGAATTCTCCTATAAGTTTTGTAACTCCGGTGATTAAATCATACATTTGGCGTATTCATAAGGGGGGGGGGGGGGGGGAGGGGGAGATTTGCTTGACTTTGAATAAGACATGAAATTAAGAATCAAAATCAGAAACTGATTTTATATAATAGGGTAGTTAGAATCCTGTGCAAATTTTAGTATCAATATTTAATTCATAGTATTAGTTATATATATTTGTATTTTATTGTTACTTTGTTAAAGAAGATACCTTTTCCGTATTTCTCTTTACTTTTTAGGACAGTGTCGAAAATATGAATGAGTTGTAGATATAAGTTCCTTCTATCTTTGGCGGGGGGGGGGGATAGAAATTTTGCTCCATTTTTCGTCTTACTGTGTCAATGACTATTCCTTTTTATAGCCACACTTTTTACCCCAACACTCTAAAAATATCTTAAACAAAATATGAGCACTTTCCCTCAAATGAGACAAAAATAAAGTGATTCACACGGTGGTCTTTATCTTCATCGTGAAAAGAAATTATATCTATAAAAAAAATGTCTAGCAGCCTTTTTTTTTTTTTTTTTTTTTTTAACCGCCGGCCGGGGCACTCGAAGGGGTTGGAACGAATGAATTAATGAATGAAGCCTGTTTCATCGACTAATCTACCGCCTTTTTCCAATGAATGACTTAGACAAGTGAGATATAATTTTACGCTCCTTTTTCCAACTATCGAGATAGTACGCTCTCTTATTCAAGAAAGAAAAACATTCATAAAATGTGATCTTTTCTTCCGTTATGTTTTGACGAGTCTCTATGGGAAAATTTCAACGCGAAAGATGATAATCTAAGTCAGTGTTGCCAGAAGTGTGATAATTATCGTATGTGTACAATAATTCCACGAACTGGCATGATGCACAGCGTCTCTCAAAAGTTTAGTCACAACCAGAAAATGACGTTTATTAAATAACAATACAGAATTAAACAAAAACATATTTTCACTTAATAGATTCTGTGAAAACTTTTTTATATAGATCACATCAAAAGGAACAAATGGATACGTTATCGTAGCTTTGACAAAAACTCATAAAAATCTGTAATTATACAGTGTTTGAAAAGTTTAAGCACAATAAAAAAATAATAATTTGTAAAAAAAAAAAAAAGTAAAGAAAAGAAAAGAAAGAAAACAAAACTCATTTAACACTTTCTCGCTCGCATTTTAATATTTTATTTATTTATTTATTTTTTTCATAGGATACTTGAGGTCGGTCTCTAACGTTGTTAGTTTTTACTTTTTCGATTTTTGTTGCAGTTTTTTTATAAGCGGGCCTTTTTTAATTTTGGACGATTTTGAAAGTGAATGTATCCTTATATAAAAAAAAAACGGAACCCACATAGAAAAACTAAAAACCAGATCAACCTTAACTACCTTATGCCAAAAAAAAAAAAAAAAAAAAAAATCATTAAAAAAAATATTAAAATGCGAGCGAGAAATTTGAAAATAACCTACCCATAGATTTAACATTAGCTTGCTCGTTTCTTCGCATAACTAGTGTAGGCTCTTAAGGGTCCCCAATCTCTCTGTACAATTCAAAATAACGTTTCCTCTATAGAAAATAGTATTATTATTGCTCTGTTTTTAAATGTTTTAATTCTTTGCGAGAAAAACGTGTGTATTAACTTTATTTCTTACAGGAACACAGTTGATATAATTGTCGGGAATGTATAGATTCGTCGATCCCAAAAGTAATCGTGAATGCAGAAAATAAATATAACATGCTGTAAAGGATAGAAGACTGAAAAACAAATTAAAAATAATAATGCACATTAAATGTGAAATTAGTGGTATTTTTCATATATTTTATTATCCATATGATATCTACAATTTAAAAACTAGTCGTTGGGGGCCACCGTAATACTTACCCATCATGAATATGCATAATATAAAATATGAAAATAAAAACTGTCTAAACTACTTATAAAATGCATTGCAATTCGAATAAAATCGTGGCTTGATGACGTCATAAACTTTAAATGCTCTATTACTGAATTGCTTAAAAGAAACATCCTTATAACTCCAAAAACAATAATCCTATTAAGTAGCGGTTTATTGCATCTGATTAAGCGTTTCATTTCCAATTAAAATATATCTTTGAATTGAAATTTGGATGAAAAACAGGGTCATGAAAAATCGAAGAGTGGGCAAAATAGGATGACAAATATCTCGGCAACTCATTATCCGATCGACTTCATGTTTTATGCAAAATTTGTTTTTTTATTGTCTTTTATATTCACTCCTTAAAATAAACAATTTCGAAAAATTTTATGTACCTTTTATCAGAACGAATATTTCGAGAGTCCGAAAAAAATAGTTCCGGATAATCGAGGTTACTGAAATTCAATAAGCTTCTTCCCATTATTACATACTAAGTACATACCAAATTTCAAGTCTCTATCTCAATTTTTTTGGGAGATAGAGCGTTTACAGACATACAGACGAACGACAATTTTTTTTTTTTCTAAAAATATGTTTTTCGGAATCTCCAGTGTCTGAAACGTGTAAATCCGTCAAAAAAAATTTTTTTTTCGATTTTCAAAACGATTACAAGACTTACCCTATACTACGTATGTTGGGTAAGTAATAAATGTTATTAGTCTAGTACTGCAGTATATGTGGGGGCCCACATATACTGCAAATATACTTTTGTCAGGGACCTGCGCGACGTTGTACCGGCCCTGTTCACACTGCGGTTTATATTATCTTAAAGTTTTACATTAAAATATTAAAAGCTACGGTGGCAATACAGCAAATTCTGGTTCGCCATTCATTTATTCCAGAGTTATTATAAGCAAAGCAACTCTAGATAAAATGAAACTTAGTTTATGCGCTTATCTCGTTATACTAGAACAATCAGCAAAGACTAACAAACACTTTCTCTAAAGAGTTTATGTACTTAAGATGTTGTATTTTCTTAGTTTAAAACCGTTTTATTTAAAATTGTTTGTTCACTATTTCAGTATTACTTTAAACATAGAAAAATTCGCATGTAAACTTTATTCACCTTTCATATATTTTGTTTATCTTTAATAACAAACATATGTTATTTTAATCATAGAAAGAAACCTCCATAAATTTTGCTCATCTTTCAGATATTTTATTTATTTACAGTACGGAACTTTCCAATGCTTTCTTCCTTTCCATTATTCCCTATATTACATTAAAATCCTTCCATTTTTACGAAACATACAAAATGGTACACTGAAAAATAAAATTGTTGATTTTACGGTATAATACTGGCATCCCAGATGTCAGTATTATACCGTAAAATTAACCTTAATAAACAGTAAAATAAGCAGTAATACACTGCCGCACATGTGCGGTAGCAGAATTATACCGTAAAATCTTTTTTTTTTTTTTCAGTGTATCTTCATATTTTAAGAACTATTTATCTCTTCAAATTAAATAAATTTCAGACAATTGTAAATCTTAGAAAAATTATTCATCTACATGAAGTTTGACTATGGCTGCATTTATCGTTTCAACGAAATTATTAATAATAGTAATCTTTTGATTTATTTACACTTTCAAAAAGCACAAAGAATGGTGTAATAAAATTATATAAATGATTTCGTAATACGTTTAGAACGGGGTCGAAGAAAAGATAATGATGTCAATATGCAATACTAGGATAAAAAACTAAATGAAAAATTAAAAAAATTCTGTCTCAAGGTTTGCCTAATTAGATAACTCGAAGAACTAACACACCTTGAAATTTTTTTCAGCCAGCATTCAATTAGCAATGAATGATGGAACTTACAAGGGAACCAACCACTTTTGGGGCAGCTCGCACCTGGCATCAAGACCTGATGTATTTTGTAGCCCTATACATAAAAGTTAAAGAACCAATAAAATTTCTCTGTTAGAATCATATTTTTAACACTTTCCGACATGGTTGAAAAGTGTTTATGACTTCGGTTTGTCTGGCCGTCTGCCGTCTGCCGTATGGCCGTCTGCCGTCTGGCCATCTGTCCGTGCTCTAACTCCCGTAAATAGGCTCGGATTGCTCTGCAATTTTTATATGTTATTGTCGTTATCTATAGCATGTTCCCTTTTTCAACGGAAGTGTGTAGCACTTATAGTTTTTTTACAAGGACACTCAAAAAATTCCGTTACATTGCGGCCTATGGGGAAAAATCATTTGCGGTTTATTTAAATAATGTTTCACTATTTAAAACGCATTGAAATTTATATATGTCACTAAGGTCCATTAGAAGAAGCTAAATATGGAATAGGGTGTGCATAGCACTTATAGTTACTTTACAGGGACAAGTCAAAAGAATTCCGTTACATTACGTGTATGGAGAAAAATCGTCTGCGGTTTATTTAAATAATGTTTCACTATTTTAAACGCATTAAAATTTATATGTATCACTAAGGTGCATGACAAGAGGCTTACTACAGAATACTGTGTGTATAGCAGTCATCGTTCATTTACAGGGACACACAAAAGAATTCTCTACTGTCTGTTAACAATAATTCCTGGAAGTGCGTTTTAAGTTACTGAACGCGATTTTAATTTTAACTCACTTTTTGTCTATTACATGGTGTGTATAAATTCTGTAGATCCTATACAGGGAAAAACAAATGTTCGCGAACACATTTCCGTTTATTGACAGAAACTCCAGGAGAATTTAAAACTGTGCTACGCGTTTCCTAACTAAACTAAAATTTAGCATATACACAAATCTATAGATCATATACAGGGCTGAATAAAAGTATTCGGATATTTTTCCGAATATTGTATATGTTGGAAATTCCTGAAATTATGTTTTTAAATAGGTTATGCGTTTTCCAAATTGTTCACTTAGATGTTATCTTTCAGCTTATTAAACGGTATGATTTGTAAAATTATTTTGGAAGCGTTGGAAAGTGTTACATAAACTATGCTTGACGCATGATTTTTCGTTCTTGTTTGATTTTACAGCAGCATATCTTTCTGAAAATGCAATTTTCGAGACCACTTATCGGACTATTAACGCAGAAGTTTAGTTAAAAATGCAAATTAGTCAATAATAAGTATAAAATACTGAAAAAAGTTTTAAAATTCCTTCAAGAACCTACGAATTTGATTTTGAAAAATTACAACATTATAATTGCATTGTTGGCGGTGCGACATTCATTCTATTACCACCGTAAAAATTTTCCCTACAAACCCTGGCCAAATGTCATTCGTACCACCCTATCTGGCGATTTAACTCGCTTTTGGCGTGAAATTAACAATTAAAAATCCAATAATAAAAAATTAAAAGCAAAATATATATATATATATATAAATAGGCCCACGGGTAGGACTGGTTCAGATTTGGATCCTGGAAGAACTCTAGTAAATACAACAATCTTAATTCGCATTTCAAACAAGGCGATTTCTGTACGCAAACCTCTGAACGTCATTTACGGAAATGGCACTGTTTTGAAAAAAATACGAACATTGTACAGTTTTGTAAGAAATACGGAAAAATCCATTAAATTTACGGAACACTTTCTGCATATTTACGGATTTGAAATCTCCTCTACGGAACTAATGCCGTTTACGGAAATTGTACTGTTGTTTTGGAAAAATGAAACTTCTCCGTAAAATTTAACGGAAAATCTCTTGTATTTTCACGAATTTTTTTTTAGAGTGTATGATTTTAACAGAGAAATTGTGAAATTGTATCGGTTCTCTAACTTTTATGTATAAGGCTACAACATGCACCAGGTCTCGATGCTAGGTGCGAGCTGCACCAAAAGTAGTTATTTGAGCAGTTATTTTAGCTGATGAGTCCATTGCGCAAAGACATCACTGTTTCGATCCTGGCAATACTGAGGTGTACATTTGAAGAGGCCCGTGCCTTGAGTCGCTCTGGGCTCTGCCTTCAAGATCTTCAGATCTTATACCTTCAGACTTTTGGTTATGGGATTACTTAAAATCAGATGTGTAGAGGGATTAGTTAATGTCATCAGTTCAGTTGGTATATTTTCAACTGAAGCGCCATTTATTGGTCAAAAATACAACTATTATAGCAATTTTTTTTTAACATTATAAACAAATATTCGACATGTTTCTAAGCATTTCTATGAAAGCCGCATATTTTTGTTGTACATAGTTTACTAATTATTAACATTTCAAAACTCCCGGAACTTCTGGATCACCCGATGTTTTAATGAAGCAAGAATGATATTAATCATTATTGCTTACGTCCCATTATCGTGTCCCATTAATAAAAGAATCAATAGGGATTTTAATTAAAGGAAAGAAAGCAGTTAATGGTAATCTGTTACATAACATACTGGAGGTAGGGTTTAAGTTTTTAAACATTACAGAAGGAGTATGTAAGCTTGAAAAAAAAGTTTTAAGAAAATAAAATAACATTCCCCCAATAGAATAATTAAACTCACCCTACTATCCAGCCGAAAACGAAGAAAAGCAAAGGCGTTCAGAATCGAATCAAATCAGCCCTGATGATGGTCACGTTTGTGATCTAAAGTACTGGGCGAGGAATATTAAAGTTTTAAGTTACAACATTAAAGATGCGAGTATAAAACATCACAAATTTACTGAATGGTGTATACAAATGTCAAATTTAAAATTTTATGCATACATTAAAACTAAAAATATCAACGTTTCGACCACCTTCTATGGTCATCCTCAGGAAAAATTTGTTATATTGCTTCTAAAGTTTCAAAGGCATTTGATTTCAGGCAATTTAGAAAAGTACCCGCCTTGGAGGGGCAAAGTGGGGGACAGACACGGCAGATGCATAATATGATTAAGCGGTCACAGATCTTTCCAACGATATATAACGTAAGGGGTGTGTGCAAAATTTAGAAAAGTACCCCCTTGGGAGGGCAAATTGGGGGGGGGGGGAGTGGACACCGGAGATGAATTATATAATAATGTGGTCACAGACCTTTCGAACGATATATCACATGAGGGGTGTGTGCAAAATTTAGAAAAGTATCCCCCTCGGGGGGGGGGGGGTAAAGAGGGGATGATGGACACCGGATATGCATAATATGATTAAGCAGTCAGAGACCTTTCCAACGATATATCACATGAGGGTTATCGGAAAAATTTAGAAAAGTGCCCCATTGGGGGGAAAGTGGGAGGAATTGGCATCTCAGATGCATAATATGATTAAGCGGTCACAGACCTTTCCAACGATATATGACATGATGGGTGTCAACAAAATTTAGAATAGTGCCCCCTTTGAGAGGGGGGGAGTGGCGGGATGGACCCCGGAAATGCATAACATGAATAAGCGGTCAAGACTTTTCCAGCGGTATATCACATGAGGGTGTGTGTAAAAGGAAGTGGAGTGATAGACCTCAGAGATGCATAACATGAAAAAGCGGTCACAGGCCTTTCAACTTGCAACTTTTATCTCGAACGCATTTGACAATATTAAAAAAAATTTTACCCGAGACAATTCGACGATATTCTTAATTTTTTTGCGCTTTCATGGAAAAAATCATGAAATTCGTTAATCAATAGTCGATAAATTGTGAAATTCAAGAATCGATAGCAGTAAAATTGTAAAATTCGTCAATCGATAACGGAAAAATCATGAAATTCATCAAATGGTCTCCGATAAAAAAAATTGTCCTGCACGCTGATGTGATGATCAAAAGGGTTTTGAAGTATAGGAGAAAATTATCACTCGTCAATCGGCAAGTAATACTGAAAATTTGGCGATTGACTTTATTGCCACCACTGGTCAAACTTAATAGTCACACACTCGCCAATTGCGATGATTGAATGGAAAAAGATTTTTTCCCCGCTATCGCTCGACAAATTTCGAAACCATTTGGCGAATTTCACTATTTTTTTCAAAGAAATTTGTTAGTTAATTTTGAAGGTAGCCAGTAGCATTTGCGCACTCTAAAGCAATTAGGGTATATAAATAAATATTTGTACTTTTGCAAAACATAGGTAAGATAATTTGCTTACCTCCTTTTTTCAGCATTCATATTCACACCTCATTAACCAGCATGGCAGTTTGCTAGAGTATCCAAGTCGATTAATTAATCCATTTTATGCACGTTAATATAACCATGATAATGATGTATCCAGTAAATATGGTATCCGATGGTAAACGGCACACACTTAAGTTATATCCATATGTGGAATATAGAAAAATATTATTATTAATAATACATTAATCATTGTTAAGTTTAAAGTATTTAATTAACTTTTAGATACATTTTCAGTTACATATTTTTAATTTTAAACATTAGTTAAATTTAATTGAGTTTAAGGGAGAACGAAATTACATGTTCGTTTCCAACGCGTGAGAAAAAGAATCTATTAAAGTTCTATATAGTAGAAAGAAGGAGTTTTTAGTCCTTTTTATGTGATGTCATTTTCCAGTTCTTTGATTCGTCAGAAATGACGTAAAGTTAAGCGTACGTCATTCATAACGTATTTTTATTTCCTACTTCCTTGTTCACATTCATGAGTTTGTAAAAACCACTTCATGTTGCATCATAGATTTCACTTCCTCTTTGAAATTGGGTTAAACACTTTTTATCATGATGAGTTTTTAAATGAAGTAATAAGCTGTCACTGAAATCAATTAACTGAGATTATATTTCTGATATATTTCCAACAAAATTATTTGACGGATTGTGATTTTTTTTCTCGAAGCTATTCGACGATATTCGAAAAAAAATTTCCCCGAAACCAGTTGATGAATTTTGCGATTTTTCCACAATCGATTAATGAGTTTTGCGATTTTTCCGCTATCGATTGACGAATTTCACGATTTATCGACTATCGATTAACGAATTTCACGATTTTTTCCATGAACGAACAAATTGCGCACTTTCTTTCCGCTGATGTTCGACAAATTTCGCACTTTATTTCCGCTGCCGTTCGACGAATTTTGCAATTCTGTTCCGCGTTTGTTAGACAAATTTCACTATTTTTCTCCCGAGATCATTTAACGAATTTTGCGATTTTTTTCCCTGAACCTATTTGACGAATTTCTCGAATTTTTTCACGACAGTTAGACAAAGCTAATTTTTTTCCTGCAATGTCTGATTTCTTTCCCGACACCATTTGATGAATTTCGCTGTTTATTCCCCAATTGTTTGACAAATTTCGCAATTTTTTTATTAAGTATTTGTAAATTTGTTATTGGCCAGTGCTGAAAAACACTGGCGAGTAAAAAAATCCATGTACTGGCCACTGGCCAGCAGGGTTCGTAAATATCATGATATTTTCGAAAATATCAAAAATATCCGATATTTTGATATATATCCGATATTTTCGATATATATCCGATATTTTCAAAATAGTCAACTTACTGCTGATAAATTTTCAAGCATAATATAGATTAGAAACTAAAATATATTGTACTTAACATGACAACTTAAACAATATACCAAAACTGCTTTTTTCCCCCTTCTTTTTATTTTAACTTTGAACAAAATTGAAGATTAACTTACCAGCAAAACAGAAACAATTTGCTTTATACACTTATAAAAAAAAAAAACTATAAGATTCAGTATCAATTATCAAGAAATCAGAAATTTATAAAACAAAAAATTAAATACAAAATAGTTTAAACAAAATATTTAAAAAATTTAAACATAAATGTCAGCTTATTTTTAAATTCCCTATCATGTTGTACAATTTAAACAGGGTGTCTATTCCAGATCAGCAACAAATTTCCATTTCCCTGACATTTCGAGGTTTTCATACCAGTAAAAAAAAAAAAAAAAAAAAAAAAAAATTGAGTTATCGAGATTTTGTGATTTTACACACAGAAAATCTTAAACATTGTGAATTTAAGGTGGCGGATCAGTCAGATTCTGCATTCTCCTTTCCCATGTTAAACCAATGGCATTAAAGTTCCTCGGTTTCCTTCAAATATCTCATCAAATAATTAAGTCTTTTGAAATTTATTTTTTGTGAGTGATACTTTAGATGAATCATCGCGTAGTTACAAATTTCATTTTTCTCTTATATAAATTTAAATATTTGTTTTCGCAATATTTGATTTAGCATTTACATTTACATCATTATATGCTGTCTTTTAAACGCTAAAACAAATATTTAAATTTAAATAATAGAAAAATGAAATTTGTAACTATGCGATGATTCATCTAAAGCAGGGGTTCTCAAACTTTCAGACCGACGTACCACTAAATCGAAGTTCATACTTCCGCGTACCTCCAGGTAACAAACGTAAATATAATATAGAAAAATCTGTCTGAAACGAAATATATCTTCGGTCTTTTGTATTTTC
Source organism: Maratus michaelseni (assembly GCA_963931845.1). Taxonomy (NCBI): domain Eukaryota; kingdom Metazoa; phylum Arthropoda; class Arachnida; order Araneae; family Salticidae; genus Maratus; species Maratus michaelseni. The sequence continues at coordinate 25,753,056 of OZ007591.1, forward strand.
TTCATAGCAGATTTTATTGCATTTAAAATTAATGATTACGTTTCTAAATTGACTGCTTTATAATAACATTCAAGTAAAAAGTACTATCATCATTAAATTTTAATAATGCATACAATATCAAAATACAGTATTTTGGTAAAGTATAAAAGTCACAATACTTAATGACATATTGGCGCCCACTGATTCATATACTGTTGTAGTAGGCTAATGAAAAGGGTGGGCTTGTTTCATCAAGCACAACTTTTCTCATATCTGGCTCAATATTAAGAAGTTTTAGTCAGAAGTCAGATTCGATGTTTAGTTTATTCCCGTATTTGTTTTTCATATAACAAAGGGTGGAAAAGAACGTTCACAGAGATATGTTGTGCTAAACACAGACTTTGACGATATTAGACGGTACTCTGATATTCTCGTCAGCGAAAATTCTGTTACATTGATTCTTTTGAATGTGGACTCCAGTAATCCAACACAGGAGATGAGAGCTGAATAAGTTTACTTATTTCCTCTCTCGTGAGATACAGTGGCAGGGTGTCTCAAATGAGAAACGAATTTCCAGAGCCCGATTAAGGTCATGTGGAGCCCAAGGTCCAGTACCTTTTCGGAGCCAGTCTCAAACCAAGATAATAGCTATAAATATTTTGGGGGAGTATTCAGTGGTTATCTTAGATATTATGATATGGTTACCAAGTTAATCAAAATCTTATTTGGTCTTGGGGGAAATAATTGCAAAAAGTTGGATTTTTAATAAACTTTTTGGAAACAATTTTATTTATTTTGGGGGCCCCCTTCAGGGGTAGCCCCTGGGCCACGCCTTAATCGGCCTCTGCATTATTCCGGCCCTGCGATTTTCTTATCCAAAGCTTAGTTAGCGCATTTAACCCCTTAGGGACGAGCGACACGTATACGTGACACATAAGATGTTCAGAATCCTCGATTATTCCCACCAGTTTTTTTTCTATTGTAAGCTTTGCCTCATTAAATCGTAGCATTTCTGAGGTTCAATTAGACGAAAATTTCTGTTTTGAAAAACCGGTGGTAAAAGATTAAAAATTATGTAAAGGACGCTCGTCGCGAAGGGGTTAACATAGGCTCAATACAACCGTATTAATAATCTGCATACCTATAAATGCGACAATAATGTCGCTCAGTAGGCAAACACTTGTAAGTTTCTTCATACATTTATGTATATACCACCTCAATACAGATGTACAATACTTTACCTCAAATCCGCACTGATTATGACCACAGTTTTTGTTTGATTTAAATAATCTTACTCTCTTGACCATTTTAAATAACTTTAAAAAACTGATTTACAGTAGAACTCCAATTATACGAATCAATTGGGACCGGACCCCATTCGGATAATCAAAAATTCGGATAATTGGATTTTTTCCGAAAAAAGGGTCTATTTTAATTAATTACTGTATGTATGTTGAAAATGGGAGAAAAAGCTACTTTTAAAGAAAAAGATATTTTAATTAATTAAATGAAAAGGCCACACTTTTACATTTTAAGCGTACTTACAAGTGCTGTACAGTATGTACGTATCGTACTGTAAATGGAAGTCATATTCCTTGCTGAACATCTCGATCAAAGTAAGCTGTTTGAGAGTCTTCATCCGTTTTCGGGCAGCCAAGTCGCGCATCCGCTTGACAGTGAGAAGTTGCATGTGGTCACACTCAGGCTGACGCTCCATCGACTTCAACGCAGTTTCAAGGCCGGCAAATGCTTCACTATAGCTGATGGTCCCGTGTCTGCTTCAACTTCGATATTAATGTCATCTTCTTTCTCGACACTTTCTTCTCTCACACTTTCAATAAGTTCATCGTCATTTAGAATTTGAAACCCAGGGTCTGAAACCCAGGTGGGCTGGGCCTGCCACCTGGCCACGGACGACAGTGAATAATCAAACTGTACTATGAGACGGTGACTCATCATCCCAATAATGTTCGCGCTGCGCCTACACTAGATTCGCGGAGCGAATGACACTATAGCGCGCGTAGACAGAATCATAAATTGGCGCATCGTAGTACGTTTCCATCTTAAATATTTTTTTCTGAAATTCTGAAAGCGATTCGGATAATCAGAGATTTGGATAGTCGGAGTTCGGATAATTGGAGTTCTACTGTATATGAAATAGGAGGAAACTATAACACTTTTTGTACAATTCATAACGTATTTTTATTTCCTACTTCCTTGTTCACATTCATGAGTTTGTAAAAACCACTTCATGTTGCATCATAGATTTCACTTCCTCTTTGAAATTGGGTTAAACACTTTTTATCATGATGAGTTTTTAAATGAAGTAATAAGCTGTCACTGAAATCAATTAACTGAGATTATATTTCTGATATATTTCCAACAAAATTATTTGACGGATTGTGATTTTTTTTCTCGAAGCTATTCGACGATATTCGAAAAAAAAATTTCCCCGAAACCAGTTGATGAATTTTGCGATTTTTCCACAATCGATTAATGAGTTTTGCGATTTTTCCGCTATCGATTGACGAATTTCACGATTTATCGACTATCGATTAACGAATTTCACGATTTTTTCCATGAACGAACAAATTGCGCACTTTCTTTCCGCTGATGTTCGACAAATTTCGCACTTTATTTCCGCTGCCGTTCGACGAATTTTGCAATTCTGTTCCGCGTTTGTTAGACAAATTTCACTATTTTTCTCCCGAGATCATTAACGAATTTTGCGATTTTTTTCCCTGAACCTATTTGACGAATTTCTCGAATTTTTTCACGACAGTTAGACAAAGTTAATTTTTTTCCTGCAATGTCTGATTTCTTTCCCGACACCATTTGATGAATTTCGCTGTTTATTCCCCAATTGTTTGACAAATTTCGCAATTTTTTTATTAAGTATTTGTAAATTTGTTATTGGCCAGTGCTGAAAAACACTGGCGAGTAAAAAAATCCATGTACTGGCCAGTGGCCAGCAGGGTTCGTAAATATCATGATATTTTCGAAAATATCAAAAATATCCGATATTTTGATATATATCCGATATTTTCGATATATATCCGATATTTTCAAAATAGTCAACTTACTGCTGATAAATTTTCAAGCATAATATAGATTAGAAACTAAAATATATTGTACTTAACATGACAACTTAAACAATATACCAAAACTACTTTTTTCTCCCTTCTTTTTATTTTAACTTTGAACAAAATTGAAGATTAACTTACCAGCAAAACAGAAACAATTTGCTTTATACACTTATAAAAAAAAAAACTATAAGATTCAGTATCAATTATCAAGAAATCAGAAATTTATAAAACAAAAAATTAAATACAAAATAGTTTAAACAAAATAGTTAAAAAATTTAAACATAAATGTCAGCTTATTTTTAAATTCCCTATCATGTTGTACAATTTAAACAGGGTGTCTATTCCAGATCAGCAACAAATTTCCATTTCCCTGACATTTCGAGGTTTTCATACCAGTAAAAAAAAAAAAAAAAAAAAAATTGAGTTATCGAGATTTTGTGATTTTACACACAGAAAATCTTAAACATTGTGAATTTAAGGTGGCGGATCAGTCAGATTCTGCATTCTCCTTTCCCATGTTAAACCAATGGCATTAAAGTTCCTCGGTTTCCTTCAAATATCTCATCAAATAATTAAGTCTTTTGAAATTTATTTTTTGTGAGTGATACTTTAGATGAATCATCGCGTAGTTACAAATTTCATTTTTCTCTTATATAAATTTAAATATTTGTTTTCGCAATATTTGATTTAGCATTTACATTTACATCATTATATGCTGTCTTTTAAACGCTAAAACAAATATTTAAATTTAAATAATAGAAAAATGAAATTTGTAACTATGCGATGATTCATCTAAAGCAGGGGTTCTCAAACTTTCAGACCGACGTACCACTAAATCGAAGTTCATACTTCCGCGTACCTCCAGGTAACAAACGTAAATATAATATAGAAAAATCTGTCTAAAACGAAATATATCTTCGGTCTTTTGTATTTCCTTCATAGCAGATTTTATTGCATTTAAAATTAATGATTACGTTTCTAAATTGACTGCTTTATAATAACATTCAAGTAAAAAGTACTATCATCATTAAATTTTAATAATGCATACAATATCAAAATACAGTATTTTGGTAAAGTATAAAAGTCACAATACTTAATGACATATTGGCGCCCACTGATTCATATACTGTTGTAGTAGGCTAATGAAAAGGGTGGGCTTGTTTCATCAAGCACAACTTTTCTCATATCTGGCTCAATATTAAGAAGTTTTAGTCAGAAGTCAGATTCGATGTTTAGTTTATTCCCGTATTTGTTTTTCATATAACAAAGGGTGGAAAAGAACGTTCACAGAGATATGTTGTGCTAAACACAGACTTTGACAATATTAGACGGTACTCTGATATTCTCGTCAGCGAAAATTCTGTTACATGGATTCTTTTGAATGTGGACTCCAGTAATCCAACACAGGAGATGAGAGCTGAATAAGTTTACTTATTTCCTCTCTCGTGAGATACAGTGGCAGGGTGTCTCAAATGAGAAACGAATTTCCAGAGCCCGATTAAGGTCATGTGGAGCCCAAGGTCCAGTACCTTTTCGGAGCCAGTCTCAAACCAAGATAATAGCTATAAATATTTTGGGGGAGTATTCAGTGGTTATCCTTAGATATTATGATATGGTTACCAAGTTAATCAAAATCTTATTTGGTCTTGGGGGAAATAATTGCAAAAAGTTGGATTTTTAATAAACTTTTTGGAAACAATTTTATTTATTTTGGGGGCCCCCTTCAGGGGTAGCCCCTGGGCCACGCCTTAATCGGCCTCTGCATTATTCCGGCCCTGCGATTTTCTTATCCAAAGCTTAGTTAGCGCATTTAACCCCTTAGGGACGAGCGACACGTATACGTGACACATAAGATGCTCAGAATCCTCGATTATTCCCACCAGTTTTTTTTCTATTGTAAGCTTTGCCTCATTAAATCGTAGCATTTCTGAGGTTCAATTAGACGAAAATTTCTGTTTTGAAAAACCGGTGGTAAAAGATTAAAAATTATGTAAAGGACGCTCGTCGCGAAGGGGTTAACATAGGCTCAATACAACCGTATTAATAATCTGCATACCTATAAATGCGACAATAATGTCGCTCAGTAGGCAAACACTTGTAAGTTTCTTCATACATTTATGTATATACCACCGCAATACAGATGTACAATACTTTACCTCAAATCCGCACTGATTATGACCACAGTTTTTGTTTGATTTAAATAATCTTACTCTCTTGACCATTTTAAATAACTTTAAAAAACTGATTTACAGTAGAACTCCAATTATACGAATCAATTGGGACCGGACCCCATTCGGATAATCAAAAATTCGGATAATTGGATTTTTTCCGAAAAAAGGGTCTATTTTAATTAATTACTGTATGTATGTTGAAAATGGGAGAAAAAACTACTTTTAAAGAAAAAGATATTTTAATTAATTAAATGAAAAGGCCACACTTTTACATTTTAAGCGTACTTACAAGTGCTGTACAGTATGTACGTATCGTACTGTAAATGGAAGTCATATTCCTTGCTGAACATCTCGATCAAAGTAAGCTGTTTGAGAGTCTTCATCCGTTTTCGGGCAGCCAAGTCGCGCATCCGCTTGACAGTGAGAAGTTGCATGTGGTCACACTCAGGCTGACGCTCCATCGACTTCAACGCAGTTTCAAGGCCGGCAAATGCTTCACTATAGCTGATGGTCCCGTGTCTGCTTCAACTTCGATATTAATGTCATCTTCTTTCTCGACACTTTCTTCTCTCACACTTTCAATGAGTTCATCGTCATTTAGAATTTGAAACCCAGGGTCTGAAACCCAGGTGGGCTGGGCCTGCCACCTGGCCACGGACGACAGTGAATAATCAAACTGTACTATGAGACGGTGACTCATCATCCCAATAATGTTCGCGCTGCGCCTACACTAGATTCGCGGAGCGAATGACACTATAGCGCGCGTAGACAGAATCATAAATTGGCGCATCGTAGTACGTTTCCATCTTAAATATTTTTTTCTGAAATTCTGAAAGCGATTCGGATAATCAGAGATTTGGATAGTCGGAGTTCGGATAATTGGAGTTCTACTGTATATGAAATAGGAGGAAACTATAACACTTTTTGTACAATTCATAACGTATTTTTATTTCCTACTTCCTTGTTCACATTCATGAGTTTGTAAAAACCACTTCATGTTGCATCATAGATTTCACTTCCTCTTTGAAATTGGGTTAAACACTTTTTATCATGATGAGTTTTTAAATGAAGTAATAAGCTGTCACTGAAATCAATTAACTGAGATTATATTTCTGATATATTTCCAACAAAATTATTTGACGGATTGTGATTTTTTTTCTCGAAGCTATTCGACGATATTCGAAAAAAAATTTCCCCGAAACCAGTTGATGAATTTTGCGATTTTTCCACAATCGATTAATGAGTTTTGCGATTTTTCCGCTATCGATTGACGAATTTCACGATTTATCGACTATCGATTAACGAATTTCACGATTTTTTCCATGAACGAACAAATTGCGCACTTTCTTTCCGCTGATGTTCGACAAATTTCGCACTTTATTTCCGCTGCCGTTCGACGAATTTTGCAAGTCTGTTCCGCGTTTGTTAGACAAATTTCACTATTTTTCTCCCGAGATCATTTAACGAATTTTGCGATTTTTTTCCCTGAACCTATTTGACGAATTTCTCGAATTTTTTCACGACAGTTAGACAAAGTTAATTTTTTTCCTGCAATGTCTGATTTCTTTCCCGACACCATTTGATGAATTTCGCTGTTTATTCCCAATTGTTTGACAAATTTCGCAATTTTTTTATTAAGTATTTGTAAATTTGTTATTGGCCAGTGCTGAAAAACACTGGCGAGTAAAAAAATCCATGTACTGGCCAGTGGCCAGCAGGGTTCGTAAATATCATGATATTTTCGAAAATATCAAAAATATCCGATATTTTGATATATATCCGATATTTTCGATATATATCCGATATTTTCAAAATAGTCAACTTACTGCTGATAAATTTTCAAGCATAATATAGATTAGAAACTAAAATATATTGTACTTAACATGACAACTTAAACAATATACCAAAACTGCTTTTTTCCCCCTTCTTTTTATTTTAACTTTGAACAAAATTGAAGATTAACTTACCAGCAAAACAGAAACAATTTGCTTTATACACTTATAAAAAAAAAACTATAAGATTCAGTATCAATTATCAAGAAATCAGAAATTTATAAAACAAAAAATTAAATACAAAATAGTTTAAACAAAATAGTTAAAAAATTTAAACATAAATGTCAGCTTATTTTTAAATTCCCTATCATGTTGTACAATTTAAACAGGGTGTCTATTCCAGATCAGCAACAAATTTCCATTTCCCTGACATTTCGAGGTTTTCATACCAGTAAAAAAAAAAAAAAAAAAAAAAAAAAAAAAAAAATTGAGTTATCGAGATTTTGTGATTTTACACACAGAAAATCTTAAACATTGTGAATTTAAGGTGGCGGATCAGTCAGATTCTGCATTCTCCTTTCCCATGTTAAACCAATGGCATTAAAGTTCCTCGGTTTCCTTCAAATATCTCATCAAATAATTAAGTCTTTTGAAATTTGTTTTTTGTGAGTGATACTTTAGATGAATCATCGCGTAGTTACAAATTTCATTTTTCTCTTATATAAATTTAAATATTTGTTTTAGCAATATTTGTTTTAGCATTTACATTTACATCATTATATGCTGTATTTTAAACGCTAAAACAAATATTTAAATTTAAATAATAGAAAAATGAAATTTGTAACTATGCGATGATTCATCTAAAGCATCACTCACAAAAAAACAAAATTCGAAAAACTTAATTATTTGATGAGATATTTGAAGGAAACCGAGGAACTTTAATGCCATTGGTTTAACATGGGAAAGGAGAATGCAGAATCTGACTGATCCGCCAGGTTAAGAGTGGAACTTTCACAACTGATTCTGAGGCACAAATTACTGATTTGTTACATAATTTTTTGCAAAATTTACAAATTGGTGAACATTTTACATACTATACATTTTGCAGATACACACTTTTAGGATCTGATTCTATCCATTTTGTCTAATCAGGATGAAATTCTTTATCTCATCAGTCACAGTTAAATACAGATTACTTTGACATATTTTAATACAAATAATAAATTTTCAATAAATTAAGCTAACAGATGTTCAGTTCCCCAATCCTACAACATTCAGTAGAAAGTTTCGGTGAAGTTGAAACTGAAAATCTCTGAGTTACAAAGAAGAACTGAAAGGGGTTGGACAAAATGATTTGCACGAGAGGTGAAATAGTCTTTACAGTACTTATGAAGAGCAAAGTTTGATTTTAATGGTGCTGCATTTTCCTATTTTTTTCTTGGAAGTTTCAAAATTTTCTAATTTTTTTCAGAATTTTCAAATTTCCCTGACTTTTCCTCAGAAATGGTAAATTTCCTTGACTCTCCCTTGACTTTTCCAGTCCATATAAATTTCCCTGACTATCCCCTGACTTTTCCAGACCATATAAATTTCCCTGACTTTTCCAGGTTTTCAGGTGGCTAGACACCCTGATTTAAGCTCAACAACACCAAAACCAGAAATTGATTCTTTTCTAATAAAGCTGTATAGAACTGATTAGCTAAATCAGACAGTTTATCTTCCTATCTGCCCTACATAATTATTAGTCCCATGTAATCTACATTTAAAAATAAAAACTTCAAACAGAACTTTGATAAGATTGTTTTTTTTTCTTCTTTAGCTAGAAAAGTCACTCCCAGAGACAAATGTTCTTTATCTACAGAATGGAACGGTCAATATTAGTTGAAAATTTCATTTACACTTGTTTTGACTTAAAATATCAAAAATATCTTGCACAGTGATATTTTGAAAATAAATATCAAATATAAAAATATAGAAAATATCAAAAATCTTCATATTTTGAAAATAAATATCGGATATATATCATGATAGATATCATGATATATATCCATTGATATATATCATGATATATATCCATTGATATATATCAACGAACGCTGGTGGCCAGTGAGTAAAAAAGTTAATTTTTACCTATATTTTGAAGGTATTTATTTTATTTGTTGTATTGTGTATAAATACCTAGATGTCGATTTTAATTTTAACGTTAAAAATGAGTTTAGGCTCATTTAATGTTCGCCAAATCGATCCAAATATAAATTGCCTTTTTAGATCTCTGTCCTTTTGTTTGTATAGTACAGAAAATAATTCTCATAATACAAAATTGGAACTCTTATAGTCCCTTTATTATTTATTCGTACGGTGTTTCGATTACTGCAATAAAACTCATAATCTCATCAAAAACATCACCTGTAAAAAATGCAGCCAAGTCTCGTGACTCTTTTTCCGTAAAAAGTTCTGAGATCGTGTAAAGCCAAGTTTAGCTATCTTATTAACTCTGAAATTTTCATTCACAAATCAATGATTTGGCAATTACGCAGCACAGGGAAGTTATTACACCTTACTATGTTATGTGGGAAGGGATGAGATAATATGATTAAGGCTAATTATATACTCACAGGGAAGTTATTACACCTTAATATTTTATGGGATGGCATGGTATTATTTGATTAAGACTAATTATATACATCACATTCTCGTGCTACTTAATTGCCAAGTCACAAAATAATATTTAACTAAAGATGTAGAGACTAGGAGTGATTTGTGAATGAAAATTTCAGCGTTAATAAGATAGCTAAACTTGGCTTTACACGATATCAGAACTTTTTACGGAAAAAGATTCACGAGACTTGGCTGCATTTTTTACAGGTGATGTTTTTGATGAGATTTCACTTCTTTTTGTAAGTAATCCTCCTTTCTTGATTTTGGGTTCTTTTTGGAGATCATCCACTGAATTTCGCTAAGCCCACACTCTGCCCCTATTATTTACAGGTATAAAAAATTTGAAGCTTTAGTTTCGTTTGCAAAGTACTGTAGATAAAAAGAGATTTCAGGTTCCTAGGCCAGCACTAAGTTATGGGAGGGGGAGTGTCAAAAGTACTCTCAATTGCTTCCAGGATAGGTGCTATCCATCTGAGATATTACTCGCAGTCCTAGATACTTGATATTTAGCATAAAAGAACTTTTTAGTCTAAAAAGAAAGCCAAAATTAAAATTTCCGGAAATTTTTAATAAATCAAACTTATATTCATTTTTTCGATGGTTTTTTTTTTTTTTTTCGTTTTTTTTTTTTTGGCTTTTTTTTTTTACATTTAGGAATTTTTTAATTTTTTCTTACTATACTATACCCTATCTTTCTGCCAAATGTCAAGCTTCTAGGACTACAAAATCGGATTATTTTCAAATTTTTGACTTTTTATAAATTTATTGATTTTTCGATTTTACTTCTAAGTTACCTGATTGTCATGCCAATATAGTAATTTTTTTGTCCGTCTTCTTAGGATCATTTAGGTTCAATTTAGAGGTAAATCAAGTGAATGTTAGAGTCACCATGATTTTATTTAGAAAGAACTATCAAACCATAACCAGCCAGTAATGTCGGGAGGGTAGGGGGAGCTGTGAAAATTTTTGTGGGGCTAACATCATTTAACAATCCAAATTTCATATGCGAAGTAAATAGAGTATAACCTGTGAAAGAAAACAAACCTGTCTATAAAGAAATCGCCTATAACGTAGCCAGACTATAGTGGAACTTTCCTATAACGAAATTCGTAAACGAAAGAAAAGAAAACCATAATCCGGGGGAAATAACATAAAACAATTAGGGGCGTTGTACTAGCTAATAGGACAATTATCTTAAAACTAATGTTTGTAGCAGTACAAAATCAATTTGTTTTCGAATTTTCGATTTTTTTAAGATATTTCGATTTTATTTTCGAATTTAACGAATTTTTTAATTGTTCCTTTTATTGAATAGTAAATACTACCTTTACACCAAGTTTTAAGTTTCTAAGAATACAAGATAAAATTATTTTCAATTATGGATTTTTTCGATTTTTTTTTAATAATTTTCTGGATTTTTTCGATTTTTTTTTATAATTTTCTGGATTTTTTAATTTTTTCTTATTTTGTATCCTTTATTACAAATTTCAAGTTTCTAGCGCTACAAAATCGAATTATTTTGAAATTTCCGATCTTTTTCGAGTTTTTTTATTCTATTTTCGAATTTATTGTGTTTTAATTTTTCCTTTTTCTGTATCCTAAACAATAAGTTTTTTCGAATTTTACAGATTTTTTATTTATTTTTCTTTTTTTGTATCCTAAATACTGCCTTTATTCCAAATTTTAAATTTCTAGCTCTACAAAATCGAATTATTTTCAAAATTTCGTTTTTTTTTCGATTTTTTTATTTTATTTTCGATGTTTGTTGTGTTTTCATTTTTTATTTTTCTGAATCCTAAACACTACCTTTACACCAAATTTTCAGTTTCTATGACTACGAGATCATATTATTTTCAATTTCTCACTTTTTTTTCTTTTTATTTAATTTTTAATTTTTGAAAATTTCGATTTTTTTTCGAATTATCCATATTTTTTAATGTTCCCTTATTTAGTATCTTAAATATTACCTTTATTCCAAATTACAAGTTTCTAGCGCTATGAAATCGAATTATTTTCAAATTTTCTTTATTTTACGATTTTTTTTATTTTATTTTCGAATTTTATTGCGTTTTTATTTTAACTTATTCTGAATCCTAAACACTATCTTTACCGCGAATTTTAGGTTTCTAAGGCTAAAAGATCAAATTATTTAAATTTTTTCATTTTTTTCGAATTTTTTGAATTTTTGAATTTTTTTTTTCGAATTTTCCGGATTTTTTAATTTTTCCTTATTTTGCATCCTAAATACTACTTTTATTCCCAATTCCAAGTTTCTAGCGCAACAAAATCGGATTATTTGAAAATTTTCGTTTTTTTTCGATTTTTCGATTTTATTTTCGATTTGTTTGTGTGTTTTTGATGTTTTCTTTTTCTGAATTCTAAACACTACCTTCACACCAAATTTTAAGTTTTTAAGACTACAAGATCGCGTTATTTTCAATTTTCAATTTTGTTCGAATTTGTTGAATTTTCGAATGTTTTTTTTTTTTTTTTTTTTTTTTTTTTTGAATTTTCCGGATTTTATAATTTTTTCTTTCTTTGTATCCGAAACATTACCTTTATTCCAAATTTTAAGTTTCTGTGACTGCGGGATCTACCCAATCTTTTTGATGTCCCGAGAGTGAGTGAGTGTGTGAGTGACAAAAAATCGAAACTTTGACTTCATATACCGTCTGCACTAATTTATGAGTATTTTTTGAATTATCCATATTTTTTAATTTTTCCTTATTTAGTATCTTAAATATTACCTTTATTCCAAATTTCAAGTTTCTAGCGCTATAAAATCGAATTATTTTCAAATTTTCCTTCTTTTTCGATTTTTCCGATTTTTTTCGATTTTTCGATTTTATTTTCGAATTTTATTGCGTTTTTTATTTTAACATTTTCTGAATCCTAAACACTATCTTTACCGCGAATTTTAAGTTTCTAAGGCTAAAAGATCAAATTATTTTAATTTTTTCAATTTTTTTCGAATTTTTCGAATTTTTAAATTTTTTTTTTCGAATTTTCCCGATTTTTTAATTTTTCCTTATTTTGCATCCTAAATACTACCTTTATTCCGAATTCCAAGTTTCTAGCGCAACAAAATCGGATTATTTGAAAATTTCGTTTTTTTTCGATTTTTTCGATTTTTTCAATTTTGCTTTCGATTTTTTTGGTGTTTTTGATGTTTTCTTTTTCTGGATGCTAAACACTACCTTCACAGCAAATCTTAAGTTTCTAAGATTAGAAGATCGTCTTATTTTCAATTCTCAATTTTGATGGAATTTGTTGAATTTTCGATTATTTTTTTCGAATTTTCCGGATTTTATAATTTTTCCTCTCTTTGTATCCTAAACACTACATTTTTTCCAAATGTCAAGTTTCTAAGGCTACGGGATCTACCTAATCTTTTTGATGACGCGGAACGAGTGAGTGAGTGAATGACAAAAAATCGAATGTTTGAGTTCATATATCGTCTGAACTAGAAAAGACAGAAAGTTGTAATTTTAAATTTTGGTCCTGTGTGCCAAATTCTCTAGAAAAACGAAGTTTTGAATTTTCGGGATACTCCAGCGCGGAGATATGGAGAGGGGGGGGGGGATCAAAAGTGACCTGAGTTGCTAACAGAAAAGTATGCTTACGGCCGTGCTTTCTCGACTTGGCGGAGGCACTGCCGTGCCTCCAGATATGTGAGAAAATGGGGATTTTTTTTAAAACTCATACTTACAAATTATAATTGTTTTGATGAAAGCATACATCTAACACGTCACTGAATGTTTTCATTTCTTAGCAAACTCTTAATATTTAAGAAATATTTACATTATATGGTGCTTTTTCGTTATATGGACACCATTGTCGCCAAGAATACATTTACATGCATTATGCATTAGCATACATTTTGGTATGGTGTCCATATAATGAAAAAGTACCCATTATATTGTTTGTATGTATACAAATCTTGAATGTTGTTATTTATTATCATTGTTTTCATTTGTTGGCGATGATAATATACATTTCATACCAGATTGCATGTCTGTTCTTGGGCAATTCTTATGAAACTCATAATTTATCACAAAATGGTGGTTTTATTGACTTCGTTCTTGCAAATTAAAATGGTTTCATGACAATATACATCTTTGCCCAAGAATGCGAAAAAAAAAAACTGTTATTGACTTCAGGCGATATAAATGAGGTTATTTCTTTCTTTTCTTTTTTTTTTTTTTTTTTTTTTTATCTTTGCGACATTTTGCCATACATTATCAGTTTCATAAGAAATCCCTCTGAAAATATCGAACTCATTATACATAAAAAAAAACCCTGGCCAGAAATCACATTGGTTTTTGTAGAGATATATGTTTTCATGAAAACAATTTAATTTGTATGTATGAGGTAAAAAAAAAAAAAAGAAAAAAAAAGAAATTCTCAGATATTATGAGTTTTATAAGAAAGTAAAACATTAAGTAAATATTAATGATTAGCGGAATTGGTTCTATCTATGAAGTATATTATTTCGCCCAAAAACCCCCAACAAAAAAATAATAATTACAAAGAATAAGTAATCGCCTTTAAATAAACAAAAACCAATGTGATTTCTGGCCAGGTTTTTTTTATATATAACATTTTTTATATACAAAGGAAAAACAGAAATAAACTCATTCATTTCGCCTGAAGTCAAAAATAGTTTTTTTTTTTTTTTTTTTTTTTCAGTCTTGGGCAAAGATGTATATTGTCATGAAACCATTTTAATTTGTAAGCACGAAATCAATAAAATCACCATTTTGCGACAAATTATGAGTTTTATTAGAATCGCCCAAGAACGGACATGCAATCTGGTATAAAGTAAATATTTCTTAAATATTAAGAGTTTGCTAAGAAATGAAAACATTCAGTGAAATGTAAGACGTATGCTTTCATTAAAACAATTATAATTTGTAAGTATGAGGGGGGGAAATCACTGTTTTCTCACATTTATGAGTTTTATTGTAGTAATTAGAACACCGTACGAATAAATATGTATTTCGTCATCGGCCAGTAATGAAAACAATGATAATAAATCAAAACATTTAATATTTGTATACATACAAACAATATAATGTAAATATTTCTTAAATATTAAGAGTTTGCAAATCAAAACATTCAAGATTTGTAAACATACAAACAATATAATGTAAATATTTCTTAAATATTAAGAGTTTGCAAATCAAAACATTCAAGATTTGTATACATACAAACAATATAATGTAAACATTTTTTAAATATTAAGAATTTGCTGTCATCGCCCAGTAATGAAAACAATGATAATAAATCAAAATATTCAAGATTTACATGATATTGTACTTTCCCATTATACGGACACCATTGTTGCCAGGCATACATTTACATACATACATACATACATTTACATACATTATGCATTAGCATACATTTTGGCATGGTGTCCGTATAATGGAAAAGTACCTATTATATTGCTTGTATGCATATACAAATCTTGAATGTTGCTATTTATTATCATTGTTTTCATTGACAACATATATTTTATACCAGATTGCATGTCCGTTCTTGGGCGATTTTTATAAAACTAATAATTTGTCACAAAATGGTGATTTTATTGACTTCGTGCTTACAAATTAAAATGCTTGACAATATACATCTTTGCCGAAGAATGCGAAAAAAAAAAACTATTTTTGACTTCAGGCGAAATGAATGAGGTTATATCAGTTTCATAAGAATTTCCTATGAAAATATCAAACTCATTATAAATAAAAGAAACCTGGCCAGAGATCACATTGGTTTTTATATAGATGTATGTTTTCATCAAAACAATTTAATTTGTAAGGATGAGGTTTAAAAAAAATATATCACCGTTTTCTCACAGGTTATGAGTTTCATAAGAAAGTAAAGCATTAAGTTAAATATTAATGATTAGCGGAACTGTAATACAAACATATATGTATACATATATTGTTACATGATATATTATACATTGTTTGTATACATACTTCTTTGTATACATATATTGTTTGTATACATACAGACAATATAATGTAAACATATCTTAAATATTAAAAGTTTGCAAATCAAAACATTCTAAATATTTGTATGCATAAAAACAATATAATGTAAATACTTCTTAAATATTAAGAGTTTGCTAAGAAATGAAAACATTCAGTGTATGTTTTCATCAAAACAATTATAATTTGTAAGTATGAGGTAAAAAAAAAAAATCACCGTTTTCTCACATGTTATGAGTTTTATTGCAGTAATCGGAACACCGTACGAATAAATAATAAATGATAATAAACGGACTATAAAGGGTCAAATTTTGTATAACGTGAATTATTTTCTGTACTATACAAAAAAAAAGCTCTAAAATGACAATTTCCGTCTAAGTCGATTTGACGAACATTAAATGAGCCTAAATCGAAATCGACACCTAGATATTTATACAAAATATAATAAATAAAACAAACACCTTCAAAAACATTTTGACGATCGTATCAGCGTGCAGGAAGCAATGTAAATAGCTATATCGGTTATGACTGTCCAAAATCCAAATCTGTTTCTGGACAGTAACAGCACCACAGCTAATTGGCTGAATGTTGACGCACGCGTGTTGCACCCGATTTTATTTAATGAGTTGACGAAAATTGCCTTTGGTTTTAAATATATAGATTTTAAAATGTACTTTTCTATTAAAAGAGAGTCCCATATTCCCAGACATTTTTGCTACTCCACGGACGTCCCTTCGCCAGTCACATAATTCGTACGATCTTTTGCGGACGCGCATAAGTTAGAAAGCCTTGTGTTAAATCATTTTTTTGATGAAATTATACTAGCTGCGCTGCCCGGGCACGTGATAATATATATATATATATATATCACGTTTTTATTATTTTATATCTTTAACCTGATTTTGTATGAAATTATATTTTTAAATGAAAAATTCCCCAAAAAATATTCATATTTAGTGATAAAAGCGCCCATTTTCTTTTTTTTTCACGTAGGGTCGTTTCATAGTTTTAAAATAAGTTATTTTTGTCCGTATTCTTTGAAATCTTTATTGGTTATAAATAAAACGGTTTTAGAGCCCGTTTAAAAATTTCGTGAAAAAAACATTGTTATCTAGTTTTTATAAAAATGTTTTCTTCTCGCTTTTTTGTTTGTTTGTTTGTTTTCGCGTCGGCTCCTTTTACATAGCAATAAAAAATAGTTCTCCTCTTCCAAACTCTCTGGAATTTCAATCGGTTATAAATATAACTGTACCCAAGCTCTCTTTAAAAATTTTCGAAAAAATATGCATATTTAGTAGTGAAAACATGAGTTCTTAGAAAAAAAAAAAACTTTAGCTTTCAACGCAAATTCAATCAACCGTTTCCAATCCCCCTAGGCTCAACAGGTGAGGGCTAAATAGGTTTCTCGTTTCTGAGGGGAGAAGTCTTCCAAAAAAAGTTGAAGCATGCGCAAAGAGACCATTTCTGTGTGGAAAAAGGAATGTGGAATTTGACAGAATGTGTTTTTCGCTTTAAATATATATGGATAGACAGAAATTTCTTCTAAAATATTTTCGCAAGAAAACATATTGTTCTGTTTTATAAAAAAAAAGAAAAAAAAACTTCATAATCCTATAGTACGAATTTGAATGTTACGGCAAGCTTGGGGGTAAACAATCACTATTCTAAACAAAGTTGTCCAACTTTTTTCTCCATCCTATGTGAGCTGGATGAAATAGCATAATCATCCTCAGTGATCATCACTTTCCAAGGTCGCTTCTGTAATCGGAATCCCGTGTTTGGACGGTGCAGAAGCTTCCGGAGGTGGGAATAAAAGAGAGATATCAATCGGTATAGAGATCTCATTCCTCATTTGCAGCACCGGGGAAGTCAAGTTTTTCTGTGATATTTAACATTGACTCAAAAGGACGATGTTTATCAGGCATTGAAAATGAATTCGGAATCGAATAAGGTAATTCTCGCTTTATTACTCTACTTTCCTTTCCTGTAAAAATGTATGTATGTACATAAGGAAATCACTTGGGTGAACTCGATCATGAAATATATGCGAGTGACCTTGTAAGAAGCTAATAAGAAGGCGATAACATGCCCATTAGCAAGAGATCAGGTTCGCTTTAAACATAGTTGTAAGGTTAGCTGAAAAGAAAATATATTTACTAGGAACTACATGAATTATTTTAAATTAAAAAATTAAGCATCTCATTTATAGTTCATAAGTTAAACTTCTATCTGACTTTAACGAAATAGCTTGTGGCATGTAATAATACTTGAATCACTTTGCTACACTGCAAAAATAAAAAGTGTTGATTTTACAGTATAATAATGGTACCCAGCTGCCAGTGGCACCCGCTGTACCGCGTATGCGCGGCAGCATATTACTGCTTTATTTTACTGTTTATTACTGTTAATTTTACGGTATAATACTGGTAGCTGGGATGCCAGTATTATACTGTAAAATCAACTTTTTTTTTTGCAGTGTATTTATGTTTGCATGTTTTATAGGCTATTAATTTTACACTAAATTAATTTTAACACAATTGTTCTAATTGGTAAATAAATCAAATGAGTTGTGATTTTCAAACTGGGCGAAAAAGACAGTTTTCGCCAGCCTTTTTCGCCCAATTGGAAAATCACAACTCATTTGATTTATTTACCAATTAGAGTAATTGCGTTAAAATTTATCTAGTGTGATTTGATTACGTATCTAGCGTTTACTGGAGTTCCAAACTACCTGCAATTTATTCTGTTGAGCTGATTCAGATATCAGACCAGAGTTATGATCAACAAGATTATCTGGGTGAATTAGATCCTCCAGACTCGTCCGGGATAGCTCAGTTGGCAGAGCTTTGGCAGCTTCAGCCAAGAGATCCCTGGTTCGAATCCTGGCCCGCACACTTTTCGCCCAGTTGGAAAATTACAACTCATATTATTATATGAATCTTTTTTTGTTTATTTGTTTGTTTTATGTTCATAATCTTGTGCTTTGGCTCCGAATGGAAAGCACTCATCCCAAATAAAAGAAGTTTTATTTTTAAAGGGGTAAAATCGGTAAAAGCTATTTAAAACGGATTTCGTATAATTCTGATGCGGACATCATACACAAAATATAAATATCTGAATAAAAAATACTGAATATAGTATATATTACTAGTAAGTCCCGCGGCTATACGCGCTTGGAAATAGGATACACTTGTTGAAATTAAAATATATTTTGTGTGCTCATTAACATGAAGTGAAAATTACATTGCTATTACTAATAAAACTACTAATAATTAAAAGAGAAAATCTTCATTTCAACACACGTGAAATATCTCCTTGTCTACTTCTAAATTCCCTTCACCATTTATACTAAAGTGGAAGAATTTTGGAAACTGATTCGGTAATTGCAAAATAATCGTGATTTTAGAACGTTTCTGCTCATTTCATGCTTTTAAATTTCTAATTTTCAAACACGGTTCCTATACATTGTGATATCAAGGTGAAGTTACACCGTGACTTTATGACCCTCGAGGTGGCGTCACGTTACATGTATGTGAAGTCACAGTGGCGTGCGTGTGAAGTCGTTATGACTGTTTTTAAACTCTTCTGTGTCGTCTCATTTTGACCACTTTGTGAAGTCACAATGTGACTTCAATTGAAAAACTGTGACTTTTGAAACAATTGTGCATCGGACTGGGTGACCAGAGTTTACCAGATCCTGCTCCGAAAAAGTTGGATTGGATTTGTTTTCTGCAGGTCTGTTTCGGAATAGAAATCCGCCTTCGGTTCAAGTAAACTGAATTTGGGAGAACCCAGGCTAACTCAGGTCGCCACATATATTTTTTAAATTTATTTATTGGAAATCGAGTACGGATAAAAATTCTACATAAGGCCGCATAACCAGATTTTACCCAAAATTTTTTCATACTTAATTAATGAAAATATCACTACAATGTAGTCTCTCAAATCATTCATATCTTGGGGCTCAGATTTTAGATCACGTTTTTAAAAGATAACTGTACGCTTTAATTCATGAAAAGGATTTCGTAAAATTATATAAAGAAATGTATAAGAGAAAATTAAAAATGTAGCCCCCAGAATAAAGTATGCTTTGAATTATGAATGGAACCTTTTACTTCAGGGTTTAATTGTAGTTTATTTATAACTAAAGAACATACTTAAAAACAATCTTCTGCTTATTTAAAATCTATATATTTAAAACGCTAAGCTTTTTCTTTTGACAATCCGTGAGAACAAACTACTGCATCAAATTACACCATTCTTTTTTTTAATGACAGATATTTGGACACAGATTTGTTATCGTGCATTCGTTTGTTCGAAAATTTAATTAATTAGCCGTAATTTTCGATTAAACTTTTACTGCTGCTTATGACGTCATAAAGTCGGCAACTCCCACTGTTGCAAGGCATAGAGTTTATTCTGTAAACTCTGTGGTTCGCCAATCTTTTGACATTAGCTAATATCAATTAGGTAATATTTTAACATCTATATATTTAAAACGCTAAATTTTTTCTTTCGATAGTCCGTGAGAACAAACTGCTGCATCAAATTACATCGTTCTTTTTTTTTAAATGAAAGATATTTGGACACAGATTTGTTATCGTATATTCGATTGTTCGATAATTTCATTAATTAGCCGTAATTGTAAATTCAAATTTTACTTCTGCTATGACGTCATAAAGTCAATCGCCAGAGGATACTGCAACTTTTCATAAAATTGAAGTCTGACTCTGACCGTAACTTCAAGCTATCTGGGCAAGGTAGAACTGTAAACAAAGATCGAATAAGTTATAAAAATATCAATGTCACCAATATATTTACTTTTAACATTTGCTGAAACATTAAAACTAATACAAAAAGATTAAAATATATTAAATTACTCATAAATTTGTTGTTAAACGTTAATAAATTTTATTTATTAAATAAAAAATACCCTTACATGGAACAGAAGCAGCAGACGCACAGGAATTGACGCGATTTATTTTTTGCGCTATTTTCGCACATTATTTTTTTTAAACACACGCAATTATTAATTAGTATTAATTAGTTAATTTTAAATTATTTTAAATTATTTATTTACACACGTATTCAATTTTATTAACACCAAGTTGCCATACAAAGCAAAAATCGCCATTTTGGCGCCGAAAAGAAACCAATGCGTCTGTGACATCTGTGCCGATTTAAACAAAATTGTTTGGGTGCACCGCATCTTTCAAAATTAATTAAATCCATGATCATTGTTTCTTTAGGAGATTAAAATTAAGAAAATTTAATTCTTAACGAAATACAATTATTTGGTCGGAAATTTTTTCTTAGTTCGGGCTTAGTTAATATTCTGGTACTTCTCCATTATCCCATCGACCACTATCCATATAAAAAAAAAGGTACTTTTCGGTTAGCCGGGCGCCAGTGATATATATATATATGTGTGTATATACACACACACATATATATACACATATCTGCATATACATGTATATACATACACATATATATACATATATGTATGCATATATATATTTATGTATGTATACATATGTATTTATATATGTACAGATATCACTGGCGCCCGGCTAACCGAAAAGTACCAAAAAAAACTATCACCAAATTATTCGCCAAACTGTAGCGCCCAATAAACAAATGGAAGAAGGTTGCCATTAGAATCTCAGAAAAAAAAGAAATAAATTTGGAAAAGCCCAATTCACTAAAGTATCATTTATCAGTAACTTTAAACAATAAAATTTACAATATATTAATGAAAATAGAAACAAAAATAACCTTGGAAATTTAATTAAATTATTTTTCTTAATTATCTCTCTCGACTGCTGGATAAATGTTTGTGACGTCAGTTAAAATTGATCTATTGTACGTAACTGCGCATCGCAACATTTTTTCAATGCTTTTTCGCTTTTAACATCATGTTGTCGAAGATGTAATTTCTATTTTAATTAATGAATTAACTAATAAATCAGTAAAACATCATTAAAAATACATTAAACGTCGAATTAAACATCACTTGATGAGATAACAAGCACGTGTGACGCACGTTTGACGCCACGATAATACATTTTTGGCGTTAAAATCTTATAGTTTGGCGATAGTTATTTTCTTAATGGAAAGTGGTTGACCGGATAACGAAGAAGTATCAAAATTCTTATAAATCGTATGAAATTGAAGGGTATATGTATTTAATGTGCTTAAAAAATACAAAATTAACTAAACTTTTAAACTTTACAAAATATATTTTTATTTGTATACATGATGGTTAAGCATAAAAGCAACGTATATAAAGTACGTGTGATAAGTTTGCGCCTGTGAAAATGACGCTATGCTTATCTTGAAATGCATTTTTACATTGATAAATCTAAAGAGAAAAATTTATAGGATTGTGTCAACATGACGTAATTTTAACCGATTTTAAATTCTTCATTCTAAAGAGTAGAATGTATAACGATTGTGACAAACGCCGCTATCGCTTTTGTTTTTATCGCGCTTACACCACTTCTAAAAATCGTACAATTTCAATTTATACATCATCAATTATAAAAATGTTAACTTTCGAATGAAATTTATTTGAAAACAGCCGCTTAATTTAACAACATTTTAAATATTTTTCAAGCATGAATTTTTTTTTTTAATCTATCTCAACAATGGCCGCCAGTTTGCTTCAGTAATATAAAATAGCACCTGGGAAAGTTGCCACAATTGGAAATTGATTTCCCTAACCAACATAAAAAGTGAAGAAAATAATAATAATAATAAAAAACCTCTGAATAAATCATAAAATTAGATTAATCATAAGCATTTTTGCGTTAAACTGAAATCTTTCAAACAAAAAAAACGATTTTCAATTTATGTTCAACATAAAATTGATATCATGTTGAATTCGTGTTGATGTATGTGTTGCATCAGAATATGCTTGGAATTGTATTTTATTATTATTTTAAAGATCCATGGTGTATTTCACTGTATCAGAGGGAAAAGATCACGAATGTAGAAAAGGGATAATCATGATTATGGAAAGGGACCGAAAAAACTATACGAATAAATTATACTTGAAAACATAAAAAATCTGCATCATCTGCAGATTCTATATTATTATTGTAAAGAAATTTCTCCATCTTTACATAAAAATTGATTAGCTTAAAACAATGGATGCATTTTAGAAAATATGGATTTGAAACGAACAATGATTAAAGAGGACATTTTAAAACTTTTTAGTATTTAAGCATTTTAAAACTTTTTTAACGTCGAATTTCGACGGTGCCTTTGAACAGATGCAATGCATATGCACATAGAAGTTAACTCGGTGGCATTATCACAGGGAGCGAGATGTGTGCTTTATTTACTGAATATGATATGGACGTAGGAATATACTATTTGTATGATACTTCATAAGTCCACGAAATTTTCTTTTTGCAGTGGTGAATATGGCAGTAATGTCGAACTTATTTGCATTAAACAGTTGTTTATGGATTGTTTGTTTGGAGTTTGCATCGAAAATGGTATTGTATTTCACTAGGGGAAAAAACTTTTAAAATAAAACATTTAAAAGACTTTTTCATACGCCTCCTTTCTTAAATAATAAAGAAGCTTATTTTACTGATATTGTTATAGTATTTTTTTCCGTCAAGTTTTGACGGGTTCCATCTAGTATATATAAAAAAACTTTTATTGATTGCAAAATAATACTTTATATTTTTTATTTATTAAATTAAATATTTAAATAATAATAATAAATCTTGCAATCTATCATTATTTTGAAACACCGATTATTAATTGTTTATATCACGCATCGCCGCAGCTACACTATTTGCCGTCTCATGTGAAATATTCTGTACGTTTTTCTACGGATTTCCAATTCATAGATAGTGAAACACGATGACACCGATGAAGGGTCTATTTGCCTTGCTATGTGATGCCGGGGCAATAGCCGCAGTACCCTTGCTGTGACTCTGATATCATCATAAATAGTAATAAGCTGATTTGAAACGATCTATTATATAAATTTTAGAATAAAGTGTGGTGAAGATTTTACTTTAAGTCTCTTTTAGATATGCATTTAATCATATTTATATGACACAATAAAAAAAAATAATAATGAACATAGTGTCAAACATTTCACCACTTTTTAATTAGAATGAAGTATAAATATTCAGATCGTAAGCACAAAACGTAACTTCATATTGGTTAATTTTTATTAATAATATTTTATTTAAAGACTTAAATGGTAATTATAAGTAAAAAGCTCCTTTTAATGATACTGTTTTCTAATATTGTATGTAATATAGATTTTAAATGTATATTTTGAAATTTATCTATATAAAATCATTTAGAAATTTAAATAATAAAAGTATCCAGAGAAAAATATATATATATATGGTAATTTATGTTTGCACTTGTTAATTTTAATTAACTTTGTGTTATTCTGTCTACACTATCATTAACTATCATTAATTATCTTAATTGGAGATTAGGTTAGTAATGTTGAAAGAACTTGACTACTGTATTTTGAAATTCAAAGGTATTATAACTATATATCTATTAGCTTTTTTCTTGAAGTATATGCATTAATATTTTTTATAGTTAAAATATGTCAGTAAAATCATATTTAAATTCCTTATTATAGTTGCGTAACCTCCGTATTTTCTTTTACTTTAAAAAATCCAGGCGTCCAGTTTACCTTGAAAACTTTCCAATCACAAGGTTTAATTCAATGGCATTGCAATTTAACATTTTTTTTTTTTTTTTTTTTTTTTTTTTTTGAAGTGAAAACTTCTTTAGGCGCGTTGGGCATTTTTTGAGATGGGAAAAAATCATTGAACTCGCGACACTGTTACTGTAACCGTCACTGTTACTGACACCTCTGTATATTTGAAGTGAAAACTTCTTTAGGTGCGTTGGGCATTTTTTGAGATGGGAAAAAACCATTGAACTCGCGACACTCTGAATGTAACCGTCACTGTTACCGACACCTCTGTATATTTGAAGTGAAAACTTCTTTAGGTGCGTTGGGCATTTTTTGAGATGGGAAAAAACCATTGAACTCGCGACACTGTTACTGTAACCGTCACTGTTACCGGCACCTCTGTATATTTGAAGTGAAAACTTCTTTAGGCGCGTTGGGCATTTTTGAGATGGGAAAAAACCATTGAACTCGCGACACTGTTACTGTAACCGACACCTCTGTATATAAGTATGTACATGTATTGTGTATAGTTCCGTATGAGGTAGGGCGGGGTATGAAATGTATGAGTAGCGTGAACTAGAACTATTAAATAATAAATTAAGCGACATTTGAAATTCAGTTCCTAGCTGAACGAAATAAATTAATCTTTAAAAACGTATACGGATCAGTCTAATTAGTCATTTAACGAAGGATAATGGACCCCCGGCCCCCCTTTTACGGTGTTTTAACTAACTATGCCTCGTTTCCATATCTCAACAACGGAGAGTTCAATTTCATCGCAACTGATTTCAAACATTATAATTCACCGAGTAATGAATCTCCGTAACATTAAAATAAATGTATGAGTAGCGTGAACCAGAATTTTTAAATAATAAACTAAGCGACATTTAAAATTCAGTTCCTAGCTGAACGAAATAAATCAATCTTTAAAAACGTATACGGATCAGTTTAATTAGTCATTTAACGAAGGACAATGGACCCCCGGCCCCCCTTTTACGGTGTTTTAACTAACTATGCCTCGTTTCCATATCTCAACAACGAGTTCAATTTCATCGCAACCGATTTCAAACATTATAATTCACTGAGTAATGAATCTCCGTAACATTAAAATAAATGTATGAGTAGCGTGAACCAGAATTTTTAAATAATAAACTAAGCGACATTTAAAATTCAGTTCCTAGCTGAACGAAGTAA
The DNA here is from genome assembly GCA_963931845.1 of Maratus michaelseni. Taxonomy (NCBI): domain Eukaryota; kingdom Metazoa; phylum Arthropoda; class Arachnida; order Araneae; family Salticidae; genus Maratus; species Maratus michaelseni. The sequence continues at coordinate 25,778,598 of OZ007591.1, forward strand.
ATCAATCTTTAAAAACGCATACGGATCAGTCTAATTAGTCATTTAACGAAGGACAATGGACCCCCGGCCCCCCTTTTACGGTGTTTTAACTAACTATGCCTCGTTTCCATATCTCAACAACGGAGAGTTCAATTTCATCGCAACTGATTTCAAACATTATAATTCACTGAGTAATGAATCTCCGTAACATTAAAATAAATGTATGAGTAGCGTGAACCAGAATTTTTAAATAATAAACTAAGCGACATTTAAAATTCAGTTCCTAGCTGAACGAAATAAATCAATCTTTAAAAACGTATACGGATCAGCCTAATTAGTCTAATTTAACGAAGAACACTGGACCTCCCCTCCCCCCTTTCGCCTCCCCTCCGGCACTCCTTTTACGGTGTTTTATCTAACTATGCCCCGTTTCCATATCTCAACAACGGACAGAATAGCGCATTAAATGAAAATTGTAATATAATTTTTGTAGTATTAGTTTATAATAATGAATTTAAAAAAAAAAAAAAAAAAAAAAACACTTCATTTAAAAGTATTTTCTGACGATTCAAAAAATACACACGTAATTGTTCATGTTTTCACTTCTGTCGGCACTCCCGGAGTGCCACATTCTTTTTTAATACCATATCCCCATAATAGCCGTAAATACTTCTCAATTGTGTACACAAATTATATGTTATGCATTTATCTACTGGGTAAATGTAAAAAAAAAAGCCTTTTTAATGAAAATATGCAATGCGACTTGTTTCAGCACTTACTTAACACAAAATTTATGCTTTTTATATATTTTAGTCTAATACACATTGTAATGCTATTGTGTCTGGTAAGTATATCCCTAGATTTTGGTGTAGGGTCATTCCACAGTATTTGGCTTCACAAGTTTGAAAAAAAAGTGTTATAAAAAGTTAAGTGTAATACACCATTTTAAAGCTTTAATTAAATCTCTTCTATTAAAATTTATCCAAAATATTATTTTTTTTTTAAATCAAATAAAAATTAGAGCATTTTTTTGCAGCCATATAGAAAAATTTGGTCATAGGTCCCATACGTAAACGAATAGCTTTGTCCCGTACGTAACAGAAATAATTAGCTTTCATTAATTAATGACGCAATTTAAAAAAATAATTTTAAAGTTAATTAATAAAATGTATATTTCTGCTTCTACTCATTAAATTTATTTGTGAAAATATTAAATAAATTCAGAGCAAAATCCAAATTGCTAGAGGTACTTTTAAAACAATTTTTTGTGATGTCCCGTATGTAACACAACTTTATTAATTAAAAAATATGTATGTATTGGCTCAAACAAAAAGAAATTTCATAAGAGTCTAGTTGAAGTGATGTATAATGCATTAAGAATAATTGCAAACTTTCTCATTTATATTTTGATACTGAAAAAAGTACAAATATCTCAAAAATTTGCTGTGAAATGTCCCGTACGTATCACATGAATACTGTAGAATGACCATGTAACATTATTGAAAACATTCTTTCACTATATTTCAGAGCATTTATGTCAGAAATAAATACACATGTTATGTATTTATTTAACAAGAAGCTGCATTTAGCTACTTTTTAACAGACCCCCTGACCACCAAGCAAAATGGTAAATTTGTATTGTTTTGTCTGTAATTTTTTTTAAATGCTAAAAAAAAAAAAATATGCATTTTCAAACTTGACATAAAAAACTTAATTACGTATATAAGTATAATCCGTGAGAGTATTAATGATTACTCAGTGTTTTAAAACTGTGTTATATTTGTAGAAATATATTAATTTAAACAATGCTTCTATTGCAGTGAAACCTACAGCATAGTGAACGGATATATCAGTTCGCGGCGGTGAGAAGGTTTTAACAGATAAAGATCTGCATTCATTCAATTTCTCTTTCTCTTTTTTTAATTTAATAAATTAGTTATTATTGGTTTTAATAATAATAGACATTTAATTATTTGACCAGGAAAAATATTTAGTTATTGCGTGAATTCTTATATGGTTTCTTTTTATTTAATTTGTTACATACCATTTATAAAATAACAAGTATTTTTTTAAAGCTCTACTGTTGAAGCTTTTGCTATGTTAAACATTTTAATGACATAGATCTATTACTTATTTATATTTTCGCCGATGCATTTTTAAAAAATAATAGCTGCCACTCTTTCGTTATCTATTAATTCAAAAATTTTATATTATGCATTTATTCGTAAACTAGCCGCCACTGGCGACCAGTTTGGTCGCCCTTAAATGTATGTTAAGCATTGTAACAAATTATTTTTATTCATAATTTATTTTTTTTCCTTAATCCCTCGCCAAACCGGAAAAATCTAATGGACAAATCAAGAACTTTTGCGATCGCGGTAGCATTTCGCATATTTTTTGTTGTTATGTATTTCATCTTTCTTGACAAAAACCGCTTAACCCACTTAAGAATTTATGCTTCATGTCCGTTTGCTTATCAGTTGCAATATGTTCGCTAATGCGGAGATTCTTAAACATATTTGGCGCAAAACAAAAATCGCGCCAACCCCGGTGCGTCCGTGACAGCAATTCCAATTTAAAATACATGACGTTCACATTTTTCCTTTAAAATAGAAAATAGATAAATAAGAAATATCATAAATCAAAACATTTGATTTCAAATTAAAGTATCGTTTCTAATTTGCACACGCAAAAAATAAAAGCTGACAATTCTTTTCAAAATTTGATCCATTAAATATTATTACATGAGTTCAACTTACGTCAAAAAAAGATCCAGAATGAAGTTGAGTTGTATGGAACAGAATTATGGTAAACTTTGACTGTCTCACTGGTGCGGATTATTTTTTTTACGCCAGGCAGCGGTCCAAAAATTCATGGTTTAATATTTTAAACGTTCACAACGAATGAATCTTTTTTCTTTGTTTACTTTCATAGATAGAGAATTTGAACTGCGAACCTAATTTAAACTGAAGTTATTGCAGAATGTATACATAATTGAACTTTAGTCATCTCTCAAATATTAATTTATTTTGAACGATCTTTCTAAAAATGTAACTTTTATGCAGTTTTATTCGAAAAAATAATTTTGAATAAAAATGGCCGCCTGGCATATGAAAAAGTGAAGCGGGCATCCCGGAACTGTTGATGACAGTCACATGACTTACGGTTTTATTATATAGATATAGAAGGAGAAAATAAGAGACAAACGACAATTCTCTATAGAAATTACAATTCTTGTGCTTATTTAATCGCGCAGAGAATAATTTAATTACCCAAAGAAAGCTATAGAGACAGTAGACAGTTATATGTATATAAAGTGTAGTCGATCTGATTAAATATATATTTTAGATAAATTACTTTTTATGCTAGATACATTCTTTCCTAAATTTTAAAGAATTAAGCTTGCAAACAATATTTTTAAAAAAAGTTTTTTTTTAAATTTAGCAATTGAAACATCTCTAAATGTTTACTAATTACGTTAACTTTTAATTTTAATTCTTTTACGTGCCATTTTAAAATTTGAGAAAACATGTGATTTTAACCAATAATATTGAAAAAAAAAATCTGTTTAAAATGCTATTTAAATCACTGTTTTTAATCATGTGATAAAATCGTTACCATACTGTTATTTATTTAAACAATATAAACATTAAATTTATTAAACTTTATTAAATTAATAAAAATTAAATGTAATGTAACATGTTTATATGAAACTAACATGTTTCTATGAACCTAATTTAATGAAAATACATCAGGAAAAATAATATTTTTGCATGCCTATTTTTTAGTGGATACGTTCTTCATTTTAGGTTTCGAAATCCAAAATTTATTAAAGTAAAATGTCCGAAAACACTACAACTTTGACATTAATAAATCATAAACAAGTAAATGTCATTGTAATTTTTTTCGAACTGAAAATTGTATTTGTCTTGGTCTAAAAAATTTGTATTACATACTACCTAGCAATTTTTTTTTAAATCCAACTTTCTTTCATAAGACCGCTTTTTTTATCCAGCAAACTTTCCTTATCTGATCCAACAATTGAATATTCTCCTTGGTTGTTTTATGCACATGCACAATCTTTTATTCGGTGGTCTGCATCAGCACTCGGTAAAAACCTCAATGTAAGGGTTTTTCGCGCATTTTTTTGGGTGTAGATGTTTTCTCTCTTATATGTTCTTATATCTTTGCATAATTAGGAAATTTGTTGCGTTTCATTTTCATGACAGCGCCTCCTAATTTAAATTTCCTATTTGAAAAAAATAATCCAACTATCCTTTCATAAAGCCGTTTTTCTATCCAGCAAACTTTCCTTGTCTGATCCAACAATTAAATATTCTGCATCAGCACTCAGTAAAAACCGCAATGTAAGGGGTTTTCGTGCATTTTTTTGGGTGCAGATGTTTGTTTTCTCTTATATGTTCTTATATCTTTGCATGATTAGGAAATTTATTGCGTTTCATTTTTATGACAACGCCTCCTAATTTAAATTTCCTATTTGAAAAAAATAATCCAACTGTGCTTTCATAAGACCGCTTTTTTATCAAGCAAACTTTCCTTGTATGATCCAACAATTAAATATTATCCTTGATTGTTTTATATTCGCATGATTAGGAAATTTATTGCGTTTCATTTTTATGACAGAGCCTCCTAATTCAAATTTCCTATTTGAAAAAAAAAAAAAAAAATCCAACTATACTTTCATAAGATCGCTTTTTATCCAGCAAACTTTCCTTGTATGATCCAACAATTAAATATTATCCTTGATTGTTTTATGCACATATACAAATCTATTATTCAGTGGTATGCATCAGCACTGAGTAAAAACCGCAATGTAAGGTTTTTTAGCGCATTTTTTGTAAGTAGATGTTTTCTCTCTTATATGTTCTTATATATTCGCATGATTAGGAAATTTATTGCGTTTCATTTTTATGACAGCACCTCCTAATTTAAATTTCCTATTTGAAAAAAAAAATAATCCAACTATACTTTCATAAGGCCGCTTTTTATCCAGCAAACTTTCCTTGTGTGATCCAACAATTAAATATTATCCTTGATTGTTTTATACTCGCATGATTAGGAAATTTATTGCGTTTCATTTTTATAACAGCCCCTCCTAATTTAAATTTCCTATTTGAAAAAAAATAATAATCCAACTATACTTTCATAAGACCGCTTTTTATCCAGCAAACTTTCCTTGTATGATCAAACAATTAAATATTTCCCTTTATTGTTTTATGCACATATACAAATCTATTATTCGGTGGTCTGCATCAGCACCCATTAAAAACCGCAATGTAAGGGTTTTTCGCGCATTTTTTGGGTGTAGATGTTTTCTCTCTTATATGTTCTTATATATTCGCATGATTAGGAAATTTATTGCGTTTCATTTTTATGACAGCGCCTCCTAATTTGAATTTCCTATTTGAAAAAAAAAAATTAATCCAACTATACTTTCATAAAGCCGCTTTTCTATCCAGCAAACTTTCCTTGTCTGATCCAACAATTAAATATTCTGCATCAGCACTCAGTAAAAACCGCAATGTAAGGGTGCATTTTTTGGGTGCAGATGTTTTTTCTCTTATATGTTCTTATATCTTTGCATGATTAGGAAATATATTGCGTTTCATTTTTATGACAGCGCCTCCTAATTTAAATTTCCTATTTGAAAAAAATAATCCAACTATACTTTCATAAGACCGCTTTTTTATCTAGCAAACTTTCCTTGTCTGATCCAACAATTAAATATTATCCGTGATTGTTTTATGCACATGCACAATCTTTTATTGAGTGGTCTGCATCAGCACTGAATGAAAACCGCAATGTAAGGTTTTTTCGCGCATTTTTTGGGTGTAGATGTTTTCTCTCTTATATGTTCTTATATATTCGCATGATTAGGAAATTTATTGCGTTTCATTTTTATGACAGCACCTCCTAATTTAAATTTCCTATTCGAAAAAAAATAATCCAACTATACTTTCATAAGACCGCTTTTTATCCAGCAAACTTTCCTTGTATGATCCAACAATTAAATATTATCCTTGATTGTTTTATATTCGCATGATTAGGAAATTTATTGCGTTTCATTTTTATGACAGCGCCTCCTAATTTAAATTTCCTATTTGAAAAAAAAAAATAATCCAACTATACTTTCATAAGACCGCTTTTTATCCAGCAAACTTTCCTTGTATGATCCAACAATTAAATATTCTCCTTGATTGTTTTATGCACATACACAATCTTTTATTCGGTGGTCTGCATCAGCACTCATTAAAAACCGCAATGTAAGGGTTTTTCGCGCATTTTTTGGGGGCAGATTTTTTTTCTCTTATATGTTCTTATATCTTCATATGATAAGGAAATTTATTGCGTAGCATTTTTATGACAGCGCCTTCTAATTACAATTTTCTATTTGAAAAATTATATTTTTATGCATTTCACCTTTTTCAACTAGCTTCGAAATTAATTCAAGCTTAAATGCTTAAATGTTTTGTACTCTTTTTTTCGTACTTACTTTTAAGATAGTTTTTATCATTTTATGTTCATTACATTTGATGATAAAAAAGTACATCATAATTACTATTATAGTATTCATATCCTACCTGTACCCGGCCACGTGTTGCTAATGGCCCAGTCTTGTTAAATAGAAAATAAAATAAAAAGAGAAAGCGCACGGTTCTAATATGTTTAATTTCACAATACTTGTCGGTATGCAATATTTTTTGTTATCCCATTGTCTGTGCAGATATAAAGATTGTCTGGTTAGCCGACTCTAGAACACGCAACATATAATTAATAGTCCATGTGAGAAGCAATCCGTGTCTTAATCTAAACCGCACAATTCTAAAGATTGGCCCTGAGCTTTTTGTTGATGGCGATTGCAAACGAAAATTGAATTGGGAATCATGATCTCTTAAATTGAAATGGCATATCCGTTGGAATCATAGGAATGCGAGGAATGAGGATATCTTCACCTTTGAAAGGTCCTGTCAAGATTGTTGCTTCTACGACGTTGCTCCTTATTTTATTTTATTTATTTATTTATTTATTTGCAAGCCGCGTGCCGTTGCAAAGCTTTGGCTGGTTGATATTTCGCAACATGATAATTGACACGCCCATTTAAAACTGCAGTATGTGCGGAGTGCGGCGGCATCCCTGGCAGATCGAGTGAACTCAAAAATTCTGTTGGATAATTAACCGCTTCATCTGCTTCCACAACAATGTCGACGAACTTGTATGTGACGGCTTCACTTTGAATGTTAGACTGAATAATATTGTTAAGTTCGTAGACGTCTTTGTTCTTGGCCGCAAGAATAGGGCGTTCACTCAGCCAACCGTAATTCTTATAATTGGTTTGAATATTGGGAAATACTTTTTCAACCAATTCTTTTTTTGGCATCACTAAATTGCAGAAGTTATGAGACAATGAAATTCATTATGAGGTCAGATTAACCGGTACCTTTCCGTTCCCAATTTTCAGCAATTGATGTGAGAATATCTCATCTTATCGATTGTTTTGCAGCCTGACACGCATATTTGTAGTTAATTTCAACGTATTTAAGTGTGACCAAAAAGTTGAGTATTTCAGGCTCCTGGTGTCGATCTAGGAATTGCAGGTAATGTTTGCCTGAAATCTCCTGAAATCAATATTAATGCGTTCCCAAATGGTATTATGTTTCCACGCAAATATTGCAATGTTCGATCAAGATCCTCGAACGATTTTTTGTGCGCCATTGTGCATTGATCCCAAACAATAAGTTTGCATTTCTGCAAGACTTTTCCCTATGTCGAATGCTTTGGAAATTTTGCACGTGGGAGTTTCAATGAATTGCATGTTCAATGGCAATTTCAAAGCGGAATGAGCAATTCTTCCACCTGGTAGCAATGTCGCAGCTATTCCGGACGACACAAGATCTAAGGCTATGTCATTTTGGGATCGAATTGCTGCCAGAATCAATCTGATTAGGAACGTTTTACCAGTTCCTCCTGGCGCATCTAAGAAGAAGATCTCTCCAGCCCCGTTATTGACACTTTTCATTATTTGATCGTAAATGCCTTTTTGATCAACAGTTAGGTTATGAATATTTGATTGCATATACGATAAAAGATCACCCGTTTTGTAATTTTGTTCATGACGCAATTTTACATCGAACCAAGCAAAAGCAGATCGATTCAGTGGGGGCATTCTCAATTGATTGAGAACTTTGTTCACGATTTCTAAGCACAAATCTTCAATCATTATAAACGCTTCGTAGTAGAATTCTGCTGTGAAATTCATGTTCATATTTGAATTTTGACGCAAAATATCTGTAGCCATGTGTGATTTATATTTCTCCCATAACTCTGTTGGAGATGAAGGAGAGCAGGCGGTCAATATGATTGCAAACAATGCGCGAATTTGATTTGGATGTGACGTGTTGCACGCGTCATTAATGCATACATCCCAGTGTCGGTCGTTCTCCAATAAATTCATAGCTTGTCATGCACTGCGAAAAGTGCACGTGTACGCCGTTGACAATTCTCAATTGCTGAAAAGATGTTGGACCAGGCACATTTACCAACATCATGCGAAGAAAGAAGCATTCATCTTGATTGGGATGCACGGTGTACAGTCTGCCTATCGTAGGTTCTTTGAATATGCCAGGTTTTCCGTCGACTCTCTCTCCTCGTTTCCGTCGTTCAAATGATTTTTTACTCGCATTCTATGTGTAATACGTAGACACTTCCGAATACAGCATTGCTTTCGCAAACGCGTCATTTTGACATAAAATGAAAAAAGCAGTTAACGTTGTAGCCGGTGGATTCAGGGATATTTGTTGCACATTTGCAGCTGCGAAATAAACGCGTTATCCATTTTCTAAATGTACGAAAAATATTTGTCCCCTTCACAGACCTCGTTTTGGCCAGATCTCGTAAACCGGCCTCAGCGGCGTCTTCTGCCAGGCTCTCGGTCTTCACCTGAGCAACTTTACCAATTTTGAATTCCAACATGAGCGACTTAGTTGTCGCTTTTTTACCTTGTGACAAATTGTCACTAAATGCGTTTAAATGAACCCATACTTCGCTGCGTTCAATCCAATTCCTTTAAAACTCTCAGTATTTGCAACTTAGTATTTAGCTACGGTGAGCATCGGGTTGAGTCAAGAACACCTGGAAGGGCATTGTTGCCGTCTTCACTGTCCCCGTTTTGACCAAATCTCGTAAACCGGTCGATATAGTGACTTCTGCCAGGCTCTCGGCCTTCCTCCTGAGTTTCACCTATGTAGCTTACCAATTCTAATTCCCCCAACATGAGCGACTTTTCTGTCGCTTTTCCTTGTGACAACTTGACACTAATCAGCAACATTGCTCTTTTGGTTTCCTTCATGATTAAGAGCCAATCCAGAAATTTACATTTCAGTCTTATTGAGTGACTAAGAGAACAACTCCAGATCAAATGCCCCTGGAGATTCTTGGGCCAGAAGCATATCACTAAGCATTACACCTTGAGGGGACGTAAAACGCCCCTCGGGTACTCGCAATTGTTTGTACCCTGCCTAAAGGTCTACATGTTACTTAGGACACCATTTCACTTATTACTACATTGCTTTTTCTTTCAATTCCTTTAAAATTCCCAGCATATGCGATTAAAACCTGACGCTTACCTTACCTGCGTTCAAATAATCGCTTCTGTGTAGACGAACGTACAAAGAAGATGGCAAAAACACCGCAGTATAGCTCCAAAGCCTTCTCTTCGGGTGCAGCTGTAAAGAACATAGTCCAATTTGAGGAACTAAGAGAGTGGGACCGCCTTTCAGCTGTACCACCATCCTTGTTTCTCCGCTGGCCGCCTTTTACAGCGACAGACCGTTTGGGCGTTTCTTCGCTTCGCGGCACTTTGCCTCTCAGTGCACCGTCTGTGCTTATCCTGCTTACATCCATCCATCAATGTGGATAGAGGGAAAATAGGTGGAAAGATAGGAAGGAAATACAAAAATGTAAACCCAACAAAATATTTACAAGTTAAAAAAAGAAGAAACATGAGGAGACAACGCTAAATTAAATAAGGTAATCCAGCAAATAAATAAAACAGAATAAAGATCGGTGAAGAGGGGATTAACGTTGGAGATCTTCCCAGATTATGTTCCGTAAGGTGCCATATTCCGGGACATCTCCCTCTCGACCAATTAAAATAAATAGAGTAATAGGCGGTGACAGTCTATCAATGCAACTTAAGACAATGGAAAAGAGAGTTTTGAAGCTGAGCTTCTCTCCTTCGAATTAAACTGTAATGGCTCCTCTGAAAGATAGCTCCAATTGTTCAAATGAGCTCCAGTGGCTTCTCTCAAAGGGAGCCTTGGAACATGATTCTGCCTTCATTCAGAATCATTTCCTACGTTCATTGAGAGACTCTCCTTCTCTGATAGAAAACTGTCTCTCAAGACTCTCCCTCGTCGAAGGAAAGTCTCCTATGGAGCTTGGTTCTGCATCCCTTCTGAACCAGCTCCTGTGTTCAAGTCGAAAGAATCAATAGTTACTGCTCTCTCTCTTCGAGGAGTGTGAAGTGGACACTCTTTCAAGAGGAGGACTATTGTCTTTGAGCCTTTCGCCCATCCTACACACTAGAACACCTTAGGAGGAGAATCTCACCTCTCGGGAGCTTTGCTCTGCGTCCTTACAAAGCCTGTTCCCGTTTTCTGAAAGAACTTTGTTTATTAAAAAAAATCCCTCCCCGAGGCGAAGCCCGGTTCCAAATCCTGCACTTATCGCTATGCATTTCGCCTTGAGGGGACGTGATTATCTCTCTCCGATACTTCAACTAGTGTCCTGCTTAAAGGCCTTCATTTTCTGACACAACTTTTGCCTTTTCCAGATTTTTATCTTACTCTCTCCACTTCACCTTTTCTCTCACCACCCACCATTTTGGCACCGTCCGTCTATCGTTTGCTTCCCTGAGACATCGAACCTTCTTGTCGACGTCAATCAGGGTCCCCGACTGCACTTGACCTCGTCAACATGGTGCTCATCTCCATGCGAAGTCGGCAGTGATAGCCCGTCGGCGCCTGCTACTCTCGACCTGGGTCACGGGACCTCAGGGGAGCTTGTTCCTCTTAGACTGGATCACAGAATCTCAGCGGAACACAGTCTAGCTGTTGTATATCGTCCCAAGCTGGATTTCACGTGAATGTAATGAATAGGTCTGGACGCCCGTAGTTACGAACATACGCAATTGCATCTTGAGCGTACTCATGCCTATGACGTGGACTGTCTGTATATGAAGTGAAGATGTCAAAAACGTCAGTTTTCCAACGTTAGTTGTATTACCGTCATTTACAACTGCATCTCGCAAATGAACATATTCTTCACAGAGAAGCTTAGTCTGATTCAAACGGATGAATATCAAACGTTCTGTTTCGATTTTTGCATACATATCTACGATGTATTGGTGAAACAGTTGACGGCATTTGAAAGTGTGATTGTCTTCATTCGCTCAAATCATTCATCGATATGAATAATAGTTCATTGCGCTGCATTTCTAATTTGTTTCTTCGCCACTGACTGGATTTATCATGTTAAAGTTGAAGTGATATCCATTGACAATATCCCAAAAAATGATTGGATATTTCAGGGCATCGTAGCATCGATGAGTTTCTGCAACTTTTGTCAATTGATTGTTTCTCCGATGAAGAAAAATATCTCTAGGTTGGCATTGATCTCCGACTATAAGAAATGCCACTTCGTCCATAGTTGGAGCATCGAATCTTCGCACATGTTCTCCAGCAGGCGTTTTGTCAGCATGACTATCAATCTTGTGTGTATTACACACAAGATGGGATGACATCATGTGGAATGACATCATGTAAATTGCCGTTTTGAACAAATGCACTAAATTGTTTTTTTGTGAAGAAGCTCTTGCAGTTGGGAAACGGTGGACCTTTTTATGCCGGTAGACATTCTGCAGCGTGCATTCAATTGATTATTGCCATCATCGATGAAATACATTTGTAACTTTGAAAGTTGGCATGAGTTGAGCTATTACGATTTCTGCGCCGAACGATGTCATTTGGAAGAATGAGTTGTATTTCCTGATGTTAGATAGGAAATGCTTTGATTCGGCGGTATATCCGAGAAACAAAGTTTTTAATGCTCCAAGTTGACGCAGTTTCTCCATTCCTATCGTTTCTCCATTAATTTTAGAGCCTTGCAATAACGACACATTTCAGTCATAGTGCCGATGAGAACATGTCGGCTGAAACTAGAATCATCAGTTGGGTTGTACTGGAATGCAAGGCGATTGTAATCGCGTGATTTCTCAGTACGACGTCGTATTTGATGCTGATATCCTGTTTCTCGTTGACGTCTTTCAGCCACTCTCAGCCTGTCGAGTTTATTCTGTTGAGAACGAAGCAGATCTGAAGCTGCAGAACGCGCTCGCCGTGCCCGCAATCGTGCATCCTCAAGTTTGGCTGCACGTCGCTCTGCTCAATGACCGACTTACAAATTTGGGGACCCTGGGCACTGATGCTTATGGAGGCCCCTTTTGCACCAGTTTGCAGCTGCCTTCAGTAAAAAGAGATATATATATTTTTTAAATCTGTAAACAAAATCTAAAACGAAAATAAAAACGGATTTTGTAGAGATTGACCTCAACTATCCAATGAAAAAAATCATTTAAAAATATTGAAGTGCAAACGAGATGTTTTTTAAAATGTCTTCCACAGGGTTAACATTAGCAAGCAGGTGTTTTCACTTGAGTGAAGTAGCCCTTTAAAAAGTTATTTTTAAATGAAATAAGCGATAAACAGATTTTTCCATATTATTTTTTTAATAGTTAAAACTTCATCAGATTTTGGCCAATAATTGAAACATCTTCAGTAGCATTTGGCGGTCCCTAAAATTCGGGGGCCCTGGGCCCGTGTCCCGAATGCCCTGCCATGAATCAGGCACTGGCTCTGCTGCTTTCTCGGCACGTATTTGAGCCATTCTTTGTCTGTTTCGCTCTTTCGCTGTTGCTCGTTCTTCCTCAGTTTGATTTGCAATTACTCGTCGCACTGCTTCCGCTCCGTGAGTACGACGACCTAAGTTTGATCTTCTGCGAAGCATTATTTGCATGAACTAAAGCAGATCGATTGCAATGAAAAAGAGAAAAGAAAGTTATAACAAACACATATAAAATTTCATAACATTAAAAAAGGAAAACTAAAAAACAAAAAGCAAAATACTAACGAAATATTTTAGAAAAGTGCCCTATTCGGGGGAGAAGTGGGGGGAGGAGGACGGGAGGTGCATAATATGAAAGAGTGGTCAAAGGGCTTTCTAATGATATATCACATGATAAGTGTCGGAAAAAATTATCAAAAGTGCTGGGCAATTTTGGGGGAAGAGGGAATCGAAGTTCAAAAAATGAAAGAGTGGTCCAAGCGCTTTCTAATGATATATCACATGATGAGTGTCGGAAAAAACTAAAAAAGGACCCATGACGGGGTATTAAGGGGAGGAGGGAAAAGTAGATATATAAAAACACGCGCGCCTTCGAATGCAACTTTGTGTCAAATTTTAAAAGCAAGCGGTGAAGGACTTTCGGAGATTTAAGATTTGAACAAACGAACATTTAAATTTTTATTTATATAGATAATGGCCACAAAATCAAACAATAATATTATAATATCGAATAAACGATGTTTAAATTTTTAGACTGTCAATGTTTAAATTTCTAGAGTATAAATCATATTAATGGGTAGTTATGCAAGAACTTTCGAAAAAAGGAAAAAATAAGTTTGTATCGCATCCACGCTTAATAAATGCAAAATAGGTTGCAAAAAAAAAGATTTCCGGGAGGGGGGGGATATTTCTTTGACAATCTTTAAATTTTTCTATCTTTATTTCCTAAGAATAAAACAGCCTGTAAAATGAGAGTATATTTTTGCGAAATTTCTGGAGAACGAATATTTAAATCATGTATGATTAATTATCTCTTGCGATTTGAATACATTTAAGAAATTTATTTTGTATTGAAAAATTTTTTAATTTATTTAAATAATCTGAGACAAGAAGCAGTCATTATGGGTCCCCTCCCTCACGCGAAAAGTCCCGCTCGCTAATGTTAATCCTATGGGGCATTATTTTTCTAATATCTCGTTTGCATTTCGATATTTTTGAACGATTTTTTTTTGCATTGGATAGCTGAGATCAATCTCTATTTCCGCCGTTGATTACTTTTTCGATTTTCTTTGCGGATATATATATATATATATATTTTTACGAAGCTACTTCCACTTTCGGAACCGGATAAAGACTGATCCAATGCAAAAAATAAATAAATAAATAAATAAATAAATAAAAAATGTTTAAAAATATTGAAATGCAAACGAGATATTAGAAAAATAATGCCCCATAAGATTAACATTAGCGAGCGGATCTTTTCGCGTGAGGAGAGAGGACCCTTAAGGCGCCATTGCGGAAATGGCCGAGGGAATACCATCTTCCCATATTTTGACATTTTAACTATGAACATTTTACCTTTCACGATTAAAAAATAATAATAATAATAAAATTTATTTTTCACAAGTTATTTAAACTAATTAAACACTAACTGAAAATAAAAAGTTGGGTATAAAAGTGTTGCTATTTATTTTAATAAAGCCTCTCATCTATTCATTAACCACACGCCCACGCTCTAGGGGTCTGCAAGGGCCAGCGGGCCGAACAGGGCTGGCAGAATAAAGACTTCTTTTAACAGGCCGGGCCAAAAAAAAGGGCCTGGCCAATAAGAAATGGTCCGGGCCGGACCAATAAGAAAAGGGCCGGGCCGATAAAAAAAATTAAACGGGACAACCGGTCCGATATAACAATTTTAAAAGATCGAACTAAACCGATAAAATATGAACCATTTTTGATGTACTTGATTGGATCGATAATAAGTATAATTGTGCTGTACGATCTGATGCTAGCTTGACAATATCATTAAAGAAATATAACATGTGCAGCGTAGAGATTGGTATCGGACAGTTACATCGTGTTAGAGCCCGGGCGTAATTTTCTCAGCAGCTTCGGGTCGGGCCGGGATCAGGCTTACATTTTCTCTACATACTTGAGACGTGCCGGCCCTGAACTGGACTTAGTTGATCCCAGGTAATGTCGGGGTAGCAATTTGTTTTGTAAATATGGTAATAGCGATAATAATACGGAATCCTTAGAAATATACATTAATAAATTACAGAAAATATTTTCCAAAATCTACTTTTAATTTTATTATACAGCTTCAAAAGTTAGAATGCTTTTAATCATCTTTATTCTTTTATTCTAAACTAAATGAATTATTTTAATGAGTCTTTATTTGAATGCAAAACTCTAAAAGTCTTAGCGATCATTAGTCTAATAGTAATCTAAAATATACTGTAAATTTTCCCCATACATATGTATGTAGTATTCTTTAAAAGAATCTTAATTGTATGTTAATAAAAATCGGAATTTTTTGTAAAAATTGTGTCAAGCCGGGCATGTTTTCACTGAGTTTTGTACGGGCAGGGCCGTGAACTGCGAAAATAAACGGGCGGCCGAACTTTAGGTTTTTACACCATGCTGGGCCTGCAAATTTCAGCCCGTGCAGACCTCTAACACACTCACACGCCCCACACAAATAAATCCCCTTTCCCCCACCTGTATAATATTTACTGCCGTTTCCGGTTGTAAAAATAATTAAGAATTAATAAAATTGTTGCATTTAGTTTAACAAAAGTTATTAATTTTTCATCTAATATAAAAGGCAAATGAAAACACTCTCTTAATATAAAATAAAAACTTTTGTTTCATGGAATACAAGCAGAATTATGTTTGTATCATAATTTTCATTTGCATATTAATTGAAGTTATTGATTAATTTCCTGTAGATCAGTAAATAAATCAGTGAATATAGGTTAATTTGCAAGAAAGACACAAAATCAATTGGAACAAAACCCCAAATATATTAAAACTGCCATGGTTTAATATACTTCTCCTCATTTTTAAAGATTTTTAAAATTCATCATCAAAATGGCTTTACGATATAATGTTTTTTTTTGTAATACTTGTGACGTGACGTTCGTGACTTGCAGTGATGTCACAAAAATTTAAAAAATATGACAGAATACTATTTTTTACACTGAGTAACATATTTTGAAGTGTCCTTGACATTTTTAAAGTTTTCTAAGCAGTTCACATTTTAATCACAATGTGACGTCACTAAGTGGTGGTATTTAGGTCACAGATGGGACGCAACCACCGTGACTTACTGTGACATCACTACCACGTGCTTGCTATACGGGTAGAGAGCATTTACGTCTTAAACGTAACTACCATTTCAAGTTACAAAGAAATAATTTTACCAACAGTTTCAAAGAAATCGTAATTTTAGAAAAATTTTCGTTCTTGAACCTGCTTGAATGCAGGAGTTTAGAACATAAGAAAAAGAAAAAAAAAACTATGTTTACACAGTGATAGTCATCATTTTAAATGCTGAAGCAATTTTTCAAATCGGTTTGGTAGTTTCAGAGTGATTGCGATTTTAGAACGTTTTCTGCTCATTTAAGCCTTTTAAATTTCGATTTTTTAAAAACCGTTTTGTTGCATTATTTAAGTCTTAAAAGTAACCACCATGTCAAATTTCAAGTTTCTAATTTTAGAACTCGTCGTTTCCTCTCTAGTACCTCCTGGGAGGAAGAGATCTCGAAATTAAAAAAATTAATAACCTAATGTTCAAGCAGAGATAGTCATCATTATGTAACACAGAAAGAATCTTTGAAATCGGCTTGATAGTTCAGAAGTAATTATGATTTTAGAACATTTTCTGCTCATTTCACCCTTTAAATTCCGAATTTCCTGAAAACTGTTGTTAGTGAACATTTACCTCTTAAAAGTAATCACCATGTCAGTTTTCAAGTTTTAAGCCCATAACAGTTCCACAGAAATCGCAATTTTAGACAGATTTTCGTTCTGGCACCCCCTTGAAATCAGTGATGCCGACATAAAAATTAGCGTATGTTGCAGCAGAGACTGTCACTACTGTTTATTACCTTTATTTTATTTTATTTTTTTCAAATCGGTTCAGTAATTCCAGGGATTATCTCCTATAAGAAAAACAAGTGGGTAAGTGTGATTGAAGATCGCACAAAGGATTTCGTTTAATATTCCTTTCAAAACACTTTATCCTTTAATTAATAAATCCAAAATAATTATCATTATCATTTATCAATAAGAACATAGATGACATAACCATTTAAATTTAATAATAAAATGAAAACAAGAGGAAGCAATTTTTTTTAATCAAATTAAAAATATTCAAGAACTACTTTTCAGAAAATTTTAAGATCATATGTTTGTAGGGTAGTCCGACCAGTAAGTGAACAGCCCTCAGTGAATGAACAATTAGTAAATATTTTAATAGAGTAAGGTTTGAAAAACTCCTCACTAGTTAATTATCATGCTGGGTTTATAAACCCCGTAATTCAGTAAAAACGTGTCATAAGTCATTTTTAACATTTTCCAACCTAGTTGAAAAGTGTTTATGACTTCGGTTTGTCTGGCCGTCAGCCGTCTGCCGTCTGGCCGTCTGGCCCTGCTCTAACTCCCGTAAATATGCTCGGATTGCCTTACAATTTTATATGTTATTGTCGTTATCTATAGCACGTTCCCTATTTCAACTGAAGTGTGTAGCATTTATAGTTTTTTTTACAGGGACACTCAAAAGAATTTCGTTACATTACGATCTATAGGGAAAAATCATTTGCGGTTTATTTTAATGATGTTACACAATTGCAAACACATTGTAATTGATATATATCACTAAGGTGTATTACAAGAAGCTTAATATGGAATAGGGTGTGGATAGCACTTATAGTTAATTTACAGGGACAGTCAAAAGAATTCCGTTACATTACGTCTATGGAGAAAAATCGTCTGCGGTTTATTTAAATAATGTTTCACTATTTTAAACGCATTGAAATTTATATATATCACAAACGTGCATTACAAGAGGCTTACTACAGAATATTGGGTGTATAGCAGTCATCGTTCATTTACAGGGACACACAAAAGAATTCTCTACTGTCTGTTAACAATAATTCCTGGAAGTGCGTTTTAAGTTACTGAACGCGATTTTAAATTTAACTCACTTTTTGTTTATTACGTGGTGTGTATAAATTCTGTAGATAATATACAGGGTAATACAAAAGTTCGCAAACACATTTCCGTTTATTGACAGAAACTCCAGAAGGAGAATTTTAAACTGTGCTACGCGTTTCTTAACTGGACTAAAATTTAGCATCCTATGTAGTATATATACAAATCTATAGATCATATACAGGGCTGAATAAAAGTATTCGGATATTTTTTCGAATATTGTATACGTTGGAAATTCCTGTAATTATGTTTTTAAATATGTTATGCGTTTTTCGAATTGTTTACTTAGATGTTATCTCTCAGCTTATTAAACGGTATGATTTGTAAAATTATTTTGGAAGCGTTGGAAAGTGTTACATAATCTATGCTTGACGCATGATTTTTCGTTCTTGTTACAAATTGTAAAAAAAAAAATAATAATAATATAGTGTTTAAGTGTTTTTAAAATCCTGCCTGTTCATTCACTGGAAAGAACTGTTTATTTACTTGGTTTTTGTATAGCTTTTTTATTAAGACACCCCTAACATCCCAAACAAATGAAATATAAACTTCCTTTTATTATTTTTTAATCATTTGTATACGAACACAAGTATTTGCACTGTCAGACCAAAAGGTACTGTTTATTAAAATATTATGAATCATTTTTTTTTCTTTAAATGTGCTTAGGTGTTGACCATTTTCTGCGACTTTCTTATATTTTAGAACAGAACCTCAATTTCACTTTGTTTTGCTTGGGCTAGATGGTACAATGGTATTAGACTTTTCAACTTAACCCAAAGGTTCCGGGTTTGATATTCGGCGACAGAAGATGAAATTTTCGATTTTTAGATTTCATTCTCCGATGGATTTAATTAAGAGATCTTTTGTAATATTGTGGCATTTTAAGGGTTTCATTTTTTTTTAAGCTAAAATTAAATCATACAATTTAATGTGCTTTTCAGATATAGGGTACCCCATATCTGAAAAGCACATTAAATTGAATGATTGTTGTATAAATGTGTGAAATATTTCTGAACAAAAAAAACCTGATAAATCATAAGATCAGATTATCCATAAGACAGAGCATTTTGGCGCTAAACTAAAATCTGTCAAAAAAAAAAAAACCTATTTTAAGTTTATGTTGAACATAAAATTGATATGTTGAATTCGTTGATGTATATGTTGCATCAGAATATGGTAGGAATTGTATTTTATTATTTTTTTAAAGACCCTTTGGGTATTTAACTGTATAAGAGGGAAAATATCCCGACTGTGATGGAAAAGGGACAATCATATACAGATTATGTAAAGGAATCGAAGAAACCATACAAATAAATTACACTTTAAAACATTAAAAATCTCCCTCATCTGTAGATTGATTTATTATTGTAAAAGCATTTCTCCATCTTTACATAAAAATTGATTAGCTTAAAACAATAGATGATATGGATTTGAAACGAACAATGATTAAAGAGGACATTTTAAAACTTTTTATTTAAAAATTTTAAAACTTTCTTTTAACGTCGAATTTCGACGATGCCTTTGGGCAATAGCACATACGCATAGGAGCTCATTTGGTTGCATTATCACAGGGGGGGGGGGGTGTTCTTTATTTACTGAATGTGAGATGGATGTAAGGAATATACTATTTATATGATACTTCATAGGTCCATGAAATTTTCTTTCTTGCCGTGGGGAATATGGCAGTAATGTCGAAGTGATTTGTACTACACAGTTGTTTACGGATTGTTTGTTTGGAGTTTGCATCGGAAATAGTACTGTATTTCACTGGGGTGAAAACTTTTAAAATAAAATATTTGAAAAATAATAAAATAGCTTATTTTAGTGATATTGTTATAGTAATTTTTTTTCCGTCAAGTTTTGACGGGTTCCATCTAGTTATATTTATAATTCATAAAAATTATTACACCACGAGACTTTTTTTTTTTTTTTTACCTTCGTCTTTCCGCTGTGGAATATTTGCTGAGGGATTTTCGTATGTGCGCATGCACTTTGAATGTTTATCACGTTTCCGGGTAACGCCGAGCGAGTCAGCGGCCAGTATAATTATAAATTGTGGTGTGATTATCGAAATTATTATCTTTTGTCATTCAAAACATTATTATAAAACCTCATATTAAACACTTATATACATGCAATTTACTTTTACCGACATTTAAATATTTTGCCATAATTATCGAATGCACAGTTTCATAAAACTACATTAATTATTTCTGACATTTAGATATTTTCCCATAATTATCGATTGCATGATTTTCATAAAACTTACATTAATCATTGTCTGTACTTTTTTCAAAGCTGTAAAACAGGAGATTTGAATAGCACGTAAATTTAAACAGAAAAAATATTGTACTCAATACATATTTCTTTAAAACTAATTTAAATTTATAAATGCAAATTGATAAGTAATGATATAGCTTAAAATTCATGAAATGAAAAAAAAAAATCTACAATCCAATTAAGGTACATAATTTATAGAAAACTAGCTGTTACCCGTGACTTCGTTCACGTATCTTTAAAAGAAGCATAAATGCATTAATTAAGCAAAATATTTCATTCCCGATAATTAGAATCGTAAATAATTAACTAACTCTTTATCACATTCCATAGGAGACAATACCGTATTTTTATGTTATAGAGGCCTTGACATAACTAAATTTTAAAAAAGTGAAATTTTGTGACAAATAATCACGAAAAGGAAACAGCAACCAATGAAAAAAAAGCGGGTCAAATAAAATCGTGGAAATCGGCGAATTGTGTAAAAACATATGTCAAGTTTACCTGGTAAACTATTTTGCTTTTAACGCCTTTGTGAAACGTTTTAATAGCATCCTTCAAAGATAATGGAAATAGTATATTCTTTTTCATTAAATTCGATTCTTGTGAATAGGGAGCAATAATTGTAGACATAACTGCAAGGAGCTTAAATTTGCCTCCTTGATTTAATCTATACCTGAAAAAAAAATCTTTATTTCTAAATGAAAATATGTTGACAGACGATTTTTGTTCTCTAGAATAAATTGATTCATGAAGTTTGAATATGTGAAAATACGTTTTTATTTTTCAAAAATTTTACTGTAATCAAGATTTTCTTTTTCTTTCACCATCTATTCAAATTCAAAATAAATTCTTTTTTTTTTTTCAGTTTTAATGAGAAAAAAATATATTAATCCGTTTTATTTCTTTATCCACAAAATTTATCCACAAAAATGGAATAATTTAGTTGCCATTTTTAGAGAAACTTCGTTAAAATTTACAAAAAAAAAAAAAAAAAAAAAAAAAAAAAAAAAAATCTCGTAATTTAAATCATTTTTTTTTAAATTCTGAGAGTTTATGACATCCTCGGATCAATGATAACCGGTGTTAAGTAAATCGCGTTGCGTTCGACAACCTGAAAGGAGTAGTTTCGAAATGCAAACAGGCGGTCAGATTTTAATATAATATATTCGTATTTATTTTCTTTTCCTAATAATCGCGTTTTGGTTTTTAGCAAAAAACTCTCATCAGTATGTAACTGATATTCATGCTTAATAATCGGTATAGATAAAAACAATATTTGAAAATTTTCGTTTTAAATATGGCGTGAAACTCCTCCACTTTCTAAACTTACCGATCCTTGTATTATTGATGTAAGGAATTGATTCACGCTCCTTGTAAAACAAATTTGAAAATTCCTGTTTTATTTCAAATATGACGTCACTTTTTCCTCAGAGAAATCTCTTTTTAATGACATAATTCTTGTTAATTTTCTTTTTCTGGCAATCAGGGCGTAAATTTTAGCGGAAAACTCACATTTGTATGTAACTGGTATTCAAGCTAATTATTAATCAGTAACGATAAAAAATATTCAGTTTTTCATCTTAAATAATACGTCCATTATCTATCTACTTTCATTATACATTGATATTCATGCTCTTTGTATTATTACGAACATTTGAAATTTACATGTTTTATTTATGACGTCATATTTGTCCAAACCGAGGAGGATCCTTTTCATAGTTCCATGGTCCAAGCGAAATCTATTTTTAATAATATAATTATTGTTCATTTTTCCTTCTAATTATAACGCAATTTTTGACAGAAAAAGATCTTTTTAATGTAACCGATATTCATACTTCATGTATAATAACAAATACTCCATATTTTTGTCTCAAATATCACGGAAATTCATCTTCTTTTGAATTCTTTTGAATTTTCATTTTTCACGTGATAATCGTTCGATTGAAAATTAATTGTTGAGGAAAAATTATTTTTCTGTGTTTTTATTTATTGGCAACGATCAAAGAAAGCCTTGGCAACAATAAAGTAAAATGGTTAAATTTTATGGGAAAATGTCCATTTATTCTCTATGAAAATAATGAAATTTTTAATTATTAAAGAAAATATTTGAATAAAATAAATAAAACCTAGCCTATGTTCATTTGAGGGTTATAATCAACCTACATGCAAAGATACAGGATCATTAAAAGCTCCATTTTGACGCTGGCTTCAGCCTAACATTCGCACACAATCAGATTTATAATATTATTAGGATTAGGATAACGTGACATGCTTCAATACCCCTTTTATAGGGTTTCGTTCATCTCACGAAACCCTATTGCTCCCGCTCCGTTGTCTGTCTGTCACAGAGCCATTCTCGAAAACTATGTAACTTACAGAGTTGAAACTTTGTGTATAAATCAGAATATCAGCTGTGAAGAGCTGAAAATATTAAAATTTGAAAAATTCGTATTATTTTAATAAATAGAGATAAAAAACCAAAATTCTAATAGCCTTTTCCTATTAAACTTAAACATTTTTCGTTATAGCAGATGCCAAAAATTAAAAGTCCACGATGAAATTCTTTCTACAATAATTAATTTTCTATCAGACGATTTCCATGTGTGAAAATAAAAATGAAATAAAAAGTTTCACAAATTGAAAAAAAGATAAATATGAAATAAAATTGATTGACGTCATAGTCGTAATAAAACGGAAAATGTCTAAGATTTCTCAATAATACAAGGAGTATGAGTAAGTGTAAGTACATACAGCAGATTAATATCACGTCATTAGAGAATTAAAAAGAAAATCGGACGTCATATGGGAAGTTTAACTAATTTTCCAAATGTTTGAGAATAATACAAAGCGAGTATCAATATAAATAATAGAGAATAGCAAATATATGAGTTTGAGAAACATATTGAATCGTGATAAAAATCCGATTATGGAAATATTCGCATATTTTAACATTTTGAAGGTGTACAATTTGTTTAATTTTGAAATTATTTTTTTAAATATTGCATTTAGCCCGTATGACGGATATTATTATGACAGAATATAATAGCGGGTTTGGCCCGCTATCCGGCTGGTTTAGATACTCGAAAAAACGAAAAAATAGACCGGTAAATTTTTACTTTATAAAAAACAGGGCCTTTTTGTTGTTGTTGTTGCTAAAGGAAATTTGTTTGAATTTATTAAAGAAAGGATAAAATGATTTGAAATGAATATTAAACGAAACCCTTTGAGCGATCTTCGATCACACTTACCCACTTGTTTTATTATTAATGTTGTAATTCTGTACAACTAACGTCATGGTTAGGTTAGCTACTTCGCCCTTTAAGCGACAGTAGTAACACACAGCTTCTGTCTGTAATTTATGATATCTTTAATGATCGCGATATGTAAATTCACTATCATAAAATTGGAATAAATGATAAAATCAAAACGACGTTTGACGTCCAACCTGCGGCAAATAAATTTTAAAAATATATAATTATCAACCAATTAATTTTTCAAGGTTTTAAAAGGAGGTAGGTTTTTTTCATTTTTTTTTTTGTTAAGTGGAAACTTTTGCACTTTTTAGAGACCTTGCGCGTTGGGGGATGACGTTTAGATTACCGCTTCTATAGTCTTTTGACGTGTTAAAACATTGATGATTAAGTGGCCTGCAGTTTTGGAAAAATATCAATAAAATAAAATAAAACTATAATCAGGACTGAAACTAGGGGAAGGAGGGGAGGGGAGATGGGCACGTATAGTAATAATATCGTTTAAATTTTATCGTTTTATGTCGTTTTAAGTTTTAATTCGATTTTCATAAAATTTAAAATGGCTCAACAAAATTTTGTAACGATTATATACAGGGCTTTACAAATTTGACAAAATCTGGTAGCCAGCAAAAAATTCTAGCCAGTAAAAAAAAATATTTATTCACTCCCTTCCCCCGACGCTAATTTTCAAAAAGAACAAACGTTTTTACGAATTAATTGAGAAAAAATAATAATAAGCATAATTTTAGGATTATTAGTTACATAGTTTGGAATTGCTACATAATTTAGAAAGATAATATAAACCCAGTTCTCTAATGATATTTATCAAAGTTATTTATCTGTAAAAAAAAGAGAGAAAGAGAGAGAGAAATTCTATAAAAGCTAGATTAACTAACATGTTCCAAAAATGCTGAATGCCGAAGACTTCCAATGTCTGGTTAGGAGTGCTATCAAAATCTATATCTGATGAGGATATGAAATCATGACATCAATGAAATAGTGAAACAGAAAATCAATTTTACGCTATTTTCCTGTTGAAGTCAGTCAAATAATTCTGTTTTTATTATTTAAATTTTTTTATTATTTAAATATCTTTTCCGTTTGCTGAACTTATTTTTACCAAATTAAAAATACCAAAAAAGAAAAAAAAAAGAAAAAAAGTGCTGTTTGTGTTTTTGGGTCAACTTTTTTTAGATCAATTTTTTTACAAAAAATATGTAATAATAATAAAAACACCAGACTAAATAACTTGGAGGCCAGATAGAAAAACTTGGTCGCCAGTGACAACCTGGCGACCGCATTTGTCAAGCCCTGATTATATATGTTAAATTTCAAGCCATTCGGTTGGGTCTTTTTTGCACTGTTTTGTGCTGACAGACGGACGGACCAGACGACGACTATAGGTGCTACGTCTTTATATAATTATTAGTAAATCTGCAGATCAGGAACCTCAACGTCAGCTCTGACAGTCATTGTTTTTTAGTCAACTTTTCATAATATTTAACATATGACAATCCGCAAATTAAATTATGTAAATGTAAACTGAATCCACTACATTTCACTTATATCTATTTCAGAAATCTAGTGTTATTACAATTTTTGTTTCGGGAAACAGTTTTGATGGTCATTCTATAATATTTATTTTTTTCTAAGCACATCCTGATCCAACTCGATGGCAATAGCATACTAAAACTTCCCGAAAATAGGTACATTTGGAAACTTTTAAACCTATTGGGTAATCATTCATAATCGTGCCCACTGCCAATTCACTAAATAGGAAACGTGATTTGGCGCTATAAAGTATTTTTTGTGATAGCTTTTTATGTTCTCAATTTTCAGTAATTGTAATATTTCAGGATCGTTTTACTACTCTAATTTCTTTAGATTAACCACCTCGTTGTATGCGTGATTTTATCCTATTTTAAAAATTACATTACCTTTTCAACGACGAAACATCCACATCTGTTCCAGAAAATGATTAATACCTCATGTAAGAAATATACATATACAAATGTAAACTCATACTACGAGACTTGAATCCAAATTACATGTTCAATGTTTTTGTAATTTTCGTTTGTAAAAAAATCTTTTGGTAATCATTCTATAGAAGTTAAACAGTAACTTGTATCAAAATAAATTCTCATTTATGTCAATATACTGAAATCTTCCGAAAATAATTTATTTTGCTAATAAAATATTGCAGCAAAATAGTGCGAGTTACTTGAATTTTATTATTCTGATATTCCTTGAAATAGGGTTGCTAAGCAACTAATAAATTAAAGACAAGTAACCAAAGTATAAAACCAAAGTAAAAAGAAATTCATTTTAAAATTTGTAAAAAATATGAAAATAAATTGTTTTATATTTCCCGAACAGATGCAAAAAATGTTCCAATAATTTAAACAATTAATTTCTAAATTGTAATAAATGTATCGCAAATTTTCATTTTCTGGAACAGATGTGAATGTTTCGTCGCTGAAGAGATAATATAATTTTAAAAATAGGATAAACTCACCCGTACAACAAGGTGGATAATTTAAAGAAATTAAATTAGTAAAACGATCCTGAAATACTACAATTACTGGAAATTGAGAACATAAAAAGCTATCACAAAAAATACTTTATAGTGCCAAATCACGATTGCTATTTAGTGAATTGGCAGTGGGCACGATTATGAATGATTACCCAATAGGTCTAAAAGTTTCCAAATAATCCTATTTTGGGGGGATTTCAGTATGCTATTGCCATCGAGTTAGATCATGATGTACTTAGAAAATATTATAGAATGACCATATAAAATTGTTTTTTCCGATAAAATAATTGTAATAACACTAGATTTCTAAAATAGATATAGGTGAAATATAGTAGATTCAGTTTACATTTCCATAAATTGCTTTTGTACATGAGATATTATTCAACTTATCTATCAGATGCAGGTGTTTCGTGGTTGGCAGGTAAGTAAATATTGCTATTTGGGTATTAGGAAAAAACATGAATATATTTTCGAAATTGTTGCTTATCTTAATAAAACCACTGTGTAGAACGAACTCCAAAATATACTAGAATCAAATTCATATTTAACACTTGGAAATTTTTCCAGAGAAAATTGCTCACGCCTTGCATTCATAATATTCAAATTTTAATTGCTTAATAGGCGTATAGCCAACATAATGAAAAAGTACCCAAGCCGGGACTCGAACCCGGGTCATCAGTATAGCGCACTGACGTTCTACCATTGAACCACTTGGGAACGATACTCAGCCTGGAACTTTCTCACTATAACATGTTGGCAAGGTTACAAATGCAGCACAAGATGGAATATTTTTCGTGAGCCACCAACCCTGGGGGCAAACACGAAATCAAAGAAAATCCAGCATCGATAATTGAATAAATTCATATTTAACACTTGGAAATTTTTCCAGAGAAAATTTCTCACATCTTGCATTTATGAGATGAATGCAAGGCGTGATACATACATATAGTACATATAATAGTAAAAATACACAAAATACATATAATAGTAATAATTAAAAAAATAGAAAATGCAACCTATATTAAAAAAATAAATAAAAAATAGGAAATGTAACCTATATATATATATATATAATATATATATATATATATATATATATATATAAACAGAAATCGGTTTCTAGAAGCTCCAAATATGTGAATCCAACATTACAACTCAATCCGTCCAGTAGTGTTCGAGTTATGCTTAAAAAACTACCCGAATTGCAATCTGTTTTGCAACAATTAAAAATGAATTTAACAGTAGGAGTTCGAAACATTAAACCTGCATGTGCATAATTCCCAAACTACTTAGCCGAATGACTTGCCGTTTGATATCCTAAAATAAAATTTATCGGAGCATCCAAATATGATGTCAAAATTCAGT
Organism: Maratus michaelseni; assembly: GCA_963931845.1. Taxonomy (NCBI): domain Eukaryota; kingdom Metazoa; phylum Arthropoda; class Arachnida; order Araneae; family Salticidae; genus Maratus; species Maratus michaelseni. Next base: position 25,806,141 of record OZ007591.1, read on the forward strand.
GTTAATATAGTAAATTGTCAAGTTCGGTACGATTTCTGTTTAGACGAAAGTTAAGTTGACAAGCTTGCGGTGTGCAGACTGCAATATATTTTTTTTTAATTTGAATAAATTTTTTGAGGTTATATTTCAATTTTTTATTCAAAATTTTCATTATTTTGATGAAGATTTAGTTCATATTTCATAAAATCCATTATTTGAATTGTTGCCAATTTGTAAAATAGAGCACATAATAATATTCCCTTTCAATTAAGAAATGTATTTACACGTGACTATTAAAAACAGAAATAAAACTTTAAAATAACAATTAAATGATCACGTCTTAAAAGCAGTAAATGTAGAAAATTACGTAATAAAAAATATACTTGCGCGTGAATATTAAAAAGAGAAATAATTAAATTATTACGCGTTTTCAAAGCATTAAGTAGGGAAACTTACGTCATATTTAAAATGCTCAAATAACAATATTTCCAAACAGTTTCAATTAAAAAATATATTTACACGAAAGATTAATTTATTTTGACAAATCTTTTACGTATTATTGCAAATTTTAAAACTGCGTAAATAATAATATTTCCTCTCCCTTAAAATCTATATGTTTACGTTTAATAATTACCTTTAAAATATCACATTAATTAATAAATTGTTAAAATATCATTAACAATATGGTACTTTTCCATTTTCTTTTCATAACAAAAAATTATCGCCAAACTACATGATTTAACACCAAAAATGCATCATCGAGGCGTCACATTCACTTGACGTCAGCGAAATTACATGTGTTTGTTATGGCATCAAGTAGTTTTTAAATCGACGTATACATATATTTTTCATTGTGTTTTACTGATTAATTAATTATTTCATTAATTAAAATAACAATTGCATCCTTAAACGGCAGTGCCATGATATTAAAAAAGAAAAGGCATTGGAAAATGTTGCGATGAACAGCTACCTACAATAGATCAGTTTCAACTGACGTCACAAACATTTATTCACCAGCCGAGAGGGATAGTTAAGAAAAATAATGTAAATAAATATCCAAGATTATTTATTTTTTCTGTTTTCATTAATATATTGTAAATTTTACTGTTTAAATTTACTAATAGGACACTTAGGTGAGTGGAGTTTTTCCGAATTTCTTGTATTTTATTTATTTGTTTATTTATTTTTATTTTTACTTATTTATTTGTTTATTTATTTTTATTTATTTATTTATTTATTTATTTATTTATTTATTTATTTATTTATTTATTTTAGATTCCAATGCCAAAACTCTTTTATTTGTTTATTTGACGTTACAGTTTGGTGATAGTTTTTTTTTTTTTTTTTTAAGTAAAATTGATCGACGGGATAATGAAGAAGTACAAAAAAGACAAAAATATGTTGAATTAAAAATCCCTTGATGAAATAACTAATACGAGTAACGCATCTGAAATCAACTGAATGTGATGCGACGCCACGATCATGCACTTTTGGCGTTAAATCATATATTTTAGCGACAGTCTTTTATAGAAAGTAGTCGACGGGATAATGAAAAAGTAACCAATTTTCTATAGCATCATTATAAAATTCTCCGATGCAGTGACATTGTTTACTTAACCATTTTACACAAGTTGATTTTTAACTGTTTAATTGATCTTATTTAATCAATCAGGAAAACATTTTTCAGCTGTTTAGACAGCAGTTGATTCGAGCTTCAGTCAGAGGAAAATGAATGGAAACCCGGTTGACAGCTGATCGCAACTGGTCACTTGCTATTAAATTTTAATGGGAAGGAAACAGGGTAAAAGTTGGCAGCTATGGAAAAATAAATATCAACTTCTTAATTTATATCAACGCAGAATTTTGAAATAAATAATAAATTATAAGAAATTAATTAGTATTTTAAATGCATTAGTTAAAAAAAAAAAAAAAAAAAAAAAAAAAAAAAAAAAAAAAAAAAAAAACATTGATTTAATAAAAAAAATTAATGCAAAAAAATACTAAATGACGTATAATGAGAAATGTAGACTTTTAAAGTCATTGTATAACTAATATATATATACAGGGTGTAACTGAAATGCTTCAACAAACTTTGAGGGATGATAGTACTCATGAAGACGAATAAAAAATGCAATGGAACATGGGGTCGCAAATGACGTTTAACCCCTTCAGGGGCAGTGGTATGTTTATGAAAGCGCTTAATTTTAATTCCAAAACGCCATAATGGCACCAGAATTTTGCTAAAATCTTTTCCATTTAATATGTATGTGAAATATAGCCTTTTTCTTATTTACAAACAAATTTTTTTATAAATTCCGGTGCCAGTCATTTATTTCAACATTTTAGTACTAAAAGTAGTTTGCCCCTAAAAGGCTTAAAGGATACAAATAGAGAAAATGCGTCTGAAAATGGACTGGCACCGGAATTTACAAAAAAAATTGTTTGTAAATAAGAAAAAGGCTATATTTCACATAAATATTAAATGGAAAAGATTTTAGCAAAATTCTGGTGCCATTGTGGCGTTTTGGAATTAAAATTAAGTGGTTTTTTAGATATACCACTGTCCCTGAAAGGGTTAAATGTCATTTGCGAGCCCGTGTTCTATTGCATTTTTTGTTCATCTTCATGAGTACTATCATGCCTCAAAGTTTGTTGAAGCATTTCAGTTACACGCTGTATATATTTTTGTAATGGACTTTGATGTAGTACTTTTATATGTGAATTACCGTAGTTATATTTAAATCTTCATTAATTAATTTAAATGAATTATTCACTACTATTAAGAATGTTTATTGATTTATTGTATTTACTTTTATGCCCATGGGGGACAATATCATATTCTAATATAATGTAATATTTTATTAAACACTAATATAATATATATTAATTCAAATTAATTTTATTCCCTAACAACTTATATCATGTGAATTTAAATTTTAACTTTGTATGCAAAAACATAATTTGTTACTATTAATTTCAATATTTAATTAATATTATTTTTAAATCCATAGTATCTTAATTCACATAATTTAGTATTTTAATTTGCCCACGGTGGGCAATATCATATTCTAATATCATATTCTAATATAATGTAATACTGTATTAAATGCTAAAATTATATGTATTAATTTAAATTAATGTTATTCCCTATCCTATTGTATCATATGTTTAATATTAAATTTATCTCCATAGCATCTTTATTCACTTTTAGTATTTTAATTAATCATTACTACATCCAATTTTACTTTAATGTAATTGGATTTATTATTCATTTTATATTTAATTTCATATGTATTTATTATTAAATATCATTTATTTTATTTTTATTTCATTTATATTTATTAACTAATTACGACCACTTAAGATAGAATGAATTCATTTTTAATATTGATTTTTCCATTGTATTTCACTACATATTCTGCTCATAGCTGGCAGCACCATGGCTTGTTGCTTTAAAATATTCAATATTTCCATGTAGTTTATTTTCAAAATCATAGATGGCAGCACCATGGTTTGTGATGCTTTTAAAAAATTCCATATATCCATGTAATTCTTTTTCTAAATTGGCAACAGGGTTTATAATCTTCTAAAACTGTTTTTGGCAACATTTAGTAAATTATTTTTTGCAATTCATTGCCTTTATTTGTCTTCATGTATCTGGTAAGTGTTGGTAGTAGGAATCCATCTTCATCGTGTAGATTATGGCTTTTGTCGATCTATTATCCAGTTCTTCTCTTATAATTCTGGGTAAGGTTTCTCTCTTTTTAAGTATTGTATTTGTTTTATGAATTTTCAGTCTTTTTTTAATTAGATGGTTATGGTCATAGAGTGGTCGTCCCAAATTCATATTCTTTAGCAATTTTAATGCTAATATGAAGATGAAACCACTCATTTTATTTGTGGAATTTATGCATTTGGGACTTGATAATTCTGTATAAATTCCACAAATTTCATTCATTCTATTTTATTCAATTTTTAATTTAATTTCCACTTCTTTTATATTAGTATCTAATATCTATATCCATTGTGCTGGGGTTACAATTTCGTTGTCAATAAATTATTACTTCCTAAATCATAATTTCAAGTTTCAGTTGGTGTTATCGTAATGTTTCATTAATGGTTATATATATATATATATATATATATATATATAACCATTAAATTAACGTTACAACCACCAACAAAAACTGTGAAATTATGAATAAAATTAAAATAACTAATTGACAACAAAACAGATCCCCCCAACAAACTGACTATATATATATATATATATATAAACTGAATATATATATATATATAAAATAAATGAAATAATAATTTAGCAACATAAATTTTTTTTTATAATTTAAATTTATTTAGTTTGATTTAAAGTTGTTTTAAGATGTTTATATAACAAAACTTTGTAAAATGCATTAAGAAATGCCGATTTTAGAAACATTAAAAAATGCCAATTTTCGGAATTATTATCAAATTTTTAATTTAAAGGAAATTTTCGAAATAACTAATTATTTATAGTAAATTAATAAATAGTCTAACAATAGTTATTTCCTTGAAAAACATATTTAATAAAAATTAAACACAAAAGCATAAAAAAAAATAATGCATTCGAAATTTGTGACTTTTATATTTATAAAGTAAATTTCGCCCAAACAAATGTTCAAATCAATTAATAATTTATAACAAAGCTAGTCGGATGTCCCAATCCCAAAACTTTCATCTATCTCATACAGGTTACGTATACACCAAAAATGAATCAGCACTAATTTATATAAAGGTCTAGCTTAATATAAAGTTTTATTAAATTCCGTGCTTTACTTTTTGTGATATGACTATCGCTAAAATCGTGTAAACCTGAAAAAATGCAGCATAGCAGCGCCACCTTTTAGGAGATTTACACCAAAACCTAATCAACAACAACTTGTGTCAACATCTAACTGAATATGAAGTTGTGTGAAAATATGTGCATTACTTCTTGAGATTTAGCTATCGTGAAAGAAGTAGCATAGCAGCGCCACCTGTTGAGCTATTTACACCAAAACATAATCAGCGTCAATTTATGTCAAGGTCTAACAGAATCTGAAGTTTGATGACATTCTGTGCATTAGTTCTTGAGATATTGCTATCGTTAAAATCGTGAAAAATGCAGTATAAGCGCCAACTGTTTGCGATTTACACCAAAAACTGATCTCAGCACCAATTTATATCAAGGTCTAACTGAATGTAAAGTTTTATTAAATTCTGTGCATTAGTTCTATACAGCGCCTACAAAATTTTTGTCCCATACAGACATGCATTTTCTAAAAACAATCAAATCGTGGTCAGGACCTTCTAAAATGTATAAATCCGCCGAAAGCCGGAAGTCGAAATTTTTCATGAATCCAATACTTTCTTCTTGGAAAGACAGAAGAAAGTAAAATTTATGATTTAATAAAAGTTATAACGTGTGTACGTTCCTTATAGAATTTCCAAGACGTATTCCACCATTATTTCATATTAGAAATTTTCTATTTAATATTTAAATCGCATAATTTGCATGTAAAATATTACAGTTAATCGTGTAGAATTTTTAAATTATTGTATAATTGGTAAAAATTCATAATTTAAAATAATTCAATTATAATTTTAGAAAAAAAAAATAAACTTAATTTAAAATTAGTTTTAAATATTTATTTAATTTTTTAAAAAATTGAAAAATATAATAAGCATATAATATTAAGATATGTCGATTTTTTTTAAATCATTATCTAATTTTAAATTCAATAGTAGTATTCGAAATAATTAATTATTTATTACTCAACAGTTTAAAAATAGTTATTAGTTTAAAACAATAATTTAACAGAATTTAAACATAAAAATGATCCATTAAAAACTATTGTCTTTTATATTTATTAATTAAAATCAATAAAACGAAAGGTCAAAGCATCTAATAATTTACAACAAATAAAACATCATTATTTCATAAAAATTGTTGATTAAAAATATTACTTCATTAAAATTTAAAAGCAAATATGTAGCAGCTGAAAGTATAGCCTTAACATGATTGTATAATTTAAGACGTTATTAATTTGTAACAATCGATAAGCACAAAATTATCAAAAATATTGACAATTTAAGATTGTTTAATTTAGCTTAGAATTAATTTGAAATATTTATTTAGCAAAACAAAATACAGTATAGCTGCACCTATAGCACTATATGCTTTCTTAGAGGAAATAACTAAATACGTTTTTAATGATTACTGTGATAATGTAAATATTTTACTGACAATATAAAATAATTTTAAGGGAAAGTAATGCGTTTTTTAAAGGATAAAAGTAATATGAAAAAAAGCATCTACACTGAAAAAAAAAAGTGTTGATTTTACAGTATAATACTGACATCCCAGCTGCCAGTATTATACCGTAAAATTAACAGTAATAAACAGTAAAATAAGCAGTAATACGCTAAGCAGTAATGCGCGGTAGCGTATTACTCTTATTTTACTGTTTATTACTGTTAATTTTACGGTATAATACTGGCAGCTGGGATGCCAGTATTATACTGTAAAATCAACACTTTTTTTTTTTTTTCAGTGTATACTAGAATTGCTCTCCAAAATTAATACTATGTCTGATATCTGCTATACTAAAAACAAGATTTAAACTCTCGATATATTTAGTGTTAAAACTGCTGTTTAAAAACCCATTCTTCGAAATTACAAACTACTATAATCAAACCCACCTTAGGAAAATATTAAAATATGACATTTTTCTCTCTCCCCAACCTGCCTTCTGAGATCGTCCATTCTAAAACAAAAGCAACTGCAATCGAAGTCGAAAATGAATGATTTCCTCCGCTCTGTCAAAAGGAAACGCAAGGTGCAATTGGGATGGACTCTCAATAAGGAAGTGTCCAAATAATGAATTTGAAGTGTTTCTCCGATTTCACTGTCCGCTCGATGGGCCAAACGATTCAATTTAGACCTTTGGTGAAAAAGCACTTGTACGTGACAGAGGGGCAACATCAAATGGGCGAGGAAAATTACAAGAACGACAAATGATGCGTCAAGCATTGATTATGAAACATTTTCCAACACATTCAGAATACTTTAGCAAAACTTCACAGATTGATTAGGTGGAAAATAAACGCATAGCTCAGTTGAAAATTCCCCCTCAGCAACGAAAATGTACTCGGGATCTCTTGCGAAGCCCTGTATGTAATCTATAGTATTTACACACACCAAGTAATATGCAAAAAATTAGATAAATTCAAAAACGCATACTACAATTAAAAAATGCCCTTTCAGCAATTATTGCTCATTCATAGTACTGCTACCGAATACTTTTGTTTGTCCCTGTAAATGAACGATAAATGCTATAACACCCTATTCTACAGTAAGCATCTTGAAGTGCACCTCAGTCATGTGTATCAATTTCAATATATTTGGAATAGTGTAACATCATTAAAATGCATTAAAAACAATTTTTCCTCATAGACCGTAATGTAATAGATTTCTTTTGAGTGTTCCTGTAGACTGTAGACGAAGCTAAAAATGCTATACACTTCATTTTCAATACCGAACATGTCACGGTAAACGTTAATAACATATATCAATTACTTTACAATTCCAGTATATTTACAAGAGTTAGAGTATGGACAAACCGCAGACAAACATACGGACATACAGTTAGACAGACAAACCGAATTCATAAACACTTTTCAACTAGATTTGAAAGTGTTAAAAAAGAAATAATTCTGAATTTTTCAATTATTATCACATCGTTTTTTTTTTCTTTTTTAATTATACCAATAGACTCATCTGTAAGATGCTGGAAGTTGATTTATGTGCACGTTTTTCTTAACACTTTTTTTATAGTTGAAAAATGTTTATGAATTCGGTTTGTCTGTTTGTCTGTCTACCTCTGTCCATGCTTTAACTTGAATAAATATACTCGGATTGTCATGCAATTGATATATGGTTTTGTGAATTACTATGGCATAGTCGGTATTGAAAATAAAGTGTGTAGCATTTATAGTTTGTTTACAGGGGCACACAAAATTTTTTTCACTTAGACATCAACTTACACCTTATTAATCGGTAAAGTTTTCTCAAAGTATTCTGGATGTGTTGAAAAGTGTTTCATAATCTATTTTTGACGCATGATTTTCTATTCTTATTAACATGATTATTATGCATCTGCTAGACTTGATGCATAGAAACACTGTGACAAATGGAAGAAATCATTGCCAAGTACAGTAAAACCCCGGTTATCCGAAAAGCATGGGACCAAAGGATTTTCGGTTGACCGGAGTTCCATAGGAATTTTCGGATAACCGGGTGGCTACCTAATTTTATTCTACCAGATGGCACTTCTCATCCTTCTCACTTCAACACAGTCAGGTAACGCGTTCGTGTTTACAGGTGCAGCAAGAGTCCGTATTTTGTATGATACTATCTTCCTGTTTACACGCATTTTAATTTCCTCTAAACTTTATTTACTATGAGTAATGCTTTAAAGTGCAAACGTGTTTTTATAAGCATGAAGAGCTCAACGCGTTGAAAAGAGTTATATTGGTATTATTGATTATTTGATTATTTATTTTCTATAAAAATCAATAAGACCGAATTAATTACGGTATCAATACGTACCAATATTTTAATATACTGAAGTGCAGGAAGATACAACAGCGTCAGATATGTTATTGTTTAAAAGGTGGCGTGATAACGCAGCATTGAAGTAATGCGAAGTTGAAAAAAAAAATACGCAATATATTTTGTAAAGAAATGAACTGTTGTATGTGTCTATGCAATAAAATATCTGTAATTACGCAATGGTCCAAATAAGTAAGTTGACACTGTTTATTTATTTCATAAACAGCATGCTTGTTTAAAAATGAAAATTTTTCACATAAAAAAAATCAAAAGAGTTTTAATGTCTTTCGGTTAAGCCGATGCCGATTTTTGGATAACCGGCATTCGGATAATCGGTGTTCTACTGTACTATCAATGTGCAGTTACAAACAAGACATCCAAGACAAATAAGCTATCAAAACATTGAATAGATTATTTCTCACTTGATTGTTTTGATTAATTTGATTATTTTAAAATACTGAAAGGTTATTAATTATTATTATCATCAAAATATTTTTTTCTGCCTAATATAAGTCCGTTAGTCATAGGTTAGAACATTCATCAAACAAAGTCAGACTGACTGCTTTTAATCTTTCATGCTGCTCACGGCTACTCATTTTGAATGCTGCATTTTTTATACTTCTATTTTGTTTATATTCTTCTTGGCAATAATCAATTTCGCGCTTCTATCTTTTATTAATATCGTATTTTGCTACCATACCTTCATAAATTAGTTCTCTTTAAAAGCGTATTGAATAACAGCCGTGAGCACTTTCTCCTGTTTTATTGCGCTGTCAACAGGTGTGTTTCTTGCACAGGTTTTATATAATATTGAATTATTGCTTAGTAAACTTGATTTATACTTCATAAAATTAACTTTATAGCTTAATTTCATTTTCATAGCTTTAATTTTGTTTCAGATATCGAAGACAAACTGCTACATTTGAAGGGTCAGATGCTTTATATGGAAGAATGGAAAAGCATGGCGTACTTGGGAACGCCCGTGTAAGTGCCATTTTTTTTTTTTTAACTAGCCTAATTAAACTTTTTATAAAATTGTAGAAAATCAAAAAGAATAGTGTTTAGATCATGTCTGTGAATGCATGTACCGTATATTCCAGCATATTACGCGCACATGCGATTTGAGACTGTATTTTTCTATTGTGTATTTTTCTATTGACCGTATTCGCCATATTACGCGCACCTCCTTTTTTGAAAAGAAATTTTCATGCACTATATGTTCATGCACCTGCATACACATACAATAAAGAGTCTAAAACAGTGTAGTAACTAGTACAAACATAAAGAAAATAGGCGAATGCAAATGTAAGAACAAAAACGTATATGTCAAGCGAATCTGCTTGAATGCCCAACAAAGTTTGGAATCGTACTCTCGTTCATTTAAATAATCACGTCTTCTTATCTTGTTCATTAACCCCTTGGGGACGAGCGACACGTATACGTGTCGCATAAGATACTCAGAATCCTCGATTATTGCCACCAGTTACTTTTTATTGTAAGCTCTGCCTTATTTAATCTTAGCATTTCTGTGATTCAATTAGGCGAAAATTTCTGTTTTGAAAAACCCGTGGTATAAAGATTAAAAATTCTGTAAAAGACGTCCGTCCGTCACGAAGGGGTTAAAGTAGAAATCTCAATTCTTACAATTGACTTTTAAGCTTTCATTTTTATACCCTTCGTGTAACACGCACCTGTAAATTTTGATCAATTTTCTTATTCCGAAAGTGCGTGTTATACGATGGAATATACGGTATGTGTCTATACGTCATGATGCCAAACCCTAGATAAATGATCGTTAAAACTGTATGAATCTTCCTGGAGTAATGCAAGTATATGACTATAAATGAATGTGACTATAGACTGAATATGACTATAAAATGAATATGACTATAAAATGAATCTACCCTATATATATAAAATCCTAATGAAACGAATTTGTGAAACGATTTTATGAAACGAATTTATGAAACGATTTTATGAAACGACTGATTATGTTTCAGGGCTATTTTTAATAAAATATTAAACGCTTGATGGGGAAATTAATACCAATTGTCCATAAAAATCCGCGGAAGTCAAAACTGGTAATAGAATTTTGAAATTGGAATTAGTTTTCGAGATATTAATTTTTTCTAATTTTAATGACATTTCTGTAATGATGGCAACTAATTACTCAGTTTTTTTGTGACAAAAAAGGGAAAAAAATTGAAAAGGATCCCGACAGTGATTATTGATTTCTTTTTATTCGTCATTTTCAAATTGAAATTGCATTTATCTTTTATTTCAATCAATAATGAAGACAAGATTGTGATTAAATTATGTTTTTCAGGAAAATTTGAAAAAAAAAAAATCACATTTCTATCGTCAGGATTCAATCGTCTATCAGCATTTAATTTAATTTATAAACTGAAAATATTTTGAATAAATTCGTTCAAATGACGTCATTTATGTAAACGCAAAAGAAAGGGGCAAAAAGGAATTAATAGTAATTATTATTTATTGATATCATTTTGTTATTTTTTTGTAAAATTTAATTAAACGAATTTATAAAATCACTAATTCGGATATTTGAAACGAATATATAAAATAATAATTGCCCAACTGAACGCAAGGAGAATAAAATATCCTGAAAGGGGGGGGGGGATGCTCCCTATATATTAGAGAAATGCTATTAAAGTTTAAAACAAATGAATATTTCAGTAGCATTACTTTTTTAATAATGATTTATATGTTTACACATAAATAACAAAGAGAAGAAAAAACTACAAATAATTAAATTACTATACTCGAAACACACTTAAAATGTAACTTACGTTATATATTAAAATGATTTTCCTTACTTTTTCAATTTAGGGGCCTTCGCGATATACAGAAAGTGACCTTGGCGATGAATTGAAATTCGGCAACATGTTTTCTAACAATCTATTTGCTTTTTGATATACACGAGCAATTATTTCTATATTTATACAATTTATTTAATATAAAGAAGTCATTTATCTATTTTTATGTACAAAAAGAGGTAAATTGAAAGACAATTATAAATAAATTGTATATATACATATAAATACATGTATAAACAAGCATAAAAGTTCGGTGCTTTTCCAGTATATGGGGCCTTGACGAAACAGAGAAAATAGCCTTGGCGGAAAAGGAAATTTGGCAACATACTTTCTGTCCCTATTCACTTTGTCATTTTGTATACAGAAGCATTTTTACAATATTTATACAATTTGTTTAGCGTAAAATGTCATTTATCCTATTTTATATATAATCAGAAGTAATTTGTATAGAAAAAACAATAATAATATACGTATAATTAAAATACGCATATAAACAAAAAAATCGTCGAATTTGTTTCCAAGCTGTTTATGTCATTTGGCACCAAATCTCACTTTCTGATGTCCTATTTGCGCCAAGCTTTTTAAAAAAGCGTCAAGACCCCGATAACAGAAAAGCACCAAAAGTTCATTGAGTTTGTTTTCATAACTTTTGGCAACAAATCTATGTATATTAACGAATCTATCCCTTTTTGAAGCTCGAATTATACCAAACCTAAAAGCAAAGTATCCTATACTGAAAAAGTACCCGATTTTCTTATGGACAATATTCAAGTGACATAACAAGGTGTAAAATTATCGCGATAGCAAATTTGTTTAAATATCTCATCAATTGATGCCGAATAAATGCAGGCATGCATGCACAAAATATTTAATTAATTTTGTATGATAAATAATTATTAGAAAATTCGTATATACATATTAATTAAAATAAATAATTTACATATTTAAAATAACATGAAAATATGCATGATGATGCACTAAAATAGAGAGAAAATTAAAACCTGTTACTGAAAATGTCTATAGCATAGTACTTTTCAATACCGTGGTTCTTAATGTTACTCACAAGAAGATGGAATTTTTCTTTTCTCATCCTTAAACGCAAAGGAAGAATAGAATACCGATCGGTGTTATAATTGTCCGAAAAGTAGCCACAATTTAAACCTAACCATTTTATACAAGCTGGTTTTCAAGTTGTAATTGATTTTACTTATCAATCCCGAAAACAGTCGTCAGTTGTCGCAACAGCTGTGTATGAGGCTATGATAATCAAAAAATGCCCATTAAAACGTTAAAAGCATTGCAACCCAATTACAGATTTACCAATATTTTTAAAACAAAGCACGCTGTCATGTTTTTAGAGGCCTCGAAGTCTGAGCGGGGGTTGGCGAGCGTAGCTCGCAGGGGGTAGGCCCCCTAGTATGACTATAAATAAATACAAGGAATAAAGTATATGACTTCGCGATAAATCAAATAAGATGGAAAACAGACATAAATCAGGATTGTCTAAATCGCGGTCCCTGGACCAGTTTCTGAAGCGAGAGCAGCCCGGCGTAAAATCGAAAATATATTTAAAATGTTGAAATTTTACATTAGATATTGTTTAATTTGTGGGTTTTTACTAATAAGATAATCATGAGAGACGGTAGTATCTCGAGTGACTAAGCAAAAAAAAAAAAAAAAAAAAAAAAAAAAAAAACGAAAACCGAAGATTCCGTCACTCTGATATACACAGCTAGAAGGACATCAAAGAAAAAGCTAAACGCCGACATTTAATATCTCAGCAAATATCGTTCTGATTTTTTCACATTAGTCTTATATCTCCGGTCTAACTCTATTCTTAAATTTATACATTTCTACATGCAGTAGATTTTAAGATCTGGAAGTCCATTTTTAACTAAATTGGTGTCTTTGTAAGGGTGTCATACTTGTTTTCTCCAAAACGGCTCGGACGATTTTTTTAAAATTAATATATTATATTAATCGGTTTTAGATGAAGCGAATAAGACTATACGTGAAATTAGGAAAACTCTTGTTTTCTATATAATCCAGTTTTAAAATCGGACTCTTTTCCTACGCGTTTTGCCATAGATTATCATTAGACTTTTTAGCCCTTTTTTCTGCGATCAGCGTATGACAAATAATCGCTTCACGAATACAGTTAAGACGTCTGCATGTAGGAGGTAAATTAATTATTTTTTAATGCGAAAACAGTTAATTATATACTTATAATGTTTAATATATATATATTATATTAAATTGTTGTTTATATATTTTTCTTTTTTGTTATAATAAAGAATTTCGCATTTCAAAATTTTCATTAGGTCGAAAAAATATTTAGATTCCTTGTTTAAAATATTGAAATATTTTATAATTATCTATATGCAATTTAATTGTGAATTATAATTAATTTGCACATTTTTTAAAGGAAAAAAAAAATCAGATTTTTTGGTCAGCTGTTGATTTGCGCAACAAAAAGCAGTCAATCTGTAGCTTGTATCATGTATTCATGAGCGCGAATCACGATGCAAATTCTTCGATTATGCTTATTTTTTTAAATCGTTGTGGCGCCATCTATTGGCAATTAATCTAAAGAAACCTTCTCTTAAAATTGTATTATTTTAGGAGCATTTAAAAAGAAAGCTATATAACTTTGAAATTTTATTCAATGTAAACAAAATGATTTTTTTTTTCATAAAATTTTAATTTAGTATTATCAATTTTTAAAAACTTAGCTTATATCCACTTAAATTTTGCTTTCATTGTAAACAAAAATGAATAATTTACTTTCAAATGTAATTAAAATATTAAATTTTGTAATGTGTAAAATAATTTTCAGCCATACTAATGTAATTAATGTAGTTGTAATTAATAATTTACTTATGGAATAAAAAAAATATTTTTATTATAAAAATTTAATATAGTTTTCTTTAGATTAGGCATATTAAGGGGGAAAAATAAAGAAAAAAAATCAGGATTTATTTCGGAATAAACTTCAGTAAGTTTAAATTATATAAATTTATATAAAATGAAAAAGAATGAAAATAATAATATTATTATTGTAAATAAAAATCCAAATTGTGATATTTTTTTCAACTTTCCCCTTTTAATCCATTTGATGTTTTTGATTATGTTTCCATTATAAATAAAATAAGTATTTTTGAAATGTAATTAAAATAATATAAAGAAAATATAGACACCTTATTTTCCTTATATTTTTTAATTACATTTAAAAAATACTTATTTTATTTATAATGGAAACGTAATACAAAAAAATTAAATGGATTAAAAGTGAAAGTTGAAAAAAAAATTATCACAATTTGAATTTTTCATAGTTAATGCATATATTTACAAAATATATTCATTAACTATGAAAAACCCAAATTGTGATAATTATTTTTTTTTTCAACTTTCACCTTTTAATCCATTTTTTTTTTCATTATGTTTCCATTATAAATAAGTGTTTTTTAAATGTAATTAAAAATATAAAGAATATATAAAAACATTTTCTGGTATATTAATGCAGATAAAATTTAATTTCAGTATAATATTTTAATTTAACTTTGTAGAGGAAAAACAATTGTAATTTAATAAAATAATGTAAAAATTTATATAAAATGAAATAGAATGAAAAATATTGTTATTATTATTGTAAATATATTCATTAACTAAAAAAAAGAAAAAAAAATCCAAATTGTGATATATATTTTTTTCAACTTTCACTTTTTAATCCATTTAATGTTTTTCATTATGTTTCTATTATAAATAAAATAAGAGTTTTTGAAATCTAATTTAAAAATATATAAGGAAAATATAGACTCCTATTTTTTCTTATATTTTTTAGTTACATTTAAAAAAATACTTATTTTATTTATAACGGAAACTTAATGAAAAAAATTAAATGGATTAAAAGGTGAAAGTTGAAAAAAAATATATATC
The DNA here is from genome assembly GCA_963931845.1 of Maratus michaelseni. NCBI lineage: Eukaryota > Metazoa > Arthropoda > Arachnida > Araneae > Salticidae > Maratus > Maratus michaelseni. The sequence continues at coordinate 25,821,525 of OZ007591.1, forward strand.
ACAATTTGGATTTTTTATAGTTAATGAATATATTTACAAAACATATTCATTAACTATGAAAAATCCAAATTGTGGTATTTTTTTCAACTTTCACCTTTTAATATATTTATTTTTTTTCATTATGTTTTCATTATAAATAAAATAAGTATTTTTTAAATGTAATTAAAAATATAAAGAATATATAAAAACATTTTCTGTTATATTAATACAGATAAAATTTAACTTTAATAACATCGTCAAAAGGCAGTTATAACATCAATCTCTCATACACACCAATGTTGTTTTTTGTGTTTGTATGTGCGCTTTTGAGTTAATTGAACACTCATAAAAACAGACCCCCCCCCCCCCACTCAATTCATTGTGTCTTGTTTCCTTTTCATCTGTATATTTAAAATTATCATAATATTGTTATAAATTGCTGAGCATCGGTAACAGTACATTTACATTTTATATGCACTAAAAAGTAATAAAGATGTTGATTAAAATAGCACATCTGAAAAGAATTCTAATGATTGTCTCACATCCAGTGCCATTAGTTTTTGGAGAGAATAAGCAATTGCATATCATTTTAAAAAGGGCTTAAATAAGGTGAATATATTGAAAATCTTCAATAGGGGGAGGGGGTGAGGGGTTGTAAAAATAATATAATCAATCTTTAAATCTGAGAAATTTTTGATAAAATAACATATCAATAGCAATAATTTAAATATGTAAAATTGAAGCAATAATAACAACAATAGAAATACGTAGTTTTTTTAAATTACTTTTTATTCTAAAATAAAGGAGGAAATTATAAAAGGATAGATAATAATGCAACTGCGCAAAAACGCAATTCTAAGATGGGTCTTTAAATTATTGATAGGTTATAAAGTATTTGTCTCAAAAATAAAAATCCAAAAATTTTATCTTAATCGAGCTCTTACATTATATCTAGTAGTTTACTAATAAGAAATTATTTTACACAATATGAAAATTTTATTAAATAAATAACGCTTGTTTGCGATGAGACTTTAATTCTCGACATTATATATGTTCTTTTCACCAGTTTAATCCATCCTGAATAGAAATATATGCTAAAAGTATTAATAAACAGAAAACATTATTAACGTATTTAAAGGGAAAAAACCGGAATGTTGTTCTATTATTCCACGCTATCTGCCAGCATACGCCGGAGAAATTGGCACGTTTTAATGAATGGAAAGTCGGCGAAAGGGCGGGTCGTTAGTATCACATGTTGGTCTAGATCAGCGGTTCCCAACCTTTTTTCTCTCACGTACCCCTTTCCCCTTCATTAGATTTTTCATTTTTGCGTACCCCTTCTCACATCAGACGGTCTCAAATATTTTTGTTTTCGTTCGTTAGTAATATTCCTATGCTAGTTAGCAATGATAGATGCAGTTCTCTTTAGAATTCCAGTTTTCAATCACTTATCCATTTTGAACCACAACACGGTATCAACATAAAGTCCCCCAAAACAATGAATATTAGTTAAATATTTCAAATTAAGCACTCACAAAGAAGGAATGATGCTACTCCCATTGATATACGTTAATGAATTTATAGTAATGCTGCCCTGTTAAAAACTCAAATAATCCTGCTTTCAAATGGTTGAATGAAATATCGATACAATTCATGTTTTATCTCCATATTTTAAAAATTACTAGAACGAAAATAATATTAAAAGAAAAAGGGCAGGGGGGGGGGGGTTACATGTAAGATATTATTACGAGTTGGCATACAAAATGGCAATGAATAATCAACCAATTACTGAGGTTTGGCATTTTTCTTCTTTTATGTAAATAGCTTATATTACTTTTACACAAGTCTCTCATTGTAAATCAAAAGTTTACAGTTTTGTTTGTCTGTTTTCATTTTAACAGTTTTCTTTTGCGTTTTCCGCCATTACCCATATAATTTTCACGTACCCCCAATTAGATTACCACGTACCCCCAGGGGTACGCGTACCACAGGTTGGGAACCGCTGGTCTAGATAATAACAAATAATATTAAAAACAGAATATATTTATATAATTTTCCAGTAGATGGCGACAAAACAACAAACGTAATCGATGGTAGGAAGGAAGCGTAATCGATGAGCCCCAAATATCTGCTGTCTTGATCCACTCCTTGAAATTTTGAGTGCGGATAGTCCAAGGCAGGTCCTGATGCACATGAGGATAAGATTTTTAATTTCTTAAGTGATTGGCCACCTGGAGCCCTTTTAGATTTTTGCTCTAAATTGTTAATAACTTGCCTCATTTTTATCCGATCTTCTTCATTTTTGGGGCCCCTTTCTCCATTTAGTTATTTCCCCATTTCTGCATTCTAATTAAGACCCTAGGGTCCGGTACGGGGGCCTCTTGAAGTTTTTGTTCCCTAAATTGTTAATAACTTGACACCTTTTAATCCGATCTTCTTCGTTTTTTGGGACCTTTTTTCCATTTAGTCATCCCACCATTTCTAGATTCCAGTTAGGACACTGGCCACCAGGGAACCGGCGCCGGGGCCCTTAAACTCTTTGTGCGCCATGCATTTTCATCCCGCTAATTGTGTCACTCTCTCGCTGCATAACTTAGAGTTGAGTCTTAGACTCCTCTCCCCGGGCCACCACCCTCATATTTTTATTAGGGCCCTAGGGTCTTTTTTTTGGCATTTCTTTAAAATTGTATTCTAATGATTAACTTATACCCTCTGCTTAATTTTGACTAATTGAAATTTTCATCAATAACCGCAAAAAAGTAATGATATCAGTACAAAAACCCTTAACGGGTTAAAAGTTGTGACGCAACAGTTTCTTTTGGCTCTAAGAATTTTAAATAATTTAAAAGCAATGATATCAAATTTGAGTGACGCTATGTTAATATTTTTTTTTTAAATCATAATTTTCTTTTTAGTTTTATTTATATTCACAGGTGCAATTATTTTCTTAACAGGAAAAATTATATAAAATTTATTGGCTGATGCTTTTTTATTCACATCTCTCATGAATTCAAAATATGGGTTTTAAAAGAAATGATATCAAAATTCGAGTTACACCTTCTCATGAATTTAATAGTATTGTTTTAAAATTCAGTTTAAATTATTTTTGGTTTGTCTTCTAAAGTATATTTACACATACAAAAAATACTTCTAATTTTCCAATACACTGTTAAATATATTACTTTCACTGAGCCTATATTATGCATTGAAATGCATTTATTTCAATAAATTAATTTATCTTTTGTGCCACGCTAATCAAAATCGTAAATAAAATTTATGTAAATGATTAATTTGCGTCATAGTATCCAAACAAAGGGAAGTGTATTCAAGTGGATAATATGACACAAAAATTTTACTTATGATTTTGGATAGCGTGGCACAAAAGATAAATCAATTTATTGAAATAAATAAATTTCAATGCATAATATAGGCTCAGTGAAAGTAATCTATTTAACAGTGTATTGGAAAATTAGAAGTATTTTTTGCATGTGTAAATATAGTTTAGAAGACAAACCAAAAATAATTTAAATTGAATTTTAAATCAATACTATTAAATTCATGTGAAGGTGTCACTCGAATTTTGATATCATTTCTTTTAAAACCCATATTTTGAATTCAGGAGAGATGTGAATGAAAAAGCATCAGCGAATAAATTTTATATAATTTTTCATGTCAAAAATAATAATTGCATCTGTGAATGTAAATAAAACAAGAAAGAAAATGTTTTTTTTTTTTTTTTTTTTTTAAATGATTAACATAGCGTCACTCAAATTTGATATCATTGCTTTTAAGACCCATATTTAAAATTCTTAGAGCCAAAAGAAACTGCTGCGTCACAACTTTTAACTATTTAAGGGTTTTTGTATTGATATATTATGACGGCGCTTGCGTGTCCTAATCATAGGGCGCATGCCTGACGTGTAAGAGATATGCTCGGATTGATTTTGTGGAATCAATGTAAGTCTAATGGGGAAGATTTATGATTTTAATTTTTTCGATAAAAGCTACACTGAAAAAAAAAAAAAAGTGTTGATTTTACAGCATAATACTGGCACCCCGGCTGTATTTTACTGTTTATTACTGTTAATTTTACGGTATAATACTGGCAGCTGGGGGAGCCAGTATTATACTGTAAAATCAACACTATTTTGTGGTAGTGTAGTTTGTATATGTCTGACCCCTTAGAATGAGTATATATAACGGTGTTCAACTCAGAAACCACAAACTATTTCTTAATAAAGTACTGAAATTGAGTAGCCTGCACTTGGATATTTGGCACGATGTACCTTTGGACACTTATTAAGGACGTTAGATTAATTTTAACACATTTTTTCTAATTGGTAAATAAATCCTATGAATTGTAATTCTCCAACTGGGCGATTCATGTGATTTATTTACCAATTAGAATAATTGTGTTAAAATAAATTTAGTGTAATTACGTATCCAGAGTTTAACTGGAGTTCCATTACCTGCGATTTATTCTATTGTGCTGATTCAAATATCAGACCAGATTCTATCATCAATAAGGTTAGCTGGGTGAATTTGGTCTTCCAGATTCGTCCGGGATAGCTCAGTTGGCAGAATATTGGCAGCTTCAGCCAAGAGGTCCCTGGTTTGAATCCTGGCCCGGACATTTTTCGCTCAGTTGGAAAATTACAGTTCATATGACTTATTAAAGACTTTTAGATTCCATTACAAGAAGAAATGAATATTTTTTTATACTGAAGGTGAATCAAAACAATATCTAGTCTTAATGTCTTGGCTCATCTGCTCAATAATAATAAAGACTTTCCATTAAAAATACGGTCAAAGCTAACTTAGCTTAACCACTTAACTTTGCTTAATCACAATAGTTAATATAAGTACAGTGTACCAGCGGTCCGAGATATATTTTTCTCTGCTATATTGAACTTCCATTTGGCGAACTTCCATGTGTTGCCGCTGTTGCAATAACTTTACAGAAATTCGTACAATTCGGCCGACGGATTAGGCATTTAAACTGTTTTGCATCCGATTCTATAAAGTAAATCACCAAGAAAATGTGACAGAACATAAGTGGTAAATAACAAGCATTACTGGCTCATCAGAAGTAACGTATCCCGTCTCAAAACGGGAGGTCCAATGTTCAAATCTTGCTGATTCCATTGTGTCAGAAGTTTATCTGAATCCGCGGTTTTCTATAAAATGTTCAGAAAGTCGAGTGTACTGAAAAAAAAAAAAAAAAAAAAAAAAAAAAAAATTGTTGATTTTACAGTATAAAACTGGCATCCCAGCTGCCAGTATTATACCGTAAAATCAACAGTAAAATAAGCAGCAATACACTGCCGCACATGCGTGGCAGCGTATTACTGCTTATTTTACTGTTTATTACTGTTAATTTTACGGTATAATACTGGCAGCTGGGATGCCAGTATTATACTGTAACATCAACAATTTTTTTTTGCAGTGTGGAGTCACTTCAAATTTGATTTTATTATTTTGTTTGTTTTTTCAAAATTGCGTCAAATTTGGTTTTTACTGTATTTGTATTTTCCAATTATGTTTTGTGTTCTTGTATATCTTTAATTAAAATTTCATCTATTCCATTTCCCATCTAGCATGCGTGACCTTGACGCCATGCTTCATACAGGTCTGTACATCAATGATCTAAGTATGCATGACTTTAGCAGGGACATGGTGCTCGCGGGGCAACAACAATCAGCGGAACTGAAACTAGCCCTTGACCAGGTAAATCAACAAATATTAACTTTCATTGCAGACTTAGTGCATGCATAAAGTTTTAGAATTAATCTTTATTATAATCAAATTTTAATTGCTTAATAGGTGTATAGCCAACATAGTGAAAAAGTACCCAAGCCGGGACTCGAACCCGGGTCATCAGTATAGCGCATTGACGTTCTACCAACTGGGTTCTACCAACTGATGACCCGAGTTCGAGTCCGGGCTTGGGTACTTTTTCACTATGTTGGCTATACGCCTATTAAGCAATTAAAATTTGATTATTATGAATGCAAGGTGTGTGAAATTTTCTATGGAAAAAATTCCAAAGTATTAAAATATTAATTTAATCAATTATCGATGCCGGATTTTCTTTGATTTCGTGTTTGCCCCAGGGTTGGTGGTTCACGGAAAATATTCCATCTTGTGCTGCGTTTGTAGCCTTGCCAACATGTTACTAGTGAGAAAGTTCCAGGCTGAGTATCGTTCCCAAGTGGTTCAGTTGGTAGAACGTCAATGCGCTATACTGATGACCCGGGTTCGAGTCCCGGCTTGGGTACATTTTCACTATGTTGGCTATACGCCTATTAAGCAATTAAAATTTGATTATTATGAATGCAAGGCGTGTGAAATTTTCTATGAAAAAATTTCCAAAGTATTAAAATATGAATTTAATCTTTATTGCTATATTATATTGGTCATCCGGAAAGTTCTGCGGTTTTTCAAAGCCACTGCTAATAAGCACAAGCAGAGACCTTGAATGACCCAGATATGTACATTCAGTCTTTTCTGCGCTGCATAATTCTCGCTTGGGTTGTGGCATAAGTTTTGTTTCCGTGCAGTGCTAAGAAGGGAGAACAAAAAAGTTAAATTTCGTCATATTATATGCTTTTTTATTTCAAGAAAGGTAAAAATGCTTGTCAGACTACTCGTAAAATTTGTTCTGTATATGGACAAAGTGCTGTTTCAGTTGACACAGGTCGAAGGTGATTTGAGAAGTTTAAGCTCGGAAATTTCAGCCTTAAACATGATGCCCGCTCTGGACGACCACCATCATCTGTAAGACTCCTGGGTGTGCTTAAAAAAAGCGCGGCACCCATCCAATTCAGGACATGGCCCGCCCTGCCTATCTGAACCTGGTCGGCACGACAGTAACCCCAATCATGGGTACGACAGTGGCCGGACAGGTTCGGTTCTTGAGAGGATGTCCGTGACATCCTCGACCCCAGGTTTTCCTGGAAGTTCATAGGAACGACCAGGGCCCGGGGACTAATCAGGGGATCCCTCTCAAGATTTACTGTATCCCCGGTCGAGATCATGAACAACTCACACGAGTGATCACTTGTCTCTCTTCCAGACAATGGACAACACACACTAAAAACTAATGTTAGTAAACACAAAGATAGACTGAAAAAATAGGAAAGTTATTTCTTTCCCCCGCCACACAGTCAGGTGACTAGGCTGGCTATGCCGTTGGGCCAGAAGAAGAGTTAAAGACAGCAAAAAGTGAATGGACCGAAACAAGTAGTGCAATAAGGAAAGGGCAACTGACGTCACTGTTGGTTAAATTACTGTTGGTTTGGGAGAAAAACCTGTTCGTTCTTTACGACTCCTACAGTACACATGAGATGGAGCAATTTGATTGGTCTACGTTAAATTGGTCTGTGATATGATTAGCCTACGTCGCCATGACGATTCCTGTAGCGATAGCTGCGACAAAAATGCAATGGTAGATTGGTTGACGGAACTGTTTGTTTGTAAACATGCCCTTTCCTTATAGTTTCTCCCAGGTGGTTCGGCCAGACCTGTGAAGTTGCCCGCGCCCGTTAGCTCACTCTCACTAGACATGAACACGAGCTTTCCAAATCCTTAACCAGCCGGCTACCGAGAACTGACTCCCAAACTTGGCAACAGCTGTCTCCGACGCCCCCCGCCAGGGACCCTGGGCACGGACAAGAGAAGCACTCATCTTGTCTATTATGCCCTGGAGTGCCGTACGCCAAGAAGGAATGAGACTGTGGCCGCTCGAATCATGTCCGGTTCGAGATCCCAAGGCGGTACTTAGAACTGACCAGAAGACCCGCGAAAGCCGACCAACCAGATGTTCCGGAAGTGGGCCACGTCAACTACCGCTCCCTCGGAGACCCCGCTTTGTCCCAAACTCCGAAAATGGAATCCGGACTCCACGGCGTCTACTGCCTGGCTCCCGGTCATCCCCCTACGCCACGAAGTGGCCAGGTTGATTCGGGAACACCCGGAGGTGCCCCGCCCACCATCATCTGTAAAGAAGGACCTCTTAAAAGAAGCTATCAAATGATAATCCCCTGTACTTTTGTGTAAAGTGGATTTTCGGCGATAGCTTCTTTAAGAGTCCTCCTTTACAGGTGATGGTCGTCCAGAGCGGTCATCATCTTCGAGGCTGAAATTTCTGCGCTTAAACTTCTCAAACTACCTTTAAACTGTGTCAACTGAAACAGCACTTTGTCCATATACAGCACACATTTTAAGAGCAGTCTGACTAGAATTTTTACCTTCTTAGAATAAAGAAAAAACATAATATGACGAAAATGAACGTTTTGGTTCTCCATTCTTAGCACTGCACTGAAACGAAAATTGTGCCACAACACAAGCTAGTTATACAGCGCAAGCAGAAAATACCGGATGTACATATCTGAGTCATTCAAGGTCACGCCTTATCAGATGTAGCAAAATAACTAGACGAAATATCGCTTCGCTTTCAAAAACCGCAGAACTTTCCGTATGACCCAATATTACCCTCATGTATTACACCGTTATATTGTCCATGTTTATTACACTTTTATAACCATGTCCCAGCATGACTTTAGCAGGAACATGACGCTCGCGTTGGCAACAACAATCAGCAGAGCTTAAGCAACAGAGCTTAATCTTGACTAGATAAATGCACATGTATTTACTGACATTGCAGACTTACACAGTGTATCCATAGTTTGTTAGCTGAAAAGTTTTAGAAATATTTTTTTTAATCAAAATTCGAAAAAATTTCTTCAAAGTAGTGGGTTATTCTCCTAACGTGCAAAAAGATGTCACAGAAAGAATTATTGACAAGAAATAAAAATCATGCGTCAAGCATAGATAGTGAAACACTTACATATATTTAAGTAAACAACTTAGAAAATACATAACACATTTGAAAACCAAATTTCAGCAATTACCGTCCATTAGCCAGGAAGGTACTTGAATTATCTTATGCATCCCTGTGCATGACGTTATAAATCTGTGTGTACACTAGGGCTCCTATAATACAGGCTGAATCATCAAGCATTTTGATGCCCACTTACCATTTGTTGCCCATTGTTGCCTATGAGGCGAGAAATGTTTAAACGATTATCGAGTTACAAAATCGCTTAAAATGGACGGTTTTTTCGCGTAAAATTGTTCTAGTCTGTCAAGGAGTGGATTTAGAATATTTAAAATCCATATAAATGAAGAAAGGCGGAATAATTTATCTATAAATGCTAGAAGAATAGATCAGGATTGAAGAATTTCGCCAAAAGCCACGCCAACCAGATCCCTTGTGTGCAATAAACCAGTTCTTCGAGTCCTATATGGTATATTGCAAGGACGGGTGAGAAAAGCCAAATTGTTAAAGAGAGAGAAAAAATCTTATTCACCCCCCTTGTTTAGAAACTCCACCTTATTTATTTTTTCGATGGGTGGAGGTATTTAGATAGTTAAATTCATTTACTGTTGTTAAAAAGTGTAGAAAAGGGACTTTCTTTAATCGAAATTTAAAGATTTTACACTTTACAATTTGAATTTTGCGCGCGGGGAGGGGTTCAAAAGGAAAAAACTGAAAGTTGAGAGTAGGGTTGGGGGGGGGGGGGCGTGATTGAAATGATTATATATTTCTTGTTTGAAAAAGTAACAAACACATTAGGAAAAAAAAAATTAGAGATTTTAAATTTCATCAGCTGCAGAAAGGAGGTGGGGGAAGGAGGGGGGGCAGATTCTTTATTATTTTTTTGGCGGGAAGGGGAAATTTTGACGGTTCATTATTTATTTATTGTTATTGTAAAATTACAAATAGAGCAGAAAAATTTTAAAATTAAAGAGTTTAGAAAAAACACAATGCAAACACACTGATAAACATTTTTTTGTTACTATAATAGGTGCAAATACTAAAAACACAGTTTTAAAGCATTAAAACACTTTATGATGTAAAATCAGATGTCAAAATACCTAAGCGCTTTTGGCTAAACATTAGCCATCATCAGAGGATAAAAAAACAGTCGGAAAACTATACCTTGTTTTTATATAGTAACAAATAAATTTTTATCAATGTGTTTGCATTGTGTTTTTTCAAGTTTAAGAAGGTGAATTTGACATTTTTACTATATGGAATTTTCTATATATTTTTTTCTATTATATTTTTAATTGAAAGAGTTTTGTTTAATGTGGCTTTTAAATTCCCTGCTCAAGAGCACAAAATTTTTTGACATATTTTCTTACTCATTTTTAAACGAAAAGGAATAAAATTGGCAGAACTGACTATTGAAGCGATTTGGAATCAAATAGCGTTTTCTAGTTTTTGTCAAATAAATTACTTATCGAGTAATAAGCGATCATTGTCACGTGACGACAAGCTTCTCCCTTTCTCGCGCTGCCGCGTCCGGAATTCGATTCAAACCGTCCACTTTGACAGTATTTTCTGAAAGATCTTAAGAACATCTGCTCATTTTATGTGATTTTGAACAAAAATGAATTCAGAAATATGTCAGAAAGTAGTTTCTTTGGATTTCAGAACAGAGGGGTGGAGGCGAGATCGGTAATTTCGAGAAAAGGGAATTTAAATAATTGGTTATTTATTGTTGCAATAAAGTAATAAATGAGTAGACAAAAAAAATAAGTTTTACAAATTTTAAACTTTTACGTACTGGATTGTTTGAAATTTTTGGATTGTAAGGATGTGGAGTGGTGGGGGGGGGGGGGGGAGATTGAGATAACATTAAAAGAAAACAGAAATTATTCGAAACGCGGAAGTTTCTCATTCTTCATCATTATTTTTTTTTTAATAAGGATTATTTACATGCGATTAAATTGTGAAAACTGAATATCTAACATACGAAATTTATTCCCTAGAATATCAGCATTTTAAGACTCTTTTATTAATAACAAATTATATCACAACTTAACTTCATACTGAAAGTAATAAAAATATAAGAGTCCAATGCATGTGAATATATATTTTCACATTAAATCAAATTTAGAATTAGTTAAATTTATATTGTCATTCTTAATTATTCATGTAAAGCAAAGCAATAAATATTAATTGATGAAAAATCTTAATTTGATGAATTTTTAATTTTAATGTATTATTATACAAAAGCATAATTACATGTTGTTTTTTTTAAACTTTTTAATGTATGTTCACTATTAAATATCTAAGCTATTTATTCTTATACTTTTGCATATGATTAAGTAACTAAATTCACTCGCCATCTACGCGATAAGACGCCAAGTCAGGCGTCCACTTGAGCAACTAAATGGAGGCGTGAGTCAGCCCGGTATATAGGAGCCTTAGTGTACACTACATACAGTGTGCTGAAATTTAGCATAGTTACATAACACATAGTCGGGAATTCACCCTCAGCAATTTCCACCAATAGACGGAAATGCACTCGAACAATTTTGTGTAACCCTGCATATTATCTACAGATTTTTATACATACATCATACATTTTTACTTTAACATACATCATATTAAACTAAAATTTAATTCGAGAAACAAACGCATGATACAAAACGTACTTTCACAAATTACCATCCATAGACGGCAATATATCTAGTTCTTTACGTGGCCCTGCATATGATTTTATTTATATTCTGCAAACATATCTTAGTATATTAAATATAGTTCAGGCGTAAAAGGCATAAGTCAATTAAAAAACACCCTTAAGAACCTCCCGCTCATATACAGTAATGCTTACGAATTATTTTGTGTAGCCCTGTATATGATATAATGTAATTTATACCTCTCACGCGGTAAAATGCACAAAAATAGTTAAACTGAAAAACTCATAACACAACTGAAAACGTATTTCCAGCAGTACTGTAACCAAAATATTTTGCATTTCTCTGTAAATGAACGATGACAGTTATGCACGTCACATTCATCATGACGAGTAAACATCTATAATGTATATAACACCAATGATCTATAGAAAATTTATTATGTTTGAAATAAAGTAAAATCATTAAAAAACACTGCAAATAATTTTCCCCCGTAGACTAGTGCTGCACAACCTTTTACTTACCCATCATACGTAGTATAGGGTAAGTCTTGTAATCGTTTTGAAAATCGAAAAAAACGACGGATTTACACGTTTTAGACACTGGAGATTCCGAAAAACATATTTTTAGAAGAAAAAAAAATTGGCAAAATTAAATACATTGTTGTAACCAGATTTGTTTTTGCGTGATAAACACTTAATGGTATTTTAGATGATCATTTCCTCTCTCACCTTTGATGCCAACTATGACTGTAAAACATATTAAAAAATATCAGACGATAATTTTCTAATTTTCTTATTACTTCATGATGTAAATAGACATCCTGGTTCATCCTTTAAACCTGAATTAATCATATACCATTGTCGTCCAGTTTATAATCTTAATCCTAACCCTAATCGTATCATATCCTAATCCTAATAATAACTTTAAACAATATTCTTTGAAACGAATATGTAAATCAATATCCATAAATGGAATGAATGGAAAATAGAATAAATAGAAATGGCAAAATAAAATAACAAGAAAGTACATTTATTCGCCACTTAACCCTAGAAAAAGCGTAAAAAATTTCAAGCGTACGAAATAAATTAAAATAATCCTATATATACTAACAAAAATACGTAAATTTAGATCATCAGATTGGTGTTGTCGGTAGTTATTTGTTTAGAGTGTCCTTGACACGATAGAAAAAATATCGAGGTTAAATTGGGCAGAATTTAAAGTACTTTCTAGCAACCTTTATTTACATTTTAGAATCGCATCAGATTGTTATATCTTTATGAAATATCTATCAATGTATAAAATCCACAAGCAGTTTGTTCAATATTTACACCACTTAGCGAGAAGCACTTTATTTAATATATACATAAACAAGACATAAAATAATAATGTAGTAAGATATATATAACACATGTCTATACAAATAAACAATATAATAATGCCCATTTAGAAATGAATACATATACAAATTTCACATCAAATACCACCTAAAATGCACTGTTGTAGAGAAGAATTCTCTCAGTGTCATTTTTCGTTTTACGAAGAGGGATTCGTCGATTTTCACGATTTTACTGGGCCCTTCTTTTTTCATTGGTTGCAGTTTCATTTTCGCGATTGTATATATTATTTGGCATGAAATTTCACTTTTTTAAGACTGGGTTATGTTAAGGCCCCTATAGCAAAGAAATACCGTATTGTCTCCTATAAAATATGATAAAGATATGGTTAACTATATATGTTTTTAATTATCGAATGAAATGCTTTGCTAAATTAATGCATTTATTCTTTTTTTAATGTTACGTGAACGAAGTCACGGGTAACAGCTAGTAGTAGATATATAATGGTTTCATCAGTATTATTAGGTGCGTTCGTAATTATATAAATACGTAGAACCTATAGTCGTCATCTGGTCTATCCGTCTGTCCGCATACAGCAGCGCAAAAACTATTCAACTGAATGGTTTGAAATGTAATATATACATTCGTTGCAGAATTTTGTCGAGTCATTTCAAATTTTATGAAAATCGAATCAAAACTTAAAAGATATTAATAACAGTTTTCTTCATTCCATTAAATCCTATCATACGTAATTAATGCAATGATATCCCATGATAGGTAATGATTCTAGGTTGCCATGGTGATTACGTCATATTTAAGATAGAGTGCTATTATTTCCGTATTACTGAATTTAAAAACCGAAGTTGTATACTAAAATTGTTTAATTATAGCAATCCCATAATATCCCGACAGTTTTTGGATAGATGTTTCCGGAGAAATAGATATTAAATGGAAAAAAGAGTCTAAATATGGATTTCAAGTTCTGAAATTTTCAAAGCTAGGCTTAAGTTTCCCATTGGAATTTTCAGTCAATTTCAACAAAAGATAAAATCTTGCCAACGTAAAATGCACTTATTTTATTACGAAAATGAATCATATCATAATAACACAACGATATAATTCATTTCACTAAAATAATAACAGTACGAACGCACCTCATTTGTCACGTTTGACGTACAATTTCCAATTTGTTTATTTAAAAAATACGCCTTTTTTATTTTTGTTAAAAAAAACACTATGTCTCGAAAGTTTAGGCACATTATGCAAAACTTAACAAATGCTGGATTTGTTCCAGCCAACCAATCGTTTTCTCTGAACAGTATAACAGCAAATATTCAATTTCCGTTAGTTATTTAATACGCCAAAAGCTACGAAATTCACAAAATAGGAAATTTTAAAGATACTTAAGTTGAAATCGAAAATAAAAGTCCTTTATTGAAATTACTACAACATTAAATGGTTTAAAGCAAAAGATATACAGAGTACTTGCTCGAAAATAACAATTTCGACAGATAACCAAATTGCGGGCGGCCACGTGTAGTAAGTAATGCATGTTCAGACTGATAGAAGATTGGTGTCAAAACAAAATATGTCTATAAGACAAATAAAAAATAATCTCGTTGTCAATGTCTCAAAGAACTCAATACATAGATGCATAAGAGATTGCAAGAGCATTTTTTTTTATGTCTTCCAAATCGCGTCTGAAATCCCACCATAAACAGACCAGAATGAATTTGGCTCGAAAGCCAATCGTATGGGGACGGCTCTCAATATTATTCAGTGACTAAAAGAAATGGAATCTGGATTACCCTGATGGCTGTGTAATTGTTACTAACATGACCTGAGGAAATATCAAGTTACTTTCTTGTCGACAATGCGATAAGTTTCTGATGGTTTGGGGGACGATTGACTTTATTGGCCAAACCTCTCTGGCATTTCTCCATGGGAAACAAAATTCAACGAAGTATTAAGAGTCACTAGTCATTACGTCACTACAATAGTCACTACGTCTGTTTGTTTATGGTGTGATTTTATGCGCGATTTGGTAGACATTTTTTTAATGCTCTTGCAGTCGCTTATGCGTCTATGTTTTGTGTTCGTTGAGACATTGACACCGAGATTATTTTTTATTTGTCTTATGGACTTTTGTTTTGACACCAATCTTCGAATTTTTCGATCAGTTTGAACACTTATTACACGCGGCCGCCCGTATTTTGGTTACCGGTCGAAATTGTTATTTCTAGCTTTTGGCTAAATAACCAACGGAATTCGAATATTGGTTGCTATACTGCTCGGAGAAAACGAAAACATCTACTTCCGTTTGGTGACATCTTAGGGGGTCTTGAGTCCCTAAGTGGAGATTTCAGCACGACAATTCTTCAATCCACAACTGACATGGTACGAAATAGTGGCTTTCAGCCCGAAACTTTAACATTTTAGATTGACCACCTTTAAGATTAGGCAAACCCAAATGCGAACATTTGCGATATCTGAATCCGTGACGTATACAAGAATGGAAGGCTAAAGAACAAAAAGTGGCCATTAAAAAAGTATGGTATTCTATGGTAAAAAAGTATGGTATTCTAAAAGTATGGTATGGTCAAAAATATTTCAAAAACTAATTGGCTCAATGGAAACACGATTATTTGAAGCTATCCGTAACTAGGAAAATACTATTAATAGACTGCTGTCTTAAAATTAAGGGGCAGTGACCGGACCCTTTCGCTTTTTACACGGTTTGTCGAATATCGTCTGAAATTTTTGACAAATTGTTCTTGAAATTCGAGGATGTAAAGCACATGTTTGACTTCAAGAACAGTAGAAACAGTATACTGCAATGAAAAAAATAATATATTGAATATTTGATGAGATATGGGCATTTGTATGAAATAATTTATAACTGCGCATGCGCGAAATATACCAAAGATTTTTTTTTCATGATTTGGTAGTCAATTCTATAGATAGCAACTCATATAAAAAGACCAGTCAAATATCCAGCAATACTGCGAGCTAATTGACAAATTCGGGGGAAAATCCCATTGGATTATATGGGATTCTTGTTGAAATCAATTCAAAGACGTTTTCGAGAAACTGGTTAAAATATTATAAAGGCTATGTGGAATTTTTAGATTTGTGACTATGTGAATGGTTAATACTATTCTATAATTTTATCATTTATGCTGTGCAATAATGAAACTTGCTCCATTAAAATTGATAAATCCTTACAGTATGGAACTGTTTATCTGAAAAAAGTTAACCAGAAAGTCAGTTATACAGAATGATATTTCTAATTGGCGAATTTCAAAATATTTTCAGAAAAAAATGGCCACACAGTGCCAGTTTGGCATGCGCATTCCTTGATGCATGGTATATGCATGGTATAACTTGATCATCTAGGATTTGAAATGGAAGCATATTTAAAATAAATACATGAATTTTCACATTGCTAACTAAGCGTATAACCAACAGAGTGAAAAATGTCTTAAGCCGAGAATCGAACCTGGATCCTTGGAACAACGCTCCAATGCTAAACCATGGAGCTACAAGGAAGATACCCAGTTTGGAATCTCTCACTCACATATCTCGGTAAGGCTGCAACCGCATCACAAGATGGAAAAGTTTTCATGAGCACACAACCCTGTAGCAAACATGAGACGAAATAAAACATATCATAGGTGAACACATATACAATTTTAATTAATTTCTCCAATTAATTTTCGGCAGTGAAATTACGCCTGAAATTACCGAATATTAAATACGTGACACATATATATAATTGCTTAAAATTATATATGTGTTCACCTATGCTGGGTTTTATTTTCGTCACATGTTTGTCGTAGGGTTGTGTGCTCATGAAGACATTTCCATCTTGTGCTACGGTTGCAGCCTTACCGACATATGTGAGTGAGAAATGCCAAGCTGGGTATCTTCCTCGTAGCTCCGTGGTTGAGCATTGGAGCATTGTTCCAAGGATCCGGGTTCGATTTCCGGCTTGGACATTTTTCACTCAGTTGGTTATACGCTTAGTTAGCAAATGTGAAAATTCTCATATTTAATATTCAGTAATCTCGGGCGTAATTTCACTACTGGGAAAATTAATTAAAATTACATAGGAAGCATACATAGTTAGATGTAGGGCATCTTGATTTTCTATGCAGAACTGGTTGTTTCCAAGGGATTCCTATAAATTGCCTTCTTTCAATGTCTGATTAATCTTCGATCTTCGAATGGATCTGATTCTTAATCTGTGTAATCTAATACTTAATTTGAAATCACAAACATTTCCATAGCCACACATATTCATTCCAGAAAAACCAGTTATCCGGAATACATTTGGCTCTGACCATTCTGGATAAATGGTTCCATATGATGTTATTAATTACAAGTGGGCTGTGCACAGTGGATTTCCCACAGCAATATAATATTTTTTAGATGTAGACTTAAACCTCTAAAGAACAATTAAGGGTAAAAATAGCTGAAAACAACATTAGTCAAGCCAGAATATGATCTCAATTATTCCACCAAAGTTACAGCAAAAACTAATCGAAGATAGCAAAAGGCACGCACGAGAAAAAAGTTAACAATCGTATTTTAACTGCATTAGAGGATGACGCCATCCACTTCAGGTAAAACATATGACAAAGAAAAATAAATTCAATACATATAGAATACGATTTAATCAATTGTAACAAAGCATACCTTTTACTTTACACGTGAAATACCACTGCCTCGATCGATCGATAGTGTTTTTTTCTCCTAAACAATGCAAGTTCAATTTTGATTTTTAATCATAAATATAAAATAAACCAGCGCAGATGTCACACTTTATCTTTTTGTACTAATTTTTTTATATAATCATTGCTGAGCATGATATAATGCGGTATATTATTTTTCAGGCAACATTTATTTGAGATAAAGCTTTCATTTCATTTATGAAAGCAATGCCGATTTAATTTTTAATTAACTGCAATATTTTATCAAAAAATATGTTTTAACGAAATGTGAGTGCACTATGTCAGAAGCTGGTTCAAAAATCTTTCGAATGATACCTCATTCATTGTTGTGCGTTTTGTAAAAATATAGAAAAAGGGATGTTGACAACAGAAATAATATATATATATATATATATATATATATATATATAGACTAAATTTCGAACACCATCATGTTATAATATTTTTTCTATATTAAAACAATTTAATCTGGATCTTGACCTTTTTATATATAAAATTTCAATAGATTATAATAAACCCATTGAATTTTTTAAAGAATGGAAATTAAATGTATTAAGTAATTTAAATGTTGAACTTTTCAGAAATATGGAAAATTTTAATTTTAATGTTAAACAACTAAATAGTGAAATAAAGAATTTACAAAACAAATTTATTATTACTTATGTTGATAAATCACCAAACAACTATGCTTTCATCTGCAAAAAATATTATTCACAGCTAATATCTAATGCAATAAATACAAGTTTAAATTTTAAAAAAACTAATCTTAATACAATTATTAATAATCGACATATATTTCAATATTATAAATTGCTAAAAATTAAAAATTACAACTTTAATTATCCATACATTGTTGTTATACCTAAATTTCATAAAACTCCTATAAAATTTAGAAATGTAACTATAGGCTGTAATACGTATAATAATAATGCAAGTAAATTTCTATTAACTATTCTCACTAAATTGTTTGAACTTACAAAACTAAAAGATAATTTGTTTAGCATAAAAAATAGTTTTCAACTTGTCAATAATATAAAAAATTTAAATAACATAACTTACATGAAGACGTTTGACTTTAATGACTTATTTAATAATATTGATATCAAGGATATGTTCAGGATTGTCAATTTATTATACAAAGAATACAAGGATTCCATAAAATTAAAAAATAACATTTCTTTAAATTACTTTAAAACTTTAACTAGATTTATTCTACATCATAATTATATTGTTTTTAATGAGAATATATATATTCAATGCTGTGGATTACCACAGGGTGGTATTGTTTCTTCAATTCTTGCAGAATTATATTTATATTATTATGAACGTAATTCACATATTGCTAATTGTAAAATGTACCGTTATATAGATGATATAATTGTCTTCTATTTTAATAATAATTCAAATTATTTACTACCAATAAAATATCATAAAAATTTAAATTATAGTTTCAACCTTATGGTAAATAATGAAATTAATTTTCTTGATCTTAAGATAATTATTAAAGATAATAAAATTTTGTTTGACATTTATGACAAAAGAAATGATTTTACATTTAAAGTTAACTTATTTACTAATTATAAGTCTTGTATACATAAATAAGTATTTGTAAATATTTTACTAAATTTTGCACATAGAATAAACAATCTTTGTTCTAATAATTTTAAAACTCAAAATTTAAAACTTATTCTTCAACATGCAGTAGAATATGGCTATCCCTTTTATTTAGTTAAGTCAATTTTACGAATATAAATTTTGCTTTCATTGGGGTTTATATGTTTGCACATTCTATCTGTTAAAACACTTACATTTTGATTACTGATATATTTGGCTAAAGAATGAATTCCTTTATGTGAGAGCTGAGTGGGAATATTTTGGTTAAATATCTTTTATTAATTAAAAAATTTAAATAGTAAATTCTAATTTTTTTTCTTTTCTAGGGAGAGAACTTTAAATATAATATTGTTCCAATAAGTGCGTTGCCATATTGGAGATTTAATGTTTTTTTTTTTTTTCCCTTGCCAGGTAGAGAACATTTAACAATTTAGTTAAATGCTTTTTTATTTTTTATTTTTTGCAAGATATTAGATTCAATACGTGAGGTTAACATATTGGAAATGTTTGGTTATTTTTAGCTATCAGTGTGTGAAATCTGATTTTATTTTTCAGAATAAATAATATTTAGCAAGATGTTAGTTCCATTAAGTGTGTGTAGCCATTTTGGTATTTCTTTTAAACTTGCATTGTTATTTATAAAATGAAAATCTAATTTTATTTTTCAGGGTTAATAAAATTTTGCAAGATGTTAGTTCCAATAAGTGCATGTAGTCATATTGGTAAATCTTTTAAGCTTGCATATAATTATTTATAAAATGAAAATTTAATTTGACTTCTACAATAATATTTTAGATTTTAAAGGTTTATTTATGTTATGAAATTAATTAAATGTTGACATATGTAAAAATAAATAGATAAAATAATTTTATACTGAAAATTTACTTAATCAAAATAATTAATAGTTATTTAGATAGTGTTTTAATCTTTAACTAGATGGCAGCACCATATAATGATTTTAAAAAAACTATTACTATTATCTTTAGTATTATTTTTTAGTTATTGTTTATTATAAAACCAGATGGCAGCACCATATAAATTTTCACAATTTTTTTTTTCTCTTTTAACTGAAAACTTGGAATACAAGTGAAATTTTTAAATATTCCAATAATATAATATATATATTAAAATTATTTAAGTTAAAAAATATTTTTAGTAAATGAATTTATAGTTTTTATATTATTTATTTGTATTTTTATATTTTAAATTAGAAATAGTTAAAATCACAATGGTTATATTAATAACCTGCTACTTTTAGAAAATTAACTGTAATTTTAACTTGTACGTTTGAATTCACTTATTCACTTTACCATGTGCTTAGCACAAAACATTTTTGGCTTCGAATTCTGGACAAATTTATGTTGTAATGTATAGATTTTCTTTGTCTTCCTTTGTATTTATTTGTTTATAAATGGATTTATTTTCTTCCGTTTGATTTGTAGTGTTCTATTTTCAAAGGTATCCTTTTTTTTTTTTTTTTTTTTTTTTTTTTTCCAATTTCTTTCCAATGATTGTTAGGGCTAGGAATTGTCACAAAATTTTGGCTTTAAGCTTGTGACAGTTACAGAAAACAAACATTCTTTGCTTATAATGTGGTTTCCCAGCCCTTGAAAAAGTAAATTACATTATAAGCTTGCATTTGTGTTTTTTTTTTTTTACTTTTGTTTCACTTTTTGAATAAATACTTCATTTGTTAGGACTATGTTTTATAATGTGTAATTTGACATAGCTATTTGGGATAATAATTTCATTGCATTTGGTCAGTTATTTCTGTTTCAATGGTTAATTTTTGCAATAAGTTTATATATATATATATATATATATATATATGATTAAATTTTATACACTAGAGGATATTTTTTATTCATCTTGTAGACCTTTCACTTTGCTTTTTTTTCTTTTAGGAACTACAAAAAAGTCGACAGCTAGAAGAGTCTATGCGCAAGCTAGACATTGAAATGAAAAGAACTGACGAGCTTTTGTATCAAATGATTCCGAAACAAGTTGCTGATCGTCTACGAAGAGGAGAAGCTGCGGTTGACACTTGTCAGGTACACTAATTTAGAGTTGGGGATTTCTGTAAAGCTTAAACATATTTTTTTGTAACTCTACACTGCAAAAAAAAAAAATACATATATTGATTTTATGGTATCATATTGGCACCCCAGCTGGGGTGCCAGTATAATACCGTAAAATCAACTTTTTTTTTTTTTTTTTTGGCAGTGTATAAATGACATTATATCACACAAAAACAAATAAATGGTACACTCAGATTTTTTTGTTTCATACTTTGGTGATTTCAAGGCCTTATATAGGTATAAAAAATCCCTGACAACTCGGCCTACAGGCACAGGTAAATTTCGAAGACACAGACCGTAGGGCGTCTGTTTGTTGGGAATTGCGAAAGAAATGACCTTTTTGCCATGATGCGGCAGTTGGAACCGCCCATTTCGAAACCTAACCTATTTGCAGACGGAGCCGGCAGGGATTTTTTTTATTATTTATTATTATTATTATTATTATTATTATTATTATTTTGTTATAAGGGTTGGTTCTATAAAAAACTAGTCAATATAAAAGTTTTAGATAATATTAAGAGGATTTATAATAAATTTAAGCGGATTTGATATCTTGTGAATTGACGAAGCTATGAATTCTTTTCTTCTAAAACCCCTTTCCACCCCCACCCCCCACCGCTAGGTGCCATTTTTAATGATATCAAAAATCTGTCATACATAAATTTTTGGCCCTTTTCCTAGAAGTAATAATAACTTTAAACGAATTCTGTAGGTATCATAATTAGGAAATTATGTTTTTTTTTTTTGTTTTCAGAACTCCCCCCCCCCCCCCCTTGGTTCGATTTTGCTCATTAACGAACTTGGCCGAGATTTTATGCTCCTTGATTTTATGTATCAGTTTGAAAGAGATTTGTGCAGCGTTATTGACATTATCGTGTCCATAAAAAAGTGACATAGATACATATAGTTAGATAGATAGATAGATAGATAGATAGATAGATAAATTTGTAAACTGGGGGTGGTTTTGGGTTCTGGGAGTCATAATCGGCGTAGATCTGCAAAAATTTTTCAAAAATTCCAACTTAGGGAGAAGGTAATAGGTAGTATTACTTACGAAAACTATCTAAAAATTCCGTCTGGAATTTGGGTTGATATGCATAAACAAAAACGTTTTATCTTATTGAATTTTTTATAGATTTTTTAAGTAAGACGTACGTTTTTCCACTGAAATAATCTTGTTGCTTTTCTGATAAAGTGCCATACGACTTTATGTTGATATTCCTTCATTGTAATCTGTTTTCATTATAATCTCTAAATTCATATAAATGCTGGACGATTACACCATGAAACAGTACTTACTATTCTATACTCACGTCTTTAATGTAGTATCTCTAAATTCTTTTAGAGGGTGTCGACTCTTATCGTTCTCCAATAGTTGCTTCTTAAACCGTTAGCTTACGAGGAACAATTGCAGTTGCAAAAAGTTTTAGATGTTGTTCTTCATCCTATTAAAATGCATTTACGTCAAAATAGATGTTTTTGTAAGAGTTACGAAATTTAAATTTTTATATAACTCCTGGGTTCTATTTAGAAAATCTTTCTCCATGCTCTATGCCAGGGGTTCTCAAACTATGGTACGCGTACCAGTACTGGTACGTGAAGATCTGGTTACTGGTACGCAGAAGTCCGTTACTGGTACGTGAAATAAAATACCAAATGCAGCATATTATTATGGAATCGTCTTTATTAATTTGTAAATTTTCAAAAAAATTTCGAACGTGATTTAGGATTTGTAAACGCTTTTTCTATTTTTTTTGTTACCAGAAATGTTTGTTTTAGTAGATTTGCTGAAATTCGCACACAACGCTTATGATAGAATCAGTTTTCCAGAATTAAAAACACAATTATTAGATTTATATAGATCAAAAGTTGAATTTTCTAATAAAGACCTAATTTTTAAATTAATGAATGAATGAAGTATTTTTAATTAGCGGAAGAACTGTTTTTAAACATGTTTTATAAATTGAATTGTCTGAATGCTCGCAAGTAGGAGGAGCTTGTGTGAGTAGGAGGAATTAAAACAAAATAACATTCCAAGTGTAATTTATAACTTATTGTTCTCTTTGCACTAGAAGAGTTTCTAGGAGGTGTTGAAATAAGCCTTATTTCAAAGATAATTCATAAATATATTCATTGTGTTGATTGAAATATTTTTCTTCTCTTGTACAAAAAGTGTTAGTTTCCTCCTATTTCATGAAAATCAGTTTTTAAGAGAGTAAAGTTATTTAAAATGGTCAATAGAGTAAGATTATTTAAATCAAACTAAAACTGTGGTCATGTGCAATGCGGATTTCAGGTAAAGCATTGTACATGTACATATGTATTGAGATGGTATATACGTAAATGTATGAAGAAACTTGCAAGTGTTTGCCTACTGAGCGACATTGTCTCATTTAAAGGTATACAGATTATTAGTACGGTTGTATTGAGCCTATGTTGAATGTGCTAGCTTTGGATAAGAAATTCGCAGTGCCGGATTGATGCAGAGGTTGACTAGGCCGTGGTCTAGGGCCCACCACTGATGGGGCCCCCCAAAATAAATAAAATTGTTTGCTAAAAGTTTATTAAAAATGCAGTTTTTTGCAATTATTTCTCCCAAAACCAAAAAAGATTTTGTTTAACTTGGTAACCATATCACAATATCTAAGGCTAACCACCGAATACTCCCCCAAAATATTTATAGCTATTATCTTGGTTTGAGACTGGCTCCGAAAAGGTACTGGGCCTTGGGCTCCACATGACCTTAATCGGGCTCTGGAAATTCGTTTCTCATTTGAGACACCCTGCCCACTGTATCTCACGAGAAAGGAAAGAAATAAACTTATTCAGCTCTCATCTCCATGGATTACTGGAGTCCACATTCAAAAGAATGAATGTAACAGAATTTTCGCTGACGAGAATATCAGAGTACCGTCTAATATCGTCAAAGTCTGTTTGTGTTTAGCACAACATATTTCTGTGAATGTTCTTTTCCGCCCTTTGTTATATGAAAAACAAATACAGGAATAAACTAAACATCGAATCTGACTTATGACTAAAACTTCTTAATATTGAGCCAGGCATGAGGAAGTTGGGCTTGATGAAACAAGCCCACCCTTTTCATTAGCCTACTACAACAGTATATGAATCAGTGTGCGCCAATATGTCATTAAGTATTGTGGCTTTTTTACTATACCAAAATACTGTATTTTGATATTGTATGCATTATTAAAATTTAATGATACTACTTTAAAGTTGAATGTTATTATAAAACAGTCAATTTAGCAATATAATAATTCATTTTTAAATGCAATAAAATCTGCTATGAAGGAAATACAAAAAACGGGAGAGATATTTCGTTTTAGACAGGTTATTCTATATTAGATTACGTTTGTTACCTGGTGGTACGCGGAAGTATGAACTTCGATTTAATGGTACGTCGATCTAAAAGTTTGAGAACCCCTGCTCTATGCTATATCCTGTATAATAGCTCGGTAAATTTGGTCGTTCAAAACTGTAACTTTTATTGTTTCATTTGCTAAAGCATGGAAAAGGTTTTTTCTAAACATAACTTATAGAAGACAGGGAGTGTATAAACATTAAAATTTCGAACTTTTAGGAAAACAACTATTTTGAAGTAAATAAATTTTAATAGGATGAAGAACAATATTGGAAGATTTTTTTTTTTAAATTGGAAGTACATCTCTAAAGCTAATGGTTTAGGAATTAGTTCTTGAACAACGATAATAGTAGGTACCCTGTATAAAGTAAAATATTTTAGAGGTATCATTAGTTAACAACAGATTTCCTGAAGGAACATGGATATAAAGTCATGCCTCAAAAGCGAGGTGGTTTCAGTTTAAAAAAAAAGCGGCGTTAGTATAAAAGCTATAAAACACTGAAAAATTCAGTCAGTTAAAATTTTTTTGTTTCTACATTTCAACCCAAAATTCACACGGGAGTTTTTTATACTTAGATAGGAGGACCTTCAAACTAGAGTCTTGCACGGGCAAGTTGTACCCGAATTCGAAATTTCTGTTTAAAGTCAACCCGAAAATCGACCCGAACTCGACAAAATAGATTCCACGAACCCGAAACCCAACTCCGAAACCGGAGTGAAAGAATATTAATCCATATTTTAATACAATTATGGAAAAAATGTCTACAATTATATCTCTAATATCAATTTTATTTTTGTGGAATAAAAATGAACACATACATACTCGATAATATTCAAAAAAAAATTTTTTTTTTCATTTAAAAAATACTTAGGAATTTATTTTGAAAAATTTCTTTTGATTTCGGGTCGGGTAATTGCAAACTCGACCCGAAAGAGTCAAAACCTAACCCGAACCGAAACACTTAAAGTCAACCTGATCCTAACACGACTGGCAGCGAAAACAATTACCGTCAACCCGACCCAAACCAGACCGCGTAGCGGGTCAGGTTCTTGTTAAATCGCGTTAACCAACCCGATGCAGGCTCTACTTCAAAACCCCAAAGTATGAAAAAATTAAAGCTTATTACTTATCTAATTATCCTTGTCTGCGTTTTAAAAGACAAAGCACATCATTGTAAATCTGTAAAATGATAGTCTGAATTTGCTATCTAGAATTCCAGTCACTTTCTAAGAATTGATTTTAAAAAAATAAACAGATTCTTCATAAATCAATTTTGTTTAATAAGTTTGCTTGAAGTTAAACTATCTTGCTAAAAATATCTAATTTATTTTCCCCCTTACGTACTAAAAATGTCACTCGAGTAATAATTATACTTTTTTTTAAAGTTATTTTCATTCATGCAAGTAATATTTCAATAGAAGTTCTTACTGAAGAAAATAACATTTATGTAAATTATTACGGAAATATTTTTACTCGTACTTCAAAATATTCTTATTAAAACTAATTACTTTTATTGCAAGCAAGAAAAATGTATAAAAAAACCAAGGCATTGCAATTAACTATTCGACGCCATTAACAAATGAAATGAAAGAAAAATTAAAAGGGCTTCTAAAAGGGCATCTGATTTTTTTATTAACATGCCTAATTGCATTATTCTTATGCCTCTTTTTAGGTGCGTTCGTAATTATATAAATACGTAGCAGCTATTGTCGTCGTTTGATCCGTCCGTGTCTGTCTGTCCGTCCGTCCGCATATAACAACGCAAAAACTACCCAACCGAATGGTTTGAAATTTAAGACATATTATCTTTGCAGAATTTTGTCGAGTCATTTCAAACTTTATGAAAATCGAATCAAAACTTTAGGAGATATTAATAAAAATATTTATTAAGAAATTTGAATTAAAAAAAATGGTTCTTTCTTGTTATAGGAGCTTTCGAGGTTTAATGGTCAAGCGACCAAGATACTTATTTTATTACAGAAATTAATCTGCAGACGATAGAATTCATTTCACAGAATTAGAAATCATCAAGATCTGAATATTTATATAATTAGCTATAGTGCGAACGCACCTCATTTGTCATGTTTGACGTACAATTTCCAACTTGTTTCTTCAGCAATGTATTACTTACACTTATTTTGATAATAGATTTTTTTTTTTAAATGCTATCGGATTATTAAATTAATCCTAATAATCCCAACACTCCTTTTTATTCAAATGCAACACCCACTGTAATAAAAAAAAAAGACATGGTTCTTAACATACGAAAATATAAAATAACGGCGAACGAAAATATACAATAACCTCTTCCAGGTTACTAACGATTCCGATAAGCGTTCTTTATCTTTATAAAGCTGAGAATACAATCTGTTTTTGAGATTTAAAGAAGCATTTATTTTTTTTTAAAAGTTTCTTTTGCTGCCACTGATTTTCGAAAACGCTTCCGAGTCGTTTATATAGTCTGTTATTCACCTTTCTTAACCCGGAATATAGCTTTTTCGGGATGCTGCCAATTCTCAAGTAAACATTTCCATGTTCAACAAACATGTTTTACAGACAAACATAATAAATTAACAGCATTAACATTGACATTAAAATTAATATTATTTTGTTACCCATGTATAAATTTAATTACATAGCTGAAAATGTTTAATTGAGAATTGATAGCATCCTGATAATCGGTATTCCAGTTTAAGAAAACTGAATCATACACTATAAAAACTACTCGGAAACGTTTCCGAAAATCAATGGCAGCAAAATAAACTTTTTTAATATAAATGATTCTTACAAATAGATTGGTTTCTAATGATAAAGAAAGCTTTTCGGAATCATGGGTAACTCGGAAGAGGTTAATGTATATTTTCGTTTGTAGTTACATTTTCGTATATTAAGATACATTTGTCTTTTTTTACTGTGTATGAATGAATATCTGTATATTTATCAATTTATGTATGTTTGTATGTATGTCAGAATGCTATGGTCTAACTCTAAAGCCTCAATAGGTAAATAAATTGATATGCACAAATTATGCATTATTGGCTGTATGAATATTTAGAAAGTTAAGATATACGTTGCGAACAATTTAATATGACGGACAACAGACGTCAAAATATCAGGTAAAATATTTTTAAATTCCAGAAAGATGCAAACCAAATGAAAGATCTTGTTACGAAGATTACAAAAATATTTTATAAAAGACACACATATGTTTAAATGTAAGCAAACCTAGACGGATAAAAAATGTTAAGTGATTTCACTATTCCATGTTGCCTAACTTATAATATTAAGATATGATGAATTTGACGTTAAATAATAACGTATAGTTAATAATAATGAAATAACACTAAATGAAAGGTGTTGTTGCGAAGATTACAAAAATATTTTATAAAAGACACACATATGTTTAAATGTAAGCAAACCTAGACGGATAAAAATTGTTAAGTGATTTCACTATTCCATGTTGCCTAACTTATAATATTAAGATATGATGAATTTGACGTTAAATAATAACGTATAGTTAATAATAATGAAATAACACTAAATGAAAGGTGTTGTTGCGAAGATTACAAAAATATTTTATAAAAGACACACATATGTTTAAATGTAAGCAAACCTAGACGGATAAAAAATGTTAAGTGATTTCACTATTCCATGTTGCCTAACTTATAATATTAAGGTATGATGAATTTGACGTTAAATAATAACGTATAGTTAATAATAATGAAATAACACTAAATGAAAGGTGTTGTTGCGAAGATTACAAAAATATTTTATAAAAGACACACATATGTTTAAATGTAAGCAAACCTAGACGGATAAAAAATGTTAAGTGATTTCACTATTCCATGTTGCCTAACTTATAATATTAAGATATGATGAATTTGACGTTAAATAATAACGTATAGTTAATAATAATGAAATAACACTAAATGAAAGGTGTTGTTGCGAAGATTACAAAAATATTTTATAAAAGACACACATATGTTTAAATGTAAGCAAACCTGGACGGATAAAAAATGTTAAGTGATTTCACTATTCCATGTTGCCTAACTTATAATATTAAGATATGATGAATTTGACGTTAAATAATAACGTATAGTTAATAATAATGAAATAACACTAAATGAAAGGTGTTGTTGCGAAGATTACAAAAATATTTTATAAAAGACACACATATGTTTAAATGTAAGCAAACCTAGACGGATAAAAAATGTTAAGTGATTTCACTATTCCATGTTGCCTAACTTATAATATTAAGATATGATGAATTTGACGTTAAATAATAACGTATAGTTAATAATAATGAAATAACACTAAATGAAAGGTGTTGTTGCGAAGATTACAAAAATATTTTATAAAAGACACACATATGTTTAAATGTAAGCAAACCTAGACGGATAAAAAATGTTACGTGATTTCACTGTTCCATGTTGCCTAAGTTATGATATTAAGATACGATAAATTTGATGTTAAATAATAACGTATAGTTAATAATATAGTAATTTGCATATCCTAAGATAAAAAGTAAAATTGAGTAGACGAAAAATAATAATACGAGACTTTAAGTAAAATTGAACAGAAGAAAAATAATAATACGAGATTTTATTCACTTTAGACTTTACACTGTGACTTTACCTGTGATTGGTCGTTATATATTCAGAAAGCTTTTATTAGCAGTTGGGATAATTTAAAAATTAATTGAATGTACCACACTTGCGTAAAAAAAAACTTTTATTGGTTGTATTTTTTATTTAATACACCACAGCTAGATTTTGGGTAGTATAAAGTATGCATAATGGTCATTGTTAATAAATATGAATGTGGTGTATTTTTTTGCGTTTTAAGCATTAATAATATTAATAATACCTACATTTTTACATACATTATTGTTAAAATGAAGTTTTTGATTTATATGTGTTAATTTATATTTTGTCTCACATGAACTTAGCACCTGTGCGTCGTGCATTTGTTTCTTTATTTTATCAATAGAAAACAACTAAGATATTATATAAGTATTTTTAAAAAGTATTAACGGGTGTTCTCTATCTAAATTAGGAGTTCTGTTAAAATTATTCAAGATCTTTTTGTTTCCTAAGTTCTTTTTAGGGTTTCGTTCATCTCACGAAACCCTATTACTCCCGCTCCGTTGTCTGTCTGTCACAGAGCCATTCTCAAAAACTATGTAACTTACAGAGTTCAAACTTTGTGTATATACCCGAATACTAGCTATGAAGAGCTCAAAATATTAAAATTTGAAAATTTCATATTATTTTAATAAATAGAGATAAAAAAACCAAAATTCTAAGAGCCTTTTCCTTTTAAATTTAAACATTTTTCATTATAGTAGATGCCAAAAATTAAAAATCCACGATGAAATTCTTTCTACAATAATTAATTTTCTATCAGACGATATTCACGTAAAAAATGAAAATGAAATAAAAAGTTTCACCAATTGAAAAAAATGATTAATATGAAATAAAATTGATTGACGTCATAGTGGTAATAAAACGGAAAAATTTCTCAATAATAGAAGGAGTATGTGAGTATGTGTATGTACACAAAACAGATTAATATCACGTCATTAGAGAATTAAAAAGAAAATCTGACGTCATATCGGAAGTTTAAAGGATTTTTCAAATGTTTCAGAATAATACAAAGCGAATATCAATATGAGTAATAAAGAATAGTAAATATATGAGTTTGAGGAACGTAATGAATCATGAGAAAAACTCGATTATAGAAATATTCGCATATTTTAACATTTTGAAGGTGTACAACATGTTTAATTTTGAAATTATTTTTTTTTAATATCGCATTTAGTCCACGTGACAGATATTATTATGACAGAATATAATAGCGGGCTTCGCCCGCTATCGGGCTGGTTTAGATATTCGAAAAAACGAGAAAAATAGACCGGTAAATTTTTACTTTATAAAAAACATGACTTTATTATTATTATTTTTTTTTTTTTTGGTTTCTAAATGAAATTAATTTGGATTTATTAAAGAAAGGGTAAAGTGATTTGAAAGGAATATTAAATGAAACCCTTTGAGCGATCTTCGATCACACTTACCCACTTGTTTACATAGTGCGTTTATTTTATTATAAACGTATATTTGTATGAATCAATCATATCTTGTAATAGGTTATGATGATATATTTTTAATACATATTACATTTTTTAATTATTTAATCTTTTTTTTTTCATTTCATATCAACAATATTGACTTTTGCATATTTACATTTGTCTTGCAGTACTTCGATTGTGTGACAGTCTTATTTAGTGATGTAGTGACTTTCACAGAGATCTGCAGTCGAATTGCACCAATGGAAGTAGTTTCGATGCTGAACTGCATGTACAGTCTTTTTGATCAACTAACCGAAAAGCACAATGTGTACAAGGTAAGACAAGAATTGCGGCAGACTTTTATTATTGTACTTTGGTGAAAATATTATCAATTCCGAACATTTAAGTTATTGAATCGATTGCTTTACTTATTAAAGTTTTAAATCATAAAATATTATGATTAAATTTCTATATTTCACGTAAAATTATTCAATATTGCATTTTTTAACACTTTAAAACATAGTTGAAAAGTCTTTTTGAATTCGGTTTGTCTGTCTGTCTGTCTGTCCGTGCTCCAACTCGCGTAAATATACTCTTATTGCCTTGAAATTGATATATGTTATTGGGATTTACCATATTCTGTTTGATATTGAAAATGAAGTTTGTAGCATTTATGTTTTTGTTTTGCAGGAACACTCAAAAGAATTCCGTTACATTACGGTCTACGTGGGAAAAATCGTTTGAGGCGAATTTTAGCTATGTTATATTATTTTAAACATATTCAGATTGATACACATCACTGAGGTGCATTAAAAGACGCTTTCTTTAGAATATGGTGTGTATAGAATGTATCGTTAATTTACAGGGACACTCAAAATATTTTCATTACGTTAAGGTTTATGGGGAAAAATTTATTTGCAGCGTATTTTAACGATGTTTCACTATTTTAAACGTATTGCGCGGCAGCGTATTACTGCTTATTTTACTATTTATTACTGCCAATTTTACGGTATAATACTAGCTGCTGTAGTGCTAGTATTATACCGTAAAATCAACATTTTTTTTCAAGTGTGCAATTTGGGATTTCGTAACTTCAACTTACGTATAACTTTGTTGCCAATAGATAGGGATAATGCAATAATTTTATAACACATTAGCAAGCTACGCCCGCTACGCTGGTCAATTTCTCTTAACGAACTTTAATCAAACTAAATATTGACATTTCATAATTCACTCTTATATTTTAACAGAATAATAAGGCTACTATAATTTGTGACTCGTGCCATTATACACGTCAGGACACGTCACCCTTATCAGTATCTTTTTACACATGAAGGTTTCGCTATGGTATTCCATTGTGAATTTTTTTAATTTTTGAAGTTCAATATTTGAAAAACGGCATAATCATTAGATTTGAAATTTACATCAAGAAAAATACAATTTTTTACCTTTCAAACGCAGTTTGTCTAACAATTTTCTGACAAATACTTTTCAAGCTATTATTTTTTTCAGCAACTTCAAAGGTTTCATTTTCCGAGATTAATCTGTGGCAACAATTAGTGAAAAACCCAGTCGTCAGCATCGTATAGCTTTTTATTAAAGAGGCTGTTGGAGCAGGGATTGTCACCATCAATTTGCCACCATCACGTTTGAAATCGGTTCTGTAGTTCCAGAGATTCCATAAAAATTGTAATTTAGAATGATTTTAGAACGCTTCTCGCTCATTTCACCCTTTTAAATTTCGATTTTTTTTTTATTATTCTTAGAGAGCATTTACATCTTATAAGTAATTACAATGCCAAATTTCAAATTTCTAGCTCCTTCAGTATAAAAAGGACCCAATTTTCGCAAATTTTTCGCTCCTGCACCCCATTGGGGTTAGTGGCACCGACATAAAATATAGCCTATGTTGGAGCAGGGATTTTCACCATCAATTTGCCTCCATCACTTTTGAAATCGGTTCTGCAGTTCCAGAGATTCCATAGAAATTGCAATTTAGAATGTTTTTAGAACGCTTTTCACTTATTTCACCCTTTTAAATTTCGAATTTTTTTTAATTTGTTCTTAGAGAGCATTTGCATCATATAAGTAGCTACAATGCCAAAATTCAAATTTCTAGCTCCTTCGGTATACAAAAAATTGCAATTTTAGAACGTTTTTCACTCCTGAACCCCCGTGAGGTTAGTGGCACCGACATAAAATATAGCCTATGTTGGAGTAGAGGTTGTCACCATCAATTTGCCACCATCACTTTTGAAATCGGTTCTGTAGTGCCAGAGATTCCATAGAAATTGTAATTTAGAACTCTTTTCGCTAGTTTCACCCTTTTAAATTTCGAATTTGTTTTTAATTTGTTCCTATAGAGAGCATTTACATCTTATAAGTAACTACAATGCCAAATTTCAAATTTCTAGCTCCTTCGGTATACAAAAAAAAATCTCAATTTTAGAACGTTTTTCGCTCCTGCACCCCCCTGGGGTTAGTGGCATCGACATAAAATATAGCCTATGTTGGAGCAGGGGTTGTCACCATCAATTTGCCACCATCACTTTTGAAATCGGTTCTGTAGTTCCAGAGATTCCATAGAAATTGTAATTTAGAATGTTTTTAGAACGCTTTTCGCTTATTTCACCCTTTTAAATTTCGAATTTTTTTTTATTTGTTCTTAGAGAGCATTTACATCTTATAAGTAACTACAATGCCAAATTTCAAATTTCTAGCTCCTTTGGTATGCAAAAAATATTGCAATTTTAGAACGTTTTTCGCTCCTGCACCCCCCTGGGGTTAGTGGCACCGACATAAAATATAGCCTATGTTTGAGCCGGGGTTGTCACCATCAATTTGCCATCATCACTTTTGAAATCGGTTTGGTAGTTCCAGAGATTACCCCCTACAAACAAACAAACAAACAAACAAACAAACAAACGATCTTTACTCATTTATAATATTAGTATAGATGACTTCTACGAAATTTAATGAGAAATCGAACTATGATATTTATTTGTATCAAAAATTTCATTTTGTTAATGAAAAAAGTAAATTAATGAAAGCACATTTTCAATAAACGCCGACATTTGAAATTTTGGTCCGTGCCAATTCAGACTAGTGGGCTATTCACGGGTAAATAAACAGCAAAACATTAGCACTGATGTTTGTTACACCGCAGGTAAATTTTCTCGAAGCATTCAGTCTCATAAAATCAGTTATCGTACGAAGCTTTTAGAATTCAATTTCGATCTCGGATTTAATTAATAGGCTATCACGTTAGAAAATATTTGAGTTCATGTAGGTAAATTTCCCGTAGTTTGCTCATTTTTAATAAACGAAAGACGATCCAAAACATAATTTCCATTTCTGCTATATTTAAACTTTATGAATTTTAGTTAACTAAACTGTAATTTAACGTTAATTTCAAGAACATGTAATAAATACATCTATAGATCATATGGTTGCTAGGTATATAATGCAGTAAACAAACGTCAAGATTAAAATAAGTTGAATACTTAATCAAATTCCATATATTAGGGTTCCGTACTTAAAAACTGGAAACGGAACCATTATAAAATCAGTTTTTTTCGTAAATTATGGAACGTGGAAAGTTCAAACTTTGGAATAAGTTATAAAGCCTATTGATCCATATATTTTCAGATTATTAACCATTCACAATACATAAATGTTTAGGGAAAATTTGGGTGAGAGGGGAGCTAATCAAGTTATTTGAAAAAAAAAAAAGAATCTTACTTTATATCGTGTGAAAGATCTCGTAACACCAAACTCAAAAATATATTTGTTAAATATTAGGTATTATGTCTTCAGAGATATCTTTGAAAGTGTGCTGCAAAAATATATCCCTCCCTCCTATTTCTGAATCTACTGAAACTAAAATTATAATTATGAAAAATTAGGGATAGTAGGAGTTTGTTAATTAATGTAGGGAACCCTTTGAACGCGAGACCGATTTATTTAATCTAGTCGAGTTCAATAAATTTAATCTCCAAAAAGTTCTTGCATTCGAAAATACACTGGCCTCCAAAAGTTAAGGTACAACATGTTTTTCGAAGCTCACCAGACAAAAAATGGCAGTCAGATTAATCTTCATAGTTTATATGAATGACAATAATAAGCTTTAAAAAAACTTACGCAATAATTACAGCTATCACTTTTATTTTATAGAAAAGAATAGGTATTTGTGAATGAGAGAAAAATATGCAATTACGAAGCTTTCGTAATTTCGCGTGTAAGTTTTGTTCTATTCAAACTATTTTTGTCAGTTTTGTTCACAACAGCCAGTAGAGTCTAGAAATATCTAGAAGAAGTCGTTTGCCTGCTTCATTAAGGTGGTGGGCGGTAGGATGGATGGAAATGGGGTTGTCACAGGTCGATACTGCTAGACGGCTCAATGTGTCTCGCAGTGTAGTCCAACGACTCTGGGATCAGTATGAATCCGAAGATTCTGTGTCCAGAAGACATGTTCCAGGCCGCCCACGTGTTACAACACCTGCAGAAGACCGGTTTCTAGCTCTTTCGGCCCGAAGAGGAAGACGCACTACTGTGCCGCAACTCATTGCAGACCACTTTGCAGCATCAGGGAGAAGGATCTCCGCTACTACGGTGCGAAAACGTCTTCACAATGCAGGTCTCTATGCAAGGCGACCAGTTGTGTGTGTCCCCCTCAACAGACGACAGAGAAGGGCCCGCTTATGTTGGGCAAGAGAACATGTTTCCTGGACCAGACAACAGTGGGCTTCTGTACTCTTCACAGACGAGTCCAGATTCACACTGGAGAGCTATTCAGGACGTCTTCTGATCTGGAGAGAACAATGCACTCGATACCATCAATCAAACACTGTCGAAACACACAGACAGGTACAGAAACGGTGGAATCATGGTTTCGGCAGGGATCTCACTTGGAGGCCACATTGACCTGCATGTGTTCCATGGAGGAACTGTGACGGGTGCGAGATATCGGGATGAGCTCCTTGATTCATATGTGCGCCCATATGTCGGTGCTATTGGCAATGGTTTCATTCTAATGGATGATACTGCGAGACCACACCGAGCTGTGGTTGTTGAGGATTATCTTGAGGATCACGGTTTGGAAAGAATGGAATGGCCAGATCACTCTCCAGACTTGAATCCGATAGAACATCTTTGGGACTATCTTGGAAGACAGGTTACGGCTTTAAGTCCTCCTCCAAGGTCATTAAATGAGCTGGAACAAGGTTTACTCCAAATCTGGTCAGCGTTACCTATTTCGGTGTCCGACAATTTAATTGAGAACATGGAAAGTCGATGCCGCCAATGCATTCAAGTCCGGGGTGGACATATTCCGTATTAAGAATCATATTTTTAATGTTTCTGTCACATTTTACTGCATAATACTGCGATGTACTGATTTCTCCAAGAGCGGAATTTTCCACCATGAGTGCTTTTTTGTTGTAATTTCATTTATACGTTTAACTTAAGTAAATTTCTATGTCGCATTTAATAAATAACAGTTTAGCGCACATTTCCTCCAAATTTGTTGTTTCTATATTCCTTCATTTGCAAATTAGACGCAAAAAACCGGTTGTACCTTAACTTTTGGAGGCCAGTGTACCTTCATTAAAGGGTAATGCTACTTTGGCGGTCTGAAATTAAAAATCTTTTTCAGGAACTTTTTTCGTAAGAAATACGAAGTGTTATAAAAAAGACCCATTTACACTAAACTATTATACATGTATTAAAGTAGAAAACTGTATTTTGTTTTAGATGTTATATTAAAAAACGGCGGCTTTCCTATTGTCTGTTTCTTGTAATTGTATCGGTTAATAAACCTATCCCCCGAATCCGTTTCTCCTCCATACATATGGGCAAGAAACCATAATTCTCTTGGCTGATGACTGTATGCTGAATGCTTCCGAAACTTGTCTGCAATTAGTTAAAAAGTTCTGGTGCTTAAAATAATGTTTTATCTGCTTAAATAGGATCTTAGCCAAACCAGTGCAAAAGTGCCACAATGGTTTTAAAGTTGATATTAAAAACTAAATTTTAAAGCATAAAATTAAGTACACTCAGTATTTCCAAAAAATAAATAAAAGAAAAAGTTTTGCTACAAATTTCAAATGCTACTCTTACTTTATTTTTATTTTATTTTTATTATTTATTTTACTTATATTTTTCATATGTTGTACGTTGTAAGATAGGCAACCAATTTAAGAATTTGGTGCTGTTTAATAGTATTAATTTCCGAGATAAACGATTTACACTACAACTAAATGAGAAAAAAAAAAAAAAACATAAATAATCATGCATTGAATATTTTTTAAACAGTTTCAAAATATCGCAAATCTAATCCTTATTTATCTCTTACATATGATATAATTTTTAACTAGCATATTTTGCAATTTCTTAAACGTTTAACTATTTAACAATTTCAGAGATATTAAAAAAAAAAAAAATTTTAGTATTTAAAACAGGTATATTAAGCTTAAAGAGAAAAACTTCAAAAACTTAAATAAATGCGTTTAAAAATTTCATTCATTAATAATTGAATCATCAATTGAAGGATTGTTTGTAAGAACTCTTGCTGATGTTCAAATAGAAGTAGATGAAATTTTGCTCCAACTTACTGCTATAGGATATCAGGACTGTTTGACAGTAAAATTTACGAAGTCAACATCTTCGTTCATTTTAGGAATTTTTGGATTCCCATTTCCCGTTGATTTAATATACAGGTGTTCCTCAACCAAAAGTAATTGATTCTCGAAAATTGAAGTATGCGCGAAAGTCAAACTATCCATTAGCATACAGCAGCCAACCTTCCGCCTTTTTTTTTAAAGTCAAATAAACACACTTTAAATAAAAAAAAAATTCTAAAAAAAAAAAGGAAATCAAAGAATTAAGTTAATTTATTAATTTATTTTATTAAATAAATTTTATGGTGCGATGCTTTTTTTTTTTTTTGGCTTGAAAAAAAAAAACGGAAGGTTGAGTGGCGGCTGTGCGTTGGATGCGATTTTTAAAATAGTATAAATTGTTTGTTTTGATAAAACAACTCTTATTATTCCAGGCACAATATCTCATACAAATTATAAATGCTGAATATAATTTATGAAACCACTATAACGTAGTTAAAACGATGATAAATATTGATTTATGTGGCTGGAATTTTTTAAATAATCTATACTGATAAAATGAAGTACCTACGTGCGTGCGCGTCAGTATGTCTGTCTGTGAGCGATGAGCAGGAAAATCTATTGCACTTAGAAGTCTGCAAATTTGGGTAATAGACGAAGACATGATTTCAAATATGCGAATCCAATATTACAGCTCATTATGCCAAGTAGGTTTTGAGTTATATACTTAAAAAAATACAATTTTGCAATCTGCTTTGAAGCGATTACAAATGAATTTAACATTAAAAGTTTCAAACTTTATATCTGCATAATTCCTAAACTATTCGACTGAATCACTTCCCGTTTGGTACCCGAAGGTAAAATTTGCAGAAGAATCCAAGTATGGTGTTAAAATTAGGTGTTAGTATTGAAAAATTTTAAAGTTTGTTACAACTTCTATGTGTAGACGCCCCCGGAGCAAAATTTAAGTCTATCATTAATTAGTAGATGTTATTATTAGTCGATTGGTACTAACCACATTTTTATACGATGGTTTTATCCTTTTTTTCCTTTTTTTTTACAATTATATAATTCGTTTTTACTTTGACTGTAAAAGTAGTTTTTCCTTTAGCCTCATGCTTTTGTTGAGCAGCTGGAGTAAAAGGGTTGGTTCACAGTGCATATTAAAGGCATCTTCACGATTTGTCTATTACATGTTACTATTTGTGTAATTTTTTTATTTTTTCAATTCATGTTTAAAAACAGCACAGATATTTAAATTGGAAATCTTAGATTAAGGTCGATTTTCAGAATAAATGCATATAAAAAGTTAGCATATAAATAAATTACACTTTATTGATTAGCATTTGGTATTTTCTTCATAAAATTATCATGAGATAATTGAGTTGTACTCTGCTTTCTCTTTTCTCCATAAATTGTTCTATAATATATTCTTTTTTTCTGCTACCCGTTGTACATAAGGTATACGCTCTAAAATAGGTCACATTTCTTTTATAACCGCCAAACAGTTTCTCACGATGTATGAAAGCTTCATTCATATTCTTGGGTTGTACTATGCTTTTTCTTTTCCCCATAAATTGTTCTGTGACACATTGGTTCTTTTTTTTTTTTGCTACCCTTTGTACATAATGTATACGTTCTGCAATAGTTAACTTTTTTTCTATAACCGTCAAACATTTCTCACGATGCATGAAAGTTACAT
Source organism: Maratus michaelseni (assembly GCA_963931845.1). NCBI lineage: Eukaryota > Metazoa > Arthropoda > Arachnida > Araneae > Salticidae > Maratus > Maratus michaelseni. The sequence goes on from OZ007591.1 coordinate 25,860,522, forward strand.
TCATATTCTTGAGTTGTACTCTGCTTTTTCTTTTCTCCATAAATTATTCTATAACACACTGCTTCTATTTCTGTCAACATTTGTACATAAAGTATACGCTCCACAATAGGTTCACATTTCTTCTCTAACCGTCAAACATTTCTCACGATGCATGAAAGCTCCATTCATATTCTTATTGGTTGTACTCTGCTTTTTCTTTTCTCCATAAATTGTTCTACAACACATTATTTCCTGTTTCAGTTTTTACATAAGGTATATACTCTACATTAGATTACATTTCTTCTCTAACCGTCAAACATTTCTCAGGATGCATGAAAGCTCCATTCATATTCTTGGGTTGTACTCTGTTTTTTTCTTTTCTCCATAAATTATTCTATAACACACTGTCTCTTTTTCTGTTAACATTTGTACATAAAGTATACGCTCCACAATAGGTTCACATTTCTTATCTAACCGCCAAACTTTCTCACGATGCATGAAAGCTTCATTCATATTCTTGAGTTGTACTCTGTTTTTTTCTTTTCTCCATAAATTGTTCTAAAGCACACTATTTCCTGTTTCAGTTTGTACATAAGGTACAAACTGAAACAGGATCATATTTCTTCTCTAACCGTTAAACATTTCTCACTATGCATAAAAGTTCCATTCATATTCTTGGGTTGTACTCTGCTTTTTCTTTTCTCCATAAATTGTTTTATAACACACTATTTCCTGTTTCAGTTTGTACATAAGGTATACACTCAGTGGCGCCAACGTATATTGGCCGGTGGGGCCCAAGCCCACCAATAATTTGCTATCCCAGCTTACCCAATTTCCATTGTTCTGTTATTTATTTACCTCTAAAACGAAATTTCATTCTGTTGACATTCTCAAAATTGTTTTGTATGAAAAAAGTAAAGATAGACAGGAGGACTAAAACTAATTCAACAGACGTATAGTAGTTTGATTTCATTTAAAATTATTGCTTCTGCATATTTTATCTGTGAGTATAAGTCAATGGTCACTTGTATTAATGCCCTGGCTCATAACCATAAAGCACTTAGATAACTGAATTTATTTTCTCGATGTTCAGCTTTTTACGCTTTTAATTTGCAATCATATCCATTGTATGATAATTGTAATAAATACTATTGTCTTTTTAAGGAAGAGCTCATGGCAGTATAATTTGATAAAATCACTATTTTATACATTAAAAAAATTATAGCTTCATACTTAGAGTTATTATCCCCCCCCCCCCCCCTCCGTCAAAGAAAAAAAACTACCCGTGGCATTTCGCCAAAACGTTTTTGAGCCACCCAATATTTTTCCAAAATTGGCGCCACTGTATACACTGTACATTAGATCACATTTCTTCTCTAACCGTCAAACATTTCTCACGAGGCATAAAAACTTCATTCTTATTCTTGATTGCCAAAGTTTTAACAGTAAGTTCGTTATCAGAATCTTTTACATTTTGTATATCATTCATTTCAGGATGGACGATGATAGAGGAGTCCTTACATGGAAATGCATTTTTTGCGATAACATTTTTTGCGATGCATATCTGTAAAAACTAAACTTTTACGTAAATACAATACGAAATGCGTGCGAAATAGCAAATTGTTCGAATGTGGAATAACTATCTGTTATTGTCGAAGTGAAACGTAGTAAAATTAAACATAAAAGTTTTATGAATTATTCGTATAAAACTTTAAAATGCAAATAATATTTTTTATGCGTTTATTTTTCATTTTTCAGGTCGAGACAATCGGCGATGCCTACATGGTTGTGTCAGGCGCTCCAGAGCAGGAAGAATGTCACGCGGATAAAGTTTGTCACATGGCTCTGGACATGGTCGATGTCATCGGGGGCCTTACAGATCCATCCACCGGAGAAAGTCTTCGAATTCGAGTTGGTATGTCCTGAATACATAATATTTTTTAACACTCAGACAGCTATTTTAAAATCTTTCTTCTAACACTTTCCAACATAGTTGAAAAGTGTTTATGAATTTGGTTTCTTTGTTTGTCTGCCGTCTGTCTGTCCATGCTCTAACTCCCGTAATTATACTCGGATTGCCATGAAATTTTTATGTGTTATTCAGGTTTACTGTAGAATGTTCATTATTGAAAATGAAGTATGTAGACTTTATAGTTCATTTACAGAGACACACAAAAGAAATCCTTTACATTACGGTCTATGGGGAAAAATCGTTTGTGCTGCATTTTATTGATGTTACGCTATTTCAAATATAATGAGATTGATATACATAATTGAGATGGGATACAACATGCTTTCTCAGCAGTATAGAATAAGTATAATTTATGGTTCGTTTACAGGACGCACAAAAGGATTTCATTACATTATGATCTATGGGGGAAATCGTTTGAGGTGCATTTTAATGATGTCACGATACTTCAAAAATAACGAAATCACTGAAGTGCATTGCATGTTTTCTATAGATTATAGTGTACAGCATTTTTCGTTCATTTACAGAGACACACAAAAGAGTTCCGTTAAAAGACGGACTAAGATCGATAGTTGATGGAAGTGTGTTTTCCTCTGTAGTATGCATTTTTAGACTGATCCAATTTTGAGTGTATGAGATGGTGGGTATATATTCTATAGATCGAATACAGGGGTACACGAAAGACTTCGCACACCTTACCGGATATGGACTGAATTGCTGAAAATAAATTTTTACTGAGTTATGTGTTTTTTTTTTAAGTCGCAGAAGTTTAATTTAGATATCTCATTTTATTCTGTGAAAATAATGAAAAATTTTAATAATATCCTAAATAATATCCTGTTGGAAAGTTTTTCGTAATCTATGTCTGATGCATGCTTTTCATTCCTTTTTTAATTTATTTACTTGAAAGTAATCTTTAGTTTATACTTTTGTAAGCTAATCCTATATCCAAATCTCTTTTTCCGTCACATGAAACAAATTTCTTTCAGCATTCAGATTTATACTTTCAGCATTAGTTTATCGGATCAAAACTACAGTTAAAATGACATCTGAGATATGCTGAATAGGATAAATGAGACGTTCAGAATCAAAGTGGATCATGTGTATAAAGCATTATCCAGAAATATCTAGATGTAAAGTTAATGTACTCTCGTGCATTTCATTCAGAATCATAGGTGACTAGCGCCATTCTGTTTCCCACATTTTAAACCTATGACTTAATTTGTTAACGCACCGAACAAATGATTGTCTAATTTATCTCAAACTTGACTAGATTTTGTTCTGGACGCCTCACATATCCAATGACTCAAGAGGTCAGAACAGGTACTGGATATCATCAGCGTCTTCCGAAGGTAAAACAGAAACCATGAAAGGGTGTATCAGTGCAAAAATGTTCATATAGTCCGAAGCTTTCATCGTGTGATCCACAGCAACTAACGATTTAAAAGCCTTTCATGTAAAAAATTTTCAAAACGTAAAATCACCGGCCTGTGTACAATCCGTGATACATAATCAAATCAACTATTCATCTAGAACAGGGATTTCCAACAAGCGGACGGTCCGCGACTCTATTTTCGTGGGTATGCGGAGCAATTTACAACAAATGATATATTCTATAGTAAACTTTTTTCTTAGAAACAACTATTTAAATATAAAGAAAAAAATTCCGACAAATTCATTGATGTTTAATAACACAATTAAATTATGTACTACTTTTCTATTCATGCAAGTCCTATATTGATAGGAGTTTTTTCTATTGGTATGGATAATGAGGCCCAAGAACACCTATAATTTGTTAAACTCCTGTCCTAGAAAAAGGTTCTGGCAGGACAATCGGTGTGATGCAAAGAAATTGTGATTCGTCGGACCAACCTATTTTTTACATTATTGCACCGTCTAGTTACGATATTCATATGATCACTGGTTTCATGAACATCGATTAACAGAATTGTTTTACATTAAGAGGAGCGTCTGCTGTGGAATCCCATATCTATCTAGCTTCATTTCATATCTAACTGGTGTATCTAGTTTGATTCAGTGCGTGCTCAGATACATTTGCATTTAGGCCCGCGTTGCCAAATATGCTCAACAAATGCTTATTATTTGTTGTCTTACAGCCTACAACAAAAAAGAACTAACTATTTAATTCTCTTTATTGCAGGCATTCACTCTGGAGCCGTAGTGGCAGGAGTGGTTGGTTTAAAGATGCCAAGGTATTGTCTTTTTGGAGACACCGTCAATACTGCGTCCAGAATGGAAAGTACGAGTGAGGTATGTAAGCTTTTCTCAAAAACGGAAGAATTTATAGCTAATGTAAACTTTCTTATTTAAAAAACGGTATTGTGCTTTGTGTTCTGTGCTCTCTTTCTATTCATTATGTGTTTTCCTAAATTTGTTTTACAAAGAATTATTAATTCAGCATCAAGTGCGATTGTACTTAATTAATAGAAAATTTTCAAAAAATATATAACGTACACGACACTTAGTACAGATTCATTAGGTAGGATTTCATTACTAATTGTAGGTGCACTGTAAAAAAGACAAATATGTATGTGGGATTTTGGTCGCCGTCTAGAGGAATGAAAAATAAGTTTATACTGTTTTCAAAGTTAATTAAGTGGAATTTTAATGTCTTGGTTAGAATATAACTATATAAAATATTTAAAATAATAATTTAAACTATTATGACATTATCCGACCGTCTGTCGGGTTTAAAAATTAATTAATTGCGCAATCCACCGACCGGCATAAAAATTACAAAGAGGAGCAATCTCTTTGTCCGTCTGACCGAGACGAAGGCTCTCGCTCATCTGCTATTTTCTCACAATGAAAATGCGTATCTCATCAAATTTCTATTGTGCGGGAATCATAGAACTTAGATCCCAAATCACAAGCCTCAGTTAAACATTTGCTGTGCCTTGCAGTCCGAAGTTCAAATGAAGAACTATTGCGACCACATGTATGTTTCTTAATCTACGAAAATATAATATAACCACGAACGAAAATATACAATAACCTCTTCCGAGTTAGTCACGATTCCGAAATTCGTTCTTTATCTTTAGAGACTTCAGAAACCAACATATTTTCGATATTTAAAGATGCAATTATAAAAAACAAAGTTTATTTTGCTGCCACTGATTTTCGGAAACGGATTTGTTTGTATAGTGTATTAATCGGTTTTCTCAAACCGGAATATCGGTTTCTAGGATGTAAACAATTCTCAATTAAACATTTCCAGCTGCGTAATTGAATTTATAGATGCAAGAGTAACAAAATAATACTAATTTTAATATTAATTTAATATTAATGTTGTGAATGTATCATGTTTGTCTGTAAAACCTGTTTGTTGAACATGAAAATGTTAACTTGAGAATGGGTAGCATAAGAAAAACAGATATTCTTGTTTAAGAAAACTGATTAATATACTATAAAAAAGACTCGAAAAAGCATTTCCGAAAATTCGTAGCAGCAAAAGAAACTACACTGCTCAAAACAATTAAAGGATATTTGAAGTTTTATATAAAATAAAGATATAAACGAAATTTTTTTTGCCGAAAATAGAAGAAGAGAATCACAAATGCAAATTTGTCTGGTTTTCAAACTGTGGAGTATGCAAATTTGGAGTTCGACGTCAAAAACGTCGCTTCAGCGGCAGCGAATGAAATTTGACTTTCAACTGGATAAAAGAGAATGAAGACAAGGATGATCGGCATTCAGTGATTGCTTTGTTTCGATGAGTACGATGTCTCAGCGAAGTCATTTGACAGATTCAGAAGCTTGGAGAATTGTTGGTAGGTTAGAAGGGGGCCAAACTCAAGCCGAAGTAGCGCAAGCCATTGGAGTGTCACAAAGTGTCATTTCCAGGATCTGGAACCGTTTTTTGGAGAGTGGATGTGCAGGCCGAAGACCAGGGCAAGGTCGTAGACGGGCAACAACGACCAATGAAGATCGGTATTTAGCGTTAACAGCTCGGAGACACCGAAACATGAACGCTACTCTTCTCCAACAACAAATTCGCTCGGCTACAGGCACCACGATTTCAACTCAGACTGTCCGAAACCGGCTCCATGCTGTAGGTCTGTATGCTCGCCGACCGATGGTATGTGTTAGATTAACATCAAGGCATCGTCGCGACCGCAGGGAGTGGGCAACCGAGCATGTCAACTGGAGGAGAAATGAATGGAGCAATATTCTGTTTTCTGACGAGTCCCGTTTTTCTGTGCATCCGGATAATAGGCGTATTTTCATCTGGAGGGACCGTGGCAGTAGGAATGATCCTGCGTTCGTGCACGAAAGTGTCAGATTTGGCGGTGGAGGAGTGTTGGTGTATGGTGGCATCTCCATTGACGGGCGCACTGACCTCTACATCATTCGAGATGGAGCTCTGACTGGTCGCCGATATAGGGATGAGATCCTCAGACCTATTGTAGTCCCTTACGCTGCAGCAATCGGAGATAACTTCATTTTAATGGACTATAGCTGCAGGCCACATCGTGCAAACCTGGTGGAGGATTTCCTTTTCGAGGAAGGAATCGTTCGAATGGAATGGCCAGCGTGTTCTCCAGACATGAATCCAATCGAGCACGTTTGGGACGCTCTAGGAAGACGAGTTTCTGGCCGCCAACAACCCCCACAAACTCTCCAAGAACTGGAAAGAGCTCTTCTGGAAGAGTGAGGCAGAATACCCCAACTCGTCATTAATAGCCTCATTGAGTCCATGCCTCAAAGGTGTTCAACGTTGCTGGCCGCCCGTGGAAACCATACCCCCTACTGAAAATGATTTTCTTTGAAGAAAACACCTTTTCTTATTCTTTTTTTCTCATATGCACAAATTGTGTTTTTTTCCTTTTGTACACAAATGCGCAATAAAATGCATTTTTTTCTGCCAAACATGTGTAATTTATTCTTATATAATCTACTATGTCTGTCGACCATGTATCAATCAGCTAAAAAGTTTCCCAGATACAAAATCCACCTAAAACTGCAATATCCTTTAATTGTTTTGAGCAGTGTATATTTTTATAAATGCTTCTTTAAATTTCGAAAATATATTGGTTTCTTATGTTTGCAAAGATAAAGAATGCTTTTCGGAATTGTGGGTAATTCGGAAGAGGTTATTGTATATGTTTGTTCGGGGTTATATTACACTTACGTAGATTAAGAAACATTTGTCTTTTTTTTTAACTGTGTAGGATTCACTGGGTACCGCTAAAAAGAGGTAAAATAGAACTAAAGCAATTATAATATAATTTCTCAATGAATTTTTAACTTTATATTATATATGAAGGAATTTATGCTAACTCTATGTATTGCCTGGTCTTTTCAAAATCGCTGATTTAGAAATAATAGTAGCTGGAATGCATACAACTGCAAAATTATTACTTAGCAAGTATTCCTTTAAAAGCCACGATTGTCCTGACTTAGATAACTAGCTCAATTCATTATTATTCGATTTCTGTTTAATTTTTTTATTGTTGTTGTTCAATATAAGTATTTTAATTACAATCTACAGCCAGTGTGATTTCTTCTCAACCAATAAAAATTGTGTTTTCTTCCACAGGCCCTGAAAATTCACATAAGTGAAGATACTGCTCAGCGGTTATCTCCGGACGTATGGGATATTTTTGAAAGAGGAACTATAAGTGTAAAAGTAAGTCCTACTTTATATACATTACTAGTAGATACAATCTGTCAAGTACGACAGACGAAAAAAATATGTAAAAATTAATATTTTTTTATATGTACTAAAAAAGCGCATGGAAAGTAAAAAATTCAATTAAAATGAGTTTTTTAATGCGATTACTAAAGGATTGCCTAAAAAATAGAAATAATATTATGGGTTACAAGAAACTTCGAAAAATTCGAAATGGTAGCAAATGGTACAGCCAATATTTTGGCCATGAGATATCCAAATTCAATGTGTTCCATCAATTTTTTTTTTAAATTAACAAACCGGTTTTCGCAAATGATGCTTCGTTTTGTTTGCCTTACCAACAGAAGTAACGCAAGTTATAAAATAATTTCGGAAAATGTAAAATAATAGCCATGGAACGCCAAAATTTTAAATATTTTGATATGTTTGGTAGGCAAGTGGATTTTTATTTATTTATTTATTTTTTATTTTTTATTTTTTATTTTTTTTTTTTGGGGGGGGGGGGGGGCTTTTTTGATTTTTAAAAGCATATTTTTTTTCCCATCGTCTAATTTTAAGTATACTGTTTTTTTTAACGAAAGAGTTCTTTTACATTGAAAATGTAAAATTACAAATATTTTTAACTGTAACTCTCTACTCTCTTATAGGGTAAAGGTCTCATGAAAACATATTGGTTGACTGGATATAAAGGTACACCACGGAAGAAAGCATCTCTGGAAATTGTACCAACAATACCAGAGCCACCCCATCATTATGGTGACCATCAGTATTACTCGCCCGTAACCTTGGGTGCAAACAGAGCAAGGGCTTTCTCAGTAGCCCCTGCTTTGTTATGCCCTTCATCCAGCAATTCCGTGTCATATTCGGCAGCTAGTTCTTCGCAAAATGTTGGAATACAAACTAACCAAGAACCTAAAGCCAGTCGAGTAAGATTCGCAAGTAGCGCATCTTGCTATTCACCGAGGAATTACACATATAGTGCTTCTCAACCTTCCACAGCTTGGGAAGACAATGGACAAGCCGCTGACAGTTATCAGTGTTCCTGTTGCCAGCACCAGTGCCAGGCGAAAATATCTGTCAAGCCCATAAAGATAGTCAAAACAAAGCGTTCTTTGAAAAATGCTGTAAAGAAAATACTTGTCATTCCAAAGAACAGTGATGAAAGGCCATCTGCCGAACAAATTGCTTCTCCACCAAAAACTTATTCTTGCACGATTCTATGAAAACAGTTCCAGTAAAACTTACGACGAATGTTAACGTTGATATTGCTATTGTCTTTTATCAAATCTGTTGAATTTTATGTTTAAATATAGGGTGTCTATAAAATGTTGGACTCCTTGTAATGTCATGCGAATAAAAACATTGCAAGGTATAAATGGTTCCACTAATTGTTTTCAAAGAATATATAGTGAAACCTTTGCTTTACAAGCACTCCACTAAAGCGGGCCTTCGTTTTACGGACTATTTTCTCATTCTCTTTCACTGTGTATGAATTACTGGAATTCCTTCTCTATAAACGGACAATTTTTTCAGTGCCCACCAGGACTGTAATCACCTGGGGCTTTGAAAATATTTTGGCGTGATTTATTGACTCTTGATCTTTTTCCTTCCAATTTAAGGATAAACAAAACAGACAGAAGTAGAGGATAAGTCCTCCCCCCTCCCCTGTCATAAAAACCTTTGATCAAAAATTTTAAAATGTATTCCATTTATTATTAACATATTTTGAAGTGTAGAGAGATCTCAAGAAATTGCTAGGAGGCGCTCAGCCCACCCTGCCTCTATCTGGTTACGGCCCTGGTCCCCACTGTCCGTTTTACTCAAGTTTCCCAGTAGCTTTGTTTTATTCTAACATGTATTAGTCGTTGTCTACGCGTTGATCATGAAAGGAGAAAGTGTAATTTCCATTTCTACATCTATGGATACAGTGCTTGGTCCAGACATCACTCCACTGGATATCTGGATCAAGTAATATTCTACTGAATTTCTTTCATTAAATATCTTGTGTACAATATTCAGCTTTAAAAGACATAATACTATTACCATTACATCTAGTAATGCCCGTTGAAAAATACTTGACCAGGAAATTAAGCATTCGATATAAAGAAAATTACATAGAAATTTATTAACTCATGAGCGTTGCCTTTTGAGTAATTTATTTTTGTCTTACCTTTTGTGTATTTCTTATCGCATGGCAGTAAAATGAGTCCAATAGTTTGTGAACATCCTGTATAAAAACAATCTAGCCATTTTTGTTTTGCGGAGTTGTTTTATTTTACTTTGAAATTATCTAGAATTCTCCATTAATTATGTAAAACAAGAACTTGTACATAAATTTCCTGCGATGGACAGCATTTCGAAGAATATCATGTTTCCTGCAGATCGTCACATTTGTGGAAATGGCATTGTTTTAAAAATCATGTGATGAAAGCTAATTAGTTTAATCGTCTGTGATAATATTGTTTACAGTCATGTTTTGTTTTGTTTGTAAAAAAATATATATGGTTCATCTATTTATGTTCATGAATTTCCAGTGTTTAATCTAGAAATTGTAACACATGTATTTTACATTATCCGTTATGTGAAATATTGTTAAGATGTAAACGAAAACAAAGAGCTATATTTATTTTATGTTCCATTATTATTTGTCAGCGTAGTATCATGTCATTCTTTTCAATATGTCTAAGGACTGAATTAGCGTATATTTCGTTCAGCGTATATATTTCTTCTTAATTAAATTTGTAGTGTTTTATTATTATTATTTATCTGATAAAGTTATAATAAAAATTCTATAATCTGAAACTGCAGAGAATAATTAAAGCAGACTCAAATGAAAATGAACTAATCGTTATGTAAATGAACAATTAGAAAAGCTAAGATCAACAAAAGATAATTAAGTGTGGGTAAGATCTTTTATGTCTGTTATTATGAAATATATTGTCATGTGATATTTACATGGCATATATAGTTTTCTGTGACAATAGACAATATTTTGCGAAAATTTCTAATATAAACGGACATGATAGCAACATGAAAGTTTTGGACGGAATATGTATCGTAAAACAAAAAAACAAAAAAAAAAAAAAAAAAAGAAAAAAGAAAAAAAAAGACAGAGAGAGAGAGAGGGGTAGGGGGTGGGAACAAAAAGATAAACAAAGAAACTGAAGAAAAAAAATTAATAATGGCATAAATCCTTCTTCAGATCCGAAGTTAGAATAAAGCCATAAATAGGCATTCATAGTTTTTGCCATTGACACACACAAAAAGCATTTTTTCTGAGATTTGATATTTTACGGGGCTAGTAATTCTAGATTCATACATGTAGATCTAAAATTACTAGCCTCCTGAAATAACAACTTAATTATCAATAACCTATATTCACACAATAAAAAATCTAATGCTTATTAAAAAAAAAATAAAAAAACCTATAAAATGTCTAAGTTAAATAATTATGAAATTTATTTACAGTTTGGGTCACGCTGTCTTGGAATCAATAATTAAAATTAGATTGAAGTAATATTTATTTCATAAGAAAATCAGCATCAGTATTGCATTTATTACCCCACTGACTGGAGAGCTAAAAAACGCCGTGTTCGGAATTAATTAAGCAAATCTAAATTTTCCGCCTCCTAGGTGAGTTTTAGCTGCTAGATGCAAATTTGTAATCAGAAACCATGTTTTTTTGTTTGTTTGTGTGTGTTTATGTGATTAAAATAAAAATATCTTAAAAACAAAGAAAATCTTTAAATAAAAGTTGTAGACATTGAAATTTTGAATAAAATGAGTGCCCACACTTTATATAATGATTGAATAGAAATTTTGAGGGACACCTATAAAACGGAACTTCTTTATCACTGAAACCTGCTTAAATGGAAATGATTAGCTTGCAATAAGAAACAACAAATAAATTAACAAAACACTATTTAATCGAATGTTTTTAATATAAATACTGTTTTTTTTTTTTCTGAAAACAGTAAAACCTCTTAAGATGGGCCTCTCTATACCGAGATTCTGCCTATAATGTTAAATAAATAATAATTAATAGAAGTGAATAATTAATAAATAAATGGCTAATTAGATGAATAAATCAAACAGTTACATTCAATACAATTAAATATTATTTGTTAAATTCAGTAAAACGTGTGAAGCTGTCTGTAACTTAATCCACTGTTAAAAGGAAATTATTCATGTTTTTAAAATATGAATAAATGTGTGTTTAAAAGTCTATTATTGATTTTAAATACTTATTAAATATGTAAAACATGTGAATACGGAGCGTGTCTCTAACGAAAATTTACCTTAAACGAAAAATAGTCTAGTATAACGATAAAGAAAAACTATAAATGAATAAACGGTTAATAGAACGAGTTTTGTTTAAAATAGACGCACCATATTTACTGAATGCAGTAACACATGCTAAGACGAAAGACTCTAACGGAAACCTCCCTCAAATATTATAAATGAATAATAATTAATAAAACTGACGAGAGAAAGCGGATTTATAGAATATTAGAAGGCTTCATGGCAGTTTTCTATGCCTATTTGTTCCGTTAATGCAGTTATATGCAGAGGTTTTGATGGAAAGTAGTGAAGAACGCAAAGAAATCAGAGAAAGCGATAACATAAAACAAGTTGGAAATTGTACGTTAAACGTGACAAATGAGGTGCGTTCGTACTGTAACTAGTTTTACAAGTAAAAAAATCATCGTTTAGTGAAATAAATTATATCTTCTGTTATGAGCGAAATGAGCATGCCTTTTCTCTTATTACGTATGCCACATTTATAGATGCGATTTTTTTTTCGACACCAGACTTCGCTGCAAATTTCACCATGGAGATCTTACTTTGCGAATGATTACCTCCAATGTTTAATATTTCTATGCTTTACGATGAGCGAATATCTTGTGTTTGTTTACTTTAATGGATTGAGATATTCGGCTGTCAACCTAATTTCACCTGAAGTTATCTCAGAATCTATATATTTTTTAATGCAACTCATCTCTCCAAAAAAAAAAAAATAAATAAAAAAAATTGAACGATCTTTCTAAAAACGTAAGTTTTATGCAATTTTATTCGAAAAAACAATTTTGAACCAAAATGGCCACCTTGCATATGAAAAAAGAAGTGGTTAGCCTGTATTTGTTTTCCTCAGTCACATGACTTGCGCTTTTATTATATAGATTACGTATAATAGGATTTAACAGAATGAAGAAAACTTTTATTAATATATTTTTAAGTTTTGATTTGATTTTCATAAAATTTGAAATGACTCGACAAAATTCTGCGATGATTAAATATATATATATTAAATTTCAAACCATTTGGCTCGGTAGTTTTTGCACTGTTACATGCGGACAGACCAGACGATGACTATAGGTGCTACGTATTTATATAATTACGAACGCACCTAAAAAGGGGGTGGCCAGTGTACTACAATCCTTATCCCAATTATGCACAATATTGTTACAACTCTACTCTACGCTTCTATTGTTACAGGCATAACAGCTAAACAAGAATGTAAAGAAGAAAAGAATTAAGAATCCTTAGATCCCCTCACGGCGCACCAATGCGCGGTTGAAAACCATTGCTTTAAATATATCCGCACCGAATAATAATAATAATAAAAAAACTCCCAGTCGTGAGATTTCGTGTCGTGAACTTGCACTATTTGGAAGTTTATTTCTCTGTTTGTATACTCTTTCTAATAATATGCAAGGGAATCATAACAATGGTCTCACATCATCAGATGAATGTAATTCTTTCAGAGAAAATTATGCCTGTGGAATTTTGACCATGCTGTGAGTTAAAAGGGTTGTGAAACATTGATTTAAAGTAACCCCAAGAAACGGCAAGGTAATTTTAGGTATATCTAAGTTTATTATATTGTTTTGCGTCTTCATGATAACGGCTTTGGGTAAAGAAGAGGGTTACTTAAAAAACCCAAACTGTAATTTTCCCCTATCTTTCTTCTTTGAGTTTCAGAGAAAAGGTCGATACCCTTACTTTATTTAACAATTAATAATAATAATAAAAAAAAACTATTTTGTATTTTTTGAAATTCTTTTAATTGATTTCTGAAAGTCTGCTCCATATTGGGAAAGGCGGGGGGTAAAATATAGCATTGGATGGCTGTAATATCTAGTAGAATTCGTTTAATAAAAAACAAAGTTCTCAGTTTCGATTAAATAGGCACATTTGTTTGTAATCGCGAAAATGTTAAAAGTCGTTGTACGAATTTCGAATAAACTTTATTAAAAACAGGACAAAATTTGTTATATGGGGCATAAAGATTGAATTTGGATTGCTTCTAAGAGGAGGTTAAAACCGCCGGTCAATTTGAAAGATCGGGGAAATAAGCGAATTTTGCCGTCCAACAAAAATCTAATTTAAAAAAAAATTACAAAATATTAGCCTCGCGTACATTTATTCGGAACTGTCTTCTTCTATCCGGATCTAAATTTGCAGACCTCTACGTGTGATCGATTTTCCTAGCCATCGCCAACAAACAGATTGACACACACACAGATAAAAACTTTTATTTTATTAATTTAAATAAATATTTATAGTAAATAATACTTTTTAATCATACATTTGTTATTCATTTATTCATCTTCTTTTTCTTTTAACACTGGATTCTGTTTATAGACAGGTTTCGTCTTCACACGTTTGATTGAATTTAACAAAAATATTTGTTTGTACTGAATATAGGCGGTTTAAATTAGTCATTTAATTATTTATCATTAATTTTTTTCATTATTATTATTCTTTTAACGTTATGGGCGAAATTCCGTTTTAGAGAGTTCCATAATAAGTTTTATTGTTTTGAGTAAATAATCAGTATTTCTATTAAAAATATTCACTTAGTGTTTTATACATTTATTTATTATTTATTACTATATGTTAATCATTTTCCTTTTCAGGCAGATTTACATTATGAAACGATTCATTTTAGGGGGTTTCTTGAGTTTCCTATTTAATCACATTAGAAAATGAGGTTACTCCTTTTATTGAGAATTTCAAAGTCTACAACTTTTGTACAAAAAAAAATATATACATATTTTTTTTCAATCACAAAAATCATGTTTTTTGTATACACATTTACAATATAGCGGCTAAAGCTCACCTAGTAGAAGTTCGGAAAACTTAGAACTTTCATAACAAACACAAACCGAAGGTATTAAAACAATTTCCAGTTAGTCACGGAGAATGGTTGACGGAAGTGTTTACTTGTAAACATGACATTTTCTCATACTAAAGTTAAATAAAAATCTCAGCGAGTTTAAAGCAAAAATAAAAAAATATATAAATATGAAAAAGGGAAAAGAAAATCCCCCCCCCTTCCCGAGCAGAACTTTATCATTGATTTCAATCATCAACGTTACTATAATACAAGGGGTTTATTAATTGCAGATTTA
Organism: Maratus michaelseni; assembly: GCA_963931845.1. Taxonomy (NCBI): domain Eukaryota; kingdom Metazoa; phylum Arthropoda; class Arachnida; order Araneae; family Salticidae; genus Maratus; species Maratus michaelseni. The sequence continues at coordinate 25,875,538 of OZ007591.1, forward strand.
ATTTATCATGCAATTTAAATTGTGAATATAAAATTTCTTAACTCTTGCTTCTATCTGATAATTAGCTGTTTTTGTTTTATCCAGCGCAAAATTCTTTTCAATATTTCATACTCATATTAAAATTCTTTAAAACGCTTGGTTTAAACAACAGCCTAACTCGGGATTTTTAAACTTTTTTTTTTTTTTTTTTTTAGGCACATTAAATATTTCGTATACCATTTTGTCACTATTTTTTTTTTCAATTTGCCGCATAAGATTTTTAATGAATTAAGTAAATCTATAGATTTAAAAGTTAACCATTTCGCGACGAATACACAATTCACATACACAATTTTTAGTATTTTATCACCAGTATTTCTAAACTGAAATCTTTGGATAATTTAATCGTAGAAATTCTGATTAAATAAGGCAAAAATTACAATTCTAAAATATTGGTCGGAAAAAAAAATAAGAATTGTACGCATCCTCTATGTCACAAATACACGACGTTTGTCACGAAAGGGTTAAAAAGTGCTCCAAAATATTGCTGTTTTATAACAATCACATAGCATCCAAAATTCTGATAAGCACTGTGTCGATTTGATCAAAGTCAAATAAATATACTTTAAACCGGAAATTTTTATAAATGAAATTAAATAAGAACCACAAATAAATATGACACGTTTTATTAAATATTTTTTCTGGTAGAAAAATTGTTTATTTGACATCAGTCAAATTGACACAGTGCTACAGAAAGTATGGGTATATTAACAGCTATGCAATTGTTTTTGGTTTGTATCTAAAGAGTTCATGTCCGTTAATATATGTATTTGAGAAAAACAGACCAGCATAGCAGAGAGACCAACAAAACGCATCGATATATTTCCGTGCAAGAAAAGTGTTAAAAATTTAGTAGTAACTAGTGATAAATCATTTGAGCATGCGCAAAAGCATAAGCATAGCTCCCAACCTTCGTATTCTTTTTAATCAATTAAAGCCAGAAATTTTGTAAGGAAAAAAATTAAGAGCCAAGGCTTTTCATTTAATTCTATTTTTTTCATTTACAAAATTTCTAGTTTTAATTAATTAAAAAGAATATGAAGGTTGGCAGTCTATGCTTTTGTGCAGCCTCGAATGATTCATTCGAATATCAAAATCATTCATTGCATCACTAGTAGAAACTTAACGTAATTTTGACTCATTAGAAAAGCGGAAAGGAGATTTATGTGTATGTATATATGTTTATATAAAATTATTTATGCATTTAAAATGCAAAAAGTTATTTTCCAGGAAGAGGGTGTTTCATGTTCATTTTCTTTCATGTAAAAAAAAGGTATCATTTGTGCTATTTTGTTTTCATTGTGATTGCTGCTTGTAAATAATATGTATATTTTTGTGACAAAAGTATTTCTGGCTGGTTTATCTTTATTCTGGTGTATGTAACGAAATCGTGATTTGTAAAGTGATAGAATGTGACAGATTAATAAAAATATTTATGTTTCCAAGTGCATCTTGTCATTAATGGGTATCCCTGAAAAATAAGACCAAATCTTATATTAATAGTTGCTCCAAAACCTACAATAAGTCTTATTTTGGGGTGATAATTTACTTTCATTTCTTTCATTCACAACAATTTATTAATGTACAGTTAACTATTTATAATTATCCGTATATCATTTAAAAAATCTATTCATACCATGTGCAATAATTTATCATTGTTAGGGTTCGTATCCACGAGTGAAGATGTGTAAGTGTAGAATAGAATAAAAAACAAACTGTAGTCAATTGCACAGACAAAACATATATTGTACTATGTACAGAACAATGGTTGCGGTATCCTTGCGTTAGGGATGTAGAAGCAGCATTCTATTTGATGAAGTAATTTAATGTGTAAGACAGTGTGTGATGAATACATTAATAACCAGTGAGTAGAATCACTGTGCGGTCCTTCTGGTATGGGTGCGAGTTCTAACTGTGTTAGTACAAGTCTTAAATCTCCATGCGGGTTCAGGTGGACTTCTGAACTGTCCGGTTGTGATTGAAAATCTGATCTCAGAGGTTGGGAATGACCATCTCTTCTTTCATTTTTAAATGGGAATTGCAAATAAAAAGTCAATTAGGGAAAACCATGGAAAGTCCAGCAATTGCGTGGGGAGTCCAGTTATTGCATTTACTTTAGTAATTGTTGCGTGAGGGAATGAACATTGGATGTTTGCATAATTAAGAATAAATGATACTTCCTTTATTTAATAGCTCAGTTAATTTCTATGATTATTGGTAAGATAAACAATCATTATACAAATACAGCCATGTTAACTCCTCCTGTTACATTGTCATGAGATTACAAACTTCCAATTTCGGACTGATTTTCGTGTGAGATCCCTTCTCGTATAACCACTGGCCCTAGCTGTCCTTAAATGAGCACTTATGAGATTGAAGCCTGAATCTTGAAAGGCAAAATGTTGCTTTCCAAGAAAATGATGTCATGTTTAAAGAAAAGATTCATTCGTAAAAATGAACTAGAAATTTCTAAAAATATGAAAATTGTTAAAGCCACGATCACTGTAATGCGTGTAGGAATGGAACATTTAAACAAAGAAAGAAAAGAAACATTGCTGGAACCAGCTACTTCACTAGAGAAAATTAAAAAAAAGAAAAAAAAGGAAGGTCTGTAAAGCCGTTATCACTAAGCATGTGTTCCCTTCCATACAATTAAATAGATAAAAAAGATTGGGGGGGGGGGTATTTTTTTTGCTATATACGAAGTTCAGACATATAAAATTCTTTAAAATCATAATCGTTATAATACTCGTTTCTCTTATCTCCCGTTTTTGAAATCGGGGCTGAGGTGCTAGGGCTAGAGTTTTTTTAGAGACAGACACAAAGTCAAATTTTGCACAATTACCATTTACAAGGAGCATGACTGGTGTTAATGGGATTAGTTCATCGGGCGAATTAGAGATATATGTCAAAGGTCTTGCGTTGATAGTTGCTTCACAGTTACATAAGATTGTTGCGAGTTCCTTGTAATTGACGGGAGATTTCCCTAGCATTCTTCGTAAAGGTTCTTTCAGCATCCTAACCATGTGTTCCAACCAACCACCTGCCATGAAGCAGTTGGCGGACGAATTTGCATGAAATCCGCTTTGTAGTAAAATATTAGCTTATTTTATCTCAGTCAAGAGCTTTCAAAATATTGTTTGCGGCAAAAAAACTGATGATTTTGTCTGAATAGAGAACAGCAATTCTTCCTCTTTGATAAATAAATCGCCTTAAAGGTGAATGAAAGATTCTGTTGATAGCGATTTAACAAGCTCAAAATGTATAGCATGATTGTCTGTGCAGGCACTGTAAAAAAAAAAATCCTGATGTTGCTAAAATTTTTTTAGTACATTTGTATTCCACAGATTTTTTTTAGTAACCGGTATTATAAACCGTAAACGTTGCTAGCTGTTTTTTAGTAATTACAGATTTTCTTGTAACTGAGTAAGAATACAAAGGAAATTTTCAAGGAGTTGCTCTGTTTGTTTCAATCATAAAATTACAAGTTCAATTTTTTTTATATTCTTCAGTGGTTGATTCTCCTTTCAAAAAGTGTATCTTCCCTGAGATTAATTTTTCACTAAAGGGTGAAGATATACCATGGGTCACTGACTGTAAATATCTAAGAATTTACCTAGATACAAAATTAAACTGGTTTCAGTAGATTTCTGACGTCCGCGCCAAAACTTCTCTAGCCAAGGCCTCCCCCAAATTTTTACTAGCTAGATACAGCTGTTTGTAAATTTCTAACCAGTTTCTACTATATACAGGATGGTCACAAATATCTTATGTTAAAATTTCATGATATTTCCAGGTTAGCGTTAAAATAATGAAATTTTCATAGATAATTTTTTTTTTTTTTTTTTTTTTTTTTTTTTTTTTTAACAACATTACTCTAATGCATACAGTCATTACTTAGTAAAAGCTTATACTTAAAAAAAAAAAAATCCCACTACAAGTTCTTGTATCGTTAATCAAAAATAGACATTACTGCTTTTTAGATCTTGTGGTACTGTACAACAAGGTAAGAATACTGTCACATCAAAACAACATCTGGTGGGGAGGAGAATAAAAAATTACTGTGCATCACGGTAATGACAATACAGACTAACTTCAAATAAGGATAATTGGTACTTGACTATTATCCCGTCGACCACTTTTCATAGAAGAAAAAAAGATTTTACATATGTTTGTTATGTCATCAAGAGATTATTAATTCAATGTTTTCTCGGGAATTTTTAATGATGTTTTACTAATTTTTTAGTTCTTTTGTTAATTAAAATAACAATTATGTCATTAAATGATGATGTCATGATAATAAAACTGAAAAATATTGTGATGCGTAGAATCTATCAATTTTAATTGACGTCACAAACATTTATCCACAAGCCAAAATGATAATTAAGAAAAATTAATTAAGAACTGTTGGATTTAACTCCAAAATAACAAAAGGGTAAAATAATGTTTGATTTTAAATACAAAGCTAGCATGTGCTGTACATTTTCCATTTTTTGTTTATGTTGAGGATAAGTCAGTTTAGTGTTTCTAATGAATAATATTAGTTAATTTCTATTTCCATGCTTTCTCTTGCATTTTGAGAAAAAATAATACAGATCTGTGATCAGCCATCTAAAGAAAATGGGGCAATAACCTATTTTCAAAAATATGGAATTATGTCATCAAAAAAGTGTATTGATGGGCATGATATGAGACTATCTACAAACTGATAAACAGTGACGGTCTAATATGAAAAACTGCGATAAAAGAATATATCCATTAGAAAAGGAAGCTGGTTGGATGGCTCCAAATTAACATTTGTAACTGCATTAAGGTTCATTTATACCTGGTCTGATGAATCAACATCAATAAAATGGAAAAAAAAGTAATTGGATTTAGGTATTGACTGGAATAATTATCTCAGAGAAGTTTGTATATCTAACCTTCTAACAAGAAAATCTGGAAAAATTGAAGGTTCAAAAACAATTGTAGATATTAATAAAAGTTTCTTGCAAAAGCGAAAAAAAAATCGAGCTAGTCGAATTCTTCCTTAGCATTGGTTGTTTGGATTATTCTGTTCCCAACAGAACTGAAGAGAGAAATAAAAGAATATATAGAAGATGGCTCTATCATTTTTTCAGTTTCATGGCAGGCTTATAAAACTGACTAAATTAAATGTTGCAGGTTTCGCAAAATCGTTATAATTTTGTAGATCCAGATACTGGTGCACATACATAAAACATCGAAAACATTTGGGGCTCAGCTAAATGGTGAAATAAGAAACACTGCTGAACAACACGTCCACACTTACAAGGGGACTGCCAAACATGATGCGCAAAGATTTTGATGATTTTAAGGTATGTTGTAGAGGTCATACCTCTAACTATTCAGGTCAAAGGTTTCCTTCAAATAACCCTTAGTTTTTGAAAAATTCGGGGTTAAAGTTCAGCATACGTTTGAAATACCTATTAGATTGCAACGTTGAACGAGGTCTCCGAGGTGCTGTGCTAGCGTTCGAGATTCCTGAACGGAATGCAAAGGTCCTGTCAACACCCTATGCCCTCTTTTTTTTTTTTTTTTTTTTTTTTTTTTTGACGCATTGTATGTTTTAAGCAGAAGTGTGAATTCTGCATCTTTGGACTTTTTTACATTTTCCTAATAAATTATATTTACATTTTCGAATTTTTTATTTCAGATTTGTTTTCATTCTAACAAGTAAAAACATTGCCAATATCATACATAAAAATTCAACTGGAAATGTGAAAATCGTCTGTAAATGAGAGATAAAATTTACAATACATACAAAAAAATATATATATTTTTTTAAATCGTCTGCTGCGACTTTCATGGTAATATCAGAATGAAACTGTTTTCCTTGAGATAAGTTTTTTTTTTTTTTTAAGCCAGTTGCAATGTTTGGAGTAATGCTGTATATAGGAAAATTTTCTATATGAAAGTTGACAACAAGCTACAGATTGTAATATAACGGAAGGAACAAGCACTGATATGGCCAATTCTGGTTTGGAAGAAAAACTAAAAGATGAAGTAACGAATGCTCTAAAATATTGCGAGACATTGTTAGAAAATGATAATCTCTTTAAAAATTCACCATCTGATAATATTTCTAGTTAATATTTCTTAATTTATGCATTCTTCCAACATTGTTAAAAAAAAGTTCATGTTAAGAAATTCTTTTATGGTGATTTTTAATGCCATTTGATTTTACGTTTTGAATATTTTTGCGATACGCATCATCACCCAATTAATTCTATATTTATATAATTAAAAATGTCAATGACGGTAATGATAAACATTTTTGTATTTCATCAGTTAAGATGCTGCAAGATATTTAGAACTAATCAAATATTAAAAGGATATATTATTTTGTAAATGATTTCCTAATCAATTACTTTTTTAAAATAGAAAATCCAAGTAAAATAAAGTATGCATTATTTTATATCTATGATAAATAAAAAAATAAACATAAATGCCAACAATAATGGTAAGTTTAAAAAAAAAGACAGGACTTCCAGACATAAATTATCTTGGATTTTCGTCGACAGAAATATTAGTTTAATAACTGCAGAAAAGCTAAAAGTTTTTATGAAAAATTCAAAAATGTAAATATATAATTTATCAGGAAAATATAAAAAAGTTCAAAGATGCAGAATTCACACTTCTGCTTAAAACGTACAATGCACCAAAAATATAAAATTATTAAAAAGAGGGCATGGAATGGGACAGAACCCTTGCATTCCGTACTAGAATCGCGAACGCTAGCTCTGCACCACTAAGGCTTGGTTGAGAATGGCAATCTAATGGGTATTTCAAACGTATGCTGAACTTTAACTCCAAATTTCTCAAAAACCAAGGGCCATTTGAAGGAAACCTTTGACCTGAATAGTTAGGGGTATGACTCCTACAACATACCTTAAAATCATCAAAATCTGTGCACATCATGTTTGGCGGTCCCCTTGTTAGATTCATGTTTAACTGTGTTTATATGGCATCTAATGCATAGAAAGGATGATTATTTTTTCACTATCTTGAATGGCATTAGAGATTCTTGGCCGCCAGAATAATTACTGCAAATTTGGACTTTTGTTCAGGTGATTTTGGGCAAAAGAATGTTTAGAATTGGTGTTACATTATGAATGCTAAATTTTTGCTATGAAATGTCTTAAATTAATCAAATCTGTTTGAAATTTCTAAAGAACCTTATTCTTCAGAGATGTTTTAAACTTTAATTTCCTTAATATTCTTACATATAAAAGTTTGGAATGGCAACATTCTTAAATTTGTTTACTTCAACATTAGATTTTGGCCCTCATTTTTTTTTTTTTTTTTTCTTTGCAGAAGGTGGTTGACAAAGTAAAGACAAGAACCGGATAATTAATGAAATGTTTTTTGTTTTCCCTAAAGCATCAAATGGGCAAAAAAAGAGACAGGAAATATACTCACATAATCATTGCATTTGTTCTAAAGCTTTCCAAATCTTAAAAATAAGGGTTTCAATTAATAAATTTGAAGTTTGGAAGAAGACTTGGCAATGACATTTACAACTTTACAATTTTTTTAAATATTGATTTTTCATTTTTCCATAAATAAAGTACATAATGTAGTGAGTGCTTAAACACAAATGCTCACAAAAACCAAACATTCATAGTTGACTCGATTAATTCACATTTTTTAGAGAAAAACACAAAATTTCCCATCATCTAAGAATGACTCGCATATCAAGTTTCCCCAATCAAATATTTGCTCAAGGAAAATACAATCATTCATTTTCATCCAAAAAATAAGTTCAGATTTTTTTTTTTTTTTTTTTTGGGGGGGGGGGGGGGTTATGTTCCTAAAAATCATTTAAAATAGCACATGTTTTTTATTTCTAACCACTGACAAAAATCTGTAAAAGTCACTGTTTTCATTCTGCTAAAATATCATTGTACAACTATGGCAGAAAGACATTAGTTCTGTTTTCCAATAAACACAGGACTTCAAAACAGAAGAGAATCATCTCAGGGCTTCTTTATGTTGCTAACAGTGACTGTGCAAAGGACTTCAAAATCAGAAAGAATATTGTTGGGGATCTGTTTGCGAAACTCAGATGCAGAAACTTCAAACTGCCCAAAATACAGTTTTACGTGAGATTGGAATTTCATTAGCTGAACTCCTGTAATCTCATTGGCTGCTGGAGTTGCACGTCGAATCCGCTAGTGAAAATTCACATCTCTCAGACATTTGCTTCCCAAAACGCCAGAACGCATACATGAGGGAGATTGCAGCGCTCTCGCAAGCACTTTCTCCCGGGATTCTGTTCAACTGCATGGCATAGTTTTCGCAGAGCAGGTGCCCTTTTCAGGGCTTTATGACAAACTGCCTGTGATATTATATTTAGCTCAACATGGCTACTATGATGAATTCAACTGATGATGATATGTACACCCTTGAGGATGTAGAAATTCTTTTTCCATGGCAACTTCAACAGTATAAGGAATTCTTTTTGAAATTCTTAAACGACCCTCTGCCAGATGATAGTGATAATCATCACTCTCGTTTTGTAACTGCCATGGAGCAACTGGTTACTACTTTTACTGCAAAGCAGGTTCTTTTTCTTCAATTAATGAATTTTAGTACAACTGTTATGCCATACTTCAAATCATATTTTGAAAAAGTTAACTACGAAGCAATGGAAGAGCTTTTAGGTCATATTCTTCATGCCACGGAAGATTTAGCTAGACTTCCCTATAACTCCAATCCTGTTAATAATCCTTCTAAAAAGGCAAAATTATCCAAAAGAAGGGATACTAATACTGCAGTCCTTAGAGACGCCGAAATCAGCGAAGATGATACTAAGCAGAGCAAAATTGCACAAAAATCTACCGAAACCGAAGTCACTGTCCCATTAAGTTCTAAATTTGCCACACCAAATCCTTTTAAACCACTTGCTGGTGCATCCTCGGATATGGAGATTGCGGCTGAATTTTATAAATTCTGTCCAAATTTCCAAAAAGGAAAAAATTTTCCCTATGACCCTTAAAACGGTTCAAAAATATAAAATCATAGTCCAGGAAATTACTACTCGTACCACAGAGAAAGTAGAAAAATGTATTGTGGGTGATTCAATCAGAATCTACCCCAATATTAATCAATGATTACAGGGCCATACAAAATTACTTATGTGAGGCTAAAATTTAATTTTACGTACTTCCTCCAAAACTGACTGACCTCGGAAAGTCGTATTAAAAGGAGTTTCTATTGATATCGATATTGCCAACATCAAATCCGAACTTACCTCTTTAGGTTATTAGGTACACACATGTTGCCCAGTTAAGAAATTTCAAAACTAAAAGTCCTCTTCCTATTTTTCTTGTAAATTTTTTCAGAAACGAAAATTTCAGTAATGTTTGGGATTCAGAATTACTGTACAAGCTTATACGTTTAATGGCTCAAAATAGTGCCGTAACTGTCAGGGCTACAGTCATTCTTCATATACGTGCTGGCGTGCATCAAATGTGCTGGACCACATAAACATACTGATTGTTCCATCCCGGAACCCGAAAAACTTCTTTGTATCAATTGTGGAGATAATCATACTGCAAATTTTTCCGGTTTTCTGAAAAACCCTAAAAATTGCAAAATTCTAACTTTCAAAGGTACACCCAAATTTCCCACTAAAACCCCAGAAAGTGGTTCAAAAGACCTAAATCCTTTAACTCTTGATAATACTAATTTCCCCAATCTTCCTACTAAAAATAATGAAAATCAAAATGAAAATCTTAATTCTCTCGGCAGTGCTCTCGGCTTTGCCAAATGCAATTTCCCCGACCTTTTCAACAATCTTGATCCCATTATTCAAAAACATAAAACTATTGCTGATATGCTAGAAATTTTTTTTGATCTTTCTACTAAATTAAACCTCCCTCTTCAAAATTTCATCCAGACGAACGGTAACGCTACAAAGTTTGTCTGAATAGCTCTCCCTCATTAAACTTCCTCATCTAATTTCTGATTGGATCAGGGAAGCATTTCCTAACGGCTGTTGCTCTTGACAGTCTGATCCCGTCAGTGTTCTGGCATCGTAGTCTTATACTTTTGCATTTTTCTACTTGTATGGTCTCTGAAAGGAGTCTTTTTAGGGTTTCGTTCATCTCACGAAACGCTGTCATCCCGCTACATTGTCTGTCCATCACAGAGCCGGTTCTCAGAAACTATATAACTTACAGACTTGACATTTTGTGTACTTACAGCTGAATTCCTACTATGAAGCTCAAAATCATAAAATTTGAAAAAATCGTATTATTGTAATATAGAGAGATAAAAAACCAAAAATCTAACAGCTTTTTCCTATTACATTTAAACATTTTTTGTTATAGCAGTTGCCAACAATTAAAAATCCAAAATTCTTTCTACAATAATTAATTTTCTATTCAAAGACTTCCACGTGAAAAATGAAATAAAAAGTTTAACCAACTGAAAAAAAGGTTAATATAACATCCTATTGGTAATAAAACAGAAATTTTCAAACATTTCTCAATAATACAAGGAGTTATGAGCATGTGTAAATACAGAAAGCAGCTTAATATGACGTCATTAGAGAATTAAAAAGAAAAGTAATCTGATGTCCTATTGGAAGTTGAACGGACTTTTTCAAATGTTTGAGAATAATACAAAGAGAGTATCAATATGAGTAATAGAGAAAGCAAGTAGACATGACGTCAGCAAGTGATTATAATGTCATATGAGTTTGAGGAACATATTGAATCATGATAAAAACCCAATTATGGAAATATTGGCATATTTTAACATTTTGTAGGTCTCTATACAACATGTTTAATTTTGAAATTGATATTGTTTTAAATATTGCATTTAGTTCACATGACAGATATTATTATGACAGAGTATAATAGCAGGCTTTGCCCGCTATCGGACCGGTTCAGATTTTCGAAAAAATGAGAAAAATAGACTGGTAAATTTTTACTTTATAAAAAACATTACTTTTTTTCAAACGTGAAAAAATGTCAAGAATTCAAAAAGTCACTGAAAAAGATGCAAATACTCCTGTATCAGTTATATTTTTGTATTATTTTGCATTTTTCCCTTCCAGATTATCATGACAGAAAAATGATGGAAAAAAAAATTCCCTGATATTTCCATATTTTCCAAGTTTGTGACCACCCTGAATTATAGAATACTAAAAAAGAGACCAAGAGAAATAATTTGCAGTTGTATAGATTTCAATAGACAAGCATACTTATGAATCATGGAGTATATAAAGATAAATTATTATTGGCTCATAGATTTAAATATGTGTTTAGCCATAACGTCAGAACTTTCAGAATCCGCATACTGATAAAGTAAAATGTCTCTAAAACAATATGTTATACTATATATTAATGCACAAAGATTTTTTTTTTTTTTCAGATTGTAAGAGGCGCATTGGGCACACAATGACTTTAACAAATAAACAACCAAATACAATTTATTAAATAAAAGAACAAGTACAATAAATTAATAAATAAACAAAAAATGGCATGTTTTAAAAGAATATGACAAAATTTAAATATTTAACTGAACATAAATTAATAATATTTGAGTCCATTTCCAAACTATTCCTTTGCTTTTATTTTTGTTTTTTCCAAAAATAATTTACCACAATCCATATTTGTAAATGAAAGGATTTGTCCAACAAGCCACTAAACAATAATTCAACTATATGGCAACAAAATACATATTCTAAAATTTATTGGCATTAACTTTGTCTTATGCCTAGGAAAATGGAAACAAAGTAAAGCAAAGAATAATAACTTAAAAAATCCAAATCGAATTTGAATACTTTTCAATAACTAATTGATGAAATTAAAACTTGAAGAATTTAATAATGGAAAACAGGGATAGATATTTCAATGCTAATACATGAAAGAATTATTAAGTTCATAAATCCATCGCTTTATAAACATTCATAATGTCCATATCAGGGATGACTGTAAAACTTAAAGTACTTGAATATACCTATCGTTAAACATAATTATGAAATCTTATAAATTTTAGTTTATAAATAAAGAGAAGTAAAATGTAACTCATCACTTTAAATTGAGCCTGCACAATGTTAAACAACAGCAGGTTTGTACAGTAGTTAAAAATTAACTTTTCACTAAAACCAGAGATTTAAAGGAAATAATAAAAATTACAAAAGGACATTAATTATGTGTTTCTCTTTTTCTAAGTTTTTACATTTTATGTGTTAGGAGGCTTAATTTTTAAATTAAAAGATATTTTCTTATGATTTTTTTTTTCAATTCGTAAAACATACATGTATTAGAGTTTATCTAAAAACTATTGCAAAGAAACCAGAAAATGAAATATATCTATAACAGTAAAACAACTAAAGAAACAACAATAATAAAAATATATAAAATTTCTTAGAATGTTAGGAGCATTTCATCAGAAATCCTTTAAGTTCTACAAAAATCGTGTAATATAAACATCCCTATATTGATGCATTTTCTAAATTAATAGTCAAATAATGGAACTAAAGTTCAATCAATATGAAAATATACATACATATGGGTAAACATAAAATATGATGTGCATAAAATGACTTAAATAAACAAAAACAGAACAAACTATAAAGGATACCATACTTCAGGGAGAAATATAATATGTTGGATATGAAATGACTTGAATAAATAAACAAACAAATAAAGCTATAAAACATAACATACTTTAGACATAGAATACTTTTTAAACAGATATTAGATACTTATAATGGTGATAGTTCAGTAAAGATGAAAATATACATAAACAGAGAGATAAATAAAAACAAAATATAAATAAAGCACAGGTGCAAAAATCAAAAAGGTATTTATACAAAGAATAGGATGAAATGACTATACAAAAACTATGAATAAAACCTTTTATAAAAAAGCATTTAATATTTGTTTGAATATTTATCTGAAAGTAAAATATTATATTTTAGTATATATCTAAAAATTTCTTATTCTTTCTTTTATATTTGCCAAAATGAATGTATGACAATTTGCAATTTATATACAAATACAAGGATCTTAACAAATATTAAACAAAAACAGCATTAAAAAAATCAACTATTAAGTAAAACTGCAAAAATAAATATTGAATCAAATCTACTTGCATATTTTACAAATGAGATAATAAGAGTCATAATTTAGCAATTAAAAAACAAATGAAAATAATTTTCTCCTTAAACATTCCATTCGTTAAGAGCATATTATGAAAGGAACAGCAAATTATACATAAGAATCACTAGAGAATTTCTGGAAAGCAAAAGTTAGAAGAAAAATAATCACTTAATGAAATTTTATTTTCAAATTCCTCAAAATTTTCAAGGCATTTAATCTGACATCTTAAAAACACAAATGAAAAATTGAGGCACAAACATCCCTTCCATTGACAATTTTTTCAAAATTAATTATTGTAATCATCATCTTTATTTACTTTTTCAGGAAACTTCTTGTAGGTTAAGTATTTTTGATCCAACTGAATATCAACTGATGGTGGATGCAATGAAACATCTGGATTCAATGGCTGACCATTGGCTTCATGTGAAAGCAACATCTTAGGTTTAGCATTTGATAATAGATATGGAACATCTTGATTGAATTTACCACACAATGGCAAATCATTGGGCTCATGAGAAATCAACATCTTAGGTTTAACATTTGATGATAGATATGGAATATCTTGATTGAATTTACCACACAATGGCAAATCATTGGGCTCATGAGAAATCAACATCTTAGGTTTAACACTTGATGATACATATGGAATATTTTGATTGTATTTACCACACAATGGCAAACAATTAGGCTCACGAGAAATCAACATCTCATTTTTAATGTCTCTTTCCACCCCATTATCAACAATAATCACTGACTGTGAGGTGTTCTCAGTAAATCTTTTTTTCATAATTTTTTCAAATGGATCCCCAGACTCCATGATTTCAAGTTTCCTCTTGAGAACTTGACTGAGAGTTATTTTTTTATCAGCTGAATTCACACACAGCTGATCCAAGGAAAAACTATGAATGCCATTATTGACGGACATTTCTGATTGCATCATGAGTGCATTTTGCTGTAAATTTACCAAACCATTTCTGAATTCATCCATGAAGCTTTTATCCACTTCTTTGGGTATAAAAGATGCAAGTGTAGTTGCAACTTTATTATCAGAAGACTTTAATAATGATTTAGAACAGGAGCAGCTGTAGTTCAAAGCATTTTCTGTCTGCATTCCTGTGGAACACTGATTTTCAATTATTTTCTTCTGTACAAAGAAAGAGAAAAAACAATTATTATTCACATAAAACCCTCTATCAATATGTATTTAAAAAATAAAACAAAACAAAACATTTAACAGAGAATGGGCAAGGATTTGGATACTATGGTAAAAACTGCAATAAGTATTGCATTCGCTCCCCCCCCCCCTCATATTATTAAAACCCCTTATGTAGATTTTCATAGTTTTCTATTTTATGGTCTTTTAACAAAGCTCTGATCACTTAACTAAAATTCATGCTTGAAAACCCCAAACATGAATTCTATACACAATTGCGAAATTATTCTAAAATTATAAAAATTAATTGGAATATATCTTTTTAGCAAATACTGAAAATATTGCTAACTAGTGGCCCGTCCCGGCTTCGTGCGGGCAGACAATGCGTTGACTACAATGTAGGGTAGGCAATTTAAAAAATTGTTTTGAATCGGATAAAAGCAAGAGTGAGATAAAATTGCAGTACTTACAAATTTTACACTTTAAGTAAAAGTTTGTAAAAATGTGATAGATAATTTTTCTGTTTATGTACATATTGAAAAAATTATTTTAATAGAATCAGAAAAAACTTATGTTATTTTGATGCAATCATACTAAATTCCTCAGCTTTATAAATGATTAAAAAAAAAATTCTTTTAAAATTGTCTTAAACAAAATATATAATCAAAAATCTGCAATAGTAGTCTTATTCATCTAACCTTCCATAATCGGGTTCATATCCGATGTTTAATCCTTTTAGTGGGTGAATCTCTAAAATCGCTGAAATACGTGTTTAACTATTATTTTTAGTAGATTTGTTATCCTGAATTTCCTGCTTCAACCTAAAACTGCTGCTGAGATTTTTCGAAATGACCTAAAACATTCGACCCCCTATTTAACCACCTTAGTGTGGGAATTTACTAAAATCGTTGAAATACATGTTTAACCATTTTTTAAGTAGATTTGTTATCCTGAATTTCCTACTCCTACCTAAAACTGCTGCTGAGATATGGTAAAATGACCTAAAATGTTCTACCAACCCTTTAACCCTCCCTTTGGGGGAGAATTTTCAAAAATCCTATCTTATTGCTTGCCTAGGTCATAACAGCAATCTACTCTCCAAATTTCATGATCCTGACTTTAGTCATTTCAGCTGGGCGTTGATGAGTCAGTCAGTCAGGCGTTCTCTCTTTATACAATAGTATAGATGAGACTTTACTTTTGTACTTTTTAAAACAGGCGTGTGACAGAACATTGAAATATATTTCTAGTTATTTCTAATATATATATATTTCTAACATAACTTGTTACTGTTGTTGGCATTAGAAAATATGACAAACTTTCAAGGCAATTTAACATAAGAAAGGTTAGATCCGAAGACCATCAATAAATATTTGTCCACTATTCAACATTAAGCTTTCTTGCCAAATATTTGATATTTGGCATAGTTGTTGATTATTTTGCCAAATAAAATCAATCTAAAAGAAAAATATTTTTGAAAATGTACTTTTACGTACATTTAAAAGAAGAATATTGCAATTTATATTTCAGTATATTAGAAAATATCTTAACACTTATTTATTAAATTGCAAAGTACATTTACATAGATGTATTTAATAATACTGCACAGATAAACAGATTCTTACTGTATATTGAAATATCGGTACTTCTTTATAATCCCGTCGACCACTTTTCATAACAATAAACTATCGCCAAACTGTTAGATTAAACGCCAAAAATACAGTCCCATTTACTTGATGCTAGAAGCATTATACGTGTTTGTTATGTTATCAAGCGGTTTTCAATTCGACATTTGTGTGTATTTTTCATTATGTTTTACTGATTTATTAGTTATTTCATTAATTAAAATAACAATTGTGTCCTTACATTCTTATATTTTATTTATTTATTTTGATATTACAATGGCAACATTCTCTCGTTTATTTGGCGTTACAGTTTGGCGATAGTTTTTTGTTATGAAAAGTGGTTGACGGGATAATAGAGAAGTACCAAAGTATCATGTGCTTTTTAAGAAATCATTACAATCTACCTCTATATGACAAATGTTATTTTTATTATTATTTTTTTATTTAATAAATTTTTTGTGGTATGTTCACCAAATTTCTTTGTGAACTCCATTTATCAAATTTTTCATTCTACAAAACTTTTTATGAATTGCACAGATTTGTTAAATAAAGGCATATATTTATTTGAATCAGGAATCAAAAATATCTTCATGATAATTAACCTAGATAGTATTTAACAGTGATTATGAGCTACTATTTTATATAAAATATAAACAAATTACAAGTATCTATGGATAAAATTATATTATTAATAACTATTTTTGTATGAAAAAGTTCTATTGCTTTATTATTGACTTCAATATATTATTTAAAAATTGAAAATTAATTTATTTGCATTCAAAATGAAACGTTTTCAAAAAGTTAGTTTATGCTGCTGAATATTCATTACAGTGAAATCACCATTTGTTATATCCCTAATTAAAATCAAATTTCTTTCCATTTCATGACATTTTGATAAGTGTAAATATTGTTTTTCTGCAATATAAGCACAACAAACTTTGTTCTTCATTTATTTATAAATTGAATGACATCAATGTTTCTGAATGATCGGTTCTTAGTCTTGACTTAAATTTCTAGAAAATTCATTAGACATGTTAAAGGAACTTTCAACCCTCTTAATTTTTTATTTTTTATTTCTGTGTTTTACAAAATCTTTTTGACATATTATTAAAAGGTTTTATGAAGGAAAATGATTTAATAAAGAAGAAATTACAATTTCATTACAATTACAATTTCATTTCTATGGATAGAAATGAAATTGTAAAATGGAACTCTTTTGATAAAATTTGAAAAATAAAACCCTACTTATCCTACTTTTTTTTTTTACAAGTGTGTTCTATAATGCTAGGGATCAGATTTCCAAAACGTTAATAAGTTTAAGCAAAAAATACATATTATGGCATATGTATTAAAAGAAATAAAAAGGATATTTACTCAATATTTTTATTTAAAAAAATAAACTATTTATATTACTGAAAATTTTATTCTTAATTTTAAGAAATGCAAATTAATAAATTATATGGATAACATGGTTAAAAAATTAATTCTTTTGATGTGTGATAATTTTCAAAACACTCAATAAAAAATCCAATGTCATATACTTTACATTAATACTGAACAAGTTTGACATTTTGCACTTGTTTTAGAATAAACCGCACAACTTCTAAATTTTTTATTTCCTTTATCGTGAGGCATTATTTTGAAAAATACTGTCCAACATTTCGCAAAGTTTCGAGCAAATCAACAGAGAGAGAGAAACACTGGGCCATGAAGATAGCTCAATGCGCATTTCAAATAAGATAGTCAGGTAAGGGGCAAAATTAGCACTAGCCACCGGTCACAGGGCCAATAAATGAGAAAAGGTGGCTATTAAAAAATTGTATGTCAGCGGCCACCTTATGGGCACTTTCCTACAAGGATAGAGTAAAATTTTTTGCATTTCATCAATGATTCTCCTTTTACTGGTTGAAATATGTTAATATTAACATATTTATTTAGGCTATTTATTTTTATATTGATACTAATTGAAATTTTAACAAAAGCTTACTGTTTAGAACTTTTAAATAAAAAAGTGGCCAGTAGTTTAAAGAAAGTAGCCACTTATAAAACTGCTAGACCTGATGAAAAAATGTATTCCATGGCATAACAAAGCTATGCAATATTAAAGAAATATGATTAATTACCGGTATGCAGGTTTACAAAAATTTAATTGCCTATAAATGTAGAACACTCAATTTTGCTTTTTAAGTTAAATATTGCAATTTTTTAATTTCATAATTTTTTCCATTGCATATAACTCTAAGACAAACTATACATATATTTAGTATATAGATATATCTTATATACCTCAATATTTCATCACTGATTGCATATGAGTAAAATAATCAAAATTACACATTTTTCTTTCACAAATACAAATTACACAAATACTGTTTAATTAACAAAATAAATACTTCTTTCAAAGCTATCTTTTCTTCAACTTCTCTTATCTCATCTTTAGTTTTCTGGAGTTCATCTTGTGAGGCACGTAATTTATCTTGAAGTAATTCAAGTTCCATAGTGAGCTGCTTTTCCCGTTCTCCAATTTCAGAAAATTTATCCACAAATTTGCACAGAAGTTTGTTAGATTCCAAAAAGTTATTTAGGGTATTCTAGGGAAGGAGGTGAGGGGGAGGATAAAAAAAGATTTGAATCAACACATACAACAGGATATGTATTTACATTTTATATGATACAGATATTTAAAATATTATTAACTAACAAAATAACTTTACATTAAAGAAAAAAAAATGCATCAATGAATCAACTATAACCATTGCTGCAAAATCCAAGACTAGAAAAATTAAGAGCACAAGAAGGTAAAAGTAGATGGACACACACACACAATTGCAATAAGAAGGTAAAAAACTGATCGCTTCAAGTATTTTGTATTTAAAGAACCTTTTTGCAGTAAACTATATCAAAATAACAAAAAACTTACCTGAACATTTTCAAAATTATTAGATATTTACAGTGGATACTTAATATTAAGGCACTTGCATACTTGGAATTTCCCTGAAAATCTTTTTTTACTAAATGTTGAAGAATACATTTTTTATATTTTTTCATATATATATATATTCCGTATCTCGTTTATGTCCAAAATAGAAACGTTTTGGTCATTTTGGCATTTTTTAAAGCTCATTATAAGGCAGTTAAATATTCCAATAATATAATATATATATTAAAATTATTTAAGTTAAAAAATATTTTTAGTAAATGAATTTATAGTTTTTATATTATTTATTTGTATTTTTATATTTTAAATTAGAAATAGTTAAAATCACAATGGTTAAATTAATAACCTGCTACTTTTAGAAAATTAACTGTAATTTTAACTTGTACGTTTGAATTCACTTATTCACTTTACCATGTGCTTAGCACAAAACATTTTTGGCTTCGGATTCTGGACAAATTTATGTTGTAATGTATAGATTTTCTTTGTCTTCCTTTGTATTTATTTGTTTATAAATGGATTTATTTTCTTCCGTTTGATTTGTAGTGTTCTATTTTCAAAGGTATCCTTTTTTTTTTTTTTTTTTTTTCCAATTTCTTTCCAATGATTGTTAGGGCTAGGAATTGTCACAAAATTTTGGCTTTAAGCTTGTGACAGTTACAGAAAACAATCATTCTTTGCTTATAATGTGGTTTCCCAGCCCTTGAAAAAGTAAATTACATTATAAGCTTGCATTTGTGTTTTTTTTTTTTTACTTTTGTTTCACTTTTTGAATAAATACTTCATTTGTTAGGACTATGTTTTATAATGTGTAATTTGACATAGCTATTTGGGATAATAATTTCATTGCATTTGGTCAGTTATTTCTGTTTCAATGGTTAATTTTTGCAATAAGTTTATATATATATATATATATATGTATATATATGTATAACAAAATTAATTAGTTAACCCATGCAAGGACTTTGCACTGCAGTCTAATATTTTTTAGATGCCCTTTCAAAGGCGGTAGTCACAAACGTGACCACTTAATTTTAATTTCAAACTGCACCCAGAATATTTTACTAAAATTTTACTAATATTTTACTAAATAAAAGAAAGTATTTATTTTCTACGATATTAGTTTCTAAATTCTGGTGTCAATCAATCATTTCCACATTTTATGAACAGAACTACTCTATGTCTGAAAGGGTAAAATTTTTAAAGAAAAATTAAGGATAAAAATATTTTCAAACATTACTCAAGCATTTGAGCATTCAAACATATTCATATATAACATAAACATTCGTATATATAAAAAAAACTGCATAAAATTTTTCAAAATTTGCTGTAAGAATTCCAAACAATAGAAAATACTGAATTGTTTTTCGTGGTTGAATGTCCCCCCTTCTTTTCCCTAACAAAAATCCTGCATACGCTCACGTTTTTATTATTTTATTTTATTTATTTATTTTAGAGAACTGCCTTAAAAGATTTTTTAAGGAAATATAAATTGCAGATCAAGGTTATAAAAGTAGAATTTGCTCTAGAGCACATGATTACACAATTTGCAGAATATTTTTAAAGAATTCCATTTACAATAACTCTACTTCTTAGTACTTCCATTTAAAATGGTGTTTAGAAACTGAAAATCCCACCATATATATATATTTTTCTTTTCCCTAGCGTGAACCTGATAAAGTAGTAAAAATTGGAACATACATTTTTATAAAGTTTTTAATTTTTAAAGCAATCATCAAAGCATCTATTTAAGTTCATGTGGTGCAGTTCCTTTTTTGTTAGTATTCTGAGAGAAAAATTAGCTAATTGCTTTTACTCAACTCAGCTCAGCTTCTGAAATGATTCTATGGCAAAAAATCATATGACCCTTTATCTTGAATTCATAAAGCTAGGAAGTAAGCATTCAAAAGGTTCCTCATTCCTCCAATCATACATCATAAACAGGCATACAATATACAATCTATGACACTTTTCCAGTATAGGAGCCTTGGCTTTTTTTTTTAAAAAGCTTAGTGTAATTCAGACTGTCAAATGATATAAATAGCTATGGAAACAAACCTGTTGAATTATGCGTGTTTATATGTGTATTTATAAATATATAAACTATTTATATATGTACTGTTGTTTTTTATTTCTATTTGTAAATAAAAATAGATAAATGGCTTCTTTATATATTAAATAAATTGTATAAATATTGAAAAAATTGCTTCTATAAATGAAGGGGTTAGAATGACAGTGGAGTAAGTCAAAAATTTGAAAAATCTATATTAATTTCTATTTAGTGTGACAGTCAAATAAGTCATACTTCACTTAGGGAGTCGATTGAGGGAAAAACAAGTTGGACCACTTAATGCAACGGCGATATAACAAGTTTCACAAAACCCTTCATTTCTCAAATTACTAAATATTGACTTACTCTACTGTCATTCTAACCTCCTCATATGAAACAGTGAATAGGTTGCCAGAAAATCTGTTCACAAATTTCCTTCTCTGCCTAGGCCCCAATACTGGAAAAGTACCCAATCTACTTATTCCGGTTCTCTCATGGCAGCTACTGCCAGTGAGTTGATGAAATAATTACGACAGATGGTCGGATGTGAAAATTCAATCAGTTTTGTTTTAAAGGAGAAAAATAAGAAAAGACAGGGGGAAAAAAAGGCAAAAGTCCTAAAAAATAGGAGCTTTGCAGGGTTTGCAGCAAGAAGAAAATTCTAGATGTGTTGGATTCAGGTCTTTGTTGGGTTTTCACACACACAAAAAAGGATTTTTTCTTTAAGCCTGAAGAGATCAAATTCAGATTCTTAAAGAAATATAATGTTATTCCAACAAAACAAATTTTTATTTTAAATTGATTTCAAAAACAGCTGATGTGATTTCTTTATTCTCTTATGTACTAGAATTTTCTTCTTGCTACTAGTTCATCGTACCAGTGTGCTTAGATGTTAAGTTTGAAATTCTTGAGGTGAAAATTGATTCAAAAACTTTTTCCTAATTCAGCTGAAGTGTTTACCGCTAAACAATTTTAATATTTGCTTGATTTTTCTCAGAATAAATGTTCAATGTCTTTTGGCATAGCTTAAAACTTAGTCCAGATTGTAAAAAAGTATTAAATATTCCATGCTATTTCTACCATTTTATAGCATTAAACAAAGTTTAAAGTTACACAAAATCAATTTTTGCAAAGTTCCTTATACTTTTACCAGTATTATGATGTTTCATTACTCAATTTCTAGTGGAATTCATAGTAATTTTTTAAAACTCATACTTGCCTTGAAATAGAAACTAAAGAAATATTTCACCAAAAACCAGTTGATTTCTAACTTTAAATCATATTTCTATATCATATTTTAAATAAAATAAAAAATTACACCAAAATAAAATAGACTGCTAAAGAAAATTGAATAAATTTACGAGTGTAACAATTCTTATATGGCTTCATTTTCAGTACTTTTTGAATAAACAATTATTTTTTTTAAACAAGAAAGAAAAATCATGCATCAAGCACAGATTATGAAACACTATCCAACACTAACAGAATAATTTAACAAACTTTCGTTGTTTAATAAGGTAAATAAAATACCTAAGTAAACATTTTAGAAAATGCAAAACCCATTTGATTTCAGCAATTACAGGCCATAGTAAGAAATGTACTCCCATTCTTTTGTGCAGCCTTGTATATAATCTAGAGATTTGTATATACTTTATGTACTATGCTTCAATTTAGTTTAGTATAAGAAAATACATAATGCAGTTGAAAATTCCCCTTCAGCAGTTTCTACCAATGGACAGAAACATATCTGAATTCTTTTGTACAGTGTTGTACACTACCGTAAAATTTGTATACACACCACATATTAAGCTAAAGTTTAATTCAGGCAAAAACATACTGAAAACAATTGAAATCACACTTACCAGAAATTATCATACAGAGACGGCCATGAATCTAGTTTTTTGTGTGGCCCTGTGTATGATTTTATTTATATTCTGTTGGAAATAATCAAAAATATAGTCTCTTTAATTGATCATCAATAATAAAAGAAAGATAATGAGCTCTTAACGAGTTTTCTGAATGAGAACATAGTAGATTTCAACCGGCAGTGAAACATGTGAAATCTAAAGGTTTTTTCTATCGTGTCATAGAAGTGATGTAAAAACTGTATTATTTATTTCCAAAGAAGCTAAAAAAAGATGCTGTAAGTTTTCTCCAATCAAAGACTTTAGAGATGATGTCATCATAAGAACTCAAAAACTATTTTTTCTTTATTATTCATTCGGATCATGTTTCTCTCGCGATAAAGATGCAAAAATGTAACTGTTCTAAATTTTGATATATAATTAAATTTAAAATGACTAAATTATGCAATTATTATTTAAAATATACTAATAACATATTTTACACATTTTTCAAGTAGCAGTAACAAACTACAAAAACTATACATGTGATTTAAGTGCCATATCTGAAACCTGGATCATGTTTAAAGGATAAATCAAACGAAAATTAAAAAAGATAACTTGTTCGTACACATAGACAGTCTGCTGAAAATGAAGGTAAGCAAATTTACCTTGCCTATCTTTTAGTGTTGATTAGTATACCCTTAAGAAATACTGCACGAAGAATTTACTTCCTCCTAATATATTCAAAAAACAACTCTTAATATACTAAATATACAAATATTATAATACAGACATACATACAATAAATACAATAATCCAACATGGAGTGAAAAATTAGCCAGAGCCAGAAATCGAACCTGGGTCCACAGTGTTCCGGGCTGTGGCTCAGTGGTTGGAGCGACAGCCCGGAACGCTGTGGACCCAGGTTTGATTCCTGGCTCTGGCTAATTTTTCACTCCATGTTGGATCATTGTATTTATTGTATGTATGTCTGTATTATAATATTTGTATATCTTTAATTGCTGATTGCAGACGTTGTTTATGTGTGTTTTAATACTAAATATACTTAATGTTCAACATGCATAAAGCGATTAAAAAAACCCTTCAAGAGATTTACGCTGATACACAGTAATCCTTATGAATTTTTGTGTAATCCTGTATATGATGTATAGCATTTATACATACCACATAGTATGCAAAAAATTAGTTAAGTACATACCTAACTGAAACCACACTTCCAGCAATAATCATTTATAGATAATACTTCAGATACAGTATTGTATCCAAAATTTTTTGTGTGTCCCTGTAAATAAAAATGATAAATGCTATGCACATCATATTACACAACAAGTATCTTGTAGTAAACCTCAGTAATGTATATCAATTTCATTATTACATAATTAAATTACGCTACAAACAGTTTTTCCCCGTAAACCATTATATAACCGAATACTTTTGTGTGGCCCTGTAAATGAATGATAAATGCTTTACTCTCCATATTCTACAGAAAGCATGTTTTAGTGCACCTTAGAAAATGATATCAATTTCAATATGTTTGTAATAGTGTAACATGATTAAAACGCACCACAAACAATTATTCCTCATAAAAAATAATATAACAGAATTCTTTTGAATTTTCCTGTAAACTAATTAGAAGTGCTACAGGTGCTATATTCAATAGTAAGCATCTTACTTCAGCTATATATATATATATATATATATATATATATATATATATATATATATCAATTTCAATATATTTGAAATATTGTAACATCATTAAAATACACTGAAAAGGATTTTTCTCCATAGACCATAATGTAACGATATTCTTTTGAGTGCCACTGTACATGAAGTATAAATGCTACATACTACAAACTGAATTCATAAACACTTTTCAACTATGTTAAAAAAGTTTGAATATATTTCTTTAAACACTAATATATTTTGAAATACATATATATATGAGTACATGTGGAAAAAATATGAAGTCGATTCTTAAACATTAAATAATAAAAAAAAAATTCAAAGTTCCAAAAATACAAGAGTTTCAATATTAGTATGAGCCATTGTAAGTATGTTTTACTTACTTTACTAAGCATGATGTAAAGAAATATTTTAAGAATACCTTAATTATATGAACATAATAAAATCAAGTTAACTAGTTTTACAATTAATAATTTATAATACACAGTTTTGCATAGATATAAAGTTCTTTACTGTTTATTACATTATTATATACATTTTGGTTTACAGAAGTTGTAGTAACAAGAGTTAGTCTTAAAAAAAAAAAAAAAAAAAAAAAAAATCTTTAGTCTTTAAAGAACTCTGATATTAGTTTACTAAACACAAAATATTAATTAATTAAAAAAATAATATATATCATTAGACAGGGAAATAATAATAAAATATTTATACAGATTATTTGTCTAAAAAATATCAGATTTCAATGTCATAATAAAATTAAATTTATTCTTTCAATTAATATTTTTTTAAAAAAGAAAGTTACCCAAATAAAAGCAGGGATCAATTGAAGAGAATAAATCAAGAGATTCCCTTTAAAAATCTATTTTTTTGTCATCAATCTTTTAATTAATAGAACCTTAGAATCATGTAAAATCAGATTTATTTGAGAATTACCAGACTTTGGAACCTTTAATATGTTAAGCTATGTTATGTACAATCGATTTTCTAAAGAGATACTAACATTTATTTTCCGCCTTTTAGACAAACTTACAAATTTATATCAGCTAAAACTTTCTGTTCAATTATTAAAAAATTATATTGAACATTTCACATACTTCATTTTCCTTACGAGATGTCAGCAACAAGTTTTCTAAATCTAAAACTTTTTTCTGCAACTGAGAAATGAAAATTATAATAAGAATATTTTTCAACAATAAATAGCAATGTTTAAAAATATTTCTAATAATTGTTTTAAGATAAGAAATATAATATATTTCATTAGACAAGAAAATAACACTAATAAAATAATTATACATTGCAAAAATTTGCTAATTTATTTTAAATATGAAAAACAATAGACAGAAGAAAAAAATATATGTATATTTGAAATATATATATATGAAACAAATTTAAAATTTTTCGCCGTTGGCCTCATCAAAGCTATAATTCTGTATAAATCCCATTATTCTAAATTATTTTCTCGTTCTAGTATTTAGATTGTCAAAATTCCGCCTAGTTAAAAATACTTTATTCTAAATTCATTCTCTTAAAAAATGGCTCTGAGCGCTGTTCTGTTAAAATTACACACTTTTTGTTTCATTAAATAAACGCATTCTAGAATTTAATTCTTTTAAATATCAATCTCCCAGCTAAAAATATTTTAATTCTCTTGAAATAACAACCTATATCTTTTTATTTTTATTTCCCTATGTTTTCTGACAAAACAATATTCTTTCTCAAAAATATAAAAGCTAATTTCAGTCTCAATGTAAAATCTTATCTTGGCATCTTGCCCATCCTCGGTTAAACCTACGTATTTTTTTTTCTTCTTCTTATTTGTTCGAAGGAATTAGATTGTTCTGTAATATTCTAGAAATATTTTCTCGCACTTTTTCAGCCTGCGGTCTAATAGCTTCAAAATCATAGCGCCAGAAAATTTAGTTCCGTAGCGCTGATTGGTCGAAAGACTGTTTAATGGCACTGTATTCTAGGGCGTTAGATAATAGTTATAGGCGGATTTTTCCCGCGTAGCAACAGATTGTTCCTGGAACCCGATGTACATGTAACTCCGGCGCGTACTTCGTGAACGTGGAATAAATCTCCTTGGCTGCAGATTAGACAAGACGATGCTGCCTGTTAAGAGCTAATGTCTTCTTCAAACATTGAATTAATTCACCAAGTCTCTCCACGGTACTAAAAATCATATTTATGGGATTATCATCTTAAATTAAAAAAGCATGGCCTCAACTTTTCTCTGGATTCTAATAAAATATGGAGTGGAACCGACTGTTTATTACTTTCTTTCCGTACGCACACCATAATTTGGATTATCGCGCCACAACTACAAATTCCTTGGTGGAAACTCTCGCCTTGATAATTTGATCTACAAAAAAAAAAAAATACGGTGATTCAAGTGAAAATGTGACATATATATATTTACATGCTAAAAGTGATTACAGTGCATATAAAAAAAGTGATGAAATTTGCGATTTTTTCTAGTGATTGATTAACGAAATATATTTGTTCCATGACTGACGGACGAAATTCGCTAGTTGTTTCCACAATCTTTTGAATTAATTTTTCGTGATTGTTTGATAAAATTCCCATTTTTTTTCTGCAACCAACTGACAATTTTTTTTTTGACTGGTTGTTAAATTTTGATATTCCTATTTTAGATAGTGTCTCATATTGTCCCATTAATGCATGCTTATTTTTATGACAAAACCCTGTAATCTTGAAAATATTCTTAGTTCACAGCCATGCTGTTTGGCAGACAAAAAATCCCAAATCCTTAATTTTTTTTTTTTTTTTTCAAAATATGCGAGAAAAATGGAGAAATAACAGCCAACTTATATCCTTCATTACAAAAAATAACCTAGCTTATCCTCAAAAAAAAAAAAAAAAAAAAAAAAAATATATATATATATATATATATAATTATCTTTGAATTTCAAAAAACATATCAAGTTCTTGTAACATTCTAATTAAATCTCCTACGAGATAATTAGTAATGAAGTGTAGACAGAATACCACATAGTTAATAAATTAACAAGTGCAATCATAATTTTACCATAGCATTTGCTTCAATGGTAATTGGCCAAAAATACTGAAAATATAAAGAATATTTAAAAAGAGAGAGAGAGAGGAAAAAATATATATATATATAATAAACCATAAAATGTTAATAATTTGAAGTTGATATCAAGTGAATACAAATGGATTTTGAAATGAAATATGAACTAAATATAATGGAAAATTGGATAAAAAGAGATTTAAATTAGAATTGGATATGAAAAGCACGTGTAGATATAATCATCAGCCTGGATGTATCCACACGTGTTTTAAAAGTAATACAGTATTTCATAATAAAAAATGCATCCGGCATTGATTATGAAACACTTTCCAACACCAACAGAATATTAAGAAATTTCATTTCTGCACAAGATGAAGTGAGATATCTAAATAAGCAATTTAAAAAATTCATAACTCAGTAAAAATCCATTTTCAGCAATTGCTGCCCATATTCTAAGTCTTTCCATCAGCCCTGTATAGGATCTACAGAATTTGTAAACAACATGTGATACACTAAAAATTACATAAAATTGCATACCACAGCAGAAAGAGAACTTCTAGCAATGACCGATCATAGTCAGTCCTTTAACAGAATTCTCTGGTGCCTCTTTGTACATGAACAATAAATCCTACATGCTCCATAATCTGAAGAAAATAAGCTATATTGAACCTTAATGATCCTTTTAAATTTCATTATGTTTTAAGTATCATATGTTCAAAATGCACCACAAACAATTTTTACCTATAGATCATAATGTAAAGGACTTATTTTGTACATCCCTGTAATTGAACTATAAATGCCACTAATTGTATACTCCGGTGAAAGCATGCTGTAGTCCATGTCAGTAATACATATTAATTTCATAATGTTTGAAATATTGTAACATCAATAAAATGTGCCACAAACGATTTTTCCTCATAGACCATAATGTAATGGAATTCTTTTGTGTATCCCTGTATATGAACTATTAGTGCTATACACTTCATTTTCAATACCGAACATTCTATAGTAAAATTCAATAATGTATAACAATTTCATGACAATCAGAGTCTATTTACGAGAGTTACAGCATGGAAAGACAGAAAAACAGAATTCATAAACACTTTTCAACTATGTTGGAAAGTGTTAAAAATGGAACATATATTTCATGCATGATGTGCAGTGACACAATTAAATCAATTTGTTAGGTGACAGATTTAATTTACCATAAATGGTTAGTGAGAAAGTACAAGTATCATTTATGCACATAATATTTATACATTTTTTTTTCTTTTTGCCATTTTGTGTAACTTGATATGGATATTTCTTTAATGTTGTTATAATTTGCCTGATTTTCTTATTGTATCTGACATATATGGTTTCTTGAAATCGCTATACAAAATGTCTCGACTATGCATAAAATGTTTCCACTTGAATAATTATTTTATGAAAATTCAAAATAAGGTACTATATATTTATATGGTTCCAAACATATGGTTGTATTTTTTCTGCCAGAAAACCGATAAGAAAATGCCCCAAGTACAAATACTTAAGTTTTAAATAACAACTATAATAATAAAATAACACAATTTACCTTTTCAACTTCAAGATAATTACTATTCTTCTCCTTAGTAGTTGGTACAGACTGTTTCAAAAGAGTGATTTCAGACCTATGTAAATACATTAATAAACTCTTTTTAATTTTTTTACCATTTGTATTTTTATGTGCATGTGTTTAACCTCTTAAGATTTTTATAAAATATCAAATACTGTTTAGAATCTAATCAAAGAAAGTGTTTAAATGATTACCCAAAGAATTGTGTTATTCATAGCATCTGTACTACCTCAGTATATGAAAATAGATTGAGTAAATGAGAGGAACGATTATCTACTTATTAAATAAAAAACATATGATTACAGTCATTACAGTATGATCATTACAGTATGATAAATTTTTCCTGTTATTTTATATTGACAGTCACAGATTTAAATTATTGTTTAAAATAATTATCATATTAGTAATTATTGCCATTTTATTCTGATTAATTTCACTTAGAAATAATATTTATTTTTAAAAAACAAAATTATTTTTTAATTATTCAAGAGATCTCATAAGAGGTTGAATATACAGTGCAGATTTGATTTTTTAACTCAGAAGAAATGTCAGTTAAAAAAAAAAAAAAAAAAAAAAACTATTACATTTTTAAATTATAAAAAAGTATCAAACACATTTGATTAAAGAGAGAAAAAAAAAACACTTAGAAAAATCATTTTTCTAAAAACACTCCTATGTTTAATGGGTAAATATGAAAATTAAAAATACTGCAATTTTTTTTTAATTTCTGAAAAACAAAGAATATTATTGTAGATTTATTTTTCTTATACACCAGTTTAGTTATTCTTTGAATTTACAGAATTATTTCATTCTATCAGTCTAAAAATTTATCTGGTACTTTTGTACTGTTAAGTTATTCATAGAATTCCTTAAGTAACAATTGACAATCTATTAACTATAAACACAATTTATTAAGATGCAGCATTTTGAAATACAAACAGCATGTGTCTCGCTGAACAGAAATTAAAGTTGCAGTTATACAACAACACAGTTAATGTCTCAGTTACATAATGAATAATAATAAATAAATTACACAACATGTGACATGTATTATCCCTACCAGGAAGCTATACTGTGTTAACAATGGTGCTGATAATTACAGTAACACCCTTTTTAGGGTTTCGTTCATCTCACGAAACCCTATTACTCCCACTCCGTTTTCTGTCCATCACAGAGCCATTCTCAGAAACTATGTAACTTACAGAGTTGAAACTTTGTGTATATCTAGCTGAATACCAGCTATGAAGCTCAAAATATTAAAATTTGAAAAAATCTTATTATTTTAATAGATAGAGATAAAAAACCAAAATTCTAACAGCCTTTTCCTATTAAATTTAAACATTTTTCGTTAAAGCAGTAGCCAAAAATTAAAAATCCACAATGAAATTTTTTCTACAATAATTAATTTTCTATTGAACGATTTCCCCGTTAAAAATGAAATAAAAAGTTTCACCAATTGAAAAAAATATTAATATGAAATAAAAATGATTGACGTCATAGTGGTAATAAAACGGAAATTTTCAAAGCTTTCTCAATAATACAAGGAGTATGAGTATGTGTATGTACACAAAGCAGATTAATATCACGACATTAGAGAATTAAAAAGAAAATCTGACGTCATATTGGAAGTTTAACAAATTTTTTAAATGTTTGAGAATAATACAAAGCGAGTATCAATATGAGTAATAGAGAAGAGTAAATATATGAGTTTGAGAAACATATTGAATCATGATAAAAATCCGATTATGGAAATATTCGCATATTTTACAATTTTGAAGGTGTACAACATATTTAATTTTGAAATTATTTTTTTAAATATCGCGTTTAGTCAGCATGACAGATATTATTATGACAGAATATCATAGCGGGCTTAGCCCGCTATCGGGCTGGTTTAGATATTCGAAAAAATAGACTGGTAAACTTTTACATTATAAAAAACATGACTTTTTGTTGTTGTTGTTGTTGTTGCTAAATGAAATTTATTTGGATTTATTAAAGAAAGGATAAAGTGTTTTGAAAGGAATATTAAACGAAACCCTTTGAGTGATCTTCGATCACACTTACCCACTTGTTTTCTTTTTCTTTCTACATTACAACTGCATAATGGTTGTCATATTAAAGGCAATTGCAGAAGTACAGTAGAACCCAGATTATCCGAAAATCAGCTTAACTGAAAGACAGTAAAACTTTTTTTTTTTTTTTTTTTTTTAAATATGAAAATTTTTATTTTTAAATAAGAATGCTGTTTATGAAATAAATAAACAGCGTCACCTTACTTATTTGAACTATTGCGTAAATGCAGGCATTTTATTACATAAAAACATACAATACTTTATTTCTTTACAAAATATTTTTTTTCAACTTCTCATTGCTTCAATGCTTCCTTATCAAGCCATCTTTTAAACAACAACACATCTGATACTGTTGCATCTTCCTGCACTTCAATATATTGAGGTGCCGTTGAACTCTTTTCAACTCGTTGAGCTCTTTATGCTTATAAAAACCCATTTGTGCTTTAAAGTATTATTTAACTTAAATAATAAATGGAGGAAATTAAAACACGTATAAGCAAGAAGGGGAAATCGACCAGAATACAGACTCTAACTGCACCTGCAAGCATGAACGCTTTGCCTGACTGTGGGGAAGTGAGCAGGGTGAGTAGTGTCATCTGGTAGTATAAAATTAGGAAGCCTCCCGGTTATCCGAAAATTCCTATGGAAGCCCGGTCAACCAAAAATCCTTTGCTCCCATTCTTTTACTTACCCATCATACGTAGTATAGGGTAAGTCTTGTAATTGTTTTGAAAATCTGAAAAAAAATTTTGACGGATTTACACGTTTCAGACACTGGAGATTCCGAAAAACATATTTTTAGAAACAAAATTTTGCCGTCCGTCTGTGTGTCTGTAAACGCTCTATCTCCCGAAAAAATTGAGATAGAGACTTGAAATTTGGTATGTACCTAGTATGTAATAATGGGAAGAAGCTTATTTCATTTCAATAACCTCGATTAACCTAAACTATTTTTTTCGGACTCTCGAAATATTCGTTCTGATAAAAGGTATATAAAAATTTTTGAAATTGCTTATTTTAAGAAATTAATATAAAAGACAATAAAAAACATAAATTTTGCATAAATCATGAAGTCGATCGGATAATGAGTTGCCGAGATATTTGGAATCCAATTTCCACACTCTTCGATTTTTCATGACCCTGTATTTCATCCAAATTTCACTTCAATGATATATTTTAATTGGAAATTTGACGCTTAATCAGATGCAATAAACCGCTAGTTAATAGGATTATTATTTTTGGAGTTATATGGAGGTTTCTTTCAAGCAGTTCAGCAATCGAGCCTTTGAAGTTTATGATGTCCTCCAGCCACGATTTTATTTGAATTGCAATGCATTTTATAAGTAGTTTACATATTTTTATTTTAATATTTTACATTATGCATATCCATGATGGGTAAGTATTACGGTGGCCCCCAACGACTAGTTTGGATAACCGGGGTTTTACTGTACTTATATATAACTATATAATGTGACATGATACAGTATAGATAGACATGCACATTTTATATTTATAGATATAGTATGTATATAGAATATAATATAGTCATTTCGGTAGGCATAACATCCTGCCACAAATAAAAATACCATCATAAGTATATTTTATTGATAAAAGTCACGTGATGTTATGTATTTAATAACGGTATATTAAATTTCTGTTTTGTATTTTTTAATATTTAATATTATTTATCATTTTTAATGATGTCATGCATTTAATAAATGCATATTAAATTACTGTTTCAACACGATTGGCGATTGGCACCCTTTTACTTCCTGGCACATAATACATAAGTATCATTTATCTAATTGAAATGTGGCACAGCATACAATTAAGAAATCCTTCTTCAAAATACAAATAATTGCATAAAATGATGACTGTGCATAAAATAATTGAATAATTATTGACTTGAATAATTATTTTATGAAAATTCAAAGTAAGGTAGTATACAGGGTTATTCATAATTCCTTCCAGGGTTTCGAATCCCGGTAGTACTGTAGTAAAAAAACTAAGACAAATACAGCAAAAAAGAACATTTGAAAGAATACAGAAACAAATCCAGTTTTACTTACATAACTTACAGGTGTTCTACGTGTGAACCCTTGGTCACACAGCATACATCAATGCAATAGTCCAATTTCCTGCCACACTCTTTCTTATCACACAAGCATCCTGTTTATTTGAACTTATTGTACCACACAGTCTTGTCAGTTGATCCCTGTGTTCGAAATTTCGTACGAAATGTCCGCTGAAGCAACACCACTGATTCAGATTTTGGAAATTCTAAGACACAAAACACTTTCCGTTCGCCAGTAAACACCATTTTTATTTACTAACTGCCTTCAGTGGCTCATGTCCAGTTGCCATCTACCAGCAACTGTTGACAATAAAACTTGATTTGTTTCTGTATTTTTTCAAATGTTCTTTTTCGCTGTATTCGTCTTAGTTTTTTTACTACAATGCTTCGAAACCTCGGAAGAAATTATGAATAACCCTGCATATCAGGGCTGTCCAATGCTGCGTCCTTTGAAGTTTCTCTTGGCACCCCTTCGAATGTTTCATTTTTCTAAATTTCTATAAAAGAAAAATCCATCTCCAAAGTTGCTCTGCCTTCAAATAATTAATATCTGCATTTTTTAAAATTACAGGTCTTAAGGTTTTTGGCTCCTTTACCTGCAAAAGCCATTGAGATACCCCTGCCCTGCATCCTCAAACCTCAGAAAAAATGTAACGTTAAATTTACTATATGTTTTTTGTTCAATTTTTTAGATGAGCCACCTCTATCATGAGGTGCCAATGATTACGACTGTGAGATTTATTCTTGCAGACATGAAGGTATCGCTTTGCTATTAATGCTAAAGGGAGATAATATTCTTGCATTTTTCGAATCATGTGAATATACCGATTACAAAACATAATATTACTGATTACAAAACTTTATTTAAAAATCAGAAAAATTGTGGTAGTATTTCTACAAAATAAATGAGATTATTCATGTAAATTTGTACTGTACTATTAGTCTATAAAGAAAAACAGTTGTTCACAAATAATATATATATACTATTATGTAAAATTAATTTAAAAACATACCAACTGGAAATAAGTTTCTGTTGTAAAGATTCATTCTTTTGTCCAATTATTTGAACGCATTGTTGCAGGTGTTGATTACATAAATCATATTTCTTAAACATAAACTTGGCAGATGCAACTGAAAATAACAAATTGTTTCATTAAAAAAAATGGGAGGGGAGTAAAAAAGAACATACAGAATTACAATCTATGCAAATCACAAACTATTATTTATGGGAGAACATCATAAAAACTCAAAAATGCATTTTGAACATCACAACTAAATCCTTTTATTGCAATCTATATATATAAAAGCCGTTCTTGGTTTATATGTTCCATATACAAATCCACAGTTTTTGAACGAATTGCACGAAACTTACATATGTTTTAGAACATAGAAAAGGTCACTGTCAACTTAAAAAAATTATCAGACCACTCTTCATCCCTTTTTTCAACCACCTTCGATAGTTTATCATTACAGAAATCTTTTTTTTTTTTTTTTCAATTTCTAATACAGTTTCTTTCCCGACCAATTTTTATGCCGACTAGTAATATTTTTTAAACCCTATAAACTTTAAATTACCAGTCAGCTTAAATTAAGAAAATAAGAACTATAAAGCTGTAAAGTTGGTAAATTATATTACCATAAAATTCCGATTGTAAGCTCTCCCTCGAAAATAAGCCCACCTCCCACTTTTAAACAATCTTGATTTTCTTTTCCATTCCCATATTTAAGCCATATACATAAGGTTAAACTATGCGTTTTCGGTACCAAAGGGGGAAGCAGTGATTTTGAAGGCGGATTTAGATGATTATTTATTGTTACAATAAAATAACAAATAAAGAAAAATATGAAAAAAAAAAAGATTTTTAAAAATTTTTAATTTTATGAGGGGGAGGGCAGGATTTTTCATGTGAAAATTTAGATGATTCATCTATTTTTTTATTTCTTTTTAAGCGAAAATCTGGCGAAATACGTAAGATTATCACCCCTTTAACTTCAAAAGTACTGATAAAAACTGGTTTTTAAGTAATTAAAAAAATATATATCAATTATAAGCCTCCCTCCCAAATTTAATCCTTTTTGCTTTTGAAAAACGAAAAAAAAAGGGTTGGTGAAGTTACAGTTGGGATTTTACTGTAATATAACCAGATTTTCTTGGAAATAAGTTGCCTAGCTCAGAAATTTTTGCATTTTCCATAAAGACTAATTATAATACATTATCTTATTGCTTTAGTAAATTTTCATACACTGGCTCTTTATATTTCTGTTTTCTTTTATATCCTTAAAATCATATATATAAATTATGTTCTACTATGAAAAGTATTTTACAAAGATACACTAACATGTAAATATAGAAAAAAACTACCAAGGATTTAATAAAACATTGGAAATTAAAAATCAATAAATAAATTTTGAAACAAAAATTAGGTTTCACAAACCATTTTCCATCATTTTTTTCTGTGAACCCATTAATTCTTTATTTTCTTCAAAGATTGCCTTCATCATTTTTCGGACTTCAGAAACTTGATTCAAAATATTCTCCTGAAAATTGTCATGAAGTTTCAATTTTATTTCCAGTTCTTGGATCTTCTTTTGTAAGTTTAGCTTTTCTGACTGTAAAACAATTTTCCTTATCAGTGCTACATCATTATCTCCCAATTAACAAACAAAATGAAATAAAAATTTTGTAGTGGAGAAGAATGAAACTATAACAATTCAAAATCATAAAATATAACCACTAACATTCCATTATTAATGCATATGAAGTTGAAGAAAAAAGAAAAAAAGTTGGAGGGGGGAGGAAGGGATTAATATATGCTATACCAAATAGCAACAATTTAGATCAACCTAATTTTACTTTTTTATTCTTCCCTCTACTAAGTGACAAATATCAATGTGATGTTTTAAGTACTAACGGGTTAATTTTCCATACTTAAGCGGCAAATAACTAGGCGGTTAGATTAAAAAAATATGAAATGTGAATTTTTTTTTTTAAAACAATAAAAAAATTAGTAAATGATGATTCAACTTTCAAACAAACTGCATTTGAAGCACATTTTTTTTTTTTTTTTTATGTGAAGATGTAAAAATTGAAATTGTACAAAGTTTAGAAGTTTATAAATTTGCAAAATAAAATGAAATTTTTTGCTCAGATAATAACTATCAACGATATGAAGCCAGCGTTACACATGCACGTTTTTGGTTTAGAATATACTAAGGAGTTTAATCCGGTCTTCCCGGTTTACAGAACATACAGCCTGGTGTACAGAATACAGGTAAAAAATCTTTTTTTAATTGAAAATACTATTAATTTTTAACATTTAATATATCTTTTAGATTGACCACTAATGACACAAAAAACATTTTTATATGAAAAATATCAATTATCTATTCAAATAAAATTTAGAAATTTATTAAGAGATATTTTTGTACTGGCTGCATGACAGGAGTTAATTGATTAAGAAATCGCCCAAGATTTCATTAGTAACAGCAGCATTTTTTATTCTGATTATTTCAGTGTTTAACTGCATGGATCGATTACATATGTGTTGAATTTATGTTTTATTTATATTATTTATTTACTGAGGAAGTTTTAATTTTGTTATAGAATATTACCCAAAAACAAATGCTAAACCAGGGTTCATACTCATTTTACAAAGAATAATCCACTGATGTATTTTAGGGAATGAATAATTTTCCCATGTCAACAATTAACGACATTTTTGAAACCAGTATCATGACCCCCCCCCCTCAATTCCTAAAAATAAAATAAGATATTATACATCACATATACATACAATATGGACATAATGGAAAGTTTTATGGATTTAAAACTTTCCTACATATCATGATGTAAGAAGGCTGTCTTAGTTTGATTTCATTCTGTCATCGCAAAGCACGCAAATAGCAGTGACTTCGCTCATTTTCCAGAGTAGCCAATCGTTTTGTCAGGTTTGGGGAATTTTTTTGGATTATCCCCTGAGATTCCCCTGATTTTCAAGACCAAAATTTATCCCCCTGATTTTCCCCTGATGAGTATAAACCCTGTAAACTATTTATATTGTTTTAAGTGCAAACAGGTTAATCTTTCGTAATCAAGCTACACACAACTTAGATAGATTTTTCGAAAAAAATCAAGCTTGAAAATTATTTTAAAACATACAAAAAATCGGTAAATTGAGATGCAGTTTTCAAGCAAAATGCATTTAAAAGGAAATTTTTTTACACAAATTACTCTACCATACCAATAAATTGGTGTAAAAATTTAAATAATGAAATAAGAAGAAAGAAAAATAATGCATGAAGCATAGATTATGAAACATTTTTCAACCCATTCAGAATATTTTTTTGTAAAAAAACTTCATTGTTTAATAAGGTGAAAGATGATGTGTAAATACACAATTTGGAAAATGCATAACACATTTGAAAATATTTTTTTTTATTTTCAACACAACGACAATATAATGTAACAGTATAGCAATGGCATCCTTTTGAGTGCTTGCTAACGAACTATAAATAATACATTTCAATACTGAATATGCCATGGTAAACCTAAATAACACATATCTATTACATGGCAATCCGACTATATTTAAGCGAGTAAGAGCATGACCAGACAAACCAAATTCATAAACAATTTTCAACTATATTGGAAAATGCTGAAAAAGAAAAAACTGGTGCTTCATGATGTAGTGTGGGGAAGCAATTAAATAGAATCTAGGTTCTGTTTAGGAAAATTTTGGATTCTTAAAAGGACCCTACAAAAAAATTTTCATCTTAAAACAGGACCCTTCATAAAATTTCCATAAAATTTCTTCATAAAATTTCTCCATAAAATTTCCTTCACAAATTTTTTTGTTTTAAAAATAGACCTTTCACAAAACTGTTCCAAATCCAAACTGAACCTTTCATAAATTTAATAATTTAAAATTAAAATCTGACTTGTCACAAAACAATTGAGCTCGTCAAAGAACAAGTTACTTAGCCTTTTTTTTATATGTAAAGGATAGATACACAGGAATTTGAATACAACAATAATTTCAAATTCTATTCACAAAATTATGACTAGAAATTTTCACATCTATACTAATAAAAGAAAGTTTTTGTCTGTGTGTATGTGGGCCATGGCTAGCGAAATCTACAGCTCATACAGGTCTAAAAACACTTGCATTTAGATAGTCCAAGTCATGTACTGATGCACCTGAGCCTCAGATTTTTAATATTTTGATAATTAGCCAAGATATTAATTAAAAACTCATCTCTTTCTTTGGGAGCCGGCAAAAGCATTCACAAATAACCAGAACCCGATTTATGCATAGGGAGAAAATAGAAAAAGCAAACACACTTTTTTTTTTTTGTTATTTCAAAGTTTAAATTGGCAAGACTATTCAGTACAGTTCAAATTGGACAACATATTCAAAAAGACTGTACTCTTGTCTCAAATGCTGCAATCAATTCAAAAAAATATTCTTGCTAACCTTTTGAATTTATTTTTCAAAAAGTGTTGTTTTCATGAAGGTGTTTTTCTCCTTTATGTCAACACCTCTCCAGGGCACAATTTTAAAGGTATCAGCAAACCAAAAGTAAGCACTAAAAGCTAAAACCTTCTTTTAATCAACGGTGAAATCAGTTTTTTAAAATACGAATTTTAACCCTTATAAAAACATTGGCAAATGCAAGTCACTCCGCGCCTCATAGAAACAATCTTTTTTCTACGCTAAAAGTAACTAAGCGTCCATATTTTGACACAATCTTTTCAGAGCATCTCAGTAGACAAGATTTACACCACCTACAAAAATTTCAAAACATTCAGACAAGCAGAAGCATTAAAAACTGAGAAATTTAAAAACTTGAAAAAGCAGGATGTTTTGGCGTGGTTTTCTCTGCTTCGACTCATTGGAAGGAGCCTGTGGCTCCTAAATCCAAAAAATCCAGTGGCCACATTGTGAAACAAACACATAAAAACAACATTTTTTCTCCATTAAATTTGGACAACAGGATTTTATAGAATCTTCCTACCATAATTGCATACAGTTTTAGGAATAAATGTTTGTAATATAAGGCTTAAACATTTTATGAATAAACAATTCTCTAAAGTTTTTTGTTTTATAGATAAACACACCCCCACCCCCCTCCCCAAAGTATTTTGCATAGCTGAAAATAAACATTCAACATGGAGGTATTTGCATAAAAAAATATGTATTTAAAAATCAAAATTAAAAATATGTATGAAAAAAATATGGAGATTTATTTTCTTTTAGGTTTTAGATTTTAATAAAATAAATTAAACAATTTCTGACATTCAGAGATGATGTAGATAGATCAACAACTTATTGCCAAGGAGATTTTTTTTAAAGGATTTATTACTTTTTTGCTTTGTGGTTTTATTTCACGACTGATTGACGAAATTTGCAGTTTTTGGTAATTGGTAAAATTCGTAGTTTTATTTGGCGAGCGATCGATGAAATTTGTGGAATTTTTCTGTAATCGTTTTCACGAAGTTCGCGACCAATTGACAAAATTCCAGATTTCTTTTCATGACGAACTGATGAACTGATTTTGCAGAAATATAAAAAATAATCAGTAATGATAATTTGAGGAGTTCTGCTAATTCATGGAAGAATCGCATGCTGATATCCATGTCTACCTCTAAGAACATATCTGAAAAATCCCAGTGCTACAAATTTAATGAATGGGCTCCAAAATTATTTTCTTCTCGGCACGAATTTTTCTGCGTTGCGAGCTAATTGCGGTATGCAGCCACAGAGTTCATTTGCGGCACATATCGACCTGATTTTTTTTCTTCTGATTTCGCAGACATTGCAGATTTTAAAGAAGGAAACAGGAAATTTGCGGATCAGCGGCAATGTGGCATCTATGTTCAATCATATTTTTTAACTATGGACAATAGAAAAAAAAAAAAAAAAGTGCTAAATATCACGGAATTATGGAGGACAATTCGCAGTTTTGATATTAAAACAAAGCTGAAATCTGCTGTTCAGCAGAAAAAGGGC
Organism: Maratus michaelseni; assembly: GCA_963931845.1. NCBI lineage: Eukaryota > Metazoa > Arthropoda > Arachnida > Araneae > Salticidae > Maratus > Maratus michaelseni. The sequence goes on from OZ007591.1 coordinate 25,915,832, forward strand.
ATGCCTGTAAAACACACGGCAACTTATACATCGAAAGTTAGTGGCCAAAGCAAAAAATTTATTCGCCACATGGTGACTGGTGACTGTGAATCTACACCTATACACTAAATATGCATATTTTTTCACAAAATTTTAAAGAGATCTTGGATACAGCTATATTTATAACCGATTAAAATTTTAAAAGAGCTAGGAAGATAACTATTATTTTTACTGTTATTTTAAAGGAGCCAGCACGAAAACAAACAAACAAACAAAAAAGTGAGAAGAAAATATTTCTTCTACAACTAGAAAACAATATTTTTTCAGGAAATTTTTACACGGGCTGTAAAACCATTTTATTTATAACCGATAAAGATTTCAAAGAGTTCGGACAACGAGAACTTTTATTTTTAAACTATAAAAAATCCCTACGTGAAAAAAAGAAAAAGTCTTCTTAAGAACACTTATATCACTAAATATCAATATTTTTTCATGAAATTTTAAATAAAAAATATAATTTCATACAAAATTGGGTTAAAGATTTAAAAAAAAAAAAATGTTCACAGTTTCAAAAACACAGGATGAGAAAAATCCCTTGAGTTTATTAAACAGTAATATCAAAATAGAGCCATTCACAATCAATTACAAGACAAAATGAATATTATTTGAAGATCAGTTTGTATAAAATGGTTAAGTAAAAGATATTACTGCCTCCCAGACTACAAGTTATGTCAAACAGTAGATTCATTTAATCAAATCAAATTCAGAAATTTTAAACATCAAATCAATATTAAAATACCCCCCAATTAAAATACATTTTTCTATAAGTTTTTAATCAATGCAGCTATACTTACATACCTACTTAATAAGCAAACCTAAATTAACACAATTTCTTATATTTTTTCTTGTTTTTGAGAAATATTTTCATGTCTTAAAAGGGACATAAAAGAATTGCTCACTGTACAATGTTTTGGATAGCTTTTAAGTTTTCCTTTGGTATAACACTACTACACATAAAAACTATCATGCTATAAAAAATTACATTTTTCAATTCAATGAAATTTGTTGTGTTAGATTTCATGAAAAATCAGGGTTTGGTGATATATATTGATGGATATATATATAGTGATATATAACATTATATATCTTATATTTATTTTCAAAATATCAAGATGTTCGATATTTTCATATAATTGATATTCACTTTCATAATATCATTGTGCATGATAATTTAGAGTCAAAACAAGTGTATATGAATTTTTTTAACTCGTTATTGACTGTGCCATTTTGTAGACAAAGAACTTCTGTCTCTGGCAGTGGCTTTTTAGCCAGAGAAGGAAACAAATATATTTTCTAAGCTTTACATTTGAAGCTGAGTTTTTAAATGTCGAACCAAAAATTTATGTGGAACATTATTAACTCAGCTAAAAGATAAACTGTTTAATCTAGATAATCAGTTATTTCCAACTTCATTAATTAAATTTTCATGTTAAGTTCAATATATTTTAATTTCTAATTTATATTATGTTTGAAAATATTTATTATTCAGCAGTAAGTTGATTATTTTGAAAACATCAGATATATATATACAAAAAATATTAAACAAATAAATAATCCAGACTTTAACCCCAGAACATTGTACAAAGACCACAATGTTTTATATATAACCAGCAGGGAAGACGGAGCTATGCTCAGTTAAATTAGTTTTGTGTTCAACGCGATGTAACAAATTCTCTTCACAACTAGTCGTTGGGGGCCACCGTAATACTTACCCATCATGGATATGCATAATGTAAAATATTAAAATAAAAATGTGTAAACTACTTATAAAATGCATTGCAATTCAAATAAAATCGTGGCTTGATGACGTCACAAACTTTAAAGGCTCGATTACTGAATTGCTTGAAAGAGGTTTTTCCTTATAACTCCAAAAATAATAATCCTATTAACTAGCGGTTTATTGCATCTGATTAGGCGTCAAATTTCTAATTAAAATATATCTTTGAAGTGAAATTTGGATGAAATACAGGGTCATGAAAAATCGAAGAGTGTGGAAAACAGGATTCCAAATATCTCGGCAACTAATTATCCGATCGACTTCATGCTCTATTCAAAATTTATGTTTTTTTATTGTCTTTTATATTCATTTCTTAAAATATACAATTTCGAAAATTTTTATATACCTTTCATCAGAACGAATATTTCGAGAATCCGAAAAAAAATTGTTCCGGTTAATCGAGGTTATTGAAATGAAATAGGCTTCTTCCCATTATTACATACTAAGTACATACCAAATTGCAAGTCTCTATCTCAATTTTTTCGGGAGATAGAGCGTTTACAGACACACACACACACACACACAGACACACAGACGGACGGCAAAAAAATTTTTCTAAAAATATGTTTTTCGGAATCTCCAGTGTCTGAAACGTGTAAATCCGTCAAAAAATTTTTTTCGATTTTCAAAACGATTACAAGACTTACCCTATACTACGTATGATGGGTAAGTAATATATAACAAACAGTTCTATGTACCCTGATTGGTTGAATTCTGCTTTCGAGAATGTTCTATGGACTCTGATTGGTTGAATCATGTATCTCAGCTCCTACTGGGAATTTTTAGAAAATTACTTCAGATTCTAAAAGCTAATTTTTTCACCAAATTTTGCAAAACAGGTTACCAAATTTAACGACATTCTTTCTTTTCAAGCCTGTATTTTGGCATTGGTAATCTTGAAAGTTGATTTTTTTTGTCAAATCTCACCAAAGATACAAACATCACCAAATTTGGTGAAGTGTTGCCAACTTTGCGACTTTGTTTACTGTCAACTGTTCAGCAACTTAATAACTGTTTCAAGCTTCCATTCCCTTTGAAATGCATTGACCCATAAATTATCTGAAGCTCATTATAAGAGAATAAATTATCTAAAAATTATTATCTGACAATTTATCTGAAAATCATTATAGACTAATAAATTACTTCATATGAGTCCAGAATGTAATTGCATCAAGTTTTTCCCATCATAATAAAAAATGGCCTCATTTTCTGAAAATAAACTATAAACAACTGCTGGGTTTTTTTCATGTGATGCTTGATTATGATAAGAATGAAATTATAAACAAATAAATGATTATAGCATGTATAAGGAGCTGGTATTACACCCAAATACAAATGTTATTTCAAAAATTAATTTAAGTGAATCTAAGTGTGGAATCTACAGACTAAAGAAAATAAGCGTATATATTATTATATAGAAATATATTATTTTTCCTGAGATAGAAAATAGCATCATTAATTAAGTACGTAACTCAAGTACTAATTTAATATCTTTTTGGAGAGGGATAATTCTTCCATCGGATTATAGTCATGAAAAATAAGAATCATTTTGAAGATTCAAGAAATACTTATTAATGAAGCACCAATTAAGGCATGCTATATGTATGCATTCTTCATTTCTCCCAGTATTCGGCCAAATTGCTGTTCATTGCATCTCGAAAACGGATCATTTCTGATTAGCAGCTCAGTGAGCAGATGTTTCTGCTTGAAATAACACATTTGTTTAAATAATTCTGAATAAAAAATCATCACTAAAAATGTTCTAAATTTTTACACAACATTAGTAAAATAGTAGATAATAAAGCTTAACAAATGGAAAAACTTATTCATTTAATTTATATAATAAAAACACTGACTTTAAATGTTATTGGTAAAATGCAGTGTAATTAGTCAGGATTGATAACTTAGATTTTTAACCAATGAAGTTATTAAATAAAAATTTCAATTAAAAATGCATATCATAGAAATATGAAAATATGTTACATATATTTTCTACTAAGCAAAAACACATTGTTTAACAACAGTCTATTTATTAAGCACTAACAGGAGAAAAAAAAAATGTTCACATTTTTTAAAAATGGGATTTTTTAGTAATACCACTTCAAAAATAGATTTTTGAAGGTTAACTTTAATTTAGTTACAATAATTATGTAAAAGCATTGTATCATTTTGCTAGAAAAATTAATTACATTATAAATTTAATGAAATGCGAAAAGCTTGAATTTCTGGACTTTTCACAGGACATGTTATTTCCAAAAAATCATATAAAATCTTCTAAGCAAAATCATACAATTTGCTTGTAAGGTATTTATTAGACAATAATCAATTGAGCATATTATCATATTTTGTAAAAATAGCATTTTTGGGAAATTTAATTTCAAAAATAGTGATTTTTCAAAAGTTTTATTAATTCAAAATTGAATTTTAAAAGCTGTATGCATCTTGTGCTGAAAATAAAATTTGCTGAGAAACTACCATAAGGACTTTAGATTGCCATCCTTGTTTAGCTTTAAAATAAGTTTTCATTATGGAAAACCCCCCAAAAAATCAGTAAAAACTACAAATTTTGTATTTCAAATAAATTTTTCTTAACTATGATAAAGTAAAGTTCAGTTTATTAACTATTGGTTTAAAATAAATGAATAAATAAAATAAAGACTAATATAAGAATAACAATATGTTGAATATTTTTGGAGACGTGTTCATTTTAAAATGAACTGTTTTTCTGATTTTCTAAAAATAGCCCATTTTTTTTTGTGGACTTCAAAATGCTGTACCAGAGGAAAAAAAAATTCTGGGAAAATTTCTTTTGGGATATTTTGTGTGTCATTTAGTTGTAACTAGTGTAATTTTTTTGAAAATAAATCAATGAAATGAACATGCCCTGCAGACACAAATATTTTCCTCCCTGTATTCAATGTTAAGGACTAAAAGCTGACAAAAATGCCTCCTTGGCAAAATCTGAGAGATTATAAATTGTAATATGATCTCCCGGATTATTTGTCAGCCAATCATCTTGGACTCATCTCAACTTTGTCTTAAAAGGCCCATTAATGGAAGCATTCAATGGCTGAAGATGATGGATACAATGAGGATGAAATGTTAAAAGAATAATTACCATAAATTATTAATTTATCAACCTGTATAACATTATTTAGTTAATAAAGATGTTTTTCAGCATCATCTAGGGATGAATTAGACAGTCCCATTCATCCCCATTTGAAATGTCCCAATCATCCCCATGATGCATATATTCAATTGTCAGCCATTTTGTCTAAAATATTATTCTGTCACAATGGTTAATATTCATTTATTTTAATTACCAATATTGAGCCTTTAAATAAAAACTACAAAATATCTTAATTGTTTATATTGCATAAGATATTTAAGTAACTTCAAATGTAAAAAAATTACTTTTGAGCAGACATTTCAGGAAATACAAATTTGAGGGAAAACGAAAACGGCCATGTGGTCTTGCTTTTGTTTCTGAAGCACACTATAGTAGTGAAATCTATGAGGATAGGAAGCAACTAAAAAGAAATGTTTATTGCCTGAAATATTGAGAAAGTCCCATCCATCCCTTGTCTCATTCATCCCCCATCTCCCCTACATTTTCAAAGGAAAAACTGTCATATATACAAAAAACAGATTCAAATTTCATAACAATGAGTCTTTTTTGAAGACAGTAGATAAAATAGTGAAAATTCTTACGGCTCTCTGTAAAAAAAAACTATGCAAAATATTATGACTAATTTTAATGTGTAAAATCTTAACAACATGCTTAAATTTATTGAAGAGAAACTGGCCTATTTCTACAAAAATTAGAGCATGGACAGAAAAACACCGAAGGTAGAGAAACAATTTTTCAATTGTGATGAAATTTAAAATTGGGGCAAAAATACATTAGCCACATTATTTTTAATTTAGTCTATTTAAAAAAATTACAGTTGTCTTAAGATATTTAACTTATAAAACAAATTTTGCATGTTACCTTTGACACTCTTAATTCTTCCTTAAGTATTCGTACTTCATGAGAATAGGTTTTATTCATAATCTGCTGCTTGGCCTAACAAAAAGAGGATCACAAAAGCTTTAGAAAATCTGATCATAAAAAGAACTATTGTAATGAATTAAAATTTTTCATTAAATACTCTAGAAATAAGTTTAGAAATTAAAACAAATTCCATTCAATTAATTATAATTAAATGACAAAAAAAATAATAAATACTATTTGAAACAAAGTTACTATTTTCTTTGTACATTTTCAGTAGAATTGACTTAACTTTGTAATTAGTCTATAACATAGTAAGAACAATTAATATTTTACTTCCTAATAGTTCATTATTTTTAAGGATATGAAACTGACTTCCATTACCAATTACAAAGAAATCCATTTTTTATATTAATTTGGAACTTGGAATTTGATTACCACACTATTATCAATAATCAAAAGTATACATATTTTTCTAAACTTGGCATATTTCACTAAGAATGTACACGATTAAACACCAAATCATGCAGACTTTTGTTTTACCCATCAACATATTCTTTTTTGGATAATGCGAATTTTTGAAATACATTACAAAATGCTTATTGTATACTACATTTGCAATTTGTCTAAAACGGATTGGCACATTTTGTCATTAGCAATCACAAAGCATCATATTATGAACTGCAAGAAAGGGTTATTTTACTAATTAAAAACAACATAAATGTCCAAAAACATATACGTACGATTTCGTAAAATACTTTACTGGATGTGTTTTCATATACAAAACTGTATTTCTACATAGATAACTGAGCACTTTCGAGCAAACTTTTGCTCATCCTCAGGGTTACAAATCAAAACACAAGAACACAGATGACAAATGGTGAAAAAAACTAGTAAGAACATTGTTTACTGCTGGAGAATGGAACAAACCAACAGGGGTGAGAGGCACTTGGAGGGGGTGTGATAATCATATTTCGTCTTGAACAATTCCTAAGAGTCTATATACCATAATTTTGGAATATTGTAGGATAATAAATCATTGGATGCTTTATCTTTTTTAGTGAAAATTTCTAAGGATTTATTAATTATTGCTTGATCAAAATGTATTTTGACTGATTCTTCTTGTTTTAATCTTGAAAGTGCTGTTTTAGTTCGATTGAATTTTATATCCGAAATATGCTCTTTTAAACAAGTTTTAAACTTTCTTAAGGTCATGTCTAAATAATCTTATAATATTTTTAGATTCTTATATAACTTTCTAACTTTTCTTACCATTTTCTGTTATTTCCATAGTGATTGGAATTCTATAAATTCCTGACGATTCTTCCATTGGTACAGGATCAATCTTTTTATGTAATAACGTTTCCAATTTTACAGAAGGGGATGCTATCAAATTTATATCATACTAGCTGTTACCCGTGACTTCGTTCACACAACATTAAAAGAAGAATAAATGCATTAATTAAGCAAAATATTTCACTCCCGATAATTAAAACGTAAATAATTAACTAACTCTTTATCACATTTCATAGGAAACAATATGATATTTCTTTGTTATAGGGACCTTGACATAACTCAATCTTAAAAAAGTGAAAATTTGTACCAAATAATCGCGAAAATGAAAATGCAACCAATTAAAAATGGAGGGCCAAATAAAATCGTGGAAATCGACGAATTGGATAAAAACAAATGTCAATTTTACCTGATAAACCATTTTATTTTTAACGCTTTTGTGAAACATTTTAACAACCATTCTTCAAAAATAATTGATGGGAAATATTATATGCTTTTTCTTTAAATTAAATTCTGCCTCCTTGATTTAATGTATAGCTGAAAAAAATCTTGTTTTCTAAAAGACAATATGTTGACAGACGATTTTTGTTCTGCAGAATAAATTGATTCATGAAGTTTGAATATGTGAAAATATGTTTTTATTTTTCGGATAATTTACTGAAATCAAGATTTTGTTTTCGCCATCTATTCAAATTGAAAATAAATTCTGTTTTCAGTTTTAATGTGAAAATGGCATAAAAAATATATTGATCCGTTTTATTTCTCCTTTTCTATCCACAAATATGGAGTAATTTACTTGCCGTTTTTACAGAAACTTCGTTACAAATTTACAGTAATAATAATAATAATAATAATATATCGGAATCTAATTCAATTTTTTAAATTCTGAGAGTTTGTGTGACATCCTCGGATCAATGATAACCGATGTTAAGTAAATTGCATTGCGTCTGATAGTCTAAGATGAGTAGTTGCGAAATACAAACAGACGGTCAAATTTTAATATAATAGATTCGTGTTCCTTTTTCTTTTCTTAAAATTATGATGTGATTTTAGAAGAAAAATCTCATCTGTATATAACTGATAATCATGCTTAATAATGAGTATAGCTAAAAAAACATTTCTATTTTTTGTTTTAAATATGGCGTGAAACTCATCTACTTTCTATGCTTACTGATCTTTGTATTATTAATGTATGGAATTTATTCACGCTCCTTTTAGAACATATTTGAAAATTCACGTTTTATTTACAATATGATGGCGCCCCTTTTTCCCCAGTGACATATCTTTATAATTATATAATTCTTAAATTCATGGTTATACGCTGTGCAGTAAAGTGATAATTCATATCCATTGCATTTATATAATTCTTTTTAATTTTCTTTTCCTGGCAATCATGACGTAAATTTTAGCAGAAAACTCACATCTGCATGTAACTGATATTCAAGCTCAATCGATCTCAGTATCGATAAAAAAATATTTCAGTTTTTCATCTTAAATATTATGTCCATTATATATCTACTTTCATACTACTTACTGATATTCATGCTCCTTGTATGATTAGGAATATTTGAAAATTCATGGTTTTATTTATGACGTCACATTTGTCCAAGCCAAGGAGGATCCTTTACATAGTTCCATGGTCCAAGCGAAATCTTTTCTTAAAAATATAATTATTATTAATTTTTCTATCTAATTATTTCGTAGTCTTTGACAGAAAATGTCTTCTCAACTTAACTGATATTCATACTTCACGTATAACAACAAATACTTCATATTTGCTTTCACATATCATGGCAATTCATCATCTTTTGAATTTTTTTTTTTTTATTTCATTTTTCACGTGGAAATCATTTAATTGAAAAATAATTGTTGAGGAAAAATTATTATTCCAGGTTTTGTATTTATTGGCAATGGTAATGCTTAGCAACGTAAAATGAATACTTAAATTTTAAAGGAAAAAAATGTCAATTTATTCTGTATGAAAATAACGAAACTTTGAATTATTAAGAAAAATATTTGAATAAAACAAACAAAAACCAGCCTATGTTCATTTCCGGGTTACAATCAACATATATGCAAAGATACAGGATCATTAAATTCTCCATTTTGACGCTGGCTTCAGCCTAACATTTGCACACAATTGGATTTATAATATTATTAGGATTTCTTTAAATTATATCTCAATTTCTCAAAAAGTTCAGGAATATACTCAAATTTGTAAAATTTAGTAGGCTTTTCTGCAAATTCTTGTTTCTTGTTATTCTGATATCTATATTGATAAATTAATTTATTAATTAACACTCTCAGAAAAACCATTCTCCTTTGCTATAATTTTAATTTTGTCAAGTTTATCATTAATATAACTATCAGTAGACTGAAAATGCTCTATGGATGTAAAATTGATAAGCAGCTAATTTGTAATTCAAAGGTGCTCTTTGATGAAAGTATGCATTTTTTTTTTGCGATCCTTCAATGAAATTCGCGTTTTTTCCCGCGATTCTTCATCGAAATTGGTCTTCTTTCTAAGATTCTTCAACAAAATTTGCCTTTTTTTGGGATTCTTCTATGAAATTTGCTTTTTTGCGATTCATCGACGAAATTCGTAGTTTTTTCGTGGTCCTTGGACGGGATTCATATTTACTTTGCGATTCTTCGAAGAATTTACGCGTCCCATCCCAAACAGCACACACCCATCTATAAGACATCTACAAGCTGTAAACCCAAGAAAACCGACACATCTATAAGAAGTCTACAAATATCCATGATACACCCTTTTCACCTCTTATGGAGATGTTATGTGTGATCTCTCTGAGTTCTATTAGACGTCCAAGATATCCAGGTAGTCTATGAGACCACGTCTATAAGACATCCAAGCATAGATCACTTTTTGACATGCAGTATGTCTTATAGCCGTGCTTAAGACTTGGATTGTAGATATCCAGGGACATCTGATATGCATTTATAAGACGGCTAATGCATGTCTATTTATTGATACTCAGTACTTCTTATAGATATACTTAAGATATCCAAGAAATTTCATCAGAAATACAGCCTTAGGGCAAAAGTATTGAGCACCCCCATATTTATAATATATTTGGTAAAAATAATAGATGGATACAAATATTAAATTGTATACAATTAAGAATTTTCTTTAAAAAATAAGTTTTTTATTTTTTTTCAAAGGTAGGAAACACATAACTCATCTTTTAATGAAGCTATTTTCTTTAAAAAACTTTTTTTTTAATTAAATTTTGTTGTTCTGTTAAGCCAGTTAATAAATAATCAAGAAAATAATTATTGTAAGAAAAGACAAAATGAACTTAGTCTTCAAAAATTCTTTTTTTTCAAAGATAGCAAACACATAACTCATCTTTTAATGAATCTATTTTCTTTAAAAAACTTCTTTTTTTAATTAAATTTTGTTGTTCTGTTAAGCCAGTTAATAAATAATCAAGAAAATAATTATTGTAAGAAAAGACAAAATGAACTTAGTCTTCAAAAATGAAAATAAAGAAAGCTTATGTAAAAAAAAAAAAAAAAAAAAAAAAAAAAAAATACATTTATATGTAATTTTTATTATTTTATTTTTTAACATGTGTTAATAACAAAAATAAATTTTAAGAAATATTTATGCTGCTGAAGAGATCTTGGCATTTCAGGCAAGAAATATTTCAATTTCCATGATGATCTGTTAACTTATGACATAACAATGAAACTTCCAAAAAACAAAGTAATTTATAGTTTTGAAAAAGTAGGTGTTTAAAGAAAATGACTTCATTAAATGGCGAGTTGCTTGTTAACTGTCTTTTTTTTTTTTTTTTTTTTTTACAAACCATAAACTTAAAAAGAAAATTCCTAAATGATATGCAGTTAAATATTTGTATATAACTATTACTTTTACAAATATATTAAAAATATGGGGGTGCTGAATACTTTCAGCCAAGACTGTATTTCCAATGAAATGACATTGTTTCCTTGCATGTATTAAGTATATCTATATGAAAATTAGAATAATTCTTGCAGAAAATGTTAAAATATAAAGGAATTTGTCTTCAACAATGAAAATAGAGAAATCTTATTTTTAAAATATACTTTAAATTTATATGTTACTTTTATTATTTTAACTTTTAATATCTGTTAATAAAAATGATACAAGTTTTAGGAAATATTTTCATTGATGAAGATGAGTGATTTATATACTGGCTTTTCCGGGAGTTATTCTAATTGTCATGATTACCTATTAACTTGCATAGCATAACAATTGCTATACTATGAAAGTTTCAATTCTGAAACTTACTGAAAAACAAAGCAGTTTAGTTTTTTTAAAAACTCATTTTTTTTAAAGCAAATTGTTTAATTAAAAGTCGAGTTGTTAGTTTGCTGTCATTTTAATTGTAATAACTTAACCATTAAAGACACAGACAGCAGTTGTGAATTCTAAAATAATTGTGTGTTGAACACTTGCGCTTCATTTACTCTCTTCCTAAACATCCTTCAATGTTGAAGTTCAAAATTTGTTCTACTTTTTCATTATTTTTATCAGTAAGTCTCCATTGATGTACAAAATACACCGCCATTGAATTTTTATAAACTATTATATTTTCTTTCTTAATTAAACATTTTTTTATATAAATGCGATATCTATTACTTGAATACTATTACTAAACATCAGACACTACGACTAATATTCAGGCCCCTGCTGGCACTTAGGAATACGTGCCCTTGCACCCTCTGCCTGAACCACCCTTAATGATGGCACGATTTAATATGAAAGTGCCAACATAACCCTCTGTCCACCGCCCTTTCAAGACATCCAGCATGGGCCTGCTAACACTTTGAAATAAGTTATGATAAAAATACGAGGGTGCTTAATAATTTTGGTGATAAAAATACGAGGGTGCTTAATAATTTTGGTAAAGACAACTGTAGATAAAAATACTAAATGTTTCATTCCAATAATATCAGTATATTATTCCCCCCTCCCAAAACGAATATTTTGCAATGTTCTGCAACGAACCTTCAACTGATCACAAATGTTCTGTGGAAATAAAAAAATAAAACACAGAGATTTTCTTGTATATGTAGGAGTGCGATTTCATCTTGTATAGAAATGCTAAAGACATTTCGTAAAACGCTAACACACACAAAAACCAAAGAAATGACGAATTTCACAATTTTACTCCGATCGAATGACGAATTTCGCTTTTTTCCCCCTCGTAATAGACGATTTTTGCAATATTTTTGAGATTTTTTCTCTCTGGTAACTGGCCAATTTCACATTTTTTTTTCTCAGAACCAATCATCGAACTCCGCAATTTTTTTCCCACGACTAATTCGAGAATTGCGAGATATTTTCCAACACTTCACTGATGAATTTCGCATTTTTTTTATCCGCGACTGATTGGTGAATTTTAAATATTTTTGATATTTTCTTTTCACTGACTGGCAAATTTGTTCAGCTCTTTCTTAGGACCAATGGGCAAAAATTGCATTTTTTTTTTTTTTTATTCAAGCGACTAATATCCGAATGTCTAGATTTTTTTTTTTTATCCACAACTGATTGTTAACTTTTGCGATATTTTCTTTATTGATCGATAAATGTTGCGGATTTTCTTGTGACAGAATGGAAAAAATTGTGGGTTTTTACAAGACTGATTGACGAATTTTGTGATTTTTTTTCCTGACAATCCACCGATTAATTTAGTTTTTTAACCTGCAACTGATAGGCGAATTTTGCATTATTTTCTTTTTATCAATTGGAAAATTTTGTCGCTTTATCTTGGAATTGATTGAAAAAAATCGAGGGATTTCCCAAAACTGATCAACTAATTTAGTGGGGTTTTTTTTCAGCTGTAACTGATAGCCAAATTTTGCAATATTTTCTTTCTGCCGATTGGAAAATTTTGCAGTTTCTTCTTGTGACCAATTGGAGAAAATTGTGTTTTTTTTTGCTACTGATCGACAAATTTCCCATTTTTCTCAACGATTTACTGACAAATTTCATGGTTTTTACCCACAACCGATAGAGAAATTTTTGCGCTTTTTCTTGGTAAAAAACATGAAATTTCAATCAAAAATCATTCGGTTGATAAACGTATTTCACATTTTTTGACCCGCGACTGATAGGTGAATTTTGCAATATCTTCTTTCTACAGGATGGCAAATTTTGTCACTTTTTTGCGACCGATTGGTAAAAGTTGCCGGGTTTTTATGTGACTGACCGGTGAATTTCAGATTTTTTTCCGATGATCCACTGACGAAATTCATGGTTTTTTTTTTAAACTGCAGCAGCTGAAGAACTTTACGATTTTTCCCCATGATCGACTGACAAATTGTGTGAGCTTTTCCTGCGACCAATTAATGAATTTCACAATCTTTTTCAACGAACGATTGATGAAGTTTTTCTGGTGATTGACAGACAAATTTAGTGCTTTTTCAAATGAATGAATAGTGAATTGTGTTGAAAATGAGAATTTGAAATGTTCTGCAGAGAAGTTCATTGTTCTGCGATGTATGTCGCACTCTTAAGCATATTCTGCTTTGGGGACTGTTGCCATATTTATATTGGAATATTTTTATCAAAGCATCGACTAATTTAATTTTTTTCAATATTTTGAATGAAATATGTCTGCTGTAATTCACTAAAATCTCATAGCTAAATTAAAAAGTCTACTATATTTACTCCTGCATAATGCACACATTTTTACAAAAATTTCAGGTCTAAAATCCAGTATACACATACATGATGGACTGAATATTTCTAATTGTATACATCAAACCATACACATTTTCACAAAGTATATATACATATTGCAGAAACTTTATTTTATGATATTTTAATAAGAGAGCAAAATATATATGAGCACATACAAAAGTAATTTAGATTTGAGAAAAGATTGTAAATCATGATTTCTACAGATTTTTTTTTTTTTAAGTTAAAATAACATGGTACACATTATACACAAGTAAATATGGTATTTAAAATCAGTTTGATAATTTTATCTTGTGAGAAATTTCTAAATCCTCCAGTATTTTGCAACAAGAGGCTAATAGATTTGTTATTTCTCCCATATTATTTAAATTTAACAAATCTTTCTTGCAGAGGATAAAGACTTTTGGTAGATAAATTTTTCTTGGGAAAAAAAGAAATCTTTGTGATAAATGTCACACATACATTACACATCATGCATAAAATCTTTAATTTTTCATACCAATATTTTAGAATATTTTTTTCTTTATTTTATCATATAATTTCTTCAATTAAATTAGGCAAAGGATTCCATTTGTAAATACTAGTAATCAGATTGAAAATTATGTGTGGGACGCTCGTTGCAAAGTTGTTAACACAAATTAATAAATTTCTTATTCTGTTTATTTTGATAAAATTATTAGACAAATGTTTTAAAATCTATTTTGCATATTGAACTAATTTTAAATTTTTTTTATCAGTACAAAAATATTACTCCAATTAACTCACTGTATGAAAGAACCACTCAGAATTATTTTTTAGTCAATGTCTGCCTACATCAAAAACTTATTTCAATTCTGTGAGCTTCAGATACAAAGGGAAATTTACAAATTGACTGCTACCTCAATTTTGCATTTTTAGAAAAACAAGAAAAATTTTAAGTTTTAAATATTGCAACAGAATATTGATTTAGATTAATGCTAAAAATTATTGCATGCTTTCTCATTATCATATCATTTTTTAAACATGTCAGCTCTACTACTCAATAAAAGTTTTAATAAAAATGTAAGTCTTTTTTTTCCTTATCAGCAATATTAGTAACTAGGTGGTACAGAATATAACTATAACAGAAAAAGGAAAAAAAAAAGAAGTGACTTTATTTTATTTGAAAAAAAAAAAATCTTTGGAACAGGACAAAATTCTTATTATTCTACTCCATTATCACTGCAATAGTAAGAGCTGATTTCTTCGAGCAGCACCTATAATAAAATAATAACACTGTTTTACTACATAACATTTTACGAATCACACAAAATGACATTTTGTTATATGAAAACTGAATTAATCTTCAATGAAGCAATTGTAAGCCCCCCCTCCTCCTTAATTTTTTGCATGTGATTTCTAGTGATGGGCATAATGAATGATTTTGATATTTGAATGAATCATTCAGGCATGCACAAAAGCATAGTTGTCAAGGCTCTTAAAATTATTTTTGTTTTACAAAAGTTCTGGTTTTAATTGATCAAAAATAGCAACAAAGTAAACAGCAATGCTTTTGTGTATGCCGGGATGATTCATTTGAATAACAATCATTCATTATGTCCTTCGCTATTGTTATTCTTAATTTTTAGGGTTACGTACTTAAAAAATAAAAACGGAACCATTGTATATTGAAATACAAACAAGATAATAAACAAATATTGAAATGCAAACAAGAAATTTCAAATTAACACTCCCATAGAATTAACATTAGCCCATGTGACTAGCACAGACTCTTGACTATGGAAGATTTGGAATCAAATGATTTTTCCATTATCCCGTCGACCACTTTTCAAGAAAAATTAATTATCACCAAACAGTAATGCCAAATAAACAAATGGAAGAATGTTGCCATTGGAATATCAAAATAAATACAATAAAAAAATATGGAAAAGCCCCATTCACCTAAGTGTCAACTATCAGTAAATTTAAACACAAAAAATTTACAATATAAATGAAAATAGAAAAAAAAAAATCTTGGATATTCATTTATTTACATTATTTTTCTTAATTATCCTTCTCGGCTGGTGAATATAACGTCAGTTGAAATTGATGTATTGCACTTAACTATGCAACATAACATTTTTTCAATGCATTTTCTCTTTTAATATCATGGTTCAGCAGTTTAAGGACACAATTATTATTTTAAATAACGAAATAACTACTAAATCAGTTCATTTTAAAGATTATATTTAATTAAACAATAACAAAACATCACCATCAAAAATGAAAAATTCTTACATATACTGCTTTTTACTTTTAAAATTGTTGTGGATTAAAACTTAATAATTTATATTATTAATAAATGAAATTAGCATATATAATACTTGAGAGCATCCATATTTAGTTAGTAATCAGTATTCTAATGTCTTATAAAAATATATTTCAATATGTTTTTTTTTTTACTAAACAATTATAAAACTCATGCCAGATAAGTCCATATGATGAGATTAAATTATGGAATGATCAACGTTGAAAGAGGAATTAGGATGAATATATAATATTTGAGGAGATTTTAGTAGATGTAAGTGTATAAAAAAAGAGAGAACAGTAAAAAAAATAAATAAATAAAACTTGTTGAAATGAAAAGCAAATGTTATTCATATTACTGTTTTTAACAGTGGAAAATGGTAATTTTATTAAATTGTTGTATGTATGATTTTAAAGATATGAGAAATATTAAAACTTGCCTATCAATAGCCCCAGTAACTAATTTGTGTGTGTATCAATCTACAGCAAAACAAAATATATCTATGACGCAACAATGTCTACTATCACAAGAAATAATAGTAACCCATTAAATAAGCAAAATTTTCAATTACAAAGAAAATACAGTAAGAAGATAACAGTAATCCAATAACAAAGTAAAATTTTGCTTTTTTTTTTTTTTTAAGTACAGTATTTTTTAAGCTATTAGATTAATCTTCAAAAATCTGCAATGCCCACTGTCATGTTGCATTATTTCTACTAGTGGGTTAATAGCCTTTAAAATTAGTTGAGTAATAAAATATGTAATTAAACAACTGTTGTCCTATTTAATTATTTAAAGAAGTAAAACTGAAAAAAATGTGTAAATTAAATTAATCATAATAAAAAAAAAGCTTTTATTTTAAAAATATAGCAATAGTTAAGCACTAAGTATGCCTTGTTAAAATTTAGGTAACATATTTACAATTCTGACTCAAATCACCAGTCTGCTATGTGTTATTCCAATATTAATGTCTTCATTATTGAGAAATTAAGTTATTTATTAAATCCGAACTCAATAAAATGTCTTTTAAATTAGTTAAAAAATACTTAAAAATCTACAGTTTATAAATAAATTGCTTCAACGTATAAAAGCCAATTTTAACCAAAAAAGGCCAATTTTGGCCAAAAAAAGCCGGTTAAAACCAATAAAAGCCGCTGGCCTGGCTTTTATTAATTTTAGCCAGCTTTTTTGCAACCCTGCTTATCAAGTTATAAGTGCTTCCGGTCATGTGGCGACACTTTTTCGCACTTTACTGCCAACCACCTTGGTAATTTGGTTGAAAATGCCGACTTTGACAATCTTTTGTAAAAGATCTGCCTTTACTAAAAAATTGAAATCGTGTTTAGATTACATAGTTTCTGAATAAAAACACCTACCAATTTCATGCATTTGTAAGCAAAAATGAATTTAAAAATGTGTCATAAAGTAGCCTGTTTGGATTTGAGAACAGCCTTAATGGTGCCAAGTTGCACTTATTAAAATACATCAATTGGTTGCAAACCAAATTACAGAACTTTCCAATACATCACACATACATATGAATACATCGATGATACATAATTAATACATACATGATTTCACAAATAAATGAGTGAAACGCTTGGCAAAATGCTGGCATGCAGTTAATACGAAAGTACAGAAACAAAAATACATGCAAAATATAGAAATCTCATGCTTATACATGTTTTGAAGATACGACATGATGAACTTTAAATGTTTGTTTTCTATGTTTAAAAATTTACAAAATCCTTTAAAGTTAATAATCTTAAGTTTAGCAGCTACTCCTGCTACACCATAGTTACGGATTAAGAAATACATAAAAAAACAAGTCAGTTTTATCTTTATTTTTTAAAACTCAGAAATTCATGTATATAACTTATTTTTTTCTGGTTTTTTTTTTACTCTTGGTTCTCAAATGATCTGCTCAACAACACGAAACTTTCCGACTCATTTTTAAATACAAAAGCATAAAATTGGCAGGTCTGATCATGGAAGGGATTTGGAATCTAAATGAGTTTTCCATTTTTTTTAAATCAATAAATCACTTATCGAGTTATAAGTGATTTGTGTCATGTGATGACATGTTTCTGACCTTTTTTGTGCTGCAGCATTGGAAATTTGAAAAATGGAAAATGTCTTTCAATTACAAAATTTCTGAATAAGAATAGCTGTAAATTTCATGCGTTTCTGAACAAAAAAAGAATTAAAAAAGTAAGTCATAAAGTGAGCCGTTTGGATTTGGACCTTAAGAGAAAAAAAATATTTTTGATGTGTTACATTATACATTAAATATTATGTTAAAAAAAAAATTAGGTCTTGTACTGTTATTTTTCCAAAGTATAAACTTCTAAGATTTATAAATTATACATTAGTAAATAAATTGCCATTTATATCTCTCTTCCCACTCTGCTCCAAAAAATTTGAGTAAAAACATAAGATCTGATATTTAAAATTAATCTAGAATTTCATAATGCAATCTAGTGTAAATTTTGCAATCTCACAACAAACTAATTATTCTAAAAAACCAAGGCATTTTTTAATAAAAAATATACTAACCAAATATTCATGCAAGTCTTCCTGTCTTCAAATGTTTGTGATGGTGTGTTTCAACTAGGAGTCTAAAAAGATTCAAAGAAAGTTTCATTAGTATTCAGCAACATCTATTATAGTTAAAATGTGACTGTGTTTATATTTCACACCAACTTTTCTCAAAATGATTAATTATGGGTTTTTCTTTCTTTTTTTTTTTTTTTTTGGAACAATTATTCGCAAAGATCCAAGGATGTCAAACTCAAGAAATCTCAAATTTTAAATCAGTTTGAGTTATTAAATTTTAATCAATAAGAAATTTCTTTAAAAAAAAAATTATTATGTATGCTAAACATCTTGAATCAGCCATACTCATCCTTTTATTACCGCGGGCCGCAAACGTATATTTGCGACGTTAGGTGGGCCGCAACACATACTTGTATAGTAATGTAAATATATAGATTTCTATAGCAAATGCCCCCCGTTTTTTCCTATCTCAAAAAATGCCCAACACGCCTAAAGAAGTATTCACTTCAAAAATATAATTTAAGTAACATTTATTACAAGGACAAAGCCATTTTATAACATTAAAATAAAATACAGCAGCAAAAACAGAAAAAGAAAATCCATCCAGAAGATTAAACAATCCTTTTTTCATCAGGGGTGGGACTCTCATAACTTATTTCTATCCTTCCTCTGAGATTAAATCCTAGAAGGAGCAACAGTTTGGTTTATTTACGTTTATTTTTATTGCGAGAATGAAATCGAAGTTGCCAAGAAAGCGATCACCGCCAAAACAGACAGTTTCTAAAGCGCCAAATCCGAGCTGATCCTGGGACTGGCTTTGCAACAATATAACAAAGGAATGTACTCTCTAGTAGATTCTTTCTCTGAGATCTCGGATCGTACATAAAAGGTCGCCAGGCCACATGCCCGCTTGTTGAGTATGGCTGTCTTGAATAGTTTAGTTTTATTACCTTCTGAGTCCCTTCAGTACTGTTTTGATTTTTTTGTCTCTTCCTTTCACTCCGATTTTTCAGATTTGTGAGACCTGAAGTATGCCGAAATTACAAATTTATTCTTTTATTTAAATTTTTGAGTCAAAAACCTCAAATGCTACATTGATATGTAAAATTTTACATTAAATATCACACATATTACATGAAACAGTACAACATTACATGCAATGTTTAAAAAGTCTTTTACTGTATATCAATTAATATTTAGTAAAATATTACTGATACGTGCAAATTTTAACTTAATTTTGCGATATTTACCAGCATCCTATTGGCGAATTGAGCAGTTTTTTCCTGGCAACAAATTGACGAATTTCACGTTTACTTCCTGTAACCAACTGACAAATTTCGTGATTATTTTCCTCCTACCAATTGACAAATTTTGCTTTTTTTTTGGCGACCGATAAACGAATTTCTCAAATTTTTTCTGCACCTTACAAATGAAACCGGCATGTTTCTTTTTTTTTTTTTTTTTTTTTTTTTTTCACACACAACATATTGAAGAATTTCACGTTTATTTCTTGTAACCAACTGATGAATTTCGAAAATGTTTTCCTGCGATTGATTGAAGAAATTTGTGATATTTTCCTGCTACCAATTGACAAATTTTGCTTTTTTTTGGCGACCGATAAGCGGAATTCTCAATTTTTTCCCCACACCTTACAGGTGAAACTCACATGTTTTTTTTTTTTTTTTTACACGTGACTATTGATGAATTTTACGTTTATTTCCTGTAACTGTAACCAACTGACAAATTTCGCGATTGTTTTCCTGCAATCCATTGAAGAAATTTGGGATATTTTCCTGCTACCAATTGACAAATTTTGCTTTCTTTTGGCGACCGATAAACGAATCTCTTTTTTTTTTTCTGCACCTTACAGGTGAAACTCACATGTTTCTTTTCTTTTCTTTTTTTTTTTTTTTTACACGTGACATATTGACGAATTTCACGTTTATTTACTGTAACCAACTGACGAATTTCATGATTGCTTTCCTGCAATCGATTGAAGAAATTTGTGATCTTTTTCTGCTACTAATTGACAAATTTTGCCTTTTCTTGGTGACAGATACGCGAATTTCTCAATTTTTTTTCACGCACCTTACAGGTGAAACTTGCATGTTTCTTTTCTTTTTTTTTTTACATGCGATTGTGGTCAAATTTCATGATTGTTTTCACGACTCATCGGCAAATTTTGCTATTTACCTGCAATAGCTTAACAAAATTTATAATTTTCCCCCAACGAGTACAAATATTGGGAAATTTTTGTGCGATATTTTCCTGCAACCTTTTGGTGAAATTCGCGACAGTAAATTTTTGCAAACCCAAAATAATCAGGGCACTTTTCCAGCTATATAAAAATGGGCAGAGCGCATTTACAGCTATAAAAAAAAAAAAACAGGCAGGGCGCTGCACCCTCTTGAAAACGCCTTGGGAAAACACTACAAGGGTCGATCCAGACAAAATTTGGAGCCTATTTAGGGCCCCTTCACAAAAATAAATTTAATAAAATTGGGACCCTTCACAAAAATCAATTTGATAAAATGGGCCCCTTCACAAAATTCCTTTTAACAAATTTTCCCCCTTTCATAAAAACTTACTATTTAGGGGAGACTGGTACACAGTGGACTACTTTTTCAGTTAAATTTTTTTTCTCTTTAACGGACAAACCGGGTGCATCCCTGCATGAAAATATTTTTGAATATTCCTTATACCTTTATACATTCATCATAATTTTCTCATAACATAGTTTTCAAACTATTTTTCAAAATAAAAATTTTTATATGCACCCGTAAATTGGACCAGTGTGCCCCAGAAATGGGGCACACTGGTCCACCCACCGGGGCACAGTGGACCGCTGTTAGGCATTATCTGAAATGCAATATAATCTATTTTTCATTAATCTAATTCTTTTTTATTTCCCCTTTATCCGCAAAATAACATAGTAATATAAATTTACAAGTAACATTTTGAAAAAAAAAAATTATTATTATATTTTGAAAATAACAACAGATTAATACAGGAACAATTGCAATTTAGTTGAAGTTATTACTTAAGTACAAAAAAATCAGCGCACATTAAAATTTGCAAATGAAATTCCAAAATACTTATGAGTAAGATTGAGCCTGGAATTTTCCTGAAATACTTTCGGGTCTGGGAGCAATATTATGAAATCATTGACATCAACAATAGATTCATCTACAGTTTTGGGAAAAATAAACTGATTTCCATTCAATTTGCATCTCATGAATCTTACTTGAATAGAATCATCACCAATTAGACTACAGTTATATTTATCACAGGAAGTAAATATACAAAACAAAATATTTCTTACTATGTTAAATAAATTGTTATTTTTCTTTGTTTACTTTATTTTACAGTTAAATAACTTCCTTTAAACAATATTTCTTTATAGAAAATAAGCAATTATTAAATATTTTGAACATTCTGCATTACATGAGCAGAGTGGATTGTGGACCACTGTGCCCCATGTTGAAATTCAATAAATAATCATATTAATATTGTTTATAGCTTTCTTTTAAACATATTAACTTTAAAGTTAAATAAAAACAAGTATCTTAGCTTTGCAAAACAGCTGTCTTATAGGATTTATCTACAACCTTTAATTACTAAAACAATTAAAATATAATGTTGAAAAATTTTACTTTTAGAAGATCAAAACAACCAATTAGGATAAAATAGTTCAATCTGAGCTAAACATATTTTCTGAACACTATAAATAATCAGTGCAGTGCTGTTGTCTATTAGGATAGAAGAGAAGCTTAAAATTTTTTTTAATAAACAAAATATTAGGGGGGTGGTCCACTATGCCCATAGGTCCAGTGTGTACCAGTCTCCCCTATTATTTATTATTCTTTGACTTTTAAAATGTGTAATTTGCAAACAAACAAGTTCACCAGAGAGGAAAACTTCAGCAAAAGTATTTAAAAAAGTTTGTTAATAAACGCTTGGATCGAATTTGAGTATCTGGATTTAGACTTTCATTACAAAATGTTATTTTCACAAAAATATAATAAAATT
Source organism: Maratus michaelseni (assembly GCA_963931845.1). Lineage (NCBI taxonomy): Eukaryota > Metazoa > Arthropoda > Arachnida > Araneae > Salticidae > Maratus > Maratus michaelseni. The sequence continues at coordinate 25,938,495 of OZ007591.1, forward strand.
TTACAAAAATAACCTTTACTTTTCACAAAATGGGCCCCGCAAAAAAAAAAAAAAAAAAAAAAAAAAAAAAACCTGCATTGACCCCTGCACTATAACAGTTAATTTTCTTGTTACTTTAAAAAAATAAGCAAATAAATAATGTAAAAGTTATTTAAATATGATTCTATTTCTTAATTTTTCTGAATATTTTTATTTATTGACAGTTAAAAATAAAAGTTATCTAGGGTTTTAAAAATATTTTAAAAAGCATTTTCTTTAGATATTGAGCAGTATGACTAAATACTACATACTGAATATTCGGTGCATCCCTAATGGTTAATACACAAGTACCAAAAGATTAGTATCGTGATTTGAAAAAATATACTCAAGCATAAATATCATATAATACACAATTAAAATATATATATATCTTTTATTGGGTATGTAAAAAAAAAAAAAAAAAAAAAAAAAAAAAAAATGTGTCGGAACACAAGTTAAACAATGACAACAAATGAAGAAAAAAATGTAAAATTTAATACATATAGGATCAGAATTTTAATTGTTATACAATGTTCACTCTAGAAAGAAAAGGGCAGGTTGTTAGAAAATAATAACAGCACAAATGAAGCAGAAAACAGTCATTGTTCAGTGAAAATGGGCATTACTTCAAGAAAAAAAAATTATTGTGTTGAGTAACGATAAAAAAAAAAGGAATAGACGAGATACTGTCATGCACTGAAGTTTGGTGACTTTTTGATTGGCCTGCTTTCCAAGCCCATGCCAAACCAATAATTTAAATACAAGCAGAGTAGCCAACTTAGGGGAAAGGAAAAAATCCCCTAAGTTTGGCAACTATTTTCCTTTTTATAACTGATTAAAGAAATAAACTGTGTGAGTGTAAGACATCATAGCCAAAAACAGTACAACATTTATTTAATAATCTCCTGTTTTTAACAATATAATAAAATATAACACCATGTAATAGTATATTACTTTTAAATGCTAAAAGGTGTAAAATTTTGTTTTTGAAAATGACTCAGAAGAGTCGAAACATGTAAAACAACTAATAAAAGTTATTTTAATTTATATTATAGTTGTTAATTTTACACCTTTAGCATTTAAAAGTAATATACTCCTGTTTTTATTAAAGAAAGAAGGAAGGTCTATGATTTTTTGCAAGCTTCTGGATACATTAATTTAGAAATACTCTGGTATTGGGGAAGATTTTAACAAGAGACCTCTGGATATAATTAAGGATGCATTTCGATATTTTAAAAAGGGTACGGTGCATTTTGCTAATTTTAGAGCAGGCAGGATGCTGCGCCCTTAAATATTGGTCTAGAAGGGACACTAAATTATAAATAAATACAGGGGAAAAAAAGTAATTTTTTAAACAAGAATTACATTATTTATAGTATTAGTTTTAGTCTTAGCAAAATTTTATATATAGTTATTTTAGTGTAATTCTAAATTGTATGATAAATAATACACGAAACTGTTAACCCCCTTTAAGGGCAAAGTATTTCAGTTGCAAACATGTTCAAAACTTTTTTTTTTTTACCCTTTGAAATCTGAATTTGTCAAATAAATTCATTTAAAAATAAATAATAGCTATTTTTTCCGTTCATGTACATCGTAAAATCTAAATATTATTCGAAAGTTCTGATAAATATTATGGCTTAGTGCATAAATAATCTAACACTGGCGTTCAAAGGATTCAGTGGGGTCAGGATTCATAAAATGGTGATAAACAAAACAATATGTAGTTCATTAACACTCAATTACTACTAAAAACAATTACATTATTGCTTTTGTTGTACCTGTGAGATTATATTTCTGCATATACAATTTATACAGCGACATTTCGGATGTATTTTTCCTTTTAAACACAATATATATATGACTGATGAAACTTATCGTAACATTAAGCCTAAATCTTGTATATATGTAAGATACAAGAATTTAGTAATTAAGTGTTATATAAACTACACAGGAAAGTAAATAAAGAAATGAATAACTTACCTTTTACAAAAGTTGTCAGTATAATTACATCCAAGATTGCCGCTGTATACAATATAAACAACAGCCCCAGCCGCGGCGAGAGTGTCTTCAAACGACCTTTGACTTTCCGTTCCCGCATGCGCGCAGTTGCATTGAAGTAGGAGTACTTTTTCCATAAGATGAGCATAATACCTGTTATTCGCAAATCCATTGGATAAATCGAAAAGTATTTCCATTGGAGGTTGAAAAAAGCATTTCCTTTAGACGTCGAAAAAGTGATAGATATAATACGTCTATTGCAGGTCATAGACGTCTAATAGAAATCTAAATGAGAAATGGCTTATAGACATCTATTTGTTTAATGCTATGCATATCTAAAAGATGTCATGGACGTTATAGATGCATTTAGACTATAAATCGACATCTTATAGATAGAGTGTGCTGTCTGGATGCTCTATGGATGTAAAATTGATAAGCAGCTAATTTGTAATTCAAAGGTGCTCTTTGATGAAAGTATGCATTTTTTTTTTGCGATCCTTCAATGAAATTCGCGTTTTTTCCCGCGATTCTTCATCGAAATTGGTCTTCTTTCTAAGATTCTTCAACAAAATTTGCCTTTTTTTGGGATTCTTCTATGAAATTTGCTTTTTTGCGATTCATCGACGAAATTCGTAGTTTTTTCGTGGTCCTTGGACGGGATTCATATTTACTTTGCGATTCTTCGAAGAATTTACGCGTCCCATGGGACGCGTAAGAACTATTTTTTTGCGCCCTGACTCCAATTTTTCACGTCATTTTTTTCTGCAAAGTTTCGAATTTTGCATTTGAATTTTTCCTTGCACCGCGTGCGTATATATTATACAACTCTGGTCATTGCAGACAGACAAACAAATAAACACACAGGGCGAAACTGGGCGAAACTTTCTTTTATTAGTATAGATTAAAGAATATAGATTTGTTCATTTTTCTACATAAAATATAAAATTGGTATTAGAGCTATAATTGTACATTACATTTCATAATAGCATTAAAACGTATTTATTGTCCTTTCATTGTATATTCGGGTTCGGTTGTAGGTTGAAGTATTTCGAGTTCAGGTCGGGTTGCCGAAAATCATTTTTGCGGGTTCAGGAAATTTTTTTTTTTGTCAGGTTCGGGTCTGGTTGATTTCAAATGAAATTTGCGGGTTCGGGTCGGGTTACCCGACCCGTGCAGGACTCTAGTCAGAAGTTAGAGAAGAGAAAATGATATATTAAAATAGATTTTACTTTATGAAAAGACGTCAATGACTTGAAATAAAAACATTAAAAAAAAAAGAGTGAAAATATGCCGGGACCAGAACTCGAACCTGGGTACTTTGGTTTACCATACCAACGCTCTCCCTACTGAGCTATCCCAACGATCTGTTGGAAAAATCTCAACTATGATATTCCAACCATTGGATACAATTTACCTAGTTGAATATACTTTCTTCTGTTCATTATGACCTAATTACATGGTATACAGGAGTTTCCGTGCTATTTCAGATTCATCATGTAAAATGCTATAGTTATAGCTTGGATGAATGAAATTAGTGCTGCAGTTCACAGCCTTGTCCAACAAATAAAAGTGAAATATGCCAGCAAGGATATGGTCAGGATAGCTCAGTAAGGAGAGCGTTGGTATGGTAAACCAAAGTACCCAAGCTCGAGTCCTGGTCCCGGCATATTTTTGCTCTGTTGGAAAAATCTCAACTATGATACTCCAACCACTGGATACGATTTAATTTCATGTTTTAACAACTGTGCATTTTAAAGAAATGTTTGCTTTTCAACAAAATAATTTATTTTTATGATTGTTGCTTTAACAATTTATGGGACATAACAGATTTTTTAAGTTGTGATTTCTTTTTTTTTAGGACAATTTTAATTATTTATTTTAATAATCGCTCAGCATGGGCCTGTGACAAGTCTGCTAGTTATATGTAAAAAAATAAGAGAGAAGCAAAACTCTTAGGAAGAAAAAGAGATACACACAAATAAATACATAAAATAATTACTTACTTTATCTTCATCTGACACACAGACCTTGTCTTCTAATTTTCTCTTAAGGAGCTCCATTTGTTGTGCAAATTCTTCCTTCTCTCTACTGTGCCTTCTCATTTGTTCATCCTATAAGATAAGAAATATGAAAGACCTGTTTCGTTGAGGGAGTGACATAATATTAAGGTAAACATAAAAGAATGTTTTCCAATGAAATTTATTATCTTGAAAAAAATTTTAAAAGAGAAAATAAATATAACAAAAATTAGATTTATTAATACCATAGCTGCCAACCTTTAGGGTTTTTTTTCACATCAAATAAAAATATTTCAAATGAGGAATTTTATTTTATAATTGAAATCAAATAATTACTACAGAGATACATTTTGTTTTAACACAAAACAATTCTGGATTTATTTAAAAAAAAAAAAAAAGAATGTTGGCAGGGTATATAATATAATATAACATATAGTAAAGATAATGTATAAATAAATTATCAAAACATGGCGGCTTCCATCCTGAGGAAGGGTATCAACATATTTTGTTAGTTTGATAGTAAAGCAAACAACTTCAGGGAAAATATTTTTTGAGCAGAGCAAATTACATGAATAAAATGTAAACAATTTTCACTCCCCCCCCCCCCCCCCTGAAACAAATGTCTTATAATTTTTTTTCTTATTATTTCTGCAAAAACAAATTTATTTTCTTTATTACATATAAAATATTATGGTTGATCAATAATCAAAATTGAAAGTTAAAATTGCTTTTTGTTATATTGGAGCACAAGTGATTTTATAAATGCTACAGATTAGCCCATTTGAGACAATAGTTTAAAATAAAACTGTACCTGATAGCTGGCAACACTTATATGTGGTTATAATAAAGAATCGCTCAACAATGTAATAGAAGGAAAAAAATAAGGTAATTCAAATTATTGTTATTAGCATGAGAGTCATTGCTCAATGGAAACAATTTCAATAACAAGTATAATAACTCAGTTTTAATTACCAGTTTTAAATATCTTAAAAAATTGATGTTTCTGTAACAACATACACTGATGATTACATAACAGCCAACTCTTCTCTTGCATTAAAAGAATATGTCATTCACACCATATTAAAAATTTTTCTTATTTAACAGTTTTAAAAAAGAGTGGACTCAAATATTCTCAAAAATCTCATAAAATTCAAAGGTACTTCTCTATTATCCTGTCGACTACTTTTCATAACAAAAAACTATCGCCAAACTGTAAGATTAAACGCCAAAAATGCAGTCCCATTTACTCGATGTCAGAAGCATTATACGTGTTTGTTACGTCATCAAATGGTTTTTAATTCAACATTTGCGTGTATTTTTCACCATGTTTTACTGATTTATTAGCTACTTCATTAATTAAAATAACAATTGTGTCCTTAAATTTTTATATTTTATTTATTTATTTCGATATTCCAATGGCAACGTTCTCCCGTTTATTTGGCGTTACAGTTTGGCAATAGTTTTTTGTTATGAAAAGTGGTTGACGGGATAATAGAGAAGTACCAATTCAAATAACAATATTTGATTAAGATTAGATTATTTCAATTCAGGGTTGGCAAATTTCTTCTGAAGTGGAAAAAAGCAACCAGAAAAAATAGGTTTTTTCCACTAGTAGAAAAAAAGGGGAGATTTTTTTAAAAGGCAAAATGTTTAAATGTTAAGTTTAATGTTGTGCAGTTTAAAATGGTAGATGGTTTGTAGCTTAAATGTTTAAAAAAAAAATGATAAAGACTACTATTTATGACAACACTTTATATTATTATATTCAGATTAAATTGTTTGTTGTTCTACAATTCAGTACATAATGCAGTGATGGAACAGCATGAACATTATTTTGGAGAGGCCAAAATGATTTTTTGAAGCATAAAATCACTATTTGGAACAACAAAATGCCTTTTTTTTTTTTTAAAGAAGAAATAATACCTTTTGGGAAAAAACTTAAGGTAACAAACAGTAAACTTATTTGCACAACTATAGTCAGACATCATGACATGAAAAAGATAAACTCTGACGTGAATTGAAAAAAACATTGGTTCAGATGGCTTTTGAAATAGATAGCAGTATTACTTCTTTAGATATGTACATCGTATCCTTCTGGAACTCAAATCAAGTATAGTAAAACTAAATGAAAAATATCAGGGCACAGCCAAACATTCTTTAATAGAAGTAACTTCAATTTCTTTGATTTTAGAAACTTACACATTTTAAGCTTGCCTTAACACTAAGGAAACACTAATATCACAGATAGTTTTCTCCAGCACATCTTTAGTTAAAAATACGATTGAAAAAGATAGATTGAAGGTTCACAATGGTTGGTTTGGGACAGACCGCCAATATCTTAATCAAGTATGTAGCTATTATTATAGTTCATTTACAGGGATACACAAAAGCAAAAAACATGCCATCGTGATAGCGTTCACAATACTGAACCAATATTTTGGATGAATTTGTTAATCAAATATTTTTTGGGCAAACCTACGTGGTCAGTGGCCCTGTTCAAAGAAAAGAATATAACATCAACAAATACATTTTTTACTTTGGGTTGTCCAATTGCATGATTTTTGTGTCAAAGTTTTTTTATTTGTATTTTGTATCGAAAAGCAAATTAAATCTTCTTTTGGTGCCCCTTTCTATACTGGCTCCCCCTTAGTTTCGGCCCTGAATAGTTATGAAATACAAACAGTCAGATTTTAATATAATAGATACATATTTAAATAAATATATTTTTTGTTTTTAAATCTTATCCTACCTCGAAAACTACAAAATATTACTTATATTCAGTATAAGTTCAAACTAAATTTAAAATGTTACAATAATTGCATACCAAGTTTGAAGACCCTGAAAGTCAAGTGCCCCTGGACACAGGGTTGCCGGCTTTTAGCCAGGCCAAAAAAAGCCGGCCGGCTTTTTTTGGTTTTAACCACTTAAAAAAAAGCCGGCTTTAATTGAAAAAAGCCGGCTTTTATTTTAAAAAAGTGGTTTACAGCTAATTCACATTAAAATTGCATTAATTTATTTTTAATGCAATAAAAAATAGTTCCTTCTAAAAAATTTATATACTCGTTGAAAAGAATATATTAAATTAGACTGTAAGGTGGTGTTTTGAAATTCTGTATTACATAGCTCGACATATACTACAGTAGAAGATCTTTATAACGCAATTCTCCATATAACGCACTTCTTCTCAGATGTAAAAAATGAATTTTCAGTTAAGAAAACTTGAATTCTTTCATTATAAATAGTTGCTATTCTCTAGAGGACTAAATCTGATACATTAAGTTAACTTTATCTCCTTAATTCAGAGCTAATTACTGAAAAAATTGCTATGATTTGATGCAGCTATGTTTGGACAATCTTTATAAAGTAAAAATAACAATGTGTGGAATGATCTATATTATGCAAAAAATTATAATATATAAACTCCTGGTAATAAAGAATGCAATATAAAGATACTCTAATGTATTTTGGTATGTTTCACACATATTATCCCATGTTTTACAAGCTAAATTTAATAATATGTGAAATGTGATCTATATAGCGCAAAATTCTATATAACGCATAACCTCATGTTTTTAGGTTTGCGTTATAAAGATCTTCTACTGTATATACATTTTAAAGATTATATTTAATTAAACAATAACAAAACATCACCATCAAAAATGAAAAATTCTTACATATACTGCTTTTTACTTTTAAAATTTTTGTGGATTAAAACTTAATAATTTATATATTTAATAAATGAAATTAGCATATAATACTTGAGAGCATCCATATTTAGTTAGTAATCAGTATTCTAATGTCTTATAAAAATATATTTTAATAAGTTTTCCTTCTACTAAGCAATAACAAAACTCATGCCAGATAAGTCCATATGATGAGGTTAAATTATGGAATGATCAACGTAGAAAGAGGAATTAGGAAGAATATATTACTAATATTTGAGGAGATTTTAGTAGATGTAAGTGTATAAAAAAAAGAGAAAACTGTTAAAAAAATAAATAAATAAAATTTGTTGAAATGAAAAGCAAATGTTATTCATATTACTGTTTTTAACAGTGGAAAATTGTGTTTTTATTAAATTGCTGTATGTATGATTTTAAAGCTATGAGAATTATTAAAACTTGCATATCAATAGCCCCAGTAACTAATTTCCGTGTGTGTGTATCAATTTGCAGCTAAACAAAATTTATGTATGACGTAACAATGTCTACTACCACAAGAAATAATAGTAACCCATTAAATAAGCAAAATTTTCAATTACAAAGAAAATACAGTAAGAAGATTACAGTAATCCAGAGACAAAGTAAAATTTAGCTTTTTTTTTTTTTTTTTTTTTTTTTTAAAGTGCAGTATATTTTAAGCTATTAGATTAATCTTCTAAAATCTGCAGTGCCCACTGTCATGTTGCATTATTTCTACTAGTGGGTTAATAGCCTTTAAAATTAGTTGATTAATAAAATATGTAATTAAACAGCTGTTGTCCTATTTAATTATTTAAAGAAGTAAAACTGAAAAAAAAGTAAATTAAATTAATAATAATAATAATAAAAAGCTTTTATTTAAAAAATATAGCAATAGTTAAGCACTGAGTATGCCTTGTTAAAATTTAGGTAACATATTTACAATTCTGACTCAAATCACCAGTCTGCTATGTGTTATTCCAATATTAATGTCTTCATTATTGAGAAATTAAGTTATTTATTAAATTCTAACTTAATAAAATGTCTTTTTAATTAGTTTAAAAATACTTAAAAATCTAAATTTTATAAATAAGTTGCTTCAACGTATAAAAACCAATTTTGACCAAAAAAGGCCAATTTCGGCCAAAAAAAGCCGGTTAAAACCAATAAAAGCCACTGGCCTGGCTTTTATTAATTTTAGCCGGCTTTTTTGCAACCCTGCCTGGACATAGCCTAATTGGTGTTGGTTAATGCCTTAATCAGATCCTGCTTGTGACCAATTGAATTTCACGCTTTTATTAATGCAACCGTTTGACAAAATTTGCGATTTTTTCTACCAATGTTTCACGAAATTTGTAATTTTTTTGCACAATCCCTTTACAAAATTAGCTATTTTTTTTTTTGTGATGATTTGACGAAATTGATTTTTTTTCCATGACCGATTGATGAAATTTATTGTTTCTGCAATCTGATGAAATTCACAATTTGTTTGATGAAATCCATGATTTTTTTCTGCAACCAGTTGCTGTTGATGCACCGGGGTTTCTTTTTGGTACCAAAATGACAATTTTTTGCTAGGCATGGCAACCTAGCAATATTGGCTAGATTTTATTTCGTATGGCAACCCAGTAGAACAGATTGTGTGTGTTTTATATTAAATTAAACATTGTGTGTGTTTTATAATAAAATAATTTGTGTGTGTTTATATTATAAATTGTGTGTGTTTTATAGCAAAATAAATGTGTGTTTTACTATAATAAAATTGTATATTTTTTATAAAATAAACTAACATGCTGTCCCAGTGGCAGAAACACCGCGACACGGCGACATAGTCGCGGACAAAGAAAATCTCTTGCAGACAGTTTCTGTCTGCAGTAATGAAATTAATTTAAACCATTGTCCGCAACTTTCGGACCGCGGGATCGCAGTAAAAAACACACTAATTTCGGCAAAAGAGCGCTTTAAAAACACACGAATTGCGGCAAAGGATCGCGGTAAAAACGTGTGAATTTCGGCAAAGGATCGAGATAAAAACACGCGAATTTCATAAAAAGATCGCGGTAAAAGCACACGAAGGATCGCGGCAAAAAAAACACTAATTTCGGCAAAGAATCGCGGTAAAAACACGTGAATTTCGGCAAAGGATCGCAGTAAAAACACGTGAATTTCGTCAAAAGATCGCGGTAAAAGCACACGAAGGATTGCGCCAAAAAACAAGAATTTCGGCAAAGAATCGCGGCAAAAACAAGTGAATTTCGGTAAAGGATCGCGGTAAAAACACGAATTTTGGCAAAGGATCGCGTTAAAAAACACATGAATTCCGGCAAATGATCGCGGTAAAAACACAGAATTTTCGGAAAAAGATCGTGGTAAAAACACGCGAATTTCAGCAAAAGATCGCGGTAAAAACACGCGAATTTCGGCAAAAGATCGCGATAAAAACACACGAATTTCGGCAAAGAATCGTGGTAAAAATATGTGAATTTCAGCAAATGATCGCGTTAAAAAAACATGAATTTCGGCAGAAGATCGCGATAAAAACACGCGAATTTCGGCAAAAGATCGCGATAAAAACACACGAATTTCGGCAAAGAATCGCGGTAAAAATACGTGAATTTCAGCAAATGATCGCGTTAAAAAAAACATGAATTTCGGCAGAAGATCGCGGTAAAAACACGCGAATTTCTTCAAAAGATCGCGATAAAAACACGCGAATTTCGGCAAAAGATCGCGATAAAAACACGCGAATTTCGGCTAAAGATCGAAGTAAAAACACGCGAATTTCGGCAGAAGATCGCGGTAAAAACAAGCGAATTTCGGCAAAGGATCGTGGTTAAAAAAAAAAAAAAAAAAAAACGCGATTTTTATCAAATCATTGTGGAAAAAAATAATCGTGATCATAGACAAAATTTATTGTATAAAAAGGCTGCTAAAATATTGAAACCCAGTTCCTTTTACTAATGTCTAAAGATCGTCTCAAAACGAGAAGAAATGCTAAAGATTGCAAAAAAATTCAAAAATAGATATAGGAATTTCGGATTCCTTTTACTAATGTGGAAAATTCGCTGCAAAAAAAATAAATAAATAAAAATGCATAAAAATTAAGAAAATTAGTCAAAAAGCGGGCTTTGAAATGCATAACTTCAGACAAAACAACACTTCAGACTCTTCCTGCCAAATCTTGCAGCTCTATACTTAGCGGTCTCTTCAGAAAACATCACACACAGACAAACATCTATGTTTAATACATAAATTTTTAAATCTGAAATAATATACAGAACCAACTTTTAAAAAATTTGGTTAACCCGAACCCAACCTGCAGGAATATAAACTCAGTTCGAACTGAAAACAGAATTAACCCGATCTGCAACTGATGCAGGATTTCAATTAAAACATTTTTCTCCAGAAGGAATTTCTGTAGCTGCGTCAGGAAAGGGAAATTTCTCTCATCCTCCACACTTCCCACCCTGGATCCTTTCAGAAAATTCTCTGTGAATTTCAGAAAATATTCTTTTACTCAGAATCACCCTTGGTCTTGGGATAAGCGTATCCTTCCCATTTTAGAAATCCCACAAAAAGTGAGATGATGAAACGACATGTAACATCAAAAGTTATTAGCAGATTTCATGAGAATGTATAATGCTTACCATGTTTTAAATAAAATGACGAAAAATCCCTAGTTTAGTGTATTATTCATTCATTAAAATTACCCGCAAAATTTGCAGACAGATTATGAAACTTTAAAAGCTTGTCGCAGACAGCTACAGAACTTTCTGCCACTGGGCATGCTGTTTTCACATATCTAACAGGTATTCAAAAACAGGAAGTTTTCTTGCCAAAATGGAACAAAAATAATAATAAAAAATTGTACCATTTCCGGTGCGTCTGCGACATCCATTCCAAATAAAATTCTTCATTAAATACTTACCCAAGACAATTCTTCTTGATATTTCTCGTCCATAACAGACTTGAGAGTTTCTTCACTTTCAACTTCAAGATTCTAGTCATAAAAAAGAACACATTCCACTTTTCACTTAAATTAATTTTTATAAACATATTTATCTAAATAGTTTAAAAAACAGTTTTCCAAGTAGAATGAAAATCATGAAATATTGAGAACAGATGTGTTACACTCATGCACCGATATGTGGCATTTTTTTGGTTGGCGCAATTTTCAAGCCAGTGCCAAACCAATAACTTAATACAATAGCTAAGTTGCCATTAAAGGAAAAAAATCTCCTAAATTTGGCGACTTTTTCCTCATAGCAAAATATTGATTTAAATTATGTTTTGTACAATTTGTTGTATCATAATTGAAAATTTAACCAAAAAGTAAATAACATTTTTTTTTTCTTTTTTTCAGGCCTGATACAATTTTATAGTATATAATAGGAAATTATTACAGCCAACTCATCCCATTCTGATTATATTTTCTGGCAGTTAAAATATACAAGATATTAAATACTTTCAAAATATGACAAAATTGATTTACATGATTTCTATCACATAACCACAGTTTTATTTTGTTGGGTCTATTTTATTTTTATTCTGCTATTAATGAGTATCTTTTAAGGAAACATACTACAGTTGAACCTCGAAAATCCGGAATTGTCGGGACCGTAACACGATTACGGATTTTGGAGGTTGTTAAAAAAAAAATTTCGCACAGTCCGTCATTTTGTTTCTTAAACGATATCAATATAAAGGTAACATCTGACTAAAAGATTTTATTTATTTGGAACAGCTTGCGTCGAAGTATTTATGAAATAATATATATTTTGATTATTGTATGTCTTTTAGCCAGATGTTACCTTTATTTTGGTATCGCTTGAGAAACAAAATGGCGGACCGCGGGCTAATACTGTTCCTAGTAAAATAGGAATAATACACTAAATACTCATGCTGAAATTAAATATACATATCAAAACACAATAAGTTAAAAAATAGTACACAATAGACACTTCCTAAAATTATTTATATTCATTAAAAAATACTCAAAAATGTCGAAACTGACAAAGTATTTTTAAGTTGATTTTTTTTTTTTTTTAAACATTTCAGTTATTGACTTCAGAATCTGTGGTATTTTCAGAATCTTCTAGTGATGAAAAAATAATTTAAAAAAAATGTATGTTTTAAAAACATTTCTTGCACAGAATTTACTCTTTCCTTTTTATTCATGATAAGATTATTACAAAAAAAAAAAGAAAGAAAAATTCAGGAATTGAACTAGAGTGAAGGGAAAAAAAAAAACCTCTTGCTATCTCTTTTTCTTTTCTGCATTCAAAGCTCTTTTGAAAGTAACAAAATTGACAGATACAGGAAAGGACCAAACGACACATGTATCAAGGTCATAGGGCAAGGTCGATCATTCAGTTCCGTTTGGAGAGGGAGAGAAGAAAAATATCAAGTGTATTATTTGTTAGTTGAGTCAAGTGATAACAAATTTGCGTATTTTTTTTTTTTTTTAGTTATAAGTACGTACTTAAGAGATTTTATTAGAATTATAAGAAGCTTCCAGTCATCAGCGTATCAGGTTGAGTACATTCTCATGGGCTAATAAAGAGTGCAAAATTCTCTAGTAGGGGAACTCTATGTCTGTTTTTTTAATGCTGTTTTTAAACATGCCAGTTTTTGTAATAATTAAACTCTTTAATGGCCAGGTGGTATAAAAATAAACCAGAATAAGTCCATATAGATTTATTTAGTATTCAGTTAAAATAATTTAACTGCATTCCATGAGAAATATGGAAATTACAGCTATTCTACTTTTAAAATTAATAAAACGGAAATCGGAAAAATGTCCAGATTTTAGAGATTTCCGGATTTTCGAGATTCAACTGTATATAGTTGAAAAACAATCACACAAGCAGAAAAAAGACGAAGACAGTTTCTTTTACAAGAGCCAGTACTTAAGTTTTTTAAATCTGGCAACGAAAAAACAGCCTGCTTTCAGTGCAGACAATTTTTATCAAAATTCAAACAGTTACATGAATGTCTGCATTTACAAAACATCAAAAGCTGTGAAATTCTATTTACTGTGATTTTCTGAAAATCAGAAGTGTTAAATAATTATGGAGTTATGTCGAAGGGACTTCAGAGCCATGATTTTTTATGACTTCAACAATGTTTGGCACAAAAACAGTGTAGCGATAGAATAAAATCAACATTTGATAACAAAGTACCATCTGAGGCAATGATTTCCAACTGGCTTAAAGAATTCTCCTGTGGTCATAAGAATCTCAGTGACAATGTTCGGGAGTAAAGGGAAAAACTGGGAAATTTCATTAGTGCCAATAGTAGCAGTTTTATAAGGAACCACTTTCTTTAGACTAGTGGCCACTTTATTTAAAAGTTCTAAATAGTAAATTTTTGTTAAAATTTCAATTGGTATTCAATTTCAATCTAAAATTAAACAGCCCAAATAAATATGTTAATATAAATATATTTCAACAACAAAAATAGAATCCTAGATTAAATCATGAAATGAGAAAAATTTTACTCTTTCCTTGTAGGAAAGCGGCTATAAGGTGGCGCTGATAGACAATTTTTCAGTAGCCACTTTTTTTCATTTAGTGGCCCTATGGCCAATGCTAATTTTGCCCTTTAGTCAGGAGGGTAGACTGTATGAGTGTTTTCAGATGACCCTAGACCAACAAAAGTTGTTCGTGCAAGGAATGCTTCCAAAAAAATGATTGCTCTGTTTTTTGGTAAAACTGGATATATTGCAACTGTTCCTTTGGACGATCGTAAAACTGTCAATGCTCCTTGGTATACTACAATTTGTTTGTCAACAGTAGTTGCAGAATTAAGAAAAAAAATTCAAAAACGTTGCATCATTCTGCACCAGGACAACACCAGCTCACACCAGGGCTGAGTTTTTGCTGGCAAAAAGTGGGGCTATGATGTCATACACTCGCGCACAGTTTTTTTTAAAAAATCAGTTATAAAAAGGAAAAAAGTCGCCAAATTTAGGGGTTTTTTTCCTTTAATGGCAACCTAGCAATTGTATTAAGTTAGGGGTGCACAACCTTTTTAAGCGAAGGGCCACTTACAAAAATGACTGGGTTGTCGAGGGCCAAAATCAGAAAATTTTTGTTTTGAGGAGGTGTGACCAGGGGGAGGGGGATCAGATTAAAAAAAACAAATTTCGAAAGGGTAGATTTAGCCCCCTAAGTTCCTTCCTTCCAGTCAATGTATTCAGTTCTTTTGGCAATGATATATCAACAGTTTACGTTTGTATTTATACAAGAGATATAGCTAAGATTATTTTCAGAGTGAAAATACTCCTTGACTTTATTTGAAGGAATAAATTTAGCTTTAAAGATTGCCAGTGCCGAAAAAAAATCCTGCTGAAGGTGGAGAGGAGGAGAAACATATATTATTCTAAATTGTACTTCTTAACATATTCAGTCATAAAATTTGGATATCAAAGGGGTGCACAACCTTTATAAGAGGAGGGGCAGTCACAAAAATGACTGGATTGTCGAGAGACAACATCCATAGGGTGGACAAAATTTTGTTTCGGGTAAGGAGGGGGGGGGGGGGCGGCCTAAAAGTTCATAAAAATGCTAATTGTAAAAGGAGGGTTAGCTCCCTATACTCAACCACCTCCTTCGTCAGCATAACCCAATTCAGTTGGAAAGGATGGAAAAAACTTGCTTTTTTATTCCATGCGCGATTGACAATATTCATAGTTTTTTCCTAGTGGTTGACGAAATTCACGATTATTACGCACACGTTCGGCGAAATTTTCAATTTATACGCACCCGATCAGCAAAATTTGTGATTTTTACGCGCCCAATTGGGAAAATTTGTGATTTTTTCCGTATCCGATCGGCGAAATTCTGCGCTTTTTAGGCACCCGATTGATAAAATTTGCGATTTTTACGTGCCGATTGGCGAAATTCACGATTTTTATGCACCCGATCGGCGGAATTCACGATTTTTACGCGCACGATCGCCAAAATACGCGATTTTTACACACCTGATTGGCAAAATTTGCGATTTTTACGCATCCGATCGGCAAAATTCGAGATTTATATTCACCCGATCGGCAAAATTCGCGATTTTTACGCATATGATGGTCGAAATTTACGATTTATACGCACCTAATCGGCAAAATTCGCGATTTATGCGCACCCTATCGGTGAAATTCATGATTTTTACGCACCCGATCGACGGAATTCGCGATTTTTATGCGCCTAATCGGCAAAATTTGCGATTTTTATGCGTCCGATCAGCAAAATTTGCTATTTTTACGCAGACGATCGGCGAAATTTACAATTTACACACACCCGATCGGCAAAATTCGCGATTTATATGCACCCGATCGGCAAAATTCACGTTTTTTACGCATACGATCGACGAAATTTACGATTTATACGCACCTGATCGGCAAAATTCGCGAATTTTACGGGCCCGATCGGCAAAATTCACGATTTTTACGCAGGCGATCGGAGATTTACGATTTATACGCACCCGATCGGCAAAATTCGCGATTTATATGCACTCGATCGGCAAAAATTGCGATTTTTACGCACCCGATGGGTGAAATTTGGCAGCGAAAGTCGTGATTTTTTTGCGTCCGATCGGCGAAATTGATCCGCGGGCCACAGGTTGTGCACCCCTATATTAAGTTATTGGTTTGGCGCGGGCTTGAAAATCGTGCCAACCAAAAAATCGCCAAACAACACTGTGTGAGTGTAAAGCATCTGTTCCGAAAGTAGTTTCTGCTGTGTCAGTGGCAGAAAGTGGTTATAACCAGTTTTAACTGCCAACAATTGGCATAAACTACACATTTTGTGACATAATCTGAGACTTTTTTAGTAGTATTAAATTCCTTAAGTAAATTTATTCAGGATAAATAACAAAAAAATATTGTGGATAGTTTTAATTAAAAAATAAATAAATTTGTATTAGAAAAATGAGTAATGTAACAGATAAAATTCTTGTTATAATATGGTTCTGTAATTTTATTTATAAACAATTATTAGGGTATTTAAAATCTCCTTTCAAAAATCAAAATAGAAAACTATATCCAATTATATAGTAGATAATTTTTAAGTTATTGCATTGAATTATTTATTTAAAAATACTCTGAAAAGTGATTTGTTAAAATATCATAGAATTGTTTGTAAATTTCTTTTTTGCACTTTTAAATAGAAATTCAACTGTAAACAATAATATTAATAGTTAAACTTATACAGCATCAGATTACCATTATGAAAATTTCTGTTTTTCAAGTGAAAGAAAATTAGTATCATATAAACAAAGTATATTTATATGATCATTTTGTAACTTTTTGCTACTCTGAATAACATTCATAATCTTTAGTTTAAATTTTTAACATAATTGTTTACGTATCAAATAGATGTGTGAATTACGAATCATTGCAGATTAAAGTTCTTATTAGTATTTTCTATGTTTCTGCCAGTTTTTGCCACACCTAATGAATACTTTTTAATTCTGTTCATAAAAAATATGTGTGGTCAACGTTTTAACAACTCGGAAGAAGCCATAGAAGCTTACAAATGTCATGTTTCTGCCATACCACTTTCAGAGTGGCATAAATGTTTTGATGATTGGTTTATTCGAATGCAAAAAAGTATCGATGTTTCTTGTATTACTTTCTAAAAACTTAAGTACTACCCCTCGTATGATAGGAAGTAAGGTGTTATATCTATATATAGATTTAGATTTGTTAAATATATTTTTCTCATCATGAAAATAGCCTCTTTTCAAGTTTTATTTTCAGTTAGTCAGACACCAGAGTAATAATTTTGTGCCATGTGACAAATTGTCACACAATAATGTCATCGATTTATAATTTTTTCTTTCAAGATTTTTAGTTGATTTTTGATAAGTTGATCTTTAAGAAAGAGGTATTTTGTTAGGACAGATCTAATATGTTTAAAATTTTTGGCAATTGCCAAGGATTGCTCAGATTAAATTAGTTTGAAACAAAGCAGTATTTTACAGTAAGATATTTTGTTTGAAAAGGTAAATGACGAGGTTACATACTCTTGAATCCAAAGTACCAAAATGGCACTGCAAGAAAAAATCTTGAAGAAAAAGTTTTCAAAAGAGCAAACAACTGTTTAAAAATAGAAAGTAAAGTCATTTTGCATACTTTACCAAGGAATTCCAATCAACATCTTAAAGCAATCATACTTCTAGATTAAAAACAGAACACAGCATGTTTAATCTTGATTGTTTTTATTATTAATATTAAAAGATTGATTTTAAATCAAATAAGAAAGAACTTGTAACCTCTCATTTCATCAGTAAATTATTAATTTAAATAACGACCAGTGACTGACAAGTAAATCAATGTTCAAAGAATTAGCAAAATATTCTTACCCTTCTCAAACGAAGCTCTTCGACGAACTCTACTAGCTTTCTTTCAAAGGCAAGTGCATTGAAATCCTCAATCGGTTTCTCGCCCACTTTGTTAGAAATGTCTGTCATGATTTAGAAAATGAAGTTTTATGAAAATAAATTATAAAATAGAATTATTCTAACAAGAAAGGCTAGCTTTCCAACTTCACATTCACAACAGCCTTTTAAGAATGGCGCGCTTCTATGGCTAACAATAAAAAAATTATCGTCTGCACAGTTAACATAAAATTTATCGTCTGCGTATTTTTCTAACATAAAATAATTAATTAAACAGGCGTAACTAATCATTATAAAAAATTGTTTATTTTCATTATTAATGAAAAACTGAAATTGTAGTTTACTCTGCATTTCGTGACCTATACTACGCCGAAGCCGGCTTTTTTGCTTTTAAAGAGAAAAACGCGAGAACATCTGCTGATCAAAATAAACAAAGGAGCTGCAAACAGTAGGTGCTGTTGCTGTAACATCACTGCTGTAGTCAAATCTAGACCATCTATGATCTAGACCAACATACGATCCTACGATCCTTTAGGATCATATGTTGGTCTCATAGATTATCTATGGTTGGTCTAGAGTCAAATAATCTCGAACCAAAGATATGACCCTAAAGTCGGCCCAAATGACAGAATGACAGACGGCTTGCTTTGAAAACTTCTCCCTGTCCAATGAATCCAGTCCTTGTTCCACTTGCAGCCTCTCTCCGTCCAATGAAAATTGTTTGGAACTACTGATTTGACTGATAACCGGCTTCATATTGCAAGCTATTTTCACGGCTTGCTGCATCTCTATCCTTTTTCTTTACTCTGTGGTTGATAGAATAAAAAGCGCATGTCTTCAAAGTAAGATCTGTAGTTAAATTACGGGATAGTTTATTTGTTTTGATTTTCATTGCATCATTTCGCCGAAATTTTAAAGTTAAAATGTCTTATATAAATAGATTAATTTCTCGGAGCCTTATAAAAAATTATAAAAGGTAAACTAAAATAAATATGAATGGCCAGTGTTTGCAGCATTGTCTTTTTCTACTCTTTTAATTGTATTGATTTTAAAATTCTTTGCAATTTTTATTGTGTCTTAAACTGCATCGTGAATGTAGAGATTCTCTACATCCATGATGTGCATATAGTGGATTTTATCGCTTCTGTTACATAGGTGTATAGTTTTTGTTGTAATGTCTAGCCTGTTTTTAAGTCGAAAAATTAATCCAGAGTTAAGTTATTTTGTATAGGGTAGATGTGTCAGTATTGGACATCCTTCGAAGTTTTTGGCTTATAAAAAAAATAACCATTAAAAATTTAGCTTTTATTAAAATTTTCATAACTTCCCCTTGCATGTTTTATAATCTGGGTTATTGTTGACACTTTTAATCAAACCAATCAGGAAGCAAAAAATAATGTTTTAAAGTTCCATTGTTTTTCAGTGAAAATCTTAATGAACATGATAAGAGCTGGCTTCACTTAATTAATTTATATCTTCTTTATTTTCTTGCAAAAATTGGATGTTTTGATTGTAATATAAAACTGAATTTTGTATATTAATAGCCATTTACAAAATTTCATTTATTTTTGAGGTCTTAGGACCAGTGTCCATTACTAGAATGTTTAATTAACGAATTTCTGGTAATAGACACCCAATGTGGCCATTACTAAAAGTGTCATTTCAGTAGTGCATAAAATTTTTTGATTTAACTGAAAAGCCAAGTAATCAAATTTAATTTTTAAACTGCACTTGCAGAATGCATTAAGAACAACATTTTGATAAATAGTTGCTTTTAATTAATTTCATTAGATTAATAACTCGCATTTTTATAACTGTGCTTTGCATATTTTATAATCTGGCAATCAATCAAACTAATCAGGGAGCAAAAAATAATGTTTAAAAACATAAAGAAAATAGGGCCTAATCACTCCCTATTTAAATAAAGACAATTTTTTAAGTCATACAAGTTGTTAAAAATCTATTATTTTCTGCCTTAAATGTTTGATTATTCATCTCTGACAAAACAACTCTCTTACTCTCTACATTAAAAATCCTATTATACTAATTAAATTTATAGTAATAATGAAACTAGTGTATCTGCAGATCAGTTCAAATATCAGTTCTGCGATTTTATTTTGAAATAATTTCATTTAGTATTCAAAACACCCATTCTGCAGTTTCATTTCATTCATGTTTGTAATACTAATTTACTAGATAGATTACTAATTTACTTGATATACTACAAGTATTATATCAAGTAGTTTCAGAAAGTTTAACTGTTGCGTCCCATGGCCCAGTAGCAGAAAATTCTCCAAGTGTCTGCGACAGATATTTCAGCGGCAGAAAAATAATCTGCAGGACTTACAATTCAGGATTGGCAGGTCTTTGACATGTGTCTGTTTTTGTAAGTTTAAACTGTTATGTCCAAACCCATCTATCAAAAACCTCAAATACTACATTTGATATATAACATTTTACATTAAATATCACACGTATTATTTGAAACAGTACAACATTACATGCAATGGTTAAAAAGTCTTTTACTGTATATCAATCATTAATATCTAGTAAAGTATTACTGTTACATGCAATTTTTTAACTTAATTTCTCGATATTTACCAGCAATTTATTGGCGAATTGAGTGTTTTTTTCCCGGTAACATATTGATGAATTTCGCGATTGTTTCCCTGCGATTGATTGAAGAAATTTGTGATATTTTCCTGCTACCAATTGACAAATTTTGCTTTTTTTTTGCCGACCGATAAGCGAATTTCTGAATTTTTTCCTGCACCTTACAAGTCAAACTCGCATGTTTTTCCCTTTTTCTTTTACACGCGATTGTGGACAAATTTCACAATTATTTTCATGACCGATCGGCGAATTTTGCTATTTACCTGATATCGCTTGACAAAATTTACAAATTTTTTCCCCAAGTGGAAATATTTCAAAAAATTTTCTTGCGACTGACTGACGCATTTCGCAATATTTTCCTGCAACCTATAGACGAATTTTGTGATATTTTTCTGCGTCTGATGGCAGAATTTCGGGGAGGTTTTTCCTGTGACTGACTGAAGAGATTCATGATTTTTTCCCGTAACCGACTGATGAATTTCGGGATTGTTTTCCCACGATCGATTGATGAAACTCGCAATATTTTCCTGCAAGTGATTGCCATTTTTTCAGAATTGCTTTTTCCATGTCTTGCTAGCAAAACTTGCATTTTTTTTTTTTCGCACGATCGTAGACGAATTTTGCTATTTGTCCCCTGTGATCGACTGAAGAATTTCGTGATTTTCCCCGCAACTGGCTGACAAATTTTGCATTTTTTATTTCACACGAGCAGTTGACAAATTTCACAATATTTTCATGCGACTGTTTGATGAACTTTGTGATAGTTTTCTGTGCCTGATTGACAATTTTTTTTTCTTTCCGTAACCTATTGGTGAAATTTGCAGGTTGAAATATGCCAACGGCAAATTTTTTATGAACCCGAAGCAGACAGCTTGGGGAAAAACAGACAACGCCCGCCTTTCACTGATTTTCTCTTTTCAACTTTCTGGTTGGGCGGGGCTAGTTGAGCTTAAGCCAAAAGGTAGGCCACCCCAACCGGTTTGACTTTGAACTTTCTGGTGAGATGCACGCACAGTTTATGAGCAAATTTTAGAAAAAAATTATATTTAGTTTGCACTGAATGATGAGATGTAGACTAAGGGTGCATTAGATCATCGCGCTCCTCTAGATGCGAAGCAAAAGTGTGGGTGCGACAGCATGCCCACTGACAAGGTAAAAGAAAATTCTGCAGAAGGGGGAAAAAAAATCTGTGAGTCGAAGAAAATTCCATGGAAAAAATCTGTAGAAGGGGGGGGGGGGAAATCTGCGACATACGTCGCCTGTCTTGAACTTTCTGCTACCTGGAATAATGGGAAATATGATTCTATGCTCATCATGCTTATGAGGGATTTTCATGTAAATCCGAAACGTCCAATTTTAATATGTTTCTAATGTTTTATGTAATTGTAATGTCTGTAATTTTAATGATTTTAATATAAATAATAATAATAATAAAAAATAATAATTCGAGGATTCGGCTAATTCGTGGAAGAATCGCATGCCGATAGCTATGTTTAACTGTAAGAGCATATCCGAAAATCCCAGAGCTACAAATTAATGAATGAGATCCAAAATTCTCTTCTCGGCACGAATTTTTCTGAGTCACAGGCTAATTATGGTATGCTGCTGCCGCAGTGTTAATTTGCGACGCATTGCAATATGATTTGTTTTCTAATTCTGCAGACATTGCAAATTGTCTTTTTTTTTTTTCGTTAGAAGAAAACGGGAAATTTTCGGATCAGCAGAGATGCGGCATCCGTGTTCAATCATATTTATAAATTATGGACAATAGAAAACAAAAAAACAGTGCTAAATATCGCGGAATTATGGAGGACAATCTGCAGATTTCACATAAAATAAAAAAAAGTGGAAATCTGCTGTTTTGGCAGAAAAGGAGCATTCCTGTAAAACACATGGCGACTTAGATATCAAAAGTTAGTGGCCAAAGCAAAAACTCTAGTCGCCACTGTTGTATTTAAACCCTAAGGTAATTAAATGAAGTAAGCAGAGTATAGGCACAAGTGGTGCGTTTATGCTGTAATTGACCAAGGTTTTATAATGTTCAAAAGCGAAGTAAAGATAACTAAACGTTTCTAAAATATTAATGAAATAACAGACAAAGGGAATCAAACTCAACAAGATTTATTCAAATTACTAAGTTCAGAATAAAATACATATTTCCAATATTCCAGAGTAAAAACGATATCACATTACCATTCAATCTATATTTGCATTTGTCAAAACAGAATGCTTAAAAACTTACACAATATATCTTGAGACCATTAAACATACATCTCATATTCTGGATGTGAAAACTGGAGCACCGATGGAAAAATTCATTTAACAAATTTACTTTAATTAAATTAAGTTCATCACCAGATTAACTTAAATGGAAAAACAATTATTTTTAATTAAAGGCTTTAACAAAGATTCAAAAGAAACATATAATTTACCTTAATGATCTTTTAAATTAAATAACCTTAATCTTGTAAAAAATATATTAACATTAAATAAATTCCATTAATCTAAAACCAAAACTTTAATAAAACATAAAACAATCTTTCCTCACTTCCCGATCCAATGCCTCTATCCTTCCAAATACAACCTCCATTCATCAACTTGTCAGTAACGGCCAACCGTACCTGCTCGACCACGATACAGTCGTACTTTGAATCGCCGGACAAAACATGCCACTCCAGGGTACTATCTATACTTATTAAGTAACAAGCCCAATGGCAAACGGTCTACTGATATGAAGCACTATTTGTAGAAACCCAGACCGAGCCATCGTATTTGGTGTTTCAATAGTTAAAACGGTAACAAGTAATTTCGGCTTCCGAAATTACTGATGCAAGAATAATAGACAGAACGGTGTCAACATACTTTAAATGGAATCTCGTTCTGAACTATTAAAAATATCAATAGCCTTTTGATGACATGAAAGTTAATATTATGAAAGTCTAAAAACCAAAACATCAGGACAAAAAGGAAAAGCTTTACTCACTTTAAATAAAAAAAGCTTTATATCCAATGGAAAACTAAATCAAAAGATATATGAAATGAGCTGCACGAAATAACCCAAGAAAAAGCTGCCTTTTTATTTAATAACTATTTCTCAAAAGGTTTCTCTAAAAAACGTGATGAAATCAAATGCTTCACTTCCAACAATTGAAAGATGTTCTTTAAAACATTTCCTCTTGTGCATAACTCACTTCCATTGAAAACAATCACCTCCCATTTCATTAACTATAACATCACAACACAGTTAAAAGCACTTCCTTATTAAAGTAAAACATCAACAGACAAACGACTAGACGACACACTTAAAACAAAACAACAAACTGAGACAGCTTCCAGCCAGCTAGAATATCCCAATACACGACTGCCTCTCTCTTAAATACATTACCGCCTTGTGTCAAGGTCAATGACGTAACCTCCTCATCCTGCAGCAAACAGGTCACTTTCGCCTCCCGAAGGTACGTGACGATCGATCACGGTCACAGGTAGATACTACAGGTAATGACAGATTATCAGAGCCATCTGTCACCAGCTGCCGTAATCACTTGTATCGTGACGTAATCGATCTACCGAAAACCGCAAGAAATGAGAAGACGTGACTAATGTAAACAAGCGATAACGATGTCCATAGGAAGTGAAAAACATGATGTAGATAAAAAATGAAATGAAAGTAAATAGAAGCAAATGGAAAAACCTGAAGCGTTAGAATAGATAATATGACCAAATGGTAAGTAACTAAATAAAGATATTTTTACTTTAAAACCATATGAATTACTTTAAATAAAAATATACTTTCACACTGTAAACCAAGGTTATTAAACTTAAGGATTTAATTACTGAAATATGACTGAGCTAATTACTGAATATAACTGAATAGGAGTTAAATATTAAATAAATATAATAAAGCATGAATGGATGAATTAGGTCAATTAAGATATGATTTGAATGAGTGATAAGAACTAAAAGAATTAGTAAAGGGAAAACTATCCAGTTTTTCCAACACAGCTTATCACTCGAATGAAAATCAGACCGGCAACATGAGATGCACATATAACACAATATACCTTACATTTAAAAATATTCACCATTTGTAAACATGAACTCTCTAAAAATATGAAATATCAAAAACATGAACATCAGCTAAAAACTAGTTTATCACAGATAAACTGCTTCATCGTATGTCAATACTTTCCCAAAAAGTCCATTTTAGTAATGAGAAGGATCAATTAACCATTAACTTCACAACATAAAATTACATTATAATTTTATAACAGAAATAACTTCACAAATCTAATTAACAAAAAAAACTAAACCCCCTTTTTTTTTTTTCCGTTCTTCTCCTTTTTCACTATGCCAACAAAGAGAATCAAAATCTTCCATTCATAAATTTTTCCAAAAAAAAATTTATAACACTTCATAAATACGAAAAAAAAAAAAACCTCCAATACTTTCTCTATATCTTATGCCGAATTTCTTTAAACCCTTATTAAACTCTATATAAACCTTACAAAAACCTTACACAACCCTTTACTAAACAAAAATGTATGACACAAACCAATTTCTCAAACCAATAACAACATCAACACTACTCAGATAAATTCCCATACAGACACTCAAGACATGACAGCTCCAATCAAACCTATTTGACATCTGCTCCATTAAACCATCTCACTATCTTATGCAACATTAAATATTAAATCCATAATATATTTCTGGTCATCTTTCCATCTCGGATTCCTGAACATAAAGACATCACAAATTTAACTGAGTACACTCCATTTGTTCATCCCCTTTCATAAAAAACCTATCAATCAACTTCATTTGCTGGGGCCCCAGTCTACACACCACTCACTACAACATAACATAGATGAACATGACCAACAGATAATTATCAAACTATTTTTGAAAATTCAATAACAACTATTTCAAACTATTTTTCAAATTTAAACCTGGAGCACAATCAAAACTATCTTGATCTGAATTCTAACACTCTTATTCCAACAAGAAAAACACTCCAGAAGAAGAATCATGACCAGGCAATTTCAACCTTAAGTACTCAGCATATCTAACATAATCCAAAAAAATTCCTAACAAATAGTCCTTCTTCAACATCATTTATGCTAAGCCTCATAAAAACAAACTGGGAAAGACCTAAAAAAAATATACTTCCCCATCTGTTTAACCTGAAACTTTATTACTCAAAATAAAATGATCTAAAAAAAAAATATATATACCCGGCCATTTCCTCCTCAATGTTATATCCCATTAAACCTCAAGAGACTACAATAAGATACCTAAAAATAGCTGCCATTCTCCAGTATCCGCCAGGGCTAGCAAACTCTATGTTACATTATTCAACTAACTTGAAGTCAAAAAAAATTTCTTCCCTATATGGGGTACTTCCAGAAACTTGATCAAGGCCTCTAACATCTGTAACCTAAAAACAAATGCCCTTAACCTAATCAATATACTGGATAACAGAAAATTCACCAGCCATGACTTCCTTGAATAACGATACCTGAAAAATCACGAAAAATCTGCATATTCAGTTCTAATACAATCTACATTATTCCTTACACAAAAAAATTAGATCCAATTAATCCTAACACATTTATCAAATATTTCTAAAAATTTCTAACACAATTTCCTAACACGATTCCAACACAATTTTCTAAAAAAAAAACCTCTAAAACTATTGAAAAATTTCCTGACACAAAACAAAAAAAATTTTCCAATGTCACCGAGATATATTTCTTACACTTTCTAACACACAAAAAAATTTCCTTACATTTTAACATAACAATTTCCTTACACAATCTGATATATCCTAACACCAATTAACACTTGATATACCACAGCCACAAAAACTTTTATAACAACCAAAAAAAATTTCCAACGTAAAAAAAAAAACTCAACATGCATGTCTTCACTATATTTGCAGGGTTATGTATTTCACCAAAAGATCTATCACATTTCAGGACATTGACACTACCACCTTAAAAGAAATGTACTATCCCGAAAAAGTAATCTTCACAAAAACACCCCTTCTGCAAGTGAAACACACCTAAAGCTGATAACTCAATAAAATCAATATCTATAAAAAAAATAAATATATGTTTTAAATAAAATTTAACAAAAATTTCATAAAACATAGAAAATACCATTATTAAATTAAACATAACTCTTTGAAGGTGTATATAAAAATATATATTCATTGAAAAAAAAATGCTTGTATATCTAAGTTTAAATAACATTGCCATTTAAAAGCAATACTCCTGATCCAATATACAGGACTCCATTTTCCTAACACATGGAATTATCCAATTGGAATCAAGATTTTTAACAATTTAAACTTTAGATCAAAATTTACTTTAACATTATGACTTTAAATTTAATTCAAATTTACTAAAAAAAACTGTATATGGACATAAGTTTAACAATATTACTGATTTATCTCTAAAGAAAAACTTTTACTTAAAAAAACCATGAATGCTTAATTTTAAACTGTTTAAAACTATTTATTACATTTTACAGTTTAAACACCTTCAGAAATAATAAAAAAAACTTTAACATTTAAGAAACTGCAGCTGAACGGCAAACTGTAGCCATTTTAACACTTTAAAATTCAACTTCTGTTAACCTCACTCATATGTTAACCTTCCAAAAAAATATGGAAAAACAGTTATATTTAACTTCCTTAAAATCTCAAACACATCATAATACTTTAATTATTCTTAAATTTACTCTAACACATTACACATGTAGACAATCTCTATAAGTTTTATAAAAAAAACATACAATCCATTTCACCTTCTATCTTAATAAAAACTGAATTATTCTAACAATAACATTTATAATTCAAATTCATTAACTTCAACAAAAAATTTTTTAACATTTACATAACATTTAGCTTTAATGGCTGAATCAAAGTTAATTAAATTTAAATTTATAACTTTCATAATTAAAAATTATCAAATTAGTTAAAAGAATTAGATTAACTTTTACAAAGGAATTTAACCTTAGTAAAAAAAAAATTTCAAAGATTTATCAGTCCCATAATACATCTTACACTTTTACACTATCTTACAGACTTACTAACACTTAACACAAAAAATTTTTTTAATAATTTCAATCTCTAAATATCAAAAGGATTTACTTTACATATTGATATCAAAAATTGAAATACTTTAACAGCTCTTAATTACATAAGATTCAGCCTTAAAAAAATTTATATTTATAACTTATTAAAAAAAACTTTAATACAAGTAGGTGACTTCAAAACTTTAAACCCTTTACCACTATGCAAAAAAATTTCAATATCAAAACAACATGGCATAGAATCATTAATATTCATTAAAAAAAATTTACAGACGGTCACTTCTCATACTTGATCACAGACTTGATACATTGAATCATGTTTAAACCATAGTTCTTAAAAAAAATGCTGATGCTCAGTTCTAAAAAATCAGAGTCCACGCAAAACAACAATCAT
Source organism: Maratus michaelseni (assembly GCA_963931845.1). Classification (NCBI taxonomy): domain Eukaryota; kingdom Metazoa; phylum Arthropoda; class Arachnida; order Araneae; family Salticidae; genus Maratus; species Maratus michaelseni. Next base: position 25,966,709 of record OZ007591.1, read on the forward strand.
CTTCTTTCTACTATAATGATGTTCACATCTCAAGAATCATAACTCCACCAAGTAAAACTATATTCATATGTGGTCCAGACGCTGCCACTGCATAAGCACATTCAATACTTTAAAAACAAAGTTGACTGGCACTGTAGATCGTAATCCAGCACAAAGATTTCACAATAAAGAATGGTGATGCATTTCCAAAAAAACACAATCTTTTACAACCTTATACACTTTCTTTATCTCTCAAGAGAAATATGCACTTTACTTTAACAACACGTCTTTCAGACAAGGATTCATCCACAAAAAGCACCAAATCTTCCTTTAAATCACTTCACTAATAGCACTTTTATGACTTTCATTTACTTATATAAAGGCACCTCGTGACAGCACATGATCCATACCATTTGAATATTGCAGCTTTATAAGTTTAGAAAAACAACCTCAGATAGCTCCTTAAATTTGAATTGGAGAAAAAAAAATTCTGAATAGAAACAGAAAACCTTTAAACAAATTTCAAAAAAACTTCTTAAAAATTATTATAGCAAACATGCTACCAGCCCCCCCATCTCAAAGCTCAATTATTGAAATGAGACAACTGGAGGACTTTTATAATCCAAGACTGAAAAATTGAAAAAAAACATCCTTAAAAGTATAACTAACGAAAATCAGCTTCTAAACAATCCATGGCCTCAGGCCCATAACCTTGTTGTATTTAAACCCTAAGGTAATTAAATGAAGTAAGCAGAGTATAGGCACAAGTGGTGCGTTTATGCTGTAATTGACCAAGGTTTTATAATGTTCAAAAGCGAAGTAAAGATAACTAAACGTTTCTAAAATATTAATGAAATAACAGACAAAGGGAATCAAACTCAACAAGATTTATTCAAATTACTAAGTTCAGAATAAAATACATATTTCCAATATTCCAGAGTAAAAACGATATCGCATTACCATTCAATCTATATTTGCATTTGTCAAAACAGAATGCTTAAAAACTTACACAATATATCTTGAGACCATTAAACATACATCTCATATTCTGGATGTGAAAACTGGAGCACCGATGGAAAAATTCATTTAACAAATTTACTTTAATTAAATTAAGTTCATCACCAGATTAACTTAAATGGAAAAACAATTACTTTTAATTAAAGGCTTTAACAAAGATTCAAAAGAAACATATAATTTACCTTAATGATCTTTTAAATTAAATAACCTTAATCTTGTAAAAAATATATTAACATTAAATAAATTCCATTAATCTAAAACCAAAACTTTAATAAAACATAAAACAATCTTTCCTCACTTCCCGATCCAATGCCTCTATCCTTCCAAATACAACCTCCATTCATCAACTTGTCAGTAACGGCCAACCGTACCTGCTCGACCACGATACAGTCGTACTTTGAATCGCCGGACAAAACATGCCACTCCAGGGTACTATCTATACTTATTAAGTAACAAGCCCAATGGCAAACGGTCTACTGATATGAAGCACTATCCGTAGAAACCCAAACCGAGCCATCGTATTTGGTGTTTCAATAGTTAAAACGGTAACAAGCAGACTTGTATAAAACCAAAAACTTTCTGCGCACATAAATATTGAGTCAAAAAACTTTCTGCAAATTAATTTAATGTTTAATAAAATTATGTATTATATTATTTTGACGATATAAATTAAAAACAGTAGTTTAAAATAATTACAATTTAAAATTAATTAATATTAATTAAAGAATAATTATTTTGGTTAAAAATAATAAAGCTTAGAATCCATGATAGGAAGAGCTGAATTCTTATCAGTTATTTTGTCAATGCGTTTAGAAACAACCCAATCCTTAATATTTTGACCTCTTCGCAAGCGTCTGTAATGCCACAACAATGTTTTGCATCTTTAAATTTTGAATTGTGCGCACACAGTAAATATTTTTGAACAAAAAGGGATTATTTGTGTAAAAAAGGAATATTTAAAAATTTTTAATATGAAAAAAAAAATTTTTTTTTTTTTTTAAATTTTGTAATTTTCTGCAATTTTGCAGAAAATTTTCCGCGCACGGCGTGCGCGCGTGCGTCTATATTATACAAGTCTGGTAACAAGTAATTTCGGCTTCCGAAATTACTGATGCAAGAATTATAGATAGAACGGTGTCAACATACTTTAAATGGAATCTCGTTCTGAACTATTAAAAATATCAATAGCCTTTTGATGACATGAAAGTTAATATTATGAAAGTCTAAAAACCAAAACATCAGGACAAAAAGGAAAAGCTTTACTCACTTTAAATAAAAAAAGCTTTATATCCAATGGAAAACTAAATCAAAAGATATATGAAATGAGCTGCACGAAATAACCCAAGAAAAAGCTGCCTTTTTATTTAATAACTATTTCTCAAAAGGTTTCTCTAAAAACGTGATGAAATCAAATGCTTCACTTCCAACAATTGAAAGACGTGGCGTTCTTTAAAACATTTCCTCTCTTGCATAACTCACTTCCATTGAAAACAATCACCTCCCATTTCATTAACTATAACATCACAACACAGTTAAAAGCACTTCCTTATTAAAGTAAAACATCAACAGACAAACGACTAGACAACACACTTAAAACAAAACAACAAACTGAGACAGCTTCCAGCCAGCTAGAATATCCCAATACACGACTGCCTCTCTCTTAAATACATTACCGCCTTGTGTCAAGGTCAATGACGTAACCTCCTCATCCTGCAGCAAACAGGTCACTTCCGGCCTCCCGAAGGTACGTGACGATCGATCACGGTCACAGGTAGATACTACAGGTAATGACAGATTATCAGAGCCATCTGTCACCAGCTGCCGTAATCATTTGTATCGTGACGTAATCGATCTACGGAAAACCACAAGACGTGACTAATGTAAACAAGCGATAACGATGTCCATAGGAAGTGAAAAACATGATGTAGATAAAAAATGAAATGAAAGTAAATAGAAGCAAATGGAAAAACCTGAAGCGTTAGAATAGATAATATGACCAAATGGTAAGTAACTAAATAAAGATATTTTTACTTTAAAACCATATGAATTACTTTAAATAAAAATATACTTTCATACTGTAAACCAAGGTTATTAAACTTAAGGATTTAATTACTGAAATATGACTGAGCTAATTACTGAATATAACTGAATAGGAGTTAAATATTAAATAAATATAATAAAGCATGAATGGATGAATTAGGTCAATTAAGATATGATTTGAATGAGTGATAAGAACTAAAAGAATTAGTAAAGGGAAAACTATCCAGTTTTTCCAACAGCCACGTGGCGACTGGCGACCGTGAATCTGCACCTATACAGTGATGGAACAGCTGCGCCAAAACGATAATGCTGCGCCATTCTGCGCCAAAACGATCATTTTTCAACAAAATTGCGCCCAACTGCGCCAATTCGATAATTTTCTTCTAGCAACATTTTGCTATAAGAAAAATTTCGTCATTCTTCGCGGTACGAAATCCCCTCTTTAAAGTGCCTGTTACGATTCGAAACGTGCTCGCGCGCGCCGATCAGTCGATCCTCTGATTGGATTGAGTTTCCTGCAAAGGAACAACTATATACGACTACAGCTAGGAAGCTCGGCTCGCAAGACACCAATCACAGTCTGCTACAAGGGTGATTCTGGTCCGAATTTTCCGAAAAATTAAGGCAATGGTTTCCGAAAAAAAAAAAATATATATATATCGGTCATAAATCCGAAAATTCGGACATAAAATGTATCGGTATTTCGGCAAATGATCGCCGAAAAAAATCAATCTCGTCATTCGTTCAAAGAAAAGTCGCCAATTTTGTCAAAGCATCGCGGGAAAAACATTACTTTCGTCAGAAAGTCGCGAAAAAACGGCCAATTTCGTCAAAAACATTGCGAAAAGCAGTAAATTTCGTCAAAAGATCGCGAAAAAACTGCAAATTTTATCAACGGATCGCGAAAAAACGTTACTTTCGTCAGAAAATCGAAAAAAACCCGACAAATTTCGTCAAAAACATTGCTAAAAACGGCAAATTTCGTTATAAACATTGCAAAAAACGGCAAATTTCACCCAAAGATCGCGAAAAAATGACAAATTTTGTCAACAGATCATGGGAAAAACGTGACTTTTGTCAGAGCATCGCGAAAAAAGGCAAATTTCTTCAAAAACATTGCGAAAAACGGCAAATTTCTTCAAAAACATTGTGAAAAATAGCAAATTTCGTCAAAAGATCGCGAAAAAACAACAAATTTTGTCAACAGATCGCGGGAAAAACGTGACTTTCGTCAGAGAATCGTGTAAAAACGGCAAATTTTGTTAACAGATCGCAAAAAACGGCAAATTTCGTCAAAAAATAGCGAAAAAAACGTAAATTTTATCAACAGATCTCGGAAAAAACTGCAAATTTCGTCAAAGGGACGCAAAAAAAGTGGCGGGAGTACGTGCTGATTAGCTTTTGGTGTAAATCGCTCAACAGGTGGCGCTGCTATCCTGCATTTCTCGCGACTTCTGCAATCTCTATCTCAAGAACTAATCCACTTATTTTCACCAAACTTCAGATTCAGTTAGACCTTGACATAAATAGATGCTGATTATATTTTGGTGTAGCTATCCCAACAGGTGGCACTGCTATACTACTTTTTTCATGATTTTCACGATAGCTGTATCTCAAGAACTAATACCCAGAATTTCATCAAACTTCTGTTAGACCTTGACATAAATAGATGCTGATTACGTTTCGATATAAATAGCCCAACAGGTGGCGCTGCTATTCTACTTTTGCATGATTTCACAATAACTATATCTCAAGAACTAATGCACAGAACTTCGTTAAACTTCATATTTTGTTAGACCTTGACATAATCAGTCAGGGGTGATTCTGTTCCGAAAAATTAAGGCAGTCATTTCCTAAAATTAAAAAAAAATCTGTCATAAATCGGAAAATTCAGACATAAAATACATCGCGTTTTTCGACAAATGGTCGCCGAAAAAAAATCAATTTCATCAATCGCTCGAAAAGAAATCACCAATTTCGTCAAAAGATGGCGGAAAAACGACAGATTTCGTAAAAAAAACGGCAAATTTCGTCAAAGGATCACGGAAAACGGCAAATTTCATCAAAAGATCATGGAAAAACGGCAAATTTCGTCAAAGGATCGCGAAAAAATGGCAAATTTCGTCAAAGAATCGCGAAAAAAGGCAAATTTCGTCAAAGGATCGCGAAAATCGGCAAATTTCATCAAAGGATCGCGATAAAACGACAAATTTTGTTAAAAGATCGCGAAAAAACGCCAAATTTCGTCAAAGGATCGTGAAAAAAACGGCAAATTTCGTCAAAGGATCGCGAAAAAATGCCAAATTTTGTCAAAGAATCGCAAAAAAACGCCAAATTTCGTCAAAGGATCGCAAAAAACCGCCAAATTTCATCGAAAGATCGTGATAAAACGACAAATTTTGTTAAAAGATCGCGAAAAAATGCCAAATTTCGTCAAAGGATCGTGTAAAAAAAAACGGCAAATTTCGTCAAAGGATCACGAAAAAACGGCAAATTTTGTCAAAGGATCGCGAAAAAACGGCAAATTTCATCGAAGGATCGCGATAAAACGACAAATTTTGTTAAAAGATCGCGAAAAAATGGCAAATTTCGTCAGTGGGGTGCGGAAAAAAATCATTGTGCCGGGAGTGGATCTCCCCTCCCCCGTCTCCCTTGTTGTAACCTTTCAGAAAATTTGTTGTGAATTTCAGAATTTTTTTTTTTTTTACTCAGAATTACCCCTGAATCAGATGCCAGTTAGATTGTGGTGTAAATCGCCCAACAGGTGGCGCTATTGCACTTCATTTATCACGATTTCTGAAATAGCTATATCTCAAGAATTAATGCACGGAATTTCATCAAACTTCATATTATGTTAAACCTTGACATAAATATATTCTAATTAGATTTGGATGTATACTGACCAACAGGTGGTGCTGCTATTCTCTGTTTTTCACAATTTCCGCGATAGCTCTATCTCAAGAATGAGTAGATTGTCATTTAATTTTGGTTACAAACGATTTGATTGATATAGAAAAAAGTTTTGTGATAGCTGTAACATAGTTTTTTTTTTTTTTTTTTTTTTGGTGTGTGTACGTTTTCTCTAAAAAGCTTTTTCATGCTTAAAAGAGAGGGATTTTGCAGCTCTATAATAGTTATTTTCTGCTGAAAAACCGTTTTGCTGCTCCGAAATGAGCGATTTGCTGCTCCAAAATGAGCGATTTCTGCTCCAAAATGAGCGGTTTGCTGCTCCAAAATTGTGTTTTGCTGCTCCAAAATGATGATCCTGGTGTTCCATCACTGCCTATAGTATAATATGCAAAAAAATAAAAATAACCCTCAAATTACAACATCCCAAAATGTTAAAATAAGTTACTATACAACAAATGCTATTTACATTATTTCCACGGGTTTTATATTGTATTTCTTTTATCTTGGGGGGGGGGTGGAGTAATTTTCTTTTTATGACCCAAAATTCTAAAATCCGCACAAGGTCTGGTCTCAAGCTGTGTAGATTTTGGGTCTTCTACTGTACCTACAAAATGTATACCAAACAATTATACCTGTTAAATCTAAAACCTGTCCAAAACAGAATTTTGCTTCGGTTCCTAGAGATTTTCCTTTCACAGGTTTTACTGTATGTAAAATTGTGTGTTTGTTTAGTATCAGTAAAATCTGCTAAAACTGAATTGCAAGGTTTCTGAGTAAAATGTCATTTTAGACAGGTTACCTCCTTACCAGGCATAATTGTATCGTATTCTTTCCATAGAGACCATAGTATCTTTATGTTTAAGGCAAGATTCCATTATAGACAGGTTCCATTTTCATAGAATTTACTTAATGTCCCGATTTAGAAATCACTGTCCCACTTTTTATGACAGTGGACCTGGCTATACTAGTGACAGTGTCACAGTGTGACAACGTATGATATTTGGGGATGGAGAATATAGAAAAAGAAACATGAAATTTTGTGACTAATTAATCAATGACTCCTTACTAGTAAATGAATTGATATAGAAATTTTCATCTTTTTCTTTAGGTGGAATTATTTAAAAAGAAATCCTTCTTACTCTAGTATTGCTGCTAGACCTTTAGTAAATTATGAACCTGGAAACAACATTCTTGGTTATACAGTAAAAGAGGTATGCTTTTCTGTTTGTTATTTATACTTTAGAAATTAAATATGAAATTGACAGCCCTGACCCAAAGTAATTTTTTGATGAGCCCTGTAAATAATTCCTTGCTGCTTTTTATTTTCTTTATTTCCTCCATTACCTTATATTCTATATGCTTTAAACTATTTTTTAAGTCTTTATCATTGTACATTTTAAATGTAATATATAATAAGTGTGTTAAAAATGAACTGAGACTCATTTTCAAGAGCTTGAGATTTTCATGTATTATCAGGTCTTGATTTTGCAGCATATTTAAAACTAAACAGCATCATAGATAGGGTAAGTTTCACCTTGGGCATTCACTTTGAGTTTCAATTTCGTCCTTCTAAAATATGATTTTGCAAAATTGTATCCTGGAAGCTTTTTCAGATCCTTACAAAAATGACACTCCCCCCTTTGTCAATTCTTAGCTATTATGATATAGCTAAATATTTTTAACACAAGTATAATTAAAATATTGCCTCTTATTCTTATTATTAATGCTATAATACTTTTAAAAAAAATATTCTGCTTCTTTTTCTCTCATCTAGCTTATATGTTGAATTGTTTAGATTAAAATATTTCAAAAGTTTAATTTGAACCTAAACATGTCTGATCACAGATGCAAATAGCTGCCATGGCTGCAGACCTGTTTTTTCTGCTTTATCCTACTTAAAAAAGGCTTTTATTTAAAACTTTTTATAACTTAAAACTTTTTATAACACTTAAAATGAAAGTGATATTATAGTAATACTATTAATTTTTGAGTAGCCTTTTTAATTATCACAATAAGATAATCTAATCAATAAAATTCAATTTTGAAAATCACAATTTCAAAATAATGTAGTAATGTCTTTTATTGAAATTTTTAAGCACACTGCAATAAGCTATTTTTATGTAGAAAACCAGGCTTACAATTAATTTGTTCATTAAAAAAATACAAGATGTCTGGCTTGAAGCCAAACCTGGATTTTTGTTCATAATTTTTACAATAATGAAATAAAGGGGTTTTTCTTTGTTATAGGGGCCTTGGCAAGAGAAGGAAATTTTTAATACCTATTTCCTGGCAACATATTCACTGTTTCATACACACAAGCAATTTTATTCAATATTCATACAATATATTTAACATAAATAAGCCATTTATCTATTTTTATATACAAACAGAAATCATTTATCTTATCTAATGCATGTAGTTAGTGACATTTTTTAAATACATATATAAAAAAGCATAAAAGTTCATTAGGTTTGTTTTCATAGCTGTTTATTATATTGTTTGGTAACAAATCTCAATTTTTGAGGCCCGAATTGTGCCTAGCTTTAAAAAAATATATTAAGACACCTATAATAAAAAATGTACCAAATAAAAGATATTTTACTGAAATTATCAACAGATTTGTTTTGCTTTGAATGAAATCTAATAATAGCATACAAAGTATTGGAAGTGATGACAAAAGAGTAAGAAATATTGCATGTGGTGACTTAATTTATCTGGGGTGATGAACAAGGCACTCCATAATTCAGAATACTGTCGACATCATACAGTGTCACTGACCAAATTGTACGCTTCCAATATCTTTCGTGATTTCGACACATTTTATAAAACAAAGTAAGTTAGTATCAAACATCATTTTAATGTCTTCATTATTGTGAAAGTTTTGAACAAAAATCAAAGTTCAGCTTGGAATTAGACATCCTGTATGTTTGCATAATTAAATGGATTTTGTCCTTTTGTTTACTATATGAAAAACTGTTTGTTGCTGCATGCTTTACTATCCCAAAAAGTTTTATCCATGAGTTCTGAATCGCCCTGTATTTGTAGTCAGGGCTGGCAAGTTTCTGCCGGGGTGGTTAAAACCAGTGGTTATAACCGGTTAAAACCGGCATGGCAGAAACTAGTTTCTGCCAGTAAGTGGCAAAAACTGGCAGAAACTAAGAAATAATAATAAGAAGAACTTTAACTGTAATGATTCATAATTCACACATGTATTTGATATGTAAACAATTAAATTAAAAATGAAAACTAAAGATTATGAAGGTTATTCAAAGTAGCAAAAAGCTTCAAAATGATCATATAAATATACTTTGTTCTTGTTTATATAATAATAATTTTCTTTTACTTGAAAAACAGAAATTTTCATAATGGTAATCTGACGCTGTAGAAGTTTAACTATTAATATTATATTATTATTATTTACAGTTGAATTTCTATTTAAAAGTAAAAAAAAAGAGATTTGCCAAAAAATTCTATGATATTTTAACAAATCACTGTTCAGAGAATTTTTAAATAAATAATATAATGCAATAACTTAAAGATTATCTACTATATGGAATATGGTTAGATATATATGGTTGGCACATTTTCAACTAAATCTTAAATTTAAAAAAAAGAAATCAGATTTGTTCCTTTAAATACTGTATTTTAAATGAAATGTTTTTAAATCCACGGAATTACAAAATCTACATATAACTACAGCTCCAAGTTAAAAAATTAGAATAATAGAAAAAAAGTAATTGTGAAAAAAGATTTTTTTAAGTATCGCTTATACAAAAAGTAATACAGGATAAAACTTGGTATTATAAGAATCTACATAGTTTGTAGAATTTTTTAGCATTAAAACTAAAAGAAATAATACAAAAATTAAAATAATTATTCACACTTGGAAAAAATCAAAATATTAGAATAACCATTTTACCTGGTTCAAAATATTAGAATAATGCATTGTAAATAATATGTGTTTTAAAAAAAAAGGAAAAATAGTTATTCTTAAATATTTTGTAGCATCACCTTTACATTTTATAACAGAACGAACTCGCTTTGCCAAGCAAGTGGTTCACAATGTTTTCTGCCCAGACATGACCATGCCGACTTTATGCTGGAAAGAAGCTCAACTTTGTTTTTTGGCGCAATAGCTATTGTGTTAAAAATGCTTATTTTATGTAACCCTCTGAACCAATCAGGAAAATGCATAAGTATTCTAATTTTTTGAACCACCTATTTTAGTATTCTAATATTTTGAATAATGAAAATAATTTTACAAAGATAAAATATTCACTCAAAATTTAATATTTTACAGTTTTAATTTTCTTTAATAACATGCAATTGTATTAAAACATCCACCACTGTTCTTTTTCAATTGTACTACAATGAAATAAAGCTAAATGCAATTCCAAATACAAATGGAATTAATTATTCTAATTTTTTGATTTGGAGCTGTATAACATTTCTATGAGAAAGGTTTTTTACAGTTATTAAATTATTATGTTAAATTTCAGAAAAGTATTTTGAGTAAGTATTGATTATTTTTCTTTTCTTTTCAGTGTTTAATTTAAAATAAGTATTGGATATAGTTTTCTATTTTGAATTTTAAATACTCTAATAATTGTTTATATGTTTATATATAAAATTACACAACCATATTATAACAAAAATTTTATCTGTTACATTACTCATTTTTTCTAATACAAATTTATTTATTTTAAATTAAAACTATCCAGAGTATTTTATTTGTTATTTATCCTGAATAAAATGTACTTAAGGAATTTAATACTGCTAAAAAAGTCTCAGTTAACGTCACGAAATGTGTCTATGCCAGTTTCTGCCAGTTAAAACCGGTTATAACCACTTTCTGCCACTGGCACGGCAGAAACCACTTTCTGCCGGCAAAAACCCAGCCCTGTTTGTAGTACAGTAGAATCTCGTTACAATGAATTTTTTAATTTAACAAATATTACTTGGATTAGAAAAAGCCCCTTATACTTTGTCATTCAGGGCTTGAAATTCCCTTTTTCCTAGGAGGGGAGTCTCCTTTCCAACGTTTATTATAAATGGAGGGGAGTTTAATTGTTGGGGAGGGAGAAAAAAAAAAAAAATTTAAACTCCAGTGTTATTGTATGTACTACTAGCTGACCCACCCGGCGTTGCCCAAGCCCTTGTAATAAACTTAAATCTCTTAAAAAACGGAACTCTGGCCACGGTCTACGATGGCTTCGGAACCGTATACCCGGCATGCTCGTACGCTCTAGAAAATCTTTTATTTCCCCCTACCACCGCCAGGGGAGCATTCTGTTCTAAACAAACCTCTTTCCGAACGAACTTCTGAGACAGGCCCCCGCTGCCTACGTTACTGTATAGTAGGCGCACTACAAAATTGAGCTGGTTTCGAGAAGATTGGAACATTATTAGCCCAGTTATTACAATAAGGCACAGTTAGAGAAAATAACCTTGAGTAAAGGTGCCGAGGGGAGGGGATGTTCGAGTGTCCTTCAGAAAATGACTAATTAGGAGGCCCACTATGCATGCATAAAAATTCGTTCGTTTTGTTAAGCTAGGAACTTAAGTATAAAGTTGGCTTAAACTCTTATTTGTAAATAGTGGTAACCGCTACTCATAAATTTAATTTAATGTTATAAAGGGTGACTATTAAGTTAAATATAATGTTTGGAATCACTTGCGTTGAAATCGGAAAGATAGTTGCTGATATATAGAAACGGGGCATAGTTAGAGAAAAACCTTGAAGGAGGGGCCGGATGGGGGGGTTGTTCAAGTACCCTTCAGCAAATGACTAATTAAGAGGAGCACTATGCATCTTTCGAAATTCGTTCGCTTGCTTAAGCTAGGAACTTAATTACAAATTTGGCTTACCCAATTATTCGGAAATAGTGGTAACCGCTACTCAGAAATTTAGTTTAATGTTATAAAAAGTGACTATTAAGTTAATTATAATGCTTGGAATCACTTGCATTGAAATCAGAAAGATAGTTGTTGAAATATGGAAACGGAGCATAGTTAGAAAAAAATCCTTGCAAGAGGGGCCCCGTAGGGGGGGAGGTGTTCAAGTGCTCTTCAGCAAATGACTAATTAGGAGGACCACTATGCATCTTTCAAAATTCGTTCGTTTGCTTAAGCTTTGAACTTAATTACAAATTTGGCTTAACTATTATTCATAAATAGTGGTAACCACTACTCATAAATTTAGTTTAATGTTATAAAGAGTGACATTTAAGTTAATTATAATGTTTGGAATCACTTGTGTTGAAATCAGAAAGATAGTTGCAGAGATATGGAAACGGAGCAGAGTTAGAGAAAAAACCTTGAAGGACGGGCCGGGGGGGGGTTCAAGTGTCCTTCGGCAAATGACTAATTAGAAGGACCACTATGCATCTTTCAAAATTCGTTCGTTTGCTTAAGCTAGGAACGTAATTACAAATTTGGCTTAAACTATTATTCAGAAATAGTGGTAACCGCTACTCATAAATTTAGTTTAATGTTATAAAGACTGACTATTAAGTTAATTATAATGTTTGGAATCACTTGCGTTGAAATCGGAAAAATAGTTGCTGGGATATGGAAATGGAGCATAGTTAGAGAAAAAACCTTGAAGGAGGTCCCGGGGGGGGGGAGGGGTTGTTCAAGTGGCCTTCAGCAAATGACTAATTAAGAGGTCTATGCATCTTTCAAAATTCGTTCGTTTCCTTAAGCTTTGAATTTAATTACAAATTTGGCTTAAACTGTTATTCGTAAATAGTGGTAACCACTACTCATAAATTTAGTTTAATGTTATAAAGGGTGACTATTAAATTAATTATAATGTTTGAAATCACTTGCGTTGAAATCGGAAAGATAGTTGCTGAGATATGGAAATGGTGCAGAGTTAGAGAAAAAACCATGAAGGACGGGCCGGGAGGGGGGGCGGGGGTTGTTCAAGTGGCCTTCAGCAAATAACTAATTAGGAGGATCATAATACATCTTTAATGATTGGATTGATATTTGGCTTACACTATTATTCAGAAATTCTGGTAACTGCTTTCTAGAAATACACCTTGAAGCTTAAATGTAATTAGACCCCTGCCCCTCTTCATTCCCACAAATATAAAAAAGAATCTGTTAAATAAAGTTTTCTGTATTAACAATCTCCATCATAATAATAAATGTCATGTAAAAAAAAAAACAACTTAAGAACCTACGCTAGTCACGCAAAGAAACGCTCCAGCTAATGTTAAGTCTATGGGAAGGTTATCGTGCGATTTCTCGCTCGCATTTTAATATTTTTAAATTATTTTTTTTTTGCATAGGGTAGCTGAGGTCGACCTCTAACGTTGTTAGTTTTTACTTTTTCGATTTTGGTTACCGTTTTTTTATAAGCGGACATTTTCAATTTTGGAACTGGTTGGAACCGGTTCTGAAAGTGAAATTATCCTTATATAAAAAAACTGGAACCAAAATCGAAAAAGTAAAAACTAACAAGGTTAGAGATCGACCTCAGCTATCCTATGCAAAAAAAATCATTTAAAAATATTAAAATGCGAGCGAGAAATCGCGCGATAACCTTCCCATAGACTTAACATTAGCTGGAGCGTTTTTTCACTTGACTGATGTAGGCTCTTAAACCCGACTAATTGTCAGGAAGAAAAATGTGCCTGTAAAATATGTCAATCAGTGGGACGTATGTGTAATTTGTCATGTACAGGTGGCGTGACATTCGCATGGCTCCTCTACGCTGATAAATTCAATCCATATTGACACTATTTAGTTAGAAATCTTTATTTGTGCATCGCTACTCTGGTTTATTTAATTACTTCTGTGAAGAATCGATGCAACCAACCAGTGAACCAACCAACCCAAGAGAATAAAACGTATTTTTAATGAGAGTTCTTTGTGCATTTTAATTAATATTTCAGAAAGTAATTAAAATATTAAAATTCTGACGCTCAGGTATACCAGGAGGGGTTTGGACTACCTAAATCTAAATTTACAGACTTCTAGGTGGGCTAAGTTTTCCTAGCCATTGCCAACAGACAGACACACAGAGCGAAACTTTCTTTTATTAGTATAGATTTAAAGAATCATATTAATACGGGCATGATAAAATACCATTGAAAAAATTTAAATCAACAACTCAGAATACTTATGGACCTTTAAAAATTGGGTTGTTAAGTGAATTTCTGAAGCTTTTTTCACTGTGACAGGCAGCACAAGAGCAACTTTTATAACTTTGGAAAATATTGGAATCTTATGGTTATCCTCTCTTAAAAATTTCTCAGAAAACTTTCCGAAACCTGATCCTTTCTTTTTTAACTACTTTGCATGAACAATGCATATTTGGAATGGCAACACCATCAGTATTCATTTCTTAACAGAATTTTAGCCAAAATATGAACAAAATAAAGTCAATACCAGAATCCCTAATACTTTCTTTGATTGAACAAGATTCTATACATTGAAATTTTAAATCATGTAAAAGTTTGAAAGGAAAACCGTTGATTCGTTTCTTCTATTACATGAGAAATGTAGGTTGACTTTAAAATGTCAATCTAATTTCTGTGAATTGCAAAGATAACTTAATTTGTTGTTTTAAATAGGTTTCCCGGAAAAAAATTTTCTTCCTGTGTGCCATAACATTTTTGCAGTTCTAATATCATTTTTCTTTAGTGCTGACTCTAAACCAATTTGGCGGCAGGGTGCACCACTCAATGACCCAAAAGATCCTTTTAGTTCTTTCTTTTTTTGATCGCATGAATAAAAATTGCAAAATACATCCATTGATCATAGAAAAAAATCACGAATTTCATCAATCTGCCGCAAAAAGAAAAATTTCAAAATTTGCTGTTAGGTTACTTGAAAAAAAACCAGCGAAGTCTGCCAATCGATTGTGGGAAAATATTGCAAAATTTGTCAACCTGTCATGGAAAAAAATATCATAAAATTCGTTTAACGGTCATGGGAAAATATCGCAAAATTCGTCAAATGGTCATGGAAAAATATCAAGAAATTCATTAGTCTGTAGCGAAGAAAAATTGCAGAATTTTTCAGTTGGACGCGAGAATAAAATCGTGAATGTCTTCAATCTCTTGCAAGAAGAAACATTGAAATTAGAAAAGTTCAGATATTCGAAAAAATAGACCTGTAAATTTTTACTTTGCAAAAAACATGACTTTTTTTTTTTTTTATGGAAAATGAAATTTATTTGGATTTATTAAAGAAAGGATAAAGTGTTTTGAAAGCAATATTAAACGAAACCCTTTGTGTTTTGATCACACTTACCCACTTGTTTTTTGTTTGTTTAGAGTTTTAAGAAATTAATAAAAGAAGCTATGATGATGGATTAGTTATTTTGCACTGACTTATTACCATGTGTAGTTTCATACTTGCAAGAGATATTAGAACAAATTATGTAAAATGCAGCAATTTTGCTGTATTTATGATCCATAAGTGTAGTTTTTCTTAAATAATTTTATAAAATGACATTTTGAAACATTCATTTAATTAATAGTTGTAAATAAAATTCTATTTTGGTTTTTGATTGTCGACTATTAAAATATTGGTGTGTAACAGTATTCTTCCCCAACAGTTTACTTAATATAGAATATGTTCAATAATAAGGTATTTGTTTTTGTGTAAAAAATGTCACTTTTTTAAAAATATATATAATGTAATATTATATTTTTAAATAGGTTGCTTAATTAACAACTTTATGAAATGAATACTTATGCTAATTCAGTAAATACGTAATTTATTTTTATAATTCCAAAATTAAAACTTATTGCAGTTAGAAGTGTGAGGCTTAGGATGCCATTTTTTTTGCTAAAAAAAAGTTGTCAAGAAAGCATGACTAGAGATAGTAATAATAACAAGAACGAAAAATCATGCGTCAAGCATAGATTATGTAACACTTTCCAACGCTTCCAAAATAATTTTACAAATCATTACCGTTTAATAAGTTGAAAGATAACATCTAACTAAACAATTTGGAAAACGCGTAACATATTTAAAAACGTAATTTCAGGAATTTCCAGCATATATTTCCAACGTATACAATATTTGGAAATATATCCGAATACCGAATTCAGCCCTGTATATGATCTATAGATTTGTATATATACTACATAGAATGCTAAATTTTAGTTTAGTTAGGAAACGTGCGTAGCACAGTTTAAAATTCTCCTTCTGGAGAGTTTCTGTCAATAAACGGAAATGCGTTCTCGAACTTCTGTGCTGCCCTGTATATGATCTACAGAATTTACACACACCAAGTAATAGACAAAAAGTGAGTTAAATTCAAAATCGTGTTCAGCAACTTAAAACGCACTTCCAGGAATTATTGTTAACAGACAGTAGAAAATTCTTTTGTGTGTCCCTGTAAATGAACGATGACTGCTATACACACAATATTCTGTAGTAAGCCTCTTGTAATGCACCTTAGTGATACATATAAATTTCAATGTATTTAAAATAGTAAAACATTATTTAATTATACAGCAAACGATTTTTCTCCATAGACGCAATATAACGGAATTCTTTTGACTGTCCCTGTAAAGTAACTATAAGTGCTATGCACACCATATTCTATAATAAGCTTTTTGTAATGCACCTTAGTGATATATATCAAATACAATGTGTTTGGAATTGTGTAACATCATTAAAATAAACCGCAAATGATTTTTCCCCATAGACCGTAATGTAACGGAATTCTTTTGAGTGTCCCTCTAAGAAAACTATAAGTGCTACACACATCAGTTGAAATAGGAAACATGCTATTGATTAGTGATGCAACGAATAATGGTTTGGCCGAATAACCGAATACCGATTATTCGGCCAAGTTATAGCCGAATATTCGGCTTATTCGGCCGCCGAATAATGAACTCATTTTTGTCTAAAAACAAAATATAGTATACACTATATGCCCAATTCTTGTATATTTCACAATTAAAATGTATTATTTTATTTTTAAAAACTATTTATATGCAAATTTTTTAAAGCATTATTTTATTTTGAAAAAATATTCAGCTATGTTCGGCTTAAAAATTGCCATAGTAATATAATTCGCCCCCCCCCCCCCCCCCCAAAAAAAAAAAAATCCTTAGCAAAAGTTCCTCATTGGTTACTGTCTAGTTACATTTTAATAGATATTATGTATGTATGTTGTTACATTTTAAAATAATGACAAAATTTTAAAGATACTAGAAAACATAAATTTCAACTTTCTGATGAAAGAAAATAAAAAATAAGAAATCTTACTATCTTAAGAAAAAATCACTGATAGAAAGGAATATCATCTAAAATGGTGAAAAGAAATTGCAGTGTAGACTTTATAAAGCTCACAATTATCAAAAGAGCCATGTATTTATGTATTTAATTTAATTTTTTTATTTTTGCTATGTCAGTAGACAGCACTATTAAGAAGTGTATAATTAATGTTTTCAGATTCAGAGGAAGGAAATATCTGTAAGGAAAAGCAAAATAGATATAAATATCAAAATAATGAATATGTAGTATCTTAGGTACTGTAATGTTACATTTTAATAGATATGTATGTTTTTGCTGTTACATTTTAAAAGTAGTAGACAACATAAATTTTAAGTTTCAGATGAAAGAAAATATAAATTAAACAGATGAAATGCACATAAATGGCAAGAACAAAAATTGAGGTGAAAAAATTGTTACACATTTTAATAATTCACCATTAGCATGTTCAAGATTAACTTTAGTTGACCAGCCATAAGCTAAATACAAATTAATGAGTTGAAAATTCCTTATAAGAAATTAGTTCAAAGTGTGGCAACACACTGGAATAGTTCCTATTATATGCTAGAGAGATTACTGGAACAAAAAAAATGCACTTTCTCTACATACAACTAAATTTGTCGAAATAAATAATCTGACAACGAACTGGTGGACTATTTTAGAAAAATAGCTCAATCTATTAAAACCATTTGAAGTAATAACAAAACAAATTGCCTCATCAAGATCATTAATTTCTGAAGTCATCCCTATCCCGATAGCATTAAAATTATAATTTATCTAAATCTGAAGATTTTTTTTGCTGTAGGCCCCATGAAAGATACCGTTCTACAAAATTTGGAGAAGCATTTTGGATCGATTCAAGACAAGGAACACTATTTCATTGCAACTGTTTTGGACCCCAGATTTAAAGTGTTATTTTTCAACAAAGATGAAGCAAAGGATGTAGATGTAAAGTCCAAATTAATTGCTATAGTAAGACTAAGAAAGGCTAGTATAAAACCAGTAACAGAATCTGCACAAAATATTTCCAACATAACGTAACCATTCCAGTTTCTCAAACTCAAATTTCAAATTCTTTGTGTGCATAGTGCATGCTTTAATGAAATTGCAAGCCAGTCACAGAGTGAAGCTGCTATAGAAAATTCCCCTCAATGTGAAGAAGTAAAAGAAATTTAATTTCACTTCTAGAAAGACAACAGTGTCCTTTGGAGTGGTGGGCAAAAAATTCAGAAAACTTTCCAAACCTTTCATAATTAGCCAAAAAATACCTTTCTTCACCAGGA
Source organism: Maratus michaelseni (assembly GCA_963931845.1). Classification (NCBI taxonomy): domain Eukaryota; kingdom Metazoa; phylum Arthropoda; class Arachnida; order Araneae; family Salticidae; genus Maratus; species Maratus michaelseni. The sequence goes on from OZ007591.1 coordinate 25,985,185, forward strand.
TGTACCATACATAGTGAGCGATTATTTTCAGAAGCAGGTATCATTTATGAAAAAACAAAAGAAAAGAAATAGACTATAACCTGAAAATGCTGAATTATTATTTCTGCATTGTAATCAGGGTTGTATCGGTTTTAACCATGGCGGTTTAAACCAGTGGTTTTAACCGGTTATAACGCCCCGGTCAAAATCAATTTTGACCATTTTGACCACTGAAATTCAATATTCAATTTATTTAATACTAATCAAATATATTTTACTAGCATCTGTTAAAACTAAGTTAACATTTGTTAAAAATATCATAATATAAATAACATAACACTAGTAAACACCAAATAAAAAAATAAGTCATAACACAAATAACATAACACTAAGATACAATACAAATATTTTAAATTATTCTTTACACAAGCTCTTTTATGTAATTTGTGTTTAATTTGAAAAATGATTACAAGTGACAAGTTTTGCAGTTGTCTCTAAACTTAGACAGTTTCGTAATTTATTTTGGATTATTCCAAACTTAGAAAATAATCTTTCTATTGATGAAGAGCTAGTACAACAGTTCATTAGATGTAATGTGAATTCAACAAATTTTATATCAATGCCTGTTATCTTCTTCATTGCTGCCTACCAGACATCAGGTCCAACTGTATCTTTTACACTTTCAGAAAAATAGGATTTTGGATATGATGAGGATTCTGCTTGAAATGCAATCACAAGAGGCAAAAACTTAGGATCAATATTATCATGTAACCACTGTCTTGTTATTTCTTTCTTTTCTTCATCAATACCTTTACCCATGTAGACAGGATTCAGCATATGTGCCATGTTTTGTGTTTTTAACTGCAACTGAATTATATTTTTACAATTGCACAGTCCATTTTTTAATTTTTAACACTTATTGTATTGTATAAGCATATTTTACTAATGAACCTCATAAACTTGTCAGTGTATTTTTTTAAACTGCACTGTTACTTTTATTACTTATTAAGTTATTTTTAATTGCAAAAAATAATTATTATAATTAAGACTATTTAAAACTATTTGTAACAGTTCTGGCCATTTTTTACCACTTTTGACCATTTTGACCAATTTTGGACGGTTAAAACCACTTTTATCCAGTGTCCTGGTCAAAATCAGTTTTGACCGGTTAAAATTACAACCCTGATTGTAATCTACATTTATTAAAAACATTTTAACTTTGTTTTTTAAGGTAAATATAAATTAAGACATTACAATGATGTTCTTGAAAATATTATGTAAAACATACATATATAATAATTAAAAGAATTTAGTATATTTACATTTCTTTCATTATTTAATATTAGTAACACACTTTAAAAAAATCACTTAAATTATATTTAACTTTTAAGCGTATTTTACTCCCCCCAAAAAACCCCCTAAGTATTGCAGCATATACGACTTAAATATCTGTTATACATGCAATACATCTATATCTAATCTATCGTATATATTTATGTTCTTTATGTGTATAATTAAAATATCATTGAAAACAATTTTTTTTATGTAACAAGGGATAAATATTAAACTTCCCATTATCCTTTAAAAATTTAGAATTTGCTTGTATGGCTCTATTAGGACAATTTTGAATAGATTAAATTTAACAGATTACCTTAGCTTATTACAGATACTATTTGTACTTATTGATATAGCATAAAAGTTTTAACATGATATTACCCTCTTATACAAAAATGGGTAGGTAAAACCCATTCAGGGTATGAAAGTTAAGGAGGGGGGAAGTGTTAGTTAATTTCAAATGAAATTTTTATTATGCATGATGAATATAAAGTGTCAAATTAAAAAACAATTCTGTGCAAATATAAAAACATTTCTTACATTTCATCCATTACATTTTTCACATTTTTCCACACATTTACATTACATTTCATCCATTATTCGGCCGAAGCCGAATATTCTGCATGTAGGCCGAATATTCGGCTTCGGCCGAATAGTCGTTGCATCTCTACATAGATAACGACAATAACATATAAAAATTGCAGGGCAATCCGAGTTAAAGCACGGACAGATGGCCATGTGGCAGACAAACCGAAGTCATAAACACTTTTCAACTAGGTTGGAAAGTGTTAAAAAACTAATTAATTGCTTGTTAAAATTTGGTAGTTCTCTTATTACATTTCATCTGTTAAATGATAAAATATAATAATTGTATTTCTAATATTTTTATGTTCTTACCATAATTTTCAAAAATGTATAGAAAGGCTGTTTTTTTAATGAATGAGATTCATATAGCCTTATTCCTAACAGCAAAAGTCCAAATAAGAAACAATTAGTAAGTATTTAAAGGGAGCATCGTTCTTTTTATATTTAATAAAAGTCTTAAAATGAAATTAAAATCCTAATTTAAAATTAGATATGTTATTAATAAGTTAAGTGTATTTTAATTTAAGTAATGTAAACATGCTATACGTAATACATTTTAAATTTTAACTGCTACTTCTTAGAACAAGAATTATTGATACATTTTATTTTAATATCTAGATTAGTGATGTTCCCGAATTAAATCTGACAGCTATTTATTTAGAACATGACATTACTGGAGCTACCCATCTACATCTAGCATCAGAAGATAATAACAACTTTTGGGGGTAAAAAAGTTTTTATTTTTCTTTTTATTATTAGTACCTGGGTGACCAAACCCGGCTTCTTTCTATGTTCATGCTATATTTGAGTGAAGACAAAATTTTTTTTTTTTTACAATAATAATTCTTTGTACTACCTATTTTCACTGACATTAATTTATTTTCCAACACATGAACAAGCATTGTACACATCTAAAAGTCTTAAAAATACTTTTAAAACTACACAAAACCAGTCAATCTGTTAAAAATTATAGAAACAGTAAAAATATTTTCACCTGTTGCTCTCAGGCATCTTCAGTCACTGATGTTATGTTTTCTGCTCTGTCAGTCAATCTGTTGAAAACCACAATTTTGCTTTTTCTTAATAACATCTGGTGCAATCTGTTATCAATTTTTGAGTTGGCCATATCGTTGCATGTTTCTGAATTTGATGTACATATTTCTATGGCTTCCCTCTCCAATGTGTAGTTTAAAATATTATAATTGTTTAATTTAATTAACAATTTTTAACAGATTGACTGGTTTTAGGCAGTTTTAAAAGTATTTTTTAAGACTTTTAGGGGTCACACACATTCCACGTCAAATCAACTAAAATTTTTCAATATTTAACCTGACCATTTCAGATTTTAATGAAACCTTCAGGAATCATTCTCCCTGATTATACAAATGATAATATACTTTTATAATTTTTTTTTTATCTCAGTAAATTTTCATACAACTAATTTTTTTAATTTTTGAAAAATCATCATTTTTTGGCTTGTATAGATGTTTTTCAATTTTGAATATCTCAAGTTCTATCAGGCATAAAGAGTTGTTTGACCCCTCATTTTAAAGAGAATTTCACAAGGTTTAATATAATATGCAAGTTGACTATGCTTGGTTAAAAAAAAAAAAAAAATTTAACTTAAAAATTTTAAATTAAAAAAAATTTTAAATAGTGTTTTTTAAAAATTTTGAAAAAATATATGTTTTTTGTAATATTATAAACTTTAAATTCTGAAAGTTTTAGAGTGGGATCTCAATGGGATCAGCAGTTATAAAAAAATTATGTTTAAAATTAATAAGACAATACTATTTTTAGCACAATCATAAAGTTGGCGAGGTGCCAACTTTAAATACCAGCCACGACTGGTGTTTAACATTAGTTTTTTTAACATAACTGCTGATCCCATTGAGATCCCACTCTAAAATTTTCAGAATTTAAAGTTTATAATATTACAAAAACATATATATATATATATATATTTAATATATATATATATATATATATATATATATATATATATATATATATATATATATATATATATATATATATATATATATTTAATATATATATATATTTAATATATATATATATTTAATATATATATTTAATATATATATATATATATATATATATATATATATATATATATATATTTAATATATATATATATATAATATATATATATATATATATATATATTTAAATTTTTAAAAAACACTATTTTAAAATTAAATTAAATTGACTTTTTTTTTAAACCAAGCATAGTCAACTTGCATATCAAATTAAACCTTATGAAATTCTCTTTAAAATGAGTGGTCAAACAACTCTCTATACCTGATAGAACTTGAGAAATTCAAAATTGAAAACATTTATACAAGCCAAAAAATGATGATTTTTCGAAATTAAAAAAATTAGTTGTATGAAAATTTACTGAGATAAAAAAAATAATAAAAGTATATTTTCATTTATATCCTCAGGGAGAATGATTCCTGTCAGTTTCATCAAAATCTAAAATGGTCAGGTTGGGTCACTGGTTGGTTTGACATGGAATGACCCTTAGACATGTACAATGCTTCTTTATGTGTTGGAAAATAAATTAATGTCTGTGAAAATAGGTAGTACAAAGAATTATTGTATTAAAAATGACATTATGAACAATTTTTAACAGATTGACTGGTTTTAAAAGTATATTTTAAGACTTTTAGACGTGTAGTACAATGCTTGTTTATGTGTTGGAAAATAATTAATGTCTGTGAAAATAAGTAGTACAAAGAATTATTGTGTTAAAAATGACATTATGAACGATCATAGATAAAAAACCATTTTGTTTTTTATTTCTACATAAAAATACCATTTCTTGTTTTTAAAAGTTCTAATAACAAATGTTGACAACTCCTTTTTTTTTTTTTTTTTTTTTCTGTACTTGTACTATATTCCATTTCTCCATATTTTCAAGATAAATGTTATGATTTTTTGTTGCCTATTTCTGCAGTTCTTGTATCAAATTTGTTGATTGCTAGGGTTTTCAACATTACTTTCCATACAATATTATGGCTGTCTCGAGGATTTTCTGTTGGTAGAAGTAGTTTTAAACTGTTTTGTCTCTTAACACTGAAAAAAACAATGAAAAACATTCCATACCTAAAAAGATACATATGGCAGTTCATACAAAACAACAAAGATGATTTCAAATGGATGCACTAGATTCAGAAGTATTTTTAAATTTCTGATGCTGTTAAAAAAAACTCGAACATCCTCTCAATCCTGGAATTAGCCGAAATTTATTGAAATTGCTAGAGCTTATTGATCAGTCTTAAAATAATTTTGCGCAATCATTTGAAAAGACATGCAAATGCCGAATAAACAAACAGCACTTTACAAAGTAAGAAAGTGCTGATTTCAGAAGACTATATACCTGTGACCAATGAATTATGCTCCATCCTTATACTCACTCAACACTAATCAAAGCTTTCTATAGTAGTACATCAAAGTAGCCCCCCCCCCAAAAAAAAAAAAAAAAAAAAAAAATTGCATAATACTAATAAATGCATAGAAACTTTCATGTACCCATTGTTTTACCCCAAAAAACATTTGCTGATTCTGTGAATATACAATTGCGAACACCTTACCTCAGTTATCAGCATCTTACTCAAATTGAATCTGCTCAATATAAAATTGCTTTTTGACTTGAACTTGCTAACTACCATTTGCTGGAAGCAGCTATTATGAGTATTGATTTTGCATTAGCACTTAATCTTCCAAAATGGTACCTGCTCAGTATTTAAAATGTATGTTTTATCCCTATATACATAGAAAAATAAAAGTTAATACAGTTCAGTAACCACCAATAATTTGCAAAAGTCTGTAATCCGCATTGTATAAATGAATGTACACAAAGAATTTTAATTAAAAAATGAATTTCTCAATGCAACAATTTTTAGTTTTTCCTCCAGCTTTACTTTTATATATCATACATCAATTAAACTTATTTTTTTATAATTTAAAGTGATAGTACACATAAAAATTTATGTAAAATTTTAAGTAATCATTATATGGTAAACTTAAAAATTTATTTTTCCTTTTAAAAATTTACTCTTAAAAAGTATTTGTATTAATAATAGATGGTTACTTAGCAATATATTTAATCTCTCATCTAAAAATAATTACAATTTATAGAAAACTGTTTATACAAAAAACAAGCAATTAATTCTTAAATCAATGTTCATAAATAAAAATACCAATAAATTCATGTTTAATACTTATACATGTATTTATAATATTTGATAATTGATATTTAAATTTCTAAAAGCAAAATTTTATAATTTAGCAGCCAGTTGGGACTATTTACACAAGGCTGCAAGCCCCGTGGCAGAATGTACGCGACGGGCGGCGCAGACTTTTTAAGGCACCTGCAGACTGAAAACACACCACAATGCTGCTGATGCGTTATAGCGCGTAAATTGCACGATAAAACGGCAAACTTCGTAGAAGGATCGCGAATAAAATGGCGAATTTCATCGAAGAATCGCGGGAAAAATGCAAACTTCATTTAAAGTTTGAGGAAAATGGCTAATTTCGTTGCCCGCGAAAAAAGCGCAAATTTAGTCAAAAAGGCGTGAAAAAATGTGAATTTCGTCAAAAGGCTGGCAAAAAAACATGAGTTTCTTTGAAGGATCGTGGAAAAATGCGAATTTTGAGGAAGGGCTACGGAGAAAACGCTAACTTCGTCGAAAGATCGTAGAAAAAATTGTTCATTTTGTCGAAGGATCATGAAAAAACAGTCAATTTCGTTGAAAAAATGACAAATTTTGTCAGAGGATCGCCAAAAAACGGTAAATTTCGTCAAAGGATCACGAAAAAACGGAAAATTTCGTCGAAGAAACTTGAAAAAATGGTAAATTTCATCAAAGGATCTCGAAAAAACGGCAAATCTCGTCGAATGATTTCGAAAAACGGCAAATTTAATCTAAGTATCTCGAAAAAAAAACCCAGCAAACTTCGTCGAAGTATCTCGAAAAAAAGGCAAACTTCGTCGAAGTATCTCGAAAAAATGGCAAATTTCATCGAAGGATCACGGAAAAAACACTAATTTTGTCCAAAGGCCAAAGAAAAATTGGGAAATTCATCAAAGGATCTGGGAAAATGATTAATTTTGTCGACAGATTGCGATAAAAATGTAAATTTCGTCAAAGGGCCATGGAAAAACTTGATTTTCATCAAAAGACTGTAAAAAAAAACCATGAGTTTCGTTGAAGAATCGTAGAAAAAATGCGAATTTCAAAGGGCCACAGAGAAAACGTAAATTTCGTCAAATGGCTGCAGAAAAAATGCTAATTTCGTCAAAGGAGCACGGGGGAAAAAAGAAACGCTAATTTCGTCAAAGGTTCCCGAAGAAAACGTGAATTTTGTGAAATAGTTACGGAAAAGATGCAGCATTCCTTTAGAAAACAGCAGATACACAAAGTTCTATGCTTATTAGTATAGGCATAGTTTTCCTTAAAGAATTTGGGTGGTTAATCCACCAGGCTCAAATGGTAAAGTAAAAGTAAACTGACTCTTAATAAGAGGATGACTTAAATTAACAAATAACATTTATTAAACATAATTTAACATTATAAGAATTAACAACAAACAGTCTGGCAAACTTGCACAGACATTTAAAAATAACTAAACTAAAACATCGTACGACATGTAGCAGCCACATAAGCAAAAAGAGAAGAGAGCAGACAAGTCATGCAGTGGTATTTAAGACAGTTGTTCAACACATGGGCAGTTATGGCATTTCTTTGTTATCTACAAATACTTTATCTTCAAATTTTAAGCTCAATAGTTTTAAATTCTATTGTGAATGACAGTACATCAGCAGAATATTAGTATTAATCCTTTCGCGACAAGCGTCCTTTACAGAATTGAATTTTTAATCTTTTACCACCTGTTTTTCAAATTCAAGAAAATTTGGGGCCTAGCTAGATCATTTTCTCATGCTTGATTTTAGTATAGGAGGCAAATTTCATGAAAATTGTTACAGCCGTTTTCAAAATTGCCAAGACACCCCCAAATTGCATGCTCATTTAATATATATGGTTATTATGAAACTTCTTTATTGTGTTTATGCACTATTTCCAGTGGTGAGGCATGAGTTTTCGCTATGGTCATCATCAGTTCTCAACATTCTAGCACTCCAATGCCAAGGCAATAAGGTGGGGATTCCCCTCACCCTTCCCCAAAAATAATTTAGGAAAGATATATTTATATACTTTCATTTAAAAGAAATGTATACTTTAAAATCTATAAGTTTTCCCCTTCACCCGAAAAAAAATTCTGGCTATGACCTTGTCCCACCCATACCCATTTTTGTTTGTATTGTTGGTTGAAAGGTGCGTTTTGCAAGTAATTCAAAAAGAAAAAAAACATAAGTTTAAGAAATTTTATTTTATTTTGTAGTTAACATGAATATTGAAATCTATAAACATAATTTTTTATAATGCAATGTATGATATTTCATTTGAAATGTATTCCATTTTTTATGATTTTGTAACAAATTAATTTTTATTTTGTAGGATTATTTAAGAATTAAATCTAGTACTTTCTGTTTATTAAAATAACTTTTCATAAGAATAACATCAAAAAGAGAATAATCATTGTAAAAAAAAAATGCTCATTTTAAATCTGATAGATGGTAGCACTAGACATTTTAAGTAAAAGGAAATTGGGAAAAATAATTACACTTATTTCATCGTGTTATGAATAAAAACTAAAAAACATTTTATGATTTGTTTCCATAGATTTAAGATGTTCTATGTTGTCTTTACTTTTCTATGGTCATTGCCGAATCTACAGATGACCAGATGCATCGCCACTTTCTATTTCTGTGTTCAAAGTCGAGCAGAAATTTTTAGAAATTCATTCTAGAATGCTGTGAAATAAATTCATCGCATTTCCCTTCAAAAGTCTTGCTTAAAAGCAAGACAATTAACAATTATTAAAAATTTGCCATAATTTATGTCTGCTGCATAATTATATTTTTTCTTGTTTGTCTTTTAGTGTTGGCTTAAAAACAATTGCTCAAAATGATACAGGAGCTCCTCATATTTTGGAACATCTTGCATTATGTGGATCTAAGAAGTATCCTTGTAAAGACCCTTTTATGAATATGAGAAACAGATCTTTGGCTACTTTTATGAATGCCTTCACAGGTTTGCATATTAAATCTACTTATTCCATTTTGTGATGTTTAACAGGTTATGCAGTAAAACATTATTGAAAGTGAACACAAATGAATGTTTGAATTGCTTTTACTTTAAAACTAAAACTATAAAATTAGATCAGTGTTTACCCGCATCAATCTGCTCTGCAGTAAACCAAAATTAATCTGCAGCTCAACAATGGAGGACGAAGCTTACTATGATAAGAAATATAGTAACCCAAAAAATAATCAAAATTTTAATTTACAAAGAAAACTACAACAAATCTAGAGATAAAGTAACTTTTAGCAAATCTTAGAGTAATAAAAGAGTATAAAAGTGATCTTCACTTGAGAAAAGCCGTATTAGATGATTCAAAATGCAGAAAGCAAGAGTTTTCATGAACAATTATACCTCATAAAATAATAATAATAATTTAGTGAATGATAATTTGCACAGATATCAAAATTTTATAATATTATCTAAGTTTTTAGCCTGCATAAAATATTTGCAGTTCTATGTGAGTGAGATGTTGTACATTGGTGCAGTTGCTGGAAATCAAATAGTTTTACACCTGAAAAACTAATTGTTGATTTGATGTGTTAGTATATGATGAGCGTTTCTGTGGATGTGCTTGAAAAATATTGAGCAAATGAGTATGATATTTTTTATTAGTAAAAATAATAGGAAAGAATCATTATCAATCAGTGTCTGTAACAGCCATGGTATTATCACTTTTATATACTTGCCAAATCTCCTATTTCTTATAGAAGACTTTCTAATTTTGTTATTATTTCCCTTTCTCCCTTAAATTCAAATCTTTTTCTGTTTTTATTTTATTTTTTTTTTTTTCCTCCTGAGTAGTTAAAAATATATATGTATGAAATTTCAAAAGCTCATAACAAAACTATAAATTTGACCAAACCTAACCCAGAAAATGTTGCTAATAGAATCTACCTTATTTTTTCTCTATAAAATTGGCAAGTAACATTTTACAAGAAATCAACATTAAAGTAATTTCACATATGTTAGCATCAAATCCATAATTTTTACATATCAGTGGAAATTGGGAGGGAAAAAAACTGTGAGAAAAATAGCTATGGAATTTATGTTAGCTTTATTCTCATGGCAGCTGTAGTGTGGAGGTAATGGTGAAATCTTAGGGAATAAGATAATCAACTATTTCTGCATTAATTTTTAATTGTGATTTTTAATTTTGGCATTTTCTGAAATTGGACATCCCTTTATTATCTGAATCAATCATTCTGATAAGTTAGCATGTTGTATATAATGCAGTATTAATATATTAATATGAAAAATACTAATTGTTTGCCGGTATTTATTAACTGTGAGAAATTTAAGAAAAAAAATGGCTGTTTGTGTGTGCATTTTAAATTTTATGATTGTGCTAGTTTTAATTTTGTACATTTCTTGATTTTTTCCCCCATTTACTATCTTAGGTAGTGATTATACATTTTATGGGTTTTCTACTACAAACCCAAAAGATTTCCAGAATCTCCTGTCAGTGTATTTGGATGCTGTTTTTTTTCCATCTCTGAACGAAACTGACTTTAAGTATGTGTTGAAGCTTTTAAGTTAATATCCTTTTTTACTCTTTGGTCTTTTTTTATTGTTTTTTAAATTTGTATTTTAGATATGTATAGAACAGATGATAATATATTAAAAAAAATAACTTGTCATAGATAATAATGTATTTGAATTCTTTTTTACAATCTTCTGAAAGAAATATTGCAATATTTGATTATTTAATATTTAAAAAAAAATTATTAGTGTAAAGAATTTGTAAAGAATGTGCTATATTTGACCTGAACATTATATTAAAATTTTGCAGTGTTTGAGCATGTTATGCAAGCAAACAGAAATATAAGCTTGCAAATATGTACACTAGTGTACAAAATTAAGATAGTTTTCAGATTTGGTCAATTATTTCCAGAACTACTGGACAGATTTTAATGAAATTTGGTATGAACATGAACATAGGTTGATATAATGCAAATAAAATAACCATTCAGCAGTTATAATACACATGCATGATTGTGCGTAACACTTATCAAAAACAGAAGGTGTGAAACAGTGGTTAAAGAATCGAACAAAAAATGCGTTAATGGGGGGTATGGTTCCTTCTTACAGTTATACAGGCCTCACATCGTGATTTCATTCTGGAAATAAGGCAGTTTATGAGTTCCTGTGGCAATTGTTCCAATTTTTTCATCAACACTATTTTTAGGCCTTGGATGGTTCTCGGAGGGAGGTTGCGAGTTACAAGTGTTCTCCCCAGAGCATCCCAAACATGCTTTATAGGGTTGAGGTCTGGAGATCTGGCTGGCCAATCCATCCAGCAAATATCTTCAGTTTCCAGAAAATTGTTGACCAAATGATCTCTATGTGGCCGGGCATTGTCATCTATTAAAATGAAATCAGGGCCAACTGCATCTCTGAAAAGGCAAATATAGGGCTCCAAGATCTCATCTCTGTACCTCACAGCAGTCACAGTGCCTCTTTCAAAGACATGGAAGTCTATGCGACCATCCAAAATGATGCCTGCCCAGACCATCAAACTCCTGCTACCATAATGGTAAATTTCTTGGACATTGTAAGGAAAGTAGCAGGTCCATGATTCTCTCCATATGAAAGTATGGCGAGAATCAGTTGTTAGGCTGAACCGGGACTCATCAGTGAAGAGGACGGTTGCCCATTGTTCCCTGTGCACCAATCTCTATGATCTTTGCACCATGCTAAATGGACTGTCCTGTTTGCAGAAGTGAGCAGGACACAAACAGCAGGTCTTCTGGCAAACAGGCCTATCTCATGAAGATACTTCTGGAAACAGTAACCCTTGAAACTCGGTTTCCTGTGGCTGCATAGAGGCCATGAGAGAGCTGAGAATCTGTAGCATGCCTCTAATTCACAAATTTCACTGTAATTGACAAATAACAATCTTCATTGGCCGTCATGGCTCTTGGATGACCTTGGCTAGGCTTTCTCTCGACGGTTCTGGTATCCTGAAACTGTTTCCATAAGTTGGACACGACGCTGGGCGTTACAACTCTACAAATCTGGATTTGAGACTTTCCTGCTTCTAACCTCCCCACAATTCGCCACCTCATTCCATCATCTAAACATCAGTGGTTACTCATTTTGACTGTTTGAATTAGAATTCAACCAATTGCTTCAAAAAACCCCCAGAAATTTGCTGAGGTGTATGAGTGAACAAAATGCGAACTTTGTCACACATGCTTATAATACCTCTCCCTCTACTATCTCTTTCCACACGCACGTTTACGCTTACATATTAGATACACAATATTTGCATCTTTCTTCTGAAGCAGTAGTTTTACATTTCAGTTCAGTTCTTTTCATGAAATTCGCCAAAATATGCAAATTCTCTTAATTTTGTACACCAGTGTAGATACATTTAAACTAAAGTCATAAATATTTTTCAGTAGTAAATATCTTAACCTTCTCACCGCTGTGAACTGATATATCCGTTCACTATGCTGTAGGTTTCCCTGCAATATTAGCATTATTTACATTAATATAAAATAATTCTACAGATATAATGCAGTTTTAAAACATGGATTAATGATTAATATTCCATGCCTGCCAACTTGTAAGGTTTATCCTTACAGTGTAAGGATTTAGGTCCAATTGTAAGGTTGTAAGGGCAACAGGTAAGATTGTAAGGTTTTTGATAAAACTTGAAATGATTCTTCAAATATGTTACTTATTGAGTAAAAAAATAAAACTGATGCGCACATTGCGTTTATGTAACATGAGTAAAAAAATAAAACTGATGCACACATTGCGTTTATGTTACAAAGATGAGGAGTGTGATTATCAATATAGTACGTCACAGCAATCAAATAGTAATTCACAACACGTTATAATATGCCACAGAATGTTTAATCATGCTGTGTATTTTAAAAATTTCTCGCAGCAAAGCTAAAATTAAAGTTTTGACACTTATTTTATTAGAAATTTATTAGATTTTTTTTATTTATTTATAAAATATTTGGTACTTTTATGTTACCTGTGCACCAGTGATAACCCGCCAAATCTTGTTTCAGTTGGCATCATTTGAATTGTAAACCCTTTCAATTCAAATGATTTGAATTCAATGATTTTGATTTTAATTCATATCTTGAGATTTTGTTATTTGTATTGATGTGTTTGTGTTTACGTATTTTATCATGATTATATTTTAGCTATTTTTAAGTAAATTTTTTAAGACATTATACTGCAGCGTAAAAATATTTATTTTTTTAATAGCTAATGTTAAAAGATTGTTGAAAAAAAATGATTGGCGAGATTAAAAAAAAATTTGGCAATCATTGGTGCCCGGCTAACATAAAAGTACTAAAGATTTTAATAATTAAAAGCATGCAACACGATCACTATGGAGAAATGTATGACAAAGAATTGTTGGGTAAAGCCAAATCAGCCTATTTAACGTATACAAAAAAGAGTTATCAGTGCTAATAATATTTGGGTTATTTTTATTATTTAATATTTTTGTAGTTATCAGTAAATTTTGTATCAAATCATATATTACCTTATTAGACGCCTTCATAAATACCTTTTACTACATATATATGTTTAAAGATGCACAATGAAGTACGTCAGAAAAATTGTAAGGTTTTCTGAATAGACATGTTGGCAGGTATGATATTCTCAGAGATTATATTCATATATGTAATTAAGTTTTTTATATCAAGTTTTAAATATCATGCTTTTTTTAGCATTTAGAAAAATTTATAGAGAAAACAACATTACATTTTTGCCCTTTTGCTCGGCTGTCAGGTTGTTTTAAGTGGTGTAAATGTTAAAAAGTTTGATGAAAAATATTTTTTTTCTTTTAATTGGAAAGATTTAAATAGCAAATGAGACTACATACTGCTATTGTATTTTACAAGAAAATCTATAAAGGCATATTGGCTTGTTGTCCTATGGGATTAATTTATTAGAAATCAAATTTCACTTGCTGTTGGAAAAAGTGTGAATCAAAAATTTAAAAAATATTTGATTTACATATAAAATAAAGGCCAAGCACAAAGCCTGGTATTGTTTAATGGCATTTTTCTTTTTGATGTATCAGTCGTTTTTTCGTTTCCTTTTTTTTCCAAAATAGATCCTGCTTTTGACCTGTTTTCTCTTCTAATACTTTAAAGTTGATATTCATTGTTTTCATTTTTGTAATATCTACTGAAGGAATTGTTATACTCATGAATTGATGATATGCAGTGGTAATTTAATCATCTTTTGAGCTTTTTATCCTAAGGAAGAAACATGTCCCCCTTTTTTCACATCTATCTCAACTTATATATCTCAATTTTCATCCCTTTCATCATTTTCAAGCTGATGATATTGTTGTTTTCTCTTGTTAATTATATTTTTTCCTGTCTTATTTCACAAAAGGATTATACATTTTTTTTTCTTATGAAGCATCGTTTAAGCAAAAATTTAAACCTTTATTATTTTTTAAAAAAATGTGTTGTTTGTAGTTTTTAGTAATTTATTGTCTAATGCACTGAAATAAAATTAAAATTTGATTATAAATTCTACTATCATATTAGTTTAAATATTGACAAATTTATGTATTGTGAATCTGCCCGAGGTGTATCCAGCCATGTTAATCCTGTAAACCTGAAAAATTCAATTTTTTTTTAGTTTATTTTACATTTTTTTGGGTTGAGTGTTAGTAAACATTGAATTTTTCATGTTTTTCCTTGTCATAGAATGTTTGCTGCATTATTTTGTTGATTTTTTGTTTTGTGATTATTATCACATTCTGTTTTCCTTTCCTTATAGGCAAGAAGGCTGGAGATTGGAACATGAAGATATCCATAATCGAAATTCTCCGATTATTTTTAAAGGAGTAGTCTTTAATGAAATGAAAGGAGTTTTTGTAAGCTTTTTTTTTCTATTGTTTAATCAATAAAGATGCTACAAATTTTATTTACATTAGAAACTCTTTTAAATAGTGTTTATACCTAAAAGCATGGCATGAGCTAGCTTTTTTTTTTTAATTGTTAGATATAAATTTTTTCCCTTTATAAGGCATTATCTCATAGTATTATCTCTTTTCATTTCTTTTATTTAAATTTATAATTATGATGAAATAATTATTTGAATTTGTAAGCTTTTGATTTTTGTTTAGATTAATTTGAAAACACTAATGCAATTGATAAATGATAATGAAATACTCAAATTTCAACCAAATGTATTGAAACGTTTTTAACATAAATAGAAAATATTTAAAAAATGTGTTTGTCACTTTATCTATCTACCTGTTAAGTTTCTTTCTAACATTTACATAAATTCTTTAATCATGTAAAATATTTTATGCATTGTTATGATGAATTCTGAGCTATGTTAATTTAAAGTTGTATGTGTTATATTAAAATGAATTAAATTATTTTTGTGTTTATCTTTTCACCAATTAGGAAGGTAGCTGATCATTTTTTTTAATGTATCTCAGTAATTAAAAAATAATAAAAATGTTTAATAATCTACTAATTGGGGTTATTATTTCAGTTCATAGAAAGATAGAGTGTGAAGTAAATTTTTTTAACACTTTCTAACATATTTGAAAAGTATTTAGGAATTCAGTCTGTCTGTCCAAGCTATAACTCTCATAAATATACTCGGATTGCCATGTAATTGATACATGTTATTGAGGTTTTTTACCATATCATGTTCAATATTGAAGATGTGGTGTGTAGCATTTATAATTCGTTTACAGAGGCACTCAAAAGAATTTTGTTACATTATTGTCTATGGAGAAAAATTGTTTGCAGTGTATTTTAATGATGTTACACTGTTTTAAACATATTGAAATTTATATACATCACTAAGGTGCACTACAAAATGCTTATTATAAAATAATGTGTGTATAGTATTTATGATTAATTTAAAAGGACACACAAAAGAATTCGGCTACATCACTGTCTATGAGCAATAATTGTTAAAAGTGCGTTTTCAATTGTGATAGATATGTGTTTTTAAATTTAACTAATTTTTTGCCTATTACTTGGTATGTATAAATTCTATAGATCATATACAAGGCTGCATAAAAGAATTCGAGTTCATTTCCGCTTATTAATAGGAATTACTGAAGGGGAATTTTCAACTGTGTTTTAAATTTTCCTAACTGAACTAAATAAATTTTGCATGCTACGTAGTATATATACAAATCTATAGATCCTATACAGGCCTGCACAAAAGAATTCAGATACTTTTCCGATTACAGATGATAATTTCTGAAATTGGGTTTTCAAATAAGCATTTTCAAAATTGTTTACTTAGACATACATCTCTCATATTATTAAACAGTGAAGTTTTGTTACAGTATTCTGAATGTGTTGAAAAGTGTTTCATAATCTATGCTTGATGCATGATTTTTCTTTCTTGTTTATTATCATTATTACTATTATTCCTTTGTATGGTATATCCATATTTACATAAATTACTAGTGAGAGATTTGTCTAGTATGGTTCGCAGAAATATCTGTTATTTTTCTTCCATAATTTTTTCATCCAATATTTTTCATCCCATCATAAATTAATTTGAAGGTAATTCTGGTAATTGTTTATTTTTCCATCGACCAGCCATAAAAAATTGGATCCTACCAATGTAATCTATGTTCAAACTGTGTGATTTATCGATAATAATCGATAAAGGTGATGTAAAAATGTACTCATATATTGTTTCCTTGGTTTTATGTAACCCGGATTAATTTTCAACTAGCTGAGTTTTAAACGAGCTATAAATACTAGACACTTCAATGCCGAACATTCAAATCTATACATCCGAACATAGAATCTGTAGTAAAATCAATAGGATATAAAAATTTCATGGCAATCCGAATAATATATGCTAGTTAAACATGGACAGACAAACTCAATTCATGAACACTTTTCAGCTATGTTGGAAAGGATTAAAAAGGGATTCGAAGTACTTTTGCAAATAAAATCATTTGATTTAAATCTTGCCAATTCTGTTTGTTTCTATTATTGGCGTAATATCGTGCAAACTGGTAATATGTCAGTTATCTTTTCTTGAATGTGTATGATGTTAAAGACTAAGTTTATTTGTTTATTTTATTGAGCATGATTAAGTTTGTTATATCAGATGATACTTTCTTGACATAAAAGAACCCTTCTTAACAACTATTATTGGGATGATTTATTCTCATAAGTAATTTATAGGTGGAGTTATGTGAGAAAAAAATTATGAATTACTTATTCAAATGTAATTGGAAAAGTATGATATTAATAAATTATCAGCACAATAAAACTCATTTGTCAAATGTTTTTTTATGATGAGTAGTCATTGAAATGGAAATATTTTTTACAATACTGTATATGTTAGTTACAGATATATTTTTCTTCTTTTCATGATTGTGTTATTTAATTAATTAGACTTCCTTAATAGTTTTTGTTATATAAAAATCAGATTCATAATATCATTAAAAATTTTGAATGTAGTAGATTCACATTAATTCAAATTTCAAGGGCACAAAAAATCAAATTATTTAAAATTTGAATTAGTCTAAACATACAATTATAAAGAAAACTGTGAAGCTAAACCAGTCTGAATAAATATAGTTAACATGCAGTCATTTTTACCTTTAAAATTATCATCTTATAAGCATGATCTCATGTTGTGAACAGAAAACTTCCTTGAAAGAAATTTTAACTATTATTAAAGAGAGACACAAGTTAGCATCACATATCGTATTGAATTGAAATTGACGCATACAAAAATTGCATAAATAAGTAATAATATTAATAACCTTAAGCATCACTTATTCTATTGTTGCATGTAGAAATTGCATGGATGAGTATTAATATTGATTGATTGAATTGATTTTTAAATATTTAGTATGTTTGTATAAATATCGATTATTCAAGTTTATTAATTCAGGTCTCATTAATTTTCTATTGTTAAATTTCACCCAAAGAAAATATGATGTTACACATTTATTGCCAGATAAAGCATATGCAGAGCTACCAACTGCTACGAAAAAATCGTAGTTGCTACGATTTGGAGTTAAAAACTACGAAGCTACGAAAATTGGTCTAAAACTACGATTTTCTGCAAAAAGGCGCAAAAAAAACGCGAATTTCGTCAAAGGATCACTGAAATAAAGCAAATTTCGTCTAAGGATCGTGGAATAAATGCAAATTTCATCAAAGGATCGCAGAAAAAACGCGAATTTCGTCAAACGATATCTGGAAAAAAAGAATTTCGTCAAAGGATATCTGAAAAAAAAATGCGAATTTTGTGAAAAAATTGTTGAAAAGACGTGAATTTCGTCAAAAGATCGCTGAAAAGACACTAATTTTGTTATAGAATCGTGTAAAAAGTATGAAATTCGGCAAAGGATCTCTGAAAAAATGCAAATTTCATCAAGGGATTGCTGAAAAAAAAGGCGAATTTGTCAAATGATTGCTGAAAATACACTAATTTCGTCAAAAAATACTGAAGATATGCGAATTTCTTCAAAATTTACTGCATTGGGTTAAAAGATTGAAACCATATTCTTTTTACTAATGTAGAAAATTCGCTACAAAACGTTTAAAAAAAAAGAAAAAAAAATCAATTTAAAAACTTTATTAAAAAATATCCAGAAACTGGCTTCAAGGTGCATAACTTCAGACATAACAGGTACCTTCATGCCAAATCTTGTAGATTTGTGCGCATCGCAGCAGTCTCTTCACAAAACAGCATACACAGAGATAAACATCTATGTTTATTATTATAGATATAGTTTTTCATCTTGAACAATAGATTGAGCTAACTTTTGAAAAATGAGATTAACCTGACCTGCAATAAAAAACAATTAGCACAGACCCGACCTGATGCAGGACATTTTAGACATTTTTCTCCAGAAAAATATCTGTAGTTTCGTCAGGGGAGGGGAATCTTCCTTCTCCAGAAAAATATCTGTAGTTTCGTCAGGGGAGGGGAATCTTCCCCTCCCCAACCGCTCTAGAATCTTTCAGATAATTCATTGTGATATTCAGAAATTTAGATTGCTAGGAGTGGACAGAGCATGAATTGAATGGGAAAAATTACATTTAATCAATCCCACCCACAACCAAAAAATTAGCAAAAATAAAAAGTCTCCTACTTTGTATGCTTATGCATTATACATACGTTCAGTTGATTAGCATTTGTTCCCTTAAAATTTGTAGCGTAAAAAACAACCAACCAACCAACCTCCAGATTAATTTGAATGTTGTATGCTACTATTTTTCATTTTCAAAGATTGGCAGGTCTGCATATGCGCATTTTTAGGTGACAGTATTTAATTCTAATAAATGTCTAAATGCATTAAATGTTGTTTAATACTTACAACTTCCTATTCTAATGAGAAAAATGTATTTCTGTAACTTTATTGATGTGGTTGTTTATAAGTACTCTTTTGCTTTTCTTTTTTAGTCTGATCCAAATCAGTATTACGGGATGAAAGTACAAAATGCTTTGTTTCCTTCCAATACTTATTCATGCAATTTTGGAGGGGATCCTCTTGCGATACCTTCACTTACATGGGAAGATCTGAAACATTTTCATGGTAAACATTATCATCCTAGTAACAGTAGGTAAGATTGAACTTTACATTGTATAAATATATTTGTATGAGAAAGTTTTGAATAATTAGTATTAACAAAATTTCTTTATAGAAAAGATGTGTAAATAAAAATATAGTTTTGTATCCGTTATTCTGAAATGAGTCATACAGATGATTAGTTAATCAAAAAGTTTTGTCTTATAAATATCATATTTATGATTTTTATCCCCATTTATTTTTTGTACCTTTTTCTTTTTGAATATTTATTTTTTAGACAAACATATTTGCTCAATTAAATGAAAAAAACTGATTGTGTTGCAAAAAAGCTCTTAAACTTTGCTATTTTGTTTAAAGCTTATGTTGAACTTTGCTCTAACAAAGTTCAACATAGGTTAAATAATGCAAAATTCTGAAATTTAATTTAATTTAATTTAATTTTTTTTAAAACTAAGTTCATGAATTTTATTTTTATATTCGTATAATCATCTTCTTGACAAAACCTTTTGTCTTATATCCAAGTCTCTAGGATTAAAAAAGAGGAAATGTTTGTCTGATATTTTAACTGCTGGTGTTTGCTAGATTAGATTTATGATATGATTCACTCAGAAATAGTGAGCCCTAGTCAGATCATACTTATGGGTCCCCTACATGCCTCATGTTTTGTCCCTTAATTTAATTGCAGGGGCCTTGAATTGCAGGGATTCCCTGCAGTTCAAGGGCCAGTACAATTGTTATCTCTGAGCCCTTCTTCCTGCATATATCTTAATAATACTTGGAGGTTTTTGATATACATTATATATATTATTACTTGGAGACTATGATACTTCATTTCTCCAAATTAATCGATCAACTCATGCTCCAAATTGTAACATCTGGATTTATATACTTGGCTGAAAACACAAAGTTTCTTTGTGTGTCTGCTACAGTTGAGTAAAGAGAAAATATTTCATTCAATTTTTGCATGTTGAATGTGATATAATAATAGAACTAGTTGACCCACCTGGCGTTGTCTGGGCCCGTGATAACACCATAAATGAACCCCAAATAAAACTAGTCGTTGGGGACCACCGTAATACTTACCCATCATGGATATGCATAATGTAAAATATTAAAATAAAAATGTGTAAGCTACTTATAAAATGCATTGCAATTCAAATAAAACCGTGGCTTGATGACGTCACAAACTTTAAAGGCTCGATTACTGAATTGCTTGAAAGAGGTTTTTCCTTATAACTCCAAAAATAATCATCCTATTAACTAGCGGTTTATTGCATCTGATTAAGCGTCAAATTTCCAATTAAAATATATCTTTAAAGTGAAATTTGGATGAAATGCAGGGTGATGAAAAATCGAAGAGTGTAGAAAATAGAATTCCAAATATCTCGGCAACTAATTATCCGATCGACTTCATGCTTTATGCAAAATTTATGTTTTTTTATTGTCTTTTATATTAATTTCTTAAAATAAACAATTTCGAAAATTTTTATATACCTTTTATCAGAACGAATATTTAGAGAGTCCGAAAAAAATAGTTCCGGTTAATCGAGGTTATTAAAATGAAATAGGCTTCGTCCCATTATTACATACTAAGTACATACCAAATTGCAAGTCTTTATCTCAATTTTTTCGAGAGATAGAGCGTTTACAGACACACACACAGACGGACGGCAAAAAAATTTTTTTTTAAATATGTTTTTCGGAATCTCCAGTGTCTGAAGCGTGTAAATCCGTCAAAAAAAAAATTTCGATTTTCAAAATGATTAAAAGACTTACCCTATACTACGTATGATGGGTAAGTAAAATACTGATAATTAATGATAACATTAAAAAAATGTTTTTGTTGTCCATATCCTTTGAAATTTTCAATGGTTATAAAGGTTTTACAGCCCGTGTAAAAATTAAGTCAGAGATATTGTTATCTGGTTGTAAAATAAATATGTTTTCTTCCTGGGAAAAGAACCCCTAAAAAATTAAGACATTTGCTTCTCGCTTTAATATATTAGATGAGATTTCATATAATAATAGAATGAGATTTCATGATCTCTGTAAATGATCTTTAATTTTAGGTTGATTTCTAAAATTTTATATGTGCCACTACTACTGGTTGCGAATTGACGTAGATAAAAATCATGATATTTATCTTCAACCAGTGGATGATCTTATTGTGACATAAATAAGTGAATTGCAGAACAAACTTTAGCTTCATATCTTTAAACAATTCACAATAAACTTACACATATAACAAAACTAAACTAAAACATAAAACAGGTAGAACTACCATCATGTAACACTCCCCACAAAACAAGCTGCTACTTTAAAGCTCACATGCTGATCTGACTGCTTAGTGAAAACACCCCCAAATATATACACAATCAACTGTAGAAGGACATAAGTAACAAAAGTTAACTTCACCACCAAACACCCAGCGATATGCTAGTAATGTAAACAAGCATGTAATTTTTCTGTAAGTTTAAAAGCTATTAAATTTATAATATACAAATTATATCTTGTGTAGAAATGAAATATAAATATTAAAAAGAATAACTATATAAGATATATAAACTATTTAAAACACTTAGCAAACAATAAGACAAATTAAACTAGAAGTATAACAGCAAACCTTTAGGTGGTGGTGGCTACCAAAACTGTTAAAAAAAACCCATTTTAAAAATACCACTACACAGAGGAGCTGAGAAAAACAGAAAAAAACCTTTTAACTCTACAAAAACAAAATAAAAAGAGAACTACAACATTTGATATGTATTCTTCATACTAACAAGCTTCCACTCCGACATCCACTGTCTAAACTAGATGGTGAAACCACGGGACCTAAGACCTTTGCTGGCCCAATTAGAGCTAGATTAGTGGGGTGCCAAAATCTACGTGTCGCTTTGTTCACGTCTATTCCTGTTTCGTGGATATCAGAAATGCAAAAGATTGATGATTTGAGCACAGATCAAAAGTATTTATTTGATATTTGTGCAGCCGTTTCAACCGGACAATGTTCTTGAAGACTTGAAAACAGAAAACCAGGACAAATTGTGCAATCGAGGTGGATCACAACTGCCGGCAGAATTTTACACTTGCACATTAGTAGTTCAAATCTTGATAAAGCTCTGAAATATCTCACGCAGTATGTGATACGAGTTTATGCACAGGTGTGGTTTGATGTAAGGAAACAGCCAGGTTGTGCAGACGGACCAAGCAATCTGTGAAAGATTGTTCAACTCTCAACGTTTCTACCAGATGAGCTAAAGAAGGCAGTGCATTCAGTCGTTCAAACAAATGGATACTGTCATGCAACCAATATCCTTCCAACCCTTTTTTGTTTAAAAAAGCAAACGGAAGTGAAGAGAAGAGGAGAAGGAATGGTGGTTCGTTCGGAGTAAGTAGGATGTGGAAATGCATCCGAGTATATTTTGGTTTTTAAGAAGTAATGTGGTTTAGGTGGAATTTTTATGAATATTAGTGAAAATGTATATAGTGTATATTATTGTAAATACCAGCTCTCAGTTTTAATAAACTCTGTATTTAAAATTTAAAAAGAAGAATCAGTGCGTCATTCGGCTGTCATGATATTACAGCCCGCTCTCATAACGAGAACAAGAGTTATTTCTACGATTTAAAATAATAAAAGTTGTGATTTGAATCGCAGTGTTTGGATTACAAAATAGAGGTGAGCTATTCTTTTTTTATCATTTGATTGTGTAGTAAGATACTGTTAACTTTATTCGAAAATGTTTAAAAACGTAACTAAGGCAGATTTACTTATTGTTCTGGAAGAAATAGGCGAAGAAGCTGATGCGAGTAAGAGAGTACCTGAATTAAAAGATTTGTTATTGAAATCTAAAGAATACTTAAAAGATAAGGATTTCGTAACTGAATTTTTATCGACTACAGTGTCAGAAAGAAAAAATGGCGAGGAAGTAAATAGATTGCGTTTACAACAACAAATGAGAAGCGAGAATTTAACCCATAATGAAGGGGAAAATAATACGTCATTATCATTAGATAAATTAATTAAAGCAGTTCAAGTTTTGGTAATCCCAGTGCCCAAGAAAAATGAAACATGGAATCTCTTTTTTGATTCTTTAGAAAGAGCGTTTAAGCACAAAAATGTTCCTAAGGAATATAAATCGGAAATTTTGCTAAAATTAGTAGGTGAAAAAGCAGGAAATGTTCTTGTTTATATTGATGATGTAGAATTAGCTGATTATGATAAAATTAAATCTTTAATTTTGAAAGAATATGAACCGTCCCCATTTACTTGTTTACAAAATTTTAGAAACGCTAAAAGATTACCTGGTGAAACCCATCAACAGTTCGGTTCGCGATTAAGATCCTGTTGGTTAAATTATTGTAGAATTCGAAACGTTAAAGATTTCGATTCACTTATTAATTTAATAATATCAGATAAAATTTTTGAAACTTTGGATAATGAGCTAGCTACTCACATTGCAGTCAAGCAAGGAGAAAGTTGGCTTTTGCCCGATCAGTTATCGAAAGACTGTGACACTTATTTTACTGCAAAAGGCAGGTCTTTCGAGGAAACAAAATTTGAGAAACGACCTATTTATCGTGAAGTGAATAATGATAATAATACTAAATATGTTCCCCCACAACTAAGGAAAAATCAAGCTACGTATGTTAACAGACACTTCTCAAAATCACGTGATTGTTACATTTGTAATTCCCCATTACACCTAGCAAAATTGTGCCCAAACAGAAGAAATAAGTATGATAAATCTTATACTCAAAATGATGATCAGGGTCAGAGAAAACCGAAAATGCAACAAGATACAAATAAATTGAATCCAAATAAAAATAGTAATGCAGTAGTCACTAATGTTAGTTCCAGGCATTTACACATGAATGATCAATTAAACGAAGTTACTCTTTTTCCTTTAAAAAAAATCATTATTTATGTAGAAGGTAAAGAAATAGAAGCTATTAATGATTCCGGTACCCAAATTAGTATTTTAAATACGTCATTAATTCCCGATCTGAAAATCGAAGCTAAAGGTAGTATTTTGTTACAATCCGCTTTCAAAGAAAAAGTACAAGCAAATTTGGCTACTATACCCATCCATTATAAATTACCTAACAGCGGAATTTATGTTACCTTAAATACGCTTTTTGCTTTCACTGAAAACTTAAATGTGCCTTGTTTATTAACTCCAGACGTGTATAATGCTTTGATTGAACTTCAAAATGAAGAGTTGTGTAATAATAGTCAACTGCAGGAGTTCGAAGGTCACGAAGCTAAAAATAGCTCAGAACCCCCGCTCGCGAAAGAGGAATTAAATGTTTGTTTTATTTCTTCAGAGAATAAACAAAATGATCGAAATGATGAATTTTCAGAGTTTAATAAGTTTTGTAAAGAACAAAAAGATTGCGCAACTTTAAAGAATGCATTTAAGGACGCTAAATTAGGAAAAAATAATTTTTTGATACGGGATAATTTATTGTATCATAAAGAAACTATTTGCGGTGATAAAATATATCAGCTCGTGTTACCGGAAAGTTACAGAAGTAAAGTATTAGATTTAGCTCATGATTCAATTTTTGGAAACCACTTAGGGATGCGAAAAACAAAAGAAAGAATTAAATTATCTTTTTATTGGCCGAATATTTCAAGAGATGTAGAAAATTATTGTAGAACATGTAAGAACTGTCAGTTAAAAAGCCCTGAGAAACAAACAGATAAAATTCCGATTACACCTGTTGTCCGCGCACCATATCCATTTCATACTGTAAATATTGATTGTATAGGTGAAATTATTCCGCCGTCAGGAAGGAAGCATAAATATTGTCTTACCTTAATTGATCAAAACTCTAAATGGCCGGAAGTAGTACCATTACGGAGTCTCTCTGCGAAAACGGCGTGTGATGCTTTATTAGATATTTTTATGCGCACCGGAATTCCTGAAGTTATCTGTTCAGACCAGGCCACTAATTTTAAATCTGAACTGACTAAAGAATTTGAGAACCAGTTAGGGGCATGTCCTCGCTTTTCAACTCCATCATACCCCGCTTCAAATGGATTAATTGAAAAATTTAATCGTGTGTTTAAACAAATGCTACATCATGTAATTCGTACGGATCCTGTTAATTGGGATAAACATATTCCTTTTCTACTTTTTGCCTACCGTGAAGTGCCAAATTGCACAACTGGAGTATCACCGTTTAAGCTCATGTATGGTCGGGAAGCTAGAGGTCCCTTGGCAGTACTAAAGTCATCATGGTCAGGTGAAATCCCCTTACCATTGAATCTTAGTAATTCAGCAGTAGACTATTTACAAGAATTAAAAATAAATTTGGAAAGAGCCGCTGACATTGCTTCTCTAACTGCTGCAGAAAAACAAGAAAATTACACTCGCTATTTCAATCGTCGAAGTAGAATGAAAGAATTTGAAAAAGGTGATTTAGTATATTTACTTATCCCTGATTCTACCAATAAATTATATGCTAGATGGACAGGACCCGGAGAAATACTTGAAAGAATAAAACCACATTCGTATAAAGTGAAATTACCTGATGGGGGTGTCAGACATGTTCATGCGAATAAAATAAGGAAATTTAACGTAAGAGTACAGACTGTTGGGGTCATTTTTGAAGACGATGTAGAATTTGGTGAAATTCACCCAACACCAATTAAAGCTAATACTTCGAATGAAAATAATATAGAAGTAGACCTTAGTCATCTGGAGGTTGATAAACAATTAGAGTTAAGTAAACTTCTACAAAAACATTCACCATTATTCTCAGGCAAAATTCAAGTTGCCAACGTTGGAGCACACAAAATTCGTTTATTACCAGGTGCGGAAAGAAAGAAACCATATATTTATAAAATTCCGGAATCGCTAAAAAATGAAGTGGATAAACAAATAGAAGAGTTAGAGCATCTAGGACTTATAGAAAAAAGTGAAGCTGAAATAGCTTATCCGGTCGTATGTGTCGCAAAGAAGGACGGTAGCATGCGCTTATGTATAGATTTTCGTCAACTGAACACAGTGACAAAACCTTTTGATTACCCTATAGAAAATGCAACTGAATTAATTAATCAAATAGGAAGTGCTAACATAATTACATGTTTAGATGTATTAAAAGGGTATTGGGAAATTCCTCTAGAAGAACAGAGTCGAGATCTTACTTCTTTTAAAACCCATCGTGCTCAATACCGATGGAAAGTCATGCCTTTTGGATTGCGCAATGCGGCTGCCACATTCCAGAAATCGATCAACAATGCTCTGGATGAACATCGTGAGTACAGTCGAGCATATCTGGATGATATTGCTATTTTTTCAAATGACTGGGAAAATCATCTGAAACATCTTGACGCTGTTTTATCTAAACTAACTGATCTGAAATTCACAGTTAATGTTAAAAAATGTGTTTTTGCAAAGGCACAGATTAAGTATCTAGGTCATGTCATAGGAGGAGGTAGACATGAGCCCGATCCGGAGAAGTTACGTGCCATTGAGACAATAGAATCGCCTAAAACCAAAACAGCCCTCAGAAGTGCATTGGGTTTATTTAATTATTATCGTGACTACATAAGAAATTATGCTGAAATCGCCAAGCCTTTAACCGACTTGACAAAAAAGAAAATCCTAGAAATCATTCCGTGGTCTGAGGTTGAAGAAGAGGCTTTAAAAACTTTAAAACAATTATTGTGTGAAGCTCCTAAGCTGTATACACCAGATCCTAAAAAGCCTTACACTATTCAGTGTGATGCCAGTTCTTATGGAGTTGGTGCTTGTCTATCGCAAAGAGATGAGAAAGAAAATTTGTGTCCTATTAGTTTTGCTAGCCAAAAGCTCACTAAGGTGCAACAAAACTGGTCGACTATTGAGCGTGAAGCTTATGCGGTAGTGTGGGCATTAAAAAAATTTGAAGTTTATGTGTTTGGTGCTGAAATTGAACTAATAACTGATCACAATCCCTTAATATATCTTCAGAAATCTGCACCTCAGTCTGCAAAATTACAAAGATGGGCCTTATCTCTACAAAGATATAACATAAATATTTCTCATTGCCCAGGTGCAAAATTAAAAAATGCAGATAGTCTGTCACGACTAGTTACTGTATAAGGATTATTTAAGTGATACTTTATTTTGTGTTTAATTTTGGTATGCAGTATTATATCAAGTCGTCTTTCCATCTGTTTTGAATTGTTAGTGTTTTTTTTATATATATTTATTATATATTCATTATAATTATTATAACAAGGCTTCTATACATCTGTTTTGAATTGTTAGTGTTTTTTATATGTTTATTATATATTCATTATAACTATTATAACAAGGCTTCTATACATCTGTTTTGAATTGTGTTTTTATATATATTTTATGCTGTATAGTTGTATGGTTGCTATTTGTCAGATTTTGCTTCGCTTTGCGTAGCACAATCTTATCGGGGGGGGTGTCATGCAACCAATATCCTTCCAACCCTTTTTTGTTTAAAAAAGCAAACGGAAGTGAAGAGAAGAGGAGAAGGAATGGTGGTTCGTTCGGAGTAAGTAGGATGTGGAAATGCATCCGAGTATATTTTGGTTTTTAAGAAGTAATGTGGTTTAGGTGGAATTTTTATGAATATTAGTGAAAATGTATATAGTGTATATTATTGTAAATACCAGCTCTCAGTTTTAATAAACTCTGTATTTAAAATTTAAAAAGAAGAATCAGTGCGTCATTCGGCTGTCATGATATTACAGATACTACAGCCATCCCAAGAATTTACTGGTAGCAATGGCAACTGACAATAAACAAAACTAGCATGGAAAATAATTAAAAATTGACGCAATTCAAAAAAGAAAAAAAACAACAAAGTGTGAGAGTTTCAGGAGGTTCCAAAGCTGAACTTTAAGGCAATGAAGTACTATGATTGTATCGACTGGGTTTCCACCGAAATCAGCGAGCCTCTAATAACCAAACACTTTCATCAGAAGAAATTGAAGCCAACATAATTTTAGGATCTATGTAAGATGAATTGTTAGTCTGCTTTCAAAGTCACTCCCTGGCTTTGGAGAGAGCCATTAAAATTGTGACAGAAGCTTCATCAAAGATATGTGAGAATGAAAGAAGAGATGCCTTCATCAAATAAATCTGCAAGCATGAAAAATGATGCTAAAATTTATTTCGAGGAAGGACTTCATAACCTAGTAATGTATACATTCTGAATATAATGTTCCGTGGGTAGGAGGATGGGTGGACCTCGCCGTGCAGTTACCTCCTTGTGGTGAGTTCTGGGTTGTTTCACGTTGGTCCCAAATGCACAACAATCTAAAAGCCGTACATTTTAAAAGCAGATAGTACTAATATAATACATAATCAGAATTTATTTAAACATTTGGCAGACTAAACATGACTTTTCAAGTAAATACAACCAAAATGAATTTAACATTTAAAAAAAATTTTGCTAAAGAAGTTAAAAAATCAGCATTTTAGTAAAACTTCAAGACATTTGCGGCAAATCAAGGAATTGTCCTAAAAATCTAAAATTTTTTGTGTTAACTTGGTTCCACCAGTGACATCTTTCCCACACTACCCATCATTGAAAATAAGAAAAAAGTTTTTTTTCGGCCCATCCTACTGTATATGATCTATAGAACTTATACACACCAAGTAATATACAAAAATTAGTGAAATTTAAAAGTGCATACCACAGTTGAAAACTCACTTCCAGCGATTATTGTTCATAGACAGTACTGTAACCAGATTCTTTTGTGTGTCCCTGTAAATAAATGGTAAATGCTATGCACACCATATCCTACAATAAGCATCTTGTAATGCACCTTAGTGATGTATATTTCAATATGTTTGAAATAGAGTAACATCATTAAAATACACTGCTGTAACACAGAAAGCCCCTTTCCATAAAAATAGACTTTCCCAGCACAATGCATCACATGATCTAGGTATGTGAACTTTTGCTGAAATTAGATGTATCATAGAACAGCGATGAAGCTGGATAAAATTGTTGTATCGTGCTGTTATTTTTGCAGAATATAAATTAGTAACCTCATTCTTTTATATTTGTGTTATGTGCTGTTCTATGTGATGTTAAGAAGAAATGAAATTATTAAAAAGCTAGCCAAGTAGATTTTGTGGTGTTCAATCGAACTTTGTTTTCACCCGAGATTAAATCTATACCATTAATCAAGAATAACACCACACTGAAATTTTTTTTTTCTCCATAGATTATAATGTAACAGCATTTTTTTTTTTTTTTTTTTTTTTTTTTTTTGTCTGTAACTGAACTACATTTTCAATACCAAGCATACCATGATAAATCTCATCAACTGCATGAGTTAGAGCACAGATAGACAGACGACCAGACAAATTGAATTCATGAACTCTTTTCAACTATGTTGGAAAGTGTTAAAAACAATTGTGTGACTTTATTGTATCTCAATTGATAAAAGTAATGGGAAATCTAAGAAGCTTTCACTGCTAAATCTAATACTGCTTTCTTTTGTTAAAAATATTACATTTCCTCCTATTATTATTATTTACTTTCTGCATGCATAAGACAAAACGTTTTCATAGTGCAATAGTTATTATAATTTAAATACAATAATTCTATAAATTCTCATAGTTATTGCATTCTTGCTTATTTTAAAGTTAAGTGTCATCCACTTTACTAAATTCCAATGTTTTGTGATTTTATTTTGTTTCATCATATATTATTTTCCCAGCCCTGTTATATAACCCTTTCTTACAATTGGTGACTGTTTTAAATAAATTTAGTGTAGTACAATACCAGACATGTGTAGTACATTACCATACTATATCATGTCCCCCCCCCCCCCCCCTTTTTAAAGATGAATTATAAGTTTGCTACTATAAATTTTTCCAAATTACTTCAAATATTAATCAAACTTTTGTGTATGTATTTATTTAAGATTATTATTGTGATTAGTTGTTGTTGCTACAGGAAATCTGAATAATGATGAAAAAATTACTCATTTTCATGTCTAGATTTGTTACATATGGTGACTTGCCTTTGGAGTATCATTTGGAATTTATAGAAGAACACAGTTTAAAATATTTCAAGAGAATCTCTATTGATAATGAAGTTCCTGATGAAAAAAGATGGAATACACCTGTAAGCAGTTTTGTTTTTTATTGGTGATTTAATTGATTTTGATAAATGATATGTCATTAGAATTCTCTGGATGTCACAAGGCTTATGATGACATAAAAATTGGGTATACAGCAGACATTATACACTGGAATTTTGAGGAAAAACCCACATCCTAAAGGTATTAAATGAAAGGTCTTGTAACAAGTGGGTAAGTGTGATCGAAGATCGCTCAAAGGGTTTCGTTTAATATTCCTTTCAAAACACTTTATCTTTTCTTTAATAAATGCAAATAAATTTCATTTAACAACCAAAAAAAAAACTCATTTTTTTAATTTTTTTTTTTTTATATAAAGTAAAACTTTATTGGTCTATTTTTTCGTTTTTTCGAGTATCCAAACCAGCCCTATACCGTGCGAAGCCAGCTATTATATTCTGTCATAATAATATCTGTCACGCAGACTAAATGCGATATAAAAAAAATAATTTCAAAATTAAACATGTTGTACACCTTAAAAATGTTAAAATATGCGAATATTTACATAATCGGATTTTTATCATGATTCAATATGTTTCTCAAACTCATATATTTACTATTCTCTATTACTCATATTGATACTCGTTTTGTATTATTCTCAAACATCTGAAAAATTTGTTAAACTTCCTATGACGTCAGATTTTCTTTTTAATTCTCTAATGACGTGATATTAATCTGCTTTGTGTACATACACATACTGATATTCCTTGTATTATTGAGAAATCTTTGAAAATTTCCGCTTTATTACCACTATGACGTCAATAACTTTTATTTCATATTAATCTTTTTTTCAATTGGTGAAACTTTTTATTTCATTTTCATTTTTCTCGTGGAAATCATCCGATAGAAATTAATTATTGTAGAAAGAATTTCATCGTGGATTTTTAATTTCTGGCATCTGCTATAACAAAAAATGTTTAAATTTAATAGGAAAAGGCTGTTAGAATTTTGGTTTTTTATCTCTATTTATTAAAATAATATGAATTTTTCAAATTTTAATATTTTGAGCTCTTCATAGCTGGTATTCAGCTATATACACAAAGTTTCAACTCTGTAAGTTACATAGTTTCTGAGAATAGTTCTGTGACAGACAGACAACGGAGCGTGAGTAAGAGGGTTTCGTGAGATGAACGAAACCCTAAAAATGAAAATTAAAGATTTAATCAAAATTAGACAGAAAGGGGTTTGAAAATTTAGAAATCTGCATTGTTTAACACTCACTTTGATTTAAATAACATTTGATCCTATTTCTGATATCTGGCAGGTTCATGCTAGAATGTGGGATCATGTGGTTCCTACAATATTTTGATATATCACCCCCCCCCCCCGCCCCCCCCCCCCCGCCCCCCCAAAATAATAATAATAATAATAATAATAATAAAATAAACTTTTGACACACCTGTCTTGAAAATAATGAAGAGTCTGAAAAATCCACAATTTTCAATTGTTTGTTTAGTCCTTCTTCATCCTCAATGTGAATGGCAACATTTATGTTAAACTCATTTTATTAAGATATAAAAACCCAAAAAGCTGCTCTGTTTTTCTTATTTTTCCCTTTTGTTTTTATAGATTTCTTTTTTTATCTTTATAAATGACAGTTTAAATTTATCGCTGAACTCATTGAGTTTGCTAATGAGGTAAAAAAGGAGATAACATTAATCTGTAGTTTTAATGATTCTTCAATTATTACTGAATTAGTATTTATTAAATTATTAGTTATTAAATAGTTATTTATTAGTTATTAATTTTTTTAATATAATAAGTTTTTTATTTGGAAAGGGAAAAAATTGTCGTTCTCACTTAAATTTCAAATATCCTACTTAAAATATTGTTTAGGATAAGAAAATCCCACCTTATTTTTTTTTTCATAGCTCAAACTCTGCATTAAACCCTGTTAAGTTAATTTTTTAAAAATTACTTTTAATGTACAGTGGTGGCCAAAAGTGTGGACATTTTTTGAAAGTTTCATGTTTTTCAACTTTGTGTGCTTGTAGAATATATTAATTTTCAATTTAATACAAATGTTTATATATCAAATTGAAGGTAATTTAATGTAGAATTTAATAATAAAAACAGTATTACAATATCTGTATTACAAAAAAAGTTGTGCAACTAAAAGTAAGATCTATCTTAGATTTGCATTTTTTTAAAGTAATACTTACACAATCAATACTTAGTAGGATAACCCTTATTTTTTAAGACAGCTTCACAGCGTCTTTTCATCGAGTGAACGAGTGTTTGGAGTTCATCTTTCGTAATCACATGGTACCAAGAATCAATTATAGCTTCAATAAGTTGTCTTTTATTGGATGGACGTTTTTTCGTACAAGAATTTTCAAGCGTCGCCGCAAAATTTCAATTGGATTGAGATCAGGGCTGTTTCCTGGCCATGGTAATATATCTATGCCTTTATTTTGAAACCATGCTTTGCATACTTTTGCTGTGTGGCATGGAGCTGAATCCTGCTGAAAAATAAATGGTGCGTTGTTGGGGAAGAGATCCCTGATGGAAGGTATCAATTTTGGTTCCAGGACAGTTTCAATGTATTTTTTAGCATTCAGGATGCCATCTATCACTTGAATTCGGCCCACACCATCTGCAGACATACATGGCCAAATCATGACATTTGTTGGGTTTTTTGTAGTTGCTGCAATGCAATCAGGATGAAGTGCTTCTCCTACTCTACGTCTCACATATTTTCTACCATCACTACCAAAGAGCGATATTTTACTCTCATCGCTCCAGATTACTTGCTTCCATTGATTTTCTGACCATTTAATGTGTTCTTTTGCCCACTTAACTCATTTTTCGCGTTGTTTTTGATTTAAATATGGTCTTTTCCTTGGAATTCTAGCTTGTAGTCCAAATCCTGATAACCTTCTTCTTATTGTTCTTGAACTTACTGCAATACCCGCTGCATTCATTTCACATCTAATGGCATCTGATGAAATTTTTCTATCTTGAAAGCATAGCCGTTTAATTTTTCTATCGGCAGCAGCACTTGTGCATTTTTTTCGGCCTGATTTGGCCTTATTTTCCACTGATTTCGTTTTTTCATAACCTAAACAGAACTTTTGTACACCAGAACAAGTCACTGAACCAC
This sequence comes from Maratus michaelseni, assembly GCA_963931845.1. Taxonomy (NCBI): domain Eukaryota; kingdom Metazoa; phylum Arthropoda; class Arachnida; order Araneae; family Salticidae; genus Maratus; species Maratus michaelseni. Next base: position 26,019,078 of record OZ007591.1, read on the forward strand.
CAACTTGTCTTGCAATTTCAGCATAAGAGAGGCCATTTTCTCTCAATATGACAATTCGGCTTCTTTTTGTAGATGTCCAATTAGTTCTTCTTGTTGATGACATTGTTTAAAATTAGTTTAATTAAAAAAAAAGGACTTTAAATATTCAAAAACAGCAATACTCTATTTAATTGTACTAGTATGCATCATTCCACAAAATATTTCCACAACAATAACTCTTTTACCATCCAAATAACCTAAACTATAGTTACAGACATTTGATTGGTCCTCAGAACAGTGTTTGTGATTGGCTAGTATGCTTTTATTACAAAACACGTCCTTATTCAAAATGATTTGTGTTTGTTTGTTCTACTGAAATGAGCATAACTTTTTTTGTAATACAGATATTGTAATACTGTTTTTATTATTCATTTCTACATTAAATTACCTTCAATTTGATATATAAACGTTTGTATTTAAGTGAAAATTAATATATTCTACGAGAACACAAAGTTGAAAAACATGAAACTTTCAAAAAATGTCCAAACTTTTGGCTACCACTGTACTTTTATTGTCTTTGAAAATGATATCATGATAGTTTAAGTTTTAAAAATAATTAAAGAAGAATAAAATATGATTTTATTGTTAAGAACTTATACTTAATAAAATTGCATTTTGTGCTTAATGGTAATAATAAGTTTTGATATTTTCTAGTTAACATGTACTATTTGAAGATGCCAAACACAAATATTGATGTAAAATGTATCTAAAGATAGAAATTTACAATATAATTTTGCCATTTTAAAATTTAATGTTTTTTTTTCTTTTCTCAATAAATATACACCAAACTGTGCTTTATACAATTTCAATATCTGTGCATAAAAGTTTTAATCATTTCACAATAAATATAATGGGTTAAACATTTTTTATATATTTTAAATATTTTGTCACATAGTAATTACATAATTGTATATATATATATATATATTTTTTTTTCAGAAAGAAATCCATATTCATAATCGATTTGATCCCATGGCAGCTGTACCTGACAGACAAACTATAATTAGTAATACTTATTTATTAGAAAGGTAATGATAATTTTATTTACTTGCTTTTTTATTATAATTTTATGTTTGAATTAAATTTCAATGTATGTAATGATTTAATTTTAGTAAAACATAATTTTTTTTTAATAATCTTATGGGTTTTTCTTTCTTTTACTTTACTTTTTAATTAATATCATTTTAACGTTGTGAAACTTTAAAATCAAGTTTCTTAAAGAATACTTACATTTAAATTGTAAGTTAAAATTTTATCGATGATTTCTTTGATTCTAAATTTTCTATCTAAATCATTTTATTTATTTATACAAACACAAACACACCTTAGCTCAGTTAAAAAAGGTCCTTACATGAATGTAAAATTTGAATAATAAACTAAATATTTGGAACTATTGAAGGATCATAAGTTCCCCCCCCCCCCCCTATAGTCTTATGGCTTGCAAAAGTACTTTATTTGAAGAAAAGAAAGAAAAATATTATTTCCTTCTGCCTCTCCTTTTTAGATTACTTTTTTGCATTTTCTTAAGGCAAAAGTCGAATCCCAAAATGAGAGAATGTGCTGTTGTTTGAACCAAGCCTTTCTTTATTTAAGCATATTTGAACTACTTATTTAAAAAATACCTAAGATACCTATAGGGTTCATGCTCAGTTATGAGGTTAAAAAAATACATGATTTTGGAGCTTTTAACTGTTTCAGTTAAAAACGTTTGATTTGCTTGAAAAATTACAGAAATAAGTTTACATTACATTAACAATAACAAGATTCCTTTGGGATTATAATACTGTCAAAACCCCACTGTAACAAACTCAAGTTATAATGAACTCTGGATATAATTAATGAAATTTTCATTGCTTTCAGTTTCCTCCACATGCCCTCTATACATTTAATTGATATAATGAACACCTGGATATAGTGAACCAAAAATTCAGCCTCTTGAAGGTTTGTTATAGTGGGGTCAGATGTATCAAGTTTTTTCTAAACAATAACAAATAATATATTTTAATCATATTATTTTGTGATAATTAAATTAACATTTTTATATTGAAATATTGTCAAAAACATTTTATTTAAAACAATATATTATATGCAGATGTTTTAGAAAATTCGTGGAATAACATTTTCTTTTGCATTTCTTGTGCTGTGGATTATCACTTTTAAAAAGATTAAATGGTTATGAATAAGCTTCATAAGGATATACCAGATTTAAAACTAGCACATCTTCAGATCAGGGGCCTCAACATCAATTTTACGAGATATTTCATTTTTCATTTAATTCACACATCTAACATCCTGAAATCTGCAATTTAATGTTAGATTATATGTATAATTCTAAGCATATAAAATTTCTCAAAGATTCAGACAACTTGTTAACTTAAGACTTAACTTAAGACCTGTTATATATTAAACATGATTTAAAAAAAATAGTTCTTATCTAAATACATCCATATCTATTTCAATACAAGAAGCATACCAAATCCTCCTCCCCCCCCCCTCCCCCTCAGAAAAATAACTAGTCAGATGTGCCAATCCCAAAACTTTCTTCTATCTCATACAAGTTTCATATACACCAAAAACGAATCAGCACCAATTTATGTCAAAGTTTAACTGAATCTAAAATTTTATTAAATTTTGTGCATTAGTTCTTGAGGTATGGCTATTGATAAAATCATGTAAATCCAGAAAAATACAGCATAGCAGCACCATCTATTGGGAGATTTACACCAAAACACAATTAAAAACAACTTATGTCAACATCTAACTGAATCTGAAGTTTAATGAAATTCTGTGCATTAGTTCTTGAAACATAACTATCGTGAAAGTTATGAAAAAGCATAGCAGCGCCACTTGTTGGGCTGTTTACACCAAAACGTAACCAGCATCTATTTATGTCAAGGTCTAACAGAATCTGAATTTGATGAAATTCTGTGCATCAGTTCCTGAGATATAGCTATCAGGAAAATCTTGAAAAATATATCATAGCAGCACCACCTGTTGGGCAATTTATACCAAAAACTAATCAGCACGAATTTATATCAGGAATTAACTGTGAATATAAAGTTTTAGTAAATTCCATGCATTAGTTCTTGAGATAGAGCGGCCACGAAATTTTTGTCGCATACAGACAGACAGACATTTTCTAAAAACAGTCAAATCGTGTTCAGGATCTTCTAAAATGTATAAATTCGTTGAAAACTGGAAGTAAAAAATTTTCATGAATCCAATACTTTCTTCTTGTAAAGATAGAAGAAAGTAAAAAAGAGCTTTCTTGGAAACACAATGTTGTAATTTTAGTTTAAATATCATCCCTTGGTGACCCTTTAATGTACACTATGCATTACAACATAATATTTTCTTTAATCAATTTTATTATTGTATCCTCCATGAAATTGGGACAAACCAATAGTGACAAATACTTTTTCATCATGAAACATTTTGTGCATTTTTTATTACTTCTATCTTTACAAGAAGAAAGTATTGGATTCATGAAAATTTTTGACTTCCGGTTTTCGACGAATCTATATGTTTTAGAAGGCCCTGAACACGGTTTGACTGTTTTTAGAAAATGTCTGTGTCTGTGAGTCTATGACCCTGTCTGTCTGTGACTCTGTCTGTCCGTCTGTCTGTCTATATGCAACAAAAATTTTGTGGGTGCTCTATCTCAAGAAGTAATGCACGGAATTTAATAAAACTTTATGTTCAGTTAGTCCCTGATATAAATTGGTGCTGATTAGTTTTTGGTGTAAATTGCCCAACAGGTGGCACTGCTGTGCTACATTTTTCAGTATTTTCCTGATAGCTATATCTTAAGAACTAATGCACATAATTTCATCAAACTTCTAATTGTGTTAGACCTTGACATAAATAGACGAGTATTACGTTTTAGTGTAAACAGCCCAACAGGTGGTGCTGCTATATCTCAGGAACTAATGCACAGAATTTCATCAAACTTCAGATTCTGTTAAACCTTGACATAAATAGATGCTGGTTGCATTTTGGTGTAAACAGCCCAACAGGTGGCGCTGCTATATTATTTTTTTCATGATTTTCACAATAGCTATGTCTCAAGAACTAATGCACAGACTTCCATAAAACTTCAGATTCAGTTAGACGTTGACATAAGTTGTTAATTAGGTTTTGGTGTAAATCTCTCAATAGATGGCACTACTATGCTGCATTTTTCTGGATTTACATGATTTTAGAAATAGTTGTATGTCAGGAACTAATGCATGGAATTTAATAGAACTTTAGGTTCAGTTAGACTTTGACAGAAATTGGTGCTGATTTGTTTTTGGTGTATGTGAAACTTGTATGAGACAGAAAAAAGTTTTGGGATTGGCACATCTGACTAGTTTTTATGTACTTTAGCTTTCTAGTACAGAGCTTAACAAAAACTACTCTACTTATTCACTTTGTGAATTTTGCTCCAAAATATTCACTTGCGATTCATTTGCAACACATTCATTTATGTGTAGACATTTAAACCTATTGCGTAATCTTCTGTAATTTGATCCACTACCAAATGGATTTTAACAAGTTTGATTTTGTGCAATAGAGTGGGTTTTGTGACAATTTTTTTTATAGTATCTACATTCGTTTTAATTTATATTATTGCTAGATCATTCATGTTTGATGCTAAACTTGTGCATTGATTCAATTACAGAAGATTAGATATTTTATATTTTATTTAAATTTTTTCCCAAGTCTTTCATAACTGGAAAAGCCTGAATGAATGATTTAAATTTTCTTTTTTTTGACATGCTATGAAATAGAGTTGCTAGGCAATTGTTAAAGTAAAAAAGAAAGATTATATACTTATGATGGGGAAAACATAAAATTTAAAATGTTTTATATTTCTCGAATAGGTGCACAAAACTCTATCAAAAAAAAAAAAATATGTATAGATAATTTAGACTGTCTGACATATGTATTGACAAAATTTTAAACTGACCACAGTAATTTAAGATTCCCATTGGGAAATTTAAGTATTCATAATTTAACATTTAAATCACTTATCTAAATACACCATTTTCTTTTCAATGAATGGTAAAATTTTAAAATCTTCTGTATCTGTATTCCCATAGAAAAGCATTATGTTTGTAAAAGAAAAAGTTTTATATTTTTCGAACGAATAAACCAAATTTATCTGAAAACTATACAGCTAATTCTGGGTACTTCACCTACATACTTACCTAATTACAGACTAATCGGATGCTTTTTGTGGCAGTTATATCATGAGAAATAGACTGACAGACAGACAAACAAACACACAGGCATGAGAAACGTTTTCCATCTTCACAGTAAGCCTCATTGACATTTCGACAATTATTAACGGAAAAAAATATATATATACAGTTTGAAGATAAAAGGCTTTTTTGAACATTGCTTTTTAATAATTTCAGTATTATATGAAAGTTGTTTACTGTCGTTGTTGTTACTAATGCTCCCCCCCCCACCCCCACCCTTGCTGACCAAAATAAGAAGGCAGGTGTAAAGAGACAGCTTTCATTTGACGGAGTACCACAGGAACATAAGTCTGACTTTGGCTTTAAGATTTCCTCACAATTTTGATCCGAGAAGGGTCAGTGTTCTTTCCCAGCAAGAGAAATCTCCACACTATTGATTTATGTATCATAATTAACTTAAATTTGGTACTTTTTGGTTAGCCGGGCGCCAGTGATATATATATACATGTATATATACACACACACACACACATATATATACACACATATACATATATATACATACATATATATATATATATATATACACTTATATGTATGAATATATATACATGTTTATATATATATATATATACACTTATATGTATGAATATATATACATGTTTATATATGTACATAGATCACTGGCACCCGGCCAACCGAAAAGTACCTTAAATTTTTATCTGATTGGCCAATATCTCCAGTGAACCCTCACAACAGTAAAAATAATCAATCTTTCAAAAATTATAACTGACCTTCACCCTTTAAAAAATAAATGATGGAAATTTTATTTAATTTATGAAACATAAATTATTTAGATTTGATTATTATTATTTCATAGTGAATGTATACAAATGTTTTGAATGACAGATTTTTATTGCATATTTCTAATTTCAGAATAACAGAAACTCGTGAAAATTTTGCATTGAGCATCCTTGGTAACTTACTGATTGATGGACCAAATGCCCCATTTTACCAAAGTTTATTAGAATCTGGTATTGCTCCTGATTTCAGTCCTTATGCAGGGTAAGTTAGAGACTTATTTACATTTATTTGTGTGTGGCTTTATAATCCGCAGATTAATTGATTTCTAATTTAAAAATCTGTGCTTTAAATTCTTATAAATGTACATAGAGAATTTCATAATTACTTCAACTTTGTGTTAACTGTATAATGAAATATTAATAATTTTTATTGTTTGTGAATTTTATTTTATAGTTAATAAAATAGCTATCCATTTCATTAAAATGTACATCTAACATTAGGATTACCATTCTTATTTTCTACCTATGTCATCTTCTGTGTATACTTTTCTAATATTTTGGCTTGTTTATTAGCTTTCATGCCAATATTTGCACTTTGTGTGAAGTGGTATCCGAAAAGTACCATTTAAACATACCAAAGAAAAGAATTTGAGGAAATAGTAAGCCTCCATTCAAATGTTTGTAATGCTTTATGCATTGTGAATTTTTTAAAATGAGGAACAATAACCCCGAGCATTTGTTACAGTTCTTTATAGTAAAAATGAAGGGAAAATGCAAAATTAAATATCTTAGTGATGTTCTTCATACAACCCCCCCCCCAAAAAAAAAGAGACATGAATGAAAACACACTTGATTCAGTTAAAATCTTTGGAAGAGAAATGTTCACTTTGGCTGTCTATCTTATATATCTTATATCCTGATGGAATTTTTAATATAAGCAAATCTGCAGTTCCCATCTTTGAATTTTAAATTAAGAGAAAAGAAATGGCTTTTTTTTAAAATCAAGCATGGCACCACCTAATATACTATCCCGCCAAACTAAAGACTAAACTTAGATTTTAACTGTCTGACTATAAATGGACATCGACAGGGCTTACAAATAATTATAACCAAAAGTTAATTTTTGAATTCATTTGCCAAAAGGAAAATCACAAATTCTTGAAAAGTGATCAAAACATTTAAATCAAATCTAAATTATCTTCTGATATGCAATTGTGGCAGATGTCATCAAAGACGTAATAAATCACACCTCCAGAGAATGGAGATAGGATTTTTATTTTTTAAAGCGCACTCTGAGCAGACATTACATGGTGATGTACAAGCCACACCTCGTGCTTGCAGAGAAGATAAATGTTGACGGACAACTGAAATTTCTCAACCATAGAGAGGACATACATGTAGGGGAAAATGGGGTAAAACCCTATTAACCTAACAGATTTACTTTGTTGACAAAAGTCTAGAAGTGCGAAAAAATCAGAACACTTCACAAAAGTGTTTGGGGACATCTGAGTTATTGGTAAACCACACCTGTTGGCGCAGGAAAAATTTTCTTTACTTGGGAAAAGGCATTTTCTAGGACCACCTGAAACAGCTCCCAATTTTGGTGGTATGGTAAAACAAAGTACTAATAAGAAATTAAGTTTTTACACTTCCCAGTAACAAAAAGCTTTATTGTAACAAAGTTTGAATCAAACTTTGAAACATATATATATATACTTTAGGTCAGTAACATTTTCTTTTTAGGTTTTCAAGCAATTTTTAATGTTGTCATGTAATGGCTTTCTCAGCTTTTACTTCTCATATCTGCTGCACTCCTCATGTGCCCACTCCTTGCAGACTGAACATTACATCCATCCTTCACCATCTTTTGAGTGAAGAAACAATTAATTGCAAAATTCAATACAAATCCATGACAAATCTGGTTTTGTCCCAACAGACTACCAAGAATCAACATGGCCGTTAGCTGAACATACCCACTTCTACTTGGTCAAAATATCATGTGAAAGCTATCAAAAACATTGGTTTACTTACCTAAATTGATCCATCAGGCTGGATGCATTTGAAGAGTGAAAAATACAGTGAAAAAGTGAAACTTTTGAGATGAATTTCTTTCCAATAGCACTGCATGGACACAGATATTAACTCACTTCAAAAGCTGATGGCACACTGCTAGGAAAAGTTAAGGGATGTAGTTAAGATGGGTGCTGTCCACAGTGCAGCACCCATCAGCAAAGAAACAGGGTACCTGGTTCAACCTGCCTACCTGGTTTTACCCTACTCCCCCCTATGACATAAAAAGAATGCTTTAATTGGTAGAAAAAAAGCTGAAGCAATGAGTGAATAGAAAATAGAATTTTGAAAAAGTGTGATTGGGAAATAAAGGCAATTTGAGATTTTCCTCATAGAAATCAATGTTTTACTTGTGTATCATGTACATAATAATTAAAAATAAAATTGTCTAATCAATAAAATATTTTTTCTTTCTTGATTTATATAAATTATCTGATATTATTTACTAGTATATTGATTAGAAATCAATACTTCATGTTTATTTTGATTTTGGTAATCCTATATATTTACATATGGGTCATTTTGTATGTCTTTTTTGGTAATTAGAGAGTCAAGAAATCTAGTTTTTTTTTTTTTTTTTTTTTTTTTTTTTTTTTTTTTTTTTTTGTGAAAACATTTAACAATATTTTTATAATCCTAAATACTTTTATTATCAACTAAAGAAAGATTTTTTTACTATAAATGAAAATAGGAAGCTATAGTATCCACATTCTCTCTCTTATAAAAGTTATTAAAATTTTCAATTGTATTGTAGTAAACAATTACAATATTGACATGTATAAATCTTCACTTAGGTTTGAAGGTCATTTAAAACAGAGTGTATTTTCAATTGGTGCTCGCGAGATAGCTGAAAAAGATGTAGAACAAGTTAAAGAAGTTATTGAGTCAACATTTGATAATGTTATTGAGTAAGTGTCTCTATATTTAATTTTGCGTGGGATTGATTCTTTGTCGAATAAATTTTTTTTTAACTTTTCACAAATGCTTTTGTTTTGAGAAATTTATAATTGTTAACTGCACTTAGTTATATGAAAAAAATTAAATTAAATTTAGTAAGTTATAAAATTAATATTTGGTAATACTATGTAAATGTAAAATATTGTATAATGTTATCAAATGAGTGTTTCTCCTTTCTATTTTAACCCATTAAGCACCGCTATATATATTAAACTATTTTTTTATGAAACAGTTGTTTTTCCTTTATGAATAGGAAGTCTTTAAGATATTTCTGAAGAAACATTTTTAAAAAATTCGAATATTTAGGAAAAACAGCATGTTCCCAAAATGGAAGCAAAGGCGCCTAATGGGGGTAATTTTTTTTTAAATTTGTATTTATGCTTCCGTGCATTTATGGTTGTTATTTCTCAGTTTTTTAGCTATAAAAGGGATGATATCATTCTGAAACTGATATTTAACGAAGACTTCATATTAATTAGTCCAACATCTACATTTATTTATAGTAAAAATAAAAAATAAAATTACCGATTCCATAAGTATTTTCATTATCCACCTCTTTCTCTTTCCTCATTACATCATTTTTGTCCTACTATTTTTCATGAAAATGATTGAACATTTTTCATTTATTACATTTTTTTGTGTTCTGAAATTCGTTTTTTTAACTACTTTTTTGTTTTTGCATTTTGCGACATACATATGAGGAAGATATCTTCCTCATATGTTACAATACTGCAATCAGGTGGCAAACAAATGATTTTCGGAACATCTGAAAAATCATCTAAATCTAAAAAATTGTTCAATCATCTTTCATGTAAAATAGTCAGAAAAAATGATGTAATGATGAAAAATAAAGAGATGGATAATGAAAATGCTTATGGAACAGGTAATTTCATTTTGTGTTTTATTATAAATGTAAAAGTTGGACTAATTTATATGAAATATTCTTAAAATATTAGTTTCAGAATGATATTACCCGTTTTATAGCTAATAAACTGAAAAATAAATACCATAAATGCACGGAGGCATATGCACAAGTTTTCAAAAACATTACCCCCATTAGGTGCCATTGCTCCCAATTTGGGAACAACTTATGTTTTCGATAATTGTAATTAGTCTATTATACATATTAATTTCGGATTCAAGTTGTTTAATATAATACACTGTTATAAACATATTTTAACTAAAAATTTTTATTTTTATTATAAATTTATTTTTTATTAAATATTTCTTTCAAATATGGCCAAAAAGCTATTTTTCGCTTTTTTTAAACACATTTTAAAAAATAGAAAATTCTAATGAAACTTTAAAAAAAAAATTCAGAAGTCATCTAATATATTCAAAATGCAAATAACATGAACCTTTAAACAATATATAAAATAATCACTTTAGAAAAAAATCCTAAAGCAATGTTCCCAAAATGGGAGCAATGGCGCCTAATGGGTTAAATGAAATTGACTTTTTATGGAAAAAATAAAAGTTTCTCATCTGAATTTCATGTAAGACTTTTAATTTAAATAATAAAATACAGTGTTTTAAAAATGATTTTCAACTATATTTTGTTTTGATTTACATCTAGGCCTCATTCATGGCATAAATAATTTTTTTAACACAATCTTAAATAACATTTTAACTATGCCAATTCAAAGAATCATTTGTGAGAAAAATGTCATGAACCAGAGGGTTAAAGAAAGTTAAAAAAGTTACTGAGTGAACATTTGATTGAGTTGAGGGAAGAAAAGTTCTTTTGTGGCAACTTCAATGGTTTCTTTGTAACTTCTAAACTGTTCAGCTGATGACTATCTAATTCAGCACAGTGATAATTGCCGCTATAATTTTCGTTTAAAAAAAAAAAAAAATCTGACAAAAATTATGTTATTGAGGAATAATTATAGATCAAATGTGCCATAGATTTAAAGTTAAAAGTCACTATCCTTTTTAAATTACCAAATCCTTTTTTTTCTTGTTGCCATGAATAGAAACTGTGTATGAACAATATCTATATTATACAGTAAAAACATGTTTGTGAGTAATGTTGACGTCATATTGAAGATGCAACCTGAATAACAAATTTCCCTTTTAAGCAAATTTATTAGCTTCTAAACATCTCCAATTTAAATTTTTACACTGTCAAATAGGGGGGGAAATGTACTTTCAAATGCAATTTGTTTGAAAACTCTGACTCAATTTACCGATTTCTTATTGATTATAAAATTATTTTCAAATATGTATTTTTTTAAAATCTATATCTCTTTTGGGCAGTCCGCTTGTGGAAGATTGTCACATTTGCACTTAAAACAATATAAATAATTTAGTATTTGTTTTCAACTAACATCCCATAATGAAATTAAAACTTCATCAATGAATAAATAAAAGAATAACATGAATAAAACACAAAGTTAACAGATAAGCAATCATACTATGTGTTTAAACGCTGAAATAATCAGAATCAAGAAGATTTCTTTAAATAGTAACATCTTTGGCTATTATCTCAAACAGGTGTCTGTAAGCTTCTGGAAAATGTCATTTTTATGTAATCACTGTAGATTCAATTTTTATGAGTGAAAATGTAGGTTTCTGTTTAAAAATAATGTCATACAAAATAAAATTTATCTAAATGCTATGATATTTGGTTGAACTTTTTGCATTTTTTTTGGTATTGTCTCAGAAATTGTAAATTTTTCTGTTACACATGAAAAAGAAAACATGCATTCTCATTTATAAAGTTGGGGGATTTTACTATGATTACAGCAAAGTAACATCATTATTTCTGATTGTTGTTTTAGTGTTTTATGGGTGTGAATGCACAGAGCTCCGTTATTGTGGTTGCTGTATTTTTAGGATATTGCATTTTCAGTTATTTTATCCCGTGGTTAACATGGTTTGTTATGAAAATGGTCCCTTATTAAACAAAAGAGACTATCTTGACAAAGAAATTATAAAACAGATTACAGTAATACATTTAAACAAACAAAAGAAGTTTTAATAATAATGAAAGACTCTGATTTGCCTACTGTTGGTCATAGTTTTTGACAGCCGAGAACTTTAGCTGAGTTATTGCAGATATATTGTGGATTATTATTTTATTGTTTTATATTAATGTTCATTTCAAATATAGAAATTATCAATGTCTGCTTGATGACATCAAATGAATGTTTTCTCTATCAGCTTAATTTTGTACAGGTTCTGCATGCAATTCCCTAGTAATATTATTGAGAAAGTTTGTATGTTTTCTTTCTTTTTCATTTCTATTTTTGTATAAGATTGATTGTACACTGATAAAAGTTAGTTTTAACAAATGTTTGTTTTGAAAATTTATGATTGCACTCAGTTGCATTAAAAAAAAAAAATAATAATAATAAAGTTTAAAATGTTTTATCAGTATTTTATAATATTTTTGAGTGAGTATTTTTGTTTTCTATTTTACATGAAAATGATTTACTTTAACCAGGGATGCCACTTTTCCGCGGAAACGTGGATTTCCGCTTTTTTTTTTTTCTTATTTCTCGGACGCATTTCTCTTTAATGCATCAAGCGGAACCAACCAACCAACCAACCCATTTGTCAGAAGAACTCCTGAACACTTTCTCCTCTGTGATTGGTGAGTACGTTTGACGTCACATCGTCAGTGGGAGTAGTCATGATTCAACTGACCAATGAGCACAAAGTGTCGTGGCTTTCGATAAGTAGTGTAGATGAGCCGTGCCGTGTTTGTTTACTTTTTACCGACGCTGTGCGGAAATAGATAGTAAGATTTGAAATCTCATGATGGATTAAGTGTTTAATCTCGTCATTTGTTTTTTGATTTATATTTAATTATCGCGCCGCAAAAGACAGATTTTGATAGTAATAAGTATTATGGGTGAAAAAAAGTCCGTATACTGAATGCACGGCACGTTGTTTTGATTTCCAATTTTGCCAGATATAGTAACGCCCGAAATCATATAGATAATCTACAACCCATCAAATTAATCGTAGATGGAATGGATCAAATAATCATTAAATCGGAATATTTATTTTCGTCTTTTTCAGTTTTAGTGGATCATAGTTTACCATTAAATGCTTTATAACATGCAGTATTCCTATTTAAAAAGATGTTCCTGAATGGTGCTGTAGTAAAAATAGTTATGCACAAGGACAAAAAGAACCACAATTGTGAAAGAAATGGCCGATAAATTGTAAATATCTGCACATGATAGAGTTCTGCATTGAAGATATATTCCAGCGACTATTTACTCTTGTATTACCTATTATGTTAAAGATAAATTTTTAGTGACTGCTAGTGTTCTTAGAGAGCACGATATGAAAAAGGTAAAAATTATGTTTTTAAAATCTTTTTTTTTTTGTAGTATTTTCAGTTTCATTGCCTAAAAACTAATTTTATGTAGGAAAATATAGTATAAATAATTTGCTACAACATTGATCTCACTAAATGCTTTTGTAGCTGTGGCACTGGCAGGTTAAACATTAGCCATATGTATTAACTTATGTTTTGAGTGAAAGCATGTAGGTTTTTAAATGTATTTGCTTATAAAAATTTTAAAGAATAGTTTTACAATTTTGAGGAATTCTCATATTAATATTTGTCATTTATATCAGATAATTATTGAATAAAATTTTGAATTAGCCATTTTTGTTATATTTATTAGTGTTCTTATTTTTGTATTACATGTATATATGTTTAAATTTGAATTCAAATAATGACAAATTTTATTTCGCGTATAATTTCACTTTTTTTGCTCGATTTTTACCCCGCGTACAGGTTTAACTTTTTTGTTCAATTTTCACCTCACGCATCATTTCCTCTTTTTTGCTCTTTTCTCAGACTCATCCCTGTTTAACGTATGTTTTTACTTGATGAATTGAGAATTATTAATTGCTCTTAATTACAGTTAACTTTAAAAATGTAGATGCATTAAGAAACTTAACAAAAAAAAAAAAAAAAAAAAAAAAATTATTGATCATTATTTTTATAATCTAACTTTATTAATTGAAAATACTAATTTCTAACTAGTACATTGTTGTTAAAACAAATTTGGTTTATCATTTTTATAATTCAGCATTCTTAAATAAATGTATTATATAAATTGCTAATTAGAATATTGTGCTTAAAAAGGTTACATTTTATCGTTATAATTTGATCTTATTATATGAAAGTTGCTGATGGTTATTTCTTTTAATAGAGATTATGCATTATTTTTTTTCATTATTTATAGGACTGGTTTTCCAGAAGAAAGAATCCAGAGTTTATTGCATAGTATAGAGTTAGGAATTAAGCATCGGACATCAAATTTTGGATTAAGTTGTGCAATGGTATGGGAGAAATTTAATTAGTATATATAGTTATGAGCATTTGTGCATACTGAATGTATTAATATCCTTATTTTGAAAATAGTGAAACTATTGATTCTTATGGTTTTCGTTTATCGTTCTTTCTTCATCATTTTTTTGTTGACAAAGGGAAAATTTCTTTTAGTAAATGAAAAAAAAAAAAAAAAAAAAATCAATTTTAACTGAGTTATTTTATGAAATTAATTTGAGCTGGAATAAAATTATGCTTTTGGTTATTGACAAATTCTACTTTGTAATGTTTAAAATAACCTTTTATTCATAATTATGAATATTGTTCAAAATGACATTTTATTACAATTTCTTTTTTAAACATTGAGAAAATTAATATCTAAATAACTCCTATTATGTTTTAGGGTGTTAACTCTGTCTGGAATCATGGTGGAAATCCTGTAAATTCTTTTAAAATTAATGATTACATTAATTGGTTTGTTAAACAAATGAAAGAAAATCCTGTTTATCTCCAAGATAAAGTGGTTCAGCATTTTAAAGTATGTATGGTTTAATTCCCCAATATGTATTTTTTAATGTTTCTGTTTACTTACATATTTTTGAAACTTCTTTGTGATTTTTGTCATATGTAATGTAACACTGTTAAAAATTAAGTTTTGAGGGTGTTTTTTGATATTCAATTGTGTTAATCTTAATTTTCAACAAAATCTGATGTGATTGACTTTTCAGAGCCACTTTTTTTTTCAGATATAGAGTGCAAAAAATATATTTACTATTACAATGAAAAGTTTTCTTCACTCCAAAGCATTGGATATTGTTATACCATAACTTATTAATTAAAATTAATTTTAACAGTCAACTTAATTCGAATTTTCTCAATTAAATATTTAATTCTAAATTTATTATTTTTAATGATCCTTTTAAACTTTATTCTTATTGTAAATAAATAAATAATTTTCCTCATTAAATAAGTAATTTAAAATCAAAACAATAATAATAATCATTTAAATTGTTTTTATTTTATTTTTAACAATCTTACTGAAATTATCTTTATTTTTCTCGTTAATTTGACATGTTTTCCTTCAAAATTTGACTTATAATTCACAAAATTAAATAACAGCAATCTATTTATGATTTTAAAACTAAAAAACTTGAAAATTGAAGCTTTTAAACATGATCAAGCTGAATCACAGGTGAATTTGGAGAAGGGAAAATGTATGCTCATATTACTTTTTATCTAAATGGTAAAAAAGAGGTCTTTTATTCTCGTGGTCACCCCTATAAGCACATAGTTTTGGTCTATTGCATCTACTGCACCTCTTCCATAGTTATGTCTGACACAGTTTGTATTCTGGTAATATTCAAATATCTTTATTCTTGTTTGAAATTTAATATTTATAATTGATTATTTTGTAAATTATATTACATACTACTTAATAAATATAACAAACTCAAATGTAACAAAGTGTTTATTTTACCAGAACAACCTGCACAAACTTACTATGATAATGTCTCCTGTTGAAAACTTTGAAGAAGAATTAAAAGCCAAGGAGAGGAGTTTGTTAAAATCACGGGTATCAAATTTAACAGACACTGAAAAGTTGAAAATTTATGAAGATGGTAAATAATTGCTAACACTTAGTTTTGCTCCTTGTTTTTATTATGATGATGCAGAAATAACTTGAAAGCAATTGTAATTTCAGAATAATTTTGTACAGTGGATGCTATAATTGCTTATTGTATGTTCCTTTATGTGAAATCTTAAGTAAAGTTATGAAAAGATCTAATACTATTTATGAAATATTTTTTATATTTATATTTCTTATATAAGAGATTAGACTAGCAGAAAAAAAAAAATAATGGTAATGTTATGCTTGAATTTTCTAAAATCAAAAAATAATAATCTTATTAACAATATAATACTTGGACCAAAGCCTTAATCAATTAATACTCTTCCTTAAAAAAAAAAAAAAAAAAAAAAAAAAAAAAAACCTGAGAAAATACTAATAAACTTATTATTATTTTTTATTAATATATTAAAAAATTAAATCTGTTTATTTTTTGCAGAATATTTTTTTTTTCATTTCAACATTTTCTGTAAAACTATTGTTTGACCAGAATTTATATATTTATTGATTTTTTTAAACTTTTGAATGCAAATAAATTAGAAAATGAGAAGGAGTCTGCCTTACATACATCTTCGATACAAGTGCTGCTTCTTTGAAGGATGAATCATATAATATAGTAAAACCTAATTGAAGTAACCTTTATGCAGGAAATGCATGCATTCCAAGGGAAAAAAACACTAAGCAAAACAGTTTAAAACTATTAAATAAAGTGATCTTAGCACATGAAACAAAACAGTAAATAAAAATAATACACCTCCTTTATTTTGATTCTAACATTAGGTTTATTAATATCAGGCATTATTATGTTACATTAATATCAGACACTTTTATGGCTAATGTCAATTTTCATTCATAAATAGTTGATAAAAATTAAATATATTTAAGAAGAAAATCTATTTTAATTAAAAAAGAAAATTCTTATTCATTCGACAATTTCATTTTCACTTTTTCGTTATGAAATGATACATATGTTATTTGATTTTCCTTTGTCAAATACTTTGCAAGACATTGCATCCATCACCCTTAGATTCAATCTCCTATTAAAATTTTGGATAATTTTTAGTGATGGACGATTTCAATCTTTTTTTCGATTTAACTGATGCTGTGACTAAATCAGTTTAATCGATACAGTAATTTCTGTATAAATAATCACCTGACTACCAAAAAAAGGACTATACAAGAATTACCAGTTGGGTCTATTGGACTATGATGTGAATATGTACGGTTACCAAAATACAAAAGAACCACTGATTTACAATGAGTATATGAATTGAATCAGTGATTGTTGAAAGGAACTAAGTCCATATTTTGACATTTCTCATTTTAAGATGGTTTTGATATTTTTTAATGTTTATTGACCATTTTGTGAAGAAATGAACTCAGTCCTTGTGCTACTTAATGCATGTTGGGGAGGAAGGAATTTAAAAGTTGAGTGTTGAAAGGCACTATTTCCATGACTTGGTTCCATTCAAAATTATGATTTAGTTCCTTTCAACAATCACCAATTCAATTAATAATACATAATAATCTATATAAAACATGATTTTTTTTTTTTTTTTTTTTTTGTAATGATTAGACATTTATTTTTATTATCTTTAATTATTGTGTATTTAACATACAAATGCACAAATATTGCTTTTGTGTCCTGTAACGATAAAAATGGTTTGGCATGGGGTTGAATAATTTTTACATTAAAATTTAGAGAATTACTTGAAAGTGGGGGGAAAGTAAAAGAGAGGGGGGAAAGTTTAAAATTTGGAATATCAAAAAGGAGAAGAATTTGAGAATTTTGAAGAAGAGCCAGTGATCTAAATAATAAGTATAGTGGTAGAGCACATAGAAAATAATTATAAAGTAAATGATTATGGTGGTTAAAACATGGTGAAATTACAACAAGAGTTTCTTACCTGAACTTGAAACATAAATCGCCGGGAAATCAATGTCGTACTTAGCATTGAAATGCTATACCTATATTCCATACAATTAATCATCTTACTATATATTTGTAGATAATAAAAATAATGGAATACTAAATGAACAGACATTACATTTAAAACACATATTTTATTTAAAAATATTCACCTAATGTAAATAGAATCATACTCAACGAATTATCTGATCAGATATATTCTTACATGTACAATTTCTTAAGATAAAACAAAAATATAAAAATACTATCATTTAAGTGACAGTAGTGTGGGATATATTCCATAAAATTCAATATTATGCATATTCATAATAGTATTGGGAAATATAAATATTTACTTTACATTGATACTGATAATTATATTATTGATAGTTGTGATATATGCAGCCATTATGCTGAAACTAGATAAAGTCCATAGTGCAGATAAAGTTCCATTGTCATCGTGAATGTATATGAGTTCATTGAGGATTTATCAGTGTCATGAGAAATACATGATAATAAAAATTCACTTCACATTATATAAAACAATGTGTAATTATACGGCAGGCTACAATGTGTAATTATACGACAGGCTTCGAAAATGAAATATCCGCCACTGGGTGATAAAAGGGAAGATACAAAAGAACCATCTTACCAAGCGTTGAGACCTTCACACATTCCCTCTGGGATAGATATATTATATTTTGTTGAAACCAGTAGATTGTACACAAGATCTAATCAGCTAGTAGTTGTTAGACGTTCACAAGAACTATTCAGCTTGTAGATACAGCTTTGAACTCAACGAAGAACAGCGATTATCTTGCTCCAAATGGTATATATGCCAGACCGTCTATAATAGCATCCGTGATGACTACTTGCTTTCCGCGGTTATCACTTATAATTTCAGCATCACGCTAACATAAGTATTTTTTGGAACGTTATATTTAAATAAATATTTTAGATTTTGTATTTTAATTTTAAAGTATAGCTAGACATCTTAAATGGTACCGATCGCCGAACCCGTTTAGTTCGAACGATCGGCCCTCATAGAATTTTTCAAGACGCTCAAAATTTACGTCTTTACTGCATGATGATTATTTTATTTAAGAAAAAAAAGAACGCTACGAAAAATTTAAAGAAGTCGCGGGAAACACTAGCCGTTAAAAGCCAGTTAAATTATCTCAACCGCTGGGACTGAAGAGTTCCTCCAATCAGAAAAAAGTATTCGCGATCGGGTTAATCGCAATTAACCGATGCTGTGTTCAAAATCCCCGAACGGGTGGATGTCGCTGAAGCAGTGAACCGTAAGTCAATGACCTCAGCAGCCGCCCAGACACGCTATGAAAGGAATGTTACTGAGAGGCGAAAAAGGGGGATTCTTCCTTTCTAGACTAAACAGAAACGTTAGATAAGATATTGAAAAAGGAAGATGCAGAAATATTATGAATGTAATAGTATTTTATAAAGGACTATCTTTTAAAGTGAAAATTGAATAATAATATTAGAAATAAATAATTTAAAATGATTTAAATTAGGACTTAATAAAATATTGAGTTTAAAATATTTAAATTGCAAAAGATTTAAATTAAAGATATTTAAATTTTAAAATAGAATTAATACACCGCCGTCGCGTAACATGTCCAAATAGACTTGTATAAATAACCAGTTGTCTTGGTAGTTGGAAAGTTAAAAATGTTATTACTTTAAGCAAATAAACTCATTTTTTGACTTTAAGATAGCTCTTTGAGCTATCTAAATAATGATTTTTCTGTTAGAAAACCTTAACAAAAACACTGTGAATGATTTTGAGCTTTTTTGCACCCTATCATTTATTGAAGGAGCTTGTGATATATATATATTAACTTTTCTCAAGAGAAAAATTGGCTACACTTTTTCCCCTATTTGTTTGACACTCTCTTAAATTCAAGTTGTAAGCAATTTCTTTTTACTGTGTTTAAATTTTAGATTTTATTGAAAATAATCTTTTCTATATTCCAAAAATGTAAAAGAATTAATTATTTTTATTTCAGGTTTACTATTAGAAAAGCATCAAGAAAATATGAACGTTTCTTGTTTGCCAACACTTCAGATAAGTGATGTTCAAAGAGAGCTGGAGAAAACAAAGCTTCAGTTTACTTCAGTTAGTAAGTAGACATAATGTAAACAAAGTATTTTAATGATATTGAATTTGTAAGTTTAAATAAGTTTTTTTTTTAAGTATTTAAATTACTAAGTGTAAATTTGGCAAAAATGATTTTTTTTTTTTTAATTTTACTTTAAGTATTTAAAATATTCTTTAAAATAAAGTAATTCAACAGTTCCCAAACTATGGGTTGCGACGACATTTTTGTATCTGGGATTTATTGGTCAGTTCTTCAAAAATGTATAATTAATTGTATCTGCCACAAAAATATAATAAAAACGTTACAAATTTAAAATAAAATATCATGAAAAGATGTAGATAATTAACTTTGTGAATATACAAGTGGTTTTTTTTTTTTTTTTTTTTTTTTGATAGCAGATTGAGATTAAAATTAAAAAAGTATTGCTCCCAATGTCGTTGGTGCAAAACTATGTTGTAAATTGCATTAAAATTTAAAATGTTTTTTAATACATTCATTAGCATATTTTTTTATGTAGTAAAAGTGATAAAGCCACTTTCACATTTGTATTACCTATTGTCCTTGTGTGTATGCTTTGTGTCAAAATTAATTTCTTCCTATACTAGATTATACAAAATATTCTATATACTGGCATATTATGTGGGTTGCAAAAAATACTTTAAAGTAGTATAACAATAAAGTTTTGGAACCACTGGAGTAATTTATTAGAATTAAATTTTGTGGAACTTAAAATATTCAGATTACAATTTTTAAGTGTTCATAGCTTATTTATCTATCTCATTATTCTTCAAGTAAATCTATAATGGCTTGACATGAAGCATTTTTTTTTTCTCAGATATTTTTTAAAGGAATTATGCTGATATCAACCTTGTTTAAAGTGAACAACAGGTTGATGAACTATTAATATAATATAATATTAAAGCACTAGCCATAAACCATTCCATTCTATACACAGAAAGAATGGAAAAAAAAAATCTTCATCAACACTAAGCATAGAAAGGTGCAATGCTTCTTTTGATGAATATAACATATGTAAAAGTATATCGGTAATTTCATCCATAAAAAGGATCTATATTACAGTGATTGTTTAAAGGAGATGCATTTTTCACTTTTATTTTTAGCTTAGACAAAGATTAAAACCTCACATCACAAATGTAAATTGTTTTAATTTTCATGGATAAACCAAGCAGCAAAACTATTGAAGGCATTAAATGTCAAAAATTCGTCATTGAAACTGAGTCACTTTTAAAGGAAAATGTGCATTTTCATACACAAATTTTAAGCATTTTACTTACGACTGTGCCAAAATGAGCCTTAAGTCTCAAATTTTGTATTATACTCATAATATAAAAATTAAATTTATTTTTTTTACGACCACCCACTCTTTAAGTTTTGGCAAAATCATTTCATTATATTTTATAAAAATCTAAAGCTGTAATAGAAATTACTTAAAATAAATAAATAAATAAAAACATAGTTTAACCAGTTAAAATGCTTAATGCATATTCAGTTTATACCCTTTTAAAATTTCATCATATAGAAATATTTTCTGACTTCAATAATTTACTATTAATGTTAATAAATGTTAATTTACAGTTCTAGTTTGAAAAATACAAAGGCTTTTGTGGTGAAAGTGGTGTTGCACTTATCAGAGCATGTGCATTTTCATATTTCACACCAAACTATTATTGACAATTGAGATAAAAATAAAGTAATTTTCCTTCATTTTGGATTTCACATGTACTGATAAAAAATCCTTTAAAAGTTAATTAAAAATATATATAAACTGAATTTTTAAAATATCTCTTTGAGTGTTTCTCAGGTACACCCTGCAGTACTTTCGTGCCCAGTGTATAGTAATGCCTTATCTAATACAGCATGGGGGTCTACACAGACAGACAGATAGATTCTTTGCTTTATTGATATAGATTTATTGCATTCAAAATGACTTGATGTTGATTTTAAACATATTGATTATTGAAGTCAGCATTGCAGAATAAAATTTATTACTTAAATGATAAAAATAGTTTTAGTTGTAGAGTAGTTTACTGTTGATTGTTAATGCCTTTAAAAATTTAAAGCATTTAAAAATATAAAGCATTTAAAAATTTAAATGCATTTTAAATTTACAGTAAAAAAATATATAAGCTGTAAAGGTCTATAAATTTTTCTCTACAAATATGGTTTGCACATTTACAGAATGTAAGTGATTTTTTTTAAAAGTATTTGGCATTGCATACATGGTGCCCCTCTTATGATTACATTTTGAGAAATTGATTAAAAAAATGTATTAAAATATTAATTATTTTTGGTATCAATTTTAATTTTATTTTCAAAATAAACAAGTAATATAAAAACTTTTTTTAAGTCAATTCCTACTTAGGTCAAATAGAAATTTTTTTTCCAGCGATATACACGCTTCGCCACTGACGGTATTTATTCCTAAATTTATATCCTGCTAAATATCTTACATAAGAGAAATTTTTGAAATGTATTAAAAGTTAAATAAAAAATAAATAGCTAAAATACCAGAAATTAATAGCTCGAAAAGTATTTCTCACAAAATTGTTAGACAAACTGCGTTAGAAAGGTAAAAAAATTGTATTTTTCTTGATATAAATTTAAAATCTAATGATTATGCTGTTTTTCAAATATTGAATTTCAAATATTACCAAACTTCACAATAAAGTGCCATAGCGATGTTACAGTTAGTGATAATACAGTTTTTTCAAATATTAATTAATTAATTAAATTTTATTATTTAATTTTAGTTTTATACTTCATTTCTGTTCAAAAGTATAGACTCACTCCACATTTATAGTCTCCTTCGCCCACGAGCAGCCTGATCTTCGTCCGTGAACAGCCCCATTATCTTTTTACGTGTGAAGGTGAGACTATAAATATGGAGTGAGTCTATACTTTTGAACAGAAATGAAATATCAAATTAAAATTAATTAATTAAATTTAATTAATGAATTAATATTTGAAAAAACTGTATTAATATCAGTCATCCAGTACAAGTTAAAAAAAAATTATTTGAACTTGAATGGATGAATAGAAAATATTTTATTAACGATTGTAAATTCCAACAAGATATATATAGAGAGAGTGTGAGCTAATAGTAGGAATTTAAAAAAAAAGTAATAAATTGGTTTTTATTCCCCATGAAATGACAGTCTTTATAAATACTAAGCTAAACAGTTTATCTAAATTTAGTTTAAAGCTGATTTGAAGTTTAAAATATACACATGTGTAGCATTGTTCATCATATTGTTTTAATATTGATTGGACAAATTAAAAAAAAAAAAAAAAAAAAAAATTTTATCAAAATATGTATTTACAGTATGTTTGCAAAAACATATTGTTTAACATGTCAATTAAAATGCAAGATACATATTTTGTAAATGTATTTTCAAGTGTATATATATTAATAATTCAACCTATTTCTAATTTAAAAAAATTGTTTTTTTTTTAACTATTCATCATCATATTTTTATGCAATTATCTTTAATATTACTGATTTTATCAGTTTGCGGGTGTTGACCACTTCCTGTACAAGCTAAAATTTAATTTGTGATATTTTAATAGATTTCACTTAACTATTCACGCTCAAACTTTTAAGCAACTATCTTCAATATTAACGATGTTATTGATTTGCGGGCGAAGCCCGCCTTTCCGTACTGGCCAAGTATTAATATCTGATATTTAGATGTATTACACTTTTAATTCTGACCAATAACTAGTTCCTAAAGAAATTCTAAATAATACAACAAGCACTATAACCAATAATATTTTACTGCTCTAAGAAAAAAGAAAATCATTTTCATTTCAGATGAATACCTAAATTGAAAATTCATGAGGCAAATCCCCCTTGGCACTAGTATATCTCTTAAACTTAAATGTGAAATAATTCGCAAACTGGTCCCCCCGCCCCCTCCAGTTGAAAATTCAACAGGCTTTGAATGCTTATCGCACAAGTTCTAAGTGACTAATTCATGAAAATATATATACTCCACAAATCGCATCGCCGTATTTTCTCAAATGAACATCGTGGTGCTGGTGCTGCTCACTGATCATTTATGCAACTAGAAAAACAGTCTTGTAATTGGGCATGCAGTTATTTGCAATCAACATCGATTTTGGATAACCCCAGTGTCTACTAAATCAATGATGCGATCTCTCAACGATACTTCACGGGAGCGTTGTTTATCCACTTTGGAAATGCAAGCCCGGAGGAGAAACAAAATTGCTTTCCCCACCGGTCTCGTTCGCGCATGCGTCGTTTATGCACATCAAAGATAGGAGGAGAAGACGATCTTTGACACCGGTCTCGTTCATTGTTTATCCATTTATCGCGGGAGAAAGCTTTGCAATCGTTCTCTTTCATCATTGATCTGGTGTGCGTGTGATGCATTGTAGGGTCGCAATGAATCGCTAAATGAAAGATCAAAAAGCCGGTTTGACAATTTATGATTTAAATTGATTTTTTGCAATATATCGATGCATTGTGTTATGACACAAACATAACATCTACTTTTTTTTAAATTATTAAAATTTATTTATGCTAAATTAATTTATTTATTTTTAAATTTAAATTATTTATTTCCCATTTTTAATTAATTCCCATTTTCTAAATTTATTTTCATTTGCTCGGCAACCATAACGCTAATTTCTATATTCTTTTAACTGTAAACAAACGCCATTTTAATTCATCAGCGGTTGCCAATCATATATTAACTTTTTTCCATCGACGCACTAGCTTTAGCGATCGCAAACTTGAGTTGCGAGTCGTTACGTTTAATCTTTAAGCATTTTTCCTGTGGCATTATCTGCACCGGAGTTTTGAACACCGTAGTAGAGTGGAGGCCTCTGATTGGCTAGGATAGTTTCGGCGCGAAACGGGGTTCTTCAAGGCTTCCTCGATAGCGTCTGCTCTCTTCGCTTCTGGACGTGGGTGTGGAAACAAATCCGCACTCTGCGCTCCTCAAAAAATACTGTTTCCGTATTAGGCCTACTGTTGGACTAAACAGGTTCAGCAGTAGAGTCCTATCAGAAATTATCTCCCAGTTTGTCTTTTGGAATTAACACTTTAAAATATTTAACGTATAATTGTAATAAGAAGATATATGAGTTTGTGATCTCAGATGCTATTACTTTGACGGATGCGACGATCACTCTCTGTTGGAGTTTGAGCTAAGTCCTGATCAACGATTCTTACCAGAGTCTAGCTGTGGATCATCTTATTTACTTTTGAAATCTACATAATGTTCCAAGAGACGGTAACACCATTTTGTATATTTTCTTTGAAGTTTATCACTAAATCTTCTTGAATAGTGCAGAAACTTCACTCCGTGGTTGAGTTATAAGATGAGGATTATTGAATATTCCACTCACCAACGAGGTTAGGAGAATAGTGATATTCTGGTAAATATCTTAACTTCAGTCATAATGTATAGACATGGTATAGATCAGTACAGATTCATCAGTTCGAGAAAAGAACTATAGTAACTTCAGATGATATAGTGATGAGATACAGAATCCAACCAAAAATAGTTTTACTCTTTGAGAGACTTTTTTCACTACTCATTAATCTGTATAAGTACTCATAAAGTAACGTCATTCACAGAAATATATAAAATTTAATAGTGTTATACTTCAAGCTGATAAATATAATTTGTTATATTTATATTTAAATTTTAGCATCTATAATGATATTGCAATAAATAATCTAATATGTTGTAAGGTTGTGCGCACACCTAAAGAATGAATATATATATAGTTTACTTTTAATTTTTATTTATATATGAATAAATAAGTGTTGTTCAACCTATGTCTCTTTCTTTTGTGTATTTAAAATTTATTATCAATCTGATATTTATAACGTATTTTTCTTACAGAGTGCCTTTAAAATTAAAAGTTAACTTTATAATCTTAAAAATAATTTAATACCTCATGAATAAATATTATTTAATAATATGAAGATTTTAATGTAACACTAATTTATATTTAAACAGTAAATATTCAGTTTAGATTAATTTTGAATATTCATCTTTCACTCTTAAATTCTTTAAATGGAAAATTCTTTAAATCTAATCTCTAGTGGCACTATAAACATCATATTTATCTATGTTTTCAGCGATGCAGATCTTTCAGTTCAGGTAAGAATTGTTATATTTTACCATGATGAATTCGTTAATTTATTTTTTATAATATTCCAAATTTTTATCTTCTTTTCACAACGCATTGTTTTTATTGTTTATTCTTCCCACTTTCGATCATTGGCTAAATTATTGTTCATCTATTTTAGGAAAATGCAAAATTTAAAATTACGTTTTAATATTCAAAATTCGCTGTTAATTTCTAGGTCAGAAAATACATAAATTCCATCTTTCCTATTATCTTCCTTTTTTTTTCTTTTTTTTTTCATTACATTAAATGAAGCCGTAACAAACCCTCGAACTATAAAATTTTTACTACATATATTTTTTTCTCTTCTCGGGAGTTCTTTCTGGGTTATGCTTTATAAAATTTCATTAAATTTATCCATGACTTCAAATATAAAATACTTTAGAAAATATTTTTTTTTCCTGTTGCTATATTTGTACTTGTTAATACATAAGAAAAATGATATATGATTGATTACTGTTGTGATTTAAAATGTATATAAATAAATATAACTGTTATATAATTAAAGATTTTATATATTGAAAACTATTTAACATCACTTTAGAGTGCAATAATTGTACTTGCTATATTAGTTTTGGAAATTTATGTTCAAGTTGATTTATGCATGGGTTAGCAGAAATTGACCACTTTTGCATCCTATTTATAATTTTGTCTCTGGTCCAGACATCTTTACATTTTGGCGGAAATCATCTTTGAACATAATTTTTCTTCTTTTCAGGATATTTATTTGGAATAATTTTCTGCATTGTATTTTGTGTACATAAATTTTTAAGTTTTACAATTTGAATTTACATAGTCTAATATTCAGCAAGGTGCATTTTAATTTTTTTACTCTCTTTAAAAATGACTGTGATAAAATATATTGTTTTGTTTTCATTTAAATGAAATATTCTGTATTTTTTAAACTTATTCTTAAAGGGTAGATTTTGATATTTTGTTTTCTGTTACAATATTAGGCTTTATTTATTCTTCTCAGACAATATTTTTAATTTTAATGAACTTTCTGTTTATAAAAAATTTATGACGGTGATGGGTGATTTTTATAATTTTGAAGGTTAAATATTTAAAAAAATTCCTATTTCTACCTCTGCAAACAAATTTTCTTAAAAAAAATTTTCCATAGATTTACTTCCTCAAATTTAATTTTTTTAATATGTTCAAATAATGCCTTGGTCGGTATTATTCATTGGTAGTTTCCATGTCATCCTGGTTAAGTGGTACTCTCCTTGCTAGTTGCTAAAAAGTACCCGATAATGATGCATGGAACTATCAGTCCGGGTAAATTTTATTAATATTTGGGATTTATGTTTGAGTTTTAATTTTTTTTATCTGCTTCTATTCCTTAATTGGTTTATGAAGGGTATCAGTTTGTGAAGGATTTTAATTTAGCATTTTTCCTGATATTTATCTTAAAATTTACTTAATTATAAATTTCTTTTCAATTTGATTTTAATATTTTCAGTATGAAGCAATAACTATAAATTTTCGATAACATCTTTTAACTTTGGCAATAAATTTTGTAATTAAAGTCTATAATTGGTTTCTAAGCAAAATTTTTAATTGGGTTTATCTTTGGTTTTTAATTTTTCCTAATTTGTGTAATAAGCACACAGGAGGGAAATTCGGCCCTGACTATTCCTTCAAGTGCAGTTGTATATTTTGGGGGAGACTTTGAGACTTGAAGATAATTTTTATGATTTTGATGAATAATTGATAATTTATATTTGGTAGAAAATTTTAAAAGAAAAATATCTTATCCTTTCAAGTACTTTTAATTCTATTTTACAGTTTACTTAAAATTTGATATAATATATTTCAATTTAAAATAAAAATAAGTTTTGGAATATTCATTGATAAAAAAATCTCATAAATTTCTGACAGAGCAAAATTTTAACATTCAAAGCTATATTTGTAACAAGATTTTTGGAATTCAAACTAATTATCTTTTGATAAATACCTTTATTATTATCTCTCGTGACACCAATTTCCCTTAGATATATTTTTTTTTTTTTTACTATAGCAATAATTCAATATCCTCCTTAATTTTAAAGTTTACTAGGAAAGTTTTTTTAAATCTAACTTTGCTATAAAGGCACAATTTATTGATTGTGTACCTTGTGAATGATCATTGTGATAACGCAGGCAGAGTGAAATTTTTAAAGAATTCCGTATGAAATAGATAAAATTTTAAATACCTATTTTATTGGATTTTTATTTTGTCAGGAGTTTTTATAATTAGATTGTGTTCCTTGAGACTGATCATTTGATAACTCAGGTGGAAAAATTTCCTAGATTTTTGGCCACTATAAAGGCACAATTTTTTTTTTCGACTCAGATGTAAGAATCGTGCATTCTAGCTGGCTTGCATAGGTTTCCGCACAAAAAGAGCAATAATGCCTCTTGGAGCTCTCCAGTTTTCGGGTGGCAAAGTAGAATTTTGATAGAATCTTTATTATTAATTATTTTTTGCTATAGTTAAGCTTCAATGTTGTAGTTATTTGTGTTTCAATTTTGACAATAGATTTTAATTAATTTTTCTGGTGTCACAGTTAGAGAGAATTACAGTCAAAATTTTTCATTAATGTTAATAGATATATGCATTGCTGAGGAGTGTGCAAAATTGTTTATATAAAAAATTTTATCATTTCTAATAAGAGTACTCATTTAACATCCCATTGAAAAAATAAACAAAACAACAACAAATGATAAATAATTGATTTTGTGACAAAAAATATATAAAATGAAAAATAAATGAAATGAATAAAGAAATAAATGAATAATGATAAAGTATATGATAAAAGTAGCATGATTTGTTTAAAAAAAATTTTTTTTCTGCCCTCAGGCTATCTTGCATTTTCTTGAGTATATCTCTTTAGTCTGTTCGGATAGTATTTTCAAATTGAGGAAGAGTTACTATTTTTTTTTAATAAGGAAGATTTTGTTAGTTCTGCTAGATTTAGAGATCAATAGCATGCGCAGGCTACTCTGATTTTTGGTTGAGCATACAATATTTTTTTTAAACCTTTCTTCACAGAGTGCACTCTTTAATAAAATCAAGTGTATATAGATAGATAGTGTTGTACAAAATCATGTTCTACTTTTTTGCACCATTGTTAGGCAATACAATAAGGAAACTTCTTTCGTTCTTTGCCAGTTAACAATTGGTGTTATGCAATAAATTGATATTGGTCTCAAAAAAATTTTCGGTCCTGTTTCTCCTCAGTAGATTAAGTTTCATATAAAAAAAATGAATGTTGTTCTTTTCTTAAAAATTTTCCAAATTTCAAGTACATATTTTGATAACTCTTTTATTTTACAAAAATGTTAGGGATGTTATTTAGGCCCGTTAACTTCTCTGGAGGGATCTCATTATGGGCAAAAATTTGATAAATTTAAGGTTACAGCTCTTCATTTTAAGGCTTTATTTATTTTACGTAGTTTTTACAATGCCAAATGTACTTGGCAAGTTATATTGGGTAATTTTAGAGAGTCAATTGTCAATATGTAAATTTATGCACTTACCTTGTGTGATATATTCCATTGAAGTCTTGGATGAATTTCTCTTGTTTTCTTCATGGTAAAAAAAAAAAAAAAAAAAAATTTTTTTCAACTTACCTGAACAAATTTTACTTGTGTGTATATATGTATATATATTTTTTTTGTTTTGGCATTTATTGGTTTCTATTTTTAAGTCTATAGCACTGTACATAATTTATTTAAGAAGTCAATTTTGATACCAAATTTTTTCATGGCTATTGTATGTGTTTTATGCGATAGTACTGCTATTGTTGATTTTGTTTTACATTTGTAAATAGTATATATATTTTTTTCTCATTTGGTATATAAGTGTTATGTTTTAGGTATGGTTAGGATTCAGCTAATTTTAAATTTTTCATTTAACTTTCAGTTCAACTCCGTCAATAGTTTAAAATTTTCAAAATTCTTGTTTCGATTTGATGCCACAGCTTCAAAAAATTTTTTTTCTATTTTTTTTCTATAGGTCGTGGGTAAATGTTATGACACAAACATAACATCTACTTTTTTTTAAATTATTAAAATTTATTTATGCTAAATTAATTAATTTATTTTTAAATTTAAATTATTTATTTCCCATTTTTAATTAATTCCCATTTTCTAAATTTATTTTCATTTGATCGGCAACCATAACGCTAATTTCTATATTCTTTTAATTGTAAACAAACACCATTTTAATTCATCAGTGGTTGCCAATCATATATTAACTTTTTTCCATCGACGCACTAGCTTTAGCAATTGCAAACTTGAGTTGCGAGTCGTTACGTTTAATCTTTAAGCATTTTTCCTGTGGCATTATCTGCACCGGAGTTTTGAACACCGTAGTAGAGTGGAGGCCTCTGATTGGCTAGGATAGTTTCGGCGCGAAACGGGGTTCTTCAAGGCTTCCTCGATAGCGTCTGGTCTCTTCGCTTCTGGACGTGGGTGTGGAAACAAATCCGCACTCTGCGCTCCTCAAAAAATACTGTTTCCGTATTAGGCCTACTGTTGGACTAAACAGGTTCAGCAGTAGAGTCCTATCAGAAATTATCTCCCAGTTTGTCTTTTGGAATTAACACTTTAAAATATTTAACGTATAATTGTAATAAGAAGATATATGAGTTTGTGATCTCAGATGCTATTACTTTGACGGATGCGACGATCACTCTCTGTTGGAGTTTGAGCTAAGTCCTGATCAACGATTCTTACCAGAGTCTAGCTGTGGATCATCTTATTTACTTTTGAAATCTACATAATGTTCCAAGAGACAGTAACACCATTTTGTATATTTTCTTTGAAGTTTATCACTAAATCTTCTTGAATAGTGCAGAAACTTCACTCCGTGGTTGAGTTATAAGATGAGGATTATTGAATATTCCACTCACCAACGAGGTTAGGAGAATAGTGATATTCTGGTAAATATCTTAACTTCAGTCATAATGTATAGACATGGTATAGATCAGTACAGATTCATCAGTTCGAGAAAAGAACTATAGTAACTTCAGATGATATAGTGATGAGATGCAGAATCCAACCAAAAATAGTTTTACTCTTTGAGAGACTTTTTTCACTACTCATTAATCTGTATAAGTACTCATAAAGTAACGTCATTCACAGAAATATATAAAATTTAATAGTTTTATACTTCAAGCTGATAAATATAATTTGTTATATTTATATTTAAATTTTAGCATCTATAATGATATTGCAATAAATAATCTAATATGTTGTAAGGTTGTGCGCACACCTAAAGAATGAATATATATATAGTTTACTTTTAATTTTTATTTATATATGAATAAATAAGTGTTGTTCAACCTATGTCTCTTTCTTTTGTGTATTTAAAATTTATTATCAATCTGATATTTATAACGTATTTTTCTTACAGAGTGCCTTTAAAATTAAAAGTTAACTTTATAATCTTAAAAATAATTTAATACCTCATGAATAAATATTATTTAATAATATGAAGATTTTAATTTAACGCTAATTTATATTTAAACAGTAAATATTCAGTTTAGATTAATTTTGAATATTCATCTTTCACTCTTAAATTCTTTAACCCTCTAAGCGTGTGGAACGTAATATTCCGTTCACTAAGCTCCAGGTTTCACTGCAATATATGCAATGTTTAAGATAATGTAATTCTATAGATTTTATGAATTTTCACAACATTGAAGAATGATTAATACTCTCAATGGCTACATTCATATTTGTAATTAAGTTTTATTTAAAATGCTGAAAGAATAATATTTTTTAGCATTTGAAACAAAATGCAGAGAAAACAACATTACAATTTTACCCTTTTTCAAAACGCTCAGAGGGTTAAATGGAAAATTCTTTAAATCTCTAGTGGCACTATAAACATCGTATTTATCTATGTTTTCAGCGATGCAGATCTTTCAGTTCAGGTAAGAATTGTTATATTTTACCATGATGAATTCGTTAATTTATTTTTTATAATATTCCAAATTTTTATCTTCTTTTCACAACGCATTGTTTTTATTGTTTATTCTTCCCACTTTCGATCATTGGCTAAATTATTGTTCATCTATTTTAGGAAAATGCAAAATTTAAAATTACGTTTTAATATTCAAAATTCGCTGTTAATTTCTAGGTCAGAAAATACATAAATTCCATCTTTCCTATTATCTTCCTTTTTTTTTCTATTTTTTTTCATTACACATTGCCCAGTGCTACTGTGCATCTGATTATAGAATTTTTTCCATACTTGTGTATATATATATATATATATATACATACCCACACACTCATCTTTGGGATAACAAAATAAATGCCAAAGAGAAGGTGAACTTTTTGCTAACAGACTAGTTTGGCAAAATTCCTATGGTAGTATATTTAAAGTAACAGTTGTATGAATTATTGCGTACGGTTGCCAAAAGAAGTTTCTTGTATAGATAATGCAAATCGTTGTTTCTTACCTCGTACTAAAGCAGAATTTTCTACATGACAGCTTCTACAGAGTGCTTCACCCTGCCTGTCTTTTGGTTAAAAAATAGCACCCTTCTTACCCCTCATCCAAAACATAGTACTCTTCTTGCTTTCATTCAGTAAAAGAAATGACACTCTTGCTGCCTTTTCTATTAAAAAAATTTCTCATATAGTAAAGCATATGGCCGTGTCTTAAAAAAGAGAACTCTGACTTTTAAATATTAAAGGTGCCTTTAAAAATCAAAAGAGTGCCTTTAAAAAATGCCTTTAAGAAACTAAAAACTTCCATCCTTAACTTCCCTGCATTTTCTTAATACTTATGGGAAACTCTAACGGAAGTGATATTTATCAATGTCTGATTTGAAGATGCTTTCTTTCCATTTTATAATGCTATAAAATTTTATAGGTAATGTGGAACTCCAATTATGTGAACAACCCACAAATGAAATAGTTTACTTCAATGCATTTGTAGATGTAGCTTCAGTTCCTGAAGAATATATCATGCTTCTTCCACTATTCTGCAACATAGCAACTCAGTAAATTACAATTATTATTA
This sequence comes from Maratus michaelseni, assembly GCA_963931845.1. NCBI lineage: Eukaryota > Metazoa > Arthropoda > Arachnida > Araneae > Salticidae > Maratus > Maratus michaelseni. The sequence goes on from OZ007591.1 coordinate 26,052,295, forward strand.
TTATTTATTTGAAGAAAAGTTAATTTAATGTAAACAGATATTCTTTCATTATTTTGATTGTATGATATGAATGATGCATCTTTATGATTCTAGAATTATATTTGATTTGAATTTCGTTTAACTTTCTGTCTTCTCTTCCCTTTTTTTTTTTCTTCAGCTTCGTTATGAATTTAAAAAAAAAAATTTTTTTTGTTTGTATATTGTTACAATATTTGTAAATGTAAGAATTTTTTCTTTGATTTATATATTAGCTATAAAGTTTTTGTTTTTACTATTTTGTTGTGTATGCCTTATAATAAAGTTTCCGTTAAAATATTCTTTATGGTTTATTATTTTATATGAGTTACAACAACAATGTATTTAATTATGTGTCGAACCATGCTCGCTGAAATAGGTGAACTGGCTGTGAAATTGTACCAACAAAATATTTTAAACACTAAAAAGTAGAATATATAAGTAAAAAATAAAGAGTGTAATATATGTTTTTTCAAATACACTTTAACCAATTAATAATTTCATATTAGCTAAATTATGATTATAAATTGATCATGATTAGCTATTTTTCAAAACATGTTTTTTTATTAATAGTTTTTCCTTATTAATAAGATTTACAGGGGTGATTGTGTTCAGGTTATATTATCTGAATTGAGGTATTTTTTTCATTTTCAGTACCAAAATTCTGGTTTTTCTGATAGTTAAATTCATAAAATAAGACTAAAATATCAATTTCCTATGATTGCTAAGCCTAATTAAAATAATATTTTTCATAATTTGACCTAACTGCAATAAATTATATGTCTCTTCCTCCTCTCTCCTACGGAAACATTTTCCGCTAAAATTTCAAGAATTTTTCATGAACTCACAATCACCCCTGGATTTAATAAACTCTCTAGAAAGAATTTGTTTAAAAGTTAAGTAAAATTTGCATTATTTTATTTTTTATATGATATTTAGTAGTGTGTAGGTAAAATGGGTATAATTTATACATACAGTACAGAACCATTTCTCCAGAATGTTTGGGTCAGATGTATACTGGATAGCTGTTTTTTCTAGATAAATGGTTGGGCATCAAAGCACCATCTATTTGGTCAGACTTTTAGAATATATGTGGCTGTAGGATTGTTTTGGATTTCAAATTAATTATTAGATTATTCAGATTAAGAATCAGATCCAAACAAGATCAAAGACTAACCAGCATAAAAATCAAAACATCCAATATCTAACTAAACAGGCTTCCATTTCAAATCTTAGATGTTGGCATCTAGTTATGTTGTAATGTTTCAAACAATTCACATGTCAACCTGATACTGTGTGACACTTTTTTTTGCAAAAGATTCTGAAGTCAGTCAATTAGAAATGTCATTCTGGATAACTGTTTATCTGATTTCCAGATAAACAGTTCCATACCATGTTTATATTTAATTTGAATTTATTAATATTAGAAAATATTCTTTCTTAAAATATTTAACAAATTTATTACTAAATAATTTGTTAACATATTATTAAAAATATGAATAAAAATTATTGTTAAAAAATCTAGAGTGCCTTCTTCATCTCATCAAAATACAATCCTATCATTAAAATATAAATAATATCAAAATATCTGGGAAAACCAATAGAACACAGGATTTATTTCTACATTTTCAGAAAGAAAACAGATCTATGATAACTCCTTACAAAATAACAAATTTGCAAAAGATGATATGTCAATTGATAATCTAAATTTAAATGATATTTTTCTCCTCATAAAAGCCTTAAAAAGGCAAAATTATGCACTTTTTCACCACTATAATCAACATTAATTTAATAAAAAGCCTTAGGAAATTCCCAAAGGAAAAAGAAAATTAACTCAAGCAAGAACTGATGAGACCTTGACTGAATCATATGCAATAGAGCTGGTAATATTAGAAGAAAATGCAAGATTATGTAATAAGAACAAAAAGCCTAAAATTAAGTAAACAGACAAGAAAAGAAATGTGAGAATATTAGATATGAATAAGCTTGCATCATCAAAAACAGCCAAACATGTAAATAACATTGCAGTGAGAAACTGGATATTAGTGAAATACATGGAGAGAAAATATATTTCCAAATTCATTGATTGATCAGATAATTGAAAACATTGGCAACAAATTATTAATAATCAAATATTTCAAAAAAATAATAAATAAATAAATAAATATATTATTTTTATTCATTTCTTAAAGAAGATTATATGGATGAAGTGGAATTTTCTCAAATAATTAAAGTTCTGCCAGAACAAATCTTAGACAGTCATAAACATTATAAGTTTAATAAGTGAAGTTTGTGAAATGTAAAAACCAAGTTATTTCATAAATATCTAATTATGTCATCTTTAAAAATGATATTTGGTTATTATGCCTACTTTGTGTAATAATTTAAGCAAATATTATGCATAACCCAACGATGTACTCATTTTACCCACCCCATTGGGTAAAATGGGTATAGTGGCAGTTTAAAAAGAAGGTATTGCTATTATGTTAAAAATGCAATTAATATTCTTTAAAGTAAATTTATTTTATTCAGTAATGTAATTAATCTTTTCAGAAAATTCATACTTTGAAATAAAATTTTTTTGCAATTGAAATTGAGATTTGAAAACTTCATTTTTTATACCCATTTTACCCTACCAGCAGGGTTAATAAAAATCACAATTTAAAAAAAAAAAAAAAAAAAAAATCGGATTTATTTGATTTAAATCGGATTTTTTTTATTTAAATCAGATTTTTTTGATTAATATTATTTGTGTACTGTGCATGAATTTATTTTATTTTTTCTGCATAAATTTACACATTTCTATTAATTTTATTACAGTTCCTAGATAAAAATTCAAAATAATTTAAATAAAATAAAATTGTTGCAAACAATTTCAGATTTATTTAAAACTTAAAATCATATTATTCTACTATTAAATTGTTATAGATAAGATATACCTATGTGTGTTGTGTGCATAATATTCTAGTTAATTTAAGTTATTAATTTTTTCATTAAGGTATTACTCCAATAATATCTAATCACATAATAATTGCGACAAAGAATGCTAAATACATATGTGTATTTCAATCAGGTTTGGCCAATTTTTGACTAAGTGGAAAAAACTGTCCCAGCAAAAATACTTTTTGCCACTGGCAAAAATTACTAGTGATTTAAAATAGGGTTTTAAGGATTTTATTTTAATTACATGATTTCAATGTTTAAATCATAATTTTAACAGATTAAAATCAGTGATTTAAATTACAATCTTGACCAATTTCTGTTTTTCTCCACTTTTTGTCAATTTTTTTCCTCTTTTTGCCACTATCCTGACAAAAATACATTTTTGCCGGCAAAAAGCCAACCCTGATTTCAACTGATTCAGATTCGCTAATGTAATTTTTATTACATAAACTGTAAGTTTCTGTGTGTGTGTGTGTTTTTTTTTTTTTTGTTTTTTTTTGGCCACAATCTCTACTATTTCTACACTACACAGTTTGCATATTGCTTTCACACATTTTCCAGATATATTTATATATTTTCTCTCTCTCTCTTGTAAAATAAAGCTACATTGAATCTTTCTTTTTGCAAGCCATTTTTCTTATGTATCAATGTATCCAAAAGCTCTCTGTATTGTACCTAGTATTAGTAAATGATATTCTTGTCCCAACTTGTGTTTCACACTGTACTATATTAATGATTACAAAACCGTTACAAGACGCAAGGTAATCACATAATTAAAAGTACGAAACTATCAATTGTCAGCCCTCGTGTTATCCAGCCCTCCATTGACAATTTCAGCAATCAATCACGCTTACTTAACAGTAGAAATGGCTGTTTAGCTTAGAAATAAGGTATAATAACATATCTTATATTTTCTATTGAAGTAAGCAATGAATTCAAGAAAAGGAAAAGGGATCCGCCACAAGGATTAAATTATTTTCGGTTATAGAAGAAACAGGAAACTGGAATTCTATAATTCTATGTTAGACAAACAGTCTAAATATTTATTATGTTACAATTTAGTCCTTGTATTGATCATATTATATGATCAATACATCTCCCATCAACATAGGGGATATTGAAATTTGCAGGTCTAAGCAACTAAAGATAAAACACACTTGTGAATCATGTATAATCTACTTTAGAGGAAGTAACTCCACACTGATAATACTATTTTATTAAATACTTTTATACTGAATATATTTAACTTTAAAACTTCAACATCTAACTTGCAAAAATGAAGTGATCTAGGAAAGACAAAAGTTTAAAAAGGAGAGAACATTTATATCAGTATTTATTTTGTAATGCACTATGGATAAATAATATTTTGGAATGTAGTGTAGCATTTACTTTCATAAAATAATTATTTTCAATTTATAAAAGTTTTATTTAACATTATTAAAATGTAATTTTTAATCTGGACATGAATGATGACATTTATTTGAACACGAATGATTAATTTAATCTTTATTCAACTTGTAAATATCAATGTTAAAAATACTGATTTAAATCAAAGATTTTTTTTAAAAAATCATTTGATTTAAATCATGATTTAAATCAAGCTGATTTAAATCAAACAACCCTGCCTACCAGATGCTATATTTTCTAGAAAATGACATGTCAAGTTAGAATATATTGTGTTATTTGCAAGCAGTATCAAATTACTTTTTGTCATGTCACTATGATATGAATATTGCAATATGATATTTTTAAAAGAATTAAAAATGTATTACAAAAAGTCTTTTAGTTTTTAAAGATTTTAAGTTACAAGGCTTCTTTAAAATAATTTTTTAAATGCATGCTTTAATCATAGAAAACTTACATTTCTGACACATTTTAGTTCTGCAATATTTATTGTACAGTGTTTCTTATAATGCCAAGTTAATTAATTTCTTATCAATTTCCCCTTTTTTTTAGAATGGGTGCTGGGAAAAGAAATTTTAGAGAATTAGATCAAGCTATTCAGTTAAAAACAAGTGGACTAAATGTATCGTTTCATGCCTCTGAGCACCCATCCAATCAAAATGAATTTGAAAATGTAAGTATGCAATCTTTCATTCTATATATAGTAGACTTCCTCAAATCCACATAGCTTGAAACTAGAGGTTGCGCAGATTTTAGAATTTTGCGGATTTCTGGTCACTGTTATTGTTTACATTTTTACAGTGCATTTCACATTTTACAGTGCATTATTGAATGCAATAATGCACTGTAAATTATAATGAATGCTTACAATAAAGTAAAATCTCATCAAAAACAACTCGTTGTAAATGATCCGCCAAGCCACAAACCTAAAACGTCAGTCATAAAAAGAAGTGATATCACATAAAAAGAAGCGATATAGAAGTGCATACTCAGAGTCCCGTGTAAAAATCTATCCCCACTCATAATGTTTCCAAAGGACTCAGAGTGAGGTACAGTATGTGAAAACTGCTTGGTGACCTGCAGCTTTTTTAATGTTTGCGTTTTCTGCAATTACATATGACTATATTATTTTTATTTTATTTTATTTATTTATTTTGCTCTCATAAAATTGTAAAAAGTTAAAGCTTCTGTGTTTGCATGTCCTTTCTTATTTATGAGCTTGAAAAATCAATTTGTTGATTTTATTTACCATTATTTAAACTAGAAACACCACTCTTATGAAGAGGATTTTTTAAGTAAACATGTAAAGATTTTGAGTTTGTAACACACTCATACACATATATATATTTAATAATCATACGCATATTAATAACAATGCACCTTGTAATAAACGTTAACTAAATTGAGATATATTGCAGTGATTCTAGCATAAGCGGAGCCGCATAGATCTGTGGAAAAATCCGTTCTGACAGTTCTTTCGCATACAAAAATATTTATAAAAGTGATATAACACCTTTGAAATATCACCTTTTTAAATTAATTTTTTTAAGCTGAATTGAAGAATTGAGACAGTATTCAAGATGTACCATAACTATGATCTTGATTATTATTTTTCAATCAATTCATAAAAAACTTAATGCTTTTTGAAAATCCATGATTAAATTAAAAAAATTTTGAAAAAAAAAAATCCTCACAATAGTGGGAGAGGGGAGGAGATAATTATTTTTACTGGTGACTAAAAATTTTTGCTGGCTATCAGGCCTTTTTTTCAATTTGTAAAGCCCTACCTATGGATATTTTAAATGTTTATGGATTTTTCCAAACTAAATGTAAATTACAGAAGGACAAAAAAAAAAAAAAAAAAAAAAAAGAATTAGGTAAGATATTTATATTTTTAAATGAATACATAAATGAAGGAAAAAAATATTCTTAAATTCGTTTGTTCTATTAATTTATTTGTACATGTATTAATGCTAATCCCAGAGATTTCTTTCTATATTTTGATTCTGTTATAGTTTATATATATATATATGAGAAATTACAAATCTTACTTTAATTTTTTGTCTTCTTACAGGGCATTTTATTTTCCTCTCATTGTCTTGCAAAAAACACAAAAGACATGTTTACTCTGTGGGAAGATATATTTAATAGGTATGTGCTGAGCTTCTTATAGCTTTCTAATTTTATTTTTTGTAACTTCTCATTTTCTTTCAAATTCATCAGCTGAAACTCATTTATTTTTAATAGAATTCACCTCGAAGATCACAGGCGACTTTCTCAATTGATTAGACTCATTGCCACAGATCTAGCTCAAGGAATTTCATATAGAGGTCATTTGTACAGCATAAGGAAAGCCAGTAGCTCTCTCACTCATTGTGCTGATATGAAAGAAAGAACGTCTGGTTTATCTCAAGTAAATACATAATTTTTTTGTCTTAATTTTCTTTTCTCTTTTTTAATAAAGTTTTTTTTTTCTTAAGACAATTATAAAAAAAATTTCATAATCATACTGGTTGCCAAAGGGGAATAAATTGCATGATGAGCTGTAAATTAAAATGAAGGTTGTCCTAAAATAATATTTATTGTAGTTTAATAAATTAAACTTAAATGGTTTTGTTTTATTATTTTTTTTTCTAGTAAACATTAAATAATTATAGCAAATGCAATTCAGAATTTTAAAACATCTGTTTGTAAATATATAAATAAATATTTATTTTCTTTAAAAAATATATATATGTTATAATTTCATGCTTTTACTTACCCATCATACGTAGTATAGGGTAAGTCTTGTAATCGTTTTGAAAATCGAAAATTGTTTTTGACGGATTTACACGTTTCAGACACTGGAGATTCCGAAAAACATATTTTTAGAAAAAAATTTTTGCCGTCCATCTGTGTGTCTGTGTGTCTGTAAATGCTCTATCTCCCGAAAAAATTGAGATAGAGACTTGCAATTTGGTATGTACTTAGTATGTAATAATGGGAAGAAGCCTATTTCATTTCAATAACCTCGATTACCCGGAACAATTTTTTTCGGACTCTCGAAATATTCGTTCTGATAAAAGGTATATAAAAATTTTCGAAATTGTTTATTTTTAGAAATGAATATAAAAGACAATAAAAAAACATAAATTTTGCATTAAGCAGGAAGTCGATCGGATAATGAGTTGCCGAGATATTTGGAATCCTATTTTCCACACTCTTCGATTTTTTATGACCCTGTATTTCATCCAAATTTCACTTCAAAGATATATTTTAATTGGAAATTTGACGCTTAATCAGATGCAATAAACCGCTAGTTAATAGGATTATTATTTTTGGAGTTATATGGAGGTTTCTTTCAAGCAATTCAGCAATCGAGCCTTTAAAGTTTGTGATGTCATTAAGCCACGATTTTATTTGAATTGCAATGCATTTTATAAGTAGTTTACACATTTTTATTTTAATATTTTACATTATACATATACATGCTGGGTAAGTATTACGGTGGCCCCCAACGACTAGTTATTTAAGCAATCATCATGGATGCAGTCCACACATGATTTCATGATTTAAAGGGGCAGTGCCATCTCTAAGTAGTTAGTTATTACAAGCTGTTCTTGAAATACGTCTAACATAATTCTCGAACAAAGTATTAGTTTAAAGCATTTGGAATACATGGAAAACAAACGCACAGCCAGAGAACTGTTCTACACTTGAAAATTCAGCAAAAAACTGTCTGAAGATCGAGTGCAACTGCTTTTTGTGAACAAGCGGAGAAATACCAAATCATGACATAACGCGCACTCTAGCCAATACAAGAATAAAGAATATGCGTCTATGTCACGACCAATGGGAATGATAAAGAAAAGAGTCCTGACAATTTTAAGTGGGCGTATTTTATAGTAAAAATAACCCAAGCACGAAAAATCTCGGAAAGAAAAAGAAAAAAATGGCTTACAAAAAAACATTCGAATTCACAGAAATAATGATATACTTTAGTAATAACTTAAAGCTTTAAATTTTAGTAAATCGGGCAAAATAATAATTAATTTAAGGAGAATTTAATGGAATTAATGATAGATATTATTAAGAAATAAGGAATTAGTGAAACTTTTATGGTAATTTAGCATAAAATAGGGAAATATCATGAATGAAGATTTAATAATTTAACACACACACACCCACATATATATATATATATATTATATGTCATGATTTCACTTGGATCACCATAACTCCTGTAGAATCATACTCAAGGCAAGGGCTTCCTCCGAGGAATTTTGCAGTCAGGCACCGAGAACGCACTTCATAGTGTACGTATAGAATGCAAATAAGAGACAGTCCATTCCATTTTACTTTTATTCAAAAATCTAAAACAAACTGGCTAGGCTTTACTCATGATGCTCAATCCATACGTGCTGATTTTAATACCATGAAGAAACTTGAAGATTTAATTTATTAATTAAGAAGACATTTTGTCAATTCGACATTGACAATTCGTCAATTTATTAATTAAGAAGACATTTTGGTTCATATAGGCAGGTGTTTTTTCGAATCTATCGGCAGCCAAGGAGAGTGTTCCATGATCGTGGAGTATGCGCCGGGGTTTGCATGCACCACCAGATCCAGGAACAATCTGACGCTAAAGCGGGAAGTTCTTCGTATATCTCTTATTGAACGCCCCAGAATACATTGTCATTAAAAAGTCTTTCGACCAATCAACGCTCTCGGATTAACTTCTTCTGCGGCCTAATTTCGAAGTTATATGACCGTAATCTGAAAAAGTGCGGGATTACAATATTCTTAGAACATTCTCGAAACATCTAATTCCTTCGAATAAATAAGAAGAGAAGAAAAGAAAAAGAAATACGTAGGTTTTATCAAGCATGGCAAGATGCCAAGATAATTTTTACATTGAGACTGAAGTAGCTTTTCATAATTTTGAGAAAGAAATATGGTTTTTTTTTTCAGAAAACATAGGGAAATAAGAAAATAAAAAGATATAAGTTGTTATTTCAAGAGAGTTAAAATATTTTTAGCTGGAAGGCTGGTGTTTTTTAAAAGAATTAAATTCTAGGATGCATTTATTTAATGAAACAAAAATGCGTAATTTTAACAGTGCGATCAGAGCCATTTTTTTAAGAGAATGAATTTAGAATAAAGTATTTTAGCACGGTGGAATTTTGACAATCGAAATACTGGAACGAGAAAATAATTTTAGAATAATGGAATTTACACAAAATTATAGTTTTAATGAGGCCAACGGCGAAAATTTTTTAATTTGTTTCATATATATATGTAACGTCTTTGTTGATGGACACAATGAACCAAGACTTGAAATACTTGTAGATGAATTAATAAAATAATTTGAATGAACTTTGATCTCGCTGTTCGATTAAGCATCTTTATTGACAGTTCCATCTTACAGGCATCTTTGTTTGTCCGATCAAAGGTCCTGGGAGCCATCTATGTTACATTTTAGAGACCTTACATAGTCATGGGTCGGTAAAGTAACTCAGATGCTGCCAAAAGTCAGTCTGGATCACCTGGGGATCTTCTTTTATATTCCAATTTCTGTTTTCTCCTAGCAGTGGTGAAATAGTCTGCAACAGACCTGACTGAAGCCTATTACATCACCAATAGTTAATTCTAAATTTGATGTTAATTGGTATTTATGATTTCAATATAATAATAAATGTCAGCTAGAGAAAAATTAATTAATATTTAAGATCTAAATATAATAATCAATTACTTAATTTGAATTTATCTTCTAAACATAACTATTTAATTTGATTTTATTATCTGATTCTAATAACCGTCATATTTGGAAAGTTGATTACAATTTAGAGCTTTGTCGGAGCATAGCTTCAGCTTCCTGTGAAAAATTACACTTTTGTTAACACGATAGCACCCAAAATATTAGTGGCATTAACACCAAAATTGGACTGAAAGTCGGTAATGCCAAAATCTCACTGGGGATTGAAAATCCAAAATATTCGTCAACCCTAACCCCCCAAAACGTCGGCCCAAAATTTTTCGATTTTCCCATAGAGATAACATTGCGATTGTTTAAATTATTAAAACATTAGCTCTTTTGTTGTAACTTATGCATTTTAATCTCATTGTTGTGCACATCATTATGATGTTCATGTTACTGATACACACATTTGTGATTTAGGTTATAGATAGATTGAATTTTGGAAGTTTTCATTCTTACGTATGTAATGATCATGTGTTTTGTTTGTTTTAAGTGTGACCTGATAGGTAATCAAATTAGACCTTACATCCTTTGTAACTTCTAAATTAGTGTAATTAGGTTTGAATTTTATCTTTTAAGAGAGAGAAAAGAAATCGGTACTTTTCGGATTAGCCGGGCGCCAGTGATATATGTACATATATAAATACATATGTATATACATAAATATATATATTCATACATATATGTGTATATTATATGTATATATATGTATATGTATAGATATATGTGTGTATATATATGTGTGTGTATATATATATACATGTATATATATCACTGGCGCCTGGCTAACCGAAAAGTACCAAGAAATCAAATACAAACACGGAGAGTATGAATTTGGGTATTTCCATATTTGCCGCATGCCAACAGATAATAACCAAAAAAATCTGGAAAGTGTACTGTCACGAATGTATTTATTATTCGTATGTATGTATTCGTACGTATGTTTGTTTGCATTTGCATGTATGTATAGGAAAATTTTCGTAATCGGGTTCGCAGACAATTGCGTTTTAGTGAGTTTATTGTATTAATCTTTTTTTGTTTTACTTTTTGTACACATACAGTGTAAGGAACGATTGTAATCATGATAAAAACCTGATTATAAAAATATTGAGGTTATCTGAATTCATGAATACCAAACGTGGAAACGCTAGAAATGATGATAGCTGAAAATGTAGCAGCTGTTACAGCTTATTTTGAAAACTGTGCAGCACTGTTAATCCTGACAAAGGCTTCTTGAAAATGAAATAACCGCTGTCCAATTCGCTTTTCAAGAATTTCCATCGAAGATCATGAAAAGATCTCGTCCAGCTTTTAAATCCAGTCCAACAACACACAAGGTATGGAGATTATTGTCTAAGAAAAAAAGGGCAGTAACAGTTATAGCTGCAGATTTGGTTTTCCAAAAATGCAACTCCCTAAAGCTTCAGAAAGAAAATGACATAATTAGCTTTTTCCCAAAAAATGAAACCACCCTGAAATGTAGACCTTATAATTTCTTCGTGTCACAAGTTAGGATAGTTAGCACTGATTTCAGACCTATTACATCAAAGCATGCTAGAACATGACAATTCAACAGTTGTTATTGCAAACTTTCTTTTATACCAGTGGTTCCCAAACTTTTGGGCTCGCGGAGCTCTTTTTGGGAAGAATTTCTAAGGCAGAGCCCTTTTACCACACGGTACTCTATGGTTTACATATTAATGTTTTTTTATGCCTATGGAGCAGAGAAAGATCTGCTGCATAAGCATCCGAACCAGTAGTTCCAACATGGGGCCAAGTTTCTCAGTTTGGATCTTTTCTTGATACAATAATTCTGAATTTATACTAGAAATTTTGAAAAAAAAAAATTCTATTATTTAACCACTTAACAGTTTTATTATATTCTATCATATCATATATTCTAATATGAGCAAATCTTGTGTGTGTGTGTGTGCACGTGTGGTTTTATTTTAAAAACAGCTCTAACGATTTTGACTAAATTTTGTATCCTACCATTTTCGGGCACGAGAAGACTATTAGGCTGGGTCACATGTTAGAGAACTTTCAATTAGTGGGTCATTTTTGGGTCAATGCGGGTCAAGTTAATTTTATCTAAAAAACGGCTCTAACGATTTTGATTAAATTTTGTATTCTACGAGTTTCGTTCACGAGAAAATCATTGGGCGAGGCACATGTCCGAGAAAATTCGATTAGTGGGTCATTTTTGAGTCACTGTGGGTCAGACTATTTAGACTAAATTTTGCATCCTGTGGTTTTCGGGCACGAGAAAACTGTTGGGCTAGGTCACATGTTTGAGAAAATTAGATTAGTGGGTCATTTTCGTCATGGGTCATTATGTGTAAGCACCACAGCATTTTTAACATTCCACAGCATTTTTAAAATAATAATAAAATACATATCCTCATGAGAAGAATATTCTGTAATTTTTTCAAAATTTTCTGAGTATGCACTTATGGGGAGCTTCCTTATTAGTTCATATTATATTGTTTTTTTATTATACTTAAAAGAAACAAACAAAAAATACTTATAATAAAATATGACTAACTTGCCATATTTGATATGACAAGTACAGAATATGACAACTTGCCCAGTGTTGCTTGGGCCCGTGATAATAAATTAAAAAAAAAAAAAACAAGTTTTTATTACCTGATTTACCTGAAGTTACCTGATTTTGTATAAAATTATATTTTTAAAAAAAAATCACGAAAAAATATTGATATTTAGTGATAAAAGCGCTCATTTTCTTGATTTTTCATGTAGGGTCATTTCATAGTTTTAAAATAAAAAGTTCTTTTTGTCCGAACTCTTTGAAATCTTTATTGGTTATAAAACAGTTTTACAGCCCGTGTAAAAATTAAAAAAAAAATATTGTTATCTAGTTGTAAAGGATATGTTTTCTTCTCGCTTTTTTGTTTGTTTGTTTGTTTTCGCATCTGCTCCTATAACATAGCAATAAAAATAGTTATCACCTTCTGAACTCTCTAAAATTTCAATTGGTTATAAATATAACTGTATCCAAGCTCTCTTTAAAATTTTGCAAAAAAATGTGCCAATTTAGTAGTGAAAACATGAGTTATTATAAAAAAAAAAAACTTTATCTTTCAATGAAATTTCAATCAACCCTTTCCAATAACCCTAGGCTAAACAGGTTTCTCGATTCTGAGGGTAGAAGCCTTCAAAAAAACATTGAAGCATATGCAAAGAGACAATTTTTGTGAAAGAATGTGGAATTCGACAGAATGCGCTTTTTGCATTATGGTTTTGTTTGGATGGTTTTGTTTACATGTTATTTGCAGCTCTCATATATTTGTTACAATCAAATGTTAATCCTATAAAATCAACAAAAATGATTCAAAATTTTTCATTTAGGAAATAAGAAATATATTTTTTGTTAAATTATATGTCTTTTGTAATGGTATTGAAGATTTAATATTCATCTTCTTCTTTGACGTTTTATAATTTCTAGAATTGTTTGTTATTGTAATTAATAACAGTTATTTGAAGTAATATTCATTTGCTTGACTGTCATTTTGTAACAATTGGATTTTATGTTCCGTATTCAGCAAATTTCTCATTATTTATTATTAAATATTAGTATACTGTGTTTTTTTTTAGAGTAGGGGGAATTTTTTTTTTTACGATTTTTTGATAATTAATCTTTGTTATATATTTTCACTGTCAGAGAATTTATATGTATATGTTATATGTATTTGTATGCATATAAATATATAGCAGAAAGTAAGTGAAAAAGTAACATATTTACAGCTATGTTATTCATATTAAAAGTAAATGCCCCCTCCCCCATTTTCTTTCTTTTTTAATATTTAGATAACATTTATGAAAAAACTGGCTAGTATGAATGACCACTCTGAAATTTTGGGACAGCTTAAAGATCTATCTCTTTATCTATTGCAAAAGAACAAAATGAGGTTAGTATGTAATTGAATTCAATTTAATGTCTAGAAGTCATTGACATGTTTTAAGACTGTTCTCAAATGCAAACTGGCTACTTTCTGACACATTCCCAAATTCATTTTTATTCATTAAAAATCAAATAGCATTTTTCAGTTTTCGATAAAGGATCATCGATCATGCAGGAAATGCCATCTCAAAGGTGTCATTTTGAGCCAAATTTCCAGATGCAACAGCCCAAAATAGGTTGTTCAAAGAGAGCAATTGTTCCTAACTTTTGATCTATTACATTTATTCAAAAATGCAAACTGCTATTCAATTCCTAATCACTTCAATAGTCACACCTGCCAATTTTTTATACATTTTAAAATGAGTTTGTGGATGTGTCACAAAATTTTGTATTGTTAAATGGGGACTTTATTTATTTTTAAAGAACTGCTTTAAGTATAAGTTTTGATTTATTTTTGAAATAGCTGTTTTAAAATTTCATCATACTTGCAGTTTGGCACCAGTGGATTGCTCATCAAACAATAAGTTTAATTTATAGAATTTAGCTCAATAAATAGAATATTACTTACATGAAACTGCTCTAAACTGAGCTATGCAGTTAGTTCAAGAAAACTTAACAGTAACAAAAAAAAAAAAAAAAAAAAAAAAATCACTTCTTTGTTAATTATTTAAATATTTATTCTAAAATACATGAAATTTTTAAAGTTTGAAAGAGATTACATTAATGGTATTCTTTAACATTTCTGATTAGGATCCTATTTTTCCGAAGTTAATAAATTATGAAGACCTTTTTAAATTTTCTCAAACCATCAACAAAAGTATGTGAACAATACTTCTTTGTTATAGCAGCTTCAAAGGATGAATCGCCAAGTGACAGAGATAAATGAGCAAATTAGATTGTAAAATCTCGTCAAATGGTTTGCAGTCCTAAAGAAACATTGTTTTGTCATTATTGTTCCAGAACATCTTTCATATATATACACTATATTGCCAAAAGTGACCGGTCACTTGCGATTTTAGACGTTTTGTTAACTATCTAGAAAAATACATGAGGAATTAACCTGAAACTGCAGGTGTGTAAACAGTATAGTATAGGTTATATATTTCCGCTAAGATTTTTTCACGAAACCCCATAGGGGACTGCCAACAAATTGAAAAAGAACGAATATCTTTTGGATAACCCTGTAAAAACTAATGTAGCAAAGGCATTCAAACTCGAGATTATTAATAAGTGGCTTATTGTAATATGCTGTGTTCATTTTTATGAGGATAGCATGTATACTCGTAGAGAAATTAAGGTTTTTATAAAAACAGTCCCAAATTTCGCTTAGTTTTTTTGCGTATAATTTGCAGAGTTCTTAATATAAAAAAAAGTTCTTTTCAGAAAATATGACAAACAACATTGTACATAATACTCTACAATCAGAATTAAAAAATAATAATAATTGGATGAAAAATGAGTAGGTTTACTAAAAAATGTTTCACTGTGCATGCGATAATGCAATCGAAATATAATATGCATAATGTATTAGCTAAGTATATAGAGCAACTTTTGTGAAAGTCTCAAAATCATAGCTTGAAAATTCTGAAAATTATAGTCAAATGAATAAGTTTGAAATCCGTTGTTCCCAAAAGGAAGCAAAAATATGAGGGGTTGTACGTGCAATATTGTGTACGCTATCTTGGCACTAATCAATAGATATTTGATACAACCCCTTTTTGCTTCTTTTTGGGAACAACGGATTTCGAGCTTATTCTATCGACGATAATTTTCAGAATTTTCAAGCTATGATTTTGAGACTTTCACAAAAGTTGCTCTATATACTTAGTTAGTACATTATGCATATTATATTTTGATTGCATTCGCACGAAGTGCGTCATTCGTCGAAGTGCACAGTGAAACATTTTTTAGTAAACCTGCTCATTTTTCATCCAATTTTTATTATTTTTTAATTCTGATTGCAGAGTATTATGTACAATGTTGTTTGTCATATTTTCTGAAAAGAACCTTTTTTATATTAAGAACTCTGCAAATTATAAGAAAAAAGTTAGGCAAAATTTGGGACTGTTTTTATAAAAACCTTAATTTCTCTATAAGTATACATGCTATCCTCATAAAAATGAACACAGTATATTACAATAAGACACTTATTAATAATCTCGAGTTTGAATGCCTTTGCTACATTAGTTTTTACAGGGTTATCCAAAAGATATTCGTTCTTTTTCAATTTGTTGACAGTCCCCTATGGGGTTTCGTGAAAAAATCTTAGCGGAAATATATAACCTATACTATACTGTTTACACACCTGCAGTTTCAGGTTAATTCCTCATGTATTTTTCTAGATAGTTAACAAAACGTCTAAAATCGCAAGTGACCGGTCACCTTTGGCAATATAGTATGTATATATATATATATATACCGTATATATTCGTGTATAAGTCGAAGAATTTTAGACAAAATTTAGGAGTTGAAAATGGGGGGTCAACTTGTACACAAGTTAGTAAAAAAAAAAATAATAATAAATGCATACTCAATTGCCAATATTCAGAAAATTGACAGACAATTTATTTCATGTCAGTCAGTCTTTCAGTTAATTGATTTTGCTGCCTCGTGGTGTTTAAAATTTGCATAATAACCTTTAACTGCAAGTTTTAACCTTGTTTTCAACAGTATTAAGTATTAGAGGTTTGACTTCTATCAGTGCTTGGCAGTTGCAGTTCCTGTTCTTTCTTAGTAGCTTGATGCAGTTTTGTGATTCTGGCTTGTACAGCTTACCATGATCTGAATAAATGCAGCTGTTAGTTTTTAACCAGTTTTCCTTCATGTATATCCATGAGACTGGCCATCTTTCATATTCACTGTTCTTCTCTACTGCTGATGCTGAGTAAATTATACTTATTGTTTTCCATACGGAGCTGCTGGAAGCCTTTATTGGTTTTGTTGAAATCTTGTTACTTGTTTTATTAACCGTGTATTCAAGGAATTATTTTATTAACCATTGTTCCTTCTATTGAATAAATTAGTTGTTTAAATTTTAACTTACATTTATTATGGCTGATACATCCAGTGAAATACTTTATAAAATTTAATGAGCAGGTTATGAATCTTATCCACGGTCCTACAGAAGCTATATGAAGATGAAATGTAAAACGTTGTAAAGAGAAAAACAAGGTTTCTGTGTTGAAAATTTGTTTAAGTGGTTTGATAATACCATTTGTAACTGGTTTATGTACTGTTGGGTAGAAGAATTAGCATCCATAAAATGCATAAGAAACAACTATATATGGGTAAAAATTGAAAATGTGACAGTTGATTAGAATAGTTACATGAGAGAAACATATTTAAATTAAAAAGTTGCTATTCTTGTGTGGCATTGTAAGAAATTTTTATGAAACATTATGAATCTGTTATAAAATAACACATTCTTATTAACATAAAATATATTATTTAATGCAATGGAATTTATTTTTATATCTCTATTATATGGGCACACTAAGTTCGTGCTTCACGAGCTTGGCTATGACCTTGGTGAAATTGACTGCAACTTGGTTGTAATTGTGGGGGTGCTTTAACAAAGAAGTACCCAATTCGCTTAAACAAAATTTACAGCATCCAGAAATATCAATTGATAGTAACTTTTTAGCTTGACTGATTCTATTTGATTTCACACATTCAGTTACTTTTACGTTTAATAAATTGTCTGTAAATTAAATCTGTACACCTTTTTTTTTCTTGAATTAGCCAATATGACTGGTAAACTTTCAGGCTAATTTCATTCTATTACTCTTATAAAATAGTATATTTTATGTTTTCTATGCTCTCTGTTAATATATTTAAATATTTTTTTTTTTTTTTGTAGGTGTGCTGTCAATGCTATGCCCAGTGCTATGTCAAATGTTATGAAAGAATTAGAATGTTTCTTAAATACCTTATCTACCAGTTCCTCTTTGAGTTCAAGGAAAGTATGTATAAATTGTGTTCCCTCCATTTTTAAAAGTTGGTATATTTATTGAAATGACTTAATCATTTAGACATATAGAAAATACTAGTTTCTCAAAATGTGTTTTAATAATGATACAAGATATTTGATGCAAATGATTCAGTGATTGCTAATTCTCATATAGTTGATCCAGAAGCAATAAATTGTAATATGTTACTTTGCTGAGTGATTGTCTATTCTACTCAAGATCATTAGTCATCATAATTTGTTTTATTAGCTAAATCTTCTTCAACCACCCACATTCCTGTCTAAAACAAAGGATATGCTATTAAATTTTGTAGTTGTTATGATTTAAAATATTCACCCATAATTTATTCAGTCTTTTAAATATTTAAACTTAATTTTTAATCATTTATTTAAATTAGTTCATAAATTTATTGTTATAAATAATGCTTAATCAATTAATAATTTTAAATCAAACATTTATCTTAAAATAATAACTTTTAGTGCTAAATATATTTAATATCAATTTCTTTCCATTTCACATATTTTCCTAATTCATTTTAAATTAACATTCCAGAATTCACTTTCTTAAAATTAAATAAACATTACTTCAAAAATATCTAAAACGTAACTTCAATAATATCTAAAATGAATCTATTTACAATTACTTCTTTTTAATAACTGCCATCTTAAAATTATCCATTTAAAAACAAGATTTTAAAAATACAGCGTATTTCCTAAATATTAAATTTTAAAACGGTTAATCGTTATTCAATTCAAATCGGAACATAAGTATTTCTATCCGTTGCCTGTTCAATAGTTTATTTCAAAATTACGATGTTCCGAGAATATTTCTAAATTCCAAAAAATACTTTTTATCGTAGTCTTTAAATTAAATATTTTCTTTTCAAAATCATGTTTAATGGAAAGAAATATTTATTTTATATTCATAGCTATAAATTTCATCTTATTTCTGTTCATAACTTTAGGAGTTATGGAGTTTTGTTCCTTTTTCAATGTTTTGTTTAGAAGTAAACACTGTCTTTCTGGAGAGATGCCATTACTTTTTAACATATTTTTGTCTTTTGCTTGCTCCCAAAATGACAACTTATTAGGATGTTTGCGCTTAGGTCATTGACTCGTGACAGCCAAGGTAGAATTTTGAGACTTCAATGTTTCTTTGGAACATTCGAAAGGCAATTACGGTGACGTTTCTTCATTCTGTTACGTCAGTTAAAATCTAACTTTATCCGCGAGCAATCTTTTTGCCAACAACATCTTGGAGTTTTACTTCTGGTTGGCTTTGCACTGCGGGGTTTTATGACGTAACGACCCGTTAGACATTCGCTGATTGGATGTTGAGCGAGCGCTTCGAATTAAGTTTGAGAGTGGCTTTCTTTAATTCAGGGAGACGCTACTAGATCTATTGAGCCAGTAGGATGTGTAAAATTTATGCTCCCGGGCCAAATGGCCTGTGGATGCGAACGTTAACGGTTGCTTCGCTTTGCGGTGTACTATTTCCTTTGCTTGATTCCAGAATCGGCATATCTAATGGAAGTTAGAAAATTTATAAAACTTTCTGGCATGTTTGTATTAATCTCCTTCTTTTTTTCATCAGAGATCCTAGATTTTTTAAGTTATGTTCATCATTAGCATTTTTTCAAAATATATTTTTTCAACAAAATTTCAGCAAGTCTAGCTTCAATTCTCTAATGGAGAAAGTGGTTACATCATGGAAATGTTTTTTGATTATAATATTTCGATGTCATCAGCAAAATAACTCTCATAATTTACTTAAAAGTAAAAACGAATCATCAATGGCAAATGGAAGAATTTCCCTTGATCGACAATTTAAGATCGTTACATGCAGGTTTGAGGATGACATCTGGAGGCTTCTTCTGATATCAGTTGGGACTTTCGATCCATTCTAATAATTCCTTAAGAGACATTTGTGGTTGGTGATTTCTTTCCTCGTCCGTAGTAATTTTGCTGTGTCTGCAATTATTATGGAAACAGTCTTTTTCGTCGAAAGCAGTGGTTGATGACTTTGACTGTAGTACTATTCCGTTTGCACAGAACTTTTCTCTAGTTGAGGGATTCAGATTTTAAATAATAAATTTTAAAATCTTAAGATTCATAACGTTTTATACATAATAAGCACCAGTACTGATCTGTATTAAGAACTTTCATTATGAAATTTAATAATCACGTCTTTAAATGAAAATATTTCTGACTTTAGTAACATTTATTGAATTGCTCAATTTTACTTTAATAATCATATTTTTTACACATTATTTCTTTGGAGCTCCAGAAATTTTTTTTCATCAATATATATTACAGTAAAACCTCCATAACGGACACTCCCGAATAGCGGACACCTCTATTTAACGGACACTTTTCAAATCTCCACTCCCAAAATCTAATATTTATTATGTTTAACCTCTGAATAGCGGACAGCAGTTTTGGTGATCAAGGATGAAAAATGATTTTTTAACGTGAAAGAAAATGGAAAAAAAGTAAAAAGCCTCGAAATTTATCAAGGCAATGTGTCACAAATTTTTTGACCACAGATAAATGTAGGGGGTGGTTTCTGTAAAATCCTCAATGTTCTGGAGAATCCCCCAATATCGTATGTATTTTGTATTGATAACTGTTTGATTCTTCAGATTTAATTGACATACAATTACAATAATCATAGCTTCAAAATATGTTAAAACCATTTTTATTGTTTTCTGAATATATTGAGTTCTGCGTATTCTCAATTTAGTGTCTTGTTTGTGATTGATGTTTCGAGAATGATCCAGAGCTGCCAACTGCTACGAAAAAATTGTAGTTACTACGATTTGGAGTTAAAAACTACGATGCTACGAAAATTTGTCTAAAACTATGATTTTCTGCAAAAATACGCAAATTTCGCTAAAGAATCGCGCAAAAAAAAAAAAAAAAAAAAAAAAAAAAAACGTGAATTTCGTCAGCAAATTACTGAAATAAAGCTAATTTCATCAAAGAAATCGCGGAGAAAATGCAAATTTCATCAAAGGATCACGGAAAAAAACGTTAATTTCGTCAAAGGATATCTGGAAAAAGGCGAATTTTGTCACAAGATTGCTGGAAAAAACAAGAATTTTGTCAAAGGATCGTTGAAAACACGCAAATTTCATCAAAGTATCGCTGAAAGGACGCAAATTTCATCAAAGTATCGCTGAAAAGACGCAAATTTTGTCAAAGTATCACTGAAAAGATGCAAATTTTGCCAAAGTATCGCTGAAAAGACGCAAATTTCGTCAAAATATCGCCGAAAAAAACACTAATTTCGTCAAAGAATCGTATAAAAAGTGCGAAATTCGGCGAAAGATCGCTGAAAAAACACTAATTTCGTCAAGGGATTGCTGAAAAAAGCACGAATTTCATCAAAGGATCACTTTAAAGACGCGAATTCCGTGAAAAGATCGCTAAAAAGATGTGAATTTCGTCAAAAGATCGTTTAAAAAACGCAAAATTCAGCAAAAGATCACTGAAAAAACATGAATTTCATCAAAGAATTGATGAAAAAGGCGAATTTCACCAAAGGATCGCTGAAAAAACGCACATTTTGTCAAAAAATGGCTGAAAATACACGAATTCCTCAAAAAAAAAATGCTGAAAAAACGCTAATTTCTTCAAAATTTGCTGCATTGGGTTAAAAAATTAAAACCATATATATTCCTTTTACTAATTAGAAAATTCGCCACGAAACGTAAAAAAAAAAAAAAAAATAATTTAAAAAGTCTATTAAAAGATCCAGAAACACACTGGCTACAAAGTGCATAACTTCAGACATAACAGGTACAGTACCTTCCTGCCAAGTCTTGTAGATCTGTGTGCATCGCAGCAGTCTCTTCACAAAACAGCACACGCAGAGACAAACATCTATGTTTATTATTATAGATATAGTTTTTCATCTGAAACAATATATTGAATTAACTTTTGAAAAATGAGATTAACCTGCAATAAAAAAAAACAATTAGCACAGAGCCGACATGCGGGCTTTACCCGACCTGATGTTGGACATTTTAGACAAATTTAGACATTTTTCTCCTGAAAAATATCAGTAGTTTCGTCAGGAGAGGGGAATTTCCCCCTCCCCAACCACCCTAGAATCTTTCAGAAAATTCATTGTGAAGTTCAGAAATTTAGCTTAGGAGTGGATAGAGCACGAGTTGAATGGGAAGAATTACATTTAGTCAATCCCACCCACTACCAAAAAATTAGCAAAAACAAAAGAGTACTTTGTATGCTTACGTTCATTACACATACGTTCAGTTGATTAGTATTTGTTCGCTTAAAATTTGGAGCATGTAACAACAACCAACCAACCAACCTCCAGATAATTTGAGTTTTGTGGGCTACTATTTTTCATTTTCAAAGGTAGGCAGGTCTGATGATCTCAAAACGAAAGCGATTAACTTTATAAGAAAAATTTAAAATTGTAAATGTAAGTGAATCTGAAAAACAAAAATAGAGTAACAGAAATAGAGATTACGAGTACTTGTCGAATGTTTTATAATAGGTAAAACACAAATGGGAGAGATTTTACGAAATAAAGAATTTATGGATTATTAACTCTAACGAAAACACCAAAAATGTGAAATTGAGGTATACTGATTCCATTGAAACTAATTCTATATTTCTGAATTGGTTTACTTCACTTAGTTCAAAAAAATTCCTATCAGTGAGCCTTTGATTCAGGAAAAGGCTTTAAAAGTCGCCAAAGAACTCGGATTACATGATTTTAAGGATGGCTGGAATAGTTCCTGTCTCGGCACAACATCTCTTTCAAAACAATATGTGGAAAAGCAAAATTTGTAGCTCTGAAAAAAGTGGAGGATTGGCATGAATAACTGCAATCAATTTGTGAAGGTTATGAGGAGAGAAACATTTTTAATGCCGAGGAAAGCGGACTCTTTTTCAGAATTTGTGCTTTAAAAAGGATGGCTGTATCGGCAAAAAAGTGACAAAAGAGCCCTATACTATTTTATTATGTTGCAATGTATTAAGAGAATTTTAAATTCCTCTTATAGTTAAAAAATCTCTGAAACCTATATGTTTCTCAAAGAATATCCAATTAAAAAAAATTGCTGTTATAGAGCGAATAAAAAGCGTGAATAACCAGTTTTTTAGTAATTAAATGGTTAATTTTCTTTGATAATAGGATGAAAAAACAAAGAAAAGTTCTCTTGTTTTTGGACAGTGCAACATCTCATCCGAAACATTTTAAATTGGACAATGTTAAAAATGTGCCCCCCCTCCCCCAAAGACAACTTCCGTATGTCAGCCCCTTGATCAAGGCGTTATACACAATTGTAAAGCCTGGTAGAGAAAGCTTTTATTAAGCCATATTCTTTCGAAGTTTTATTCTATGAATACAGCTGTGAACAGCCTAAAATTAGTTAATGTTCCTGATGTTTTCAAATTCGAGATTTCTTCAGCTGTAAAAAAACATATAACCGGAATGTGTACAACAATGTTTCAGAAAAGCAGGCTTTATATTAAAAGAAAATGAACACTTATTTTCGATAGAAATGAAGAACTATCGCAATAAGTGAACTAATGAAATGGATCAGGAGTGAAGAAATGCCGAAATGTCCATCATCATTGATGATGACTTACTGAAAAAGAATCAGTTGACGTAGGCGATTATATTCCTTCAGAATCTTCGACAAAATGTGACTCTATTAGTGATATCGATATGAATCAGATATTGAAACCAGTGGATCTTTCCTGCAATATCGAGAATTTCCAAGAAGCGGCAAAACCCAGTGAGCAGTTACATATATTTTTTTTCTTTTTCCAAAAAAAGACGATTCAGAAGGATTAAAACTACTGATAGTATTAAATCGTCGCATAGAAAAACTAACTACATGTAATCGCAAACAAAAGCAAACTTTTGTAACAGATTGTTTCCTTAAGAATGTAATAAACAGTGGAAAAATGTATGTAGAATTTCATTTCAGTTTTATTGCTTAAAAAAAGAATTTTAATTTATGATTAATCATATAATAGAAGTTCTCGGACATATAAAAGCCAATTAATGTAATGTTAAGCATTTCTTAGTGATTTTGTGAATCTCTGAAGTTTTTCCAATAGCGGACACCTCCGAATAGCAGACAATTTCTGCGCTCCCGAGGTGTCCGTTATTTAGAGGTTTTACTGTATATTAATAAACATGCTTGATTTCAACTACCTTTTGTCATCATTTATTATTCAACACTTATTTTTGGTAAGTCATTATTTTATTTTACTTTTCTCAACTTCTTGAAGCATTTAATTTGAATTCAGTAAATTATAATATTTCGTGTTTTAAACATCAGATAGAATGTTTTCAGTTAACTTTTATTTAATTATGATGCAGTGTGCTGGCTACTTTTACGATCTGGCTTTATGATGAGATTTTGTGATGTTATGGATATATTTGACTTCAAAATTATTTTTAGGTTTTTGGAATCACTCCGGTGCAGGTCACTGGTGATTCATCCTTTATTAAAATTTTAATATATTCAATATCTTCCCGAAATTTCATTATAGTAGCTAACTGTGAGCAATTTCCTTCTGAAATTTTGATCTTTGAAAATTTTTATTATGAATGTTAGTTATTTAAAGCCAAAAATAAATAAATAAGTAGATAAATGAAATTTTACAAATTTTACTTATTTAGGGAAATATTGAGAATTTTGAGCTGAAATAGTAAAAATGTTATGTTTTGTAAGATGTGTTAAAATATAATTTTGTTGAATATTTATCAAACCATTTTAATTTTTTCTCTTTTTTTTTTCTTTCTTTTTTTAATTACATTTGATATTTTTAGGCTTGCAATTTAAGTGATACATCAAGAACTCATTTCATTTTACCTTTATCTGTGAATTATATTGGACAAAGTATTTTAACTGTTCCTTATTGCCATAAAGATTATGCAAGGTACGATATTTTTTCAAACATTTAAAAATATTATGTGTAAAGCTTTTTTTGGTACTTTTCTGTTATACAGACATCGTGCCAAAATGTATGTAAATATATGCTTGGCGACAATGGTGTCCGTATAACGAAAAAAACAGAAGTCGGAAAATGAAAGTTTTGACTCAAGATTAAATAATAAAATTGAATACTGTTATATTTATATCTTGGTGCCCTTATGTAAAAGTGCTGTTAGATTATGTTTAGTATGTTCACAATGGCTGTATGATAAAATTCTTTTTATATTTTTTTTGTCAGAAATATATAGTTTTTTCAAACATTTCCCAGAAATGTGCTGATAATATTTTAAGTTACGACTTTTAAAATAGGCAAATCATGAGCAAAAAAAAGAAAAAAAAATCATTGAACTTTGTAACATTATATTTTTATTTCAAGATATCTATGTAATATTTATACCTTTACATTAGGCTATCTTGTTTACATAAGGACAGGAACGGCAAACCTATGGCAGTTGACAAAATATTTTCAGCACATTAATGATTGAGGCTCTAAATCAAAATACAGTGAAATTAGACAAAATAAAAGAATTTAAAGTAATAAGACGAAGTCGTAAGGCAGCAAAAATCTTTTCTTATTAATCGATAAAACAGCAAAATGCTTTTAGGATGATTTAAAAAATAAATCACTAAAACAAAGATATCGAAGAATGTTAATGATATCTGCAAAGAAATATTTTATAGTCATTTTATGTTAATCAATATTTTTGTGCAAAAAGGTACATTTTTAACATTACCATATAAACACAAAACCCATACTCACCCATACACACATGATGACAGTAGTATATATGTACTTTAATATTCTTATAAAAATGTAAATGAGTAAGGAGAAATAAAATGTAAAAATATATTTACCTCTTTGAGTTAGACTTTAAAAAAATCTTTTATTGACTTTTGTTTCAATTTTTGCATTTGTTATTTCGACCTCTGCATCAGCCTCCATTTTATTCATCTCTTCCTCTTCATTGTTCCTTTTTCAGTTAAATCGGCCAGAATATCTTCACCTGTCATGAGTTGTGAAGTCATCACATTTTCATCAATTTGAATGTAATCCCCAAAAGACAGGGGAGAAATTATTCCTCTTTTTTCAGCTTTGTGAATTTCTTTTTCATCTGTTTGTGCAACATCTTCCTCTGAAAAACCACCATGTCTGAAACTGTTTTTTATAACAGTTAGAATAACAGAGTTCCATGCACTTCTTAGGAAACACATAGCTTCTAAGAGATTGATAGAAAATGGTGTCTGTTTATCAAAGCACTCGATAAGATTTTTGATTACTTCTTTCCTGTAGTGAGTTTTTAAACACATACCTTAGTAACATGGCTGAAACTTTGCTGTAGTGGTCTCCGCAAAGGTCGCAAAAAGAATTTTTTTTTATTAGGTGCAATATTTACTTCGTCTTAAATGGGAGAAGTTTGTCTTCATGTTTGCATTAAACGATGCAATTATTATTGTTTTCCAAGGTAATGTGATGGAGAAACCATTTCCCTTCATCTTAAGCGAAATTTCGTGTTAAGCATTTTCGTCTTAACGAGATTCGATTGCATATATATATATATATATATATATATATATATATATACAAATTTTTTGGTACCTCTGAATTTTTTAGAATGGTGTATTACTGAAAAATTTGTCAACATCAACATTGACCACAAAAATGTAAGTAAAGTATTTACACAGGATACCTTTATTTTATTGAATGAAATTGCAAATACTTGTACTGTGAATATGAAGATTCAAAACTAAAAAAAATATGAAGAGCCTATCATACTATAAAAAACATCATTTTAAGTCTGAAAAGACTGATATGTGAACTGAATCACAAAATTGAATTTTTATTCACCTGTCAAAATTTTAAAGTTGAATTAAAAATTAAAGTTAGATTAAAATGTTTAGAAAAACAAAAGATAATTATATGTACATTAAATGCAAAAAAATTATATACCACAACATAACTAACACATACATATCTGAAAATGGCACTATGTAAACATATTACATATAATTTCAAAAGGATTTTTGAAAAAAAGAGGTTTTTTTTTTTTGAAATATTCTAAAAGTAAGAGGCATATCTTTGTATGCATTTGCTTAAAACACTGAAAAATTACTTTGAAATTATGCTACAATACTTTCGAAAATGCCAAAAATTTTAAAAATATTAATTGTAAATAATTACTGAAGCATAAATTACATGTACACAACAGATTATGAAAAGTATTAAAAAACATTAAACTAGAAACGAAATTTCTCTAAAATTTTGTTATCTCATGAACAAAATTATGCTAAAAAGAAATTATTTTGAAAAATGAATTTAAACAGTTTACTGAACACAATTATCTGTAAAGCTGAAAAAAACTTATATAAAAACCAACTTGAAAAAGAAAAAATCAGGTAAGATATGAAAAAATTTCTATTATTGTTATTATTGTAAAAGTTTAAAATATTATGAACATATGTATCTGTCGGGTTAGGGTTAAAGAAGTGTCAAGAAAATATCTTGACAGTACCACTCCATTGGGTACCGAAATCTTATTTTCCTCCGACAAGACACAAAAAACTTACAAAATTAATATATATATATATAATGCATGAAAAGAAAAATTAAAACACAGACGTATCAGTTATGTTTGATGTGGCACAAAAATTTATGTAACTCGATTATTGAGTTTAAGTCTTATTTTATATAAGCACAGTCTGTATGATTCACAGTCTCTAGAAAAGGCTGGATGATCTGTTCGAAAGTTGTGCCCATTTTGATTATTATGAACACAGTTTCTGCAATTGGCAGGTTTCTCACAAAAGCCTGGTGCATGATGTTCACCGCACCATACACAACATCTTGAATTTTTGCACTGATTTGCTACGTGATGGAAAGCCTGACAATTGAAACATCTTTTAATTTTTACGAATTTCTTTGCTGTAAAGAGTTGATCCTTGATCTGGAGTTTACGCCGCATTAGGCAGTAGGCAATGTTGCTTGGAAGTTCTAAAATGTGGTTGAGGTTATTGCTGAATTTATTTTTATATGTTTTTACCACATTTATATGGGATGTTTCCTTGAATTTATTGATTGCTTCAATTATTTCGTGAGTGCCAAAATATTGAGGTACATCATAGATTATTATCTTGCTTAAGTGAGTTGAGGATGATTGTGAATTTAATGTGGAGTTGAAAA
Source organism: Maratus michaelseni (assembly GCA_963931845.1). Lineage (NCBI taxonomy): Eukaryota > Metazoa > Arthropoda > Arachnida > Araneae > Salticidae > Maratus > Maratus michaelseni. The sequence goes on from OZ007591.1 coordinate 26,080,450, forward strand.
AGGATTGATTTATGGTGTCGTCTACATGACTTGATGAGAGAATTGAAGACTGTGTATAAGAATCAGATATTGAGATGTTATTAGTAGATGGAATGCTCTGCTCTTCCGTTTGTGTGAATGAATCTCTAGTTGTAATGCTTTGTACTTTGGTTGATTCTTTTACTTTCACCAACAGTTTCTGATTAAGCTCTTTAAGGTTTACAACATCGTTGAGTGTATTACTAAACGTATCTTTAATAAAGCATTTGTGCATCTCAATCATGTTGTTTCCTGTAAACTGTAGTGTTTTAGTTATAATGGAAAATATGTCAGAGTCAAATGTGGTATCACCACCATTGCTTTCAACGAGATACTTAATTGTATCTGGAATGCTCTGTACAAAATCTGAGAGTGCCTCAGTAAATATATTTATACGATTCATTACTTGAGTATTTTGATCCATGATTATGGTAATAGAAATTGATGAAATAGAAATTAAAATGTGTAAATTTATTGATTAGAAATTAAAAAATTATTGATTATTCACAATTATATCTTCCAGAAATATTTTTAAAATAACATCTTCAAAAATATATCTCTTCACACAAAATATCTTCAAAAAAAAACATCTTCAAAAAAAATATTCTTCTTCATACACTTATTTAAATATTATATGCAATGAAAAATTATATACAAACACCATAGATGAATTTCAGAAATTTGAAAAGAAAATGAATTTTATATATGTACACCAAAAAAAAAAAACAAGCTTCCATGTGTTTAAAAAAAATCTTCTATGTATATTTTTCAATCTTCTAACATCCTTTATAATTTTTATGCAAAATTGGTAAAAACTGCACTATATATTTTAATCTTGCATATTTCTAAAAAGGATTGCTTATTTTATAAAATTATGAATATTAAGGTGGCAGAAAAAAAGCACATGTTTTCAAATATATCTTGAAAAACGACGTATTACGCACTTATTGTGCACTGGAACGAAGCACCATATTTGTTAAGATGATTACTGCTTCACCTAAATGTTTAGAGGATCTTGTATGTGAATTTAAATGATGACTATTGTTCTTTTAAAATTAGTTGGTTGATTATACTTTGAAGGTGAAGACAAGGAGAAACGTGATCGTATATATTATCAGGTTCAATACGTCATTTTAATGTTAAATTATAAGAGAGAAGTTTACCTTGAATCCAGGAGTGATGTGACATAAAGAATGAGCAAAAGTACTGTAGAATACATCCATGATTTTATTATGAAAAACTTCCGTGGACTTGGGAAAAGGTGCTGTCCTTTTAGGTGTTGAATGCTCACAAACGCTATAAACTTCAGATATCTGTATAATAGGATATGACGCAGGAAGATGTTAATTACTACTGATTAAATGAATGAAGGTAAATCACTTTATTATTTAAATAAACTAATATAGAATTGGAATTAGAAAGACAAATGGATCGGACACCAAGTCCGGCCATCGCGAGAACACGCACCACGAACAACGGTCGAACAAGCGACCTACTCTGAACTCTACAATCACTAGAACTGAAATTTTGAACAGCGTGCGACCATGGCGAGCGTGCGTAAAAGCACGTCTCAAAAACTCGCCGCGCGGAGATGAATGCGCCAAACTGGTAGACTCAATGAAGAGTTTACGCACGAAGGAGAAACAGCGAAACGCTGCCGTTCCGCGGCCGTACGCACATGCGCAAAGAGTGCCGGCTGCCTAGCCGTAAAAGCTCGTGTTCCGAGGAGGAAGGCTACGAAACAAGCTGGCACGCGGCCAAGGGCGAAACGGGATGGAGATGAATGGAAAAAGAGAGACTTTACGAAATAAATGAGATGAAAGATGATCGCTTGATTAAACTTAAAATAATGAACGTAAAAAGAGGGAAAACGTAAGATTAATTAAATATAATATGTTACAATTAAAGATTGAATAATTAAGAATATGGATTTAAAATATTGAAATACAGATGTGAATTAGGGGAATTCAAAACAAAATATATCAACACGATAATATATATATATATATATATATATATATATATATATATATATATATATATATATACAAATTTTTTGGTACTTTTCGGTTAACCGGGTGCCAGTGATATATATACACACACACACACATATATACATATCTACGTATACATATATGTACATATCCATATACATATATGTATGTACATTTACATATATATGTATATACATATGTATTTATATATGTACATATATCACTGGCACCCAGCTAACCGAAAAGTACCCCTTTTTTTGACGGGGGGGGGGGGGAATGATCTGCAGGTATTCCTATTTTAATATCATTAGGATATAATAACAACATTTGTATGTTTTCTTGTCTTTTTTTGACTTTATAACCTTTAATTTTCATAGAAATTGACCAATTGTCATGAAATTTTAATATGATCAGATGCTGAAATACACAATAAAACCTTATATTTTAAAAGTAATTGTTGTATTGTGTATAGTATTTTACTGGTATATGTCAAAAATTTATTTATTCTTTGAGATTTCTTTGTAGTAAGTAATAAATTCAATGTTTTTTTCTGAAGTTCAGTTTGTATTTTTCTCTGTACTTCATTAAATTTCTTTTGTGGTAATTGTTAAGTATTTTTTCTAATGTATATTTGTCATATTTCTTAGTAAATTAAACATTTTTCTCAGTTTGATTTGTCTATTTGTTTTCCTTTAAAAAAAGCTATTAGCAATCATTTTATTTTCATCTTGTATTATTTATCTGTGTTTTAAATTTTTAAACTTTTTTATTGTAAAAATTATATTTTTCTAGAAAATTCATGCTTTTAATGCATCCATTAATAATAATAAACAAATATTGTTTGTTTCAGCCTGTTGGTGGGTTCTAATTTAATATCCAGAAAATTTCTCCACAAAGAAATCAGGTCAGTTAACAATGCTCCATTTGAGTGTACAAGAAATATTTGAATTTTGTTTCATACCTTTATTTAAATAATAAATGTTAGAGACTAATTTTTGTTGTAAAATTTTCTAGATACTTTATAATTTGATTTATACTTATTTGTAGTGAGAATGTTATACAGGTGTCCCATGAAGTTTTTTCCCCTTCAAAATGAAAGGTGTTTATGTATTTTTACCTTTTTCTATGTGCATAATAAGAAAATATTGGAATCCTGGAAATTATCGACTTCTGTTTTTTGATACATTTAAACATTTTGGGAAGTCCCGAATACAATTCTGACTATTTTTGGAAAATGTCTGTATGTAATGTATGTGACACAAATTTTGTGGGTATTTTATCTCAAGAACTAATGCACGGAATTTCATCAAACTTCATAAATTATAGACTTTGACAAAAATTGGGGCTGATTAGATTAGGTTTGCGTGTATATTGTTCAACAGGTGTTGCTGCATTTTCTGATATTCAACCTTGATACATTTTCTGATTCTTCATGAAATAGAGGGTTAATAAAATTAAATCTCCATAAACTAGTCAATGGCTCAGACTAATATTGAATGTTTCAAAATTATTTTAAAATATGAATAACTTCTCTCACAAATTTTTGAGAAAATATTTTTTTTTTTTTTTGAAATTTTGATGTATTATTGAGATAGACTGAAACTTAACATAATGCAATGTACGTAAGTAAGAATGGAAAGTTTTTATAATTTATGTATAACATGACATATTTTCTTTTTTCTTCAATAGGGGAAAAAATTTTCACACACACTACAGAAGATCCATGCATCTGCTCTGTATATATATATATATTATGCATATAATGTAAATCAACATTTAAACAGAGCATAGTTTTGGGGTCTGTGGGTCATAATCAGTGAAAATGTTCTGAAATTTTCCGTAATTGCATTCTTCAGGGCAGCTGTAATAGGTAACTTCTTAGGTTTTGTAACGGAAGCTAATTAATATTTAAAAACAAATTCCATTACATACAATTTTAACACAAATTGAAAATTTTTGTAATATGTTGGTGAATATAAATGTTTCTATAATGTTGGTAAATTATATATTTACTCATAAAGACACCAGACCCAACATCAATAAACATGATAGTAAACTATTGTTGGCTCTGCATAAGATTGCATGTTTATAAGCAAGTGGTGCTCAATAAACATTTTTTGAGAGAAAATCTTGCAGAAAAGTGAGCTTGAAGGTCCTACTTATGCTTGAGCAGTAATATGTCTATATATTATAATAAACTGCTGTTATGTACTAATTATATTAATATGTAAATATTAATTTTAATGAATATTAATAATTTATTATTAACTGCATAGTGCATAAGGTTAATTAGCTAACAGGTGAGTTTCTAAAGATGAGATGCAGGCAAGGCTTGCAATATTCTACTGTAGTTTTGGGGTTAGCCAGACTTGCCAAGTCTCCTGATTTTCACATGTTTTCCATACTCCTGATTTTTGAAATATTTCTCCTGATTTCTCACATTTTTCAATATTCTATTATTGTACCATCAAATGCACTGCGATTCAGGGATAAAAACTGCCATACGAGTGCACATGTTCTTTAGTATGATTGATCAGTAGTATTTTATGTGTAACTGTGATTGATTATATGTCATTATAAGTGATTAATCTTTAAGGCTTTTTGACTGTTACTATGGACATGTTTTTGATTATCAATAATTTGTCCCGATTAACACTTATTTAAGACCTTCACTATACTTTATATGTTTAGGGAGAAACAAAACATGATATACTTCTTAATCTTCAATAATAACAGTCTTGTTTAAAATTAAACTTGTGCTAAACATAATCTTTAAAAAATACACTTTACAAAAATATATCTATATAGCTTTAGATACATTTTTTAATTATGTGCCCAACTTGTAGGGCTCCATAGTGAATACTGACTGTCATAAGCAATATACACGAGAGGTAAAACTATGTAGGTGCTTTGAGTGGAAGTAGAGACATCATAATGATTTTTAACTTTGTGCTAACTGTGACAGACATAACAAATTAAAATGGAAGATCCTGCTTAGTTTTATAAATATAGTTTTTTGCCTCTGATAAACATTCTGTATGATTTTCTAGGAATTTCAACTACACTGTTAAAAAATATTACATGAGAAAAGGAAAAACTTTGCATATCTGAACTTAGCGTACTGAAAAGCATTAGAAACTGTAATGAGTATTTTGGTTCAGGAGATAGAGCAAAGAGAGATTCTTCATAAATGCTCAAAAATTGATATATCAACCACTTTAGGATCGGAATACATCAAAATTTAAGCCCGATAATAGAATACATTTTTACTCTAAATACCGTTCCGAATTCTCAATACAGGACGAAAAAGTATAGTGGTCAGCATAATTGCATTGTAGAACTTAGCAATAATGAAACAAAATTAAACTGTAAAAATAATACTGAAATCTCAAATATAATGTAAGTTATTCAGTAAAATATAATTTAGAGTAGCTGATGATAAAATTACTCAAACTGGAGTATATGCACGAATTTAGATCTGAAATGAAAATAAGAAAATACAACTCACCCAAATAAAGCTGATGACAGGAATATAAGTAAATAATTGATTTTATTCACACAAGACATTTTATCTAGTTTAACTGTGGCCACTTCAATAAAATACATACAAATTATTTAAGTAAATAAGCTATCTTCATCATATTCTACACAGTTCAATTCAACATAAGTAATTTAAATGTTCTAGATAAAAGAGATTACTAGGATCTTCGTTAAAATTAATCGTCTATGCTAAAATTTAAGTTAAGTTAGAAATTGTTCTATTTTATAGTTATATTCAGAATTGATCTTTAATCGCACTTGAGAAGATACTCATTTTTCTGCATTATCTGGACTGAAGCGACGGAACGATGAAAAGAAGCACTTACTATAAACGGTGAAATACTTTATTCATATCTAGCTGGAGAATTAATCTGGACTGAAGCGACGGAACGATGAAAAGAAGCACTTATTATAAACGGTGAAATACTTTATTCATATCTAGCTGGAGAAATAAGCATGAGTAGGAACACTCCCATTGCTTGGTGGCATTATTCTAGCAGCTTTAAACACACCAGACTGCTGAATCTAATATGTTACGCGGATGACATCTTTATCGCTGGCAGAATATCCATACAAGTCGGAAAACATTGAATATCTAAATGAAGAGGAATCTGCACGGATTTTGTAGAAATCTTTACGAATATCGCATTTAGGTTATGAAGAATTGACTCTGAATTCTGAAGAATTGAAGCTGGTGAAGATAGTCTCTTTCAATTAGAGAGGCATATTCTGGATTAAAAATATAGTAAAACTCCGAAATCCCATCAGAACATTAACGACGTTGAAGACACCAGCAGCACATCTGTCTTCACTCAAATATTTTACATAGAGTCTGGCCTTTCGGCCAAACGCTGCCTTTTATCCTCTCCTGCACCTACATCCCAAATCAACGGAGAGCAGCAACTCACTCAAAAAATTTTGAATTCAAACTCTACCAAGTTTAACTGAAACACCAGCCAAACTATCCAATCAGAAAAGGCGTAACATTCTTCTTCTTCGTTTCGCACCGCTTAACACTCAACCGTAACTGCTAAAAAGCATTAGTGCGACAACTCAACTCTACACGCGAACGATACTGGCGAAAGGAAAACACTCACTCCCTAGCAACAAGTAGCGGAAATTAAGATCTTACGTACGCGAATGTTCTAGAACAAATTTGAATTCCCCTTTTTCCCCACTGAAAAATGCACCCCTTAACCTTGGAATGTCCGCTCGAACGACCCCTACATCAAAATGGGTGACAATTACCTCTTAAGTTGTTGTTTTTTGAACGCACGAAGATGTGATTCAAAATGGCCAGGCATCATAGTGAAAGCAACCGAAGTAAACATTGAAATTAGAGAAAATGTTTAAAAATTCATATCTGCCACGATTTACGTTGAATCTTGCTAGGATTTTGGCAGACTGCATAATTAATTATGTTTAATCTATTGCATCAATTTTAAAACAAAAATAATTAATATTTAAAAAGTAGAAATTATATATTTTAACTTAGAAGAAAAATCGCGGTACTTTACCGGAATCGATGTCAACAAACGGAAATCTTTAATTCTCTATCCAGAGATTTAAATGCATGATTATAATTTAATTTACAAGTGATTATTGATATTGATTTTTAAAAGTGATTTAATTCTAGAAGTCATATTTAATTAATAATAATCTTAGAAGAAAAGTTAAAAAGATTAATTTTCAAAAGATAGAAATTATTGACTGTTTAAATAATAACGATTAAATAATCAATTTAAATGTTAATTAATATGAAAACTTTTAATTAATGATTAATAAGGATTAAATATTTAATTTAAGTAAAATAATTAATGAAAACTATTGAATTTAAAAGTCTAAATGGAATGTATCATAACAGAAACACTTAAAATGGAGCTGAAAAAAAAAATCATTTTCCAGACCTGTGTTATTAAATATCACTTTTTTTTTCTTTTAAAACTTTTGCTTATCTTCTGTATTAGCTTAAAAAGGGTGTACGTATTTATTAATTTTATGCTATTCATATGTATTCCAGAGAAAAAGGTGGAGCTTATGGTGGTGGAGCTTCGCTATCTAAAGGAGGTCACTTTTCATTTTATTCATACAGGTGTGGTGATTATTCTGTTTAAGTAAATCAAATTGAGCTGTGCGAAATATTCCTTTTATTCTGTCTTATTTAATAAAATACAAATGTCAAAACTCTGTAACATGTATTTCTTCTGCTAAATTTTTGATCGTTTTTCTTAAAATGGATGCTTAAAATGAAATTTCTAAGTTGATTAATGTCAAACATTTTAATTAATGTTTACCATTTAAAAAATTTAATTGACTTTTTAGTCTAATCCATAATTTATAACTTTTTGTTTCCTTTGTACTATTGATAATATGCTATTCTACACTAGTTAGAAGATGGCTGGCCTTCTCCTTAAAAAATCCTGGGTGATAAGAAATATATATATATATATATATATATATATTTTTTATTTTTTTTAGGAGGGGGGGGGTTACATTTTTTTCAAAATCTTCGTCTTAATGAGCAGCTCTAATAAGGGTGTAGGGGTAGACGCAGACAGGTGCAAACCTTCTTCGGACTCTAATTGTCTTCTACACAATGTAAAAGAAAAGGTCTTTTAGTCTCATTGGAGCCCATAGAAGCAGTGGGTTGATTGCATAGCACCCACTGGACTACCCTTAAGAGGCTACTTCACTCAGGGGATCAGGGGAAAACACTCGCTCGCTAAAGTTAATCCTATGGGGGAAATAATTTATGATATCTCTTTCGCATTTCAATATTTTTAAAGGATTTTTTTTTGCATTGGATAGCTAAGGTCAATCTCTATGCACGCTCTTTTGTATTTTTTTTATTTTGATGACATGTTTTTTTTTAATTAAGATATTTTCACTTTTGGAACTCGTTTCAAAAGTGAAAGTATCCCCAATAAAAAAAAACTGCAACCAAAATCGAAAAAGTACAAAGAAGCGTGCATAGAGATTGACCTCAGCTATCTAATGCAAAAAAAAAAAAAAAAAAAAAAAAAAGTTTAAAAATATTGAAATGCGAACAAGATATCGTGAATTATTTCCCCTGTAGGATTAACATTAGCGAGCGGGTGTTTTCGACTGAGTGAAGTAGCCCCTTAAGTCTGACTCTAGTTATTATATATATTGCAAAATGTCTTTTCAGATGCTGGATTTTGCATACATATTATATGCTGGGTCCTTGCCCACTGTTGACCATACTTAAAAATTTGGATAATCAGCAAAATGAAACTGTAGCCAAATAAAAAAAAAAGTTTGCAAAATATATTTGTTGTGAAACACTGTTTCTAAAATCGTTCTTTAACCCCTTGGTATCTGATGCTGGGACACTGCTCACATAACACTTGCTGTGGCTTTGACTGATGCTAAAGCGAAGTTGTGTTGAGCAATGCATATCTAAAAAGGGTAAGAATGGCCAAACTGGAAAAAAGAGGAAAATTTTTGTTTGCCTCCCTTTTATGCTAGAAATTTGCTTTTTTTTTTAGTCTGAGGAAATATTTCTGGAATTATTTTGAAGATTGCTTATAAGTGGCTCCTAGAATGTAACAAATAGGACAGAAAATAATAATAAAAAGAGAAACAGTTTAAGATTTTAAGGTTTGTATTCTCATAAGAGCAAAATAGGTGTGTGTGTGTGTGTGTGTTTGAGAGGGGGGGGGGGGTGAGGAGGGGAGGAAGTTTGCTGGTTTTGGGTGTAGGAAATTTTAATGATTGATTAATTATTGCTACATCAAAACAAAAACATAGCACTTTTTTTTTAAAGTAAATGGTTATTAATATTTTGTTACTATAGTGCAAGGCAGAAAAAAAAATTGAAAATTAAAGTTTCTTAAAGTGCTTGGTGCTGAGGGAAGGAACAGCACAAGGGCTAGTGGTGATTTCAAGGGGGGTAGATTTAAAAGATTGATTATTTATTGTTACAATGAAGTAAAAAAAAATAATGCAGAAAAAAGTTGATTGAAAAGTTTGAATTATATTTGAGGTTGTATTCTGCAGATGTGCTGAAGAAAAGATTTGGGATTTCAGATAAAAAAATTTAAAAAGCAAGAAATTGGTTGAAATATAGAAGATTCTCAACAGAAATACAGTAGAGTGGTGGAAATAGAATAGTATGATTGAATGCGATTAGCAACATAAATTGTCCAGCAATGAGAATGTCCTCTGTACACAAGGATAAAAAAAAAAAATTCAGCTCTCGCAGTTGGTAGATTTCGAGTGTTTCTTCCTCACCAAATTAGGCGATTTGACACAATGGCAATCGGCAGTGAGAACCCTTCTTATATGTGTAACAACTTTCATGATCTTGGCATTTTATTTCTTAATAAACAGCCTAACTTATTATTAAAATCACGTAGTTATTTTTTATAATTTTACTCCCTAGTTTATTACATTTGTGTTATAGTTTAACTATATAATGATTACTATTAATTATATGTTTTTATTAATCAAGTAACATATATATATTTTTTTTAGAAGAAGCATTGGGAATAACTTCTCATTGTTTGTGGTTCTTAAGGAATTTGGTTACATGAAATGTGAGGTTGGAAATAAAAGTAATTTTAGCTAGTTAGAGAAAAATATTGCAATTTATATCTGTAAGAAAATTAGTTAATTGAATACTTTATCAAAATAAAATTGGTTATAGATAAAAAAAAAATGCATCTTTGGAAATTTATTTCAAATTTTTATCTTATCTCATTTTTTTTTAGACATGTGCGTAGATCTTGGCAAATTTAAGCTAAAAATCCTTGATATCTTTAAAATTAATGGCAAAAGCAGAGCTTCTGATTTTTTTATGATTTTTTTTTATAACTGTTTGTGTTTTTTTCCCTTAAAATTAGAAGCATGTTCCCATTCATATCAAAAAAATCAGACCACCTTATTTTTCCGACAAAATAGCAGAAACATTTAAAAATGGTGGTTCTTGTTATTATTATTATTATTATTATTATTATTATTTGGAAGTTGGTAGATCAAGCCTATTATGATTTTTAAAATATTGCCAGTAATGTTGGTAAATTTTCATGACATCCGTAACCTATTCTAGCATTTATCTGGAACCCCACAATTTTAAGTGTTACCAAAATGCTAAATCTCCCATAACCTGACTGTTATAATAAAGTTTGTAGATTTGTGTTATATGTGAAGGAATTGTTTGTAATAGCATGTATAAATATGCTTTTTTAAATATTCTTTTCAGAGATCCTAATGTATCGAAAACATTGGATTCTTTTAATGCAAGCCTAAATTGGTTGGTTCATACAAATCATTCTGAACAAGATATCAATGAAGCAAAACTTAGTGTCTTCAGTGATGTAAGTAAGCTTAATTTGTAAAATTTGTAAATACTTGTGTTAAATTATTCAATTGTAGTTTTTTGTTTATTTACCAATTGAAAGCCTGTCAAGTATGATAGGTGAAAGATTTTTTTCCCTTTATATTTGAAGGGTTTATGTTTAAAATAAGGTAACTAACAAAATGTAAGTTTTAAGATGAAGTTTCAAGATTGAAGTTTCAAGTTTTCTATAAAAAAAAAATATCAGCAACTAAAACCATTATTGCTTCCTCTAAAACAGCTGATTAGTTAAAATTGAATCTTCAGTTAACTATGTGCAACATTTTTTGTCTGATGAATAACAAAAACTCATTGCACTTGTTTAGAATTTATCTTTGTTTATTATGGCATCTATTGTGTAATAAATAAACCTTCTACTTTTAAAAGAATGACAGGATGCAGATAAATAATTTTTCATGAAAATCAGAAAAAAATGTTACCATGTTTTGCACCCGAGCTTCTCACTTACTTGAAACATAGTTTGAAAGTATAATATCTCACACTTAATCATAAAATGACACAACTTGATTTTTTTTTATATTGATATGAGGAATTCACATGCATACTTATCTCCATCTGTCATGAACAGCCTGTTTAAATTATATCTATAAATGACCAAGTTAGAGTATATTTATTATTTTTTGCTTATGATGTTATTCAACCCTACTGTTTGCAAATCCTTAGATAATATCATTATGTAACTCATATTGAAGGTACATATGCTACTTTTGACTTTTGGTATAATAATTTTGAGTTATATTTCAATTCATTGAAAAAGAAAAATTATTTTGATTCTTGAAAACATTATTTTTTGAGTTGTTTTACTATATAAGATCAGACTTTTAATATATATGATACATATATATTAAGTGAGAAAGCAATTTTCCTGATTATGAATGATATCGAAAACTGCTGGAATAATTTCCCCAAAACTTGCCTTCTATATACTAAATCGAGAAGGAAAAATCTAGATAGTTAGTTCCTGAATTCAAGAAAATATGATTTGATAAAACAAACTCAGTACTAAAAAGGATGCTATAAATCAAAAACAATTCCAACGATTTTTGTGAAATAAGTCTTATTCAAATATGAGAAAACTATCCTACTTAGTCTTGACTTCAGAAAATTTCATTTTGATAGGTTTAAGCAATTTTTTTACAATTAATCTTACATAATTGAAATTCTTGCTAATTTCGACGCTAACGATTTACCTTCTATACTAAATCAAGTGCGAGAAAACATTCTATATTAATCCCAAAATCGCTAAAATTTAACAGGCTGGAACAAACTCAGAACTGAAATTGTTGCTATAAATCGAAAACAGTTTGGATGATTTTCCTGACATAAACATTATATACTAATTTGAGCACAGGAAAACCATCTAACTGGGTCTCAATTTCAGAAATATGTGCTTTGACAGATTTAAACATTTTTGTTGTTGTTGTTAATCTTCTGTAATTGAAATTCTTGCAAATACTGTTTGTCATTGATCAGTACCACAATTACATAAGATTTCAATTTCTGCTCTATGTGCAATATAATGTAAGTTGAATTTCAGGTCAGTCTGCCATAGTTCTAAGTGCCCAGCCAAATTACTTGTTTGGTTTTTCCATTGTCTTTTGAATACTCGAAGACTTAGATTTTTCTGTGGTCACCTTTCACTCTATACAGTCTATATTATAAACCAAAAACATGTCCATGAGTAATGCCAATGTCAAAATGACCGTTGCATATACTGAGCCAATGATTGATTTTTAACTAAAATTTTTTAACTTCTAAACAGTTTAAATTTTTATGCCGTCAAATAGAAAATTTTTAAGCAGTTTTAAACTGAGATAATAAAAAGCTTTAAGAAAAAAAAGGGAATTGTTTGCATTTTTTTTTAGAAACTAAAAATGACATTTTCAGGTAGAAGTAATTACACTTAAATAATAAATAAATAATAAAATTTTTTCAATACAATATGAATGTAGCAAAAAAACACTGAACTATACTCAGTCTATCCAGGTACTTTATATATAAATAGCTACCCGCCTGGCATTGCCCAGGCCCGAGATAATAGCAATCTCAGTGCAAGGCATCAACCTCCTCCTTCCCCATACCCGCAAAGATAACGAATAATTTGTTCAAGAAAACCACCTTCACCTACATTAACGCGATCATTAAAAAAAAATTAAATTTTTCTGATAAATAGAACATAACGAAGACGCTACGCTAAAATAGCCGGCAGATGACACCTCCCATCCTCAATTTCAGATCTATATCTTAATTAGTTATCTAAATTTTTGTTCATTAGTAAAAATTGGCAATTATTTTCTTTCTTTTTCGCAAACTAAATGGAGGATTGGCCAGAGAAACAGATCTCTTTGTAGTTCAGTTTTTAATGAAAGCAGATCCCTGTCTGAAACTTTCTCGGATTTTTTTCACTGGCGCCAGCAGATTTTTGCATAAATTAAGAAAAATTACCGGCCGAAATTTTCAAAAATTGCATAGACGGATGCAGAATTTTTTTTTACATATGCTCTGACATTTTCAAATTGATATCTTAATTAGTTTTCTTAAAATTTGCTAATTAGTAAAATAATTTCGAATTCGTTCATTTTCACTTGCAAATCCACAACAACAGTTCTTTTCTTTAGCCATTTTGATTTAAAAGATGGCATTTTCGATGCGATGTTTAATGATATTCTAATTAATATCTAGAGTAATTATCAAAATATTAAAATTCTGAGACTCAGGTATACTAGGAGAGGGTTTGGACTACCTAAATCTAAATTTACAGACTTCTAGGTGCGCTAAATTTTCCTAGCCATCGCAGACAGACACACACACACAGACACACAGAGCGAAACTTTCTTTTATTAGTATAGATATAATAGCTGTTATTTAAATTTGTTTCCCTTTAGAATTTTTTTTGTTTAATTTTTTGTGAAGAAAATGGCAGGAACAATAATAATAAACAATAACGAAATAAATAAATAAAAAAAAAAGAAAGAAAAAGACTGTGTAAAAAGCAAATTAAAAACGGAGCTTCTGATTGTAAAATAGTCTAGGAAACTATCGTCTTCATTTTGAAAGAACTATCCAATGATATGCCACTCAATATGGGGCATAAAAACTTAAAAAGATATTAATAAAAGTTTTCTTTATTCTATTAAATCCTATCATACCTAAATCTATATTATTAACGTTGATCTATATAATAAAAGTGCAAGTCATGTGACTGAGAAAAACAAATATGGGCAAGCCACTTCTTTTATTAATATGCCAAGCAGCCATTAATATTCAAAATTATTTTTTCGAATAAAATTGCCTAAAAGTTCCATTTTTAGAAAGATTGTTAAAAAAAATTGTTTGCTTGATAGATGAGTTACATTAAAAAATGGTATAGATTCTGAGATAACGTCAGTGGAAATTAGGTTAACAATATCTCAATCCATTAAAGTAAATAAACACAAGAGATTCGTTTATCGTGAGTCATAGAAATAATAAACCATGGAGGTAATCATGCACAAAACAAGATCTCCATGGTGAATTTTTCAGCGCTGTTAGGTATCGAAAATAAAATTCGCATCTGTAAACATGGCATACGTAATTTAAAAAAAAAAAAAGGCTTGCTCATTTCGCTCATAACAGACAATATAATTCATTTTACTTCATAAAACATTCACAATACATTCATAAAACTAGTTATAGTACGGACACACCTCATTTGTCATGTTTAACGTACAATTTCCAACTTATTTATAATGGTCTTGGTGAGAGAAGGAAATTTTTCACAAAAATTTTTTCAACCTGTTTATTGGTTTTTTCTTTTCTAACATACATTAGCTATTAAGGCCATTTTCTGAGATGTAAAATAGCTTTTTTTTGGTCGACGCCAAATTGAAAATAGTGAGCATATTAAAAATTTAAAAAACAAAATAATGTTAATTAGCAAAGACAAATTTTGCAAGCTGAAGAAACATGAACTACATGCAAATCAAAAAGTATGTCATTGGTCAAATTTCATTTTCGCGGCTGTTTATATTATTTGGCAAGAATTCACACTTTCTTAAACTAAAGATGCTATATAAAGGAAGTATCACTTTCTGTATATGGATGCACCTGTATGAATAACTGTTTTATTTGTAAATGTAAATACTTGTATTAGTGTTATTTGATTGCAGTGTTTTATTTTAATTTCACTTCTACAGACTGATGCACCAGTAACACCAGGCTCAAAAGGACTATTGTATTTTAGAGAAAGAATATCTGATGATATGAAACAAAAGCTCAGAGAACGTATATTTGAGTGTAAGAAGGAAGATATAATTTCAGTTTGTACAATGTAAGTAGCTTTTACTCACTATGTTCTAAATTCTTTTTAAAGTTACTTTTGAGATGAAAATTCTGATTAATATAGAATTTTGTGATTTATAAAGTCTTCGTCTTCGTAGCATATTATTAAAAAATCTTTCATGATAATTTTCTTTTTCTTCTAGTTTTTGTTAGGTTATTTGGCAAATAATTTTCTCTCTGTCCGTTTAATTCGTAATTGCATAATTAAATGAAAGTATTATAGATTAAGTTAATTTCTTTGTTAGAAATCACATAAATAATATATTTCTAATATTGCTTAGCAAATTTTTTTACTTCAAAATTGATATTATAGTGAAATAAGATAAGAGCATAGTTCACATAAAAAATCATAGCAGAATCAGAGTGCGGTGTGTAAATCATAGCAAGATGGTGTGATCAAAACCTTTCCCGCCACATCGTGGCACTTTTGATTTGCACATGGGAGCTCTGTGCACCATTCAGAAAGAGATTATCTATGCAAACTGTACACTTGCTCCTGTAATATCCTAGTATGCACTTACCCCACTTCAACTTAAATATTTTTCATAGTATGCATTTTTGTATCATTATGCCTCTTTAAATAGTGTAGGCATTGAACATATTTACCCTTTTTTTACTTAAATTATTTATGCAGCTGTAAATAACATAATATATTTTTAGAGTTGTCATGCCTTTCTTATAGTAAAATTTAAATTAAAAATTCCATACTTGCATTTATAAATAATCTCATTAGTTTGACAAAATGTTTGTTATTATTCAGCTAAAAAATTTCCAAAAAAGAAATTAACTATGATGCAGAATAAGCAATTAAAATAGTGAAGACACACATTTTCATGTGAAAAAGTAACTTCTTAATATCATATATAATGTGTAAAAACTGGCATATAAAAGAGTTTGGTATATTTGCTGTGCTATTTTTTAAAATATTGGATTTCATAACTTTGCATAGACTAAACAAAATCGCTTATGCACTATTTGAAAATTTCACCTATATGTTAAAAAAAACTCCATTCATACCAATGCTGGAGATTGCACCTTAATAATTTTACTATGGATCAAGTTTTTTTTTTTTTTTTTTTTTTTTTCCAGTCTGAAATGCATATTTAGTTACATTAAGCTGTAAGATGTTGGTAAAAAAAATTACATTATACTATTTTATTGAAGTATCTAAAATGTTTCTTACTGTAAAATGTAAATCAATTGCAATAGTTGGTCTGATTTAGGCGATTAAGTTTTTGTAATATTCATATTTTATATAATTTTTTTAATCATTTTATTTTGATATTTCATGAAAATTTGAACTATGATGGATTATTTTGATTAGTAATTGAGTAATTGAATAAAAAAAATTGAAGTTTGACAGATATGCTTCTGCGCATGCCCGAATGATTCATTTGAATATTTAAATAATCGTTATGCCCATCACTAATATTGATGTAATTTTTGCAATAAAATAATCACATTTTACAAATATATATTTTTTATTTTAGGTATCTTAAAAATCCATATGGTAAAGGCATAGCTTTAATTGGACCAGAAAATGACTTGACCAAGGACAGTTCTTTAGGATGGAAGTTGATTGCTGAATAATTGTTTTTAATGTGTAAATATTTAATTTATAAAATAGGAATTATTTTTATGTTACAATAAAAATTTTAATTGTTAACTTTCTCATTTTTCAATAACATCTCATAAATTTTGCATACACATGCAATGTCCTTTTCCCTTAAAAGTAAAATGCTGTAATGTTTTGTTATAGCCAGCCGTCTCCTAAAAAAACAATTACTTCATATTATTTTAATTACTAAAAACCAAGAGAATCAAATAAGTTAGATGAAATTAAGTCTGCTATAATTGCTTATGAATAAATTAAGCATAAGGATCTCATCCATCTATACTAATAAAAGACAGTTTCGATCTGTGTGTGTGTGTGTTTGTCTGCGATGGCTACAAAAATCTAGCCCACCTAGAAGTCTGAAAATTTATGTGTGGATAGTTTAAGGCCTGGTGCACCTGAGTCTCAGAATTTTAATATTTTAATTATTTACTGAAATATTAAATAAAATCCACAAATAACTCTCATCAAAAATAAAATTTGTTTTCTTCGGTTGGTTGGTTGTATAGATTCTTCACAGAAGAAATTAAATAAACCAGAGTATCAATGCATAGATAAGGACTTGTAATGAAATAGTGTTAATATGGATTGCAGTTACCAGCGTACAGCTATGCTAATCTAGCACCACCTGCACACAGCAAATTACGCAGACTGTGTTTGAAATGTTTTCCATGCATGTTTTTCTTCATGATAATTAGCTGGGTTTAAAGGTTTTTTTTAAAAAATTGGACATATATTATTATGATAGAGATTATTAATACAGAAAACTTTATTTAACAGATTATTTGTTATATTTGGGGGGGAGGGAGAGGGATAAGGGTAAACAATTTATTAAATATTGCATTTATTTTACTTGACCGCATGCCACCTGGCGGCGAATTTTTTCTTAATTGACCCTCCTTATTAATAAGTCCAAATTTACTGCTCTGATTTCAACAGAACTAATTACATTTGATGTTTTTAGCTTCACCCGTGGCATTTAATTGCTGTTTTATATAGAGAATACCGTTATTTTAAATCTCAGCTAATAATGTTCTAAAATTCTCCAAATCAGTTCCATTTTCACTAAATTATCATAAAAATGAGCATTCATAGCTGCAAGGTGTAATTTTAGAAAACAGTTACCAATATTTCCAAATAATAGTCTAAGCCAAATTTCAAATTAAGTTCCTAGCTTAACCACATGAATCAATCTTTAAAGATGTATAGTGGTCTTCTTAATTAGTTATTTGCTGAAGGGTACTTGAACCTTCAAGGTTTTTTTTCTAACTATGCCCCGTTTTCATATCTCAGCAACTATCTTTCTGATTTCAACGCAAGTGATTCCAAACATTATAATAACTCAATAGTCAGCCTCCTAATTAGTCATTTGCTGAAGAACACTTGAACATCCTCTCTCCCTTTATGGTTTTCTCTCTAACTATGGCCCGTTTCTATAACTCAACAACTACCTTTCCGATTCCAAACATCATATTTAACTTAATAATCAACCTCTATAATTTATGATAAATTATAAATTTATGAGTAGCGGTTACAACTATTTCCAAATAATAGTTTAAGCCAAATTTGTAATTAATTTCCTTGCTTAACCAAATGAACGAATGTTTAAAGATGCATAGTGGTCCTCCTAATTAGTCATTTGCAGAAGGACACTTCAACATCCCCTTCTCCAGGTTATTTTCTCTAACTGTGCCTTATTTCAATAACTCAGCTAATAATGCTCCCATCTTCTCCAAGCCAATTCAATTTTGTAGCATGCCTACAATACAGTGCCATAGGCAGCGGGGACCTATTTGAGAGGTTCGTTCGGAAAGAAGTTTGTTTTGAACAGAATGCTCCCTTGGTGGTGGAAGGGGAAAATAAAAGATTTTCCGAAGCATACAGTGTCGAAGCCATCGGAGACCTTAGCCAAAGTTTCATTTTTTAAGAGATAAGTTTATTACATGGGCTCGGCAACGCTGGGCGGGTCAGCTAGTATTATTATTATTTTTTTTTTGGTGCCAATATTTTTATCATATTAGTATGAAGTAAAATAATTAGGATACATTTAAAATACATTAAAAAAGTTCTATAAAATATAAATTATAAAATTAATAAGAATTTATTAATTTTAACTACTAAATGCTTGTATAATATCATGTAATTAGTTTGCCTCTTCAAAGTTGGCAGGCATGTTTCGATAGTGCACTAGTCATAAAAAAGTTGTAATTCACACTATCTGCCTTACGCTTCTGCATTGTTTATAAGTAGAACCAACAGAGTTTCTCCCAGACAGTTTCAGGAGATGCTGCATCTTGTGTGTTCTTTAATTTAAAAATTGCACTTTTCTTGCCTCTCATCTAAAATATTGCATTCTTCTTTCCTTCAATCAAAATCAAGGCACCCTTACTGCCTTCTCTATTAAAAAATTGCTTGCATAATTAAAAAAAAAAAAAACTCATTCTTGTGTTTTGAAAAGAGTGCCTTCATTTTTAAATATTAAAAATGCCCCTGAATAAAAAAGTGCCTTTTACCCACTGTTTCTGATTTTACTAATGATGTTTAGTCATAAATCATGTAAATAATGGGATTCTTTTCTCACTGCAAGGAAGGATACTTTCACATCACTTAAAAATGTTAAAAATCTTTAAGTATGTGGCAGCATTTTTACATATATGTTTAATGATTCATAAAATAATAGCTAAGAAAAACATTGGTATGAAGATTTGTACTTCATTACCTTACATATTTATCTTATGCAATGGAAAAAATTAACATTAATATTTAATTTTTTGTAAAATCAGCCTTTGAATTCAAAAATTTAGCAATGGAAAAAGATGGTTAAGGCACTTACAGAGGAAAGTGAATGAAAAGTAGATTTTTTTTAAAACAAGTTGGAAATTGCACATTAAAAGTGATAAATGAGGTGCATTCATACTATAACTAGTCTTACAATGCAAAAAAATCATAGTTATCGTTTCAGTGAAATGAATTATATAGTCTGTTATGAGTGAAATGAGCATGCCTTTACATTTATTACGTATGCCACATTTACAGATGCGAATTTTTTCAGATACCAGACAGCGCTGCAAAATTCACCATGGAGATCTTGTTTTGCAAATGATTACCTACATGGTTTAATATTTTTATGACTCATGATGAACAAATCTCTTGTGTTTATTTACGTTAATGGATTGAGATATTGGACTGTCAAACCTAATTTCAACTGAAGTTACATTAAAAAATGCATAGATTCTGAGATAACTCATCTCTCAAACAAATTTTTTGAACGATCTTTCTAAAAATGTAACTTTTATGCAATTTTATTCGAAAAATAATTTTGAATAAAAATGGTCGTCTGGCATATGAAAAAAAGTGGTCAGCCCATATTTGTTTTCCCCAGTCACATGACTTGCGCTTTTAGTATATAGATTATGTATGATATGATTTAATAGAATGAAGAAAACTTTTATTAATATCTTTTTAAATTTTGATTAGATTTTCATAAAATTTGAAATGACTCTACAAAATTCTGCAATGATTATATATTCAAACCATTCGGTTGAGTAGTTTTTACACTGTTATATGTAGATGGACGGACGGACCAGACGACAACTATAGGTGCTACATATTTAATTACGAACACACCTAAAAATTCAATTTTGTTATATCAATATAGAAGTGTGTATGAAAAATACTTAAAAATTATTATTCTACATGTAACAATAAACTAAGAAGTATTAATATATTGGATGTAATAAAATTAATATATATATCTAAAGTCTTACATCAATGTAAAAAAAAAAAAAGGGGGTTTTGGCTTAATATTTTGCTGCTTCTCTTTTTGAGGCCAGCATCATAATTAAAGGATCCAGAATAGATTTATTCATATTACATTGTTTTTTATGGAGAAATTTAACTCAAAAAAATGAACTAGCTGCACCTACTTTTCATGAATTTCTGAAAACTTGCAATATTTAGAAAAATCCTGTCAAACTACTTTAACTTTACAAAGTATTCATAAATATTTCATTAAAAATTAAAATTAGAATAATTAAACAGGTGTTTACTTTTTAAAAAGGCTAAATTATTAAAACCAATTGTCGTGACACTTTCATTGCATTTGTGGAACTAAAAAAAATCACATTATTTATAACAATAGTAGAATAAAAACATTCTTGTAAATAAAGACCATATATAAGCTGAAAGGAATTTAACAATTCCATCCTAGTCAAGACTGGCCTAAATTCTAGCAATGCTCAGTATTTTCATTTGGCGACCAGAAATTTGAGGCTGACAACTAGAAGAGAAATATTTACCATACAATTACCCAAGCATGTGAGATTCTATCTCTAAATAAATTTGGATAAAAATGTTTTTTTATGGAATGCTAGTTTAAATTTAGTACTATATTCCTTTAACTTTACATAAGAGTTTCCTATTTACCATAATTATGGCCCAAATGTTCTAATTTGGGTCTATCTAGACTAGCTTCACCCCCATTTAGAGTAGTTTTATCCTATCTAGCATGGTACCAGCCTGTTTAGCTAGTTGCCATAGTAAAACTATTTACCCAATTATGGCACAATTATTCTAATTTTGGCGTGTCTGGACTAGCTGCACCCTATTTAGCCTAATTTTGCCATATCTAGCATTATACCAAACTACATAAAAATGACCAAAATCCTAAGATAATTTTGTACTCTGAACTGCCAAATCTCCACATGTGGAACATTGGCATTCAAATGAGCTTAAACAAATAAGATAAATCATTAATTTATATATAAAAAATAGTAAGCAATAACCATCATCTGAGTTTACACATTTGAATTCTAAAAAGTCCTTCCGGCCTGTACCGGGAGGAAAAGGTAGCTTTCCTTATCTTAGTTTTAAAATTTTAGCTAATGTTACACGAAAACAGCAAGTTAAAATGCAAAGAAACGTTTACAAAAGATTCGTTAATACCGAATTTGAATAAGAAATTTGCCAAATTATTGAGCAATAGCCAAATTGGCTTCATTTATGAAGACTTATTTTGGTCGCCAAATTTGGTGATATTTCACCAAATGTCGCCAGTTTTGGCGAGAATTTGGTGCTAACGGATATGAATATATAGTTTTATGTGTATGATTGGGAAAATTATTACAACAATGAAAGAAAATAATTTGAGAGTAATCGCGTTAATGTGCTGTTTTGTTTCAAAATGTCAGCCACCCTAAAATTTCAAACTGCTCTATCGCAGCCATTTTTAAAGATAAAAATGCTCTGGAATCCTTGTATCAAGGCCTAACACGTAATTAAAAAATAAATTTGAATTTTTAACTTTTTTGTATATTTATTTTAGTTTTTAATTTTTAAATGGCCGCCATCTTGAAACAAAATGGCAGACCAAGCTGGCCAACGAACTCGGTCAAGACATTGGTGAGCTTAATACACACAGTTTCATCAAAATTGATTTATAAATACGAGCGTTATTGTATGACATAGGTCAGATATATATATGGATATATATAAATCAACATTTGAACGGAGGGTGGTTTTGGGGTCTGGTGGTCATGATCGGTGAAAATATATCGAAATTTTACGGAACTGCTTTCCTCCGAACGGCTGCAATAGGTAGCTTTATACTTTTTTGTATTGAAAGCTACCTAAAAAGGTACAGATACAGTAAAATGCACAGCCTACTACATTTACATTTTTTTTTTGTATTTCAACAAGCTCCAGGATGGGAACCACAAAATATTACTGAACAATACTTTATAATTTCAAACAGATTAAACAAATACTTAAAACAATACAACATCACATAATTTATGTTCCACTCGTGGAATGTTGGCAGGTAAAAAGGTTAGAATAAATAGCATAATTAATACGTTATGTTCTGAAACTGCCCCTTATATAATAACAGAGTTTTTGCTAAGCTTGGGCTAAATCACAAGGGGTAAAAATTCATCAAAAGATTATGGAATTGCATTAGAGCTGTTTGGATTCTTAACTGAATAAGTATGCGACCTTAATTTTATAACGGAAAAGATTTTTGCCACTATTTCAATAGTCATCAATTTTTGGCCAATCTAATAGGAATGGTTACAGCATCCGATCATTTCACTACCACAATTTGCAAACAATCTGTAGTAGGTTTCTATTGCAAATGCTAAAAAGATCTACCACTGAAATTGTTTGACAATAGTGGTAATATCGGATGCTGCAATCCCTGTAATAGATACAAACTCACTAAGAAATGTGACAATTTTTTATGGCAACAAAATAATCTCAAACTTGAAACTGATAATTTATTAGTAACGATTTTTAAAAACCCAATTGAAAAAAAAAAAAAAAAAATTATGATATAAATCAAATTATTTCAATATTTAGAACCAGACGATTTTATGTAAAATTCTTTCTTTTTATTAATTTCGCTTTTTATTTATTAACATTTTATAATTGACGAAGAATAATTGTTAAAATTTTTTAACTTCAATATACTTTTTAATAGAACAGCTTTTTAGAAGCATTTTGGAGATAACCAGTTATTCTAGAAAGCATTGGCTATATTACTTATAGCCTATGACATTCGATGATTGAAAACAAACATTTTGGTACCAAATTTATTAAAATCCATCTATCTATTAATTCCCATAATATCAGAAGAATAAAGAATCTTGCATTGTTTGCAGTCCAAAACATAATTTTTCTGGATAAAAAAGGTAAAATATGTTTGCAGAATAAATCTTTCAAATCAAAGTCTCAGCAATGCGATTTAACATAGGTAATCCTTCAAAAAACAACTACAGACAATTTAAATTACTGTTTCTGGCAACCAAAATAGCCCTCTTCTGTAAAAAATGATAAATTTTGATTTTTAAAGTCCTTGTTACTAGTTTTCTAATTAAAAATAAAAACTCATTCCAATAACAGTTAACAGTGAAACTTTATTTTTTAAAAATATTTTTACAACTGCATATTAATTACAAAATATACAAATTAACATTTCAGAAAAATAACATACTTTTGATGAGAATATACACATATTTACATACACATGTGAAGAAGATCAGTCATATGACATGATTATTCACAATGATAAAAGTATTACAATAAAATTTTTAATATCAGCAACATTGTTTTAAATGAGCTTAAATGTTATATATTTTTTAAGAAACAAATCTAATATTTTTTGTTTCTTTTTTAGAAAATATTTCAATAACATTTATTTGCTCAAATAGTGCTAAAGATTATTAATAAATAATTTAATTTAAGCAGAGGATTACAATTATTGGATTAAATTCATATCTATCTTTGACATGGTGGGGATTTGCATAATATGCTATTTCTGAACATTAGCAATAAATTAGATACTATGCTTTTAACTTAATAAATTCTTTTCCTTAACTATTAGGCTTTCAAAAACTTATAATGGAAATTTTACAAATTACTTGAAATAAGAAATAAGTTGCTGATGAAAGATCAGACTATATACAAAAGTATCGCTATATGAGGAGGAGAGGGAAAACATGATTATGGCATATTTACAAATTTCTTAAAACCATCATGAATGAATGAAAACAAATATATATTTATATTAACACAACATGATGCAACTCAATCAAATAAATCTTCAAACTCCACACCATATTTTGCACATTTTAACCTTAATTCTGCTCTTTTCAGTAAAGCTATTTTTTCTATAGACTGTTGGGTCTTTTTCAAAATGTCTTTAATCATTCGCAATTCAGCATTAACTTCTAGCTGAGAGTTGCACAAAGCTTGAAGTTGCTCTTCCTCGGATGTGATCCTTATTTTTTTCAAACCCAAAGGTTTCTTTTCACCTATATATTAGAAGGTAGGTAAAAAAAAAAAAAAAAAAAAGAAAATAAGAAATTATAGTATACTTATGCAGAAAAATAACAAAAAAAAAATTCTAATATAATGAAATCAATGGACAGATTTATTAACAGGTTTATTGGAAATAATTACTTAATCAGAAAATAAAATAACCAAATGAGAAAACAAAACTTAAAATTCTCCATTGAACAAGATTTTAAATAATTTAAAACCAACTGCTTGTTTTTGAAGACAGGAAAAATGCAGAGCTACTGACGCACCAAACTGAATTCAGGGTTCGTACGGATCAGGGAATTTTCCAGGAGTTTCACCAGTATTTTCTTTATAGAAAAAGAAATCTAGGTTAAACGCCCAAAACTTCGCCTTCTTTTAAGGCGATATTTTTTGTAATAAAATACTGGTACCGAAGAATTTCCTGGTCGCAAAATTCCAGGAGCCGTACGAACCCTGTGAATTGCAAGGTCTACTCTAGAGATGCAACAAATATCAATTTGGCCGCAGTATGTTTCAACATTTAAGAGAAAAAAAAAAATTAGGCAAGGGTTGATTATCTAGCTAATACTACAGATTTCTTATTATTTTTAATTTTTCTATAAACAAATATTTTTTTATTATTTTAGTTTTAATACCAATATTATAATTAAATCTTATATCATTAGTTGTATCAGTTAATTAATTTAGAAATAGTAAAATATTTTTATGAGAAAAACTTAACTGAATTCATTTGAAAGAGAATATTTAGCACCTTTATCTCTCCATATTTTTTTTAAACAGGGAATTTTCAGGCTGTAAACACTCACCTCGTATTGCTTTACCACTTAAAAATTAGTTTTGTGTTATGATAACAGAAAATTTGTTCTTGCTCATTACTACTAACTTACTTAAGAGAACCACTTTTGGTGAAGCTTCACACCTAGCATTGACACCTTGTGGATTTAAGACCTATAGGCCAAAATTAGAGAACCAATAAAATTTGTAAATTTTTTTTTTATTTTACAGCAGCATAACTTCCTGAAAATGAAATTTTTGAGACCACTTATATTATTAACATAGTTTTTTTCAGTTTTTTTAAGTACTCAAAATATAAATTAGTTAATAAGAATAAAAAATAGTGAAAAAAGTTTAAAAGTTAATTCAAGAACTCACAAATTTCATCTTGAAAAAAATAAAAATATATAATTGAAGTTTTTGGCAGTGTGAAATTGGCTTTATTTGTTACCTTAGAAATTTTCAATGGCAACCCTGGCCGAATGTCATAGTTGTCTGCGAGTAGTGGTTTGGATTCGTAGGCCATATTTGGTGACTTAACTCTTTTGGCATGAAATTAATTAAAAATTAATTACTTTAAAATTAAATGTATACAAAAAAATACATAAGATTTTTTGCAGACAAATTTTATAGTTTCTCTAACATTGGCCTATAGGGCTATAAAATGCACCAGGTCTCAATGCTAGGTGAGAGCTCCACCAAAAAAGGTTCCCTTGTTAGTAACATAACAAAATGAATATAATAGAAAATTAAGACATAAAATCAGCAAACATTTATTTTCATCATAAAAAGCTTAAAATTGAATACATTTGTAGCAAAATGTTTAATATTCTTATCTTCATAGTTGAAAAGCATTTATGACTTTGATTTGTCTGCCTGCACTCTAACTTTTGTAAATATACTTAGATTTTTATGACATTGATATATGTTATTGAGGTTTATTACAGCATGTTCCCTATTGAAGATGATGTATGTAGCTTCTATAGTTCATTTACAGGGCACACATAAGAATTCAGTTACATTATGGACTATTGGAAAAAAAAAAAACCGCTTGATGAATGTTAATGTTCATATACATCAAACATACAGAAATTGATATGCATCACTTAGGTGAACTACAACGTGCTTACTATAGAGTATTTAGTAAGTAACATTTATAGTTCGTTTACAAAGACTCATGAAAAAAAAAATTACATTATATTAAGATCTATAGAGAAAAGGTGTTTGTGGTGTATTTCAGTCATGTTATACTACTTGAAACATAATGAAATTGATATGCATCACTCAACATGTTTTTTTTTTTTTTTTACATTATGGAGTGTGTAACACTTGTTGTTCATTTACAAAGACACACATAAGAATTCAGTTACAGGATGGAGAGGAGCATTTTCAGCTGTGTTATGCATGTTTAAGTTTAACTACACTTTAGTGTATTGTGTGGTGTGTATAAATAAGTCATACAAGACACCACAAAACAATTCTTAAGCACTGCTTGTCTATGGACATGCATTACTTAAGAGCCTACGCTAGTCACACGAAGAACGCTCAAGCTAATGTTAAGTCTATAGGAAGGTTCTTGGCAGATTTCTCACTCACATTTTTATATTTTTAGATGAATTTTTTTTCATAGGACAGCTGAGGTTGCTCTCCAACGCTGTTAGTTTGTACTTTTTTGATTTTGGTTAGTTTTTTTTATAAGCGGGCATTTTCAATTTTGGAACCAGTTTGGAAAGTGAAAATATCCTTATATAAAAAAACTGGAACCAAAATTGAAAAGTAAAAACTAACATTAGAGATCGACCTCAGCTATCCTATGCAAAAAACATAATTTAAAAATATTAAAATGCGAGCGAGAAATCTGCCAAGAACCTTCCCATAGACTTAACATTAGCTTGTGCATTTTTTCGCATGACTGATGTAGGCTCTTAAAGGTCGTTTTCAAATATGTTATGCATTTTTCAGCTGTCATCTGAACTATATTGTGGTGTAATAAGACATGCTTGCAGAAAAAAAAAAGAATTCATATAGAGGGCTGCACAAAAAAGAAATGGATACACTGTCAACTATAGATGTTATTTGCCAGAAGTGTTTTTTTTTTAATAACATGTTTTTTAGCAGAGTTAAATTTTATAAGGAAATAATCAGTTAAAAAACGTGTCAACAAATGTCACATTTAAATATCAATAATAAATCTTTTAATAAAATGTATATTATGAAAACTTAAAGCTCATTATGAGTCGGACTGCAAATCTCCTTCTCTAATATTAAACATATGGGCTTAGAATGCATCTGCATTTTTTAAATTCCTCATCAGAAAATTAAAATTTATAACTTCTTTTTTCTGTATACTTGTCTTGAATGATGTTTCTTTCTTTTATATTTGACAAAGTATTCTAAAATAGATAGTTTATTTTAAGTGTTAAATTTTTCTTTCCAACTTCTTTTGGATTTTAACACTTAAAATATACAATTGATATATAATTAATATTGATAAACAATTGTTTATCAGATTTAACAAACTTTCTTTAAGATGTCAATAGATTAAGCAATAGTATCAAATTCACACTTGAAATTGAGGAAAATGCTCAACTCCCATTTTCAGACGTTCAAATTAATAGGAACTTTAATTCTCAAATTAACTCAAACTAATAGGACTTGGGATTGAAATACTCAGTTTACAGGAAAACAATTGAAGAAAACACTGTCATCCCTTTCTTAGAAAATGTGCGTTTTTGTTAGGAATTATATATGTTAAGCTTCTCCTTGTCTCAAAGACATTAAGTTATCCATACAGAATCAGTACTAAGTTTAAATTACGTTTTCTTAATTTCATTTTTACATATGTTTTTAACATTTAAATATTATTTAAATATCGTTTACTTACGTTTTTCTTTTGCTTTTGGCCTTTGTTTAATTTAGATATTCCTTTTTATCTTTCATTTATTTACTTTAACTTAAAACTAAACTTTCGTTTTCACCGGCATATCGGCACTCACTGTCATAAACAATATCATATCTAACATCGGCACTTTGCTCATCTGCGATCGTTAATCGATTCACCCATTTTTCTTTCGCAAGTAGAGCTTTTGCAGATCGCATCTACTTGCGTGCGATTCGATTCAGCATTCGATTACGCTTTAATCGATATCGCGATGACGTTTCGCCGTATGTTCTGGAAAGTTTGTTTTGAATGTTTAATGAGATCTCGCTACTATATAAAGGCTGTATTGTTAATGTTTAATCAGGTTTCTAGTTGTAGGAGAATAATTCTCGAACGTGAGTGAAGCTTAGGCTTCCTCATTATAAGGAAATAGTTTTTGTTTATGTAATTAGTATTTATTTTAATAGATTGCCATCATGCTGTGAAACATCGTTTAGTGAGTTATACTTGTGTTTATTTTTGGTTTAGTTACTTCATCTTAAAGTTTGTTTTCCGTTTTTATTATTGATCCAATATGTGTTACAGTGACTCTTCTTATATTTGACTTTTATTTGAATAAACTATTTAAAGTGAAAACCTGGCTTCCTCAAATTACTTAATCTCTAAGGTCTTACACATCCAGCTCATGCTTTCCAGTGCGTATATCTGCTGTATTAAGTTCTTAAAATGTTCAGCATCATTACTTCAATGTTCCAATTAGATGTTGAACAAAAACAGTTTTCAGTACAACATTGCCTCCTTCCAGTCATTTATTAAAAGAGCATTATTTGTACAGGTAACTAATTGAATAAAGAGATCAAGTTTATCAAGAAAATAACTGTTGATTACAGCTTTCCAATCAAATATATTAACAAAAAAATTATTCAGCAATACAATTCTCTTTCCTTCAGCTCAGTGTCAGGACAAGAATAAATTTATAATATACAATAGGTTTCACTGTATTCCTTAAATTTTTTAAAAGTTAAAGATGGTTTTGCAGAAGTTTAATATAAAGTTAGTGGCAATCCCCGCTCCTTATCTTGTTGATTTACTTAATGATAAAATCTTAGATCAAAAGTCTGGTATATATGAAATTCCTATTACTTTAGTAAACAAGAATAAAAAGGTCTACATTGGTATGACTAAGCAAAAATTTTCAGATAGGATTAAGGAGCACTATCGTGATATTAAACAGGTTAGACAGAATACTGTTCTTTCTCTTTTTTATTTAGATAATGTGGGCTGTTCAGTAGGATTTAATGATGCGAAAATAATCCCTTGCAATAACATGCTTGAAAGGAGGGAGTCTGCTGAAATAATTGTGTCAGAACGAAATGCCTGCAACGATAATGTTGTATAATATCTCAAGTATTCGGTATAATTTTATTTTTAAAAAAAAAATCTTAATACCTCTTTTTGTGTTGGTTTAATCTCTCCGCCCCCTCACTTTGAACTTGCTTTAAATGTAGTCATGTTCCCAGTTCATAGATGGCAACTTTTAATAGTTTTATACTTCTCCAGCCTTTTAAAATTCACCTTTAATTAATGTTCACACCAGATGGCGACGCTTGCTTCATTTTTTGAAAGCATGCGATTGGCCAAGTCTTGACTGGTCATCTCTTCTACAGGATGTTCTTGTTTCTTGTCTTTGAATTCACTTTAACAATTTTTAGGTGCGTTCGTAATTATATAAATACGTAGCACCTATAGTCGTCGTTTGGTCCGTCCGCCTGTCTGTCTGTCCGCATATAACAACGCAAAAACTACCCAACCAAATGGTTTGCAATTTAAAATATATTATCTTTGCAGAATTTTGTCGAGACATTTCAAATTTTATTAAAATCGAATCAAAACTTTAGGAGATATTAATAAAAATATTTATTAAGAAATTTGATTTTTTTTTTTAAATCGGTGCTTTTTTGTTATAGGAGCTTCCGATGGATGTTAAATCGTCAAGCGACCGAGATACTTATTTTATTACAGAAATTAATCTGCAGACGATATAATTCATTTCACAGAATTAAAAATCATCAAGATCTGAATATTTATATAACTAGCTGATACATATATATCTGAATATTTATATAACTAGTTAAGATATTTGTATGAACAGTGTCATAAAATATATACTTAACTAGCTGTTTAACCCGTTCTACGCACGGGATATCATGAATTTAATTCTAAAACGTGCGTACGAACGCACCTCGTTTGTAACGTTTGACGTACAATTTCCAACTTGTTTATCTTGATGAAGTCTGCGAATGCAGAAGGAAGAGATTTAACTCATTTTTACGTATGGAGTTCAATTAAAAGTACTTTGTGTACCATAGAGCAATTGTGTATGTTTTATGATTACATTCTCAATATTAAAATTTTACGGTGCAAGTGTCCAAATTATATTAATTATATATTTCATAATTTAAAAAAAAAAGAATCATCCTTTAAGAAATGTATACCCCCCCCCCCCTCTAAAAAAAAGTGAATTAAAAAAATACAAGATGCATTCCAGACCAATACACTAAGCATTGGGGGAAGGGGTAGATTTTTGAACTGAGTGATGATGAGCCTTAAAATAACAAAATGCAAAAATATAGTGCCTGATAACAATCAGTTGCCAAGAAAATTCAAGTAGGGGCAATTAAAAAGTATCAAATCATATTTAAGAAAAAGAAAAATCAACCTACCACCAGAAGATGAAAATGCTTCAGATATTCTTCTTTTCTTGTCGTTATTAGAACCCAATTTTATCTAAATCAGAAAAAAAAAAAAAAAAAAAAAAAAAAAAATTCATAAATTTACATATTTTATTAAGAAAATAATTAAAATCATTACAGCTACTTTTATCATTTTCAAATAATAATTGATTTCTTTTAAGTAATTTATTTTTTAACAAGACATTAATAGTTTTACAGTGCACTTCACAACATGTGTGACAATACTGAATCTTATATTGTAATCTCTGATCAAGTACGTTGCAGAAAAATCTCTCCAATGTATGGCTGCGAAAAGAAACTATTTGAATTTAATCCCTAAAAAGGCACCATTCGAATGACAATTGTGCCTTCTATAATTTTTCATGAATAAAATATGATTAAGTTTCCATATTGAAACAAACTTTAAAATTTTCGGTAATACCAAAATTCTAATTCTACAGCAAATTTTATTAATGAATTTTCATCTCATTTGGCGAAAAAGTTTATATAAACATAAAAAATTGAGTTTATTATTTAAAAAAAAAAAAAAAAAAAAAATATTTAAATAAGAATCAGAATTTTTTTTTTTTTTTTTTTTTTTTTTTTGGGCTATTATATTAGTATTAATATTCCAACCAATTGTTTTTTATGCATTTTTACAATTTTTTTAGCATCAAATAAATATGAATTATGGAATTAATAAAATAATTATAAAAAACAATGCATAAATATTTCAAGAGAATTTTTTTTTTAGATTATCTGTATACAGAGTTAGCATATCTAAATTAATGAAAAAAACTTTTAGGGGTAATAATACATGCCAGACAAACAACTTTTATATAGGAAACCAAGTTCACAATCAACTTATTTAATCAAAAATACGGTATATGTCTTCACTGCTAGCTGAACCCAAATTTTCATTCACAATTTAAAATATTACAAAATGAACAAAATTTCAGGTAAAAAATATCATTTTTAGTTTATGAAAGTTTTGGAGAGCCTATAATTTAGATTAAAAAGATATTTAAAATCAGACATTTGATAAAACTAGAAAACACATTAATCTAGACTAATAAAAGAATTGTGTGGGATGGCTAACGAAATCTCCACACGTAGAAGTATGAAAATTTGGGTGCGGATAGTCCAAGGTCCTGATGCACTTGAAGCTAACATTTTCAATCTTTTAAGACCCAAACCCCCTGGGTACCTTTAAGTTTTTGAGCCCTAAATTGCTAATTACCTGTCCCTTTTTTTCCCTGATCTTTCTTTTGGGAGCCCTTTCTCCATTTAGTTATTTTCCCCATTCCAGTTAAGACCAGTGGTGCAGTCTAAGGAGGACGCAGGAGGATGGCATCCTCTCACTTTATTTTATCTCAAGAGTCTTCCCACTTCTTATTTTCAAGAGGATGCAGACTTTCCAAATTTATTAATTTTTTAAAGGGATAAGCACATTAATCAATTAACAATTTTAAGAAATAAAGCACTTATTTTTAACACTTTTTAACAAAGTTGAAATAGGTTTGTTTATCACTTCGGATCGTCTGCCATGTCTATTTGTCTGTTCTCCCTCCAACTTTTGTAACTTTGTTTGAATTGTGACAAAATTTATGTATGTTTTTGTGTTTCTTTGTGTTATTTATTATCACTACTGAAAATGATATAACTTAATTGTATAGCTGGGCGATTCTACCGTTACGTGTGCTACTTTTAGAGTTTTTTTTTTTTTTTTTTTGCAAATTGAGACAAATTTGGAAGTGAAATTATTTAGAAACATTTTACTTTTTTATTGCTATTACAGGACACATACAGAATCATTTTTGTAGTGACACCTTTAGTCTAAAGTAATTACAATTTTTTTTTTAAATAGTAAAGTCGGTTATTACGTGTGTGATTTTTCAGAGTCACACACATAACGACTTTACTATGGTTTTTTTTTTGGTTTTTTTTAAAAATTATTTTCAAGGGAAATTTCTAAATATGGAAGTGCAGAGGAGCAAAGTATAATTTTTTTTTTAAATCGTTCGTCTTGACTTTAGGGACTGCGCATGCAGAAATTTTTTTACTGTTAATAAAGTTTACCACAGAAAGCATAGTAATTTTCTGCCACAAGGTTCATTATGATATCTTCACAACAGTTAAAGTTACAAACGAAAATCCATATTTGGCTTGAAGTGAGATAACTATATTTTTCACTGTAAGTGGATTCTAATCCTGGTTTCCTATACAAAAACTGCCTTTACGCCTATTATCAGTCCTGAAAGTTTTTTCTATTTTGTTTAGATACACCCTGTTCGCAAAAAACAGATTATTACCAGACAATATTCAGGAACTAGCATTTATACATCATTAATTCATACGAATGTTGTGAAGGAGAAATTATTTAAGAGAGAGCATTTGATGGGAATATTAATGTGTGAGCAATAACCCAATGCAAAAAATTGCATGACGTTCTTTAGGTCGATATTCTTTGAGAAGAGAATCAAAATAATAATGATATGAATTAAACGGTCTTACTTGAGTGAAGAAATAGATGCAGACTATAAATGATGAATACCATATGTTGGATCCAATAATGTTTATTACATTTTCTTGAAGGAGGAAGGATGAGATGAAAGCTGCACATCAAGTCTTTAAAAAGTACTGGCTCAAATTTCGTAAATTTCGAAGAATCTTTAAATATTCCTTCTGGCCGCGTCCATGAAGAATTATAGAATTAATTCAGAAATCAATTTACCAGTTGATTTAAAACTTTTAAAATATTAAACTTAAAATTTACAACAGCATTTTATAGAATAATTGAAAACTGAAAACGCGAAATTGATCTCCAAAGAATCAGCGCTACGCGATTCTAGGATACGAGCCCCGGCACAGGCCAGCGGGCCTCCAGACCATACGACGTTTATCATAAATTTACAGCATCATTTTTATTAAAATTCTGTTGGAAAAATGCGCGACATTAGTATTTATACCCATAAGAGGGGTGCACAAATGTGAGAGCAAGATTAATTTAAACTAATTTGATGATTAGGAATTACGTGAAAATTAAAAGAGCAAATCAGAAACAAATTAACATTTAATAATTAAAAGAACGATTCTAATTTGTATTTGAAAGACACGCCCCTTTCGGATGCAGCGCCAAAACAAAACAGCTCCCGAAAACACACCGAACCAGAGCGGCGGTGACGCATGGCACAACACAGGAGCGGGGTGAGAGCCGCTGAATGATGATGACGTCACAGCTCAGCGCCAATTGAAACTAACTCAAAGCGCGAAGATGCCTCGCAGAGAAAACAACATCGCCGATTCAACGAATGCAAAGCACAATGAGGGGGGAGATGGCCTTGCCAAAAAAGCAACGTACAAGGTGCGCAACTGCCGATAAATAGCTTTTAAGGAATGGCAAATTAAACTGGAAAGGCTATAAAAATACAGAAATACGTTGAGCTGAAAAATAAAATACTTAAAAAAGATAAAACTGTGATATATCTTTATCACAATACCCCCATTCACCGACAAAAATTTTGACTAACCAGAAGGAGAAAAAGGGTTAAAAAACAGTAAAAGCCTTTTTTGACACAGGGAAGACAAAATTTTTAAATGCCAAAGTTAAAATGACACAATTACATAAATTTAGAGCCATGAAAAGTAAATTAATTAAAATTTGATGTGATGTGCAGCGACCAAAAAGAAAAAGAGAAAGAATATACATCATTTAGTACATTCAAAAATCTCATCACAAATTATACAAAATGTATACAATATAACATAGTATACAAAAGCCCCATTGCATTTTTTAGCAAAGAAAGGCATACCTTCCATTAATCTTGATCTCTAAACAAATACCATTATGTATATAAAAAAAACAAGCTAATATTTTCTTTAAATTAGCAATGAGATCATATCAAAGTAGTTGCAACAGTAAAGCAACATAAAAAAGAGTCGGTAATTTCTTACTTATCCGACTTGTCTAGACATAAATATTTAAATTATAATAAGTTGCAATTTTAAAGCAACAAAAAGCCAAGAATACTTTAAATTCTGACTGATGCCTAGGACTTTTAAAATATAGAGCATATAAACTTAACTCTAAATAGCATAAATGTGCACAAAAACAATCCATTGTAAGGATTTTAAATTCATTAAAAAGGCCTTGCATTAGTAATAATTCAAATCATATAAAATTAAGTATTTAACATAATGCACATAATACTGATATACATAACAAGTATATATAAGTGCATAACAATTATTACCCAAAATTTATATGAAAATTGCATAAAATTATGTTGCAACAAAATTTAAATTCATTTGTCATAAATAATAGTAATTAATCAAAATAGTTGGATTTAGTAAAAACTTTTCAAAATATAACAAAATAATGCATAAGTTTTAACCAACAATAAATGACACATTTCTTTAGTAATACTTCATACTTAATATATTTGCAAGTACTCAATAAAATTTTTCCGTAAATATTTAGTAGAAATAATTTTTCATGAAATACACTCAATAAAATTCTTTCTGAAATATTCAACAAAATTCTTTCAAATAATACTCAATTCATTTTTTTCCAGTATACACAATAAATTTTCTTTTCATACATAATAAATTTTCTTTTAATACTCAATAAATTTTTTTTCTAATATACCATGTTTTTTTTTTTGTAAAAATGAGAGAAAAAAATAAGAAAAGGTGAGAAAAGATGATGAGGATCCTCAAAAAAAAATAATTTAACCATTAACTTTCATGAAGAAAGACAAGTTAAAAACAAATGACACATTTTATGAGAGTATAAAAACAAACACAGTGCACCGTTATGTAAAGCATGTTATAATCATAAATTTATATAACATTAATGAAAAGGATAATATATCCTATAGAAAAATCAGCTATTGACAATATATGAATTATTTGGGTGGTATTTACAAAACTTACCAAAGTGGTAATAGCCTCTCACTACCTTGAGACCATTATCAAACCAGTAAATCAAATAAATATATACTATTAATATGTATTCATTACAATTCACAAAACACTAATAGCCCCCTTATAAACCATCAGTAGATCTGCAAACTGAACAAACACCAAAACCTACAAGACTGTCAAAGGCGATCTCCAGAACCGATGACGAATCTGTAAATCAAATAAGCATAAAACATAATATAAATTCATCAAAACTTACAAAAATGCTAATAGCGATCCGTTAAACCATTAGCAAGTATGTAAACCAGACAAAAATATACAACATTCTTGCTAAAACTATTGTAAAGAAACAGATGAATATTGCTAATAAAATGCTTGAAGGAAGAAAAAAAAAAATTTGTTTGTTTACAGATGAAGGATAATAAACGTTCTGCTTTTACATAACAAATAATCAGATGTAATACCTTTAAAAGTTCTAAAATAAGTCTGATTTTAAAAAGATAATCACATTCAGAAAAAAAGTAACTACTTGCTGAAAAGTTTGCAAGTTAAGTGGCACACTGGTTGGTTGATTGACACAATGGCAGTGTAGCAGCAAATTGGCCTTTTTGCCTGAAACACACACCACTAAAATAAATTGAAGACTTTATCAGGAGATTTTAGCACTAAACAATGATGAGCATTTGAGGACACATCACGTAAGAGCATTTGAAGACACAGCAGGTAAGAGCATTTGAAGACACATTAGGTAATTAGCAGACATAAATCATGAACTGTGGTTCCATGATGTTGAGGAATAATATGACGAAGTGGCACTTAGAATAAAATAATACAAAGAGCACAAGACTCTTGTTGAGAGGCGCTGGAAAGTCTAAGTTGCCTATATACATTTTTTTTGTATAGGTGTATTCAAGCAGACAGAAATTGCAGATTTGAGGCAATACAACACTACTTGCACACTTTAAAGACAAAATTGGGATTAGTGACATTTGAAGAAGTCACAATGACCATAAAAACACTTTAGCTTCTTAGAAAAAATAATATTCACCAAAATTATTTCACAGTGGTAGAATATTTCTTTATAATGCGCTGGAAAGTTCTAAGAATATGTGTTGCTTTGTATGTAAATTTGCAATATAATTTAATGCAACAAAAAAATTTCTTCATTTATAAATTTTCTTCATTTATAAAATAATTTCCTTTAAGTGAGGCATATGGTAAAAATGATTTAGAAAACATTTGGGTTATGAAATAATACTATAATAACAAGAAAAGGCACTATAATTTAAGCATACTAAAAATTTTCAACTAATAATAATAATAATAATAATAATTTTTCCAAATTTGAGAAGTTCCATTTGAAGCAGCAATTTCTGTAAATGCTGTGAAACTGAACTTTAAAATAGATGACAGTACACTTCCATAATCGGGTCTTGCAACAGAGGGTAGAAGAAGATAGAAAACTATTGCAAATAGGCACAGCTGTAAACTTGTAATACTTTAGATCCATAAAAATGAGTAACATTGATGAGGGATAAACAAGTTCTACAAGATGAAGAGGACTGACGAGGAGCAATCACACGGATATATTTGCCTTATATGAATGGCGACCATCAACAGTCACTTCAAATCGCAAAAGAGTGCAGGTAAGTAATTTTTGTACTATCAGGAACCATCATATTTGCAAACAGCAGAGAAAATCAGCCAACAATGGATATAACACATTTTGAAGATTCTTCCACCAGGTAAGCAAAGTCAGATGATAAAAATAACCAGTTTATTGAAGTTGTCAGTATATATTCAGATTGTAGAATGTTAAAAATATAGCATGAGTAGACAGTAACTATTTCAGGAACAAGAATATGGAGCAGTTAGGTAATGGCTATAACTTCTCAAAAAAGAAAAAAATATATATAATACCAGTCTCCTTTTTGTGATTATGGTATGAGAATTTCAATAAAAAGATGCAGATGCTGTGTAATATAAAATATATATATATTAGGATGAAGCAACAATTCCTTGAAATTAAAATAACAGTTCTCAAAATATAGAACAGAAAATGCAAAATATTGTGTAATATTTTCAAAATATAAATACAGTTCTTGAATTTTAATTTCTAGAAAGAACACAGACTGCTTGCACACTATAATCATACAGAAAATTTGTAGAAAATGGCGAGAGTCAATGAACTTGTAGTGTTATTGCAATAAGTAATTTAACTTTAGTAGAAGCAACCAAGAACTCAAAAATTTTATGTATGATAAAACAACTAAAAATCACATGAAAACTTGAGCTTCTATGAAGGCAATTCATTCATAGTGAGAATAAGTGCAGGAAAATTAGTAATATGATGAGAACATAAACTTCAATAATTTAATTCCAATAAAATTTGCTTCAATAAAAATTTTTTAATATTCATAAAATATATCAATTTCATTTAAAAGTGCCAATAAATTACCAAAAATTAACCCAAAACAAGAATAAGAACAACCATAGCCTCTTTAAATTTTGTTCTCAAACTTAGAACAAGAACAATTTTCACATTTTTCAAAAATATTTGAATTCATCATGAATTATATATATTTTTAACTTTACATATATAAAAAAAGCACCATAATTTTTCATTTGTTAACAAGAATTTTTTTTTTTTAAAAATTTCATTCTTCATGAAAATTTGCATAAAATATTCAATAAATCTCATGAAAAAATACCAGAATAAAAATTAATTTCTGTTAGAATATCATTTTTCAATTAAAAATAATTTATTAAATATATGCAAGCCAGTTGAGAATAAAAGTTCCGAAATTAACGATGTATTGCAAACATCGATCTTCTGTGGAGCACAAGAATATTTTTAAGCTTATAAAAATTTAATCAAAATCAGCAATTCTTCAAATAATATTTCATTTTTAATATAAAATAATTAAGAGCATCATATCTTCAAATATATTCTATTTTATAAGTTTCAAAATTTGAGAATATTCTTTAAAAACAACAAAATTTTCAACTTTTCTCTTCATAAAAGAATAAACACGGCGCCAAATGTGAAGGAGAAATTATTTAAGAGAGAGCATTTGATGGGAATATTAATGTGTGAGCAATAACCCAATGCAAAAAATTGCATGACGTTCTTTAGGTCGATATTCTTTGAGAAGAGAATCAAAATAATAATGATATGAATTAAACGGTCTTACTTGAGTGAAGAAATAGATGCAGACTATAAATGATGAATACCATATGTTGGATCCAATAATGTTTATTACATTTTCTTGAAGGAGGAAGGATGAGATGAAAGCTGCACATCAAGTCTTTAAAAAGTACTGGCTCAAATTTCGTAAATTTCGAAGAATCTTTAAATATTCCTTCTGGCCGCGTCCATGAAGAATTATAGAATTAATTCAGAAATCAATTTACCAGTTGATTTAAAACTTTTAAAATATTAAACTTAAAATTTACAACAGCATTTTATAGAATAATTGAAAACTGAAAACGCGAAATTGATCTCCAAAGAATCAGCGCTACGTGATTCTAGGATACGAGCCCCGGCACAGGCCAGCGGGCCTCCAGACCATACGACGTTTATCATAAATTTACAGCATCATTTTTATTAAAATTCTGTTGGAAAAATGCGCGACATTAGTATTTATACCCATAAGAGGGGTGCACAAATGTGAGAGCAAGATTAATTTAAACTAATTTGATGATTAGGAATTACGTGAAAATTAAAAGAGCAAATCAGAAACAAATTAACATTTAATAATTAAAAGAACGATTCTAATTTGTATTTGAAAGACACGCCCCTTTCGGATGCAGCGCCAAAACAAAACAGCTCCCGAAAACACACCGAACCAGAGCGGCGGTGACGCATGCGTACAACACAGGAGCGGGGTGAGAGCCGCTGAATGACGATGACGTCACAGCTCAGCGCCAATTGAAAATAACTCAAAGCGCGAAGATGCCTCGCAGAGAAAACAACATCGCCGATTCAACGAACACAAAGCACAATGAGGGGGGAGATGGCCTTGCCAAAAAAGCAACGTACAAGGTGCGCGACTGCCGATAAATAGCTTTTAAGGAATGGCAAATTAAACTGGAAAGGCTATAAAAATACAGAAATACGTTGAGCTGAAAAATAAAATACTTAAAAAAGATAAAACTGTGATATATCTTTATCACAAATGTCATCTCATTAATAGTTAATTTTCTTAAGTGTCACTTTCCATACAGCAAATAAATAATGTAAAATAATTTCTTTTATTTAAATAGGATTCTATTTCTTAATTATTTTGCATAACATTTTATTAAAAATAGAAGTTATGTGATGTTTTTAAAAAATTAAACTATTAAGTATTCGGTAGTATGGCTGAATATTGAATATTCAGAATACATCTAAGCTGAGAACAGGTACGTAAAAATCTTCCAAAGTAATAATGTAAAGTTCCTGCCTACTGGAGATCAAGACATAAATATAGCAATATTTCAATCACAATAAGAAGAGAAAAAATGTCTTACTTCTTCCAACAATCCAGATTCATTAGCACTGTCTTCAACATTTTCATCGCCTCCATCTAAATATAAAAAGTAACTTAAGATTACAGACAACACAATTAGCGGTACTTGTTTATTATGAGGCCTACATTATTAAACTGTCAATATTGTCACAAATTGGCAATGCATTAATATATAGAAAAAAGTTTATACGTTGCATACAATTTCTAGTAATCATATTGAAGCAATATGTTCTTATGCTGTACTTTTAATTGCCATTGGTAACAAAATTTCATTTTGCAGCCATTTTCTGATATTTGATTACAAAGTAAAATGTCTCTCAGAAGTAGGATATACTTCTTCATTTGGTTGGAGGCAACAACAAAGATTGTGTATGTTAGAAAAAAAAAGAAAAAATACAACAATAAATAGGAGAAATCAAACTAAATGAACTGGATATTGCCATCTGACTATATATGAATGCATATTATACACATTTATGGCTTGATTAAGGATAACAGTCTTCTGCTGTATTTGTTACATACAGGGTGTCAATTCCAGATCAGCAACGAATTTCCCTGACATTTCCAGGTTTTCCATACCAATAAAAAAAAATTCCAGGTATCGAGATTTTGTGATGTTACACACAAAACATCTTAAAAGTTATGAATTTGAGAGTGGAACTTTCACAACTGATTCTGAGGAACAAATTACCGATTTGTTACATAAATTTTTGCAAAATTTACAAATTGTTGAACATTTTACATGCTAAACATTTTGCAGATACACACTTTTAGCATCAGATTCTATCCATTTTGTCAAATCAGTGTGAAATTCTTTATCACATCATTCACAGTTAAATACAGATTGCTTTGACATATTTTAATACAAATAATAAATATTCAATAAATTAAGATAACAAATATTCAGTTCCCAAACAAACACAAGTAAACAGAGTGAATCACCTAATCAATCCTACAACATTCAGTAGAAAGTTTCAGTGAAGCTGGAACTGAAAATCTGAGTTACAAAGAAGAACCAAAAGAGGGTAGACAAAATGATTTGCACAAGAGGTTAAAATACTATTCACAGTACTCATGAATAGCAAAGATTGATTTTAATGACGCTGAAATTCCAAAACCTTAAGTTTTATAAGAAACTTTTTCCAATTTTTTTTTTTTTGAAAGTTCAAAATTTTCTAACTTTTTCTCAGAATTTTCAAATTTTCCTGACTTTTTTTCAGAGTGGTAAATATCCCTTACTTTTCCAGTCCAGATAAATTTCCCTGACTTTTCCAGGTTTTAACATATAGCTATGCTATGATTAGAGTTGTCAGCCATTTTAGCCGTGATTAGTATTGCACTTTTGTAATTTATTAAGGGAGAGATAATAAACAAGTACCCAATTAGAATTAGCATTAATATTTTATTCATGCCGAATTTCCGAGGTTAAAAAATAAATCATAAAAAATTTAAGTATATGTATATTAAATTGATTTAATCAGTGACAAGAAATTGTTCACAACCAGTGACTGAAATGGAAGTGTCTAGAACTGGCATCCAGCAACCTTAAAACAACATTTGCCTTTTTACAGAAAAAAAGACAAAAGTCTTTTATAGGTTGCAAGTGTAACTTTGTGTTTTAGAATCCACACCTCACCAGTCACCACTGAACTTAATGCATGTAAGCTTATTATAATGTAATGACAGTACAATATTTTAATTTTGGGATATTTTTAATTTTACAGATACATTTTTAAAAACTGAAAATAAAATAAACATTTTTATATGACGTTACTAAGAAAATACAAAAGCTTTGGGAATAAGAGGAAAGAAGCTTATACTGTTATCCATATCTATTAACAGTACATCAAATTTAGTTCTGAGGAAATAATAAAAATTAAATATTAACATCTTACTTACCATATTCTATCTCTACTTT
This sequence comes from Maratus michaelseni, assembly GCA_963931845.1. Classification (NCBI taxonomy): domain Eukaryota; kingdom Metazoa; phylum Arthropoda; class Arachnida; order Araneae; family Salticidae; genus Maratus; species Maratus michaelseni. The sequence goes on from OZ007591.1 coordinate 26,122,874, forward strand.
ATCTTCAGAATTTGATTCATGCTGTAAAATGAAATGTGATAAATATTCTATTATTTTGAAATTTAAAAATTATACTAGTAAATAAAATTGTTATAGCCATTAAAATAAAATTTCGGAAACAGCTCCACCTCCAATCCTCCCTTTTTTTTTTAATGACATGCAGTGAAATCTTAAAACAAAAAAAAAAAACAAATTTTTAAGGAATACTTAGTCCATTTAGAAACTGTTAGAATTGCTTTTCACCTTTTAACATAGACAAGAGACATATAAATAGAAATAAATATGCAATCCAATAAGTTTAATTTGAATTATCAGAATTTTAAAAATGTATGACCTTTATCTTTAAATTTAATTTAAAAACTAAGATAATTGTATAAAGCAGAAAGAACAACTCTTTTATAACTTAAATTAAAAACTAATAGCCTAGTTAAAAGCAAGAGATCTGCAAAGATACTGTCATCTTAATCTCGATTGTGCACTTGGCATCCCTTATAATTGATAATGCCGAGAAGCACATCACAAGTTTGACATTTGGGAAATTAATAAAACTGATTATTTATGGTCAGAAAAAAAAAATCAACTCTACTGTTCTCTTTGCATTTACTATGCAGAAGTAAAGTATTATTATAAATAATATAAATAAAAGAAATACTCTTCAGAGGAATACCATAACTCCCTCATTAGCAAAGATCTAGCAAGTATACTTTAATAAGCAATTGAAAAATGTTCTTCATCAAATAGATCCAAACAGAAGAGTAAAGGCTTAAAAAACAACATGCATTTGACAAGCACATATTAATGCCATTAAAAGATAGCAGGTTGAATAAAATGCTTATCTATTCAGAAATTATAAAATCTTATTTTTAAAACTTCAACAGTTCATTTTGATCATCCATTTCAAATGTAAGCAAAAATTTTATTCAATAATAGTTAAAATTTGAATTGCATTAAAAATTGACATTTAAAATATTATTCAAAGTGGGGAAAAGATGTTTAAAAAATAAGATTTTATAGTTACTGAGAAGGTTAAATGAGATGACAAGTGCAAGATTTAATTTTTGAGGCATAACATCCACATCATTTAAGCTGTAAGCATATTATTTCATGCTATACTTACAGCAGGTTTTTAATTTTTTTTTTTTTTTTTTTAAACAACGTTAACTAAATTCCAAAGGGTTTAATAATGGTAGGCTGGAGGATAAAAAAGCAACTACAGGATAAAAATTCTTTCACTCGCATCAAAAATTAGAAAAAACTATAGTTAAGGCATTTCAAGAGAAATTAATTAGTAGATTTACACCAACAAGGGTACAAATACAACCAGGGTTGCCGGCTTTTAGCCAGGCCAAAAAAGGCCGGCTTTTATTTAAAAAAGGTAGTTTACAGCTAATTCACATTAAATTTACATTAATGTATTTTTAATGAACTAATAAATATTTCCTACTTAAAACTTTATAAACTTCTATTAAACTTTATCTAATAAACAGGTCTTTATATCTGCTAGAAGACAACTATAAAGGCTATATGTCTAAAAGAAAATTGAAATACTTTGAAAAGAATGTATTAAATTAGACCGCAAGCTGGTGTTTTGAAATTGTATTTTACATAGCTCAACATATACTATACATTTTAAAGATTATATTTAATTAAACAATAACAAATCACCACCATCAAAACTGAAAAATTCTTACATACTGCTATTTACTTTTAAAATAGAAGATTAAAACTTACTAATTTATATATTTAATAAATGAAATTATCATATATAATATGTGAGAGCATTTATATTTAGTTAGCAATCCTTCTAATGTCTTATAAAAATATATTTTAAAAAGTTTATCTACTAAGTAATTACATAACTCATTCAAGTTAAGTTCATATGATCAGATTAAATCATAGAATGATCAACATTGAAAGAGGAATTAGGAAGAATGCATAATATTTGAGAAGATTTTAGTTCATGTAAGTGTATAAAATAGAGAGAACAATTAAAAAAAAAATTTCAAAATAAAACTTGTTGAAATAAAAGTTTGAAAAGCTTGTTGTTATTTTCTTCCTGCATATGTTATTCATTTTACTAATTTTAACAGAAATAGTGTTTATCAAATGGCTTTATGTATAATTTTGAAATATTTATGAGAAAAAATAAAATTATTATATCAATAGCCCTAGTAACAGATTTTTGTGTATCTGTGTGTCAATCTGCAGCAAAACCAAATTTATCTATGATGCAAAAATGTCTACTAACATAAGAAATAATAACCCATAAAATAAATAAAATTTGCATTTACAAAGAAAATACAGTAAGATTACAGTACTCTAGAGACAAAAAAAAATATATTATTATTATTATTATTTTAAAGCTATTAGATTAATCTATAAGTCTAAAATTTGCAGTGCCCACTGTCATTTTGCGTAATTTCTACTAGTGGGTACAACTACTGTCTATTTATTTAAAACAGTAAAACTGAAAAAAAAAAAAAAACGTAAATTATTTTTTTAAAGTTTATATTTAAAAAATACAGCAATAGTTAAGCAGTGAGTATGACTTTTTAAAATTTAGCTAACATATTTACAATTCTGACTCAAATCACCAGTCAGCTATCTATTATTCCAACATTAAAGTCTTCATTATTGAGAAATTAGGTTATTTATTAAATTCTAACTTAGTAAAATGTCTTTTAAATTAGTTTAAAAACATTTAAAAATATACAGTTTATAAATAAAATGCTTCACTGTATAAAAGCCAATTTTGGCCAAAAAAGGCCAATAAAAGCCGGTTAAAACCAATAAAAGCCGCTGGCATGGCTTTTATTAATTTTAGCCGGCTTTTTTGCAACCCTGAATACAACCCACTCCATTTGGTGAACAGAATCGATTAACTGCTAATATGAAACTATAGGTTTACTAATAGGTTTGCATATATTAAATAAAATGCAATAATTTTCTTATCTAATTTAAGTTAAGATAAAAACTAAATCAGAAAAATAAATACAAAGGTTTATTTAAAGAATTTTATTTGAATTCAATTTGTAAGAAGCAGAACATTATGGTAAATTATGGGGAAGAAGAGGGGAGGGGGGATAAATTCTTAGCATCTGACATTACAAATAGTACATTAATAAAGAAATCAGCCGTTTTTCTAATTTTACATGCTTAACTTCACCAGGGTTTACTGATTATGTACAATTCATTCCTATAGACTTTATCTGTGAACTTGGGTTAGTTTAATTCTAAACAAAGAACTAATTAAAACAAAAGCATTAATAGCATTATAAGACACTGCATTCTATGAAAGATAAGCATACATGCAGCATGCCTATTTTGAAACTTTTCAATTTTCATGGTATGCAAAATTAAAAACATATATTGAAAGATTTACTATAATACATGATTTCTTATACAAGAGTTGTAAATAAATATAAATATTATTCAACAGAATTAGTGATTTTCTGAAATTAAAAATACACTATCTGAATAAGCCAGAGATCATTCTAGAACATAAAGGGCAGGGTGCACATTACATAAGTGCAATTTCATTGAAAAGGGCACATCATTTCATAAAAAGAGCATTTTTGTAATATGCGCGCATATACCAATACACTGGTGGGGAGAGAAATCTGGCAACAGCTTAAAGTACTCCTTAATTTGAAAAATCCAATAGCTTTTCTAATTTCCATAACTTCACTGTTTGAAAAGTATTAAAAATAGCAAAATGAAACTTATGTTCTTTATTTTTATTGTAAAATTATTTACTTATATTCACGGTGATTTTCCCCTTTTCGTACGATATTCAAAAACCTCTCTCTCTCTCTCTCTAAAACTTTTATTCACCGGATAACTTTTTACCGATTTTAGAAAAACTGGTTTAGAAAAAGCTACAGAATAAAAGTTCTAAAGCTACTTCTCAAATTTTTTTATAGAGCTTAATATGTAAGTTATCATGTGGTCAAAGGCCAGAATGCCTGATCCAATACTATATTTCACTAGAGAAAGTCAAAATAATGACCCTTAGTTACCCTTTATGGCTTGTTCAATGGAAAAAATTATAAATTGAAAGATGAATCACTCAAAGTCAAAGATTAGACATACAAGGGCATTTCACAGAGAAATAAAGAGTACTCCTGATGTACCATACTAGCATTTTAAAAATAAAAGATTGGTAAAGAATTTTTGAAAGTACAATGCAGGATTCTACTATAGGTGAAAATTAGCGGTCGCCACTCGCCATGTGGCGATTAAAGTTTAAAAAGTGGCGATTAAAAAATCAGCCATCGATCGCCACCCTAGTCGCCACTCGCCAAGTGGCGATAAAAAATGTGTTATCGATCGCCAAGTGAAATACACCATTTTTCATGGAAATATGCATCTCTACATTGATTACATCTAATTAGAGAACTGGTTAATTCTTTTTCCTACCAGATACAAACAGATTTCAATGACTTAGCTGTATTTTCAATATTTCGGCTTTTTCTCATGTGCTCTTACATGCATGTTATTATTACTCTTTAGTTTAATTATTTTTTCAAGAAATACAGTTTTATTCTGCAAAATATATTCATCATCTTTGACTCCACTTGCATTTCAAGTAATTTATTCCTTTTTTCCCACCGGATACAAGTAGGTTTTAAGGACATTTCAGTATTTTCAATATTTCGACTCCTGTCACATGCTCACCAGTTGGATTATTTTTCTTTAAGAGATATTGTTTAATCATGCGAAATACACTCATACAATAGATATAAAACTCTTATAGAAAAATATGTTTATATACAACGATTATAATTTATCTAGATGTCAAGAAAGTTTGAAACATAATAGTGGCTACTAACTTTAAAAAGTGGCCACTAATGAAACTGAGTCTACCGGCCACTGGCTACTAACTAAATTTCCCAGTTTTCACCTATAGATTCTACCCAGGAATAAAAAGATGGTAGAAATCAACCTGGAAAAAGGACAAGGAGGGTAGAATTCTACCTGGAAAAAGAGCAAGGAGGGTAGAATTCTACCTGAAAAAAGAGCAAGGAGGGTAGAATTCTACCTGGAAAAAGAGCAAGGAGGGTAGAATTCTACCTGGAAAAAGGACATGAGGGTAGGCCGCCCTTCTGAAACTCTCTAGAGTGATCCCTGAATAAGCTATATCAATACCATGGCAAAATTGTGGCGTATGTACCTGATAATACATTGGAAAATTTATCTGGCACTATTTATTAGATTAGTTTCAATTTTCACTTTGTTACAGTAAACAAAGTTTTACTAAGACATAGACTTAAAATATTAAACAATTTTGGGTACTTCTCTATTATCCCGTCGACCACTTTTCATAACAAAAAACTATCGCCAAATTGTAAGATTAAATGCCAAAAATGCAGTCCCAGTTACTTGATGTCAGAAGCACTAGACTTGTTTTTTTTTTGTCATCGAGTGGTTTTTAATTCGACATTTGCTTGTATTTTTCATTATGTTTTACCAATTTATTAGTTATTTAATTAATTAAAATAACAATTGTGTCCTTAAGTTCTTATATTTTATTTATTTATTTATTTTGATATTCCAATGGCAACGTTCTCCCATTTATTTGGCGATAGTTTTTTGGTAGGAAAAGTGGTCGACGGGATAATAGAGAAGAGACGTACCCAATTTTGTTTCCATAAATTCAATTTTCACAAAATGTAGTATATTCAGCATTGCACAGTAGAAATCTTATTGATAGCAAAAAATATATTACCGGAAATGAAAAAACCTTAACTAATGGCCATTTACTGCCATGAGCAGTATCGATCCTTTGAGATTGTTCCTCCAGATCTCTGCTGATAATAGCTAACACTCTTTCTTCAACTGGTGTCATCCTTATAGGGGTACTTTCACATTCAGATTTGTCAGCATCTATAGCAAGAGAAGCAGCTTTAGCTTTCACACGACTTTTTAAATCAGACCATTTTCTTTTGATTTCTTGCCCAGTTCTCCTTGTTCCAAAATAGCCTAAGGAAAAAAATTACAAGAAATATATTGAGCAGTAGAGATTACAATGATTCATGAACTTTAAATATGACAAATTTTTTTTAGTACAACAGAAAACTACAAGATTGAATTTGGCTAGAAAAACAAAATTTTCAAAAGCACCTTTTAGGAACCTTTATTAACATTTTAAAACCTTATCAGAATGTTATATCTTTATAAAATAGCAATCAATGTATCAAACACAGAAGCAATTTGTTAAATATTTACATTTTTTCTCCTGTAAAGCAAAATCTGATATTTGGTGAGAAATCACTTTTAAAGACCGAATTTTGACAAGGTTCCTATAAAAAGGATAGTACCAATTTTTTAAGGAAATTAACATACCAAATGTAATCGAGGGGCCCTCTAAAATAACAAGGCAAGTGAAAATGGAGTTTTCAGTTACAAATCTTTTCCATATACTTTCAACATTTTAATTTAGAATATATTGTGCTGTCCCCCCCCCCCCCCCCCACAAAAAAAAAAAAAAAAAAAAACGTGAAATGTTTCCTAAAAAAAAACCCATCCTAGTAGGTACTTCAAATATTTCATTAAAGTCAATTTTTGTGTTTTGTTTTTATGCATCATTTAGAAAATGAAAAATAGTTAAAGATGCCTAAAAAATGCTTATTTAATTTTAAAATTATTTAAACTGACAATTTCAGAATTCTGGCAAAACATGAGATTACAGATTTTTTTAAAGATTTTCTTGTTATAATAGAATTTTACAGATCTGTATAATTTTTTAATTGTTTTTATGTTAAACCATTTGTATGTAATAAAATGCTTCATTTTCAGCTGATTATCTTAGGTATGTTTTTTTTTTCAGGTAACATGGGTCATTTTTTGGAAAAGTGGGTTTTTTCAAACTCTCCCCTAATTGGCTGCCACTTTGTAAAGTAATAAAATGAAAAATACTTAACATTAGAATCTTAGTCAGAACAAGCTGTAAAAATTTAACCATGTTTAATTTTTTTTTTTTTTTGCATTCTTTATTAGACTTTATATAGAGAAAATTTCAAAAAATGAGGTTTTTTTTTTTTTTTTTTAAGAGGACAGCCCAATAACTTATTAACGGCTGATTATCTACTCGACAGATATAGGCCTTAGGGGGGAGTACCCTCCGTGGGGGTTTTTCTAGGAGATCCTAACCCGTATTTATCGCAAGGTTCGAAGAAAACCACGGAAAACTTCGAACGGTTAGGTCGATGAGCACGACCGGGGTTTGAACCCAGCACCTCCCGTCGTCTACCAGCTTTGAGAGCAGAACCTCTCAGCCACTGGTGGGACCATTGAATATTTTGGAATTTAAAAAAAATTACAATATTGTTATGAGTTAAAACTAATAAGCGTAAAAATTACATTCCCATAAACAAAATATCTACCTATTTTTGCCGTTTTTTTCACCTTTGGCAAAAATTTACCAACTCTGGTATCTGCATAACTCAAAAACACATATATACTGATTTGATACATCTTTAAAATTATATTTAAAATTATTATTAATTATATTTATTATTATATTTAAAATTATTATTAATTATATTTATTATTATATTTAAAATTATTAATTATATTTATTATTATATTTAAAATTATTATTAATTATATTTATTATTATTAATTATTTAAAATTATATTGATACATCTTTTAAAATTATTATATACTTATTCAGCACAAATTAAAAAAAAACAAATCATGAAAGCATAAATTATGAAGCACTTCCAGAATACTGTAACGAAACTTAACCATTTAATAAGGTGAAAGAAGAAATCATAAGTAAACAATTTAGAAAAGACATAACACATTTGAAAACCGGATTTCAACAATTACTGTCCAGCTAGAAAGGTACTCCAATTCTTTTGTGCAGCCTGTATCATCTATAGATTTTTATTAAGGATGTAACGATAACGAATAGTGATATTTGGAAAAATAGCCGACTATTCAGCCAAATTTTATGCCGAAATCTAACTTTAAAAAATATAAATAAATATTATAATTAGTACTTGTCTGTTATACCATCAATCACTTTCTATATAAAAAAAAAAAATGTCACCAAACAATAAGATTTTAAAGTAAAAAAAACATAATCATTACATCACATTCATTACGTGTCCACGATTTCGGCCAATAATGATGGCGAAATGCCTTGTCCGTGTATCACGAATACGGAAGATTGTCAGAAAGGGGCCCTACAGAAAAAAAAAACTAGATTGATTTTTTTTTTTTTTTTTTTTCCAAAAAGACTTTTGTCCATTTTTACAATCCTTTTAGGCCCTCCAATTTTTGTGTTCTGTTATAGAGATCACGGCATTAATGAATTTCATTTATTTTTTTAAACTTCAAAATGATTGTTAATATTTTTTTTTTTTTTTAATATTTCATTAATATTGTGCATAAAAAGTTGTTTCTTACTTCTCATATTATCTTTTTATGTGTATCAATTTAAATTTGTAAAGTAAAATATTTATATTTTATTCGTAAAACAATATGTATATTAAAAAAAATTCTTTATGGTTTAATTTAACAGTCTCCATTTATATTCTTAAATTATTCTTAACATTCATTTGTTAAAAATAGTTTCAAACAATTAAATTTTATATCTGGGATGCTGCCACTCATAAAAAGATACCCTAGTCTATCTTCAGTGACATTTTTAGCTCTAAACTAAATGTGGTACTTTTCGGTGAGCCGGGCACCGAATTTTTTTTTGAAAAAAAAAAAAATATATACACATATATATATGGGTCATTCCAAAAATAAAGCACCCTTTTGGAGTCAGACACTTTGTATTGTTATATTTCCCATAATTTTGCTCCAAAATAAAATTTATACATTAAAAATGATATTTCAGCAATGTATTTCTTTAATGCAATTTTGAAATTTCAGAAAAATTGCATTTATTGCTTTTCAAATAGCTTTATTAAAAATTGTATACCATAAAAAGCCTTGTCCCAGCAACAATTTTTGATATTTAAACCATATTTTTTTATTGTTATATATTTGTAAAATTATGTTTCATGGTGATTTTTAATTCCTTCTAGTCTTAGTATTATACCTATATCTTTTATATACACATTTTTAATTTATTTTTCATTTTATAAAAGAAAAACTTGTGTCCCCTAAAATTTGTCCCCTGTGTTACTTCCTCCTTGTTTTTAATATTACAACAAGAATTTGTAACCTAAGTGTTGGCAACAGAGGTCAGACATGCATTTTTACAGTTATCATTCATCCTAGGTAGCAATTTTTTCAGATGTTAAATTTTGAAGAAGATATATGAGCAAAAGGGATTTTTGAAGGTAGGTGTGTTTTTCATTTGTCCCCTGTGTTACTATTGATTTATATTAATAATAAATATTTTTTTTTGCTTATTATTGTTTAAATTGTCAGCCCCAGTTAGAAGAAAATATTCCATGTGACTTTGCATTGTTTGCATAAAAACATAAATACATTGATGATTTTTAATTTCAGTTTGTCCCCTGTGTTACTATGATGTTGGTAACACAGGAGACAATGAAGTAACACAGGGGACTTTTTTTAAAAAAATAGACTGTTATGTAACTGAAATTTGCATTTTATTATTATTATCATCAGGAATCTGTCTAGACTTTTCTCCCAGTGTCCTGTTTTTGTGAAATTATGAACAGCTTTCTACATTTGTGAAAAATCTAGTCATAATTTTGTAAATTTGAAATTATCGCCATAATCAGGTTCTTGTTTATACATTTTTAAGAAGATGTATGTATGTAAAATATACTACATATTTTCTTTCTATATGTAAAAATGACAGTCAGATTTTACTTTTAAATGATTAAATTTGTGAAAAGTTCTGTTTGGAGAGGAAAAAGTTTTGTGAAAATATTTGTGAAAGGTCCTGTTTTAAGGTGAAAAATTTTGTGAAGGATCCTGTTTCGAAATGAAAAAAGTTGTGAAGGATCTTTTAAAGGACACAATCTCTTCCTAAACAAATCCTTTATTACTATTATTCAGATTTAAGGAATATTTAGAGATTTATTTTGAATTAAAATTACATTATTATGTCTATATTTAATAGAATTATTAACTCAAAAGCGTTTAAATTTTTACCCTTTTTTTCAGACAATGGTATTAACAGCTGCTGAGAAACAGCGTCGTTACAGAGAACGAAGGAAATTAAATAAAGATAAAGATGAAGAATACAAAAAAAATGCACGTGATAGATATCATAAAACAAAACGACTAAAGTGTGATATGTCTACAAGGGAAAATAGATTAAATAGGAGAAAATGGCGTGCAAAAAAAACAAAACAAAGAGAACAGAAAAAGCATGACAACTCACTACTTCTTTCTCCAGATCAAGTAAAAAATAACCAGCAAAACAGTGGAAGAAAAAAAATGAGACGTGATAGAACAAAACTGTATAAAGATAACATAAATCTCAAAATGGAAAATAAAAAATTGATGCAAAAAGTGGAAAAATTAAGAAAACGAATTTATAGAAAGAGTACAACCAATAATAAGGAAGATAATAATTTGACTCCTAATTCAAAAACTCAACAATTTATGAAAATAAATTTTCCAGGAGTTAAAACACCTGAAATTCAGAAAGTTTCAAGGCAACTTCTAAAATATAATTCTCTAACATATTCTATGTCATCACATTATAGAAATTTGGAAGAAAGAAAGAAAAGAAATTCTTTAAAAGGTATTGTGACAAATAAAGTGATAAAAAAATACAGGATTATGCGAGAAATTGGTTTTGAAGCTCTGGGATTAAAATCAAGAATTCGGAAAGCCATTCATCAAAAAAGGCATTCAGTAAAAAATGAAAGTATTAGGCATTTTTACTTCAGAGATGATGTAAGCAAAGCAACTGCAGGTAAAAAAGAAACTATTACAAAGTATTCAGAAAAAAAACAAAAGAGATATCTATTAGACACAATGAAAAATTTACATAAAAAGTTTCTTGAAGAAGGTGGGAGATGTTCTTATGCTTCTTTTGCTGCAAACCGTCCATTTTATGTGGTAGCACCCTCAATTGACACTCGAAATACATGTTTATGTAAATTGCATAGCAATATGAAATTCAAAATTTCGACCCTTAAAAAATTGAAAATTATACAAACTGATCATATTGACAGCCTTATAGGAATGACAGTATGCAATTTAGATTCGAAAGATTGTATGTATAAGCAATGTGCATCTTGCTGCAAAAAATGTGTTCCTTTGAACATAGTAAACTCTGATACCTTAGCTGAATGGAATGAATGGAATTACAAAAATGAATCTTATGAAAAAAATAGAAAGAAGATAATAGTAAAGAAAATTTCAAAGGAGAAGATGACTACTCCAATTATTGTCTTAGTAGAAAAGTTCAAGGAGGAAATTGATGTTTTCAAGAAGCATGTCTACAACATTCGCAAGCAATATGAAGCATACAGATGTTGTATTGACAATCTCCAAAATAATGAAGCTGCTATACATATAGATTTTAGCGAAAATTATAACCTGAAGTTGGCAGAAGAAATTCAAGCACATCATTATGGAGCTTCGCAGAATCAAATCACATTACATACTGGAGTTCTGTATTGTGGTTCTGCAAAAACAGTAACATCATTCTGTACAGTATCTTCATGCAACAAACATGATCCTAGTGCAATATGGGCTCATTTATCACCTGTTATGAAAATGGTTAAAGAGACAGAACCTAATATTGATACACTCCATTTTTTTTCTGACGGTCCTTCAACCCAGTACAAACAGAAAAATAATTTTTATTTATTCAGTCACAGAATTTTTAAGTATGGATTTCAAAGAGGAACATGGTCTTTCTTTGAGTCAGGACATGGAAAAGGGGCTGCTGATGGAATTGGTGGAACTTTAAAGCGAATAGCTGACAGAATTGTGTCTTGCGGCACAGATATATCAGATGTCCACCAATTCATTCATTTTTTGCGCAAGTCCAGTAAAATAAAGTTGTATTGCATAACTGAAGAAGAAATTGATGCAACTGCTAAAACACTTCCTGGAAACATCCCTGTATTGAAAGGAACCAGACATTTGCATCAGCTGATAACTGAAAAAGAAGGAGGATTTTTACGCTATAGGGATCTCAGTTGTTTCTGTGGGATGCAAAGTAGACGTGGATTTTGTGTTTGTTATGACACAAAGAACTTTCTTTTTTGTACAAAAGAAAAAAAAGTGCCACACAATGAAAATAATTTGGGATTACAGAAAACTTTACATCAATACCCTACCAAGATAAAATTAAAAGTATCCGAGGTGTATTCTTCAAGCAGTAGTGATGATTCATCTGAATTTATTGATGATGAAGATTTAAATGTGTCAACTGATCCTGTTGTCAGAAGGAAACATATAGAAGAACCTAATTCAAAAAATATTACAACTGGCACATATTTGTTAATTCAAATCCTAGGAGGGAAAAGGAATTTATCCAGTTACAAATACGTTGGAATTGCACAGAGTGATGTGGAAGAAGATGGTGAAATTAAAGTGATGTTTTTGAGATCAACTGATGACAGTGGAAAAAACTTTCAAGTTAAAGAGAATGATATATATCATATATCAGATTTGATGAAGTGCTGGGTATTCTTAAAAATCCAAGTTTAAAAATGAAAGGCAACAGGATATTTTATCAATTTGATGTACCTGTTGATATATATGAGAAATAAATTTCTAGATAATGTATAAACACATTTCTAAGAGTGTTTTTTTTTCATTGTGTTAAACATATGTCCACTGTGTTACTTCGATGTCCCCTGTGTTACCGTATGTCTCCTGTGTTACTGTATGTCTCCTGTGTTACTGTATGTCTCCTGTGTTACCGACGTGTTTTTTTTATCTTAACAAAGGTAAAATAAACTTTCTTAAGAATTAAATGAATAGATGTGTAATGGCTAATATGTATAAGTAAGTATTACTACAATTTTATTATATTATTTTATTTTTTACTGAGTTATATAAAGTTTTATAATAAGAAAATACAAAAAAGGTAACACAGGGGACATAATATGCCCATTTCAAGAGAAAAAAATATCCATAAACAAAAAATTATATAACAGTGAAAAAGAACATGTATATTAAAGTATTAACATTGAAAAATTATTTCTTTACTTTCATAAGTAAAAATGGGGAGATTATTTAAAATATGGTAACACAGGAGACATTTTTCAGTCAGCCTGTCTATATTTCTAAGTGTAGTGATTAATATTTTATAAAAAGTGTGCTGCTGATATTCAATTTATATTCTTGAATATGTATGTAACCCTCTCAAACATATTTTTAATTCTTTAAAAGAAAAAAATTTTTTTTTTTTTCTTTTCTCAAAAGAGACCTTTATTTTTGGAATGACCCATATATTTCACTGGCACCCAGCTAATCGAAAAGTACCCTAAATTTTCCTATCTAACTATTTAAGAATTTAGAACGGCAACATTCTTCCATTTGTTTATCAGGTTATAGTATGACAAATGTGAACAAACAATTAAGAAATCGCCAATTAGGTGATGTTATGAAAGGGTAAATTCTCTAGTTGGAGTCTCGTGAAGTTCCAGAAAGGTGCTATTTTTTGGATGAGGCAAAAGGAGGCTTAGATGCTTTACACTCACGCTAAAAAAAATAATAATAATTAATCGGTTAAAAAAAAGAAAAAAGTCGCCAAACTTTGGGGACTGTTTTTCTTCTATGGCAACCCGGCTATTAAGCTTGTATTTAGTTATGGCGCAGTCTTGGAAATCGCGCCAACCAAACAGTCGCCAATCTTTTGTTTACATTTTAGCGTGAGTGTAAAGCATCAGTTCCCAAAAGGGTTCTATTTTTATAACAGAAGGACAGGCAGTATGCAGAACTCTCCTGAAACTAATTACACACATGGGCAGATTGTCACTTGAATATGTGTCAATATTATTACACACACTGAGAACTAAAACAGCCTCAAAAACACTTATAATTGCATAAAAACTTAGTTATAAAATGAAACCAGAAACTGATTATTTTTTCATAGATTGCAGAATGCATTTATTTTACATAAATATCATGAAAAATCAATTATGTAGGAACAGGACAAAAATCAAATCATTTGTTAGGTAGCTTTTAAAAATACTTTATTGTACTTATTGTTTTAAAATTAGACCAGTTTAGTCACCCAGGTTTGACATGCATTCATTAACTTAGTATAATTTAGATTAATAATGCAAAATAAATAAATCGAGAAAACTATCAAAATTATGTTATATAAAAACAGCAATGAAAATATGCCCATTTTCAAATTAATATAAAAAGAAAAAAAATATTTTGATTGTATAAAAATTCAGCTTTTATAAAAAAGTTCAGTTATTGCATATGCATAAATTTTGAACTAACTACTAAAGTGTCAGGGGGAAAAAAATGCAAATAAGTTTTAAACTCCCGCTTTACTAAATTCTCAAAACAAATTCTTCCACAAACAAAAAATTAAAAATTCTATATTAAAAACAAAGCTCAAACTAAAGTTGCTCATTGCTAAATGAAAAGTAAACAGAGTATTTTTCAAACACTAATTAAATAAATGAAAGATAAAATATTAAAAATACCGCTAAAAAAGTAAACAACGGAATGGATATCAGCTGATTTTTCAACTCAAAACTCGTTGAGAAAACACGATATTGATGAAAAACAATTGCGTTGTTTTAAAATGTGAACGATTGTATCTAATGTAGTGAATTCAGTTTTTGCTAAGTGCTTACATACCACCAACAGCAGAAATCTTATCCGCCAATTCTTCCCAAGCAAGTCGAAAGTCATCTGCGGTTTGATATTTCCCTCCTAGTTTTACACTAACTAATTCAGGGTTTTCTTCTAAGTATTTCACAAGACAGTTAAGTTCTGCTTTGGAATAATTAGCAGATCTTCTAGATAATTTTATAGTACTCATATTTGATTGATAAATATCACAATGCAACTTGCACCCTGCGAAATGCAGTCGCCTAACAGCAACAATTACGAACTGCTCAAACGTTACGTAGTTGAATGACGTCATGAAAATACCTATTGCAAATTCTGGAGTTGAATTTGGCATGTGAACAATTTTTAAACAATTTAGATAAAAATTAAACCAATATAAATTAAACCTATTAAACATATCTTAAATGGAATTATTAGTTTTAATGGCCGAGTAATCAATAAATCTGCTCAAAGTGGATAAACAAACTTTCATCACTTTACTTCCCTAGACTCCAAGGTCTCTAGGGAGCTGGTATTTCGGTTTAACAAGATGGCATAATGTTTATTTTTGTATTACTTCTTTTTGTTTTTATCGATATTTCAGCAAAAGTTTTGCTAGACTAATGTAAGTTGAAAACATGGTAATATTTAATTATGTAAATTATTTTTAAATATAGAAATGTTTTCCAAAAAAGTATTAAATCAATTATTTTCTATATTTATTGCGTAAAATCTATTAATACTTACAAGAAAATAAAGTTCTCGATTGTTTGGAAGGAAATGAAAATGCGCAATCGATTGGCACCACATCATTACACAATTTAGATAAAGCTTTTGCACAAATATCTGTTCTTTTAATGAAGTTTTTGTTTACAAACTGAATAGGTATATACGCATTTTTATAAATTGTAAAAAAAAAAAAAAAATCATAATTAGGGTTTAAATATATGTATAGACACGTATTTATAATGGTTTCAGAGAACATTTTGTAAAACTTATTTAAAGCTTTTTTATTGTTATTAATTCTATTGTTTAAATTTTGTGCATTATGGTAATAATAATGAAATTCGTTAATGGATTGCATCATTGGTGGACTCATGGGTTATTTAAAGGGGGACTCACAGTACATAAATTGTGAAAATAAAATTGACCAGTATTACTTAATGTACAGGTTTAAACACATTTTAGTTTTCAAAAGTTAAATGAAAACAATGCAACTAAACAAAATAATAAGCATTTAGCAAAAGTGTAACATTTTACTTTCTGTGAAGAGAGATTTCGGACTAAACAACAATCAAGAAAGAGATGGCGAAGCATTCGAGCTTTCACACTCTGAAAGTTGTGCAAATGGAAAGATATAAGCAGTGCCTTTGCCTCACATTCCCCTCACTGTTTTCTTCCATATAAACTCGTTTCAAAGGGAATTTCCTTGATCACACTTGTGATCCTACAAAGACTGGGTGCTTGTTATTGATAAAATTTTAGAAATTTATCTTATGACAGTAATGTTTTGCCACATACATATTTAAAACAGATGAGGGGGGATGGCATATTTAAACTCATCCTGAAAATGTGATTAATGTTATTTCATTTAATTTCTTAATTTATTTATCCGTTTTTCTTCAGGGGTTCATATGCTCAAATAGAGGAGCAGTCATTGAATAGCATGTATGTTTTTACATAGACTTACTACCTTAGAGATAACAGATCGCATAGTATATATTAAATTGTATATTTTGTTACTGTTTATTTTAATGCATATAATGAAAGTATATTTTTGACATTGCCTTGTTTGTAGTGGGTCCGGTCCTTTCCTGTCATTTGAAAACAACGAAAATTTTCTATTAAGCCCAGTGGCAGAAAGTTCTGTAGCTGTCTGCGACAAGCTTTTCAAATTTCATAATCTGTCTGCAAATTTTGCATGTAATTTTAATGAATGAATACTAGGACTAGGAATGAATAGTAGGACCACTAAATTAGAATTTTTTCATCATTTTATTTAAAATAGGGTAAGCTTGATACATTCTCATTAATTTTGCTTATAACTTTTGATGTTACATATCGTTTCATCATCTCACTTCTCGTGGGATTTCTAAAATTGGAAGGATCCCCTGATGCAGCTACAAAAATTCCTTCTGGAGAAAAATGTCCTAAAGTCCTGCATCAGCTGCAGATCGGGTTAACACTGTTTTCAGTTCGGAGCTGAGTTTAGATTCCTGCAGGTTGGATTCCAGTTAACCCAATTTTTTAAAAGTTGGTTCTGTATATTGTTTCAGATTAAAAAAATTTTGCATTAAACATAGATGTTTGTCTGTGTGTGATATTTTCTGAAGAGACTGCTAAGTGCAGAGCTGCAAGATTTGGCAGGAAGAGTCTGAAGTGTTGTTTTGTCTGAAGTTGTGCACTTCAAAGTCCACTTTTGAACTAGTTCTCTTTTTTTTTTTTTCAGCGAATTTTCAACATTAGTAAAAGGAATCCCGAATTCCTCCATCTATTTTTGAATTTTTTATGCAATTTTTAGCATTTCTTCTCGTTTTGCGACGATCTTTAGACATTAGTAAAAGGAACTGGGTTTCAATATTTTAGCAGTCTTTTTATGCAGTAAATCTGCACGATACTTACGATTATTTTTTTCCAAAATCGTTTGATGAAAATCACTTTTTACTAAGATCTTTTGCCGAAATTCGCGTATTTTTACCGCGATCCTGTGTCGAAAATCGCGTGTTTTTACCGCGATCTTTTGACGAAATTCGCGTGTTTTTACCGTGATCCTTTGCCGAAATTCACGTGTTTTTACCGCGATCTTTTGCCGAAATTCGCATTTTTTACTGCGATCCTTTGACGAAAATCACATGTTTTTACCGCGATCTTTTGAAGATATTCGCTTGTTGTTACCGCGATCCTCTGACGACAATCGCGTGTTTTTACCGCGATCTTTTGACGAAATTCACGTGCTTTTACCGCGATCCTCTGACGAAAATCGCGTGTTTTTACCGTGATCTTTTGGCGAAATTCACATGTTTTTATCGCGATCCTTTGCCGAAATTCACGTGTTTTTACCGCGATCTTTTGATGAAATTCGCGTGTTTTTATCGCGATACTTTGCCGAAATTCACATGTTTTTACCGCAATATTTTGACGAAATTCCGTGTTTTTATCGCGATCCTTTGCCGAAATTCACGTGTTTTTACCGCGATCCTTTGCCGAAATTCGAATGTTTTGAACGTGATCCTTTGCCGAAATTCGAATGTTTTGAACGCGATCCTTAGCCGAAATTTGCGTGTTTTTACTGCGATCCTTTGTCGAAAATCGCGTGTTTTTATCGCGATCTATGCCGAAATTCACAAGTTGTGGACAGATTTTTAAATTAATTTCATTAGTGCAGACAAAAATTGTCCGCAAGGGATTTTCTTTGTCCGCGACTACGTCGCCGTGTCGCGGTGTTTCTGCCACTGGGCTATTAAGTTTAGTCTTAAAAACTGATAAGTGGCAATTGGATATTTTCAGGTCTAAACTGCATCAATAAGAGGCAAAACTCATCTCTAGAATAAATCCCTCTAAATTGAGAATTGGGTCTGCCTCTAATTTAGTTTATATTTAAAAGATGAGTTTTGAGTTATTATACATAGTATAAGTGCAGATTCACGGTCGCAACATGGCGACTACATTTTTTGCTTTGGCCACTAACTTTTGATGTCTAAGTTGCCATGTGTTTTACAGGGATGCTCCTTTTCTGCCGAACTGCAGATTTCTTTTTTTTTTTTCATATCAAAACTGCAGACTACCCTCTATAATTCGGTGATATTTAGCACCTGTTTTCCCTTTTCTATTGTCCATAATTAAAAAATATGATTGAACATGGATGCCACATGGATTTCCACTAATTCGCAAATTTCCTTTTTCATCTTTAAAAAAACTGTGATGTCCGCGGAATTAAAAAAAAAAATATGTTGATAGGTGCCGGGTATAAACTCTGCGGCGGCGGCCATATACCGCAATTACCTCGTGATGCAGAAAAATTTGTGCCGAAAAGAGAAAAATTCTGGGTCTTACTCACTAAATTTTTAGTTCTGGAATTTTTCAGATATCTTCTTAAAGGTAGACGTTGATAATCAGCATGCAATTCTTTCACAAATTAGCAAAATGCCTCAAATTATAATTTTTTTGTTTTGTTTTTGCAAGATCAATTTGTTAGTCAGTCAAGAAAAGAAATTTGAAATTTCCTCAATCGCTCGCGAACTTCGTGAACACGATCACAGAAAAATCCTGCAAATTTCGACACTCGCTGCCCAAATAAAACCACGAATTTCATCAATCACTCAAGAGATAAAACCGCAAATAATTTTGTCAACTGGTCGCAAGATAAAAACAAAAGTTTCTCAATCGGTCTTGGAAAAAAAAAAAAATCAAATTTCATCAATGGACTGAGAAGAAGAAATACAAATTTGTTATTTCGAGTAAAAATGTGAATTTTGACAATCGGTTCAGGAAAAAATCGTGAGTTTTGTCGAATGATCATGAAATAAAACTACAAATTTCGTCAATTGCTCGTAGATTAAAACCGCGAATTTCATCAAGATGTTTTCAAGAGTCAAATCGCAGAAAAAATTTTGAATTTCGTCAATCGGTCACGGTAAAAAATTGCGAATTTCGTTAATCAGTCTTGGAAGAAAATACCAAGTTTCGTCAATTAATCGCAGAAAAAATGCTAATTTTGTCAATTAGATTTAAAAAAAAAAAAAATCGTGAATTTCACCTATTAGTCGCAGAAAAAAAATTGAAAATTTCGTCAAAGAGTCGAGATAATAAAATGTGAAAATTGGCAATTGGCTACGAAAATTGTAAATGATTGTCTCCATAGGGATTGAATATAAAAATCCTTTAACAAATCTCCTTGATAATAAAATCAGGAAATCGGCTATCAAAATTGTAAATTATTGTCTCCATAGGGATTTTTAAAAAAACACCCTTACTAAATCCTTTAAAAAAATCACCTTGCCAACAAAAGTTTCAATGAGGCTTATAGTGTTTGATCCATCTCCATCATCCTTGAATGTCAGAAATTGTTAAATTAATTTAATTAAAATCTAAAACCTAAAAGAAAATAAATCTACTCCATATTTTTTTCATATATATTTTTGATTTTTATAGACATATTTTTTTATGTAAATCCTTTAGCAATTTTTTATTCAAATGTTGAACGTTTATTTTCAGCTATGGAAAATACTACTTTGGGTGGAAAAAATTTATCTGTAGAACAAAAACTTTAGAGATCGTTTATTCATAAAATGTTCAGGCTTTACATTACAAACATTTATTCCTACAAACTGTAAGCAATTATGGTGGGAATAGTCTATAAAAACCTGTCGTCCAAATTTAATGGAGAAAAAATTTGTTTTTATGTGTTTGTTTCACAATGTGGCCACTCAATTTGTTGGGTTTAGGAGGAGCCAAAGGCTCCTTCCAGATTTTGGGAATCTGCACCTATAACACATAGAGATGTAGCATATAGACTTTATGAGATCTTTCTAAAATTTTCTAATCTTTCATTTCTTTTATGATCTAATAAAAACAACTGCCTAGCTGTTGTAATCAGAATAGATGCTAGGTACTTTGCTATCTATGTTCTATTTTTTCAACTTAATATTATAGTATGAGAGCGAGATGAGAGTCAATCAACTATTTTTTTTTTTTTTTTGTGGTCCTATCCATCCACCCGCTCCTTCGACTGAAGGGGCCCCACATACAGCCACTTCACGGCAGGTCTCTCCCACTGAAACGACAGCTGACGTGATCCTTATCTGACCCCCTCCTTCAGACGTGGAAGCCTCGTCATATGCTGATGAAAGCGCCAAGCAGCGACCCCATTTAGAAGGACCGTCGTACTAATGACCTTTAGCCAGGGTTGGGTTTTTGACACGACATGTCAAAAACCTGTCGAAAAGTGTCAAAAACCTTTTACACATTTTTTTAGCAATCATTAGTGATATTTTATATTAAATAAAGCTAAAAACTGATTAAATAATAATTTATATGGCATATAAGTAATTTTTATTTAGTTATGCTATAATTAAGTTGTAATAAAATTATACATCACAATTCAAATTATTTCTCAATTGTCTTGCTAGTAAAAATAGCTAAAAATATTGAAACTACTATTAAGTGCATTTTTCAAAGTACTATTTATATCTTTATTACTATTAAGTGTTCAGTTTATTAAAAAAAAAAAAAAAAAAGGTTAGCAATCTAATTTATGCTTAAAAATCTTGTGTAAAGCTAAAGTGGCCACTATTCAGTGACTGATCATAAGTTACCTAAACTTTTAATGATTCTATTTTTTTTTTTTTTTTTTTTTTTTTTACATAAACATGATATAAACCACAATTGCAACACAAATATTCTCTGAGTTATTAAATGAATTATATTATGAAATCAGTATAATTAAACGTTCTTTAAATCAATAACTTAAAAGAAGATGGTTTGTTATTTTCAATATTTACACATGACACACATATATAATGCACATATATAATTATTAATATATCTTCATTTTATTATGTTAGTTTCAGCTTAATTATTTAGAACAATTTGTTTATGTTAAATTTAATTTTTATACATTATAAAATAGTGCCTTTTTATTTATTTATTGGAGCATATTATTTCAAGTTTGTAGCTGTAAGTCCATAATTAATCATTTGTTTGTGCAATGTGCGTTTACAAGCAAAGAACAGGTGTAACATTTTTTCTTTGTTTGGATTCTATTAACCTGGGACAAAAATTAAGACAATATAAAAATTATATGACATTTTACACATTAAATTATACAAGTATTTAATAGTTTGATTAGTTTACATTTTTAATGTAACAATATTTTTAATTATTTTTTATTTATTTATAGCTTACATTTTTTTTCCTTGGGGCCCATTTTGTGAAAAATAAAAATTATTTTGGGGAAATTTATTATATTTTTGTTAAAATTAACATTTTGTAATGAAAGATAAAAGCTGCTCAAATTCAAACCAAGCATTTAATAATAACTTCTTTAAATCCTTCTGCTAAAGTTTTCCTTTCTTGTAAACTTGTTTTCTTTTTTAAATTATATACATTTGAAAACCTAACAAAATAAAAATAATCCATGGAGAGTATTTTTTATGGAATAGAAATTTGTGAAGGCACCTGTCTTATTAAGAGGAATTTTGTGAAGGCACCTGTCTTATTAAGAGGGATTTTGTGAAGGCACCTGTCTTATTAAGAGGGATTTTGTGAAGGGTCCTGCTTTATTAAATCTATTTTTGTTAAGGGGACCCTAGATAGGCCCAACTTTTTCCTGGATCGACCCTGGTTTTATACAGGATATGTGGTTTTTACTGTCAAAAAGTTTACCCATAGGTCTAACACTAAAAATTATGAAAAATTGCAAATTTAATGTTGTAAAAATAATTTTAAACAGTTTTTGGACTCAGTTTGAGGTTTTTGACAGTCATTGTCAAAAACTATGTCAAAAAGGGGTTTTTGACATGACGGTTAGAACCATCACACTGTCAAAAACTTGCCAACCCTGCCTTTAGCTCTTTTTTTATTAATGACACCAAATGTGCAAAGGTCATTTATGGATGCCGCTGACATTACTCTGCACCAGTTGGTGGTGAAAGATGTAAACAAAACTCCCCGGCATCGTAGGGGTTGTAAACTAACATGTAGGGCGCTTTCATATTTTCTGCTCTTTGTTTTATGAGCTGAGTCGAGATATAACTGATCATTGACCACCTGAGCGTCGATGACGATGACTTGCTCAGGAGAGTACGCTACTAGGTCGGGCTTAAAGACCTCAGCCTCGACCCTGTGCACCGGCTCCACTTGCACGGAGTAGCCCCTCTGCGGCAATGACCGGCTGAGGTACTTGACCACAGCGTCGTGCCACTGGATTCTCCGAAAGTGCATGGCGTGGCATTTATAGGTGCAGATTCCCAAAATCTGGAAGGAGCCAGTGGCTCCTAAACCCAAAAAATCCAGTGGCCACATTGTGAAACAAACTCATAAAAACAATATTTTTTTCCCAATTTTAAATTTGGACGACGGGATTTTATAAAATCTTCCCACCATAATTGTGTTCAGTTTGTAGGAATAAATGTTTGTAATGTAAGGCCTGAATATTTTATCAATAAACGATTCTCTAAAGTTTATTGTTCTATATGTAAACTCACCTCCCCCCCCCCCCCCCCCAAAAAAAAAAGAAAATAAATTAAAAAAGTATTTTACATAACTGAAATTAAACGCTCAACTTAGGAATTTGCATTAAAAAAATATGTCTATAAAAATCAAAATTAAAAATATATATGAAAAAAATATGGAGAAGATTTATTTTGTTTTTGTTTTTAGATTTTAATAAAATAAATTTAACTTTTTCTGACATTTTCAAGGATGAAGCAGAAGATCGAACTCTAGCATCATTGCAGCTTTTGTTGGCAAGGGGATATTTTTAAGGATTTATTAAAGATTTTTTTTAAAAATCCCTATGGAAACAATAAATTAAAATTTTTGTGACCGATCGGCGATTTTCAAGTTATATTATCTTGAAAATCGCCGATGGTTACAAAATTTGTAATTTATTGTTTCCATAGGGATTAAAAAAAAAATCTTTGATAAATCCTTAATGACGAAATTCACGATTGTTCCACAAAAATCACTATTTTTCAGCGACTAATTAACGAAATTCGCGATTTTTTTCCGCGACAGATTGGCAAAATTCCCAGAGCTAAAAATCCCAAAGCTAAAAATTTAATGAGTGGACCTAAAATTATTCTCTTCTCGGCACGGATTTTCCTGCGTTGCGGCTTAATTGTGGTATGCCCTGCCGTCGCCACATAGTTCATTTGCAGTGCATATCAACATAATTTTCTACTTCTGATTCTGCGGATATCGCAGATTTCTTATTTTAAAGAAGAAAATGAGAAATTTGCAAATCAGTGGAAATGTGGCATGCATGTCCAATTATAATGTTTTAACCCTTTCAGGGGCAAGCAATTGTGTTCCTGTAACGTCGAATTCACACCGGTATTTACAAAAGAATTTAGTTCAAAATAAGGAAAAGCAATTTTTCTACTTTTTCCCGTCAAATGTTAAAAAAGTAAAATTTTATTAAAAGTTTCTGGTTTGAATCTGATTAAAATTAGGTGGTATATAATATATACCACCGTCCCTCAAAGGGTTAATTATGAACAATAAAAAGAAAAGAGAAATGCGCTAAATATCACGGAACTATGGAGGGCAATCCGCGGATTTGAGTTTTTAAAAAAAAAATGGCGGGAGAGCGGCATCCCTGTAAAACACCTGGCGACTTAGACATCGAAAGTTAGTGGTCAAAGAAAAAAATTTAGTCGCCACGTGGCGACTGTGAATCTGCACCTATAGTGGCATTGTTATATGATATGGTTGAGGGTCTCAGGGATCCCACAACCTCTGGAATACATTTTATCTTTCCCTCTGCCACAAGCTGCACGGGATTTATTGAATAAACAGTTATATCTCATATGAATGCAGTTGATGTAGTCCTACCCAGAAAGAAGAGATGTTCCATCTTTTCTTTCTGTGGCTGATTCATTCTTTCATTTTTAGCACTGCACCTGATTGTTATTATTTATTTTAATAATTAAATTGTAACCATAATTCTTATCTAAATTTATCTTTTCTTCTGCAGGTTACTTATTCATCTAATCTCTTGCAATGAATAATTCTAATGACCATGATGAAAATTCTGAAGATGCAGAACTACCCAAACTTCCATTTCAAAGACTAAGACATCCACTTAAACAAGTAGTTGAAGTGGCTATCCCTTTTCATGTAGAACTTCTGAAACGACATAATGAAAATATTGAAGTTTTAATGAAAGAAGGCAAAGATCTTGAACTTCGTTATGAACAAGTGAAAGCAACTAAGACAGTTCAACTTTTAAAAGATGATTTGTATCAATTGGAAAATTTAAATCAACAAGTCAAAGTTGAAGATAATGATTTGTTTCATGACTTTATAAAAAATGCCACTAAAGATGCTGTGGAAGCTCTAGCACTTTTTATAGATTTGCATGGTGATATACTTGCTCCTTTGACCGAAGCAGAATTTGATGACTCAATCTCTGATAGACTGCCTCCATTGGTATGTAATTATGAGGAACAAATTAATGATATAGATGACACTGTTGTAGATCAAGTTCAAACGCAAGCAGCTACTAATTTAGAGTTGGTGAAAGTTCAGGCTTTGAAATCAAAATATGAAAGTGTGAATTTCCTTTATAAAGAGCTTCTTGAGATAAATGCATTAATTAAGCAGTTTTCAAGATTTATTTTCAGACAAAAAGAAGATGTTGATACTATTCAAGAACATATTGAACTAGCCAAAGAAAATGTACTGATAGGCACAGAGTACCTTAAGAAAGCATCTGATTATAAAGCTGCAACCTTTCCTATTGCTGGTGCTGTTATAGGAGGATTGATATTAGGTCCTGTTGGGGCACTAGCTGGTTTAAAAATATTTGGAAGCATTGCATGTTTGGCAAGTGGTAGTATTATAGGTTATGGAGCAGGTGTAAAGCTGAAAAAAAGGCAGCAAGCCCTCAATGAATTTGAAATGAAAGCTTTGACTGATTCTAACAAAGCTATTTCAAATTCCTCTCCTGATCTTTCAGTTGAAGAATCAAAAGAGAAAGACAAAGATTTATAATGTACGTGTTATCAATGAATGTCTGTCTGTCGCAGTTTTCTTTTAAGAATGAAATTTAGTTTTTATTCATATTTTTGTTTTACAATGACTAATGAAAATGATCTTCCTCTTGTTTCTAATGTAAATGACGTTTTAGTTTCTCATTATATGTTCAACTTTTCGTGTAGTTTTGAAGATAAACAATTTCAATCTTCTATAATTTTATTTCTAAAGCCTGTAACTAAAAAAAATGAACAAAAAAAATGTACTTGTTATGGCAAAAACTCTGTTATATCCCCTTCCAGTTTACGTACCAAAGAAAATTTTGGAAATCAATTTAAAGTGATTTTAGACTGTCATAAAATATGTGTTGATGATGTTGAAGAAATAAGTCTGAATTGCTCAAAATTAGAAAATTTGAAGTACGCTGGTAACGACCCAGCTTTATTTGCTTCTTCTGGAAAGTTAAACTTTGTGACTGATAAATGGTCTTTAAAGATATGGAAGGATATTAACACATGTAAACTTTGTTTTCCTAAATTTATTAGAATATCTTACAGAGCTGTTCGTGAAGGTCCGTCATTATTATGGGTAACCGATCAAGATAAAAAGTGAGCCATACTTTATATATATGTGTTATTAACTAATTATCAGAGCTTGAAATATATCTTAAGGGCGTTGGTCAGTGAGATCTCAAATTCTTTTTCCCTTGCTAATGTTAAACCTATGGGCATGTAATGCAATCGTATTTTACAATATCTTGTCAGGAGATTGAAACTTTTAACTTCTTTATTTCTGTGAACTCTTCTAGAAAAATGTCTCCTTTTTTTTTTTGTCAAAATATTTAAAAAGATCTAAGAAAAAAAAGACATCCTTTAAGAACAGTACATAGAAAAAATAAGTTAAAAAAATTTATTTCCTGAGGAGATATTGTAAAAATATAAATGAATTACATACCGATAGGTTTTTAACATTCGAGAGGGGAATTTGAGATCTGAATGATTATAACCCTCTTAAGGGAACACATCTCCTATGTTACCTAGAAAACTTTTTTAAATTTGGGATTCTTAAAAATTCAGACAATTTATTAGTAGAATTTCAGATTTGTTACTTAAATATATCAGCTTGAACCGTAACTAAGACAACAATTTAGATTAATTAAAAATTAAATAATTTAATTCATCAAGGGTCGAACAAAGCAAAAATTGTGGTCCCTTCTCAAAATTCCTTTTAATAAAGTAGGCACCTTGACATAATTCCATTTCATAAAAGCAAACTGATCAAGATAAAATATGCTCATTAATTAATTTTATTTTGTTAGATTTCGATTTATATAATTTGAAAACAAATGAAGTTCACTAGTAAGGAAAACTTTAGCAGGACTTAAAATAGTTAGCATTAATGATGGCTTAGTTTGGATTTAAGTCCATGTGACAAATTTATATTTTTCACAAAAACATAATATATTTCAGAAAAATAACTTTTTATTTTCATACAATAAGCTCCCCTCTCCCCTTCTATAAATAAATACCTGCATCGGTCATGGAGTATACTAATTAAAAATAAGACAACTATTTGGATTTATTATATATGAATATTTTAAAGAAATTCAAAGCTCTTTTAATAAGTCACATTAGGAATCTATCTCTTTTTTTTTCTTTTTTTTGATAGGTTAGTGCTATAAACATTTATACAAACATCTAATTCTTTATTGTTTTTCTCTTTAAATTATTTTTAGATATTTTTTTTTATAAAAATGTATTAAGTACCTAATATTTTTACCCATAAGGATAATTTTATTTCTTAACTTGTTAATTAGGATATTTAATAATTGATTATAGTAAATTATTTTAGTACTTCTCCATTATCCTGTTGACCACTTTCTATTAAAAAAACTATCGCCAAACTAGAATTTAACACCAAAATGCATGATCGTGGCGTCACATTTACTTGACGTCAGATGCGTTGTTGATATGCCATCAAGTGATTTTTAATTCGACATTTATCTATATTATTTTTAATGATGTTTTACTGATTTATTAAGTATTTTGTTAATTAAAATAACAATTACATCAATAAACAACGACGTCATGATATTGAAGGAGAAAAGGCATTGAAAAAATATTGCGATGCATAGTTACGTATAATAAATAAATCAGTTTCAACTGACGTCACAAACTTTTATCCACCAGCTGAGAGGGATAATTAAGAAAAATAATGTAAATAATTAAATATTCAAGATTTTTTTTTTCAGTTTTCATTAATATATTATACATTTTATCGTTTAAAGTTACTAAGTGTCAACTATCATAGTTGACACTTTAGTGAGAGGGTTTTCTCTGAATTTCATGTATTTTTTTAGATTTCAAGGGCAATATTCTTTAATTTGTTTTTTGGCATTGGCGTTACAGCTTGGCGATAGTTTTTTTTTTTTTTATGGAAAGCAGTCGATGGGATAATGGAGAAGTATACCATTATTTCTTGTTAGATACATTTCTATGAATCATAAGATATATCATATGAAGTCAAATAATATGTTCATTTGAATACAGTTTCTATTTATCTTATTTTTTTAATTTATTTCTGAGGTTGGCTAGATTAAAGTACATATATATATATATATATTGTTTATGAACATGTACTACACATCAGTTTAAATAATCTTTGTCGTACTGATATCTTATTAAAATAATGAACTATCATATGTATCATTATTCAAGCCTTATCATATAATGTATTGATAGCATATTCTTCTTTGAACTATGCAGGGCAAAAGTTAAAGAATTTTCATTTATTATATCAGTTAAGCATGTCTTCTTTCTTCTTTTTTTAAAGATTGTGATGTGCTTGATAAGCTAGATTGTTTTTATTTTGAACCATTTAATGTTGGTAGTTTTATTTCATTAACCTGTTTTTGATGTATATTTTCCTACTATGATTTGTTGTATTTTTCTTTATATTTCATCTCAAAACCTGCATTGAAACCTTAAGTTATTGCATTAAAAAAAGAGAAGAATAGTTGATATTCATACATTTATATTTTCAATATTGCAATTTAAAATAATAGTAGGGAAAATAAAACATTCTTATTGTATAACACAAAGGATATGAATTATTACTTACTACTCAGCATATAACCAATAGAGTGAAAAAAATGCCTAGATCGGGGATCGAACCTGGAACCTACACACCAAGATCTAACATTTTGGAGCTATCCGGACAACATCCAGTCTAGTATTTTCTTACTCTTATGTATTGGGCATGGCTGCAACTTTGTAGCACAAGATAGAAAGTCAATCATGAGCACACATCATCAGTGGCACGCATGAGACGAAACATTCACCATACATATATATATATTCATCGCTGCTGAGTTTAATTTGTCTCATGCATGCCACTGAAGATGTGTGCTCATGATTGACTTTCTATCTTGTGCTACAAAGTTGCAGCCATGCCCAATACATAAGAGTAAGAAAATACTAGACTGGATGTTGTCCGGATAGCTCCAAAATGTTAGAGCTTGGTACGTAATACCAAAGGTTCGGGGTTTGGTCCCCGGTTTGGACATTTTTTCACTCTGTTGGTTATACACTGAGTAGTAAGTAATTCATACTCTTTGCATTATATAAGTAATTTTCAGAGTAATTTCAGCTCTGCTAGAAAATTAATTTAATTAGAATACATTCTTAATTGTTTCATTTTTCTCATCAGAAACTCTAGTTTCGTACAGTTGGACGGACCTCTATGTTGCAAATTCCTCTATTTTACAAACTTTTCCTTGGAACGAAGACCATTTTATGAATTTCCTTGTAAAATAACTTCCAACCAGCAAAGTTCAATCTCCATTCAACTTTATATTGTGATCTCAATTGTTTTAATCCCTATTTCGAAAAATACTTCTGGACATTTTAAACCTATTCTTTATTTTTTACACCTTTGGTAAAATACGATATTTTTAGGTAATATAATAAAAAAGTAATTCAATAATTTTAAATGTAAAATTATTTTCTTAATGGTCCTGTCCTCTCATGCAAAAACATCCGCTTAATCCTATGGAACAGTTATTTTCTAATATCTCGTTTGCATTTCGAAAGTGAAAATATCCTCATAAAAAAAAAAAAAAATTGGAAAAGTAAACAGCGATTGCAGAGATTGATCTCAGCTATCCAATGCAAAAAAAAAAAAAAAGAATTACATTATTGTAAAAACTGGATATCATTGAAATTTAATTTCTTTTCTTTCTTCAGAAATTATAAGAAAACTGAACGTTTATTTAAATCAGCCACACAGTAACATTAGAGAAAATGTTTTTTTATTATTATTATTTAACAGCTGATGATGCATCAGTAGAAAAATGACATCTAATTATATACAAATGTCATTTGAAAACTGAGTAATTATACACTTTGAATCAATTTCAAGCTCTGATTATTGATGAATGTTTTGATTATCTTTTGCTTATAAATTGATAGCTGTGGGTGCTTACTGTTTTATTTTTGACATACATTTATCTTCATATTTTTGTTTGTTTATTGAAAAAGAAAAAAAAATTAGCCATAAAATTATTTTTATAAAATACCCATTGCCATTACACCATTGACTGTTTAAGCATTTCATACTTTATCACCATTTCATATCAGAAATGCACAATAATATCACTTGAACAGGTAAAAGAAGTTAATCTTAATAATTTTTTTTAATCTAAATGTACATTATTCTTGTGTACATAAAATAATATATATATGTAGTATACATAATTAAAATGAAATCACATGTGTAAAAATCAAAGGAGAAGATAAAATACAATATATAAAGTTACATTCTATTGTGCTTTTTTTTAAAAAATTTTAAACATCTTTTACATTATGTGCCTTAAAATTTTATGAACCCATTTTTATTTTTTTTTAAATTCATTTTCTTAAATACAGTAAACTCTCTGTAAGGCAGACTCTGTGTAAGACGGAAATCTGTCTAACACGGAAGTATTTTCAAATCCCTGCGAATCCATAGACATAGAGTAAAATTTGTCTAAGACGGAATATTGCCTACTACGGAAATATTTCTCAGTCTCGATCGATTCTGCCTTAGACAGAGTTTACTGTATGTTTAAAATATTCAAAAATATGTTTCTATAATAGATAAGTTACAAATTTTGAGAATTTAGTTCATTTATTTATTTAAAAGAATTGTCAAAAGTATTGGTTTTGAAAGATTTTGAGAAGATAAATGGTTATTTTTTAATTTATTATTAAATTAAAAAATAGAGTTAAAATTATCATGGCCTATTGAAACTTAATAGTGTTATTTAATCATTTTTTTCCTGTCTATAATTATTTATTTATTTTTATATGTGTGCTTAAAAATGGTGCTTTGGTTTATTTATTTTTTCTGATTTGTAAAATTTAAATTTGTCTCATAATAAATTAAAAAATAGAGTTAATTAGCGTGGCCTATCCATACTTAATGGTGGTGTTTAAGAATTTTTTGTTGTCTATAATTATTTATTTATTTTTGTGTGTGCACTTAAAAATAGTGCTTGAAACTGTTTTGCTTTTTACTATATCTTTATTATTGCTAACCATTTTAGAAATAGCCTGGCTAACATCTCAAAAATTTGACAACTTAACTAGATTTTTAATCCATTACAGGGGGTAGGGGGGGGGGACGTAAAATATAACA
This sequence comes from Maratus michaelseni, assembly GCA_963931845.1. Taxonomy (NCBI): domain Eukaryota; kingdom Metazoa; phylum Arthropoda; class Arachnida; order Araneae; family Salticidae; genus Maratus; species Maratus michaelseni. Next base: position 26,153,952 of record OZ007591.1, read on the forward strand.
GTGGAAATCTCAGAGACCACATTTATTTATGGATCCAATAAAGCCTCCTTATCCAAATATTAGTATGAACCTGTGCAGATGCATACTTTAAACATTTAAATTAGGAAAGAAAACAAAACTTTTTTTTTTTAAAAGAAATGTTTGCACAGAAGACATTTTTAAAACATGGTATCTACAAATTTTAAATTACACTTAATGTGCTTTATTACTTAAAATATGACAAAATTGAAAGAAAGATGTTAAACTACATTAACATTATTCAATGTCAAATTATTCCTGTTAATGTAGTTTAACATCTTTCTTATAATTTTATCATTTTTTAAGTAATAAAGCGCATTAAGTGTAATTTAAAATTTTTAGCTTTTTAAAAATAAATTTTAGCATTCTACTGATTTATTTGTTCATGGTATTGTTTTCATCAAAAAATCTCATTAGGCTTAGATGGCACAGTGTGGTCTCAGAGACCGCAATCTCCTCAGTCATGGGTTACTTTATCTTTTTAAGTGTAGTTCATTTTACACCTTCAATAATTAAATTGATCTATCCTTTTATCATAATACAGTCGGATCCGGTTAAGACGCTCATAGTTAATATACAATTTTTTTCTGGACCCTTGAACATTGCCATTAGATTAATATAAAAATATCACATTTAATACATGAATGGTTATTATGCGATCCTGCTTAATACATGATAGAGTTTTGGTCCCTTTGATCTTGAGGCAGAAAATCTCATTTAAGACGTGAATTCATAAACCAAGATTCAAATTTCCTTCTCTCTTATCCAGTGTTGCCAGTGTCCTTTTTGCTATGATAACAATATTTTTTTACATAAAGATCAGTAAGGATAGTTTTTTCTAATTATATTTAAAATTAAGGACTGATTATAAGGGTGCTCATTATCACAGGTACTAAATATGATTTTAATAACTGGGTTGTGCTGCAAAGATTTAATTATTTTTACTTGTGTTAAAAAAATTAGGGTAGCAGAAGGTAAATTATTTTTGTTGCTTTACCTTTGGTTGTAATGTATATTAATTGACAATAAAGTCATATTTGAATTCATATTTATTTTCGGTTATTATTCCAGTTGGCCCTTTAAAAATAAACAATGTGTTAAAGTTGAATACAGTTAAATAGTAGTCTAAATCTTCATAAAATACTCAATTTTCGACTGTAAACATATAAGCGAAAGCTCTAAAGTTCATTTACATGATTGGATGTGTAAATAAGCTCAGTTCCTGCAACGTTATGCAAATCATATTTAGTATGCAATCCTGCTTAATACGCGAATTTTGTTTAGTCCCTTGAAACACGTCAACCAGGTTCGACTGTAATTAATTTATCTGCTGCAAGAAATGAAGGAGGTAGAAAACACATATGTAGTTGACATGAAACAGTCACTTCTCTACACCGAGTCATAAAAAATTACAAGTGGCTACTGATATAGGAGTAATCCTTTTATTGAAATAATATTAATTTCGAATTTACTGCTTAGCTGTAGTGTGTTCATTCATAATCTAGTTGAAAAATTTAGATTTTAAATTGCTGGTTTTCATAAATCTTAACAAGATTTTTGATTTCTTTTTTAGTACAAAAAAGCTGTGTGACAAAGTGGCATATACCGTAAACTACCATTAATCCGCCCTTCCCGATTAAGCGCCCCCCCTCCCACTTTGTAAACAAATTGGAAAATTCAAAAAATCCCGAGAAAGCACCCTCCCCCAAAAGAAATTTCGCCGTGCACGTCAAGATCAACGCCAAAAATTTTATCTCACGAGTGTTTTTTTTTTCTTTCTGACGGATCAGAAAGGCGTGACGATTCTTTGATATATCGCAAACATGTACAAACACATTGTCGATCTGAAAAAGCAATATAACCAAACATTAGTTTTGCTGTAAATTTATCTCCATGGCGATATGAAGGTAATAAAAATATCGATAGTGAAAGTTTCTCATGAAATAAGTTTAAAAAAATGTGTATTTGATGCTGTGTGGAAAATATTTTGATGAAAAGAGAATCTATTTATTTTATTAAAGAATTTATAGTCGTATTTAACATTATTATGAAAACCAAATACAAAAAAAAAAATATCGATTGATTGATCAGATCAATCGATTTGTCGATACACAGTCGAATTTGTAGCATAATTTGTGCTATCTTTGTGGTAGTAATGTTTTTTGTTTTAATAATCTGGCAACACTACCAATTCATTCTATATGTTCTCAATTTTTGTGATTTGTATTATTTAGCATTTATAGATACGAAATCATGCTAAAAAAACGTTTATTTAATCTTCCTAACTTACAACAGATGGCGACACCACATAAAATGTTACTAGTTCTCAAAATTACTTCAGGACATTTTCAACTGCAATTTCTCAGTGTTTTTTAATTATTTTAAATTATTAAGTTACTTTTATTTTTCTGTTACCATATTAGTGACAGATATTAGTGTTATTATTTATCTAAATGCATTCCAGTTTCAAAGCTTCTGAAATCCAGAATTTTCTATAATCTGAAATCGCCATTAATCGTGAAGTTATACTGTTTTTCTATTTTGTCTATCATTTTTTTTCAAAATGTTTTTCTTTTGTTACTTTATTAAAATAATGCATGCTTTGCAATGATCAGCCATTAGCATCTCCCCCCCCCACCACCCATAAATATCATATACTACAGTTTTAATACCGTGTAAGCGCCCCCCCCCCCCCTGCTTATTTTACAATTTTTCATTGTGTTTAGGGGGGCGGATTAACGGGACTTTACGGTAAATATATATTTGCAATTTGTAACTGTATTGGTTTGTTTCAAGTTGAGCTGCATGTGCCTTCAATTATAACACTTTGTACAATTCCTGTATATAACTGAAGCCAAAAATAAATGCATAAACTATAAATTTGTAATTTTATTTGTTAATATTCAACATTAAACACTAAACAAGTAAAGAAGAATGGTTTATTTATCTAATTTTAGTTTTTATCAAAAATTACATTTGGAGATATTTAATTATTTAAAGAAATTTCTTTTATATATTTATTTGAAATAATTGAGGCCTTAACATTTAGATTATTCCAATATGAGAAAAAATATAACATGTATATTTAGTTGGAACACTGCTACTTACATGATCACTTCATCATTTTATCAATAAGAGAACTTATGTGATAAATTATTCTTTTAACATTAGCATTATGTAACACAATGTAATCAATGAAAAAAGTATTTTTTGTTTAGCGAAAGTGCTTTTATCGATTTATTTTTTATATAAAATCTATAAAGGTTACTTTCTGAAAACTTGTTGTTTAGCAATTAATTATTTTTGATCTAGAAGTATTTTCAATATATAAAATCTATAAAGGTTACTTTCGGAAAACTTGTAGCATTTAATTATTTTTGATCTAGAAGTATTTTTAATCTTTTGATTTTAAAACTTCATTACCTTAAGAGAGTGGGAGCTTTACTTCACAGTTACCTCAGCTCAAGAACTTCATATCTCATCATTCAGACCTGAATTTATTTGAAACTGAGACAACAACTATAGTTAAATTCAAGGGACAACAAAAGCTGAAATCACAAAGCTTCAATAAATTTACAAAGCTTTAATAGGTGCTCCCAATTTCACATATCAGATTGTTATAATAATTATGTTACCAGAATATGAATTAGTTTTGAACTGAAATTGAAATCAAGATTTTGTTTTTGTTATATATATGTATATTGCGTAATAAATACACAGTCTATATTTAATAGTATTTGAATTGAAAACTTTTCAATATAAAGTACAATCAAATGAGCAGCGGTGATTTACTTATGTACAGTGTTTCAGTCAAATGGCCACAATTGAATTTAGTTTAGTGATTATTAAAGCAGTTGTGTGCAGTCAAATTTCCTTTCATGTTTGCAATCGGAGAAATCATGAAAACAAAGTACCGTAAACAGCTAAAATGCGTGGAACCTAATTATAGAAGATTCCCGGTTTTCGTCAATGATGAATTTGGATGGGATTTCAAGAAATTAGTCAGCTATTGCCAAGTTGGCTTTAGTTATGGCAACTTATTTTTGCCACCATACTTGACATTAATTTGCCAAACTTGGCAAAAAATTTGACGCTGACAGATACCGTTACATAATTATGCGTGCATGTGCATGCAAATATTTTATGAATACCAATATATTTTTCCTTTTTAAATATGATTCCACTTTATGATATAACTATGCAGTTTTAAGTATATGAGAGTAGCAAAAATAGTTAAAAAAATAAAATAAAATTACTGAGGAACCCCATTTGTTAAAACATAAACTAGCTGTGAACACGATTACAGAAGAATCCATTATTTTTAATGCACTCTCTTTTTTCAAATTGTCAGCCACACTAAAACTTCAAACTGCAATATCTCAGCCATTCTTAACGTTAGAGGCAAAACAAAAAATGTTCTGGAATCCTTGAATCAAATTATGCTTATACACTAAAAAGAAAAAAAATATATATTATTTTTTGCATATACAGTATACTCTCGATATCTCGAAGACGAAGGAATGCTTAAAAAATTTTGAGATACCAAGGTCGTAGCCAAAACATAAATATTCACGTAAAAATACAAGATACGGAATAATACTATAAAAATTAGAGTTATTATAGATGAGAATAAGTATAACTATGTAATGATAGTTGACAATAAGTCTAAATACAGCAATGATAATTTTAATTTTTAAAATAGTAGAAAACATTAAATATTGAAAATAATTAGTAAATCCATAAATAAAATTACATTGCTAGAATTTCTTAAAAAAGTCCACTATCGTGGCCCAGTGATATCTCTTTTCAAATTGTTTTTCAACCAATTTTTCTATTTGAAAACTAGCGGCAAAGTCATCGTTTTCCAAGTATTCCTTGAAGCGTCGTAGTATGTGGCCAGCATCTTTAGCTTGGGCTGCAGTAATGCTAGGTGATAGTCCTGGAACATCCACTTCTTCATCATCATCAGACAGTGGAGAAGAAATCGATTGAGAAATGATTTAATCATCGGTCCATAACCCGCAGTCTTCAATGTCAGCATCTAATTCAGCAAAATCTTCGAAAGTTATGTTTTTGGAAAGACTGGATGATTTTGAAATTTTCCCCCATTCATTGCACTCTATTTTATTTTTGGGGACAGTGCTAGTTTCCTGTTTCTCGTCTGATTCCATTTCATTTTCTACTTCTTTCACAAAGCCAGCTTTTCTAAAACAGTTTACGATAGATAGTCTTTTGCGTCACATCCCTCCAAGCTCGGTCAGCCATCCTCATACAATCAAGAATGTTTAATGGCGTAATTTCTTCTTTCCTATCAATTGCTTCTACTATCTTCTTCACTACCTCCTTCCTGTATCCAACTTTGAAGCTTTTGATTAACCCTTGATCGAGAGGTTGCAACTTTGAAGTGGTGTTTGGCGGGAGGAAAACTACTTTTACCGCTTTCATTTCTGGGATTATGCCATGAGTCTTGCAATTGTTGATGAAAAGAATGATTTTCCTCTTCTTTTTGCACATATTCTTATTTATTTGCTTCAGCCAGTCTGTAAAAAATTCGCTTGTCATCCAAACTTATTACTTTTTTTTCTGCTTTATAATGAAGAGGAAAAGACTTTGTTCTTTTAAAGCACCTTGGTATTCAGGATTTCCCAATCCTCAAAGGAGTTATCTTCTCGGTCCCACTCATGTTCGCAGCTAACAGTAATGTTACTTGCTCTTTACTCTGTTTTCCTCCGTGACACGTTTCTCCTTTGAAAACTGCAGTTTTGTCCGGCAGTGCTTTAAAGAAAAACCCTGTGTCATCAGCATTGTAAATGTTGTCCGGGGAATATTCCTTCAAAAGATCATGGAGATTTTTAATCCATTCCGAACAAAGTTCATCGCTCACTGATTGGCTCTCGCCGCACAATTTTTGAAAAACAATATGGTGACTTTTTTAAAATTCTCCAGCCATCCATTACCAATTTTGAAATCTTTGTGCCCCAGCTTTTCTGCATACTGTTCAGCTTTTTCTTTTAACACATTGCCTCCAAGATGGACATTGCGATCTCTGCACTGTTTGAACCATTGTATGAGGCATTCTTCTAAATCAGGATATCCGGCATTCTAATCTTTTTCATGGTTTCTTTATATTGCTCAAAAAGTTTCTCAATTTTGTTTCTGTCTTTCAATATTGTTGATAAAGTCGATGCTAGAATTTTGAAATCCTTTGTGATTTGTCCCTTTTTTCCACCTTTATCTACAACCTCTAAAATCTCTACTATTTTCTCAATTGTCAACACGTTTAACTTTCGCTTAATGCTCGCTGTTTTCTTTTCTTTGGAACTTTCCATGTTTGAGACTAGAACTGGTAATTCACTGACACGTTTTATCACTTCACTGAGGTTTTGCTGACTGACTTAACCATACACAGTAAATTCTGAACAATTTAGAACAACACACCTAAGCAACAAACATATGTGACAAATGATTGGATAGTTGAATTCCCCTTGTCAAGATATGTGAATTGGTGAAACATGCTAGTGGATATCTTCACCCACCCACTCCTTCCCCCTCAAAATTCCACACATACGAAAAGGACACACCTGTTTTTACTCCCTTTGCTTGCCATTCAAGTGACCAGATGGACTTATCGTAATCGCCTCTGACCCTTCCCAGAGATAATGAAGGGTGTGAGAGATTCTTGGAAACATACATCTGTTTGCTTCGACACAACTAAATGGTGATTTTTCTGAAAAAATTCATTTTTTACTTCGAAACATTTTCGACATAACAAGGTTTTGAGTGAAAACTCTTCAACATAAGAATTAAAATTAACATTAGATATAGATATGTAATATCAAGGGGAAAAATATTTTTTCGACATATCAAGGTTTTCGAGATAGTGAGAGTACACTGTATTTTTTGATTTATTCTTTAAGTGGCCACCATTTTGAAAGAAGATAGTGGATGGATAAAGCTGGCCAACGAACTCTGTCAAGATCTTGGTAAGCCCTGTATACACATGTTCAGTCATATCCAAATCAGTTTATAAATACGAGTGCTCGCATGACAAAAATTTAAACAGAGGGTAATTTTGGGGTCTGGATGTCATGATTGGTAAAAATGTAAAGCTAACTAAAATTATTAAAAAAAGAATTAAAAATACAGCGTGTACTACCCAAAGCTGAGCAAGAATTTTCATTCATGTACTCATATTTAACAACAACAAAGATAGATTAGTGAAAATTTCAAAAACCTCGCTTTATGTGACATGGGGTGACATTATGAGAAGTGATGAAAGTGTTCGGTCAGTGTCGTGCATGAACTGTCAGCTATATTTCGAGTTGGAGCTTCTTGCTCAATGTTTGGATGTGAAGAGTGGTTATTTTCAGCATTTATTGTGATGCCACCACATTCCACACAAAGCAAAGTAAGTCTGTTGAAAATATTGTTACAATATTTTCATCATTGATAAAGTTATGAACAAAAATCCGGATTCAGTTTGGAGTAAGCAGTGCCTCTTTCAAGGTTTTCGTTCCGAGAATGTATAAATTTAAAGAATGAATGTAGATGGTTAGTTGTAATACAGATAGAAATTTTTCATCGAGGGGAAGGAGAGGCAGTTTTCATCATTGATAAAGTTATGAACTAACAAAAATCCGTTCAGCTTGGAGTAAGCAGTGCTGATCATTGTTCCGGAACTTGCTCATGGCTCCGGGAAGGCACTGGCCACCCCTCTCTCAGTGAGGTTCCTGAAACAGGAGCAAAACTAGGGGGAAGCAAGTGGGGCATATGTCCCGGTCTTCGTCTTTCGATAGAAAAAAGAAATTTGGGCAAAAAGATAAAGCAATTGGTAAACCCAAAGTAAAATTCTATTCGTTGATTGTATACTTTTTTTTTACTTTACGAGGTCAGTTTTTCTATTAGATGACTACGTAGGGGCGCGAAAACAATACTTCATTAACGAATTGAATTCATACAAGATATTGGATGACTGCAGAAGTTCTACCCGTTTTGAGCATATGCAAATGTCAAGTGGAGTGCTGTTGTGATTTTATTAAATTCTTTTTTTTTTTAGTTCAAAGAATAAAGGGTGAGCTGCATTATAATTCATAATGTTCTAGTATACCCAGGTATCTGTTCTTTATTTTTTTTAAGAACATATATCTTTAATTATTTGAGCACACAGAATATATTTTCTATTTTTGTTTCTTCAGAGGATTCTATGCTCAAAAAAATAACTTAGTTGATTAATATATTTTTTAATTTTTATCCACAAAATAACAACAACATTACATTAAAAAAAAAAGGGAGACTTAATTAACTATAGGAACAGTTTATTTTTCTTTTGACGAAAATAGATATATTTTATCCTCAAAAATATGTTCACTGAATAACAATAAAAGGTTAAGTAAAATATATTTTTATATATAATACACCAATTGCTTTATTTGTGCGACAGAAACAGATTTAACTTGTAAAAAAAAAAAAGGTATATCAATGCGATGTAAAACCAAATAAGAACAAGAAAAATTATACTTATCAATAATCTTCATGTTGCTACCACTATTTTCTTAATACAAATTGTGAGAATCTTTAACGTGATATGCCAATATTAGTTTGGCTATATCCACTTCAACTGGACCAATATATATATGTTAATTTATCAATAATTCCATCCCGTAACTAACCAGTGGAAAGCTGATGAATTTTAGACATTTTTTCCTTGAAAATTCGACGAACAAGACAAAATTAACCAGATTGAGGTCCACATCATACTTATTACAATATACAAGCTGACATAACATAATCTAATATGTATATGATGCATCTATGACACACAAAATTACGTATTTTATAATACACTCCATCTCCAACAACAAAACCAAAGAACAACTCTGAAATTCAAAGGAAATGTGAACCTATCATTGGCGCAAGGACAGGGTTGCCGTAACATGGAAAAACTCGCCAAACAGATGACAACTGCCAATACACGTACGGAAGCTTCATTGAGAAGATGTAAAAAAAAATAAAGGAATGCCAACATAGGGCTAAATATATGCCAAAGGGAGGGTATAATTAAAATTTAAAACAAACGGAAAAAAATATGAATCTGATTTGTTAAAAATGAAATGAAATCAACCTGACGTCACAAAGACGAAATTGAAAATAAAGAATACTAAATAAACGTTTTGAAGCCGATGGGCTAAATAGGATAACTTAATCAAATAATAATTTTTAAACAAAAAGGAAAACTATGATTAAAGTCTGCCAGGCAAATAAAAAATAAATAAATAAAAGGAGAGAGAAGGGAAAACAAAAAATAAACTGCGCTATACGGAACCTGAATGTGGTAAAATTACCACACTCACCCACACCTCCACAAAAAAAATGGAGAAGGGGAAGTGCGAGGCACTAAAAGCACTTTCACAAGCCATTTTTTTTTTTTAATTGAGCCAGAGATGGATAGGGGCAGAATGAATGATGGAGTCCAAATACAGCATAAAATATCAAGAAAATAACATACCACAACATATTTGTATATATCCTGTATCATAATGAGAAAAAGAATAAAGTAATTGTACCCAATTTTATAAGTCATAAATTATGTAACATGTTGACAGAAACAATATTTGCTTTCACAATTACATAACTATGTCAAGTAAAACCAACTTATGCTCTTTCATTTCTGTCTATGCAAACACTATATAAAACTTATAACTATAATTTTTTTCTAAAAAGAAATCTAATATAATACACAATACATAATACAATAACAAAAACTCAACTTTTACCAACACATTTTTATGAAGATGTAGTTAATAGTTATTACACAAAAATCCAAAGTGAGATGTAATAACCTAATTTCACAATACACATTATCAATGCAAAAATATAAACAAAAGTAAAATACACATTCAAACAATACAAAAGTTATAACTATTCATAAAATACCATGGTTAATCATTTTCAAAAAGTTTTTGAATGAGTGGCCACTCTAGAGAAAAACCAATCTAACAGAATTGGCAAGGTACTAAACAGACCTTATTCATAATACAACATTTGCCTAGGACTTTTTAATTAAATGTCATTCAGGTCATAATATAATATACATATATACAAAAGAAAGCAATAAAATTATGAACATACCATATATAATGTACCATTAAGTTGTGCTTTCACAATTCCACTAGTAACATGATCCACTTGATAAAACCATGTAAATTACAATAGGTGACAAACTGATATTGTTAAATATTTTTTAACAAAATAATTCACCCATACTTTTTTTTTTTTTTTTTAAACAGAATAACTATGAGAATATTGCAAGAGTTAAATAGTAACATGTATTATATATTTTGATGGTGACCTATAGTAAGCAACATTATGTAAAGAAATGCAATAAATCAAAATGCTATTGTATTGTTATTACAATTTTAGCTTAAACATATTTTAAATATGAATTATATTATTATATATTTCAAAAAGAAGAAAAGTTACAAATTTTTATTATTCAGAAAGTGCAAAATGCAGAGCTTGATAATATACAGTCAAGTGGGCTATTGATGGATAATTATTAAAAGGAAAAAAAAGGAATACTTATACAGCAGGTAGTCCACATGTCTGTGATAAGAGGAGTAAAAAAAAAAGACTTTCTGACCAGCAGAAAAAAGAGTTCTTAGGTTCTTATCAGTTCGATAGTGTTTAAGGCACGTGATCAAACACTATCAGCAGGCATGACTGGACAACAGCTGAAAGAGAAAAAAAAAGGTTAATAATACTGGAATTCATCACTGTGTGGCACAAATTTTGGTCGCTTAGGTCGTAGAGCATAAGAGGAGCTGGACTGTTGATTGGTAGAAGAGAAATTTTGAGATGTAGTTGCAGCTTGATTATTATTGTTACTGTCAGTTTGTGGAATTGCTTGTGTGGTATCTTGTAGTTTAGGAGCTCTAGGATGTAATTTTATTACTCGGTTGGTATGTATAAGGATAGGTGAGGAATGGCTGTCTTTTTGTGACACAATTTGCAGTAAAACAGGTGAAATTATCTTTTGCACTATGAATGGACCTTGAGGCTTTTTCTTGAATACATTAGGGAGTGTAATGAATACTGTGTCATTGACTTTTATATCTGAAAATTTGTGCTGTTGTCTAGACTTTTCATAGACTTTCTGACGATTTGTTTCATTATTGAGATAGGATTGATAATAAATTTTATCCAAGAGATCTGTTAATTTGTAGATGTCATGGGCAGTGTCAAGAATTTTCCAAGAGGGGTGGCCTTTATAATTCATGTAAACATCATTAATTTCACGCCCAAAATGAATAAGATTAGGAGTGAATTTGGTGGCAGGATGTACTGTAGCATTGTATATTGATTGATGTATCTTGGCAGCAGTTTTGGTGTCAAAACCTTGTGAAGTCATAGTATTCAGTGATGATTTGATTTGAGAATTCACCCTCTCTGAAAGGCCATTTGCGGCTGGGTGGGCCACTGTGATGTGATTCAGCTTGATACCTAATGTTTTATTAAAAAACGAGAATATGTCACTAGTAAACTGGGATCCTTTGTCTGTCAATACTATATCAGGTCTACCATGGGTAGCAATGTAGTTTAAAAGAACATTGGTCACAGTTGGAGCAGAGATATTATTAAGAGTAGCCAATTCTAGATGACGAGAACAGTGGTCAATTATTGTTAGGACATTTGAGTGATTATTGAGAGGACCAACAATATCTAATGATATTTTTTGATTTGGAGCAGTTGGAACAGGAGCAGCCATAAATGGAGCAATTTTCTTCTTGCGATTTTTGTGAATAAGACATAGTTCACATGAATTAATATAATTCTGAGTATCAGCAATGATTGTTTTCCATGTGAAACGTTTTCGGAGGTTCTGTAAGGTTTTGTTTATTCCTGGATGAGTAATATGAGCAATGGTAAGTGCTTTGGGAATCAATGAGGTGGGTAAGACAGCACGATGCAGATCAATTTCTTCAGCAGGAAAAAAATTATTGTAGCAAAGAATATTGTTATTTGGATTGATATAATAACCCTTGTGTTTCTGGAGATTAATATTTTGTTGTAAATCAAGTATTATTTTATTTAAATTTGAATCTTTGGTTTGTTCACTTGCTATTGTTGCATCTGAAATTTCTAATAATGGATCTTGAGTAGATGAGTTTGCCTGTGACAAGCAATTAATTTGGCACTTATCTTCCTGTTGCTGTGGTACTTTATCCAGCGTTGTGGGATGTGATTCTACTAGTGATTTGATTGATTGAAGTTGACCATCTATTTCATCGTGTAGATCATTTATATTCATCGTTACTGGTAGAACTTCTTCAGAATTTATAATTTCAGGATTAGATGTCAAGTCCTGTGTAGGTGGTTGAGCAGTTCTGCTAAGAAAGTCCGCTAATACATTTTCTTTGCCTGGTATATGAGCAAAGGAAAAAGAAAATTGAGAGAGCTCCATGAGCCATCTGGTCGTGACATCTGCAGGAGAAGAAGAACTTTTGTAGTTGTCAAGTGGTTTAGCATCAGATAGAACGAGAAAATGTCTTCCAAAAAGGTAATACTTGAATGAGGTGATACCCTTGTATAATGCATATAATTCCAATTTTATGGCAGGGAATTTTTTTTCAGCATCAGACAAAGCCTTTGAAAAATATGAAATAGGTACCCTTAAATTATCTTGTTCCTGCATGAGGACAGCTGAAATCGCAGTTTGTGAAGCATCGGTATTAACAATAAATTCTTTATCCCAATTAGGTAGATTTAACACGGGCTTCTTAAAAAATAATGATTGTATTGTTTGAAAGGCATTTTCATGTACAGATTGCCAACTGAACTTAGTTTTTGGCTTTGTTAACTCGAGTAGAGGGCTAATTAGATCTGCAAAGTATGGAATAAGTGATCGATAAAATGAACATACACCAATGAAAGCTTTAACTTGTCGCTTGGTTTTGGGATGAGGAAAAGATGTAATTTTTATTATGTTGCTGGAAATAGGAAAAATTTTATGCTCTTGAATGTGGAAACCTAAAAAGTCTATGCTGGTATGAAAAAATGAGCATTTCTCAGGTGATAATGTTATGTTGTATTTGATGAATGTATCAAGAAGTAATTTTAAATTATGGATCATTTCTTCAAATGAGTTGGCTCCAACAATAATATCGTCTTGATAAGCATAAGCATCTACACCAGATAATTGAATTATCGTGTCAATAAGTTGCTGGAATGTAGACGCTGCTGTGCGTAAACCAAACATTAATCGCTTATAGGTAAAAACGCCAAATGGAGTTGTGAACGACATTTTATCTTGTAGCTCTTTGGGCATAGCTATTTGCCAATATGCAGAAGGGAGATCCAGCGTTGTAAAAAAATTCTTTTTAGACAATTGAACTAGTAAATTTGGAATTTTAGGTAAAGGATAGGTAGATGGAATAATTACAGCATTTAGTAGACGGAGGTCTAAGGCGAGTCTATATTTTTGAGGCTTTGATGGGTCTGACTTTTTTTTAACCAATAACATGGGACATGCCCAAGATGAATTGGAACGCTCAATGATATCCGCTTCTAACATCTCATTAATCTGTTTTAAGGCTTCTTCCTCTAATGCTTGTGGCACCGGAAATGGAAGAGATTTTATAGGATGCGAATTAAGTAGACTTATTTGTGGAATGACTAGGTCAGTATGACCAAGAGTACGCAGAGACTTCGAAAATGCTTGGGCTTTTCCACATAGCAAGGACAATAGAGTCTCTTTTTGTTTGCTATCAAGATGTTCTAATTTAAAGTCTGTAGGACTTAAATCATTTATTCTCATTTTTATAATGTCTTCTGATGGTTGGATTAAATTGCACATTTCATCAGCTTCATCATTAAAATCGTAAGGCTGAATATCTTTATCATCAATATTTTCATATACACCCAAGACAGTTCCCTTGTTGAGGTGAAATGGTTTGTTTGAAATATTTTGTACTACAATCAGAAAAGAATTTTTTTTTATGGCTGATAAGGAATGGAGAGATTCCATAAATACAATATTACGGTTATTTAGTGTTGGAATAAACATGAAATGTTCCTCAGGTTGTGAAGAATATTGAGCTTGCATGTACATGCATGTGTTGGCTGGAATAGTTACTTTATGAAAGTTTGAAATTTTTAACTTATTTTGGGGGGAATTTGAACTTTCATGAACAATCCCAGAGCTGTCAATTTTTGTTTGCTGATGTTCACTAAAATCATTTACTGGTGCAGACATATTTATACTTTGAGGGTCCATAGTACAAGTAGAGGTATTAGGAACGTCATTTTTTTGACACATAAATACTTGTGCCTGATCCATATGAGAATCATTGGATATCTGGTGTTTGTTTACTAACGGAACAAGAATTTCTTTCAGTAGAATGGAATTAAAGGATGGTGTTATGGAAATACCATATTTACAAATAAAATCATAACCCAAAATGATATCAAAATTTCTATTACGTATGTTAGTAATATAAAATACATGATTGAAAAACAATTTGTCTATTTTGAAAGACAAACGAATACATCCAAAAAATTCAACTTGGGAGTTTATGGTCGAAATAGATACTTTTCGAGAGAGAAATTTATATTTTATAGTGGGTTTTAACATATTGAAATGTTGTTGATCAATTAAAGAAATAATAGACCCAGTGTCTAACAAAGAAATAACATTATGATGTTGTACATTTAAGGTAATACAAGGAAGAGAGTCATTGTAATTAAATGTGCTATAAATTACATAGTTTTCAATGGCATCACTATCATTTTGGGATTCAGCAACTAAAGTATTTGCGTTATCGACTTGAGAACAATTGCCAGAATTCGTAATATAATCATAAGTATTTTCATTTTGAAAAATAGTCTGTGATTCTGCATCTTTGAGCATACCATTTTTTGGTAAACATTGGTCATTTTTAAGTATACTCTCAGAAGATAAAATTCCTTGAGAAGTAACTCTATATAATTGAGTTTTTGAGGTATTTTCTGGCAAATGTGAAGTATTGGAGGACAGAGTGCCAGATAGATCTGCCTCCTGCATTAGTTTAAACGCTTATCTTTAGAAAATCCATCATTATATTCATGAGTATTTTGTTGATTAGCTTGGTATTCATTAGCAGTATTTTGAAGCATGTTAACACCATTATGAGAGTTAGCCTGGTTCATATTTTGAACAAAATTTTTAAATTCAAAGCATGTTTTCATTAAGTGCCCCTGGCGTCCACAAAAAGCACATTGATTTACAGTCCTATGACGAAATGAATTACGAAGATTTCTTTTATAGAATGGTTTTTTAAACGTAATTTGGTTAACATTTTGTTTTGGATGATGTTTGCCATAGGAAGAGAAATTTCTATCACAAAATGACTTTCGTTTATTTTTAGTTTCAGAATGTTTATAATCAGATGCACCGGGATTAGGGAACGAATTATTTGAATGTTCCATATTATATACAGGTAAAGTGACAGGAGCAGGGGTGGTTGGTGATTCAGTGAAGTTGTAAATATTTTGTAATTGTTCAGCTCTTGAAAGAGCATTAGTAAAGTCAGAAATACCTTCCTCTAATAATTTTACGTGAATATTTTTGGGTAAAGCATTCATAAAATATGTGAATTTCAAAATTTGGAGCGAAGCATCATCAACTGTTGGATGAGCTAACTTTAGATTCTTGTTTAATCGGTATGAGAAATTTCTAACTGATTCATTATGTTCCAATTTCATCTTATCTAATGAACGAAAGGCCAAATTTTTGTTCTCCTTTGAAGCGAAAAACTGGATAAATTCAGTTTTTATGTCTGCCAATTTTTTAGTTTGAGTATTAAATTGTGAATCTAAATAAAAATGAAGAGCAGGGCCAAGGAGTTTCGTTTTAAACAGTGCTAGCATTTCTTTTTCGCTATAATTATTTAGCTGTTGAATGTCTTCAAGCTGGTCGAAAAAAAATTCGACAGTAGATGGATTACCATCAAATGGTTGAATATTTAGACTAATAGTGTTCTTGGATTTCGACATGTTGCAAAAAGTTTGTGAATTAAAACAGAAATATAGATAAAACACTCAGATTTTTTTTTTTTTTTTTTTTTTTTTTTTTAAACTTAGATTAATACCGGTTCTACTTCATATATGTATATTTATTAAGAACACAACTATATTCAAGAGCACAGCCTAAATAAACAAATTTTCTCTAAAAAAAAATATTGGAAGAACATTTTTCTATTAAGAAGCCAGGCACAAAAAAAAAAAAAAACGTAAAATGATCTTGAAATGGAAAATAATCCATGTTCCATCATCAATGAGAACAACTTTCGTTTTCATTTAAAAAAAAAAAAATTCTTCAGTATTTGCACACAAATAATAATAATAATAAATCCTCTAAAGAAAGTGGCCAAGGCACCAAGTGTTGTGATTTTATTAAATTCTTTTTTTTTTTAGTTCAAAGAATAAAGGGTGAGCTGCATTATAATTCATAATGTTCTAGTATACCCAGGTATCTGTTCTTTATTTTTTTTAAGAACATATATCTTTAATTATTTGAGCACACAGAATATATTTTCTATTTTTGTTTCTTCAGAGGATTCTATGCTCAAAAAAATAACTTAGTTGATTAATATATTTTTTAATTTTTATCCACAAAATAACAACAACATTACATTAAAAAAAAAAGGGAGACTTAATTAACTATAGGAACAGTTTATTTTTCTTTTGACGAAAATAGATATATTTTATCCTCAAAAATATGTTCACTGAATAACAATAAAAGGTTAAGTAAAATATATTTTTATATATAATACACCAATTGCTTTATTTGTGCGACAGAAACAGATTTAACTTGTAAAAAAAAAAAAAGGTATATCAATGCGATGTAAAACCAAATAAGAACAAGAAAAATTATACTTATCAATAATCTTCATGTTGCTACCACTATTTTCTTAATACAAATTGTGAGAATCTTTAACGTGATATGCCAATATTAGTTTGGCTATATCCACTTCAACTGGACCAATATATATATGTTAATTTATCAATAATTCCATCCCGTAACTAACCAGTGGAAAGCTGATGAATTTTAGACATTTTTTCCTTGAAAATTCGACGAACAAGACAAAATTAACCAGATTGAGGTCCACATCATACTTATTACAATATACAAGCTGACATAACATAATCTAATATGTATATGATGCATCTATGACACACAAAATTACGTATTTTATAATACACTCCATCTCCAACAACAAAACCAAAGAACAACTCTGAAATTCAAAGGAAATGTGAACCTATCATTGGCGCAAGGACAGGGTTGCCGTAACATGGAAAAACTCGCCAAACAGATGACAACTGCCAATACACGTACGGAAGCTTCATTGAGAAGATGTAAAAAAAAATAAAGGAATGCCAACATAGGGCTAAATATATGCCAAAGGGAGGGTATAATTAAAATTTAAAACAAACGGAAAAAAATATGAATCTGATTTGTTAAAAATGAAATGAAATCAACCTGACGTCACAAAGACGAAATTGAAAATAAAGAATACTAAATAAACGTTTTGAAGCCGATGGGCTAAATAGGATAACTTAATCAAATAATAATTTTTAAACAAAAAGGAAAACTATGATTAAAGTCTGCCAGGCAAATAAAAAATAAATAAATAAAAGGAGAGAGAAGGGAAAACAAAAAATAAACTGCGCTATACGGAACCTGAATGTGGTAAAATTACCACAAGTGCAGACGTCACTGCTGACGTTTCGAGGACAGGAAAGTGGCCAATAACACATGGAGCAGTAGAGTATATATAGGCACAACGTTTGTCAGAACTGATGCGGAACGGGACGACATGGTAAGCGAGAAAGACCACATCAGACATTGCTTGCTGTACGAGTATGATAAAGGCGTTACAGCAGCCGCAGCATTTGTCAAGTGTATGGGGGGGGGGGGGGGGAGATGCCGTGGACGATAGTACCTGCCGCCGTTTGTTTATGAAATTCCGGGACCGAGACAGGAGCTGTAAAGATCATGCCTGTTCTGGACGCCTATCAGTGGTTTCTGAGGAGGACCTGGACACAACCATAACAATTTCCCCACATCCAACTGTCGAAGAATTAGAGGAAACGTTCTCGGTACACAGAACAACAGTCGAAAGACGGATGCATGCGCTTGGCTTCATCACCAATTCTATCAGTGGGTACCACCCCTTTTTGAACCGAATTGTAACGTGTGATGAGAAGTGAGTACTGTAATGTGATGCGTCAAAGAATCGTGTTTCGAGTGCAGAAGGTGCTCCATCCCGAGATTTTGCTCTGTGTACGGTGGGATGCCAAGGGAATAATCCACTGGGAGGTCCTTTCACCGAACCAAACAATCAATGCAGACTTCTACAGCCAGCAATTGGATAGACTGCGAGCACAACTCACGTCTAAGCGGAGCACTCGTGAATCGCAGAAGGATTCTCTTTCACCACGATAACGCCACGCTTCATGTTGCTTTAAGGACTAGGCAAAAATTACTGGACCTTGGTTGGGAAGTTTTACCTCACCCGGCGTATAGCCCTGACCTTGCACCTTCGAACTATCACCTTTTCCGATCGTTACACAACACCTTCGCTCACCGAATCTTCAAGGATGTGGAAGCTGTAAAAACGGTGTTACAACCATTTTTTTTATTCTAAAACAAAGGAATTTTATCGGCGTGGGATTCACTTACTGCCAGACAGATGGCAAGAGGTCATACATAATGCTGGTACTTACGTGAATTCATAGATGCTTAACTTTTGTGTTCTCAACCTTTCTGTTTTCGCCAAAAAACGGATTGAACTTTTGCACTTACCCAATACATAGACGATCAATACGCTGTCCCAAATAGGTATTTTGGACGTTTTGTATGTTTTTTACTTTTGTGTGCCCTTGTTAACGAACTATAACAAGTATTTACTTGATTAACGAACTCATCTAATATAATGACATTAATTTACTGTCCCAATTATATTCGAATTGGTTCAGTATTTCGGACGTTATCGCGATGACAAGATTTCCATTACCTTCTTTATACTAATAATAAAAGAAAGTTTCGCTCTCTCTCTCTCTGTGTGTGTGCGTGTGTGATGGCTAGCATAATCTAGCGCACCTAGAAGTGTGAAAATTTAGGTGAGTATAATCCAATACCTCTCCTGGTGCACCTGAGAATCAGAATTTTAATATTTTGAAAATTAGCCTAAATATTAATTAATATCCACAAAGAACTCTCATCAAAAATTCGCTTTTTTCCTTTCAGTTGGTTGGTTGTAAACAGTATCCGCAGAAATAATTAAATAAACCAGGGTAAGGATCATTGCGTGTCGAGTGTTTAAAATCGATGGATCAGAGATTACATGACATGTAAACAATCAACTTAATTATTAACCGTTGCCAAAATGCTAAAATCTTATTTTTAAAGGATTTTATCGAGTTAATGAAGGGTCGTTTACATACTACACTCTAATCCTGATTCAATCCACGCCGATACCATCATTGTATTTCCGACCCCGTATACAATGAAAAAGCCGGTATGAAGATGAAACTAGCCTAGGTCATTTTCACCCCTGCTAGCTCCTAGGGCATTAGTCCAGCATTTACCCATGATTCCTGTCGGGTAAACAAACAGCGCCAGTTCACCGGTTAGGGTGTTGGTGTCTCCATCTTTTGAAAGTTTTGTCAGTGCTTTTATTTTTGCGCTATTTATTGTTTTTTTACAACTTTATTTTAAGTTCTTTTTTGTTTTCAAAAATGCAAAATTACGTCAATTCTTCGCGATGGACGGTCAAAAATTTTGCTTTCTGCGATTTTTCAATTTTTAGCTTTTTTCGCGTACCGCAGCGATTTTTCTGATCTTCATGAAAATAATTTGTTTTTAAACTTTTAGACTAATATAGTAAAGTTTGCCCCCCAAGCTTTTTGATTTTTTACCGATTTTAATAAGATTTTCAATACGATTCTTGGCGGGGTTTTTTCCGTTCTGCTGCGATTTTTTGCAATCGTTAAGAAAAAAAATCTGTTGTAAACTTTTAGCCTAATATAATAAATTTTGTCCGCCACGATTTTGGTAGTTTTTGCAATTTTCAATGCAATTTTTAGCCCCCCCCCCCCTTTTTTTTTTCTTTCCGCGATTTTTAATACGATTTTTTGCGTTGTTGCGCTTTTGCGCCAATTTTTTTTATATTGAAAAACGAATTCCTGTTAGAATGTTTTAGCTCTCACTGTAGTAAATTTCAAAGTAACTGTAGTAAATTTCACTAAAGTAAAGTTAAAGAGTTTTTGTTTTCGTTTTCTGGGTGATTTTTCAACATTAATAATAAGGAATCCGGTTTTAATCTTTAAGTTTAATAAAAAAAAAAAAAAAATATCTTTTCAATAAAGTTTATTCGCAATTACGTACAGGGATTTTTGGAATTTTATCCCGCGTTTTGCGGCGATTATATTTTTATTTATTTATTTATTTTATGTTCGTAAGAGTAATTTGGTTTCAAGATTATTTTCTATATTGATTAGTGCGATATAAAAAACTCCTTTGACAAAGAAAATTCAAGGTGAATTTATTATCGAGTTAAATATTTCATTGTTGATAGTTGTGTTCTTGAAAATAATATTACTATTGTAAAATTAAATCTTCATATAGATAATTTGAAATAATAAGGTAATTTTCTCCGCATATCATAATTTTTCTATTTAATTTCAATAATATATTGTGAAGTTTGCTCCAGTAGGTTTATCTATTTATTTATTTTAAGCTTGATAATCTCTGATTGCTTTATAATATTGATTTCGATATCGTAATAAATGAGACTTCCCCAAGGCAAAATAAAGGAAAATTAGGTCTTAAAGATTTACCTTATTTTTAATAGCAATTTTCTTTTAAATATTACCAATAGGCGATTTTTGATAGTTTATTAACAGAAAAATCTGCTTTTTGTAATGCACGTATAATTATATGTTAATTGATATACCATGCTATCAGGCACTATTGTTATTATGGAGAGCAACATCAGTACAGGCACTTCGTCTTTTTTTTAAGTAACTAAATATTTTTTTAATGAGAGTCAAAAATGTAAATTATTACAGACTATATAGAAAAATCTTTTGAGAGAAATGGTGTGTTTTGTAATTACCAAAAAATATAATATATAACGAAGGGTTTGTACTGATGTTGCTCTCCACAATAATAATAAAGCCCAGTAGCATGGCAGAGATCTGCACGGGCCGAACTCGGGCCAGGCCCGGTCATACTTTTTCTGAAAACTCGGGCCGGGCCGGGATCGGGCCTTACTGTTTTCCTGAAGGATTGGGTCGGGCCGGTCTAACTTATTTTTTCCGTACCGAGCCGGCACTGGTTTCATTCTTCCTACTCTTCACGGGCCGAACTGCATTTTTATAATTAAGATGAAAATGTTTTATTTGTAATAATTAAAATTCTAGTTTTGGTTTAAGAAATAAAATGGAATTTTAGTCTTTTCTGGGACCCCCTATAAAATGGATTTTGAAGTGTGAGTTTTACTCTTTGTATGAGGTTTTCTTGTAAATACTAGTAGAATATGATTTATTCATTTAATGCCAAGTTAGCAGTATTAGTAGTATTTTTTTTTTTTAAAGCAAAATATCTTACGTAGTTTGATTATTTTAAATTTCTTAAATGTAAACAAATTTTATACATCTGTTTTCTTTAAAAAAATTATAGTTATCGTATTATTTACTTATTTTTTAAAAAAGTTTGAGTAATGGTGAAAAAACGATTGCGTCATAAGGGCGGCAAAATAATGCTCGCCTCAAGCAGAAAATTGTCTAACGGTGGTCTTGGCTCTGGTGTTACAAAGATGTCAATCAAAGTTTGCATTAACAAAAAGCGGTCAGACATTTTAATTCTCAATAAAGCAAAAGAACGAAGATTATCACACGCGAAAAGGACTGTAGGCGGTTTCTGTTTATGTTTACACCGGAAGTTTGTACCGCAGTTCCCTAATCAGCCAATCATAATTCAGAAGGAAAAATTACGCAGCTTCCGGTTTTTTGCAGGGGAGGGGTTTTATGCTTGCGTTTGTAAATGGGTGCAAAATGAAAGCAGGAACGATAGTGGCATATTAACACGTCCTGTAAATCCGGTTTGATACCAAGTGATATTGTAAACGCTGCTTTAATGATAATAAGCTGGATTTAAGGTTTTTTTTTTTTTTTTTTGAAGTGAAAACTTCTTTAGTAGTCCAGTCAAATTAGGTTTTTTTTTTTTCTGGACATAATTACGAAAGTTTTCAAACTTGGAAATATTGTTTGGGAGGGTCTACTAATGAACATACTAAAAGTCCTGATGGATGGGAGGTGAGCGCGAGGGGGGGGGGGGAGGTAAAAGAAGGTACCATTTTTCGGTTTTTTGTTAATATCCCGTAATCTATAAGTGCTACGGAAAAATTGCTAATACAAAAGATAAAGAGAATTAAATTTTCTACAAGATAGGTGTTCTACATTTTTCTCTAGAGTCCATAGTTAACGAGATAATCGCATTCAAAAATCAAGAAATTTGCCAAAAGTCACGCCAGCGCCAGAGAGCGAGTCAACGGCACTTACTTAACCTAAACTTATTTGAGTCCCCACTCCCTTAACTAACATATCTACCAATAGGTTGAATAACGGAGTTTCGTTGGGATAGAAGTTTATTTAGAATAGAATGTGCCCCCTGGCGGTGGCATGTGAAACTAACAGATTTTAGATTTTAGGTATATTTAAGGTTATTATCACGGGCCCGGGAAACGCCGAGCGGGTCAGTTAGTATAATATTATAATTAACACTATAAATACGCAAATATTTGTAGGTAGTGCATGTAATAGATGTGTATAAGTACATATACATAAATATATTCACTATACATAACTCATTTAATATGGTTTATTATTAATAATATTAATAATAAAAGGCTGTGAAATTTTAAAAACAGAAATTTTAATTAAATTAATAATTATAAAGATACATTAAATATAATAATTATAAAAACCTGCGATTGTTAATTATAAAGATAATAACAGTTATAATAGTTATAATTGCAAGTAAATCTGCAGATCAGGAAATCTAATGTTTTTACAAGTTTTGTTTCCGAAAACAGTTTTGATTGTCGTTCTATAATATTTAGATCTAAGAATTTAGCTAAATACATCCTAATCTTACTCTATAGCATTAGTTTACTAAAATCACCACCAAATAGGTATATTTGTAGACTTTTAAACTTAATGGATAGTCATTCATCATCGTGTCTACTGCCAATTGACAAAATTGTTAACGTTTGGAGCTATAAAGTATTTTTTGTGATAGCCTTTTAATACGAGTAGTATCCAGATTCAATTCAAAACCGTAATGTTAATAACATCGTTCATATTTGACGCAATTCTGTGTTGCAGACCAAATTACGAAAAATTAGTTAATGTTTTGTTTCCCTCAGCCAGGTTTCATATTTCTTCTTTCGCATTCGGGATTATTTGAATATTTTTATAGACTATGAAAAACAGTAGCTAAGTAACGATAAAAGTAAAAGATAAAAATGAATGTCAAATAAGTAAATTTATAAAACAAAATGTTTTACATTATTCGAAAACATGTATGCATGAAATTCCACCAAAATTTATTCTTTCGCCAAAAGGAAATTTGAAAATCGCCTGAATTGCCATAGCAAAGCATTATGGCGCAAAATAATATATTTTATACTAGCTAACCCGCCCGGGTCCGAGATAATTACAATCTCAGAGAAAAGCGTTAACCCCCTCCCTCCCCATACCCGGAAATATAATGAATAATTTGTTCAAGAAAACCACCGTCACCTACATTAACGCGATCAATAAAAAAGAATTACATTTTTCCGATAATTAGAACATAACGAAGACGCTAAGCTAAAATAGCCGGCAGATGACACCCCTTCCCGACCTCAATTTCAAATCTATATCTTAATTAGTTACCTAAATTTTTGTTCATTAGTAAAAATTGGCAATTATTTCCTTTCAGTTTCGCAAACTAAATGGAGGGATCAGATTCAGATTCAACCAAGCAGGGAGGCCTACCATATGGCTTTAGCCCCTGCAAGCCAGAGAAACAGATATCTTTGTAGTTCAGTTTTTAATGAAAGTAGATCCCTGTCTGAAACTTTCTCGGATTGTTTTCACTGGCGCCAGCAGATTGTTGGCATTTTTTTTGCATAGATTAAAAAAAAATACCGACCGAATTTTTTCAAAAATCACATAGTCAGATGCAGAATATTTTTTTACATATGCTCAGAAATTTTGTAATTGAAATGAAAAATATGCTCAGAAATTTTCAAATTGATATCTCAATTAGTTTTCTTAAAATTCGCTAATTAGTAAAATAATTTCGAATTCGTTCATTTCCGCTTGCAAATGGGGCCGGTTCGTTTCTTTCGCCATTTTGATTTAAAAGATGTCATTTTAGAAGCGATGGTTAATGAGAATCTAATTAATATCTAGGCTAATTATCAAAATATTAAAATTCTGAGGATCAGGTGCACCAAGAGAGAGTTTGGACTACCTAAATCTAAATTTACAGACTTCTAGGTGCGCTAAATTTTCCTAGCCATCGCCAACAGACACGCGCGCACACACACACACAGAGCGAAACTTATTTTATTAGTATAGATTTTCCGAATGAATGACCCAAATGTGACAAAATACAATACAGCTATATGCGGGTACCTCACCAACATGAATACTTAATTTCAAGGATGTCATAATGGAAATGGAACATAAATCAACATCTTTTGAAATTTCCCATTGAACCCGGGGTAATCAAAATGATCAAGAACTTGAGTATAATGTTTATTCCTATATTATTGTATTTTACGCATTTTTCATTTTTGTATTTTTATTATAACAAAAAATGTCATTTGATAAAGTTATTGTTCAGGCTTCCATTCTTCTGACCACAACATTTATTAATGTCCGTTTAAGTTTAGGTTAAGTAGGTGTAATAATGTAAAAGCCGTGGACCCGCTCTCTGGCGCTGGTGTGACTGTTGACAAATTTCTTCATTTTTGAATGCGATTATCTCGTTACCTATGGACTCTAGAAAAAATATGTATAAAACCTGTTTTGTAGAGAATTTAATTGTTTTTATTTTTTGCATTGGCAATTTTTCCGTAGGACTTATAGTTTAGGAGATATTTACAAAAAACCGAAAAATGGTACCTTCCTTTACCTCCCCCCTCTCGCGCTCACCCCCTATCCATCAGGACTTTTAGTATGTTCATTAGTAGACCCTCCCAAACAATTTTTCAAAGTTTCGAAACTTTCGTAATTATGTCCCAAAATGACCCAAAATCTGCCTAATTTGACTGGACTATAGGCGCGTTGGGCATTTTTTGAGATCGGAAAAAACCATTGAATTCGTGACACTGTTACCGTTACTGTTACCGACACCTCTGTATATTTGGCGACGATTCTGCAATAACTGGGGCCTTTTTTGAGATGGGAAAAACCCATTCAACTTGCGACACTGTTACCGATACCTCTGTATATTTGGCGACGATTCTGCAATAGCTGGTTCAGGTAAGCAACCAGATTTGCTTAAATTAATATCTCACTTTGACAGCAAAAGTGATATTAGTCTCTATTTAGCATTATTTGAAAGACAAATTTCTCGAATGAATATAATAAAAGAAAATTGGGTCACACATTTGTTAAGTTTAATTCCGTTTAGAAATCGCCAATATCATAGCTAGAGAACCAGAAACATTGGCGAACAATTACGATTACGTAAAAGATTTACTTCTTAAACGCTTCAAAATGACGCCAGAAGAATTTAGGCAGAAATTAATGTCACATAAAAAGAATCTTCAGCCACTTGGCGCGATTTAGCATTTGAATTAAGAAATTATTTGGAAGAATGGATTAGCGGTCTTAAAGTATCTGATTTTGAATCCTTAAAAGAATTAATAATAGTAGATCAAATTAAGAAAAGGTTACCTATAGAAATGAAAGCACATTTTATTGATGATCTTCCAAAAATTAAAAATGTAGACGTATTATTAAATAAACTAGACGATTATGATGCGGCGAGACGTAATGTTAAAACCATGAATAGAATTTCACCCCACTTTGAAGATAGCAAACCCGAAGTAAGTAAAAATGAAAATTCACAATCTTTCTTTCATACCCAATACCAAAACAAAAGAAATAAATCTCAAATTGGGTGTTTTAGATAGATGTAACTCTCAAGGCCACATAGCGTCTCAGTGTAATAATAGCAATAACGGTCAAACTAATGAGTTCAGTCAACACTCTACCGAAAACTATCGAAATTATAATCGCCAGAATCACAATCCTAATGCCGATGTACAGGAAAAAGCTAACATTGCTACAATTCGAATCAGAAATAAGTCTAAACCTAATGGAATGGGTAAAATAATTAATATCAAAGGCAAAGAAGCAAATCTATTGTTTGATACAGACAGCTATATTTCTTTATTCAGTTACGAATGTTATGTCAATATTGGGTCGCCAAATTTGTCTTCTGTTGATATCTTATTAACTGACATTGGCGGAGAAACTGTAAATCTAATTGGATATTTTGTGTATGAAATACGTGTCGATGGGTTTCTTATATCAACGAAATTTTATATTTCAAAATCTCTCGCATACGATATTGTAATAGGGCAAGACGTGATCAGCAAACTAAAGTTGGCGATAGATGAAGAGGGAATTAAAATTGTTGGCGAGCGCAATACTTTTCAAGTAGGTTGCCTTAAAGTTGTAAATAATTCCGATAAAAAATTAAATTATGTTGCCAATTCATACAATGAAGCGAAAGTATCAAAAGGAAATAGTTCACGTGCAGAAAACGAAATGATTGGTATTATGAATAAAAATAATTCAGAAAATAATTTCAAGATAAATTTAGCACGCGCGGTGAAAACAGATAAAAGTGACTCAACTCGCGAGACCAAATCGAAAGATGAAAATGAAATAACAAAACACGGAAAATATTATAATTTAACGAGCACGAGAAAAGACATAGACGGAAGTAATATAAAAAGAAAAATGAAAATAATGAAATATTTCACGAAAGTTTTAAGAAACGTGGTTGCTGTTACGGAAATGAAGTGAAATCATTTTATAGAAAAGAAAAGTTTGTTGATAGAAATAGAAATTATAGATACCGCAAACAATACGCACAGTATGAAGATAGAAAAAAGCATAATGTTCACGAATACCGTAAACAAGACAGGCAGCAAAGAAGTCATCATTTTTGGAGTGATAGGAAGCGGGAACCGTATTTTGCAGATAAATGTTATTACAAAAGATATGAAACTACATCTCATGGAAGAAGTGATGAATGTATTGAGAGTTGTTTAAATTGTGGATGAAAATTCATAAGTTTCATTGGTATTCATTTCAAAGAATACCAATTAATTAAATTTCATATTTCATGTATTTGTAAATTTACGTTTTAAGCAATAGATTGCAATTTTTGTATGTAAAATAATATGCATTATTTTTCATGTACAATAGTGCATTAAATGAAAATTGTAATATAATTTTTGTAGTAGTAGTTTATAATAATGAATAAGAAAAAACACTTCATTTAAAAGTATTTCCTGCACAATAAAACGTTTCCTGACGATTCAAAAAATACACACGTAATTGTTCAAGTTTTCACTTCTGTCGGCACTCCCGGAGTGCCATTGTTTTTTTGTTTTTTTACATGAATATATTATTATGATAGAGACTATTAATACAGAAAACTTTATTTAAAAGATTATTTGTTTTGTTTGCGGAAGGGGGGTAAACGACTTTTTATTGAATATCGCATTTATTGTACATGACCGTGCGCAAACTGGCGGCGGCTTTTTCTTTAATTGACCCCCTTATTAATTAATCCAAATCTACTGCTCCGATTTCAACAGAACTAATTTCATTTAACATTTTTAGCTTCACCCGTAGAGTTTAATTGCTGTTATATATAGAGAATATCGCAATTTTAGAATAACAGTTTTCGTAAAAATTAAATTTATGTTCCTAAGAAAAGTACGCAGCCCGAATTCAGTTGATGTATATACCAACAGTCAAAGTTAGTGATTTGTTGTTGAGCACTTGACCTCGCGCCTCTTCGCCAGTGGTGTAGTCGAGGGGATACGCGGGAGGACGGCGTCCCCTCACTTTTTTATTTCATCTCAAACGTCCCCTTATTTTTTATTTCCAAGGGGACGCTAGGAACAGGAGAAGAGGCAGACTTTTCAAACTTAACTTTTTTAAAGGATGAGGAAGCTAAATAAATAATTTTAAGAAATAAAGCACTGATTTTTAATACTTTCCATAACAGTTGAAAAGTGTTTATGGCATCGGATCGTCTGTCTCCCTGTCTATTTATCTGTTCTTACTCTAACTTCCGTACGTTGGCTTGAATTGCGACAAAATTCATGAATTTTTTTTTAGGTCGAAACCATCATTTGAATGCTATCATGTTCACCCATTCACTTAACCACACATACAAACTAATTGTAAAACAGCGAAAACGGACTTTGGGGATCTGAAAACTTAAGGAAACATCAACATACGCACATACATATAGAATCGTTGTAAAAAAAAGCAAAAGCGGATCCATGGAACCTCAAAACGTAAAGTTATGCCAAAATTTCATAGTCTTTCTCTCGTTTTTTTATGATTGCAACATTTTTCTGACTCTATACACCGCATAACACATTTGAAAACCCAATTTTGACAATTACCATCGATAGTCAGAAAAATATCCGACTTCTTTTGTGCAGCACTGTATATATATATATATACTACATAGTATGTTACAATTTAGTTCAGTTATAGGAAACGCATAGGGAAAATTCTACTGCACAACTGAAAATTCTCCTTCAACAATTGCCGTCAATAAACGGAAAGTACTCGATATCTTTTGTGTAGCCCTGTATATGATATATAAAATTATATACAACTAATAATATGCAAAAAAGTTAGTTACATTTAAAAACGCATACTACAACTGAAAACGCACTTCCAGCAATTATTGTTCATAGTCACTAACCGAATTATTTTGTGTGCTCCTGTAAATGAACGATGAACACTCTCCACACCCTATTCTATAATAAACATCTTGTAGTACCTCTCAGTGATATATATTAATCCAATATGTTTGAAATAGTGTAACATCATTAAAATACACCGCAAACGAACTATAAATACTACACACTTCATTTTCAATACCGAACACGCCATAGTAAACCTCAATAACATATATCATTTGCATGGCAATTCGAGTATAGTTACGAGAGTTAGAGCGCGGACAGACAGACAAACAAACCGAATTCAACTATAGGTTGGAAAATGTTAAAAAGGAAGGGAAAATATTGTAACTGGATTCACTGGGAAGGTTCATTCCCTAAATGAATCCTTTTAGAGTTTTCATGTTTGAAGCAATTCTATTTTTATAAAGTTTCGTAACATTTATATGAATAACTTTTTGCGTTATGATGTTTGTCATTAAAATGTCATACATGCTTTATAATTTGGCGATAAATCTTGGTCGCTTGGCGATTCATCCTTGGTTGCCGCTATAACATGAAAGTACCAAATTTACATTATATTAATGAAAACAGAAACAAAAATATTTCTGCCTTGGGGGCCGTTATAACACGAAAGCACCATATTTCTACTTTATTTTTCATATCTGAAAATTTGCATCTATCCTTTTTGTAACTTTAACATTTTTATAACGATTTTATGCATTTCTATTGCCTATTCAAAGAAAAATTCTTCTAAAGTTACAGAATTTCGTTAAAAATTCTTCTAAAGTTACAAAATTTCGTTAAAAACGCTTAAAAAATAAAGTGACGGCGTCAAATAAAATGACGACGTCAAAATAAAGTGACGACGTCAAAAGGTCCATTCTCGACCGCACACAACAATCATTTTCCCAATGGTTAAAAAAATATTTTGAGAAAGAGCTAAAAATATAATTCAATCCAGCACCATATTCCACCTTTTAAATTAATTATATTCAAATGTCTAACGTGTAACCCAATATCTTAGCAAAATAGAGATAAATTTCAACCTGATATAGACGGCTAAAATAAGGACCAGGCTTTAATATTAGCCCAATTCTATTCTTTAAATTATTAATATTCAAACGTCTGTAAGCTCATGTTCTAAGCGAGATAAAAATAAAATTTAACCTATTCTAGAAAGCTAAAAAGAATCTGGCTTTAATATTAGATGAAAAATAGAAAATCTAATTTTGACACAAGTTTTAGTTTTTATAAAAGGGAAAGTAACATACACTTCTAGTTAATTACTACCTTATCCCGAAATATCGCTCTATAAAGTTTATAAATAAGGAAATTACGTCATGTATCTATCTCACAGTAACAACGACAGCAGTAACGTAAGTTTTTTGAGCAGAAACGAGTGTTAAGAGCAGGGTGGTGCAAAATTTTAATTAGATTAACTATTGAAAACTAACGATTAAAAGTTTAATTATGACTAAAGATTGACCATAAAGTTCAATCGTCAATCTTTAGTCATGATTAAACTTTTAATCGTTAGTTTTCAATATTTAATCTAATTAAAATTTTGCACCACCCTGGTTAAGAGGCTACTTCACTCAGACGAAACCACTCGCTCGCTAATGTTAATCCTATGGAGGAAATATTTTAAGATATCTCGTTCGCATTTCAATATTTTTAAATGATTTTTATTGCATTAGATAGCTGGGGTCAATCTCTATGCACGCTCCCTTCTACTTTTTCGATTTTGATTACAAGCTTTTTTTTATCAAGATACTTTCACTTTCGGAACCGGTTTCGAAAGTGAAAGTATCCTCAATAAAAAAAAATAATAATAACTGCAACAAAAATCGAAAAAGTAGAAAGGAGCGTGCATAGAGATTGACCTCAGCTATCCAATGCAAAAAAAAAAAAAAAAAAAAAAAAAAAAAAAAAAAAAAAATCATTTAAAAATATTGAAAGGCGAGCGAGATATCTTAAAATATTTCCTCCATAGGATTAACATTAGCGAGCGGGTGTTTTCGTCTGAGTGAAGTAGCCTCTTAAGACGTGCAAGGCTTAATTTCTAATGAAAAAAGTACTGGAGCCCTAATATTCTAACACCCGTAGCGTACCCCTCCCCCACCCCCTCCGCCGTCACTCCAATCTGCATATTTATATTTTTATACATTATTTTCAAAATTCAAAGCATTGTTTTTTTATTTAGCAAAGTAAAATAAATCGCAGAATTCTGCGATTAAATAAGCTCAGGATTATGGTTCAGAAATAGTGGTTAACGCAAAAAATGAATTGTTCGCAGCTGTGCTGAATAGAAAAAAACTATTTCTGTACACTCTTTATTCTGATCAAAATAGCATTAAAATGATTTGAAATGGAAGTAAATAAAATTTTGAATTTAAGACAGATTGAACTCGAGCCTACCCAAACGCGAAGAATGATATAAAAATCGAGCCTGTTTCATTTGTATCTCTTCCGCGAGCGACACATTACGTCACTTATAAGTGTTTTGATACAAAAGAAGGCAAACGATTGGAGATGGGAGGGAAAGGAAAACGTAATTTCGGATTCGATTTTCGAAGCGATATTGCACTGGGCTCCGGAGCGCAGTGTTTATGAGCTCCGGTGAATTCTGTCCAATATTTAAATATTTACAAAAAACAGAGAAATACCGGAGCTGAGCTCCTGTGGGCTCCGCCGCAAATTAAGCCCCGAAGACGTGACATAAAATCTCTTGAGATCGGCCAGAAATGGTTTCTAAAAAAAAGATAATTAACGCCGCAGTCGTGGCAGTTGAATTTATTGTGACCAGGGCACTTTCTCGACTTACATTAAAAATACTATTGCATATAAAAATATGAAAACTTGTAGTTTTATAGAGAAACGTATGTTAAATTACGCTGAAGCAGACGAAAGAATTAAATCGAAGAATTATTTTAAGCGTTGTTTCATTTTGAAATTGGTCAAAATAGTTCAGTTTAAAAAGTTTTATAGGATCAGTTTATCCATCTTTCGTAAGCACACATACTTGACGAAATTGTGGTCTGCAGTCTCCAATAATTTCTTTAATTTGTCTAATTTTTAAATTTTTCTTTTTAAATTTTTTTTTAAAATTTTTTATTCAAAATTTCATCATCTGAATATCTCATAATTTGAAGAAGTCATTTTTTACCTACTATTGTCAGGTTAAAAGAAAAAAAAACGCAAATAATATTATTTCCAAAAATCTTTCAATTGAAAAATATTGAAACAACACGGAATATTTGTGAAAATTCTTGTCATAATGTGAATTTGAAATTATCGTTATATTCAGGTTCTATCCTTCACATATAAAAAAAGTTAAGTAATATGTTCTTTGATCAGTTCAGTTATTATACAAAAAAGAAAAATTTTAAAATAAATTATTACATGCAAAAGGCATTTAATGAAGAAAATTGCGTTACATTTAAAAGTCCAAATAATAATTTGTCCAACACTTTAATAGTTAAATTATTACGCATGAAAAGCATTAAATGAAGGGGAAAATTATACGTCATATATAAAACGATACATTTTAAACGTCATATTTAAAAGAATTTTCTTATAGCATTTAAAAAGAAAACTTTTCTTCTAGATGTCGAGGAAATAGCCCGGGAGGCAGCGACATTTTTTACTTAATCATTTTATACAAGCTAATTTTAAAATGTGTGATACATCTTATTTAATCAATCACGAAATAAGGCGTCACTCGACAGCAGTGGATGCGGCCTTGAGAACTAAAAAATCCCCCCATTCAAAGAGTTGCAACCAAATTACAGAAGATCGTGTCAGTGGTCATTATAATATCATTCAATCTTCCGTAATTGGGTAATCGTTTTAAAACAGAGGAAATTGGCGTATTTTTAGAGCTTCGGCGTATGGAAAGGGGTTAGCGAACGTAGCTCGTAGTTCTTATAGCTAAAACGTAACAACAACATATTAATAATGTAAATCTGTCAAAGAAAATGCATTTTTTGTTGTTGTTGTTTTCGTATTTTACATGTATATATGTGAACGCAGAGGCAGGCTCACTATTTTCTTATCTCTGATATTGTAATTTTTCCGCGTCGATGGTCTTATTGTTAAAAAAGTAGATTTACAGGCAAAATAGATTTACTGCGTGTTCGATGTTCAAACATTGATTTTTGCAAAAGTCCTTGAAACCAATATCAGGGGTCTGTCCAGACTTTTATCATAGGATCCTGTTTTTGTGAAATTGTGATGTCTTTCTTATATTTGTGAAAATTCTAGTCATAATTTTGTGAATTTGAAATTATCGTTATGTTCAGGTTCTATCCTTCACATATAAAAAAGTTAAGTAATATGTTCTTTGATCAGTTCAGTTGTTTTGTTTACAGGTCAGATTTTATTTTTCAATGATTAAAATTGTGAAAGGTTCAATTTGGAGATGGAAAAATTCTGTGAAAGATCTATTTATAAGACAATGAATTTTGTGAAAGGTCCTGTTTTGGGATAAAAAGTTTTGTGAAGATCCTGTTTTGGGATGAAATGTTTTATGAAGGGTCCTGTTTTAAAGAAAAAAAAAATTCTGAAGGGTCCTTTAAATGACCTAAAATTTTTCTGAACAGATCCCTAAATATAGATTGATGACTTTTGGCCATAATTTTCATTTAAACTGCTGTTTACTTCAAAATAGAGTAATCAGTGACATTGCAAACCAAGACCGGATTAAACCATCTAAAGGGTCGCTAGGTGATACAAATCTCGAACCGATCTTTTCCATCCTTGACTTAGAAAACCAGATTTTAACTTACAATGTTTTTAATTTAATTTTTATGTGCCCATTTTCCAAGTATCTCATTTACATATATATTCCATAACGACATTAGATCTTCATTCAGAAATAAAAACTAAAATGAAAATGAAAATAAATTAACAGACAGGAAAGCGCTTAAAACCGCTGAAATTATCATAATCTAATAAAAGGTTGCCGTATGTAAGTAGCGAAATCTTTGGCGATTTCTATAGCTGGCATGTGGTTAATGCGAAAATTTCGTTTTTAATACATTTCAAAACTTTACTTGAATACATCCTATTGCTATTTTTCGTATAAAAATGATTTTTTATGTTGTTAGGGGGTAATCTAAAAATATATATTAAATGTAAAAAATCTATTAAATTTTTCAAAACAAAAAAAGGGTGGGGAGGGGGGTATACCTATATTGTGTAATCCAGAAAGCACGGGTGGTATCCTCTAGTACATAATAAAAATATTTCAAAATATTATCGTAACTTACTTTGAATTCATGTAATGTTTGTTTCAAAGTTTAAAAGGAAAATGTTTTCTTCAATAATTAAAAAACAAAAACAAAATTCTTATTTGCCTTTAAATTTTGTGTCAACATATATGTTTGGCATCAAATGATACCCCGTGTACTGAAAATTAGCAAACTATTTTCTTAAATGTAAAGTATGAATTAAGCATTATTTTTTGAAGAAATAATTTTATTTTATTGTTATATTTTTCTTTAAAATGCATTTAAAAAAACTTTGTATTCAAATTTAGGCAGGAAAGAATAATTTAAAGAATGTTACAACCTTTAAAAACCTTCAAAAAATTCGAAAAACATGTTATTTGCAATTTAAAAAAAAATAGAACTTTTCTGAATGCTATCCTCCAAACCGTAAGAAAATATCTATTCCAGTTAGAACTAGGTTAATTTGAAATTGAAACGTGTATTTTATCACAGATTTCAATTGATTTTTAACGCTTTCCAACATAGTTAAAAAGTGTTTATGACTTCTGTTTGTCTGTCCGTGCTCTATTTCTCGTAAATATACTCGGATTGCCCTTTAATTTTCACGTTATTGACGTTTACTATCGATGTACGATCCCTATTTAAAATGAAGTGGGTAGCATTTATAGTTTGTTTACAGAGACTGTCAAAAGTATTCCGTTACATTACAGTCAATGGAAAAAAGAAATCGCTTCAAGTGTATTTTGGCGATGTTAAACCATTTCAAACATAATGAAATTGATATACAATTATGAAGTGGACTGAAACATGTTCATTGTAGAATATGGGGTGCAAAGCATTTATTATTCATTTAACAGAGTCACACAAAAGAATTCTGTTACACAATGTTCTTCGAGGAAATACCGTTTGCAGTGTAATTTAATGTTGTTACACTATTTCAAACATAATGAAATTTATATGTATTACTGAGGTGCGCTGTAAATTGCTCACTGAAAAATATGGTGTGCATTGTGTTTATCGTTCATTTACAGGGACACACAAAATAATTCGGTTACAGTCTGTGTGATAAGTGCATTTTCAACTTTGGTTTGTGTTTTTAAGTTTAACTAAATTTTTGCATAGTACGTGGTATGTATAAATCTGTTGATTGCATACAGAGTATTACTGACTATATGGGAGTGACTTTGCTTAAGGGTAGTTTTAATTGTGTTGCACATTTTCCTGCTGAACTATATTTAGTAGAGTAGTAGAAACTTGTGTAATATAAATAAATTCATATACAGAGTTACGCAAAGAACAGGATACATTGTCGTTTATGATTGGTAATTGCGTTTTAAGTTGGCTTATGCGTTTTTTTACCTCCCTTGAATTAAATTTTAGCTTAATATGTGGTGTGCACAAAAGTCTTTAGATAATACACAGAGCTGTAACAAAAGAATTCGAGGGCATTTTCATCAATTGGTGTAAATTGCTAAATGGGAATTTTCTAACTGAACTAAATTTTATTATGCTATGCAGTGTATATTCAAATCTATAAATTTTACACAGGGCTGCACAAATAATTCAACTACTTTTTTGACTATGGAAGGTAATTGCTAAAATTGGATTTTTCAATGTGTTATATGTTTCCTATAAACTGTTTACTTATATATATCTTCTTTCACCTTATTTAACGGTGCAGTTTTGTTACAGTTTTCTGGATGTGTTGGAAAATGTTTCATAATCTATGCTGGACGCATGATTTTTCGTTCTTGTTAAATTTTGATCGCGCTTTTCTGAAAACTGTGTCTGCACTTTGCGTGCGCTGTAAAAAGGAAAAACACCCATAATTTTTTTGAACACACAGATATGTATTATATGGTGATCATTATAAATCTCCTACAATCTCCTCATACTTTTTTGTTAATTAAATGACACAATTCAAATGTTATTATATTTCAAATAACGTGGAGAGTCAAAATACGTCCATTAGAATTAACTTTTAAATATACAGTAAAACACTTTTATTTTGCTTAAAAGACGTCAACATAAACATTAAAGATGTTAAAATTTAAAATTTACATGTTTCGATTTGTTCATCAAATCGTCATCAGAATATATACAAAACACAAATGCAATGTACATAAAAACGCGAAATTAAATTAATTAAAAATTAAAAACCAGAGAGTCTGAACAGTCACTATGTGAAAGAGGTACAACGCCCACTATACTTTTAATTTTAACACCGCTCTTAGATTCATCTACAGACCGCATCCCACTATTATTCAACCACTCAACTCAAATCTTCGGAATATTAAATGACAACGTATCATTACATGCTTTCGAGCTTCTTAAATAAATTTCAATAGATTCCCTCACAAAAAGTTGAAAATAAAAACTGGAACAATAAATCAATTTAGCTTCATTAAATAGGATGTTGATGCTCTCTCTATTATTTAACCTTGATAAGGCAGTATTCCCTCTCCCATACTTAATATCTGCAATATGCTCCTTACATCTAACATTGAATTTACCAACATAATAATTTCTAACACCCACCTCCCTAATAAATGGAATAACATAAACACCCGAAAGGTCACCCTTACTGACAGGATCAATTCTCGTGCTCAACACCGTCTTTAAATTCGGGGGAGCTTTCGAGACTAAACTCAAACCGAATGCTTTTAAAGGATCTTTAATGTTTATGTTGAAGTCTTTTAAGCAAAATAAAAGTGTTTTACTGTATATTTAAAAGTTAAATGACACAAATTTGATTTCTTGCGTTTAGGATGTGGTTTTTAAGGTATATCAAGTTAAAAAGCACATTCTAATCGCAACAAATAAAAAATTGCATCATTTAATTGACAAAACATTAGGTGGAGATTGTGGATATGATTATTTTGTACATATCTGCGTTCAAAATAAGTTAATCTGTCTGCAGACGATTTAAAAAAAAAAATTATACAAATGCGTGCAAGTTGCTAAATCAAAGTTTAAAATCAGTTGAAGTCTGTGTTAAAGTACACATATCAATTTAAAATTGACGCGGTTCTAATTGGAATATTTTCAGGCAGTTTGGAACATATGATTCAGAAAAGTTAAACTTTTTGAAAAATGAAATAAAATGTTTTTCATTTTTCGGAGGTTTAAATCCTTCCATCCCAGACGGAATAAGTTTACGTAGGTATACCTACGTATTATTCATATCGTATTATTCGTAGGTATTATTCATATATGAATAATTCACTAGTAGATACACTGGAAGCGAAGGTATTAAAGGTTGTAACTCTCCTTAACCAAAGATATTAATAGCAGTGAAATTTTCAAATTTAATCGGTCAAAATAAGATAGATACCCATTTCTTTTCATACATAGTTTCGAGTAGAAATTTAACTAATATTTGGAGTTTATTATGAGATTTTATTACCATGTAGTTTATAAACGTTTTGTATACAGATGGTCGCAAAACTCTGTAAACAAGCTTTGAGGGGAGGGGAGCGAATAACATAGATTTGAATCATATCCACCATCGAATGAACCGTATTCGACCATTCGAAAGAACCCTATCATTAGAAAGCAGGACCTGAAAGTTGGTAGGTGACGCTGCTTGCCTTTGCTTGGAGTTGGTGCGGTAAGCTCTTTGCATTTAACCAACATTCACTTTATCAAATATAGATTTATTTCTGTAGTGGACATTCTGCCTATAAATCTGTCGGCTAAGGCATTCGGGTAGGTGTAGGTGCTTTTTGTAGTATACCTTCAAGGCCATTTGTTATTTAACCAGGGGTACCTGTCTAGACTTTTCTCACAGGGTCCTGTTTTTGTAAAATTGTGAAGATTTTATTGCATTTGTGAAAAATCTAGTCATAATTTTGTGAATTTGAAATGATCTTCATAATCAGGTTCTTGTTTATACATTTTTAAGAAGATATATGTATACTTATTCTTTTTAATTTCTAAAAGGTGTAAAATAAAAATATTATAAACAGTAAAATAGGTTTTATTAGACTGTTGACATATGTTTCAGCTCAATCTGAGCCACTATCAAAACAAATAAAAATATTCTATAAATACACGGTCTATGAAGTTAAGTTATTTGAAACACAATCATTTAATTTTTCACGTACTTTTTAAAAATGGATAAAAAAAATTATTTATTACATATATAAAAATTTAAAAAGATATGTGTATATAAAATATACATATTTCTTTTATACAGGGTTGGAAAAAAAACATGTTTTTTTTAAAAAAAAAACAAAAAACGTGTTTTTTTTGTTTAAAACATGTTTTAAACGTTTAAAACGTTTTTTTCTCATTCAACAGCACAATTTTGATTAAAGTGAGCAAAAATTAATAAATTAAATATAAAGAATGAAAATATTTTTAAAAAACAGTTAAGGAAGAAAAAAATTATATAATAAATACCAAACATTAATTAACAATTAATTTTTTTATTCTAAACTAAAACATTTAATTATTAAGTTCTTTAAAAATAGTAACAAGTTTGGCAGCCTTATCAAACACCTAACCGGTTTCTAGTTTTGTTCTGCACAAAGACAAAAGTAGAAAACACTCTTTCTAAACCAGCAGTAGAGCATATAGCTGCTTGTAATTGTTTTATGATCATCATGACATTTTTATCGACATGTTTTTCAAGACTTATCCACCAAGATAAAGGTGTTATTTCTACAAAATTGTACACTTTGATTCTTGAGTAGCGAATTTATGATTGGTAACTGACAGCATAACATTTTTAGGGTTTCGTTCATCTCACGAAACCCTATTCGTCCCACTTCTCTGTCTGTCTGTCACAGAGCCGGTACTCAGAAACTGTATAGCTAACAGACTTGAAATTTTGTGTACTTACAGCTGAATACCTACTGTCACGCTGAAAATCATAACATTTTGAAAAAATCATATAATTTTATATAGAGAGATAAAAAACCAAAAATCTAACAGCCTTTTTCTGTTAAATTTAAACATCTTTCGTTATAGCAGTTGCCAACAATTTAAAAATAAACAATAAAATTCTTTCTACAATAATTAATTTTCTGTTGAAAGATTTCCACGTGAATTTAATTTGTGAATTGTCACGTTGTGACATTATAAACAATAAACATGTTTTAAACATTGTTTTAAATGTAATGTTTTAAACATGTTTTAAACAGCTGTTTTAAACAAAATGTTTTAAACGTAACAACCCTGCTTTTATATATGTAAAAGTGACAGTCAGATTTTACTTTTAAATGATTAAATTTGTGAATGGTATAGTTTGGACTGGAGAGGGAAAAGTTTTGTGAAAATATCTATTTTTATGACAAAGAATTTTGTGAAAGGTCCTGTTTTAAAGTGAAAAGTTATGTGACCTGTTTTGAAATGAAAAAAGAATGTGAAGGGTCCTTTAAAGAGCCCAATTTCTTCCTAAACAAATCCTTGTTGACACTCGTCACTTCTGACATGGATCACGTATCTCATGGCATAGTATCATTATTAAAACACAAAATTTAAATTAAAAATACAAAAATAAAACAAAAATAAATGTGAAAAACATTCCATTAGTTTCTAAGCTAGAAAAATAAGATGGTAGCCAACAACCACCGGAGTCGAGCCCAACTCTTAAAAGGGGGCACTTTTCAAAAGGCATTTATTTATTATCTTTTTTTTTTTTTGGGGGGGGGGAGGTGTTACAAAAGTAAAAGACTTTTCTTACATTAAATATAATTTAATATTAAGATTATACCAAAATTACAAAAACAGGAACAGGAAAATGAAAGAACTTAATCAATTAGTTTTAAAATATAAAATAAACTTACTTTATATGAAAGAAAATTCCATAAAATTTTCCCTGTTACTTTCTAAGATTTTCTTTTCTGTGGTTGCTTTGATAAGAATAGATAGTCCCTTTAGTATACCTTTAGATTGATGAAACGTAAAATTTATTTATATTTCGAAAACTGATGATTAGAATGAGTTATAAACTTATGCACCCATCTTTTTTGAAAATTATGGCTCGTTTTATGTTAAAGTTATCATAAGTCATAACTTTTTAAAAATTTGAATTATTATTAATTTTTACTTTTAAAAAAATGCTTGGAATATGTTTGGGTTTAATCACAGCATTTCATTAAAAAGAGGGAAAATATCAATAGCATGATTTTGATTTTTTTATGGGGGGCGGGGGGGGGGGGGGGGGGGGGAGGGAGATTTTAAATTAAAATTTGTCACGTCGATTTAATATATTGGCATCCTGAAATTTTGACTTCTTCTAACTCCATGAAGATTTAAGAAAAATTATATAACTATACCTGGAACTCAAATATGATGTCAAAAGTGTGTTTTACTAGTTGAAAAATCAAAGTTTGTACAATTTTTAAAATGTAGATGTCCCCTATTTCAAAAAGTGCATTTTCATATTCGGAAAGAAGATTCGATTCACTGTCGAACTGTACCTCTCACATCTCTCTTCGACAATTTGGTGGAGTAAAAACATGGTGGTTCCGCTTTTTTACTGTGATCGACTGTACATGGAGTTTTGTGACATCTTGTATATAGTTTTTTATGTGCAGTCTTTCATAATGTCATTTATTAATCACAATAATTACTTGTACTACCTATTTCAAACAGACATTATATTATTTTTTTTAAAAAAACCACTAAAAAACAGTGCACACGTCTAAAAAGTTCAAAAAAGTACCTTCAAACCACGCTAAAAATTAGTCAAGATATACAAAAGCTTTAAAAATATTTCCACTTCTTGGTCCGAGGCATCATCAGTTACTGTTGTTCTGTTTCTTCCTGGCTAGTCATCTTCGTTGAAGTCTTCCCTATTTTTCCCTATTACTAATAATATATGATGCCATCTATTATCAATTTTTGCATGCATCATATCATTACGTATTTCAGATTTTGCTGTGATTATTTCTATGGCTTCCGTTAGTAATGTGTAGTTTAAACTATTGTAACTTGCCAATTTTTCGACATTGCTGAAGTCATTGGGGATTTATTGTTTAACATGGCTATTGCAGTAGTAGCATTATTTAAAAAAATAGTAATGATATGCGTTTTTTTCCCTTACAGTCCGGCAGTATATACTTATGGTGCGTGGATCAACAACCGATCTCTATTCCCTTGCCAAGAACCGCCATCAGCAATGGCCACCTGGGAAGCCATTGTTACTGTTGACAACAAATCTGCAGTGGTACTGATGAGCGGCGATGAGGAAGCACGTATAAAAACTGAAGATGGTAATATTTTTTGTTTTTAGTGAACGCTTTGCAATATTCCTTGAAAACTCTCTTTCCCCCCCCCTTTTTTTTGCCGATTTTATATATTGTGTTCCTGTAGTTTTGGTTGATCATGTTATGGATTAAACTATGCCTTATCTAATTTATGCTTTAATCTATGGGTCATGTGCTGTATTTTTTTAAAGTAGAAAATTTATCTTGATTGAGTAGAATTGGATAATATGAGATACAGTGCGCTTCAATTTCATTTGAGGTTGTATTTAAATTCGGGAGCATCGTACTGGAACAAATTAATTCTCCATTAACGTCTAAATTTTCTATTTGTTTTGCGTGGCAAAACAAAATTTTCTTCGGAAAACAAGCACTTTCTTCGGCAAACGAAGTTCTTTTTTGAAAATCTAATGTTCCGTTTTTCTTATGTTCGTCGGAACGTAAGGAAGAAGTTTGGTTCGGATAGGAACTCTTTAAACATGTTTATTGATCTAGCAAATAAATTTGGTACTTAATAAAACTAATATGTATATCTATATGCTATGAATTTTAAGTAGGTAAAATTCCATCTCGAAGAATTTTTTGGATCATTAGGATAAATAAAACCCACGCAGTCGTCCTTATGATACCATCTGGCTTTGGTCGAAATACATTGATGCTTTCCCGCATAAATAAGAGAATAAATCTTCGAAACAGAAGAAAATTTATTATAATATCTTCTAATAGACGACACTCAATAAAACAATCGCCACCATTTTTTCATATCGATGAACACTTTTACCGCTAACACTTAGCAGTCATACCATGCCTTTAAACTTAGTAAATTACTCATTTTGAATCATTGTGTCACATTTCAAATACTTCAAATAGTCTCTTTCCAGACAGTAACAGATTTTTTTGGAAGAACAAGATCATGGAAATCTACTTTTCGGATCTCATGTTTCTCGTTAAATATGCAACCGCGCAATGTTATATACGCTAATGCGGGTATACAGAACAGCGATTCCGAGCTTTGAAGCAAGTAGGAACTGTGTTTTAAGAGCGGCAGAAAAATGAAGTACTTTAGGTTCTTGTGAGAAAAGGCGCGAATTTAGCTATGGAATTAAAAAAAAAAAGAAAATGGTACAAACGATAAATTTAAATAGAATAAATCAAGTCATAATAAATCAAGTCAAATAAATCAAACAAACAAGGTTACAGAACTCTACTCTCCGCATCTCACGTTACATGTTAAATATCCAAACGCGCAATGTTATCTACGCCAATGCAGGTATATAGAACAGCGAATCAGAGCTTTGAAGCAAGTAGGAATAGGGATTCCTAAGTATAAAAAATTTAATTTATGAAATAGTTGCGTAGAACATACAGCAATAAACATTGTTCTGGTGAAATTAATGTTCTATTTACTACATCATGCTTATTAACTGTCAAAGTTAAAAGTATTTAACGTTTGAGCGTTAAAATGATTCATTATTTAATTATAATACAGTATTAAGTATTTAAAAAACTGATTGCAATTACATTAATAAAATTAAGATGAACTGACATGCATAAAATGTATTGTCACATTTAGGTACTTTGGACATCTCCTTTAGATTTTAATAGGTTAGGTTTTAGGTAAATGTGACAAAAATGACCAAAATGTGATAATGATATATATTTTTGCTGAGTTCAAAAATAATAATTCAGTTTCTTCAAAACAAAGTAGTTTTGACCTAAAAGCATAATAATCAATCTTTTTTACTGATATTTGGCATTTTACATTTAATAAAATGTGAAATACGTATACTCTAAATGTGACAATGGTATGAGAAATAGCTTCACATTTAGGCACAATGACCTTAATACCTAACTTCAAATCGATATCAGCCACCGTAGTATCTTTACTGTATCCTGATAAAGATTTGAAAAAAAAAAACTTTCGACAAATAAAATTTTTTAAACGGTACGATATCAAAACAACGTATTTTTGTTGTTTTGTTTCTTTCGTGTTTATTGAATGCCAGAATTGTTAAAATAATTTTCATACGCACCTAGTATATTTTTTTTCTATACAGTAAATATACAGTATAGTTACGTTCTCTTAACT
This sequence comes from Maratus michaelseni, assembly GCA_963931845.1. Classification (NCBI taxonomy): domain Eukaryota; kingdom Metazoa; phylum Arthropoda; class Arachnida; order Araneae; family Salticidae; genus Maratus; species Maratus michaelseni. The sequence goes on from OZ007591.1 coordinate 26,197,549, forward strand.
GGCTTTCTCGGGTGCGAACTAATGGCCGGTTAAACCGACAGTATAAAAATAGAGAGCGTATTGCATAGCTGCCAACTTTTACGCTTTTTTGTTACCACTAAAATTTAATAGAAATTTTTGTGTTTTTTAATCAAGTAATTGCGACGATGAAATAAGATAAAATTTACTGTTAAATTTTAGTGGTACGAAAAAAGCGTAAAAGTTGGCAGCTATGGTATTGTGCTATTTACAGCACTATACTTTAAGCTATTTTATAATTTCTTAAGCAATATTTTGAAATATATAACGCTTATAAATTTTGTTTCATTACAGTAATCTGAATTATTAAAAACTATTTAATGTTGGATGCAGTTCACAGTCCAAAAGTTGTATTTTTAATTTTATAACACAATCATCATTTATTTATTAAGCTTCTAACTAAATTTCATTGAATTATATTAATTTTTAGCATTTTCTCGAAAAGAAAAAAGAAAGACCCTAAAAGTAGTCCCCACTTTCTTTTTTGTTTAAATTTTGTAGTCACCTGTTCTAGATTTTGGTTGAAATTAGTGAAGACGGAATCACATGGCCTTCTAAGATTAAGACAAAGAGACCTTTAGAAAAAACAAATAGGTCAATTTTTAACACTGTTCTCACAGGGATGTCAGTTTTCCGCTTTTCTTGTGTTTTAAAAATCAACCGGCGATTTCCGCCGAAACTTTAAAAAAAATCGTGTTGAAGTGCGCTACGAAAAAAACAAGAAATTCGTCAAACGATCCAGCAATTTGATATCTCAAATTTCGTCAATTACTCAAGGAAAAACTCGCTACTTTTCGTCAAACGATGTTGGAAAAACACGCGAATTTCGTCGAGGTCGCGGAAAAAATATCGAATTTTATGAATCGGTCACGGGAAAAAATAGAGTATTTCAACAAACAACTGCAGAAAAAAATCGTGAATTTCATTTATCTCTCTCGGAATAAAATCGCAAATTTCATCAGTCGCTCGAGAAAAAAAATCGCGAATTTCCTCAGCTAATCGTGGAAAAATTCGTATATTTCGTCAAACGATCGCTGATAAAATCAGGAATTTCGTCGAACGATCTCGGAAAAAATTGCGCCGCGAATTTTGTCTAGAGGTCGCGTAAAAAATCGCAAATTTCATCAGTCGGTCCCGAAAAAATTATAAATATCATCAGTCAGTCGAGGAAAAAATCGTAAATTTCTTTAATTGGTCGCGAAAAAAATTGAGAATTTTGTCAAACAAGTGCAGAAAAGAAAATCGTAAATTTTGTCAATCTGTTTCGAAAAAAATTCCGAATTTCGTCAAACAATCGCGAAAAAAATCCCGAATTTCGTAAAAAAATGACAATTTTCATAGTCGGTCACGAAAAAACTCGTAAATTTCGTCAGTTTGTCACGAAAAAATTCGGGAACTTTATCAAACAAGTACACAATAAAATCGTGCATTCCGCCAATCGGTCGCTGGAAAAAATCGAGAATTTTGCTGAAAACTTTCAACGAAATAAATCGCGAATTTCATAAAATGATTGTGGAATAAAATTGCACTTTAATGTCAATCGCTCGAGGAAAAAATCATGATTTTCGTCATACTGTTGCGGATAAAATCGCGGGGGAAAAAAATGAAATTCGGCATTGGCTCTCTAAATTTTCCCAATTGGCCACAAAATGTGCGATTTTGTGTTCTCCATTAAAAAAAAAATCGTTAATGATTTTTTGCCAACAAAAGTTGCAACGAGGCTTACAGTGTGTTCGATCTTTCTCCATCCACAATATAAATGTTAGAAATTATTTTATTAAAATCTAAAAGGAAATAAAATATCTCCATATTCCGTGCGTATATGTTTGTTATTTTGATTTTTATAGACATTTTTTTTGTCATCCTAATACACTATATTTCCAATGATGAGCGGTCACTTGCAATTTTAGACGTTTTGTTAAATATCTGGAAAGATACACGAGAAATTATCCTGAAACTTCAGTAGTGTAAACAACATGATAGACGTCATATATTTCTGCGAAGATTTTTTTTCCGAAACCCCATAAGGGGTCGTCAACAAATTGAAGAAAAAAGAATATCTTTTGGATAACCCTGTAAAAACTAATATTGCAAAAGCATTCAAACTGTAGATTATGATTAAGTAGCTTATTATAATAATTTGGGTTCATTTTTATGACGATAGCATGTAATGTATACTCGAAGAGAAATTCAGGTTTTTATAAAAACAGTCCCAAATTTTACCAAGTTTTTTTGCTTATAATTTGCAGAGTTTTTAATATAAAAACAAGTCATTTTCAGAAAATATGACAAACAAAAGTGTACACAATACCCTGCAATCAGAATTAAAAAATAATAAAAATTGTATGAAAAGTGAGCAGGTTTACTAAATATTGTTTCACTGCGCATGCGCGAATTCAATCAAAATATACTACGCATAATATATTACCTAAATGTATAGACCAACTTTTATGAAAGTCTCAAAAACATAGCTGGAGAAATCTGATAGTAATCGTCGATAGAATAAGCTCGAAATTCGCTGTTCCCAAAAGAAAACAAAAAGATGAGGGGTTGTATCAAATATAGAATGAGAGACACTTCATTCTTATTATGTCAACTTTCATAAGCTAGAATATTTGGATACAACCCCTCATCTTTTTGCTTCCTTTTGGGAACATCGAAATTCGAGCTTATTCTATCGACGATTACTATCAGAATTTTCAAGCTATGTTTTAGACACTTTCATAAAAGTTGGTCTATATATTTAGCTAATATATTATGCGCAGTATATTTTGATTGAATTCGCGCATGCGCAGTGAAACAATATTTAGTAAACCTGCTCACTTTGCATACAATTTTTATTATTTTTTAATTCTGATTGCAGGGTATTGTGTACACTTTTGTTTGTCATATTTTCTGAAAATGACTTGTTTTTATATTAAAAACTCTGCAAATTATAAGCAAGAAACTTGATAAAATTTGGGACTGTTTTTATAAAAACCTGAATTTCTCTTCCAGTATACATGCTATCTTCATAAAAAATGAACCCAAATTATTACAATAAGCCACTTAATCATAATTTACAGTTTGAATGCTTTTGCAATATTAGTTATTACAGGGTTATCCAAAAGATATTCGTTTTTCTTCAATTTGTTAACGGCCCCTTATTGGGTTTCGGGAAAAAATCTTCGCGGAAATATATGACATCTATCATGTTGTTTACACTCCTGAAGTTTCAGGATAATTCCTCATGTATCTTTCCAGATATTTAACAAAACGTCTAAAATCGCAAGTGACCGGGTCATCATTGGAAATATAGTGTAAATAGTACTTACAGTTCGTCGCTGAGCTCATTGAATCTGTTACTGGGTTACCTCAATTGATTTAAAATGCTGTGAGCTAAAGAAAAAAAAATGATTATTGATGTTTTTATGCATGATGGAATGACAGCATTAAAAGTGCAGAGAATAAAAGTTTGAAGTAAAAAATGTGAATGATTTGATTACATTTTTCTGAAACTAATTTTGTAATTACTGAATTTTAATATTATGCTTTTTCAAATTCATTGGAGTTTATTTAAGTTGTTTTATGTATATAATAGTGTTTGATTGTGTATTCAGGGCTGACACAAAATCTACGTCATAAGTTATATTGATTTTAGATATGTTTAAATTATTAATATTTATATTCTTTAAAATAATATGAGATTTCTTACGAAACATTAGCCATGTAGAAACTAAGAACCACTGACATTTTATTCTTGTGGTTATGTGACTACTACTATATTGTTAGTAAAACAATTAAAAAAATATATATATCTTGCTATTCAATTTTATCCATGTTATGGTTTTCTGTATATTTAAAAATTACAATTGACTATTTAATATTCACGTTATTTGTTTCTAATTAGAATACACAAAAAACACATTCTACATTTGGGTAAAAGAATGTTAATGTAGTATAAAACTGTACAAGTTGGTTGGACAGGTAGGCGTTTTTATTTTTATTTTACTTAACTATGAAAATGCAATATACTTATTACAGAAAATACTATAAAATATTTTAATATAAAAAGTTTGTCAATGTATTTATTTTATATTCAATACAATATAGTTTACAAAATTCAAACATAAAAGTTGTGAAAAATGTCAAATTTTACTTTCACGCGTAATTTCTTTTTTGTTATTTTCTGAATGGCATCCCTGGTTTTCAGCAAAATAAAATATTTTTATAAAAATTCTTTTAAATTATTAAAAGTTCTGTAAATACATCTTAAAAACCCATTTTTGTCCACTTCCTGTAAATAATAATAATAATAATAATAATAATAATAATAATAAAGAATGTCCACAAAAACTTCTAACTTTTTTATTTGGGAAATTAAAAAAGAGCCTTAAATTACATATAACGTAGACAAATTTTTGACATTGTTGATTTTTAAACTAATTATTTTTCTCAAAGAATAGCTAAAAATCGAGGTTTAAACTTCTATCCTAAAATAATTACTCTTTTTTTCTAGCTATGTATTTAAGAAGCTTAAAGTTAATAATAATAATAATAAAATAATAATAAAAATAAAATAATAATAATAATAATAATAATAATAACATCTGAGTGAAGAGCTATATTAATAAAAAAAAAAAAAAAGATCTGTGTGAAATGCCATGCCAATCAGTTCATTGTTATTCGAAATAATTTTACTTACTGTTTTACAAAACAATTTTCAGAAAAACGCTTTAAAAATTCTGAATATTTAGAACAGGGTCACTATTTAGAACAGCGATCTGTTTATAAATATTGTTGTTGTAATTTTGGCAACTCTACGAATTTTCAAATAAAATGTTTAGGGATATTGGGGATAAGGGATGTATCTTTGGAACATCAATACTGTAAAATCTCTAAATAGCGGACACTACTTCGGGAGCGCGAAATTTGTCCACTATTCGGAGATGTCCGTTATTCAGAGGTAAAATCATACAAATATACAGGTGTTGGGGGGGACTAACAAAATGTACGTTAGTTAGAGGTGTCCTGTATTTGGGGGTGTCCTTTTTGAAAAATTTACTGTGTAGGAAATCAGTACAATCAAAATGATGACGCGAAAAAAATGTAAAACAATTTATTTTGATTTGTTATAAAAAGATAATAAATAAAATTCTTCAAAACGCGTATTTTACACTTTCTCTGTATTATATATTAACATTTAATCATACAGCTGAACTTGGCCTTAAAAGAAAGCAAGGAAAGAAAAATCACGCGTAAAGCGTAGAAGGTGAAACGCTTTCCATTTTCCAACACATTCAGAATATTGTGACAAAACTTCACCGTTTAATAAGCTGAAAGGTGATGTCTAAGTAAACAATTTGGAAACGCATAACACATTTGAAAACCCAAATTTCAGCAATTACCATCTGTAGTCGGAAAAATAATAAACAGTAAAATAAGCAGTAATACACAGCCGTGCATGCGCGGTTGCGTATTACTCTCTATTTTACTGTTTATTACTGTTAATTTTACGGTATAATACTAGCAGCTGGAATTCTAATATTATACCGTAAAATCAATTTTTTTTTTCTCCTGCAATGTAAAAAGTGCCAATTCATGCAAAAGTAATTGCATTATTAGTCTGTTCGTGTTAAATAAAAATTGGTTTATTATAATAAAACAAACAAACAAAAAAAAAAAAAAAAAAAAAAAAAAAACGAATTTTACAATGTAAAAAGAAGACAGATTTTCTTAATCTAGGAGAATATAAATATAACTACAAACGAAAATATACAATAACCTCTTTTGAGTTACCCACGATTTCGAAAAGCGCTCTTTACCTTTAGAAACCTCAGAAACCAATACATTTTCGAGATTTAAATAATCATTTATAACAATAAAGTTTATTTTGCTGCCACTGATGTTTGGAAACATTTCCGAGTAGTTTTTACAGTATTTTAATCAGTTTTTTTCAACCCGGAATATAGGTTTTTCGGATGCTATTCATTCTCGATTAAGCATTTTCATGTTCAACAAACACGTTTTACAGCTAAACATGATAAATTAATATCATTAACATTAACATTAATATTATTTTGTTACTCTTGCATGTATAACTTGAGTTCAGCAGCTTAAAATGTTTAATAGAGAATGGAAAGCATTAAAAAAACCACCGATATTCCCGGTTTTTAAAATTGATGAATACGCTATAAAAGAACTACTCAGAAACGTTTCCGAGAATCAGTGACAGAAAAATAAACTTTATTTTTACAAAATATTCTGTAAATCTCGAAAATATATTTGGTTTCTGGGTTTTTAATGATAGAGAACGTTTTTCGGAATCATTGGTAACTCGGAAGAGGTTATTGTACATTTTCGTAAATTAAGAAATATTTGTCTTTTTTTACGGTGTATAAATTGATTATAATTTTTTTTTTTTTTTTTTTTTTTTTTTTTTTTTTGCGTGCCGCAGAACTTGTTTCACGTACCACTTCGGACATGCCGGCTATAAGTTTCGCCACCCCTCGCTTAAATTCGAAAATTACAATGTGTTAACTGTTTATCAAAATAGGTATTTTTCTTACTTCTGTTTTAAGAATAAAATCCACCAAAATATTTCACAAATGTAAGTTTTGTAGTTTTGGCCAATCTCATTGACGTCATCACTTCGTTACATGCAATAATTTTTTTTTTTTTTTTTTTTTAGGAAGAACACGCTATTACTATTACACGAAGAATGCTCTACCTATGTCAACTTTATGTCTTGCGATTGGATTTTGGCAAGAACATTCTATTGTTCCTAAATACCGGTAACTGTTTTTTTTTTATCAATTTAATTCTTGCCAATTTTTAATAATAAATGAAACACTGTCTTATGCTTTCAGAGTTATAATTATTGTTGTGAATTTGCTGTTATTTATTTTTAATGTTAAAATAAGAAGGTTTTCAAACTGTTGCTTTATTTTTATTTTTTTCAGATTTGGTCCTAAATGCAGAATTTTTGCTCCAAAAAGTCTTTTGGATAAATCTGTTCTGGTATTGATATTTAACTGTTTTAATCTATTACCCAATTTGATTTTTTTGTAATTTAAAATTTATTTTCGTTAAGTTGTTTTTATTAGACAAGCTATGTGGCTATATTATCAAAAGCATCTGGATACAGACAACTTCGCTATATGAATCCTTAAGAGTTATATATTCCAAGTTAAAGATTAAATTTTAGTTCTTGTGGAAGAAAAATATACCTTGTATGTCAGTCTCTGATCCAAAAAAGTTCGAAGATATTTTTCCTTGTTTTATTTACTAAGAATATACGGCAACAATTTAAGGTCCAAACAGATAGCGGTTGAAGTGTGTGGGGTCTCTGAAGTGGTAAAGCGGTCCTTTTCATCTTTTATGACTTTCTTTGCATGTCTACAGGTCAGAGTTCAAGGGTGGGAGCCCTTGACAGTTGGAGAAACTCCCCTTTCTTTTGTCGATGACCACAAAATGATTCGAGAAGAATGGGAAGATTTATACCATCCTATGTCGACTTGCTCAGGGTGACTTCTAAACGTAATCTTAAGGTGCAAACAGAGCGCGGTCTCTGTCTTTGATCTGGTCAAGCGCTTCCTTTAAACTTTTACGACTTTCTTAGCATGTTAAAGTTCAGAGGTCAAGCAGGGGAACATGGTGACAGGTCTTGTTCGCCTCTTGTTGAAACTCCCCTTCCTTTTGTTGAAAACCACAAAATCGTTCGCAATGAATGGGAAGTCGTATTATTTATGGCTCTCTCAGGCAGACTTGCAAGTTTGCGAAATAAACGCAGCTGTAAGGTCCAAACAGATAGCGGTCTGAGTGTGTGGTATCTTTGATCTAGTGAAGCGCTCCCTTTCATCTTTTATGACTTTCTTAGCATTTCTAAAGTTCAGAAGTCAAAACGGGAGCCGTTGAGAGGTGGGAATAGCCGTTGATACCACCCCTTTCTTTTGTTGAATCCCCACTTTCTTTTGTCCCTGACCACAAAAGGATTCGAGAAGAACGGGAAGTTGTATGAGATGGGTATCTTAGACTGAGTTTCTCAGAGAAGCTCTAAACGCTGCTTCAGGGGCACATATTTCGTAATACTGTATTGAATTCAGACATTTTTCTCCGAGAGGGATTTATGCAGCTGTTGAAGGAAGGGGGGGGGGGGGGGCATTACAAAGTTACGTCAGATTCAGATTCAAATTCAACCAAGCAGGGAAGCCTACCATATGGCTTGAACTGTACAAGACCTGCTCGGCAAGTTTATTAAAAAAAAATAGTGTACATCAATTGGATCTAAAAGTTTTTATAATCTAGGTAAGGCCCAGCTAATCCTCTGGGTCCACATACGGGAGAGTGCTCTGAAAAATGTATTCTTTGTCCTCTATCAATTTTATACATTGGATAATTTTGTTTAAGGAGGCATTACTTTTTAGGATAAAGGAGAACCATGAATGAAGTGGTGTGTTTGCGGGATGTTTGAGATGAAAATGATCGGAATTAGCCTTTTTTTTACAATTAATAAATAGAAAATCTGAAAACTTCCGGTGAAGGGTCATGCCAACCACGAGACCGCCCGCTAGATTCATGATTGACTTAATAATATAACGTGGAAACACAAAGAAACACTTATAAACAAATAAACAAAATAAAACAAAAAAAAAATCATTTTAGCTGTGCTCGTATTAAACGAGTTCGACTGTATTAAGATTACTCTTTCAGGTGCAGTATTTCATCCACAAGAAGAAAAATTCCCTCACAAAACTCGGTGAGACAGGTTGCATTTGCAGGCTGTATTGACTTTTTTCGTTAAATGTCAGTGGAGTTTCAATAATTTTGATCATATAGTGTAATATTACATCAATTCAATTACGATGTTTGTTTATACAGTAGACTCTCTCAAATCCGCAACCCTAAAATCCGCACATTGTTTCAGATGTAAACAATGAAGCTTACAGTTAAGATGTAGGGAGAAAATTCAAGAGTTTTTGTGCACATTCCGTACACATTTTAATAGGTAAATCTGGTTAATATCATTGAACTGATGCTTTCTCACGAAGCAAGTATAAATTTATTTCTGAAAAAATTCAAGATATTAGCACTGATAATCAGTGGTGATCGTGATCTTTTTACCAAACACATTTGCGTATTAATCAAGCTTTTTTGCTTATTAAATCTAGCTAAACATGAAATAGAATTTTGTTATTTTACGGTTTTGATGTAAATTATTAGTGTACCTTTATGAGCAGAGTTTCATTGAATAATTCAAGAAAAATTTATCGCATTATTATACCTATTTAGTCATGCATTATAAATTATTTGACCTTTACTTTTAATATTTTAATCATTTTTTAAATATTCTTAATTTTTATTTTACTTTATTATTTTCCTTAATTATTTTAATATTTTACTTTATTGTACACTGTTAAAAATTTGCAACAAACTGTCCAGTCATTCGACCGTTTTTATAGAAAACGATTACATAACCGTAATTTAACATTATTATGACCATAATATTGGCAGTAATATGATCAAACTAGAGTTTAATTACTGTTAGGTAACCGTTTTTTTTTTTTTTTTTTTTTTTTTTAAGCGGTCCGATGACTGGACAGTTTGCTGCAAATTTTTAACAGTGTAAGTTTTCATTAATATTTTGAGTGCATTATTACAAATTCCAATTACTGTTTTAAAAAAGTAAACAAAACAGTGACCAGAAATTCGCAAACTTCTAAAATCCGCACAACCTCTGGTCTCAAGCTGTGCGGATTTGAGGGAGTCTACTGTACATATTTTTTAATGCATCTTATTTCTTATTTTAGGAACTTTTTGAGTATGCACCATACTGCCTCAAAATATCTGAAAGAACGTTTGGATCTTATCCATTTCCTAGGATCGATTTTCTCATAGTTCCGCCGACATTTGGAAGTCTAGGCATGGCCAGGTAATTTAAAAGAAGAACAACACAAAACGTTTTCTAAAATTAATGAAACAAAAAAGCGCATGATATTTTACTTACTGTCTATTTACAATTGGCACGCTCATCATTATTAAAACAAACGTTTGGATATTTATTTAAAGCTTTATGCCCATCTTAAAAGGTATTCTTTCTTTGATTAATCTAAGTTCTGATCCAGGAAAAATGAATGTCAGTTAATATTCGATTTAACAAAGAAAACTCACTCTTCTTTTCCATTTGTAATTTTACCTCTCTAGTCTAAAAAAAATAACAATGAACGCTGCTAACTGCTGTATTTTAATTTATTGTAACCTTTTCACTTTCTAGGTTTATCCTGCTAAAACTATTGCATATAAAAAATGAAAACTGGTAATTTTATAGAGAAATATATGATAAACACATTGAAGCAGACAGTTTTTAAATGGAATAATTATTTAATCGCTATTTCATGTTGAAATCGGCCAGCAATTTAACCATCTTTTGCAGCTATATGCTTGACTAGATTGTGGTATGCAGTGTCCAATCATTTTCTCAATTTGTCTAATTTCTTAAGTTTTTTTTAATTCAACATTTCATTATCTGGATAGAGATTTTAATTTATAGTTTGAAATAGTCGTTTTTTACCTACTGTTGCCAGACTTTAAAAAGCTCAAATAATAATATTTCCAAACACTTTTCACTTGCAAATTATATTTACGCGTGAATATCTATTTATATATATATACAAAGAAAGAAACTTTAAAATAATTAAATTATTACGTGCGAAAAGCATTTAATGGTGAAAATTACGTCATATTTAAAACAATTTTCTTATACCGTCTAAAAGAAAACTTTTCTTTTAGACGTAATAAAAGCCCGTGAGGCAGCGACAGGTTTTGTTAACCATTTTATACCAGTTGATTTTCAAATATGTAATTGATATTACTTAATCAATTCACGAAAACAGCCACCAGCTGTCGTGACAGCGGTAGATACAGGCCTTCGGAACCGAAACATTCCCCTAGCCAAAGGGAAATGAATCGCAGGTAACCCGATCACAGAAATAAGCCACTGTTCGTGATAATATCATTCAATCTTCCGTAATCGGTAATCTTTTTAAAACATAGAAAAATAGTTTGTTTTTAGAACTTACAGGGTCTGGACGGGGGTTGGCTGGGGTAGCTCGCAGACGACAGAACCCCCTAGTTAAGTTAAAAAAAAATCTAAAAATTGCGAAAATGTACTCAAGTAATTATTTCATAACGCGCATTTGTAGTATTCAGTCTCAGAGATTCTTAAGAAATAGCACTTCTTCAATAATAATGGCAAACAATACGTTTTCGCTTGATATGCTTTTTCTCAGTTGGCTTAGCAGCCTATCTATTGGTTAGAGAGCCTAGCTACTTGTTGGATTTGAATTCTGGCTTGGATTTGGATTTTCACATTAGTTCGGAATCCTTTTTAAGCTGAACTCCTGATCTGTTTAGCTCTTTTGCGCAAAAAGTTATTTTAATTCTGCGAAACCAGCCAACCAGCTACACATTATCTTTTGGAACCTAAAGTGTTTTAGCTGATAAATTAATGAAATTTAATTTGTTTTAACATTAAAAAAATAATTTGCTAAAGAATTGATTCTGATAGAAACTTTTCAGAACTCCTTGTTTATGAGTAATTCTCTCAAAAAAGAGGCAATTTCGTGTCCGAGATGTCTTGTGGACGTATTTTTAAAATTACAAAAAGAAAAGGTGGTTTAAACTATCAATATTAATCGGTTATACATATAAACTTTGATTGTTTGCTTATTGCAATTTGAAATACAGTAAAACCTCTAAATAGCGACACCTCGGAAGCGCGAAATTTGTTCGCTATTTGGAGATGTCCATTATTCAGAGGTAAAATCATACAAATACATATACAGGTATTGGGGGACTAACAAAATGTACGTTAGATAGAGGTTTCCGCTATTTGGCAAGGTCCGTTATGGAGATTTTACTGTATATATGTACGTATATATATTTAAAAAATGAAATACATTAAGGATACTTAAATAAATATTTAGCCATTTAATTATACTAATATTTTATGCAATGAAAGAAATTAGGTTTTTATTGTTATAGTAATTGCATCATTCCCCCACATTACTATAAAATTGCCCCTATTTACTTAGTAAATGGCAGCACATGCATTATAAAGGTCTAGGATAGTTTGTAAGAGAATAAAATAATAAGACCGTCTTGTTTTTTGCTCAACAACATTCTTTAATAGCTAGCATATGGCTTTTGTATTAGATCAACGTAAGTGCTTTACCCATCATTCCCTCATCAATATAATCCTCTTTAATAAAAAGCTATGCGTTGCTGACGACTGGGTTTTTTGCTAATCGTTGCCACAGATTAATCTCGGAAAATGAAACGTTTGAAGTTACTGAAAAAATTAATATCTCGAAAAGTATTTGTCCGAAAATTGTTAGCCAAACTGCGTTAGAAAGGTAAAAAATTGTATTTTTCTTGATATAAATTTCAAACCTAATGATTATGCCGTTTTTCAAATATTGAATTTCAAAAATTACGAAATTTCACAATAGAGTACCAAAGCGAAACCTTCACGCGTAAAAAGATAATGGTAACGCCAATGTGTCCTGACATGTATCGCGACCTACGTAATATTGGCTAAAGCACGAGTCACAAATTATAATAGCCTTATTATTCTATTAAAATATAAAAGTGAATTATGATCTCACGAGTGCATGATTTTTATTTAATTCTCGACAAATACTAGATGCACCATTTCTTTTTAGTATATATATATATATTAAATGTAAAAAAATCGGTCTCAATAAAAAAAAAAAAAAAAAAAATGTTTTCAGCGATGTTCTGTAACCCGGGAAGCCCGGGTTCTACTTCCCTAGTCTATTTAATAAAAGCTAATAATTTTTTTTTAAATATGTAATTTGAAATGTGTTTCAAAAAATATTTAGTAATTGAAAATATACCTAAGTCTAATCATTTTTGTTCAATGTGATTTTCACAAGTATTTCATCATTCCCTCACGATCATTTATTTCCTCATATATTTAATACAGTAAAATCTCCATAACGGACACTCCCAAATAATGGAAACCTCTATCTAACGTACATTTTGTTAGTTCCCCAACACCTGTATATTTGTATGATTTTACCTCTGAATAACGGACATCTCCGAATAGCGGACAAATTTCGCGTTCCTCAGGTGTCCGCTATTTAGAGGTTTTTCTGTATATGAGGCAATGATCTGAATCAATTTATATATATGTTACGATATTTAGAAATCTATCCCACTGAAAACACTAGATCGCCGTATCAGATCGAAGTTCACGTAGTCGCATTTCAATATTTATTTGTTCTGGCCGATCATTTTTGAGATTTTTCAGAAGAAAGAACGAAATTATATCATCGAAGAGAAATTTATTATTTCTTCATAATAATATATATAATCATGAAACATTCTCCACTCCACTAGACATCGTTGAAAACTTTCAGTAATTTACATTTTAATAAGATGTTAAGAATTCATATGACTCTCTCCAGACATATACAGATTTTCTAGAACAATATCACAGAAATCAACGCTCCGCAGCTCATGTTTTGATTTAAATTTCCCAAGAGCGGAATGTTATCTGCGCTAACGCAGGGGTTACAGAACAATCAGAGCTCTTGAGCAATGCGGAACTATGTTTTTATGGCGATAGAAATTTGAAGGGCTGATGTTCTTGCGAGAAAAGACGCAAATCGAGCTTTGGAATAAAAATAAGAAAAAAAAATGGTACAATTTGATATTTTTAAATAAAATGAATTCGGCTTTTTAAGAATCGAGAAATAAAAAAGGTTTTTGAATAAAAATAATTACGGGAAGCGTTTTTTAGAATATTTTGAAGGGGATTAAATAAGCATTTTAAATAGAAAGGAATTTAAATAAATGAAATAAAGGGAATATATAGTTTAAGATAGGAAATAATTTAATAAACTAGGATTATATAACAAATTTAGAAGGGGAATATTTTATGGAATAATTTTAATTAAGTGCGGAATTTTAATTTTTGTAATATATATGTACTATACAATAAAATAAGACTAATCTAATGCAATAAAATACATATTAAAAAAAAAACTCATAAGATTTTTAATAAGGTAAGTAAGGTTAATCCATTTTTGGGGAAATTCATTTGCGCTTAGTTAAAAAAACAGCCACTTTACAGAGAATGACCCTCATAACAGATAAAGAATTCAATGGATTTTCTTTTTTTTTCAGTCCGAACGTTGTGTTCCTGTCCCAGTCTCTTCTGTCAGGGGACTCTAGCATGTCCTCTAGGGTTGCCCATGAAATTGCTCACGGATGGTTTGGTTTGATCATCGGTGCATCTGACTGGACAGAAGAATGGTTAAGTGAAGGATTTGCAACTTTCATCGAAGATCACTTTCATGTCCGGACGATGAATGTAAGTAACCTTTTTAATTAATTAATTGAAGTGAAACTTCTTATACCGAGGTTGGGGAATGAACTTATTTGTAGAAGCGGGAATGTCACTGAGGACAACTAACCCTATGTTACTATTAGTACGGAAGTTGGAAGAAATCTGCCTGATGCCTTTCTTTGTTTGAGGGCGAATCATTTAAGTAAATTACCCCATTTCTGTGCTGTGGTTCAATGATAAAAATAGTCTTGTTTAAAAGTTTGTACTTACAGAGTTACCAATTCAAAAGTTTTGAATTTTCGTAGAATGATAGAAAATACTTATATCTAGTTCCACTGGAAAGAAAAATCTTTATTATAAACCAAAAACAGTGATTTATGTCCGCCACGTTCATCCAGGATAGCTCAGTTGGCAGAGCATTGGCAGCACAAGCCAAATGTCCGTGGTTCGATCCTAGGCTGGACACTTTTTCACCCAGTTGGAAAATTACAGAGTAATATAAATAGTTCAGCTTTTGTTTCCGGATAGTAGTCTATAATTAAATTAAAACTTCATCAATAAATACAGGAAAGAATACACAAAAGAATATAAATAAAGCGCAAATTTAAGCAAATATGTAATCCAACCACGCGCTTAAACATTGCAATAAACACAAACAAAAAGGTTTCTTTAAATAGAGAATTCTTTGGCTATTAACCGCTGACATTCGGCTAATACGAAAGTACCGTTTTTAATAAATTTCAAAACTTTATTTGAATAATAAGTGATATTTCACATATAAGAATGCTTTATTGGTGTTGTTAGTAGGCAAACTAAATATATATATATATTAAATGTAAAAAAATATATACACGTGTAGTGTAATATTTCAAACACGTTGTGTTGAAGAGGCCGACCACGTGCTAACACGTGGTGACGTGATCACAAGTGAAAGACCGCAAAATATAAATATTAAAATGACCCAAGGTCTCACGCTCGCTATTATTTTAGCGATGGACTAACACATAATTAAAATAAGTAAAAAGGAACTCTCTCACCCATTTTTAGCAGGAACGATGCGATGTATATATGACTAATAATACAGCACACTCATTTTAGGAAAAACTGAGACAAGAAGCCTTTTTGATGGTAAAGAAACAATAGATTATTTATTCATCTATAAAACTCTGCATAGGTGAGGGACTCCGGTGACATCGTGTCCTCCATGACTGATGAAATTGAATAAGTTAAGATCTCCCAAACTACACTGAGCACATCCTGAACATAACTGATTTTAACATCAGCGCGAAGTGCCGAGCCGGTTGCCCTTGGCGATAAAACCCGCGATCGTCCAATAGCGATGCGCAGAAACGGAGCGAGCTCCGAAAACACGCCAACTGTTGGCGCGCGCCAAAGAGCGATGAACCTACCGCAACGCGTTCCTCGGCGAAGCATGTGGAGCGCTTTTGCCGGATCGAAGGAACGGGAGAAGCGGTGAGCCGATGACGAATTCCCCACGAAACTGCCGCGATATGCATCGACTGAAATGCGAAATATCGGCGTTTGACGAAAGTTAAAATGAGAAAGAAACAGCGTTGGCAGACAATGGATACGTTAAATTAAAGATAATTAAAAACGCTGATACGGGGATAATTAAATACTGAAAGAAGCATATTAAAATTAATAAATTTAGAGATTTAATGGGAAATTGAACACGTGCAATCGTACACATCACGATTGCGCTAAAAATGTTGCGATTACATCGTGACATATTCCCCCGCAAATGAAAAATTTGTAAAATTTAGACTGGGAATGAAAAAATTGACTGGGAAGCGACCATTTTACATGGGCGAGAAAAATTTGGAAAAAGGAAAAATTTTGAATGTGAAGGAAAAATTTTGCAAAATTTAAAAAGAGGAATTCGAAACAAATTTAGCAACAAATACGAATTTTGACTATGAATGAAATTCCAACACTGCTGAACATGGGAGTAAAACGAGTCACCAGAGAATACACGGGATTAACAAAGACGACTATACAATAAGTCGTATAAATGACACAGTAAATTTCTGTTGTAAATGAAATAAATACAGTAATTATAAACAGTACATTATTACATAATTCAGTGATGCATATTACAAATTACCTTCTGTGAGACAAACACAATTTTATAATTAATTTGACTTATTAAGATTAACAATTATACTTCACCATTGGTAAAAAAAAATTCTTTTAACAATTTAACAATCTAAAATATTTCAAAAGCATGACACAATTAGTTACATGTAAATTCGTTGTGACTAACACTAATTTTTTTTTTTTTTAATAGTAAATAGATTAACACATTAATTGATAAAAATGTCACAAGAAAAATACATTATGTGCACTAGTAAATAATTTTTGAATGTGAAGAGACCAACTGCCATTGTTTTGACAGTGATGAAAAAAAAATTTAAACTTTCCAATTATCAAAAGTTGAAAACCAAGAGTTAAGTGCAAAACACTTTGGATTGCAATACTTAAATGAATGAGTGAAAGGAAGTAGAACATAATGCTAATGATTAGCAAATGAAACAACGTTCCAACTATAAGAATAATTAAAATGGAACACACATGTACAGAAGTACAAACTTATAAAATTATCCTAACAAATTTAATTGAATAGTTACTGAAATGAATATCAAACGTACAATTTGTAACCTGTAAGTAAACACAGTATTCATACATACTTTATAAAGCCTAAGCACACAGTGAATTGAAAGCAACTCCATATCATGAACATTGAATGGAAAAGTACGAATGCATGAGACACCATTGTATAACATTACACGATTAAAAATGTGCAAAAAAAATTATTTGACTCAAAATTATGAGACAAAACCATTGAATAAATATTAATACCTTGAAAAGGATGTTATGAAAATGAGGAAAAATTATATATGTAAAATTGCAATAAGAGCAGGTTGAAGTAACAATTACATGCATCAAGTAGAAAATTATTGGTAAAATGCTGTAAGAGAACACATTGTTTATACACCATAACCTAAAATTTACCATCATTTTTTTTTTTTTTTTTTGTAGTTATGCAAACCTATATATACATACTTAAGTATATGAACATGTCCTTTTGGGATAGTTGTTGTAAATGTAAAATGTAAGGCCTTACGAAAAACATAAATGCATAATTAGCTTTTCAATATTTCAAAAATTTGACTATGTGTACACATTGATTGCTTTGAAATTGATACTTAGCAAAGGTATGATTGTTCATTAGGTACCATGGAACAAACATATAAGTGCAAAGAAAATAATGTCAAGCGCTTGAACTAAACACATAAATATACACAAAAGTTGAAAAAACAATTAATAAAGGGCTAGCAAAAATTATAAAAGGGGGAGTTGCAACTCATGAGTGATTTAAATAAGGGCTAGGGAAATACACAAAATACAATTATAAGAACAGTAAGAAAATACAAAAAAAAATCTGTCAAAAAGACAGGTGCCAATCGAAGATATAAAAAATATAGTTGAATAAGTAAAGATTTGCACGAAATATACAAGCTGTATATCTCAACCTGTTTGTTATATAAAAAAATTTTACATGAGAAAATTATATAAGTTAAAAAAATGACCAATGAATTACACAAAAATAGATACAAATAATTTAAATAATTGGTAAAAATTGTTAATTTAAAATAAAAAAATACCTTGAGATAAATAAACTTTACAGATGATTATGCTGGAGCCACATCAACAGGGAAAAGGAAAATTGTGATAGTATGCAAATAAATATTGCATATGTTAAATATTTACGATAATTACAAATTAAGATGCTGCAAAAGGAGTTCTTTAAGAGAACAGTTCAGGAATGTTATTTATGTTAGGACTTAATCTTGCAGAGTTCAAGGCAAAGGTGAGTACTTGTAGATGAAAACAGTTCACGAAAAAGACAGAGAAATTGCAGTTAAGATGAAACACTAGCTGGAGCACACGTTACTGGTTCAGGTACGAACTTTTAAAATTGTGAATAAATTAAGGAAAAGCAGGGATGAGCAGCGGTACATGCCAGAGGAGAGTTTACAAAATGTCATGAAAGATTCATAGCAGTACCACTCCATTGGGTACTATGCACTCTCTCTAGCACGTACACATATTTCACAAACGGGAAAAACTTGAACACACTATGTAGAAGAAAAAAAAACTGTTGAATGTGGAGCAGACACAAAAGGATTGGGTTTAACTATTTTATAAGGCTTGAGCTTAACCTAAGCCTAACTTTTGAAACAAATAATTTAAAAGACTCACATGTGGGCGAAAATGCCGGATGGTCAACATTAAAGTTCCGTTTGTAGAACTGATTATTTGCTATACAGTTTTTGCACTTCGGAGGTTTTGTGCAGTGGCCTGGTTCATGTGCTTCAGCACACCAGGGACATGCACGTGACTTTTTGCAAGAACTTGCAACGTGGTTGAAAGATTGGCAATTATAGCACCGGATAATACGGATAAACCGTTTCACGAAAACGTTCTGTTCACCAATTTTCAAAGTCTTGCAGTTCACAAGTAGTATGGCGATGTTTGCTGGCACTTGAAAGATGTAATTGTAGTTGTTTGATTTTCTTGATTTGTTTTTCTTTATGAAATTACATGAAGGGGTAAAGCCAGCAGTATCCGATATTGCTTGGATGATATCAGGGATACTATATTTCTCGTCAATGGCATAAATGATGATTTTAGATGGCTTGGAGGATTTGTTAAACGAAGAATTAGAATTACTAGAAGAATTTAAAGTAGAATTGTGAGCCTGAAGAGGCTTTACTGCAGGGGATTTTAAGGTGGAATTTAATATGGAGGTGTCATGTTCACATCTATGAACACAGGGATCCAGCACTATAGGAGCACAAGCTGGGGTGTTGCACGTCTGTGTTGATGCATCAGTAGAAGACGGCACATTTTGCTGCAGGTTCTCAACCTGGGTAGTAACAGGAGAGACTTCAATCTTCTTGTTCATTTGCATTCGCTGTAATAATTTTGTATTAAGATTTTTAAGATTGTCTCTTTCATGCACTAGGCGGGCAAAATCTGTTTGCACCTCTTTGAACAGAGATGTTAAGGGCTCTATTCTAAAATTGAATACATTTAAAAGCTGCTTTTCGATTTCTGGCAATGCCGGGTTACTTACACTGCTGTGTTTCTTGATTTCATATGTTACATCTCCTTCCACCATGTTGGATAGGTTCATTAAGATGGCTTCAAAACAAGTGAAACCTGGGACTTTTTGCCACGTCGGATTAATCATGCCATTTTGCACATTCATGTTGTTGATTGAAAAATTTTAAACTTTTGATTAAAAAAATATATATAAAAAACTAAGAAATTTAAAGGAAAAAAAAAAAGATTGGCACGAGTTATGCCCTGTCAGTGCATCAGTACAAGAATATGAGAGCTTTGCATGAAAAAAATAATTTGGCAATGATAAACACATTAAAGGACTTGATTAAATTTACAGCCAGAAAAATGATGAAAAAATTTTTTTTTTTTTTTTGAAAAATTTACTTTCCAAAAGACTTTTTTTTTTTTTTTTGATGAATTTAAATTTTACCTGATTAATTACTACATTCTATAGCATAAAAAAATAACTTTAACGATTGTACAAAATTTTTAGGGTGAGAGTTTAAGTTTTTTAGATTTTAAATTTTAAACAAATTGAATTTATATGGGAAAAAAAAATAGTCCACGCTAAAATTACGACCTGGATCTGAGGCACCATATGTAGTGAAATATTTCAAACACGTGTTGAAGAGGCCGACCACGTGCTAACACGTGGTGACGTGATCACAAGTGAAAGACCGCAAAATATAAATATTAAAATGACCCAAGGTCTCACGCTCGCTATTATTTTAGCGATGGACTAACACATAATTAAAATAAGTAAAAAGGAACTCTCTCACCCATTTTTAGCAGGAACGATGCGATGTATATATGACTAATAATACAGCACACTCATTTTAGGAAAAACTGAGACAAGAAGCCTTTTTGATGGTAAAGAAACAATAGATTATTTATTCATCTATAAAACTCTGCATAGGTGAGGGACTCCGGTGACATCGTGTCCTCCATGACTGATGAAATTGAATAAGTTAAGATCTCCCAAACTACACTGAGCACATCCTGAACATAACTGATTTTAACATCAGCGCGAAGTGCCGAGCCGGTTGCCCTTGGCGATAAAACCCGCGATCGTCCAATAGCGATGCGCAGAAACGGAGCGAGCTCCGAAAACACGCCAACTGTTGGCGCGCGCCAAAGAGCGATGAACCTACCGCAACGCGTTCCTCGGCGAAGCATGTGGAGCGCTTTTGCCGGATCGAAGGAACGGGAGAAGCGGTGAGCCGATGACGAATTCCCCACGAAACTGCCGCGATATGCATCGACTGAAATGCGAAATATCGGCGTTTGACGAAAGTTAAAATGAGAAAGAAACAGCGTTGGCAGACAATGGATACGTTAAATTAAAGATAATTAAAAACGCTGATACGGGGATAATTAAATACTGAAAGAAACATATTAAAATTAATAAATTTAGAGATTTAATGGGAAATTGAACACGTGCAATCGTACACATCACGATTGCGCTAAAAATGTTGCGATTACATCGTGACATATTCCCCCGCAAATGAAAAATTTGTAAAATTTAGACTGGGAATGAAAAAATTGACTGGGAAGCGACCATTTTACATGGGCGAGAAAAATTTGGAAAAAGGAAAAATTTTGAATGTGAAGGAAAAATTTTGCAAAATTTAAAAAGAGGAATTCGAAGCAAATTTAGCAACAAATACGAATTTTGACTATGAATGAAATTCCAACACTGCTGAACATGGGAGTAAAACGAGTCACCAGAGAATACACGGGATTAACAAAGACGACTATACAATAAGTCGTATAAATGACACAGTAAATTTCTGTTGTAAATGAAATAAATACAGTAATTATAAACAGTACATTATTACATAATTCAGTGATGCATATTACAAATTACCTTCTGTGAGACAAACACAATTTTATAATTAATTTGACTTATTAAGATTAACAATTATACTTCACCATTGGTAAAAAAAAATTCTTTTAACAATTTAACAATCTAAAATATTTCAAAAGCATGACACAATTAGTTACATGTAAATTCGTTGTGACTAACACTAATTTTTTTTTTTTTTAATAGTAAATAGATTAACACATTAATTGATAAAAATGTCACAAGAAAAATACATTATGTGCACTAGTAAATAATTTTTGAATGTGAAGAGACCAACTGCCATTGTTTTGACAGTGATGAAAAAAAAATTTAAACTTTCCAATTATCAAAAGTTGAAAACCAAGAGTTAAGTGCAAAACACTTTGGATAGCAATACTTAAATGAATGAGTGAAAGGAAGTAGAACATAATGCTAATGATTAGCAAATGAAACAACGTTCCAACTATAAGAATAATTAAAATGGAACACACATGTACAGAAGTACAAACTTATAAAATTATCCTAACAAATTTAATTGAATAGTTACTGAAATGAATATCAAACGTACAATTTGTAACCTGTAAGTAAACACAGTATTCATACATACTTTATAAAGCCTACGCACACAGTGAATTGAAAGCAACTCCATATCATGAACATTGAATGGAAAAGTACGAATGCATGAGACACCATTGTATAACATTACACGATTAAAAATGTGCAAAAAAAATTATTTGACTCAAAATTATGAGACAAAACCATTGAATAAATATTAATACCTTGAAAAGGATGTTATGAAAATGAGGAAAAATTATATATGTAAAATTGCAATAAGAGCAGGTTGAAGTAACAATTACATGCATCAAGTAGAAAATTATTGGTAAAATGCTGTAAGAGAACACATTGTTTATACACCATAACCTAAAATTTACCATCATTTTTTTTTTTTTTTTTTTTGTAGTTATGCAAACCTATATATACATACTTAAGTATATGAACATGTCCTTTTGGGATAGTTGTTGTAAATGTAAAATGTAAGGCCTTACGAAAAACATAAATGCATAATTAGCTTTTCAATATTTCAAAAATTTGACTATGTGTACACATTGATTGCTTTGAAATTGATACTTAGCAAAGGTATGATTGTTCATTAGGTACCATGGAACAAACATATAAGTGCAAAGAAAATAATGTCAAGCGCTTGAACTAAACACATAAATATACACAAAAGTTGAAAAAACAATTAATAAAGGGCTAGCAAAAATTATAAAAGGGGGAGTTGCAACTCATGAGTGATTTAAATAAGGGCTAGGGAAATACACAAAATACAATTATAAGAACAGTAAGAAAATACAAAAAAAAATCTGTCAAAAAGACAGGTGCCAATCGAAGATATAAAAAATATAGTTGAATAAGTAAAGATTTGCACGAAATATACAAGCTGTATATCTCAACCTGTTTGTTATATAAAAAAATTTTACATGAGAAAATTATATAAGTTAAAAAAATGACCAATGAATTACACAAAAATAGATACAAATAATTTAAATAATTGGTAAAAATTGTTAATTTAAAATAAAAAAATACCTTGAGATAAATAAACTTTACAGATGATTATGCTGGAGCCACATCAACAGGGAAAAGGAAAATTGTGATAGTATGCAAATAAATATTGCATATGTTAAATATTTACGATAATTACAAATTAAGATGCTGCAAAAGGAGTTCTTTAAGAGAACAGTTCAGGAATGTTATTTATGTTAGGACTTAATCTTGCAGAGTTCAAGGCAAAGGTGAGTACTTGTAGATGAAAACAGTTCACGAAAAAGACAGAGAAATTGCAGTTAAGATGAAACACTAGCTGGAGCACACGTTACTGGTTCAGGTACGAACTTTTAAAATTGTGAATAAATTAAGGAAAAGCAGGGATGAGCAGCGGTACATGCCAGAGGAGAGTTTACAAAATGTCATGAAAGATTCATAGCAGTACCACTCCATTGGGTACTATGCACTCTCTCTAGCACGTACACATATTTCACAAACGGGAAAAACTTGAACACACTATGTAGAAGAAAAAAAAACTGTTGAATGTGGAGCAGACACAAAAGGATTGGGTTTAACTATTTTATAAGGCTTGAGCTTAACCTAAGCCTAACTTTTGAAACAAATAATTTAAAAGACTCACATGTGGGCGAAAATGCCGGATGGTCAACATTAAAGTTCCGTTTGTAGAACTGATTATTTGCTATACAGTTTTTGCACTTCGGAGGTTTTGTGCAGTGGCCTGGTTCATGTGCTTCAGCACACCAGGGACATGCACGTGACTTTTTGCAAGAACTTGCAACGTGGTTGAAAGATTGGCAATTATAGCACCGGATAATACGGATAAACCGTTTCACGAAAACGTTCTGTTCACCAATTTTCAAAGTCTTGCAGTTCACAAGTAGTATGGCGATGTTTGCTGGCACTTGAAAGATGTAATTGTAGTTGTTTGATTTTCTTGATTTGTTTTTCTTTATGAAATTACATGAAGGGGTAAAGCCAGCAGTATCCGATATTGCTTGGATGATATCAGGGATACTATATTTCTCGTCAATGGCATAAATGATGATTTTAGATGGCTTGGAGGATTTGTTAAACGAAGAATTAGAATTACTAGAAGAATTTAAAGTAGAATTGTGAGCCTGAAGAGGCTTTACTGCAGGGGATTTTAAGGTGGAATTTAATATGGAGGTGTCATGTTCACATCTATGAACACAGGGATCCAGCACTATAGGAGCACAAGCTGGGGTGTTGCACGTCTGTGTTGATGCATCAGTAGAAGACGGCACATTTTGCTGCAGGTTCTCAACCTGGGTAGTAACATGAGAGACTTCAATCTTCTTGTTCATTTGCATTCGCTGTAATAATTTTGTATTAAGATTTTTAAGATTGTCTCTTTCATGCACTAGGCGGGCAAAATCTGTTTGCACCTCTTTGAACAGAGATGTTAAGGGCTCTATTCTAAAATTGAATACATTTAAAAGCTGCTTTTCGATTTCTGGCAATGCCGGGTTACTTACACTGCTGTGTTTCTTGATTTCATATGTTACATCTCCTTCCACCATGTTGGATAGGTTCATTAAGATGGCTTCAAAACAAGTGAAACCTGGGACTTTTTGCCACGTCGGATTAATCATGCCATTTTGCACATTCATGTTGTTGATTGAAAAATTTTAAACTTTTGATTAAAAAAATATATATAAAAAACTAAGAAATTTAAAGGAAAAAAAAAAAAGATTGGCACGAGTTATGCCCTGTCAGTGCATCAGTACAAGAATATGAGAGCTTTGCATGAAAAAAATAATTTGGCAATGATAAACACATTAAAGGACTTGATTAAATTTACAGCCAGAAAAATGATGAAAAAAATTTTTTTTTTTTTTGAAAAATTTACTTTCCAAAAGACTTTTTTTTTTTTTTTTTTTTTGATGAATTTAAATTTTACCTGATTAATTACTACATTCTATAGCATAAAAAAATAACTTTAACGATTGTACAAAATTTTTAGGGTGAGAGTTTAAGTTTTTTAGATTTTAAATTTTAAACAAATTGAATTTATATGGGAAAAAAAATAGTCCACGCTAAAATTACGACCTGGATCTGAGGCACCATATGTAGTGAAATATTTCAAACACGTGTTGAAGAGGCCGACCACGTGCTAACACGTGGTGACGTGATCACAAGTGAAAGACCGCAAAATATAAATATTAAAATGACCCAAGGTCTCACGCTCGCTATTATTTTAGCGATGGACTAACACATAATTAAAATAAGTAAAAAGGAACTCTCTCACCCATTTTTAGCAGGAACGATGCGATGTATATATGACTAATAATACAGCACACTCATTTTAGGAAAAACTGAGACAAGAAGCCTTTTTGATGGTAAAGAAACAATAGATTATTTATTCATCTATAAAACTCTGCATAGGTGAGGGACTCCGGTGACATCGTGTCCTCCATGACTGATGAAATTGAATAAGTTAAGATCTCCCAAACTACACTGAGCACATCCTGAACATAACTGATTTTAACATCAGCGCGAAGTGCCGAGCCGGTTGCCCTTGGCGATAAAACCCGCGATCGTCCAATAGCGATGCGCAGAAACGGAGCGAGCTCCGAAAACACGCCAACTGTTGGCGCGCGCCAAAGAGCGATGAACCTACCGCAACGCGTTCCTCGGCGAAGCATGTGGAGCGCTTTTGCCGGATCGAAGGAACGGGAGAAGCGGTGAGCCGATGACGAATTCCCCACGAAACTGCCGCGATATGCATCGACTGAAATGCGAAATATCGGCGTTTGACGAAAGTTAAAATGAGAAAGAAACAGCGTTGGCAGACAATGGATACGTTAAATTAAAGATAATTAAAAACGCTGATACGGGGATAATTAAATACTGAAAGAAACATATTAAAATTAATAAATTTAGAGATTTAATGGGAAATTGAACACGTGCAATCGTACACATCACGATTGCGCTAAAAATGTTGCGATTACATCGTGACAACACGAGTTTTCAATTAAAAATTATTTTCACCTATTTTGTATACATCGAGCAGAGCTGCCAAGTCTCCGGCTTTTTGGATACCAGTATTTTAGTACAGAAAAAGTTGACTTGTTTAATCGGAGCACTCTGCAATTTAAAAGAACAACATTTTCTCTAATAAAATACTGGTGTGCAAAAAGCCGGAGACTTGGTAACTCTGATCGAGGAGTATGTTCTGCAATCAGGTATCCCCGGGTTAGATTCCCTGATAATAATAAAAATAGATTTATTCAACGGGTCTTTAGGCGAATTATGTATGTATTTTTATTTATTTATTTACTTATTATTTTTTTTACTTTACCTTTGGGTTTTTCAGTTTTAAATAAATAAGTATATATATATATTTAATTTCAATTAAATATATAACAAAAACTAAATAATATATATTGATCTGAAACTGCTAGCAATTTGTTACATTTTTTTCGCCTGTTAAATTAATTTTCCGCTATTAATTTTAGCACATGTTCGTCTTTTTTAAGCGATTTTATACGCAACTATATGAATACACGTCTATCTTTGGCTATGTCTAATTAACATATATCGCTGGATAGAACCTTTTACGAATTTCGTATAATACGCATGTTTTTTTTTTTTTTTTTTTTTTTTAATGCACATACTCAAAATTTTAAAAATACCATGGGTAATTTTCACTTTAATCGTGTGTTCCACGACACGCACTCTTTTTTAACACTTTCCAACATAATTGAAAAGTGTTTATGAATTCGGTTTGTCTGTCTGCCGTCTATCCGTACTGTAACTCTTGTAAATATACACGGATTGCCATGAAATTTTTATATGTTAGTGAAGTTTAATATAAAATGTTAGCTATTGAAAATAAAGTGTGTAGCCATTTAGGGTTCGTTTATAGATTCACACAAAATACTCCCATTATATTTGATATGAGGGAAAAAAGGTGTTTGCGGTGCATTGTAATGATATTATACTTCAAACGTAATGAAATCATTGAAGTGCACTACAACATTTTTCTCCAGATTATGGAGTGCAAGATCTTCACATCCCTCGAGCTACGGTAAAGCCATTGCGGATCCGAAAAAACCTGACTTAAAACCTAGGACCCGGCTCCATCTTGGGTGTCCGGCTCCGAAGCTGTTGGGGGACTCCAGCTCGTCCCCAAGTGTAAATGTGGTGGTTTCCCAAGAGGGTGGAATCCACCGCAAATCGCCGCGACCAATGTCATCAAATTATTTGAGAACATGGGGGTGGTCAGCAGGTGGTGGCGCCCCCATCGACCGTAAAGCATACAGGACCTCCCGTGGTCGTGCTCGTTAAAAGTTGTCTAGAACTTGGGTACAGCGGTTGGCGTGCCTGACGGGCGACCGTAGGCACCTGGTGGCGCAGCTCAGTTTTATCGTTCATTTAGAGGGACAACAAAAGAATTCAGTTAGAGGACTGAGTAAGATCGATAATTGCCGGAAGAGCGTTTTTTGCTGTGGTATGCATTTTTAAACTTATCTAATTTTGAGTGTATTAAGGGGTATGTATAAATTCTTTAAATTGTGTACAGGGATACGCAAAATAATTTGCACACATTACCGGATATGGAAAGCAATTGCGGAAAATAGATTTTTTACTGAGTTATGTTTTTTTTTTTTTTAATTTGCTTATATAGAGCTAAGTTGCTTATTAAGTTACTGAATTTCATTCTATGAAGAAAATAAAATTTCTTAATAATATTTTGTTAGTGTTGGAAAATGTTTCATAATCTATGCCTGATGTGCTTGTTTTTCTTTCAGGAAAGACTAATTATCCATAGCCTTTATCAATACTGTAACTGTAGCTTTTAAAATGTTTGAGTTATTAGAGGAGATTCTGAAGATTAATAAAGCTGTAGTTTATGTATCGTTTATTTTATCAACAGGGATTTTGATTAGTTTATGGATATTCACAATTTTTTGTTTTTTGTTTTTTCCACTCGAATATTTCTGACACATTTTCAATTTTTTATTGCTACAAACATAAAGATTTTCAGGCACCAAAAAATCGAACAGCGTCTTCTGTTTTCATATAAATACTATCCATCTCTGATAGTCAGTTGAGACTTAGTGGCCATCTTTTCGTCATTGTCATGTCCTGAAAATGCCGGGTGATCCAAAAGTCACAATGGAAATAAAAATTTAATAATTCGAAAATAGTGGACAGTAGCATAATCTGGCTTTTGTCTATATACTGGTACGGTTTTCTTAGAAATGTACAAAAAGACATGATATTTTTTATTTTTTAAATAACGAAACTTTTATTGCCAGAATAATTTCATCCGCCATAACAAGTGGCGTTGATTTCGCATTTTGCACAGCGACGCAGTAAAGCTCGCAATATAACTAGGATTACAATTGAAGAAAAAAAAAAACTTCTTAATAACATCATAAAATTAGGAAATGCGCTAGGCCTTTGAAAGAACTTTTAAAAAGAACTTTGTCTTTCTTCTTCGTGCGCATAGATAACGTGCTACCACTTTGAAAACAGAATGGAAATGGAAGGGAAGCAAAAGGCATCAGCCAATCACACAAATCACCCAATCGGAAGAACACGGAACAGAAAGATAATTATAAAGCAAATTAAATAAAAACAAAGCCAGAAAAGTTAAAGAAAATATAAAATTCATAAATAATGAGCATTATTATTCATATTTTAACATTATTATTTACATGTTTATTATTTATATATTTTATATTTTCTTGTAATTTTCTTTAACTTTTTTCCCTCTTGCTACTCAGGGCGCGAAGAGCTCGACGTTCAAAAGCAAGGTGCGGTGGAAATCCAGACTAAATTCCACTAATGAGGATATTCGTCTAAATCCGTCGAAACAAACCCCTATTGCAATTTATATAGCAACTATACAACCACAGATACCTAATTATCACACCATTGCAAAAAATAACCGTGACAATCAGATTTCCAGAGATTCAGACATACTTTGTGTGAAACTTAAAGAAATGACAGAATAGGTAGCTCATCACGCACAAATGTTAGAGTTCATCACAAAATCTCAACACTCACTCGACCACAGAGTACCTTCATAAAAGAGTAGTTGGACCATAGTTAGACACATAGTAGCTATAGTTTTATGTATTTAAATGATTTCGAAAATATTTTTTATAATGAGTTAGATGTTTGAAAGTGTTATTTTAAGATTTCTTAAATTTTCGAAGATGCTCACATTTTAATCACAATATGACATTACCACATGTTGGCACTTTCATCGCAGATGTGATGACTGATGTGATGTTTGTCACTTAATGTGACATCACTGCGATATCATTGCCAATATGTTTGCTGTATGCGTTTAGACTATGAGATATGTTTATGAAAATGAACATTGCAGATGTTTTTCTGTCAAGTACCGAATATCTTTATTCGGTTTACGTTTCTAAAATTGACTGTAGATTCAGTAGATTGAACTGACTGTAGTTTTAGTTTATACTTCTAAAATTGATGTTTTTTTTTCTTTCTTTCAGCAGTTGGATACTGAAGCAAAGGATTACATTGAAATGAGGACGTATATACGTCTTCGAACTCTCTTGCAAGAGATTTCAAATACTGACGAAGATTTGCAAATACTCAGGTATGTACAGATTTTCTTCACTTTTATTATTTAACTTTATTGATAACAGATCTTCCTTTGTTACTACCTATAAAACAAATGAATGAGTTTAAAAAAAAATAATTGCTCAGTTCTATTTATATATTTTTAACTATAAATTATGCAATAAATCTTGAAAAATTTATTGAAAAATATTGTTTAGTTATTATTATTATCAGTGTTATTAGTTTTATTATTATCAGTGATCTAAACTTTTCGGCAAGAAAAGTTCTGATTTTTTATTTTTTCAGACCTTATTATATGATCAGGATAACTACATTTTGTGGGTAGTTCTTTGCACTTTAATGTTTTTCTACTAGACATATGCACGGGAATGACAGCTAGCTTGGCTAAGCAGTTGGGAATGAAAGAAAATGTTTTACGTCTGTCGAAACAGAGAGGAGCATCATGTCTGTCGTAGGCATGCATTGCTTTATCGCCAATATTTCTTTCAAAGGATAAGAGTTTATTTTAGAAAAGTAACTCAGCAATTGTCAGTTTTTAGCACTTTCCAACCTAGTTGAAAAGTGCTTATGACTTCGGTTTGTCTGGCCGGATGGCCGGATGGCCGTCTGGCCGTCTGTCCGTGCTCTAACTCCCGTAAATATGCTCGGATTGCTCTGCAATTTTTATATGTTATTGTCGTTATCTATGGCACGTTCCCTATTTCAACTGAAGTGTGTAGCACTTATAGTTTTCTTACAGGGACACTCAAAAGAATTCCGTTACATTGCGGTCTATGGGGAAAAATCATTTGCGGTTTATTTTAAAAATGTTTCACTATTGTAAACGCATTGAAATTTATATAGATCACTAAGATGCATTAGAAGAAGCTTAATATGGAATAGTAGGTGTATAGCACTTAGAGTTACTTTACAGGGACAGTCAAAATAATTCCGTTACATTACGTCTATGGAGAAAAATCGTCTGCGGCTTATTTAAATAATGTTCCACTATTTTAAACGCATTGAAGTTTATATATATTACTAAGGTGCATTACAAGAGGCTTACTACAGAATAGTGTGTGTATAGCAGTCATCGTTCATTTACAGGGCCACACAAAAGAATTCTCTACTGTCTGTTAACAATAATTCCTGGAAGTGCGTTTTAAGTTACTAAACGCGATTTTAATCTTAACTAGCTTTTTGTCTATTACGGGGTGTGTATAAATTCTGTAGATCCTATACAGGGCAGCACAAAAGTTCGCGAACACATTTCCGTTTATTGACAGAAACTCCAGAAGGAGAATTTAAACGGTGCTACGCGTTTCCTAACTAAACTAAAATTTAGCATCCTATGTATATATACAAATCTATAGATCATATACAGGGCTACATAAAAGTATTCGGATATTTTTCCGAATATTGTATATATTGAAAATTCCTGAAATTACGTTTTTAAATATGTTATGCGTTTTCCAAATTGTTTACTTAGATGTCATCTTTCAGCTTATTAAACGGTAATGATTTGTAAAATTATTTTAGAAGCGTTGGAAAGTGCTACATAATCTATGCTTGACGCATGATTTTTCGTTCTTGTTTGTGTTTATAAATCTGTTTTCAAATTCACTACTACACAATTAACGAAGTCACTTTCATTCGTTATATGCATAAAGTTTGCACTTATTTTTATTCAGATTCTTAAAAATTGAACAATGATCTTTCATTGTAGTAATAAAACATATTTCAGAAAATAAGGTCAAAATTTATTTTTGAACGGACTATTTAGAGAGGAATATTTCAAAAATTGGAATGTACTACTATCTGCTATCTCTGAAGAAAATGTCTCGATAGGCTATGAAATTTGAATATGTTTCTGATATAGGCCACAGCAAAACCTCTTTTAACTAGTCGGATGAGCCAATCCCAAAACGTTCGTCTATTTCATACATATTAATACTTCAAAAAGCGTAATTTTTTTAGTTATGTATTTTAGAATTTAAAAAATGCCTCATAGCAGTGTCCACCTGTTATATGATTTATGCGAAAACCTAATAAGCAGCAACTTATATCAAGGTCTAAAAGAATATGAAGTTTGATGAAATTCCGTGCATTAATTCTACAGATATGACTATCGCTAAAATCGTATAAATCCTGAAAAATAGCAGCTCCACCTCTTGAACAATTTACACCAAACCCTAATCAGCAACAAGGTATGTCAACGTCTAACTGAGTCTGAAGTTTGAGGAAAATCCGTGAAATAGTTCTAGAGATAGAGCTGTTGTGGAAATCGTGAAAAATGCAGATGAGCTGAGCCACTTTTTTTTACGATTTCCACCAAAAACTAATCAGTACCAATTTATATCAAGGTTTACTTGAATCTATTTGTTAAATTCCGTCCATTAGTTCTTGAGATGATGAACGCCCCAAAAATTTTTGTCACATACAGACAGACTCACAGACAGGCATTTTCTAAAAATAGTATAATCGTGCACACTGAGAAAAAAAATACCTCCTTCAACTAGAATGAATAGTTATACCTTTTCTAAATTCCTAAACTAGAAATATAGAAGTCCGAGCTATGCGAATAGGGTAAGCAACTAAACTGAATAGACGAAATGATCGAGAATTTCTAGTATCTTGTTTTCTAGGTGACGAAACGATAATAAATCGTGTAAATTACGAGAAATTATCACTTTATTTCTGGAATGGATTTATAAACTAATATTATAGTTACTAAAACTAGCGTCTTGTGTTCGCATCTATTTGCAGACATTTTTAAATAAGTTTGACTACAAGAATATAGACAAACTCTCTTGAATTCTAATAGGAGGCTCTAGAACTCTCTAGCAAAGGGAACTAGAATTTATAGGGATGACATGAACTATTTTTTCTAGAGCCACAATTTAGATTCTAGTTGAGAAGGGCGAATTTTTTTTTCTCAGTGTGTTCAAGATCTTCTAAAACTTATAAATCCGTCGAAAATCTTCACAAATCCAATACTTTCTTCTTGTAAAGATAGAAGAAAGTAAGAAATAGTCATCGTATTGCACTTACTTTTTTACTTTACAATGGATACAAGTATAGAAAGTATTGGATTCGTGAAAATTTTCGACTTCCGGTTTTCGACGTTTTAGAAGATACTGAACACGATTTGGCTGTTTTTAGAAAATGTCTTTTCATGGGATTTCATCAAACTTCAGATTCAGTTAGACCTTGGCATAAATTGGTGCTGATTAGGTTTTGGTGTAAATCGCCCAACAGATGACGCTGCTATGCTGCATTTTCATGATTTTCGCGATAGCTCTATCTCAAGAAATAATCCACGGAATTTCACCAAACTTTATAATCTACTAGACCTTGACAGAAATAGATCATTATTATGCTTGAGTGTACGTCCAACACTTGTAGCTGCTTATGCTCTGTTTTTCACGATAGCTATATCTCAAGAGCGACTATATTGTTATATTATTTTGGTTGCAGACGATTGATTTATATAGAAGAAAGTTTTGTGATGACCACAACGTACTAGTTTGACGGAGACTCATAAAATTTTCAAATGTATTATCATTTACAGCAATAATTGTTTGAGTAATTCGAATTGTAACGCAATACGTGTTTTGCAATCCTGCAGTGAATATTAGACAATGTATGCCAATAGTTGATATGATGTAAAAAATGTATTGCTCAAAAGAAAGGTCTGGCAGATTCAACATTTAACCATATGGAAATTGTAGTGAAATATGACGAGTCTAGCAAAAAAAAAAAAAAAAAAAAAAAAAAAAAAAAAATGGAGTTAAGAAATGAATAATTACATAATGGTTAAAGTTTGGAGTTCTTAGTTTCATTATTGGAGTAAAAAGTAGATTTTTTTAATTTAAATTTATTTTTTAAAGAATTAATGGATCTATATTAAAAAATATATATTTGTTATATAACACATATTTGTTGTAAAAATTAATCAATAGTTCGATAGGTATGTAGTGGAAGGTGTTACGGTGGTATGCGCAGTATACTTTCTGGATAACTCCGTATACTCTTCGTTACTATAGCGTATTACACTCTGATGTATACCCTTCTGCGGTTTTTTTTACGACTAACCACTAAGCTCAAGCGAAGATTCATTTCTCTTTTTTTTTCTTCTAAACTTGTACTATCTAGTGGTCAAACATTAGTGGACACTGTGGATGGCGTAAGTGCCTCTGTGCTGAAAAATGGCCAGAATAGCAGTAAAGCATTCATGCAAGTTCATTACATCAAAGTAAGTTTCAATTGCTATATATTTTCTCTTTAATGAATACTTATTTTAATGTAAGTTCCATTAAGTAATTGGTTTTTATCTTCGTCATAATGATTGTCACTTATCAGAGTTAGAGTATATAGATTTTTATACCTTAAAACAAAATACCGGCTGTTCTAAAATGGACTGACTGATTTTAAACTTCAATAACTTGCAAACGGTGACAGGTATTAAAAAAATCTTGCAGGAGAGTAATGTATAATAGCAGGAGTTTTTTTTTTTCTTTTTAAACTGAGATACCCGGTTTTAGTTTCAAATGGCAGCAATAAATGGCGCCGAAAGCAATAGACGCTCAATCGAGGCAAAAACTGAAATCAGCCAGCATTGATGCAAAGGAAGGAGGCTAAATATATGGAGCGAGTCTCGCCAATACAATCTTGATCTTAGATATTGATGAATATAGACCCACTCCATATTTTTAACTTCCTCCCTTTCGGGTGATTTCTGCTTCAAACTCGATTGGACGTCTGTTGCCCGCAGCGCCATCTATTGCAGGTAATTCGAACTAAAATCTGGATTCGCAGTAAAAAAAAAAAAAAAAAAACCTGACATCATGCATTACTGTCCTGCAAGATTTTTTTTTTATATATATCTGTCACCGTTTGCAAGTTATTGAATTTTAAAATTTGTCAGTCTATTTCAGGACAACCGTTTATCATTAATCAATATTCAATCATTTTGCAGTAATATAAACTATGGTTAATCCATTTTATTTTTCATATCAGCGTTAAATTGAAAGTATGAAAAATACAGTCATTGCACCGTCGTTAAAAATAAATAAATAAGTAAATAAATAATAATAATAATCCCATGCAACTTAATCACCAAATCGTCCTAGAGGAAAATGAGAAAAAAATCTATTCGGAGCTATGTCTTCTTTAAACCTACATTCTAAAAAATAAATGAATAAGTTTTGAGGGCATTGCCATTATTTTGAATTCATCAGCATTATACTGACTGAAATGCTTTTTTAGTGATGTAGCATGTTATAAAACTGGAAGAGGTTTTATTATAGATACAAATAATAATAATAAATAAATAAAAATACTATAGATACAAAATGTAAAAAAAATGGCTCCCCCGATTTATCTACTACTTTGATTTAAAAGTAGTTTTATACGCATGTATGAAAAGTGAGCATAATATGTTGATTGGATATAAATGTCTACCTTAACGAAGAATTCATAACACATTTCTTGTAATGATGGGGAATATTTCATAATCTATACCTGACGCTTTTTTTTTGTCTGTGTGTGTGTTTTATAATGTGATTATGGTTGATTTTTTTTCTTATTTAGGGTTATTTCCTGCTCAAGCATTTATCCAACATTGTGAGCACGGAAAAATTCTTGATTTTCTTGAAAGGTTACATCGACAAATACTATGGAAAACTAGTTACGTCTAAGGTGAGGTTGCACTTAATATGCTGATATCTGTAAATTAATGAAAATTGTAACATGTTATAGTTTCACGTCATTCTTTGATATTTATTATTATAGTAAATTATGTGTTTAGCTTGTATGCCAAAAACATACACGTTTCGGTTTCATTAAAATTATATTGAATTACATCACGTGATTTAAGAATTTCTTATTTCTCAAAATGGTTGAATATTTTACTTAAAAAATATTTATTACAGGATTTCCTGGCTGAATACTTTAAATGTTTTCCTAGTGTTAGGTAAGTTTTCTTGAATGTTCATCTATTCTCAGTTTTTAAGATGTTTCTTTTTATTATTTTTCAACTTAATTATTTATAGAAGTTTCGAATGTTGTGATAGTAAATTGAGAAAAAGAGTATTTGAACCCGTTACCAATATTAGCAGATGCAGCTTTTTCTTGTTCTTTTACTTTGCTTTGATTTAGAGACCGGAAAAGTGACGCATATTTTAAAATCTTGTCGGAAAATGAATCGCCATTGGTTGAAAACATATAACTGTTGTTGTTTCTTTAAAGAAGAACAAGTTGGAAATTGTACGTCAAGCATGACAAATGATGTGCGTTCGTACTATAGCTAGTTATATAAATACTAGCAAACTACGCCCGCTACGCTGGTCAATTTCTCTTAACGCACCTTTAATCAAACGAAATATTGACTTTGAATTTGACCTTGTGTTTTAAAATCATATGGACCTTTACTTGGAATGTCCTTCTGCATTTCTGACAACGATACGAACGCCATTGCGTTATTACATTTTTCATGTGTCAGACAAAATTTGGGCTGTCAAGCTCTTTTCGTTGATCACTTACAGTAGGATTTGCTAAATAACAATAAAAGGATATGCTATTATACTTATAACAGTGAAGGTTCCGTCAAAATTCATTCGGCAGAATATTTTTAAAAGGCTAAGCTTTCATAATCGGGTTCATCTGATTACTATAGTCAATATACATACGTCAGGACACATTGCTGTTATCATTATCTTTTTATGCATGAAGGTTTCACAGTGGTAAAGGTTCACTGAAAGTAAATGATTCCATTGTAAAATTTGGTAATTTTTGAAATTCAATATTTGAAAAACGACATAATCATTAGATTTAAAATTTATATCAAGAAAAAGACAATTTTTTACCTTTCTAACGCAGTTTGTGAACAATTTTGTGACAAATACTTTTCGAGCTATTAATTTTTTCAGTAACTTCATATGTTTCATTTTCCGAGATTAATCTGTGGCAACAATTAGCGAAAATCCCAGTCGTCAGCAACACATACCTTTTTATTAAAGAGGATTTTGTATTAATTAAACTTTAGATTGGTTAAAATAATTGTATGTTAACATATTGTGGTAGCGTGAACACCTGTATATACAATTAATGAAATCCATTTATCGTTTGAAACGAAAAATACTTTATTTTAAATTAACATAAAAAAAATTAAAAATGAAAAAATAGGATAATCATATCCACGCTGTACAGTTACAAGGTCAGAAAAAACCGAATCTGACGATCACTCCAAAGACAACCTTACTCTCACTTGTTTAACATCCAAGTCCCGTCTTTCATATCTCCTAGCATTCCTTCCTCTCCGGCAAAACTGGTATTTTTCTCCCTAAGGAAAGAAACGCCATCTAGCCTCCTATGAGTGACAGCTATTTTAATCCCATACTTATCCAGTTAGAATTTTCACCTCATACGAGCTAGATCCTTTGTATCCAAAGAATGCCTTTCACATTTCTTATCCACCCTTTTCAGATAACACATATTTCAATACAAAGCCTGCATTGCAGCCTTGCTTATCTTAACTCATCACAACACCTCCCCCTAAGGAAAAATTTCTAGAAGAAATTTGGCATATACATTAATAGAATAAGCTTCTTCAATCAATTTCTAAAGAGGTCATCAAAGTATAAAGGCATTTAGAACAACACATGAAATCCCTACCGAATATAAATACATTCCCATACTCAGTATTTGATAGACCATACTGTCAATAGGATTTACTATAATCCCCTACCTACAATACCTAAGTATAATTCCAGGAATAATTTATACTATTGATGCCCTAAGAAAATTTTTTGAAATACCTCACATACATATAATACCAAATACAGACTACACTTTACATGATTCTAACAAAAAAATAATAATAATAATAATAAAAGAATAAATCTATTTACAACACAATGCCTAAAACAATTCTCTTCAAAACTTGCTTAAAAGCCTAAATTTAGACGCTTCTACAAACAAAAAGAACGCATACTAAATTATGCAATTATTAAATTAATGAAGTTTTACCATTGCGAAAATATTAAGCATTAAATGATAAATAAACACATTACAGATATTACAATAATGAGTACTCCCAAATTTAGAATAAAACTTAATTTAGAGAATTCTCCCAAAAACCCATATCTAAATTACTTCTATCAGAAAATCTTTTCG
This sequence comes from Maratus michaelseni, assembly GCA_963931845.1. Lineage (NCBI taxonomy): Eukaryota > Metazoa > Arthropoda > Arachnida > Araneae > Salticidae > Maratus > Maratus michaelseni. Next base: position 26,235,222 of record OZ007591.1, read on the forward strand.
ACAATAAATTTCGCTTTACGACCTCATGATCATAATTTTTCCTTTCAAAATCTTGTTTGATTTTAATAAATCTTTCTTTATGATCCGTTTTAAAAGTAGAATGCTCCATTCTTTTTAGCTTTGAATTTCCATATCCATTTTCTTGGCATTTAGCCCCCCAATTTTCTCTATCATTATCCTTCATCCCAAAGTTAATTTTTCTGGCCACAGTCATAGGTGAACTCAATTTCTTTCTAATTCTATTTCTAACACGCTCAACTCCCATACTACCAACAAAATACCTGGGTATATTTACATCATGCTCAGAATTCTTTTTTCGAAATTGACCTCCTTTACCTGACCTTTTATCACTATCCGTTCGAGACGCATCATCTTTTGGATCGATCCATTTAGACCCTTTTTCCAAATTCTTATCAGTCACTTCTCCCGATGAATTTACCTCCATCTCATTAACAGACTTACTATCCCTTTCACAGATTTCATTTACAATCATTTTTCTAACAAATTTTTCCTCATGATCGCTAGACAATCTGAAGGTTCCCTGCCCATTTAATTCTCTCTGATTTTCCACCTGTTTACACACTGAATTTTGCTTATCCATATTTCCTAACTTTAATAATTCATAAACAGCTGGTGTTATAAGGGGCGGAGAATTTAGTTTTCTCACAACTGCAACCACCACATTTTTTTCAACATACTCTTTTTCACCTTCCATCAAAGCAATCGGCACGGACACCAAATCCGCCTTTTGTCTATTTCCGAGGGCCGGTATAAGAAAGACATTTCCCACTTTCTTAGCCCTCCACGGAATGTCAGCATCAAAAACCGCAATTTGCGCACCTGTGTCCTTAATCGCTTTTACTTTCTTACCATTCACGCATAAATCAACCATAGGTAATTCGGTTTCCACACCTTCCCTATTATTTTCACTTTTCCCATCACTAGTAATGATCCAAACTATGCTTTTGTCCTCATAATTGGATTTGCTTTTTAACAATTCCGGACAATTTGGACGGATGTGGCCCACTGCCAAACAATTGTAACATTGGACTTGTCTTTGCTTTTCGAAAGCATTGTCCTTCTTAAATTGGTCAGTTTTCCCCCTCTCTTTTGAACTCTCCATTTCCGATTTGGGTTTACCTTCATTCTTAATTTTAGATTTAAAGTTATCCTTTTGATTATCCTGAAAAGTCTTATTTTCCCAAGGTTTTCTATCCGACCTCTTAAATTCCCTTCTTATACTCTCAAACTTATCTGATTTTTCCGCGAGTTTAGAAGCAATCTTTATTTCCTCCCAATCATCCATAAATTTTTCTTTTATCTCAAAAGGGACACGTTTTTTCAATTGTTCCGTGAGCATTAGTTCTTTTAAGGATTCAAAATCCCTCACTTCTAATGATTCTAACCAATTATCAAGGTAACCCCTTAACTCATAAATCAGATCCACCCATAATTCACCAGATTTTCTTTGATGAGTTTCAAATTTTTGTTTTAAGGTGCCTGTACTTAGCCTAAACCTATCTAACAAAACTTTCTTTATATGTTGAAAATCATCACATTTGTCTGACGGTTGTTTAACTATAATTTCGGCAATGTCAGAAGGTAATAAAGGAATTAATTGACTAACCAAATCTTCCTGAGAAATTTTAGCTTTCTCGGCTTGCCTTTCAAAAATCATAAAGAAAAGAGTTATATCAATTAATATAGAATCAAAGCGCGGCACTAAATCCTTTAAATTTACCTTAGGAGTCCTATGAAAATCTACATTTGATTCATTAGATGAAACACTAACAACGTCCGCAGAATTCTGAATACGCAATTTCTCTAATTCAAATTGATGTTGTTTCTCAAGTTTTTGTAATTCAAGTTGTTTTTCGAGTTTATCTGCCTCAAGTTGTTTCTCAAGTTTATCTACCTCAAGTTGTTTTTCAAGTTTATCTAACTCAAATTTCCTAAGTTTATCTTTTTCCTCTTGCGCAATCCTATCTAATTCAATTTGCCTCTCTCTTTCTTTACGCTTTTTTTCAAATTGTTTTTCCTGTTCTTTCCGCTCTGCCTCCTGTTCAAGAATATATTGCAAGCGAAGTTTTGCGTAACTTTCTTTATAATCTTCAGCACTAACAATGGCCTGAATTATAGCTTGATTTTTACACGTTTTTGACACACTGGTCTCAAATTCCTCTGCTAATAATAGCAAGACGCTTTTATTATATTTTACTAAATAGTCTGCCATATTTTCCCCCAAAATGTAATAAATTTCAAAATATCAGATATATTCAATTTACAATAATACAATAAATACAGAAATAGAATTTTCTTCACTATACGTATAATAATGTATTCAAAAACAACACAATTTCAATATAGCAAATTCTCATGCAACAGTGACGTCTTTCAAACTGAGTATATCCCCCAAAATAAATTTTATACCCAACAGTACAGTATAACATCAATTTATTTTGAAACATTAATCATAATCATCCACAGTATACCCATAAAATTAAGCTATAACCTTATTACTGTAATAAATAAAATGTATATAAACAAAACTCTTATTTCCAAAAGTTTTATACAAAATTATGATTAAAATACCCTGATTAATAATCTCAATTAATCAATAACAATTTACTATACCCCAAGTAAACTTTAACATAGGGTTGGGCAATTTGCCGGCAAAATGGTATTTTTGCCAGGACAGTGGCAAAAACTGGAAAAAACCTGGTAAAAACCGGCAAAAATTGGCAAAAACTGGCAAAAAAGGGCTGGATTTAATAAATATAATAAAATAATATAATTTTGTATATATTATAATTGAGACTTAAATCAGAATATTAATTACATATTTCCCTAATGTTAATTTGATTAATTAAAATAATTTTCATTGGTAATATGAATAAAAAAAATATCAATCATAATCAATTTTGTAGATAAATTTATGTGATGGTGACAGGTAAAAACTTTTTACTTTTCTCAAATTAATGTAGTAATGTTACCTTTAAAATGAATATATATTAAAAAAAAATTTAAATCAACAGTTTCTACATTTAAAAAATCTATAATAAAAAACAATATTATTGCATAAACATTTGCTAAATCAATCTTCATTGTATCTTTATTTGAACCTTTAGGTATAACTTTTACAAATACTGTATAGAAGTAAATGGTACTACTTGATTATCCGTCGACCAATTTCGCCAAATTAAACAAATCGCCAAACTATTCACCAAATTATACAAATGAAAAAATATTGCCATTCTAAAATTTTAAGTTAGGAAAATGAATGAATTTCACTTTAAAAAAAAATCTAAATAATAGGGTTACTTTAATGATAAAGTTCACTCATGTCGTAACAACACAGCAAATATAAAATTTGATTTAACCAGATTATTTCTGTCAAAATAATACTAAGAACAGTTTAATTTAATAATTCTGCATTTAAACACGTAAACTATAAGCAAACAGATATTTTTAAGATATTGAATTTGTCAATTAGTTGTAAATATTTTAAGTGTAATAATCAAATTTATTAAGGAACATAATAAATATCAATGATAACGGAAGATTGTAAAAAATTCAATCCTCTTTATTTAGTCAAAATATGCAGAAAAAAAAACTATAAAATGTATGTAAACATTAGATATAGGCTTGAAGTAAATATAGAAAAATAAAAATATTTTGTGGACAAAAATTTGTGACGCCAGTTGAAACTAATCTGTTATATATTTTTTCTTTTAATATCATGAGGTAATCATTTATTGACATAATTTTCATTTTAAATAATGAAAGAAAAAACAAATTAGTAAAACCTTAATAAAAATTCAAATATAAATTAAAATTCACATGATGATGTAACAAACACATGTAATGTGTTTAATGTCAAGTGAAAATGACATTTACAATGATCCATAATTGGCATTTAATCCTATAGTTTGACGATAGTTTTTTGGTCGACGGGATAATCAAGTAGTACCAAGTAAACTTTTAAAATTCCTACAACTTTTTTTTTTTTTTTTTGAGCGGGAGGTTATAAAAAAATGCACATGGATTGGATGAAATTAATATGTATAAGAGAGGGGAGGGTACAATGATTTTAATTGATTATATAATGTTACGTTACAACAAATATAGGCAAATTAATCTTTTAGGTAATTTTTCTTACCATTTTCCTCATTGTCATTATACATGCTACAGACTTGAATTTTGATTTGATCATAGGAAATGAGAATGAATTATCTTGCAAAAGGTTTTTTTACTTTGTAACTTCAAATAACTGTTGTTCTCATAGCATAGCAAAATTGGTAAGTGTTATTTCTCTCTCAGACTTTGCTACAAAATTAACTGAAGCATAAGGATTGATTGTTTAATAATTATGAGAGTTTAAACCAAAGCCAGTAAGTTATTTACTTGAAAGTAAAACTGATTTCTAAAGTATTTTACTAAAAAATACAATCTACTTAGACTAACTGTTTTAATGATGCATTGAATATTCTAAGGTAAATAAAAAAATTAAATTACGTATTATTAGAGTTGAAATTATTAAAAATTAAAATATAATAATTACATCGCTGTAAATAAAACATACCTATTTTTGCCACTTTGGCAAAAAGTGGCAAAAATGTATTTTTGCCAGGACGGTTTTTACCGGTTTTTTCCATGGTTTTTACCACCTTTGGCAAAAACGTGCCAACCCTACTTTAACATATACACAAGTATATAATTTTCTTAACCCAATATTATACCTAACAGATACCAGAAAATCAACAAACATAAAAATTCTAACTAAAAATTTAAGTACCAAATTAATATCTTCCTTAGAATTCTTAAATTTCTCATAGAGTTTTGTTCCCCCAAATTAAAATTTATACACAAAATTTAATTTAAAACAGACCTCTATAGATGATTTCATAAAAGAGCTTACCTCCAGATGCAGATATTTCCTCCACACTGATACCAGGCTTCCAAGCACTTTTAAAGATGACACACACACAGAATTTTGAAGATTTGAAGACACTCAATTCACTGATGAGGCACTAATTTCACCTTAGATCCGTATGTAGACAACTTAGATGGTACACCGCATATCTTCATTCCACTGATATATTTTGAAGCACATACAAATAGCACCAAGTCTATAGTTGACTGTTCATACCCCTCACAGCTTTAGTCGATAAAGTTCTTTTACCAGTTCTCTGCTTGCTAGAACTCCGAGAAAAAACCACGACTCTAATTAGACTTCACGAATCCACAACTCTGCTTGCCCGTTTTCCACTGGCTCTTCATCTGTTTAATCAGGTTAACATAGATCCGTAATCTAATTTACTCTAGATTACATATCCCATTTGCTACCACCAATTAATTATATATACTATACTATAGCTGTGGTAGCGTGAACACCTGTATATACAATTAATGAAATCCATTTATCGTTTGAAACGAAAAATACTTTATTTTAAATTAACATAAAAAAAATAAAATGAAAAATGAAAAAATAGGATAATCATATCCACGCTGTACAGTTACAAGGTCAGAAAAAACCGAATCTGACGATCACTCCAAAGACAACCTTACTCTCGCTTGTTCAACATCCAAGTCCCGTCTTTCATATCTCCTAGCATTCCTTCCTCTCCGGCAAAACTGGCATTTTTCTCCCTAAGGAAAGAAACGCCATCTAGCCTCCTATGAGTGACAGCTATTTTAATCCCATACTTATCCAGTTAGAATTTTCACCTCATACGGGCTAGATCCTTTGTATCCAAAGAATGCCTTTCACATTTCTTATCCACCCTTTTCAGATAACACATCTTTCAATACAAAGCCTGCATTGCAGCCTTGCTTATCTTAAAGTGAAATTGAAATTCACCCTTTTGATAGAATTTTTCTCAATAGAGATCAATCTGTCAGATTATTTTCTTCCAGAGAGATTATCCTTTTTCCACAAGTAAGGGAGGAGTTGATTCATGTCAACTCATCACAATATGTTTTATTTTGTGAAGAATTGCGGCGCTTTTCATCATTTCACGTGACAAAAATTCTGTTATTTTTTTCACTTATATATTTTAGTACAAGTTGTATAGTTTGCTTTAGTATGTCAGAATGAAAATAGATTTCAAATTTATATTGTAATGTTAATTTTACTCTGAACTGTTATTTTATATGTATATATATATCTGACGATTATTTATATTTCTAGTAAATTTGAGAATGCAATAAAAAAGATGCTTCAACTTTAAAAAGGTGTTACTCGGTCAGTTTTAACCGTAGAAGAATGGAACTTTTTTTGTCTTACTTGTTAGTGTAATAGGAAATTTTTACTAAATATCACTTATAAGATCGGGGGACCGTATAAAAAAATTAAATTTCGTAACTGCTTAAGAAATGTTTTTATTGACCCAAATCGCTTTTAAAATACTTCTTTACCTCATTTAAAACATTTTTGAATTGGAACTGTATGGTCTGACTAATGGTTTAGGATTTAGCCATTGGACACCTTTGAGAGTGGATACCCTGTATATGTAAAGAATTGCCCAAAGTGATAAAATAATTGGACTCGGGACTTCACTGTTTGACCGAACATCTTTTGTAGCAGTTCCATCGTATATCCAGCATCTTAGGAGTTCGGGGGAGGCCCCGGAAACCTTAAGTATATGAATTTAGTGATGTACAGTATATCTTTGATTTTGTAGGCACCTCAAAGCTCAAATCTACAAATTCTTCTCTTTTTCGCGCGCGTTTTTGCTTATATTCGTGCTTGCAATATTTTCCAGGAGGGAGCGAAGGTGTTAAAATGGGAAAAGAGTTTAACCTTAAATGGTTAATCAGCTTTTGATTGATGTCTGGGGGCTTATGATGAAACAAGGCTTGGTCCAGAACTGGATGTCACTAACCGCAGATAAATTAAAGTTGCGCTAAGATCAGCAATTTCTACTCTAAAGTTGTTCGGATTTAATGATCGAACGTAATAAATGTCATATCACGAAACAAACTTACAAGGGGTAAAAAGGTTTTGAATATAAGATTTAAAGTTAGAAAAAGAAGACTGGGAATTTTAATTTTAAATTTTAAATAGTTTTATAATTTTTTATCTTTTCATATGTATTATGTATCTTCACTCATGTTTGGAATGAATGTACCGATTTTAACAATGCCTTTTCTTTTCTTTTTCTTTCTTTCTTTCTTTTTAGGTGCGTTCGTAATTATATAAATACGTAGCACCTATTGTCGTCGCTTGGTCCGTCCGTCTGTCTGTCCGTCCGTCCGCATATAACAACGCAAAAACTACCCAACCGAATGGTTCAAAATTTAAGATATATTATCTTTGCAGAATTTTGTCGAGACATTTCAAATTTTATAAAAATCGAATCAAAACTTTAGGAGATATTAATAAAAACATTTATTAAGAAATCTGAATTTTTTTTTTAAAGATCGGTGCTTTCTTGTTACAGGAGCTTCCGAGGTTGAATCGTCAAGCGACCGAGATACTTATTTTATGACAGAAATTAATCTGAAGACGATATAATTCATTTCACAGAATAAAAAATCATCAAGATCTGAATATTTATATAACTAGCTACAGTACGAACGTACCTCGTTTGTCACGTTTGACGTACAATTTCCAACTTGTTACATTTTTAATGGTATTATGTAAAGCTTTTTGGACTATTTTTTAAAAAAATCTTTTTATGTTTCTACGTTTGAACTAAAAATGCTTCAATCTGCTAAAAATTGAATATCGTATTTACTAGCGTAATTTGCGCCCTTGCGTATTTTATACACCTTTTGAAAAAAAATAAAAGTTGGGTACAAAACAAAGATTTGCATAGATTTCGCATCAAGATTATAGAGATAATTTGAGATAATAAAAACACATGTATCTTCATAGTCTTCATTTTTCAATATTTTAGTTTGGCTATTTAGAATAAAATTAATCATTTATTTTTTTCTTTGCTATCTCTTTCGTTCAGTTGCAACACAACTGTGCGCACATGATATTATAACTAATAAAACAATACCATCAACACGGTGAAAGAAATTGCTGATTTGTTTACACTGAAAATTTCTTATTCATGGAAAAGTGTTTTGTTGAATAAAATAGTAAAAAAAAAGGATGGAAGCGAATTTCGGAGTGAATGAAACATTTGATATTAGCGTAAACAGTAATATCCGCTAAAAAAATATTTAAAATTGAATTTTGTGGCTTCGAATCTCGAAAATACATATAAAATATCCTAAGGTGTTCTCATGCTTCAAAACATGAAAGGGTTTTTCTATATTTTATTGTAGAATTGTTTATAAATTATTGTAAAATACTTCTCAAAACTAAAACCAGAAAGAAAAATAATGCGTCAAGCATAGATTATGAAACACATTTCACACATCCAGAATACTGCAACAAAACTTCACCGTTTAATAAAATGAAAGATGTTTGAGTAAACCCAAAGGTCAAACCCGGCGGGGAGGCCTACGATTCGGTTTAAGCTCAACTAGCCTCGCACATGTTTGAGTAAACAATATGAAAAACGCATAACACATTTGAAAGCCCAATTTCAGCAATTACCATCTATAGCCGGAAAAATGTCCGAATTATTTTGAGCAACTCTATATATGATCTATAGATTTGTATAGATGCCACATAATATGCCAAAATTTAACTCAGCTAGGAAACGCATAACACAGCTGAAAATTCTCCTTCAGCAATTTTCGTCAGTAAGCGGAAATGTACTCAAATTCTTTTGTGTAACCCCGTATATAATCTATAGAATATATACACATCAAGTAATACGCAAAATTACTTAAATAAAAAAATGCATACCACAACTAAAAACTCACATCCAGCAATTATTGTTCATAGACAGTATTGTAAACGCTACATGCTACGTAAACCATATTCTGTAGTAAGCATCTTGTAAGTGCGCCTCAGTGATGTATATCAATTTCAATATGTTTGAAATAGCCTACCATCATTAAAATACATTGCAAACGATTTTTTCATAGACTGTAATATAACGACATTCTTTTGAGTGTCCCTGTAAACGAACTATAAATGCTACACACTTCATTTTCAATACCGAACCTGCCACGGTAAACCGCAATAACATATATCAATTACATGAGAATCTGACTATATTTACGTGAGTTAGAGCTCGGACAGACAGACGGAGAAATAAACTAAATTTATTAACACTTTTCAGCTATGCTGGAAAGTGTTAAAAAGTGCGTAAAATATGTGAATAAATACGGTATTACACTTCCAAAGTATTAACATTTTTTATATTTTTTATATCGTCTGATTTTATCCTATTTAGGTTGAAACTAACCATGGAGGAAATTTATGAAAAATGGCTTCACAATCCTGGTGTTGTTGATGTAAGTAATGATAATAATATGAATAACCACATCCATAAATAAAATAACATTAAAAATAATAAAGAAAAAAAATTAGTCTTCCAGGAAAATTTCGTGCTCATTCACAATTTTTTTCTTTTTCTTCTTCGCTAGAAATCATCGATTTTCCGTCTTTGTTTCCTCATCTTTTGTATATCTTGACAGATTATTTATTTTCATTCCCATAAATTTTCGCTAATTTCTATATTATATTAGAAACAGAGAGTGTTGTGTATTGGTACTATTTATAGTGTTGCAACTCTGCCAGTTTATTAATTAAAAAGAAAAAAAAAGTCTTTTTTTCTCTCTACCCACACACTTTTTTTTAAAAATAAGCATATGATATAATGGATGATAATTAAGTAAAGATTTGTTAAAATATGCGGGATAAAAACAATTTCTTTAAATACAATAAAACGTACTAAGACAGGATTGCAAGGAACTAGAAAATAATCTGTTTTAGACAGGTTTCCGTCTTATAAGGTACAAAGCCTGTTATAATTCCATTGTATTGTATTGTTTTCAATGTGACAAGAAATTTTCCGTTTAAGGATGGATTCCGATTTCACTGTGTAACGAAACATATTTTTAAAGCTTAATTAAAAATATGTTTGGCATACTTTGTAAAATTATCTTATGTATACAGATGCGTTCAAAAATCCTAAATCATCCATCAGCAGCAGAGTAAAAATTTTATAATAGGGTCTTCCAACGAGTTTAATTTACCATATTATCTGATAGAAAATTCATGTATAGGTTTCAAACTGTTAAAAAGGTTTTTAGGTAATACTGTAAGAAAAGACAATTTATTTTAAAATAATATACAGTAAAACTTCTAATTAGCGGTCACGTCGGGTCAATAGATCCGCTATTCTGAAATGTCCGTTATTCAGAGGTAAAATCATACAAATATACAGGTGTTGTGGGACTAAGAAAATGTACGGGAGTGTCCGTTATGGAGATTTTACTGTATAATATAACCGCATACGAAAATAACCTCTTTGGAGTTACCCACCATTACAAAAAGCGTTCTTTATCTTTAGAAACCAATATATTTTCGAGATTTGAAGAAGCATGCATAAAAACAAAGTTTCTTTTGCTGCCACTGATTTTCAGAAACGTATCTGAGTATTTTTTATCCTGCATTATTGATAAGTTTTCTCAAACCGGAATATCCCGGATAATTCTCAATTCAACATTTTCAGCTGCTTAATTGAGTTTATACATGCGAGATTGACAAAATAATATTAATTTTAATGTTAATTTATCATGTTTGTCAGTAAAACATGTTTGTTAAACATGAAAATGTTTATTTGAGAATTGATTACACCTGAAAAACTTATATTCCGTGTTGAGAAAACTGATTAATACACTATAAAAGTGACTCGGAAACGTTTTCGCAAATCAATGGCAGAGAAAGAAACTTTGTATTCATAAGTGCTTTTTTAAATCTCAAATATATTTAGTTTCTGAGATTTCTAAAGATAAAGAATGCTTTTAGGTAATCGTGGGCAACTCGGAAGAGGTTATTGTACTATATATTCGTTTGTGGTTACATTATAGTTTCCTAGATTAAGAAATATTTGTCTTTTCTTGCAGTGTACGGTAACACAGGTTGGAAAACTGCTTCAATATATCATGTTTCTATTTGAAGATTTCATTTTGCTTTCAGAATATGAACTTCGTTGTATTGTTCTCATTCTGTTGCATACCAAAAATGAAAAACAAATATAATAATAAGTTGTTGGTGATAATTATTTGTTTTTATTTTTCCCTTTCGAAAACAGTATGAGGATTACGCATGCGCTTTCGCTTGCGCGTGCGAGAAAGAAAACGGTGATTTTTCTAATCGTCACAGTGATTTTTTTAGGTGTCGTAGATACTATTAGCCTTTAACGCAATATGAAAAAAACTCCATAGAAATATTTCTACAATTAGTTTGATACATCTTTGCTCTACGTTGTCCTTTCAAAACAAATATTCAACATTTTATAGAAAAAGTTTTAATATAGAAAATAATAATAATAATAATAATAACAAGAACGGAAAATCATGCGTCAAGCATAGATTATGTAACACTTTCCAACGCTTCCAAAATAATTTTACAAATCATACCGTTTAATAAGCTGAAAGATAACATCTAAGTGAACAATTTGGAAAACGCATATCATATTTAAAAACGTAATTTCAGGAATTTCCAACATATACAATATTCGAAAAATATCCGAATACTTTTATTCAGCCATGTATTTGATTTATAGATTTGTATATATACTACATAGGATGCTAAAATTTAGTTTAGTTAGGAGACGCGTAGCACAGTTTAAAATTCTCCTTCTGGAGTTACTTTCAATAAACAGAAATGTGTTCGCGAACTTTTGTGCTGCCCTGTATATGAAATACAGAATTTATACACACCAAATAATAGACAAAAAGTGAGTTTAATTTAAAATCGTGTTCAGCAACTTAAAACGCACTTCCAGGAATTATTGTTAACAGAATTCTTTTGTGTGTCCTCGTAAATGAACGATGACTGCTATACCCACAATATTCTGTAGTAAGCCTCTTGTAATGCACCTTAGTGATTATATAAATGCCAATGCGTTTAAAATAGTGAAACATTATTTAATTAAACCGCAAGCGATTTTTTTCCATAGACGTAATGTAACGGAATTCTTTTGACTGTCCCTGTAAAGTAACTATAAGTACTAATGGTGCACACCCTATTCCATATTAAGCTTCTTGCAATGCATCTTAGTGATATATACCAATTACAATGTATTTGAAATTGTGTAACATCATTAAAATAAACCGCAAATGATTTTTCCCCATAGACCGTAATGCAACGTAATTCTTTTGAGTGTCCCTGTAAAAAAACTATAACTGCTACACACTTCAGTTGAAATAGGGAATATGCTATAGATAACGACAATAACATATAACAATTGCAAGGCAATCCGAGCCTATTTACGGGAGTTAGAGCACGGACAGACGGCAGACGGCCAGACAAACCGAAGTCATAAACACTTTTCAACTAGGTTGGAAAGTGTTAAAAATGCAGAATTATTAAGAGCAGTATAAGTGACAGTTAAATGAAAGTGGGTGCACATAGCACACAAGGGTATTTTACGGTATTAGAATTCATTGTTATACCTTCAGAAAATCCTGGTTTTTCAGTTCTTAAGACATTGTGACTCATATCACTATGACTTTAAACGCCTGCTCAAATGTAAGGTAATACTATAACGACAGTACAATCTGTGAAAATGAAATCTGTCTCTAACGGAATCCTGTCTTAAATGAAAAATTTACATGGTTCCAACAGGATGAATATCATCAATTCTATTAACTAAGACGAAAACCTGTATAAACCGGAATTTTTTCCTATTCCTTTCGATTCTTGTTTCACAGGTTTTTTTTTAAATAAATATTTGCCAAAGCTGGTCACATACTTCACTCTTACGTATTTTAATGATTACATATTTTTAATTTTAAAACAAGTCGGCTATTAGAAACTTAGTAAAATTATTCTTGTAAATTTACTTTGCAGAGAAGGGAGGGGAGGGCGGGGGTACCAAAATCCATATTTACCCCCCGCTGAAAAAAAGGCTAGTTTCGGCCCAGGCCCGCGCATAATAGTCAAACATAGTGTTGCTAGAACTGTAAGACGCACAGTTACATCCAGGGATTTTTGTAATTTCTCATGAAATTCGTACGACGCACAGTTACATCCAGGGATTTTTTGTAATTTCTCATTAACTTCCTGGAAGTTCATGAGAAATTACAAAAATCCCTGGATGTAAGTGTGCGTCTTACATTTGTAGCAACACTATGTTTGACTATTATGCGTGGGCCAGGGCCGAAACTAGCTTTTCTTTTCACTGGGGGGGGGGGGGGCAAACATGGATTTTGGGGCTTTCCGGATAATTACTGGCGTTAAGCTAAAGGATTGTGTAATGTACAAGTATAAAGAAAGAATTAAATAGAAAAAGACTCATTTGCATGTTATCGATAGTATGGAATGCAAATAGGGGTGCTGCAGTTCCGCAGTGGCAGTGTCCAGTGCTAATAGCCAAAGATTGTTAAAAATAGAGGGGCTAATTTAAAATGTTAGCCTTTTCATAAAAATAACATATCAATATTTCAGATAAAAATAAGATCCGATTTTCCAAATTAATAATTTTTTTTAGATGTTTGTTTGCCTCTATTTACTATTTTATTGTTAGTGAGATGTTCATCAATGAAAGAGATGTTCATCAATTAAATATGCAATACTACTATGCAAGATAAAATATTGGGGAAAAAAATACGAATTGAGACAACTTTAATTCTAAAAATTATGTGTGTCACCCAGGGCCGAAACTAGTTTTTTTATTTTCACGGGGTGGCAAACGTGAATTTTGGCGATCCTCCTCCGTAAGTGTAAATTTACAAAGAGAATTTTACTAAGTTTCTAATAGCCAACTTATTTTTTAAATTAAAAATATGTAATCATAAAATACGTAATATTGAACTATTTAATCAGCTTTGTCAAATATTTATTCAATAAAACCTGTGAAACCGGAATTGAAAGGAACAGGAAAAAGATCCGCTTTATACAGATTTCCGTCTTAGCATGTATAATTGTTGATATTCTTTCTGTTGGGATCATGTATTTTTTTCATTAAAGAGAGGATTCCGTTATAGACATATTTCATTTTCACATATTTTACTGAAGTTGTAATATTACCATTGAAATTGAGCAGGCCTCTAAATTTATAATGATATGAGCCACAATGTCTTAAGAACTGAAAAAAACAGGATTTTCTGTAAGGTATAACAATGAATTCCAATAACGTAAAATATCTTTGTGTGCTAATTTACAGCCAGTTTCATGGAACTATCACTTATACTGCTTTTCTTATTAATAGACTGATATGTTTAGATGCTTTCCTGGACCTAATGATAATTTTGAAAAAAATATTATAGTGACTTAGAACAAAAACAAAAAAAATCTATTAAGTTTTTACTAAGTATTTTATTTTGTGAATTTTCCACTCCTTAGTGTTTAGTGTCTCGGACAATGTCGTCCCAACTCGCCCCCTCTAATGCCGGATGTGGATGTAAAAAAAGTAATTATAGTAAAAACAATATTTTTTAAATTGCATATTTTTCGACGCTTAGCTTTTAGTGTCCCGGGCAGTCACACGACCGCGCTATTTTTTTTAATCTCTCAATTTTAATGCACTTGACTCAGTTTTTCTTTTAGATTTTAAAGCTGCAAAACATTTTTACCGAAATTTCATATATATTTTTGTATCAAACCAAATTTTTATTTGGCGCCCCCTTCGCCTTCTGGCGCCCGGGCTCTTGCCCCCTCTGACCCCCCTCCCCTTAGTTTCGGCCCTCTGTCACATAAATCTTATTCAATCTAAATTACGTTGCTGTTCATGTCAAGACCGGAAAACAGGAGATTTTATGTTTATTTTCAATCCTTAAATTTTATTTAAATTGTTTATTTAATTATGAAAAATAAATAAATAAATAAAACATGCCATCTACAGATCAAAAATTTCTTTTTTATTCTCCGAATGAAAATAATGCAACAAAGTTCGTGCTTTCACAAAATGTCATCATTTAATATCTTTTAATTTTTTTTTCTTCATTTTTCTACAATTTCTCCATTTAATTTAATTTTTTCATTTTAATTAAATTAGTTTAAAAAAATTAAATGCGTCAAATTTTCTACTTTTTGGTACATAGTATTCTAAAACAAAATAATATGAAGAAAGAGGCATATTTAGTCCTAAATGTCTCTTTTGGGAGGTTCGACGCAAATTTTATGCATGCATTTACATTTTCTTTCTTTTCTTTTCTTTTTCTTTCTTTCTTTCTTTCTTTTTTTTTTTTTTTAAGAGTTGTTCTGCAGAAATGTTCTTTATTCAGGGAAAAGGTTATAACACTCTTCACCTTCCCCTTGGATATCTCCTTATTGGTCGTCCCTATAATATATAATTACTATTTTCTGTTAGTAAGTAATGCAGGGATCAGGGACTTTTGAATTATCTATGAATAAATTACCGAAATAAGAAGTTATTTTATATTTAGACGATGACTATGCTTTTAAAATTACTCCCGCATTTCAATTTTAGGAGCTGAAATACATGAAGCCATCCAATTCGAATAAAATGTACAAGAAGACTGTGCAAGAAGTAAGTGTAACTCTTTTTTTTTTTTTTTTTTTTTTTTTTTTTTGAGTTAATCATGGCATTTAGATTAATCACTTTACGTTATTTACATAATTAGACAGAAAGTTAGATCCGAGCTCTAGATTCTAGATAGTATTTCATAACACTAAAAAAGAAATACAATCGGCCCCAAAAGAAAAACAGAAACTTCATACTATGTCACCGTTAATTTTTTGTACATTCGACAGGGACATTATGGTATTATGGAGTTTTCTGTGGTGAAATTACACTTTTATTAGACCCATAAAATCCCAATCTCCCCGCATTGCGAAGATCCAGGGGAATATCTTCCCCGGGTCAACACCCTGAATTTTACATTGTTTTAACATGAATTATTCTACTGAATTAAATCAGGAAATGGAATGAATAGGAATTGCAGAAGAAAGATTCTGTTACTTATTTTACAAAAAATAAATAAATAAAATAAACAACTGAATGTTTCTAAATTATTTTATGAGACATGTGATATATATATTTGTTAATTGAATGTAATTCTTATAGCATTATTTTTAAAATTATTTTTTTACTTCCACCGTTTAAAATATTTGCGTCTTTATTTATGCAGTGGCTCCATCTTTTGATAGAAAATGATACTATAGATTTTTTCAATCAGCGTATGGTCTATAATAATAAAACTTAGTTAATTCCGTATGGGTGTGGAATCATTTTATTTAATTAATTTAAAGGATATCTTGTTTTAAAGGAAACTTTCAATTTTAATCAATTCAAAACTTCGATTAGCATAAAATGAAATCAGTTTTCTGTAGTTCAGTTAAGAGAACTAAAAAAATTTAATCTGTTTTTCAAAAGCTTTTTTATTTCATTAAATTTTTAGAAGAAAATGTATCATTAAATCATATTAAATGTTACGCTATTATATTCGTATCATGTATATTTTTATTCCATTAAAAATAGGGTTAGTTTTTTTTTTTCCAAATCAGCAATTTTGTCTGCTTTCCGCCCCCCCCCCTTTTTTTTTTCTAAATCATTAACAGAACATATTTTGTAAACAATTTATGCTTGTGAACATAGCAGTTCACGAAAATAATTTCAGTAGATTGAGAAATTTACTTTTTTAACATTTTTGTGTAATTTACTTTTTTAACATTTTAGTGTAATTTACTTTTTTTACATTTTAGTGTGTTTCAGTTAGCTACTTGGTATAATTTAAGCTCCTAATAATATTTTTTAAACAGCAACAACAACAAAAAACATGGTGACCAGACAGGCTCAACGAAAGTCTTTGGCTCAAAATTCCCAAATTATTTATTCAGATTAATAAAATTCGATGAACTCTTCTGGAACATAATTCAATTTTTTAGTTATAATTTCTGTAAGAATACACGCTAAGACCATAAAAAAGAAATTAGATGTTAATAAAAATTGCTGTATTTGCTGTTTTTACACAAAACCGTATTGAAAGTTGTTTATGTATAATTTTATTTTTTATTTCTTCTGTGTTAAAAAAATAAATAATACAAAACCAGAAACAATTGCTTTCTCCTTAATATAAACTTTCTAATCGTTTTATGTACATATATAATGTACAGACTAATTTTTAATATTTTCACTTTGATTATTTGTTTTTCTTTTTTACAGATAAAAAAATGGTGTAAACGAAATACAGAGTATTTGCAGGCAAAAAATAAAAGAAAAAAATTGGATTTGGAAAACTTCAAATCAGTTAGTATTTGAATATTACTTACATATCACTTTGATAATTATGAAATATTTTCTAAATTTTTCGGTACTTTTCCAGTATAGGGCCTTGGCGTTTTTTAAAAAAGGTTGGCGCAATTCGGACTTCAGAAAGTGAGATTTGTCACCAAACGATATAAACAGACGAACAAACAGACGATATGAAAACAAACCTGATGAACTTTTATTCCTGTTTATATATGTATTTATATACTATATATAAACATTTTGTATATTGTGGTTTTTTATATACAAATTACTTTTGTTTAAAAATAAAAATAGATAAAAGGCTTCTTTATATAAAATAAATTGTATAAATATTGAAAAAATTACTTGTATACAGGGTGTCCGAAAAGTCTGGAAACGGTCAAATAAAATTGCAGATTTAGCGATAGATGCATTGTTTGATACGGGTAGTCAAATAACAGCTGTACGACAAGACTTGTACCGATTACTTGGCTCCCCTACACTAACCGAAACAAACTTACAACTCACCGGATTCGGCAATGGCAACATAAAACCAATAGGATCGTTTAGTGCAACTATCCATATAGATGAGAATGCCTATGCCACCACAACTTATGTTATTGAATTTCCTCGCATGAGTCTTCCTCTTATCATCGGTAGAGACATAATTTCACAAGGAACACTGACGTGTGATCCGAACGGCATCTCACTCCAAAAACTACCTCCAGCCAAAATATCTGTCCACTGTATCACCGTTTGTGATAGTGTACGCAACGTGGAACCAGATCACAGACAAGACAGTGTTATGGTGAACCCCACAGTTTTGAATACACCAGTAAATACCGAAAATGTGCTTCCCCAAGTCCCACAATCCACTAATTGCCCTCGTTACGAAATACCTATACAAAAGACGTCGCCTTCCAACAAATTTCTGATTTCGGTAATATGCTGTTTACTCACCCTATTTTTTTTCTCAAAGGAATCGTCTAACTATATTCATGATACAGCTACAGTTTCCCTCTTTCTTGAAGAATATTTCATACTGTTTATAACGGCATATATCTCACCTAGTCCATTTATTAAACGCGCAAAAGCGAGGAAACGACGCAAGAAAAATAGGAAAAAATGGTGAACGCATCGAATGAAAAGTGCATATTTTCATTCGCCAAGTGATTACTTTTCTTCCTGTGGACTCAAGTGTTCTTTTTTTTTCTGAGCCATATTTATTACGAAATGCAGTTTATCGGACTGCGAACTGTGACTTTTTTTGTTTCGCCTTATTTTAAGTGTTACGATTTATTATTTTTTTTTCTCAAACCAATATGGTGTGTATGTGTAATACAGAGCTTGAGTGGGTTTTTTTTGTCAAGCTGTTAATTTTTTTTAGTTCTACGTGCATTGTGAATAAAATAAAGAATAGTGGCAGACAGAAGTAATACAATTTATTTTTGCTAATGCAGCCCTGGTGATTTTTTTTTAAAGGGCAGATTGCATAAATTTTTTTTAAAGAAATAATTTGATGGAATCCAAGTGTTTTTTTTCTTGTTGGAGATCCTCTCACGACTGCATCTTCAGTATTTTTATTTATCTATGTTTAGTGATTCATTACTCGTAAGACTGTGTTATCATCAATGAACCCATACGTCACCGACGTAAAGGGAATTACAATCTTTTTTGTTGTTTTCATCTTATTCATATCTGCGTGGAACTGAATGGACCAAACTATATATATTTTTTATTATTACTTCTTCTTCAAGTGTGAATTGGCAGATGCGATTTCAAGCCGTATTTTTCTTTTTCCCAATGAGTCAAGAACGTCACTTATCGCATTTTTTTTAAAACAGTGGACAGCAATTAAAACTCTGATGGAGTAACTTTTATATTTTTTTTCATCAACATGTTTGTGAATAAATTGTGTGTGACCAAGACTCACTAAAACTCTCTAACTGAGATATATTTTTTTCTACTGATAGAAGACATTCTATTTACACATCTTTCTTGTGAATGTTTTCAACTTCAGCGATTATGTAGTATTTTGTTATTATGCATCTGTATTTTATATATTTGACATTTTTTTTAATTATATATTTTATAATGTTTGATTCGATTGATATTTCAAATATTTGTTGTGTAACCCCCCCCCCCCTCTTCCCCGATAACCGAAAGTTAATTTTTTTAAAATTTAGTTGACTGCTGCACTATTTAAGACGAATCTTTTTTTTTCCTTTCTTTTTTTTTTGCGTAAAGTATCTTATCTACTTTCTACTTAAGACGAATAAATGGAATGTATGTTACATTTTAAAGACGATTACAAAAGATGAAATATGTTTTGCATGTTAGACATGAAACACAACGACGGTTTCTATTTTTTTTTTATTTTTTTTTCCTTCTTAAGACGTGTTTATCTTTTTATGGTGTAGTGCAGTCCAGGCTAAGTATTCATAACTGAAAAGTCTAAATTTAATTTTTTTCCCGTTTCTCTTTTATAGAAAAAAATTTCTTTTTTGGCTTTCAGATTTATGAAAAATTTCGTTTTTTTTGTTTGTTAAATTTTTCTTTGCCCCCTCGTTGTTAATCTTGATCGGACGTGTGCGTGGGCGCACACATGTCGGATAGCCGAGTGTGAATGGGATGGATGTGGTTTTGCAGTTCCCATAACATGCCGACCGCAGCGAGAAGAGGAGCAGCCCGAGTTCCCACGGAAACTCAGTAGGTCAGCAATAACGATTCATAATAAAGATGATGACTAAAGGATTTCGTCTCTCTGGCCTGCGAACGGAATATTAAGATTATCGTCAGATTTACTTTGGCGATTTTGACTTGTCCGGTTGGCTTTAGGCAGACGGCCTAGCTCCGGAAGGACGCGTAAAATGCCGGTAACTGCGGCAGAATCACCCCCTATCTCCCTTAACCCTGTATATAACCTGTAATTAGTCTGTATATATAACTGTGTTTTACTCCAGAGATTAAAATAGTATAGTTTTTTACAAAAGACTCTTTAATAATCTCACCAGCCTAATTATTATTATTATTACATCATTATTACATACATGTTCAATATTTTTGAAAAATATATTTAGGGATATGAAAGTTGCCCCCCCAGGGGGGAAAGGGGGGGTAACTTTGAAATCTTAAATGATTGCCCCCATTTTTTATTGCAGATTCCGATTCTACGGGAAAAATACGTAACTTTTGTACTGAACATTTTCTTCAAAACATTGTAGATGGCGCTGTGATCGAGTGCAATGTAGTGACCATGAATGTAGAGAGACTGGACATTGGCGCGCCGGGAGATTTGGGAAATCCGTCATTTTAGTTACAACTTCAGCATTCGTCACCATTACGCTGTAAAGGATTTTTGGATAATTGTGCATAGAACTTTTAAAAAAATTTCATCGCAGTGCGATACATTCAGCGTATTTGAACTTCATTTTAATTTCACGCTGTTTTGAAAAAAATAAATGTAGTTTTTCTAAGATTTTCATGTGAAAGGAATTTCAGCCTGAAAATAAACAATATTAATTTTTCTCTGCTATCCTTAGTTTATTATACGGACCTAAGCAACAGATGTTATTAAAAACTAAATATTAAAAACTAATAATTGAAGACTGCATTGAAGATTTAAAAAATAACGATTGAGCATACGATATAACTCTCCTCCAAAAACATACATTATTTAAGAAAAGCTTAAAACCTTCCCTGAAGAGATTCCTATTTTACCTTCTAAATTAACTTCTAGCTACTGCTATCGCTTTATAAAATCTAGATATACCGATTCGATAAATATAATATTAGAATGAGTAGTGCTATTGACGTTGAAATAATATTTTAAAAGTATGATAATTAAATAGAGACTGTTGTTAATAAAAGCAAGTCAGAAATATGACAGCTGAAAAACATGAATTTTATACATAAATTCGTTAATTCATTTATTTATTCAAAACATTATTATTTTTATTTATTTTATTTAATAAATAAAGAAATAGAGTGTTTTACATACATAAAAAATCCATAATTCAATTTAAATTACTATTCGATTAATAATGTAATATCTATTGGTAAGACAGGATAGAAAGTTCAATAAAGAACCACAAATTCTACAAAGTACATTTTTGTATTTTTCTTATTACTATTTAAAAGTATCAAAATTTATTATCCTCTTTCAAGACATTCATCTACTTCCGATCAGATTCGAAATAACATAACTCTCTAGTTCATCTAAATAAAAATAATGCATTTAATGGAATTCTTATTCACTAAAGTAAAAAAAGTGCATGTATATCTATGTTCTGCATGTATTTCTGAGGCTATATAAAACGATTGTCCCATGACTTTAATAGATCGAAAATTGTCAAACGCTGGTGACATTGTATTACGTTCAACGGCGATCCATTGACTTTGGAACTAAGACGGCGGTCATTTCGTCAATGTCCAATCTCTCTCTTATGTAGGATCTCTAGTGCAATGTTGTGAGAATCGTTACCATTGCAAAGTCTGGAAATGCTCGAATAACTCGAGAAATATACATCGTATTGAAAAACGGAAAAATGCATGTTCAATAATTTTGAAAAATCTATTTAGGGATATCAAAGTTGCCATTTTTCTAAAATATTAAACACGTATTTTTCCGTTTTTCAATCTGATGTATATTTCTCGAGTTATTCGAGCGTTTCCAGACATTGCAATGGTAACGATTCTCACAGCATTGCACTAGAGATCCTACATTAGAGAGAGATTGGACATTGCGACGCCGGCAGATTTGACAAATCCGCCATTTTAGTTACGTCGTATGTATACGCTGGTATTGCTTTCTAAAGAAAATTTGGATTTTAAAGATTCAACATTTTAAATATTGAACATTTTAAATATTGTATCAAGACTTAGTACACTATTAATAGATAATTTTCTTTTGTTGTTTATAGTTACTTTTTAATATTTAGTAATGTTTATTTATTTTGTAACATATTTTAAATTGTTGTGTATGCTGTCAACTTTAAACAATTTCATTAATCATTAAATAATAACTATCGAAATGAGTAACACAAACAAAGAAATTTCGTTTTTGCGTCTCTTGTTTTACATTTTAAAACTAATTTTGATTTAAATCTTTTTGTAGCGAGTGAGCAAAACGTGTAAATAATTTGGAGTTTCGAAGTTTGACACAGTTGGCGGTAATTGACAAACGTTATTGGCGATGAATTTCTGCTTACATTTTGAAACATTTATTTTAAGAACGTAATACAGAATAAAAGTGTGCATATAGTGCACTCTTTTTAAAATATGAAATTGTTTATAAATTATAAGGAATAATTGAATAAATTGTTAAACTGTTCATTTTTTGATAATTTCTTTTTTACATATCCGCGGAATTTGAGAGCACAAGACGTAAGCATTTAAATTTTCCGCATAAAAAATATCTATGTATAAAAGCGCTGACTCTGACAATTGCAAAAATATATAAATTCACAATATATAAACCTCTATATAAATAAACATTACTAAGCATATGTGTGTAAATTTTTTTATTCAGTTTCTCGGAATGTATTTTTTTTTTTTTTTTTGCATATTTAGATATACTTAGTATTATAAAGTGTATTATTCTAGAAAATTGAAGCTTTTTAATTTCATACAACCAATTAGTTTCTTTAAAACTATCTAAATTTATTAATGTAAATACATTAATAAAGAAGGTATATTAGGAATAAGTTTAAAAAATTTATACTTTTCTGAATATTTCAGTATTTTTTTTAATTTCTTATTTCTATTAAATGATATATTTTTAACCTTATAAAATTAAAAGAGTTCCCTCTAAGAAATTTTATTTACTTAAAAAAGTAACATAATTAATCTATATCATGAGTCATGACCATTTAAACAGAGGAAAGTAAAAAATAAATACCCACGCTACAAAAAATTACATTATGTAGCATTTCTTGTGTTATGCATAAATTAAAATGTTTATTTTAAATGAAAAAAACCCCCGAAAAAACTTGAATATTTGTTTATAATAAAATTCGAATATTTTAAGCATAATGTAAAGTCCCGAAATGTTAACCCTGCAATTCAGCCGAATAAAATAAAAAGCATTTTCTGAGAATTCTTATTCATTAAAACGGAATTGTGCTTATGTTTATGTTCTGAATGACTCTGTGAAGGTATATGAAATGAATTTCTGGTGATTTTAATAGAATAAAAAGTGTTGGACGCGGATGAAAATGCATTGCGTTCTACGGCGTTCCACCTGCTTTGTAACTAATATGGCGGACTTTCCGTCAATGTCCAATCTCTCTCTAATGTAGGATCCCTACATTGCACTCGATTACAGCGCCATCTACAATGTTTCGAAGAAAATGTTCAATACAAAAGTTAAGTATTTTTTCCCGTAGAATCCGAATCTGCAATAAAAAATGAGGGTCACCATTTAAGATTTCAAAGTTGACCCCCTTTCCCCCCACGGGGGGGGGGAGCAACTTTCATATCCCTAAATAGATTTTTCAAAAATATTGAACATGCATTTCGCCGTTTTTCAATCCGATGTGTATTTCTCGAGTTATTTGATCGTTTCCAGACTTTTCGGTCACCCTGTATATGAAACAGTGAATAGGTCACCAGAAAATATGTTGCCAAATTTCCTTCTTTCGCCAAGACCATTTTTTCTTTTTCGCCAAAGCCCCTATACTGGAAAGGTACCTTTATTTTTGTTTATATTAGTTTTTATTTAAAGGAAATCATATTTTTCGCTAAAATTGAAATTATTAAAGTTCTTGCTACTTATTTGTATGTCTGAGATAGAAAAAATTGTGTAAGATGATTTTTATTGGTTTATGGGGCTTAAGTTTCTTTAAATTATTTGTAATTTTTAAAATTTTCCTTTATTCTGTTCTAAAAATGTCCTTATATTTAAAATTATTTCATTACTTTATATTTTTACCGTCTCTGACGATAGATTGTTCATGATTGTAAAATCAATCATGAAATTTCTATTTTTCCTAGAACCGTCTGAAAATAATTAATTTTGCTTATTGTGTTAATTATTTTCGTTTATTTTTCAAGCTCCAATGTTTTTCTTAAAAAAAAAAAAAAAAAAAAAAAAAAAAAAAAATTGGTGTTTTAAAAGTTTACAAGAAATTAATGGTAAAAGTTTTACATATTGTACATTACAAATAACAGAAGAAGGTGCTGGTGCTCTCGGCAAAGTCCGGTGATAAATCATGATAATTATATTCTGCATAGTTTTAGTAGGTTCTCAAAATTGGAGAATTAATGTGAAGTTGTCCCTGTTTTTTGCAACTTATTTTTGATACAACGCTT
Organism: Maratus michaelseni; assembly: GCA_963931845.1. Classification (NCBI taxonomy): domain Eukaryota; kingdom Metazoa; phylum Arthropoda; class Arachnida; order Araneae; family Salticidae; genus Maratus; species Maratus michaelseni. The sequence continues at coordinate 26,259,806 of OZ007591.1, forward strand.
GGCGACAATTTTGCACATGTGTGGCACTTGAATATCTGCGTATATTTCTGCATACAATGCGTGAATACATTTCCATATGCCAGGCAAATATTATTGTACGAAAGTAATATATCGCAATGGATTATTATATACTTCTCTGGTTTTCCCATTTTAATTTATTACATTAGCGTTACTGAACTGTGTAACAGAATGAAACACACCTTTGTACTTCATAGTATAACTAGCAAGCTACACCCGCTACGCTGGTCAATTTTTCTTAACGAACCTTTAATCAAACAAAATATTGACATTTCATAATTCACTTTTATATTTTAACAGAATACTGATGCACCACGCTTGATAGAAACCTGGAGCGAACTGAGCATGGGCGAAAATGGCTAGTCCATGTCGAAAATGTACCATCTCGGAATGAGTTTGTTTATTAAATATCACAGATATGTCGCATTTTTTTGTGAATATCTTTGGATCCATTTAATTAAAAATTAAATTTTACTCAGAACAGTAAATAGCAAACGATATTGAACACTGTTTCCATATACTAATAAGTAATCTTGGATAAAGAGCGGTGATTTCAGCTTGTTTTGCCGAGCTATTCTCCCTACAATGTGAATGGAATCGGCTTGGCCATTTTTGCCAACCGGAGTTCTCAGAAGTATGGTTGAACAATAATAAGGCTACTGTAATTTGTGACTCGTGCTATAGCCAATATACACGTCGCCCTTATCATTATCTTTTTACGCGTTAAGGTTTTGTTATGGTACTCCATTGTGAAATTTGGTAATTTTTGAAATTCAATATTTGAAAAACAGCATAATCATTAGATTTGAAATTTAAATCAAGAAAAATACAATTTTTTACTTTTCAAACGCAGTTTGTCTAACAATTTTCTGACAAATACTTTTCGAGCTATTATTTTTTTCAGTAACTTCAAATGTTTCATTTTCCGAAATTAATCTGTGGCAACTAATACCGAAAAACCCAGTCGTCAGCAACGCACAGCTTTTTATTAAAGAGGAGGATTATCACCATCCGTTTGCCACCATCACTTTTGAAATCGGTTCTGTAGTTCCAGAGATTCCATAGAAATTGTAATTTAGAATGTTTCTAGAACGCTTTCCGCTCATTTCACCCTTTTAAATTTCGAATTTTTTTTTAATTTGTTCTTAGAGAGCATTTACATCTTATAAGTAAGTACAATACCAAATTTCAAATTTATAGATCCTTCAGTATAAAGAAAATCGCAATTTTAGAACGTTTTTCTCTTCTGTGGGCTTTAGTGGCACCGACATAAAATATAGCCTATGTTGGAGCAAGGATTGTCACCATCAATTTGCAACCATCACTTTCGAAATCGGTTTGGTAGTTCCAGAGATTACCCCCTACAAACAAACAAACAAACAAGAACAAAAATAAATCGTTACTTCTTTATAATATTAGTATAGATATACTGCTCTAACTAGTATAATATGTAGTATAATATACTATACAGCTATACTAACTCTACTTTTATCAGGGGATAAAAAGTTTAACTTAACCAGTAACTGGTGAGGTGAAAAAGTAAAGTATAACAGCGAATGTGCGGTCTCAGAGACCCCATTCAATTATGGATCCAATAAAGCTTCCTTAAAAGTATTAGTATGAAATTGTATGGCTGTGTCCTTTTACTTCAACTTAATCAGATGAAACAAAACAATTTACTCAGAGGAGATTCCTAAAACATGGTAAAAAAAAAATCACAGTAAGCTTTAGTCGACCCAGTGCGGATGTAAAGACTGCACCACCCCAGTTAAAGGCTAAAATTAAATAGAGTATGTATTTATTATAATTATTTTATTGTTAACTGACAAAAGTTTATTTTCTTTCCTCAGCTGAATTCTGAACAACAAATACTGTTGCTGGAAAACATTCTGGAAGAGCCTCGAGTTAGCCAACGGACATTAAAGGACTTGTTTGAGTTTTTCAATTTTATTGCAGCAAATGCTGAGGTTCGTACAGTTTCTTTCAACTAACTCTTCTGTTTAGGTAGATTTCGTAAGAAATACTACCTATGACATTCTCCCCTATGTTGGAATTTTTGAAAAATTTTTGCAGATCTACGCCGATTATGACTCTCAGAACCCAAAACCACCCCCCAGTTCAAAACTTTATCTATCTATCTATCTATCTATATCACTTTTTTATGTACACGATAACTTCAATAATTTTGCACAAGTCGCTTCCAAACTGATACATAAAATCAAAGGGCATAAAATGTCGGTCAAGTTCGTTAATGGGCAAAATCGAACCAATGGGAGGGCTTTATGTGAAAACAGAAAAAAACCCCATAACTTTTTAGTTATGACATATATCGAATCCGTTTAAAGTTATTATTACTTCTAGGAGAAGGGCCGAAAATTTATGTATGACAGATTTTTGATATAATTAAAAATGGCCTCTAGAGGGGGAGGGGGGGTTTCAGAAGAAAAAAATTCATAACTTCGTCAATTCACAAGATATTAAATCCGCTTACAAACACGTGTAGATTTCGAAGTGGGTTGTCCCAACTGCCGCATTATGGCAAAAAGGTAATTTCTTCTGCAATTCTCAATAAATAGGCGCCCCACGGTCTGCGTCTCCAAAATCTACCTGTGCCTGTAGTTCGAACCGTCAGGGTTTTTTTTCCTTTTTGTTGTTGTATTTCTGCAGGTATGTAGATAAGTGTATTCGTTTTTATTTCTTTTTTAACTAAAATCTCAATGAACCCGAAAAGATAAAATTTTACAGTCTAGTAATGTAAATTTACTTTTCAACCATTACTGCCATCATTAACCATATGATGTGCACTGACCAGTAGTATTCTGCAACACGTTTTCATTGGATTTGTTTAGTATCCATTATTTACACTGAAGGGATTTCATTGCCATAGTTGCAGAGATTTATGTACAAGAAATTCTTGCTTAGAGGACACCTCATCTTTAATCATAATATAATTTACACGTTGATTTTTTTCATTTGGTTTTTTCATTGCCTATATGTAAATATTAAGGTTAAACAGATAGGCATTGATATTGTTATTATTGATATTATATTGTCTTTCATATTGTTATAGTTTTAACTATTCAAAAACAAAATGTTTTTCTTTTTTTCAAATTGTCTTAATAATTTTCTCATTTTCAAATTATGGCACGGTTATATATTTAGTAACTGTAATAAAACCAAGGGAAGAAAAGGAACAACAAATATAGAGGAAAAGGTGTAAATATGGGCACCCCCTTTTGTTTTTGATTTAAAATGACTTTCATTTTGAAAAATTCTAGATTTTTGACCTTCAGTAACAACTATAACAAGTTTACTAAATGAGAGGAGGCAAAACAATGATTAATACCAATTATTTCAATTCGAAAACGAAGATTTACAAAAAGCATCAGAAAAAATGGGGTGCAAATATGGGCCCTATCCAAAAAAGTCATAAAAATAGTTTCAAATGTTTTAAAACAGGATAAAACAATAGAAAATGGTACAAAATTTAATTATCCTTCTATATTAAAAAAAAGTAATCTGGAACTGAACCAAAAACGAAATGAACCAATCAAATTCTGCGTAGATAATCCGGGTTATTCTCATCGCTTTCTTACTAGGGACTTTTTTGAGGAGCTATTACTTTTTTTCTAGCCATCCTACGGATTCGAAAATCATACTACCAGACGCGAAATATAACAGGCTTTCAGAAATTAAAAAAATTATCACGGTCGGACAATAAAAACTCAAAAAATCCTTAAAAATCGAGTAAAAAATCTTTTATTGAAAAAGTCATTTTTTTTATATTGTTGCCAATTTCTAAATAAGCGCAAAGGATTATGTTTTATCTCAAATAAAAAATGTATTTGCGCGAGACTATTAAAAACAATAATGAAAGTTTAAAATAATAATTAAATGATCACGTGTTGAAAGCAGGAAATAAAGAAAATTACGTCATAAAAATTGTGTTTATACATGAATATTAAAAATAAAAAAGATGAATTAAATGAAAAAGCATTATAACCTGATTACAGAAGGAAGTCGCCGTTCGTGATATCATCATAATCATCTTTTTAAAACAGGATACATTACCAGGTTTTAAGAGGCTGTGAAATCAGAACGGGGGTTGGTGAGCGTAGCGAGCAGGGGGCAGAGCCCCCTAGTTACAGAAAAAAAAATATTTACAGAAATCGCAAGTATAACTGGCTCTTTCAGCCCCGGCACAATCTAAGTGTGCCCACATTTGGCACATAACACATTTAACCCACACTTCTCCGCGAGTGTCTTCAGAGAACTTTCCATCACAAAAGATGCAAGTTTCATCGGTCTAGTCTGGTTTATCCCCATCGTTGATATCCAGGTTGATACAATCACAGTCTACAAGGGGAGGATCACAGTAATCGGATGAGTCCAATGATGAATCGTATCGTTTCGTGGTTTAAATTTTCGTTATTTTTTTAAGCCCTTTGGACTACCCACCCCTGCCCCCTGGCAATACGCCATTATGTTAGATTACGCACATTACCAGATATATTATAAAATAAACCTAACGAATCCTTTGGGGATTTATAGATAATAAAATGTTCCCTTACCTCAAAGCGTTAGGTTTATTTTATATGTTTGGTAATGTGCATAATGTAAGAAATTGCTGTTTTCTCGTAAAAAAATATTGAAATAATTTATGTTATTAAGAGAAAAGATGGAGTAATCATGAGCCCTCTTTAAATGGGGGCCCATATTTACATATGAGAAAGATATATTTTCAGTATTATAATGGTGTAGGCTTTTATTAATCCAATGCATATCAGTTCAGAGGTGTGCCGAGTTACTACTAAAATTACCAGATGATTGGAATGATGCTGAAAAAAAAAGGACATATTTAAATCGATTGACCTTATGCTTTGGTGGTTCAAGTATGACACACATGGCAATTGTGACATGTTCCAAAAGTTGTATGGTCTGTAAAAACTTTATCAATATGTATATATTTGTGTGTGTGTGTGTATTTAATATTTAATTTTGTAATACAGTGAGTAAAAGGAAAATAAATTATTATTACGCGAATGCTATTTGAAAAAAAAAAAATGTCGAAAAAGAGATATTGGAAAATTAGAGTATCGTTACAAAACTTTAAAAAAAAAAAAAAAAACAGATTAAATAAAAAAAAATGACTATGATATATATATATATATATATATATATATATATATATATATATATATTGTCATTTTTTAAAGCATGTTTGTAAGAACTATTTTCCTAAAACAAATTAAATCGTAGTTGGAGAAATAAAATATCTAATAAACTTAATTTGACGTATACAGTACCGAATGTAACGAAGTACATCCACAAAGCATCTGATATTATCTAAACAACAGCATAATATTTTCATATAAACAAATGTGGGCAGCAGTTGTGTTTTATGTTAATTCTTAAAATGATTTCAACAAAGTTTTACTACACTTAATTTTTTGAAATTGTATTTCTGATTAAGGATTATCTGGCACAAAAGAATAATAATATTTCTGGAATTAAGCTCGAGTACATAAAAATATTTGCAGGTTAGATTCTCAGGTCTGAGAAAAGTTAGATGCATTTGGTGCAAATAAAGTCGCCGTTGGTGCATGATCCTCCTTAGTCCAGAGTTCGATTCTGCTTACTCCTTGGCAGGTGGAGTCTAAGATTAAACGCTTATCTATGGCCGACTTCGGTACCGGGCGAGGAAGTTGTTTATTAGTGCGGTGGCTTAGGACGGAGTTCATGACGTCAGATCCCCTGATCTTCGGGGAACAAATCGGCCGAGAAAGCCGCCCTACGGAGGGGTGGGGGGTGACAAACAAGAGCCATTTTGATCAGTCGGAGATCACGTGATCTGACGTCATAAGATCCGTTTAGAGGCGGGAGAAATGACCAAGAGCTTTCTCGGTCGGTACTGAGGTGGACCGTGAAGTCATTATAGATATTATTTATCATCATATCATTATTTTTTCATAATTACATAAAATTGTGGATTGGTTTTCTTTGACTCCAAACACATACTCGCTAAATAAAATATTTTGGTCGCCAGTGGCGACTTGTCACCCGCATTTGTCGAGTCCTTCGTTCACATATAAATAACAGAAGTGAATACATCTTATATTTTTTATGCGTAAGAAATAATAACATATTGTTCCTATTTAAAAAAAAAAAAAATCTTTCTTATGCATTATTTTTTAAAAATATGTATATATGCTATTTATGTTATCATTAACAAAGTTTGCAGAATGGTGTAAATTTAGAGCCTGTTAAAACTCATATAATTTTGTCTTTTACTTTTTTAGGTTCAGCATAGATGGTTTGAATTGGTGGTAAAGTATAAGTATAAGCCTAGCTATGAAGATCTTGGCAAGTTTTTAACAAATCATTTGGTAAGCAATCGTTCTGAAATTAAAGAAAAAAGAAACTATTAATATATATGCCTCTTATTTATTACTTATCCAACATACGTATTATAGAGTAAGTCTTGTAATCGTTTTAAAAATCGAAAACAAAAATTTTTTTGACGGATTTACACGTTTCAGACACTGGAGATTCCGAAAAACATTTTTAGAGAAAAAAAATTTGCCGTCCGTCTGTGTGTCTGTAAACGCTCTATCTCCCGAACAAATTGAGATAGAGACTTGAAATTGGGTATGTACTTAGTGTGTAATACAACTCCGATTCAAAAAATTAGAATAATGAAAAGAAATACGGTCAAGGGAAATGAAAATCGAATTTATCAAATAAATAATCAACAATGTCAAATATAAAGTACTATAATATGAATCTGCATATTTTGCAGATTATAAAAATGTAAACACATTACAATGAAATAGAAAATATATTTAAATCAGCTAACAACAAAAAATTCAAAATATTAGAATACTTTCTAACATAGTTCAAAAAATTAGAATAATGAAAATATATTGAAGATAATTTAAACTCTAAGTATTTTTACTTGCTAATCAGTACTTTGTTGCATCACCCTTAGCTTTAATGACAGCTCTTAAACGTTCTGGCATGTTTTTAACTAAAGGTTCACAATGTTTTTTATCCAAATTCGCCCATATGCTCTTTATACTAGAAATAAGTTCTTTTTTGTCTCTAGGCGGAACTTCTTGAAGTCGTTTCTTCATAATTCCCCACAAATTCTCGATAAGATTTAGATCGGGTGAGTTTGCAGGCCAAGGGAGTACAGGTATGTCCTTATCTTTGAGCCATTTAGTTGTTGATTTGGAAGTGTGGGGAGAAGCTAAATCTTGCTGAAACAAGAAATCGTCATCACATGAATCCTCAGCTGAAGGAATCATGAAATGTTCAAGAATTTCTTTATAGACTTCTGAATTGACTGTTGTGGAAACAATACACAACCTGCCTGGGCCTTCAGCAGTCATGCAGCCCCATACCATAACAGAGGTCGCAAATTTAACCGAACGTTTTAAACATTCTTTCTTATAAGCTTCATGTTTGAGTCTCCAGACACGTATACCTTGATTTCCGTGAGACACACAAAACACACTTTCATCGCTGAAAAGTATCTTTTTCCAATCGTCGTGATCCCAAAATAGCCTTTGTTTACACCATTTAACTCTAGCAGCCCTTTGCTTAGATGATAAGAATGGCTTTATCTTAGGCACACGTGATCTAAAACCTAATTTGCGAAGTCGTCGTAGTGTTGTAGATTTGGAGACATTTATACCCATTTCTTTCCATTTTCTATGCACATATCTCACACTCCGAAAACGATGTTTCTTCACAATCTTTTTCAATTGCCTTTCATCTCTTCTTGAAGTTACTGGCTTTCGACCACTTTTAAAGTGTTTATTTTGAAAACACTTATTATTAGAATATTCTCTCAAAACTCTACTCACACTTGCTTGAGAGCATTTCACTTCTTTTGCTATAAAAAGTTGTGTTTTTCCTATTTCGTGCAAGTACACAATACGATATTTCACAGCCTCAGATAAATCGCTCTTTCGTCCCATATTAAGCAAATACTACGCTACAATCAAATGCCAAACGACTTCTCATTTTCAACGGAGCACATTTTATAGTCCCACAGATGTTAATCCCGCAGCTGTTCTCTCAACTTATAAGAAAAATTTGAATATTCTAATTTTTTGAACCATGCTATCGAGGTATTCTATTTCTTTGAATTATTCTAATATTTTTTAAATAGTTAATTATTAATATATCAGATAAAAATAAATATTTATGTTATATTTATAAATGCTCTGAAGATAATTAGATACTTTTAATATATTTTTTCCTGGACGCAGTATGCAAATTGACGCGTTAGCAACATCAAACTCATTCTTTTTTACATTATTCTAATTTTTTGAATCGGAGTTGTAATAGGAAGAAGCTTATTAAATTTCAGTAACCTCGATTATCCGGAACTATTTTTTTCGGACTCTCGAAATATTCGTTCTGATAAAAGGTATATAGAAATTTTCGAAATTGTGTATTTTAAGGAGTAAATATAAAAGACAATAAAAAACATGAATTTTGCATAAAGAATGATGTCGGTCGGATAATGAGTTGCTGAGATATTTGCAATCCTATTTTCCACACTCTTCGATTTTTCATGGCCCTGTATTTCATCCAAATTTCAATTCAAAGATATATTTTAATTGGAAATGAGACGCTTAATCCGACGTAATAAACCGTTAGTTAATATGATTATTATTTTTTGAGTTATAATGGTGTTTCTTTTACGCAATTCAGTAATAGAGCATTTAAAGTTTATGACGTCATCAAGCCCGATTTTATTCGAATTACAATGCATTTTATAAGTAGTTTACACATGTTTCATTTTCATATTTTATATTATGCATATCCATGATGGGTAAGTATTACGGTGACCCCCAACGACTAGTTTTTATATTATGAAAGAAGATTTCTTTTGGGATGAAGAAAATTTAATAAAAGAAACTTATTTATTTTTATATAATAAAAGTGCTTCAAAAAAGGCGGGGGAGGGCATTCATTCGAGCTTTTATTTCATTTAAAATCTAATTTTCTTTACAACATAATTTTTCAGCCATATTTGAGACTTAAATATAATAGCGAATTTTTTTTAAAAAAAAAGAAAAAACTTAGTTTATTGTTTTATATTTTTAAAAAATAATATCGAATAGAAAAGAGACAATAATGATTTTTAAGTATTGCGATTTTTTAAAAATAAGCGAAACTTTATTTATTTTATTTATTTTTAACATACTTCCGAAAATCTGTTGCTTCTTTCCTGTTAATTATTTTACATGGTAATTAAATTCAAAAATTATGATTTTTCAGTAACTGTGTAAAAACTATTTCATGATGTTTCAGAAAATTACTGGTATGTAAGAAGGCCTTTTAATTTGACAACTATAAATTTCGGAAACTTATGGGTTAAGATGTAACACCACTTTGACGTTCTGAAATTTAAGGATTTTTGAATTTTTTCAAAAAAGAAATGCAAAGTGTTTATAAAAAATCATTTATACTAAATTATTATACAAATATTAAAGTTGAAAATTGCATTTCTTTTAATTGACATATTAAAATATGGCGACTTGAGAGTTAATGGGCGGGATAGTTCCGAAAAAAGAGGGTAAAGCGGTTGACTCGATAACTCATTATAGACTTTAGAACAACGAGAAAAAATAATGTGTTTTTAGTCCTAAGTCTTTTTTCAGGTCGGGTTTTTTAACATAAAAAAAGTAGTTCTCAGCGTCCGAACTCTCTTAAAATTTAAACGGTAATAAATATAACTATCCAAGCTCTCTTTAAAATTTCGAGGAAACATATGCATATTTAGTAGTGAAAACATGAGCCGAAGCCGCGCCAAAACAGCTATTTTCATCGAAAATTTCTCAGATTTTTTTCTTTAAATACTTCTGCTCGCCCGAACGTTTCGAAATTTTTGTAGGTGATCTAAATCTGGTCTGCTAAGATGCTCTAAAAAGATTGTGCCGAAATACGGATGTTTAGTTACTTTTAGCATAGAAAAAATATCATCTCTGGGGATCTGCCGTCGCGAATTTTTTGATCAAAAATACGATCACTGATTGCATCCTCGGAAAGAAGAAAGTCTCAGCTTTTAACCCGTTCGGGACCATGGGTGCATATTTGCACCTTCAAAAAGAGCATACAAAATTTATTTTAGGCACCAGTAAAAAATAAAAGTAATATTTGCTTTCTCTAATTAGAGCATTTTTGTGATAGTTTAAGTAAAGGTAGCTTTTTTTTTTAAAAGTGGTGCCAACCGAATAAAATTTGCGTAAAAACTGCCGGTCCCGAAAGGGTTAATAGGTATGTTTTGTGAATTGGTATATCTGAAATTGGGCTCTAGGAGAGCGTCCGCTAAAGGGAGAAAAAGTCAATCGTGAAAACGACCCTTTTTTAAATTTTTTTTTCTCAAAGGCTTGACAACAATATTTTTTCAAACTGATAGCATCGTTTAAGACGCAAAAGTACGAAATTTAAGAATATGTATTCTTTTTTTTCTCCGTATTACGAACTGTTCGGCCGATGGACGTTAAGGCTAATGGCCAAAATAAGACAAAACATTTGGTTCTACTTTTCTACATGCTCGGAAATGCAGGGACGTTTGTGTTACTTTCTTTATTATTATTATTATTATTATTATTATTATTATTATTTGAGCAACTTGTTTTCTCATTTCTGACATGATTGTGATTTTTGCTTACATATTTTCTAACTGATGAATGACTGATAAATTGTTATCAGTTTTATTAATTTAATAGTAGCAATAGCACACGGGAATTTATTAATTTAAATTTTTTTAACTTAATTGATTTTTATTGTCTGTTTCTTGTTGCCTCATTTGAAGTTTTCTTATAACTGTTTTTTTTCTTTCAGGCGATGGGTGTTTATTTGTTTGGTGAGATGATTTTTTCCAATAATGCTACTCTTCGAACAATGGCTGAAGAAAGGTATTTTGCTCTTAAACATGATATGGAGCCTAATTACATATCAACTATTCAGAAAATGCTACAGGACGTGGATGGGCAATGATATCAACTTAAAGTGTGGCAGAAATATTTCCCTCTGGAAAATGATAGGAGTCCTAATCACGCATCAGCCATTTAGAAAATGGTACTGGATATTAGTGGACAGTGATATGGACTTAAATTATCACTGAAAAAACATACTTAGCTCTTAAAATGATATGGAGTCTAACTACATATCAACTATGTAACAAATGTGCATGGGCAATGATATCGAGTTAAAGTGTGACTGAATTATTTCATTCTGAAAAATTATATGAGTCCTAATCATATATCAGACATTTTGCAAATGGTACTGGATGTTAATGGACAGTGATATGGACTTAAAGTATCACCGAAAAAATATACTTAGCTCTTAAAATGATATGGAGTCTAATTACATATAAACTATGTAACAAATGCTACTGAATGTGCATGGGCGATGATATGGAGTTAAAGTGTGGCTGAATTTATATAATTTCTGAAAAATTATATGAGTCCTAATCATATATCAGCCATTTTGCAAATGGTACTGGATGTTAGTGGACAGTGATATGGACTAAAAGTATCACTGAAAAAATATACTTAGCTCTTAAAATGATATGGAGCCTAATTACATATAAACTATGCAACAAATGCTACAGAATGTAGATGTGCAATGATATCGAGTTAAAAAGTGTGGCTGAATTATTTCCTTCTGAAAAGTTATATGAGTCCTAATCATATATCAGCCATTTAGCAAATGATACTGTATGTTAGTGGACAGTGATATGAACTTAAAGTATCACTAAAAAATATACGTAGCTCTTAAAATGATATGGAGCCTAATTACGTATCAACTATGCAACAAATGCTACAGAATGTGGATGGGAAATGATATCGAGTTAAAGTGTGGCTGAATTATTTCATTCTGAAAAGTCATATGAGTCCTAATCATATATCAACCATTTAGCAAATGGTCCTGAATTATTTCATTCTGAAAAGTCATATGAGTCCTAATCATATACCAGCCATTTAGCAAATGGTACTGAATATTAACAGCCAGTGATATGAACTTAAAGTATGGCTGAAGAAACGTATGTCGGATGTCGCTCTAAAAGATTATATGGCTCAGGGCGTCATATCATTTCACAATATGTATCATCCGTTTAGCAAGTGGTTTTGGATGCTAATAAATATTGACATGACATTGGTCACCTGATTATTATTCTTTTTTGTAAATCAGAAATTTCAGCCTATGAATTACAAAAAACAAAAAAGAAAAAAGAAAAAGAAGAAAGAAAGAAAAAGAAGAAGAAGAAGAAAAAGAAAAACTGGATTTGAGCACAAAAGACGGGACAAATTTAAATTAACATTTAAAACACTAAATACTTATTTCTACGAGATTATTCAGTGTGGTTTATCACTAATGATAAAACACAAACACGTTTTCTAAATAATAATGTTAAACAAATTAGTAGTGGCTCAAAAATAAAACGTAACTGATTGTATTTTGTTGAAGATATTACTTCTTGGAGAGCTGATGTATTTTTAAAATTCGACACAGGAATTATGAATGTAGTAATGAACTGATAATCCATTCAGAACATCTGTTTTTTTGCATTAGATCATTTTAAATTCATCTTAGAAAATACCTATTCGACAGCAGTTGGAAGGTTATATATCTTTAGCATTTTTTCTGGGAATATCTTAATATATTCATTTATTTTCATTGTCGCTAAAGCTGTTAAATTTTTATGTAATTAAACCGATGATTAAAAAAAATAAATTTCATACATTATTCAACATTTTATATGATCCAAAAAAAATGATATGACAGCTTACGGCCGAAGCGATTTACAAGAAAAGTTGTGAAATTAACTGTCCTGTTCAGTATATTTAAATTTAGCTTACAAATCAGGACACCTGGTAACACTGAGTGACATCGACTTTAAATAAGCAAGAAAATGTATACTCGACACTGCCGAATGTGAATTTTTTTATTTCTTCTTTCATGTCAACTATTCAAAATATACTACAAAGATTGTGATACGAAATTAGAAGAATAAAAAGACTAATATAAAGACTAATATAAAAATTTTGTCTTTGGCAACGTCGGAGTAAAATACAGGGTGTCTCAAAAGTCTCCGTACAACTTCAATAATTTATTACAAAAAAATAATATGCCTACAGCAAAAATAATTACAACAGTGCATAGAATAACTTAAAAAGTTTTTTTCTACTACCTTAGTAAACTTCAACATGAGATCCTTTCGTAGCAAAGAATATCAAGACGATATTCCAATTCAATCCACGAACGGAAAATACGAAATCCACGAACGGCAATACACTGTTGATGTTAGCATGAAAAACATTCTAACATCAACAGTAGCTACTGCTGTTTGGATCTTTTGTTTCAATTCCATGAGACTATTAACTTTTGTTCCGATTTCATCAAACAGTTGTAACTACTGTTGATGTTAGCATGCTGATACGCACGTGGATGGAATTGGAATATCGACTTGATATTCTTCGTGCAACGAAAGGATCTCATGTACAAGTATACTAAGGTAGTAGAAAAAAACTTTTTAAGTTACTCTATGTACTGTTGTAATCATTTTTGCTGTAGGCCTATTATTTTTTTTGTAATAAATTTTTGAAGTTGTAAGGAGACTTTTGGGACACCCTGTATTTTACTCCGACGTTGCCAAAGACAAAATTTTTATATTAGTCTTTCAGCAATACCAAATTCAGATTTTATTATACACATTTTTAAATACTTTAGCTCTTTAAAAATGATGTAAACTTATGAATATAAGAAAAAGTAAGAGATTCCAAATACTGCCAAATATATTTTTTTCTTTCATTCTTTTAATCTTTGTAAATATCTGTATACTCCAGTTTAACAAAATAAAACAAACCTGTTTTATTTACATATACGTGTATTATGTGCATTTCTTATTTAATACTTTTCAATTATTCATTTAAAATTTAGGGGAGACTTGGGATGTTCGACTCCTTTTTTACTAAAATGTTCATAATTTGTGTTTGACATACAATAGCATCTGAGTTTGTCTCATCTAAATAGCTTATTATATATTTTATCTTTTTACAGCACTAATGATTATAAGACAGTAATGATTTTTTTTCTTTAAATATTTTCCATAACTCTGTAAACTAAGTTAAGCCTTCCCATTCCCATTGTAAAGAAGTTTGACCACTATGAGAGAGGTTTCATCCACTATGAGAGATGTTTCACCCACTGTGAGAGAGATTTCACCCACTGTGAGAGAGCCCACTAAATAATAAAAATATATTTACATCCAAAATTTCATTTAATAGAGAGTAACTTATTTCTGTACGGTATTTATTTATTTTATTTTACTAAGTAAAATTTTTGGTACAAAACATGTTTATTTAACCTGGCCTTGATAAAGCTAGTGATTCTCAATATTTTAATACCTCACATACATATTTTTACAAATCAATGTTTGCATAACCAGATATGTCCAACTTAAACTAACTACATTTTTAAAGCTACTCTTGCAAACCACGACTGGTGATTGGATGTGGTAACTTAGGAAGATCCTCAAAGGAGACTAGCGCAATACCTTTAGCACAAGCCACGATATATGTATATCCTTCATACAATGTATATACATATTTAAGATTTATACACCTGTATTCTTTGTTAGGAATTCTAAAACAACTTTGATTGAATTTATACTTTGCATCATTTGCTAACAGGTACTTTTGCATTCAGCGTTATATTATATTCAGCAATCTACAATAGTTCATATTGGAATTTTTTTATATATAAATTATGTTATTAATTACTGAAATAAGTTACTTTTGCATTCAGCATTATATTATATTCAGCAATGTGTCATACTTCATATTGTACATTTTTTATGAAAATTATGCTATTGATTACTGAAATAAGTTAACTATTATTTTTCGATAAATTTAAGTTCAAATATTAAAATGTGTTCAATCACATTAAAGGAAAACGATACATTTGATCCAGGTCAGATATCTCATAAAAAATGCGCCAATCATCCCACAGCTGTTATTTTGTAAGATATATATATATATATATATATATATATATATATAAACACATGGCAATAACTATATCAAATTCTAATTAACTAGCTTATCTTTTAGATAATCAAATAAAGTAAACTTTAAAACAAAAATTTCTTCATCAATTTCATTTACTGCTATCATAAGGGGTTACGAATGACAAAAGAGAAACTTTTTTTTTTGCGTGTGTGGGAGGAGGGGAATTGTGATTTTTTTTTTTTTGTCAATTTTTTTTTTTTGTCAAATTTTTTTTTATTACTATAAATGGTTGAAAAGCAACATTAAATGGTGAATAACACTACTTAACGACAGTAGTTTACACCAGTTTAGAAAACTTATAATATGCAGTAAAATCTCGTTAAAGCGAATTTCTGGAGACCACCGAATAAATTCGTTATACTGAAAAATTCGTTAATCTGAAATTCCAATAGGACGTTTAAAAAAAAAGGAAATTTGAATGCACATTGAATTAAAATACATATTATTACTACACTTGTATTAAATTTTGGTTAATATCGAAACATGTCAGTAAATAATAAATTTATAGTATGAATGAATTGTGAATTTACTACTTAGAAATAAGATAGTTATTAAGTTCATTAAGTTTCAAGATTTTAATTGTAGCTATTATAAAGTAATTATAATTTAACTTAGATACCTGACGGATTAAAAACCTCACTGACATCTGCTGTTAATGTAACTTTATTTTTTTACAAAAAAAAATCAGATTTTTTTTTTCTGCGCTGAAGTTGATAATGCATTTTTCAAAACAAATTGTATAAAATGTTTTCGGAACATTATTTTACTACACTGTAAAAATTTTTGTCCTAGGTTAAAACAACTTTTGGTGCTGCAATATCTGCAACCAAATGATGTTGAAATATTGTGCCAATATTTGAGCTATGATTCAACCGGAGCTCCAATTGGACCGATATATCAACATCTTATGGTTGCAGCTACTGATGCACCAAAAGTTGGTTCAATCTAGGATAAAGTTTTTAACAGTGTAGGATAATTACTTTTTAAGAGTTTCAATGTTCTGTAGAGCACCATTTGATCGTACAACACAATCTTTGGTACATGATGGACAATCATCATCCCCTACATTGAATTTCCGACGAAAGTTTTCTTCCAAATTATAGTTTTTCAAAAGAGATATTTTTCTTCTAAACTCAACATTCGTAAAACTGAAAGAACTATTTTTTTAAGCTTTCAATAAATTCGTTAATTGGAAAAATTCGTTGAATATGAAATTCGTTAAAGCGGATATTTTTATAGTGTAAAAGCATAGGACATTTTTTAACAATCCAAAGAAATGATCATTAAACTGAAAAATTCGTTAAAATGGCATTCGTTGTAACGAGATTCTACTGTATTTCTATCTTGTGGTTATCAAAAATGGTTTTATATATATATATATATATATATATATATATATATATATATTAAAGGCAGTGGGTCAAACCTTCCATATGGTTAAACTTCATCCGTTTCCCCTATATATTTTATCCATTGTTAGATAAAATCCATTGCTAAATGGATGAAGAGGGCTGCAGAGATTGCTTCCATACTTTCTTTAAAATGCTCCCTCTCTATGATTTTTTATTGTTAAATATTTGAAAAGAAGTATAAACTAGGCTAAAAATAATTTGATGATATATGATTATATCACATTTATATTAGAAGAACATTTCAATGCAAAATATTGTACAGTAGGCACCCGATTATCCGACCAGAAAAATGTTGGAAACTCGAAATCGTCCGAGAATCGGGAGACATTATCAGATGCATTTTCTAATTATACACTGGAAAAAAATTGTTTATTTTACAGCATAATACTGGCATCCCAGCTGCCAGTATTATGCCGTAAAATTAACAGTAATAAACAGTAAAATAAGCAGTAATACACTGCCGCGCATGCGCGACAGTGTATTACTGTTTATTTTACTGTTTATTACTGTTAATTTTACTGTATAATACTGGCAGCTGGTGCCAGTATTATACTGTAAAATCAACATTTTTTTTACAGTGTACAAACGTTTAAATTATAATAAAAATTATAAACGAAATATATGGCTACCATCTAAAATAAAATAAATAACTGTTATCATAAAAGAAATATTATAAATAAAAATGAGGTAGATTTAAGGAGAAAAATGTGTAATTCTGCTACCTTTTATTTTTTTGTTATAGTTAAAAAATAAGACAAATACAAGGGAAAAAAAAACATTGATACATCTTTGTTTTATCTGTGTGGTTTGTTTGCAACAAGATTTCAGGTGCTAACGAATAAAGGAACTGGAGTTACATCTGCTTCATCCTGATTTTTAAATAATTTTTGCAGTCAAAAATCTTTAGAATATGTAGAGATGTTATTCCTCCATATTTTTGATTTTTTTATTTATCTTGAATTATTTTCCCAAGTCATTTTGTTGAAAGAAAAGTGAGATTTAATGTAATTGAAACATTGTTTAAAATTAGCTTTCATTACGATTATTTTAAATGATTATTATGACAAAATTCTGCATTATTTAATAAAATTTAAAATGTAACATTCAACAGCATTTTGATCATAGTATAGTATTTTTTAAAACATGTTTAAAGCTTTATATAGTTGATTATAGGTTAAAAAAATTATAAACTTTCGTCCAGAGTTTTGGAATAAGGTCATGAACACACTAATGGTGAAATATGTGGTAGATGTCAATTAACTAAGTGTGTCGTATAATTGAGCATCGAATAATAGGAAGTCTATTGGGTTTTTGAGATCATACAGGGGTTGGTCCAGGCAAAATTTGGGGCCTATTTCAGGACCCTTCACAAAATTCCTTTTAATAAAATAGGCCCCTTTACAAAATTCTTCTTAATAAAATAGGTCCCCTCATAAAATTCCTTTTAATATGACAAAACCCTTCACAAAATTCCATTCCATAGAAACATTATCTTCATTAGTTATTTTTATTTTGTTAGGTTTTAAAATGTGTAATTTGCAAACAAAACAAATTCACCAGAAAGGAAAATTTTTGCAGACGGACTTTAAGAAGTTATTATTAAATGCTTGGTTCTAATTTGAGTAACTTTGTGACTTTTGTTACAAAATATTATTTTTCACAAAAATATAATAAATTAAGTTCTACTTTTCACAAAATGTGCATCACGAAAAAAAAAAAAAAAAAAAAAAAAAAAAAAAAAAAAAATCCTGTTTCGACCCCTGTCATACGTTCAAATGATCAATATCACATTGTCTTAAATAAAATTGTCCTAAGGTTTATTTTAATAGATTGTTCAGTAGACCGTGTCTTTTATGATACCGTCTATTAATCTTTGTGAAATAATAAAAGATCTTTAAACATGGACTCCACACTTCGGTTCAGAACCCGCGTGCGAAACTGAATGAGAAATCGAACTGGGATATTTATTTTTATCAAAAGTTTCATTTTGTTAATGAAAATTGCAAATAATGAAAGCATGTTTTCGAAAAACGCCGACATTTGAAATTTTTTTCAAATTCGTGTTGTCTCACTTTTGCCTCCTCTCTTGTATATAATAGTTTTTAAATTTCCATATCTTACAATTATAATTTACTCATTAATATTAATTATCATTTATTCCATTAAATTATTTAAAAAATTTTTTGCTCATTACAAGCCTATGATTGGTGACATTAAAATAAACGAAACAATATCAACATTTTTGCTTCTTTTAAATTGCCTATAATTACGGCATGACACATGATTTTCATAAATTTATTCAATTTTCAATAGTTAATAATAATAGTTTCAATAGTCTCACGTTAACAATTAACGGCAATCGTATGCTGCATCACAGGTTATCCAAAATATTTAATTTTACTGCATTATTTTTAAATTAGCATCAAATCTTGCAACTCGATACTGCAAATTCTCGATTTTATTCAGTGAAGACAATCTTCTATAAAAGGCGTCACTAGGAAAGAGCATAGACGTCAGGGTCTGATTATCAATAGGGCACGTGTCCCGGTCCTCCAGTTACAGGAGGCTCCAAAATGCATTTTGTGTACTCTCTGAAAAATATATGTTAAAAAAATTCTGTTTACAGTTGGCATTAAAAATAAACTTCAACTATTTGTCATCATTGAACCATCTCAGTATATTTTCAAATAAATAATTTTAAAAAAATGCCAATTTCCTGAAAATTAAATATTTCGTCAAACATGCTATTTTAATTAGCATCACAGCAAGAAAATAACGCATTTTATATCATATAAAACAATGATATAAAATTTTAACTGCATCATAAAGTTGTATGTTAAGGTTGTAATTCATTAATTTTATAATTACAGATTACTTTGAGAAGGGGGGCAAAAAATAGTATTAGTTCAAATAGTATTTGTGCCCGAGGCTCTACATGGAGTTGACCGGACTCTGATAGCCATTCGTACAAAATGAAAAGCAAAACTAAAGCTTAGTATATTTTGATGGTTGCAAGAAAATTGAAAATTAATGTAATTGAAACATTGTTCAAAATCAGCTTCCATAAGGACTAAATTCAAATCACAAACAGAATGAACTAGTCGGATGTGCCAATCCCAAAACTTTCTTCTATCTCAGTCACGTTAATACTTCAAAATTCGCTATCGCATCGCCAATAAAATCAATATTTTTCGTCATTCTGTTGTACGTCAGCTGCTTGCGAATCGTCTGGTTACAGGGACTAAACTACGAAAAGTCCTTCTGGCCTGAACCGATAGGAACAGATAGCCTCCCTATTCCTTGGTTTTACGGTTTTAGCTAATTTTACTGGAAAACACAAAGGTAAAATGCGTGGAACCTAAATAAAGAAGATTCAATACGAGTTCTCGTCAACATTGAATTTGAATGAGAATATTGCCAAATTAGTCCTCTACAGCCAAGTTGGCTTCATTTATGGCAACTTATTTTGGTCGCCAAATTTGGCGATATTCAGCCAACTGTCGCCAAGTTTGGCGAGAATTTCACGTTGGCGAATATAAATATATAGTGATAAGCATATATAATAGGATTAATGGTTACAACAAGGAAAGAAAATTTGCCGAAACCATGTTAACTAAAACTCATAAATTAAACCTATTTATGGATGAATTCTGCTGTCTTGTTTGAAAATGTCAGCCACCCTACATTTGACGAAAAAAGTTTTAGGATTTCTAATTTTTTTTAATTTGCACATCTTTTTGAATTTGAAATCTTTAAATGGCTATCACAGCGCCCCCTTTGGTCGAAACATCCCCAAATTCTAATAGAACCTGCTTGCCATAGCCAAAAACATAGAAAAAAAATGTGGTTCAATTTGAAGCATAACTTCATACACTTTTAGATGGTACAATAGTGAAAATGGAACAAAAATATCGATCACAGCGCCCCCTTTCGTCGAAATATCCCCAAATTCTAATAGAACCTGCTTGCCATAGCTAAAAACATAGAAAAAAAATTGAGGTTCAATTTGAACCATAACTTCATACACTTTTCGATGATACAATGAAGACACACAGACGGACATTTTGTAAAAACATGTTTTTCGGAATCTCTGACCCCTAAAACGTGTCAATCCGTCGAAAACCGGAAGTCGAAAAAATTTCGATTACAATACTTTCTTCTATTATAGATAGAAGAAAGTAAAAATGTGTCACGCTTAAGTTATTTCTCACTTTCTAACTTTAATGTATTCGTATTCTGTTATGAATTTATGCAGAAGACTATAAAAGCCATACATTCTGTTTTCTGGAGGGAACGTGGTGTAATCTAAATGGGTAACATAACTTTAATTTCTTGATTATCCGAACATTTTGACGAAAGTCAGAGTGCGGATGAACAGTTAGGCAGACTGATTTGCAGGTAAAGTTACTAACAAAATCAATTTGTAATCACTTTTAAAATAGCACAGCAATATTTCACTTGTTAAAATGTGTTCAAAATGATTATCCGCCCATAGAGAGCAATATAATTTAGTTGTGTGAGAATCTATAAAATAATTGTAAACCTTACACACACCATTTTCATTAGATAAATTTCTATGCCATCAAAAACGCCACATGTAAAAAATGCAGCCAAGTCTCGTGACTCTTTTACCGTAAAAAGTTCTGAGATAGTGTAAAGCCAAGCTTAGCTATCTTATTAATTCTGAATTTTTCATTCACAAATCACTCCCAGTCTCTACATCTTTAGTTAATGAATATTTTGTGACTTGGCAATTACGAAGTTCAAGGAAGTTATTACACCTTACTATGTCATGGGATGGGATGGGAGGGGATTATTTTATTATTTTTGAATGCGAGGGATAAAAGTATAAAGGAGGGATATCTTGTGTGGAGGTCATTCTAAAAGGGGGTGTCTGGCTCGTATTCACGTTAGATCGGGATAAAACTACCCAAAACTCCGGATATCCAGTTCAACCGTAGGAGAGGTTTCGCACACGGATTTACAATATTATATAAAATTAAGTCCACGCTACAAATAATATACGTTCAATGCTCACATAAATACTATTTTATGCAATATTTCATTAATAAACTCGATTTAAAATGTAAGCAACGGCCGTCACATTCTCTTGCTGCGTAATTGCCAAGTCACAAAATAATCATTAACTAAAGATATAGAGACTAGGAGAGATTTTTGAATGAAAATTTCAGAATTAATAAGATAGTTAAACTTAGCTTTATACGATCTCAGAACTTTTTACGGTAAAAGAGTCACGAGATTTGGCTACATTTTTTACATATGACGTTTTTGATGGCATTTCACTTCTTTTTCTAAGTAATTCTTCTTTTCTTGAGTTTGGGCATCATCCACTGGTATTAGTTTGCAAAGTCCTGTAGATAAAAAGAAGTTTCAGGTTTCCGGACAAGCACTAAGTTATGGGGGGTGGGAGTCTGAGGTATTACTCGCAGCCCTAGATACTTGATATTTGGCATAAAAGCTGTTAATGATGCAAAGAAAGACAAAATTAAAAATTTCGGAAAATTCCAACAAATGGAACTATTTTCGATTTTTTGATTTTTTTTTTCGATTCTTTTCTTTGAAATTTTCAGTTTTTTAATTTTTCCTTTCTTTGTATGTAAACCCTACCGTTATGCCAAATTTCAAGTTCCTAAGACTACAAAATCGAATTATTTTCGATTTTTTACAAATATTTCGATTTTTCAATTTTATTTTCGAATTTTTTATTTTTATTTTTATTTTTCCTTTTTTTTATTACTAAACAGTACCTTCATACCGAATTTTATGTTTCTAAGGCTACAAGATCGAATTATTTTCAATTTTTTTCGAATTTTTCGAATTTTCGATTTTTTTTTCAAATTTTCAGATTTTTTATTTATTTATTTGTATCCTAAATATTACGGTTATTCCAAATTTCAAGTTTCTACCGCTACAAAATCGAATTATTTTCAAAATTTCGTTTTTTTTTTCAATTTTTTTAATTTTATTTTCGAATTTTATTATGTTTTTAATTTTTTCTGAATCCTAAAAACCTACCTTCACACCAAATTTTAAGTTTCTAAGACTACGAAATCGAATTATTTTAAAATTTTCAATTTTTTTGGATTTTTGAAATTTTTTTTTGGAATTTCCCAGATTTTTTAATTTTTTCTTTCTTTGTATCCTGAACACTACCTTTATTTCAAATTTCAAGTTTAGGGCTACGGGATGTACCTTAACTTTTTGATGATTGGTGAGTGAGTGCGGAAAAATCGAAACTTTGAGTTCATATATCGTCTGAACTAGAAAAGACAGAAACGTGAAATTTTAAATTTTGGTCCTGTGTGCCACATACTCTACTTAAACGAAGTTTCAAGTTTTTGGGAAACTCCAGCGCAAAGATATGGGTGGTCAGAAGTTCCCTGAGTTGCTTCCAGAAAAGGATGCTTACGGCTGCTCTACAGGCTGTGTTAAAGGCTGCTTTCTCGACTTGGCGGAGGCACTACCGGGCTTCCATATAGTATATCTCTGAATAAATGAAAAAAAATCGAATACATTATAAAAACTCGGCCTACAGACACAGGGAAATTTCGACGACGCAGGCCGCGGGGCGCCTGTTTTTTGGGAATTGCGGAATGAAATGACCTTTTTGCCATGATGCCGCAGTTTGGGACCACCCACTTTGAAATCTAACTTGTTTGCAGAAGAAACCGGGTGGGATTTTATTTTATTTTATTTTATTTTTTTTTTTTTTGCTATAAGGGTTGGTCCTATAAAAAACTTGTCAGTATGAAAGTTTTAGATAATATTAAGAGGATTTATAATAAATTTAATCGGATTTAATATCTTGTGAATTGACGAAGTTATGAATTTTTTTCTTCTAAAACCCCATTTCCCCCCCCCCCCCTTGCGGCCATTTTTAATGATATCAAAAATCTGTCACACATAGAATTTCAGCCCTTTTCCTAGAAGTAATAGTAACTTTAAACGGATTCGGTACGTATTACAATTAAGAAACTATGGTTTTTTTTCTGTTTTCACAAAAAGCCCCCCCCCTCCTCCCCCCCCCCCATTGGTTTTATTTTGTCCATTGACCGAGATTTTATGCCCCTTGATTTTATGTATCAGTTTGGAAGAGATTTGTGAAGAATTTTTCCAGTTATCATGTCCATAAGAAAGTGACATAGATAGATAGATAGTTTTATATAGATATAAAGTTTTGAACTGGGGGTGGTTTTGGATTCTGAGTGTCATGATCTGCGTAGATCTGCAAAATTTTTTAAAAAATTCCAACTTGGGGAGAATGTAATAGGTAGTGTTTCTTACGAAATCTACCTAAGAGATATAATTCGGACATAAATTTCAGGGCCCAATTAACCTCGAAAACTAGGGGAAGCCCAGTACAATTTTTGGGTCCCTTTTATTCATTTGAAGTTTTCCAAATTCTACATATGTTTGAAGTTATCAATTCTACAAATAACACATCGGCTGATAAGTTTCTGGTCTGGCACACAGATGGCGTTGCAATCGCCGAACCGATGCTTTTTTTAGGAAATACTAACCTTTAAAAGGTAGCAGAAAAAATGTCATGACGAGTCGGCGTGTGGATAAAACGTTAGAGTGGTTTTAGTTGAACGATTATGTTGATAAACAAAAAAAATGGATAAACAAGAATTTCAAGAATTGTTATTTGATGGAAAAAAAACACCGTTCAAACAAAAGGTTGGCTTGATAAGCGTTATCCGGACATTGCACCAGGTAAATCAACCATTATTGACTGGTTTGCTGAATTTAAACGTGATTACGGAGACCAGTGATGCACCACGCAAAAGAGGTGGTTACTCCAGAAAACATAAAAAGAGTCCACAAAATCGTTTTGGGAAACCGTAAAGTGAAGTTGCAGGAGATTAGCTCAGACTCTGAAGATATCCAAAGAAGGTGTAGATTTGATTTTGAATGAACATTTGTCTATGAAAAAGCTGTTGTCAAAGTGGGTGCCGCGTGTGTTGATTTTTGACCAAAAAGAACATTTATTTATTAAATTATTATTATTAAATTATTATTATTAAAATTATTATTATTATTATTATTATTATTATTATTATTAAATTATTATTATTTATTATTAAAGTTATGTTATTTATTAAAGTTTTAAAGTTATAAAATTATGTTAAAAAGTTGTGTTTTCTTTATTAGACCGGGAACTTAGTATCAGCCCCATGTGTTATGATTCCCGGGAGTGACTTAGCTGAGTTCAAATATATTTCAATAAACAGCCTTTTTTTATGTCCCAGATACTTTGGATAGAGGAGTTCTATGTTCAGTTAGGTGGGTGATTTCTATAACCAACATATCAGGATGCCATGTAATTGGTTAACAGTCTATTGTTCACATTCAGGTCTGTCGGTTAATTTCTTGCACTAGGCAAACTTTTTCCTCCAATTAAATAAATAAATAAAGATGGAATGTAAAAAAAAGTCCTTCCGGAAGAGGTAGCTCTCATATAGTCCATGTTTTAAAAAATTCAACTCATTTTACTCAAACGCCCGAAGCTAAATTCTTGTAACCCGATTATAGAAGATTCAATCCCGGTTTTCGTTAATACAGAATTTGAACGCGCATCTCTGCAGGAGAGTCACAGCATAACAAAAATCAGATTGTTACAAAATGTCAGCCAACCTAGAATTTCAAACTGCCATATCTCAGCCATTTTTTAGAATAAAGCCAAAACAAAAAATGTTCCGGAATTCTTGTTTCACAATCTAACACTTATAACTGAAACAACTTTTTCAATTTATAATTTTTTATACATAATTTTCAATTAAAAAAATTAACAAAATTTAACTTGCCGCCATTTTGAATCAAGATGGCGCATGAAGCTGGTCAACGAACTCAGTAGAGACCTTGGTATGTTCTGTACATGATCAGTCACATTCATATCGGTTCATAAATACGAGAGTTACAGCATAACAAATATCAGATTATTTCAAAATCTCAGCCACCCTACAGTTTCAAACTGCCATATCTCAGCCATTTTTTAAGATATAGCAAAAACAAAAAATGTTCTAGAATCCTTGTATCACGGTCTAACACTTAACAGAAACAATTTTTTCAATTTAGAATTTTTTGTACATGTTTTTTGAATTTTTAAAAATTTAAATTTTTTTAACTGGCCACTATTTTTAAACAAGATGGCGGATGAAGCTGGCCAACGAACTCGGTCGAGACCTTGGTGTGTTCTATACACATACTCAGTTACATCCACATCGGTTCATAAATCAGAGAGTTACAGTATGACATATGTCATATATATATATATATATATATACAGTGAAACTTCCATTTAACGAAGTCTCATCGTTACACTTAAAAACTTCGTTATGAAGAAAATTCGTTAAATAGAAATAAACTTAAATTCATGCAAAATTTTCTTCAGATATGACAAACAGGTGTTGGATTCAGAAGCATTTGATTCATAATTCTTTTACAAAACAGTTGTGTACGGTCGAAGAAATCGCGTCACATTCCCAAGCTTTCATGAGCTCTGATACACAGGTTCTCAAACTAATGTTTTCACTACATTATTTTTTTTTCTGTTTATTCGATAATGTACTTCAAGATTTTTTATTTTTCCATAGACTAATGGCTGAAGTTTAGAAGTTGTATTGTCCGGAATATAAATACCTTTGATGTTCTTTGATTTTCAGTTTGAAGCACATTCTTGTGGATGTACAAAGCAATTGTCTATCAGCAATGGGAGGTCAGAATTGTAACTGTCTGACTCTAATTGATAATTTTTGCACCAAGCAAAAAGTTCCATTACGCTTTTAGCACCAAGCAGAATGGAAATTATTTAAATGCATTCATTTCTATACAATCCGCTGAAATAAATTCGCATATCCATCGCAACAGCAATCTCTTAGTTTGAATTGTGTACAAATACAAAAGTGGAATAAACTTCGTTATATAGAATATATTTTTCGTAATATGGAGATTAATTTATATGTTTATGGTGTTCAAAGTCAAAGTTCTGCCGAAAATTCCGTTAAGTAGAAAATTTCGTTGAATAGGGACTTCGTTAAAGGGAAGTTCCACTGTATATATATATATAAATAAATCAACATTTGGACGGAGGGTGGTTTGGGGGTCTGAGGGTCATGATCGGTGAAAATATACAAAACTTTTTTTTTAATTGCTTTCCCCCGAACGTCTGCAATAGGTAGATTTTTGTATTGAAAACTACCTAAAATAAATAATTAAATAAATATGGAAATTAGAGGCCCCATTTTACAGTCATTTTGTGGCACCTCTTAAATTTTAGATGGGAAGCTCTTGCTTCATGTGCCTTATATGGGTAATCAGGTCCTGATAAATTTCGTTATTTTTGAAATATAATAAATATCATTAAAGTTCATTCACACCATAATTGACTATAAACGATAATATGTCCGATTTTTTTTTATATGGCTCTTAAAATTTAAATATTAAACTCATTGCTTATGCGTGACTTGTCTATTATAATGTTCATATGGTTATCTTAGTACTTTTAAGAAAGTTGCAACTCCGATAGACAGATAGGTAGACAAAGACAAAAACAAGGGCATAAACACTTCTCAGCCATGTTAAAAAGTGTGAGAAATGATTAAATTTTTATGTTAAAATAAATAATTAATTTTTAATAAATATGATAAATAATTCTTATACGCATTTAGAGGGTTGGATATTGCCAAGTTATTGCACTTCTCGATGCATTCTCTGTTTGTCTATTTTTCTTTCTCCTTGTTACAAACACAAAGACACAGCACATACAGACGCACACAATAAACCTATAAGAACTCTTTCAGTTATTTATTTAAAAGAAGAAGAAAAATTAAAATACAATTCCAAGAATATTTTGATGGAACGTATACTTTTAACCAATTTAACTTAACTTGATATTAAATTTCAACATAAAATGAAAATCTGTCTTTTGGTTTGACAGATTTCATTTCTGCGTCAAAGTGGGATATCTTATGGTTAATCTTTTTTTTTTCTTTTTAGGTGCGTTCGTAATTATATAAATGCGTAGCACCTATTATCGTCGTCTGGTCCGTCCGTCTGTCCGTCCGTCCGCATATAACAACGCAAAAACTACCCAACCGAATGGTTTGAAATTTAAGATATATTATCTTTGCCGAATTTTGTCGAGACATTTTAAATTTTATGAAAATCGAATCAATACTTTAGAAGACATTAATAAAAATATTTATTAAGAAATTTGAATTTTTTTTTGAAAATCGGTGCTTTTTAGGTGCGTTCGTAATTATATAAATACGTAGCACCTATTGTCGTCGCTTGGTCCGTCCGTCTGTCTGTCTGTCCGTCCGTCCTCATATAACAACGCAAAAACTGGGTGCAAGAATGGTTTGCAATTTAAAATATATTATCTTTGCAGAATTTTGTCGCGACATTTCAAATTTTATTAAAATCGAATCAAAACTTTAGGAGATATTAATAAAAATATTTATTAAGAAATTTGATTTTTTTTTTTTAATAGGTGCTTTTTTGTTATAGGAGTTTCCGAAGTTTAATCGTCAAGCGACCGAGATACTTATTTTATGACACAAATTAATCTGTAGACGATATAATTCATTTCACAGAATTAAAAATCAGAAAAGATCTGAATATTTATGTAACTAGCTATAGTACGAACGCACCTCATTTGTCACGTTTGACGTACAATTTACAACTTGTTCTTCTTATAGGAGATTCCGAGGTTTAATCGTCAAGTGACCGAGATACTTATTTTGTGACAGAAATTAATCTGGAGACGATAAAATTCATTTCACAGAATTAAAAATCATCCAGCTCGGAATATTTATATAACTAGCTATAGTACGAACGCACCTCGTTTGTCACGTTTGACATACAATTTCCAACTTGTTTAATTTGCTATGGGCAATCAATCCCCAAGTGTTCTACAAGTTACTTTACATTATTTTAACACTACAGACAGAACGATATATAAATGGTTATATCTTTTGATCTAATTATTGTATTTATGTGCAGTTTGAGTCATGTTATTCTAAAAAAAAAAAAAAAAAGAAAAAAGTATCCCTGATCACTTTAAGCTATAAAACTTTGCGTGATATAATTTTTGATATAGTAAGTCTTTTCTTTATAGATACTTTTCTTTATAGATTAAGAGTACGATCTTTTTCACCTGCGTTCTTTTTTATGATGCAAATTATTCATTGGTTTGTGGATGCGACAAATGCCATCTGAATTCACCTCGAAGTCATACATTCTTCTGTCTGTTACGCAATCTCAATATGTTCCAAGTAAATTCGCTCCGTTACTAGGATTATTCTAAAATTTGAATTCTATTTTCTTATAGAATTCATAAAATTTGTAACAAGTAGAAATAGTGTATATGTGTATGGCATATCTCTACACTCGCCTTCGTATTATGCAAAATAGGTTCAAATATATATACATTGAAACTCGGTATATTTTCCCAAGTCATTTTGGAATTTTATTTTTGTTTTAGTTCCCCTTAAACTCCTAACATAAATAATTTAATATATATATATATATATATATATATATATATATATATGATGATATTATAGATATTATTTTTAATTTAACTATAGAGGGAGCTATTGCTTGTATATTAATTTTACTTTCAGGAATTAAAATTAGATGGAGTAATTATATATTCACGGATACAATTTTGTTATAAGAGTATTATCAACAGAATAGTTTTGTGTGTTTTTGAATTATTTTGTGTTGGGGTGTCATTGATCGAGTTGTGTTTTAAAAAAAATGAGCTCTCAACTTGTCTTTCAAATCATTTCTCTCAACTCGACTCGAATGTCAACATGTTTGATACGTGCCATGTGGAATTGATCATTATGCAGAAGTTTCTATATTTTGAGGATTCTGGATCATTCTTGTGAGTAAAACATTTTTTCTACAATTTAAGGGTTCTAATTTCCAATATTATTTCAAAAATGATATCTGGTGGTAATTTAGTGTGGTGATTTATAAAGATTTTAGGATAATCGTTGTAAGTGATATATTATATATTTCTTAATGGTTTTTTATTTACATTTTACATATTTCCAATTTTAAATTTTTCCAATTGTTGTCTGGTAATAATTCAGTATACTTGGCTGATTCTACTGTTCTTAGCATCATGCCAGTAGAATTATGAAATACTGAATTATTTTTAAAACACATGTGGGTGCAGCCAAGCTGACGAGTACATCCACATATGTTTTTTCATATCCAATTCTTGATTGGTTCTCTTGTGGTCCAGTTTTTCCACTGAATAATGTTCATAATTAATTTATTAATCCATTTGTGTTTACTTAATAGCAACTCCAATTTATAATTTTTTTCCCCTTTCTCGCTCTTTCTTTTTAAATGTTCTTCAGGTATGAGTAAATTTGGCTAATTACCATTGAAGCACATGCTATGGTAATTTTATGATTGCACAAGTTAATTATTAGCTATGTGGTATTCTGATTACACAATATCATTAATTATCTCTTTGTAGATTTTAGTAGAATGATATTAGAACTTGATATGTTTTTGAAATTCATAGATATTATAATTATATATATATATATATATATATATATATATATTAAAACACTAATATTATACTATTCCTTTTCGTTTCTTTTGTTTTTTCTCTTTTTCATTTTTTTTTATCAGTAAGTTACCTGTCATTTCATGAAAGCTACAGTTCTCGATGTCATTTTTATTTCATTCATCATTATTATTGTTTTATTGTCTCTCACTATTACATTTCACTAACAAATTTTATTATTTTCGATATTTTGATTAATTTGAAATGATCTGATTTTGAATAGTCTGAATCATGTAAATGCGTCATGATTCAAACAAAACACTTCCTGAGGAAGTCAGAAATTTTTACATTCCAGCACCTGTGAAAAAGACAACACATTAAATTAGTATGTTCTGGCCATAACAAAACTTTTTTTCATATAACTTAAATCGTCTGAAACCAAAATTAAATGACAATCTATTTATTCTTGAGATACACAGTGTTTCACAAAGTTTCCCGGACTGATCCTATAAACAAAAAATTAAGAACTGAATTGAAAATTTTGACCCATGTTTATTCGGAATAATCCCCGCTGGACTCAACAGACTTTTTACAACGAACTGTAATACTCATCAAAACGCTTCTGGAAGTCCGCCTTTGAGGTGGTCTCCTTTAGGTGCAATTTCAACTTGAGGAATAGGAAATAGTCACAGGGGGGTAAATCTGGGGAGTTAGGAGGATGGCTGATCATGACGACCCCTTTAGAAGCCAGAAACTCCCGCACAATGATCGAAGTGTGTGCTGGTGCGTTGTCGTGCAAGAACGACAACTGTCTTACTGTCGGTACCGAGGACGAACTCTGAGTACTCGAGCCAAGAAACGCTTCAACACTTCCAAATAGCAACGTCCAGTAACAATAGTATATTCAATTTTATGTTCGTTCGTTGTTCGACCTTCGCGAGCTCCGACATGATCACGTTATACTATTACAACGAACCGGATGCGCTTAGCCTCACACAACAGATAGCAACGTGAAATTGTACCGCTTTACAAAACGAAGTGTAGTCGGGCTTTCGACATCACCTGCGGACACAAAGCGCAATCTATTGGCCGATAATTTAACGAGTCCGGGAAGTTTTCGGACGGACTGTGTATAGCTCTCGCAGAAAATCATGAAAAACAGAGCATAGCAGTGACACCTGTTGGGCGGTATACACACAAACCTAATAAGGATCTATTTATGTCAAGGTCTAACAGAATGTAAAGTTAAGTGAAATTCCGTGCATTAATTCTTAGGGTGTATCTATCGCGGAAATTGGGAGCAAAAACAGAGTATAGAAGGAGCACCTGTTGGGAGATTTATACCCAAACCTACCAGTGTCTATTTATGACAAGGTCTGACAGAATATGGAGTTTGGAGGAATTCCGTGTATTAGTTCTTGAAATATTTATCGCGGAAATCGTGGAAAAAGTGCAGCATATCAGTGCCACCTTGCCTGGCGATTTACACGAAAACCTAATCAACACCAATGTATGTCAAGATCTAAATGAATATGAAGTTTGATGAAATTCCATGCATTAAGTCTTGAGATAGAGCGCCCACAAAATATGTTTAACACTAGAACCGCGGGGATTTTACTCTAGTTTTATAAAATATATTTTACACCAGAATTTATATTCAAAACTATTTAACTTATTTATTCAACTTATTTTTGTGCGATGCATATTAAACTTAATTTATTAAAAAATTTCTTCTGCGAATCGACGATTACTTATTTGGTACGGGTCAAAATGGCCGGTCATCACGATTGTAGTGTTAACATACAGGCAGACACACAGACGGATATTTTCTAAAAATAATCAAATTGTGTTCAGGACCTTCTAAAACGTATAAATCCGTCGAAATCCGAAAATCGAAATTTTTCACGAATCCAATATTATCTTCTTGTAAATATAGAAGAAAGTAAAAACAAAACAAAAAAGAAAGTAAAACCTTAGTCCTTTATAGATTATCCGCAATTGCAAAATCAAAATACACTATAGAAAATTGTGCTGTGTTGAGCTAACTTTTGTTGCTGCAGTAGCCTCAACCTTAAGATGGTGAAATCTCGTTCCAATATTAAAAGCTCCGGTGGAGTTATCGATCCAATTTTTGGAACGAAATTTCCACATCTTATCGTTGCAGCTACTGCAGTACCAAAAATATTGGTTCAACACAGCACAAAATTTTTAAAAGTGTATAAAACATACGTAAAATAATATTTATTAAGACTGTCAATCTTTTGCAGAACGGACCCTTTTCTTTCAGTGTCGTTTTACGCTACATTCCTTTTAAAAGTACTCTTTAAATTGCGAAAAAGGTAAAACAGGCAAAACATTGCAATAAACATAATGTAGGAGCTTGTATTTAGGATACTATAATAAATGCATTGATTTCGATAAAAAAAAAATAGATGTTAACAATACAATTTTAATATCATTATACACTTTTAATGTTTTCCAACATAGTTGAAAAGTATTTATGTTTTTCATGTCGTCTGCCTGTCTGTGCTCTAACTCGCGTAAATATACTTGGATTGCCATGTAATTTATATACGTTATTGGGATTTACTATGGCATGTTTGGTATTGAAGATGAAGTATGTAGCATTTAATAGTTCGTTTACAGAGACAGTTAAAAGAATTCCGTTACATTATGATCTATGGAAAAAATCGTTTGCAATGTATTTTAATGATAGTACACAATTTCAAACATATTGAAATTCATATACAGCACTGAAGTGCACTACCAGATGCTTAATGTAGAGTATGGTGCTCGTAGCATTTAGCGAGAAGCTCTTCGTCCTTCGTCGCCGCCGACGAGTCCCAGTAGTTTCCTTTGTAGGTGTTCTATGATCGAAAGCGGCGATAAATTAAGAGTTGTTGGGGAGCTCGGCATAAGGCCTAGGCCCCGGTTTCCTTTATGGGTTTCCTACTCCGAAGCTTTCTGGGGACACCTTCGTACTCCCAAAGTGTAATGTTGTGATGTCCTAACAGGGTAGGCATCACTGCCTGCCGCAACGACCTTTGTCGTCATATCCTTGGTCAGCAGGTGGGGCGCCCCCACTGCCCGTAGCGCTTACAGCACTCTCCTGGTCCAGTGCGTTATAAGGTCCACAGACTTTGGATACGGCGGTTCACTCGGCGGTTGGGTACGGTGCCCTCAGACGCCTGGTGCCGCAGCTCAGTTTTATCATTTATTTACATGGACACACAAAATAATTCGGTAACAGTACTGTCTATGAGCTATAATTACTACAAGGGCTTTTTCAATTGTGGTATGCACTTTTAAATTTAATTATTTTTTTGCATATTACTGGGTGTGTATAAATTCTATAGATCCTATACAGGGCTGCTCAAAATAATTCGAGTACATTTTTTCCTATAGACGGAAATTGCTAAAAGAGACTTTTCAACTTAGTTATGCGTTTGTCGTATGCGTCTGTATCACATAGTATAATACACATCTATATATCATATACAGGGCTGCACAAAAGAATTAGAGTACATTTCCTTTTATTGATGTAAATTGTTGAAGGGGAATTTTCGACTCTGTTATGTGTTTCCTAATTGAACTAAAATTACAGGTCTTCATAAAAAAAATCCTATTATTTTCCGACTATAGATGGTAATTGCTGAAATTGGATTTTCAAATGTGTTTTGTGGTTTAAAAATTGTTTACTTAAGCATTATCTTTCAACCTAACCTTATTAAATGGTGAAGTTTTGTTACAGTATTCTGAACGTGTTAACCCCTTCGGGATCGGCGACTTTTACACAAATTTTATTTGGCTGGCACCACTTTAGAAAAAAAAAAGTTACCTTTACTTAAACTATCACAAAAATGCTCTAATTAGAGAAAGCAAATATCACTTTTAATTTTTACTGGTGCCTAAAACAAATTTCGTATGCTCTTTTTGAGGGTGCACCCATGGTCCCGAATGGGTTAAGAAGGGTTTCATAATCTATGCTTGATACATGATTTTTTTATTGTTATCCTTCTCATAACTTTTTTTTTTATTGTTCTTCCACGCTCAACTTTCCTTTCAGATAGTCGTTCCTCCTTGTAAGCTACTTCTTACCAGGCTTAGAATCATTGCATTCAAATGTAACCGAATGAAATGGGGAAAAATATATTAAATAAAGCAATTGGAAAAATATACAGTGACCTCTCATTTATTATGCGACTCTCACTTAACGACTTGCTCAGTTATACCCGGATTTCTTCATGTCCGGAATGATGTGAAAACTTCTCTCAGCTATGCGATGTTTTCTATTAACGACAATAACTTAAAGTATCATTAAATTTTTCTAGCCATCTTTGGTTGATTTATAACAATGCCGAAGTTCTATGGTTAGGCTGTAACAATAAAATTTCACAGTTTAACACTTCGCCATCAAGCGACACCACAGTGGTGTCGTACGTAAAGTAATTTAATTTTAATCCTTAAATGCTAGATTTGGTACCAGAATTTTGGAATGAAAAATTCCCTTTTATCAAACTTACGGAGGGCACTCCCCCCCCCCCCCCCCCCCCTAGGGCCTATATCCTTCGTGTAGATAATCGGCCGTCAGAAATCAACCAATCAACCCAAAGATTTTACTTATTTTCGAATAAATTTGTTTCTAAATTCTGGTGTCAATCAATCATTTCAACATTTTACGAATAGAAGTATTTTTACGAGAGATGCGGACGGCAGTTAATATAAAAATAGTATTACTTAAATGTTTAAAATTTTGGGAATTTATCGCAAGTGCAGCTTTAACTCTTTCCACTCTTTGAAAATTATAGTTTCGAAATAGCGATCACCATTTTGCTACCACTGTTAATGTACTATAAACTTCGTGGTATTACAAATGTTGTAAAAATATACCACGAAGATTATTAATAATTTTTTTTGAATTAGTGGTAGCCAAAGTTTAATTCTGAAGTAGCGCTATACTGCAAAAAATTATTGTTGATTTTACAGTATAAAACTGGCACCTCAGCTGCCAGTATTATACCGTAAAATTAACAGTATTAAACAATAAAATAAGCAGTAATACGCTGCCGCGCAAGTGCGCGGTAGCGTATTACTGCTTATTTTATTGTTTAATACTGTTAATTTTACGGTATAATACTGGCAGCTGAGGTGCCAGTTTTATACTGTAAAATCAACAATAATTTTTTGCAGTGTAGCGTTGTCGAGTCACACTCGGTAAAGAAGTGGAAAGGGTTAAGAAGACCCTTCATTTTGCGAAATTTGTAGGAAAAAAAAATGAAAAAAAAACAAAAGAACAATTTTACAACCTTTTGCTTAAAATGAATTTAGACATACGTAGCATATTTTCACGTAGTAAGTATCGGATACTTAGAAATGTGCGATAAAGGTATTTTTACTCCATTCATTTCCCTTTACATGATTCAGAGTTGCAATCTATAAGGTGTTATACCTACTTGCAAGGTCGAAAAAAAAAAAAAGAAAAACGTGTATTTTGGGGGATTCTATTCAAGAAAATAAAACAAAATATTTGAAAAACTCTTTTTGTGTTTTGTTTATTACACGTTAAGGAAAGTATATTGATTTTTGTAATGATGATATAAATCTGGGTGTCCCCAGCAGACCCGTTCCACGGAGAGGGTGTCGTTTTGGTAGCCGTCCACGCTGATCACCTGTAACTCTGTCAAATGTCATTTGAAATTATAAAAAGCCCAATGTCTTTCTTTACTCCGAACACTTAAAACTAGAAAATAATCAATATTAAATGCTGGACGATTACACCATGAAACATTACAAAACTTTAAAGACGTGAGTATAAAACATCACAAATTTACTGAATGGTGTGTACAAATGTCAAATTTAAAATTTTATACATATATTAAAATTAAAAATATCGACGTTTCGACCACCTTCTATGGTCACCCTCAGGAAATATTTGGTATATTGCTTCTAAAGTTTCAAATGCGAAAAACAATCCGTCCGTTGCCACATTATTATTGGCGTCCACAAATTAAAAATTAAAAAAAAAAATTAAAAAAATTTGTGGACGGCAATAATAATGTGGCAACGGACGAATTGTTTTTCGTATTTGAAACTTTAGAAGCAATATACCAAATATTTCCTGAGGGTGACCATAGAAGGTGGTTGAAACGTCGATATTTTTAATTTTAATGTAGGTATAAAATTTTAAATTTGACATTTGTATACACCATTCAGTAAATTTTGTGTGATGTTTTATACTCACGTCTTTAATGTTGTAGAAAATAATCGTTCGGTTTTTGGAAAAATTGATTTTGAACAAAATGGCAGCCGTTCCAAGTTTACCCTTTCCTGCAAAGTGGGTTAAATTCTGTCCCGCTTAATTTTAATACCAAAATGTTACAACGGCACCAGAATATTTTGAAATAAATTTTTGCCTTTTATAATGTACGTGAAGAAAAGCTTTTATTATTTAATATTAAATTGTTCGTATATCCTGGTGTCATCCAATCATTTCACCATTTTAGTAACATAAGTACTTTGTGCCTGAAAGGGTTAAGGTACCTATTTTCACTAAATATTTCGAACTTCGATTGTTTATAAAAAATAGTAGAAAAAATCCTCATATCGCCAAAAGAAATGATTACTTTCTAGATAATATTGTTAAAAAATCTTCAAAATTTGAAGAAGATTGGCTGAGATTGGTTCAAGTTATCATGATCACCGACTTTAAAAACATAGTTTTGAGATAATCACGTTTAAAGATTCAAGTTATGACTTACGTATGATAGAACAAAGTAAATTAAAGCGCGTATCTTTCTTAATTTTTATCGCATCGACTAGAAAATGTAACTGAATATTATTTTATACTTTCAGAAAATGCAATAAAAATAAATGCATCTTTTTGAAAGTTTGCTGGGAGGTATAAGCCCTTAAATTCCTTTTTCCGAGTGTTTTTATTATTAGCTTACAGGCTATCAAAGCCTGAGAGCTAATGTGCCCGCCCGTTCTGTATGTATGTACGTATGTACGTATGTATACGTAACACGATAACTCTTGATAGAAATAACCGTTTTGCTTCAAACTTTGTTTATAGGTTCATTGTGATAAGGCGCTTCCCTGATTAGTTTTGGGGTTCATTGGTTAAGTATAAAAGGGGGGAACGGGGGGCTAACCCCCCTTAATTTAGATAAATGGTTTTTCATGCAGAAAGTCTCATTTTCGTCAAATTTTGTATATAGGTTTATTTTGATAATGCGCTTCTGTGAATAGTTTTGGGGGTTCATTGGTTAAGTATAAAGGGGGAAAGGGGGGTATAATCCCCCCTCTTAATTTAGATAAATGAGTTTTTCATGCAGAATTATGCGATTTTCTTCAAATTTTGTATATAGGTTCATTGTGATAATGCGCTTCTCTAAATAGTTTTTGGGGTTCATTGGTTAAGTAAGTATAAAGGGGGAAGGGGGGGGGGCTAATCCGCCCTTAATTTAGATAAATGAGTTTTTCATGCAGAATTATCAGATTTTCTTCAAATTTTGTATATATATTCATTGTAATTAGAGACTTCCCTGATTAGTTTAAGGGGTTCATTAGTTAACTCTGAGTAGGGTAACGGGGGGATGACACCCCCCTCTTAATATATTGTCAATTTCTTTATTTTTCGAGGGGCTTTTTTCAAATTCATTGAAATAAGAGTATAATATACAATTAGTGTGAATAGCCTGTGAGCTCAATGCCCTCAGTTTAACTGGGCAGTTTTCTTTTTATTATTATTCTAGCAGAATATTTGTTCTAAATGGAAAAACTTCAACAAATATTTTTCAATTCACTCCCAGTTTTTTTTTTTTTTTTTTTTTTTTTTTTGGTGATGCTT
Source organism: Maratus michaelseni (assembly GCA_963931845.1). NCBI lineage: Eukaryota > Metazoa > Arthropoda > Arachnida > Araneae > Salticidae > Maratus > Maratus michaelseni. The sequence continues at coordinate 26,297,738 of OZ007591.1, forward strand.
AACCTTTTAGGGCGCTGTTATATTTTATATCCCACTTAATTTTAATCTCCAAATGTCACTGGAACCAGAATTTTGGAAAGAAAATATTTTTATTACGTACATAAAGAAAAGCTTTTCCTTATTTCCAAATAAATTTGTTCGTAAATCCAGGTGTCTTTCAATCATTTTAGCAACAAAAGTATTTTGCTCCTGAAATGGTTTTAAAGTGCATTTTAAGGATAGGATTTACACTAATACAATAAATTATTATACTAATACAATAAATTATTACACTAATACAATAAATAATTACTTGCACTAAGGATAGGATTTACAGTAATATAAATAGTTTATTTTTACAAAAATAAAAATGTTATGTAAATAGTGATTTTTACGACATTTTTTACGTACGCATATACATGTGAATTACATATATACTATATATATTGTTAAACTACAAAACATTGCACGAAACAATTCCTGCTTTGTCTCTTCTCCAGAGATAATAAATAAATATGCATGATTTGTGGGAGCCGCAACTGCTATCTGAATTCATTCGAACATTTGCATTCATACATTTCCGGTCTGTTTCCAGATAATTCAATTTTAATGTACTCCAAATTAATATAGTAGGTTAATTAGGCCGTTCTAAAATTTGAATTCTATTTCCCTTGTAAATTTCATGAAATCGCTAACGAAGTAGAAAGATTGAATGTATGTTAAGCATACACTAGTACTGCTCATACGAATACGTTCAATATATTATATTATAAAGGTTTTATGCACATATGATGATATTTGATATTTTGACTTAGATTGCTTTGAGTCCTATAAGCTACAAGGCTGTTGTCTCGAATGATCCATATTTTTTATTTACATAAATACATACAGAACTTTGACAAATTACATAAATCTTCTTCTTGAAGACGGGATAGACACAAACAAGGAAGTAGACAGCACTAAAGACACACGCACCATAAGGAAAGGGCATGTTTACAAACAAACAGTTCCATCAACCAATCTACCACTTCATTTTTGTCGTAGCTATCATTGCAGGGATCGTCATGGCGGCGTAGGCCAATCATACTACAGATCAGTTTAACGTAGACTAATCAAATTTACCCATTTCATGTGTACAGTAGGAGTCATAAAGAACAAACAGGTTTTTCTTGCTAACCAACCGTAATTGAACGAACAGTGACGTCAGCTGCCCTTTCCTTATGGCATCCATGCCTTACCAGGATTCGAACCCAGGCTCTCACCGTGGCGGTCGCCTCCGCTACCAACCACGCTACATATGACGGCACACATATGATGAGACACTGTAGTTTTTATTGTGTGTGTTTTCTTTTCATTCCCCCCCCCTTTAAAAAAAAAGAATAGGTTTCGTGTTCAAATTCTCAAGATCCCACTTTTAGCGGTATATTCCCTATGAAATACAGGGTTAGCATAAGTGAATGACCAGATTTTAAAAAATTATATTTTCATAACAATTACACATATTATAACAAGTGATATATGAAAATAAAGAACAACATTCCAAGTTGAAAAAGAAAAAAAATAGGTCGTTTGTGTTGTTCCTCTTCCCCGATGATGGCTTTAAGTTTAAAGCCGAAACATGTAGGATTTTAGCTCTTTTATGAGTTTAAAACAATTTTTACACTGATTTTAGCAACTAATAAGCACAATTTGTGCAATTTGTGTTTTTAAAATACTAGTTAACAGTGTAGTGTCCAAATGGATTCAATTGTGAAAAAAAATCAGTTACAAATGTTTGATGTGTGAGCCTTCCGTAACAGGACAATCATCTAATCTGTAATCAAGTTCAGTGGCGGATGGTCCAGAGAGGGGGTCCAAATGCTCTGGATACCAGTAATGTAGTGAAGTTTTCTTCGCCTTTATTATCGCAGAACGTTCTCCCGTTAGGTAAGGCAAAGAAAACTTTAGATTATTAGTGGTATCTAGAGCATCTGGACCACCACCCTCGCTACGCCACTGATCAAGTTCGTTCCTCATATTTTGCAATTTTACATTGTCAACGATTCTTAAAGCAGCACTGATGCGTTCTTTAACTTCGTTGAGTGTTTTCGGAAATAGTGGTTCATAAACAAGATCTTTGATGCAACCCCACAAAAGGAAATCACATGGCGCAAGATCCGGGGATCTTGGTGGCCATGTGAATAAGGGTAAATTATCGTTACCCTCATGTGCAATACAGCGTTGAGAGACGGCAGAAGAAAATTGGAATGTTTTTCTTTATTTTCATAAACCACTTATTATAATATGCGTAATAGTTTTGAAAAAAAAAATTTTTTTTTTTTTTTAAATCCGGTCATTCACTTATGCTAATATTTTAAATGCACACTGTTTTGCTCATCTAAGATTAATTTATGAATTCATGTGCTATCGATTTGGATGCGAAGGGATATAGTATAAGACACTGCCTTTCTTTGGCTTTAAAGAAAGAATGGCTTCATATAGCGTTTTTCAGTTAAAGTCACTGGAATTCCCATTTTCAAGCAAGTAAATTGTGAAAATCTCACGCAACCACGTTTCTCAAAATGTATGGAATGAAACTCTTGAACTTAGACTTTTCTAGGCCTACGTATTCATAGAAAGCTAACACTTTAACCATTGTTCCCAGTGAGTCTTCCCACAATCATTTGAATACTGGAAGGTATTTAAAACTATTACTTTTCTAATAAAATTTGCTCATTCTAAATTAAATTATGAATTATCGAATGTTATCAGTATGTCTATTATTTCTTTTGATCTATAACTTTGAGAAATAACGTTCTTTCTCTTATTATTTTTAAATAATCGAAAAAAAATTCAGTTCTAGTTATAAAATTTAAACATTTTTTTCTATATTTTGGACACATAACCATATTTTCTTAAATATCTATAAGTAGACCAGCCTCTGTGGATGTAATTTTTAAAATACTACTCCCACATCTGCATAGGAAAATGTCATAAAAAGCTACACGGGAACAACTTCTAATTCATTGACCTGAAATAATCTTAAAAATTCAAACTACAGAGGACAGCACTGAACTAATAATAATAACGTTAAAATCTAGATTTGTGGTTAATTTGTGGTAAAATTTGTGGTTATGTAATAATAACGTTGTTCTAATTTGCAGTAGGATTTAAATTATATCATTTTTTTCTATAATTGAAAGTCTTAAATTATATCTGTTTTTTTATTTTTTTTTCCAATAAATATTAAGTTTTAACCGGTAATAAATATTGTTTAATAATTTTTAATGTATTTCAATAATTTATGTCTTAAATTTATCACATCCTACTGTAACTGTTGTTATTGAGCATTTTGATGTTCCATATTTCAAACGCCTGTTTCTGCATGTTGTTTGGAGTGCGAATGTTGTATGCTTCTGAAAGGTTAAATGGAATGTGAGTAAAATTTGTTTCTGATTAATTTTGCTTGTGTTTCTTAATTCTTTTACTTCTTTCAATGTAAATTTTCCACTCTATTATATGAAATAATGCATTACTTCTGCGACAAGTGTGGTGTTCCGTCGGCTGATGATTAGTCGTGTCGCATTGGCATTTCACATTTTCATCATTATTTGTTATACAAATTCCATTTTTTGCTCTAATATATGATTAAATTACATTTATTTCAATTTATCTGGCATCATTTATCATTTAATATGTTTTTGAATTCTATTATATTAAATTTCGTAGTAGGTTTTATTTAATTAATGGTGTTTTGTATTTTTGTAATTTTTTTTCTCTGTAACTGTGTTATGTAATGAATTACTAACATGCCATCTCTAAATTGAATTGAAGTTTCGGTCAGATTTTGTTCGAAGAACTTGTTTGTTGTATTTTGATTTCAAAGGTATTATATATATATATATATATATATATATATATATATATATATATATATATGTGTGTGTGTGTGTGTGTGTGTGTGTGCATGTGTATATATATATATATATATATATATATATATAACCATAAATGAAACATTATCATAACACCAAATTAAACAATGAAATAATAATTAAGGATATAATATATATATATATATATATATATATATATATATATATATATATATATATATATATATATATATATATATATATATATAAGACATATTTAACTTTAACTCGCTACAAAAATGTTTAAGTTAGAAAAACTCTCGCGGAAAACAAATACGAAACGCTTACGTGAAAAGATGGGATAACACATCAGTGCAGAATTGAATATCGTTGTTTTAAAAGCCCCCATTCATATGTGGAACAGATGCAGGTGTAACCCGAAACAACATCAAATTCTCTTTTCTGTATTTGGGAAATGTATTGAAAGATTTTAAATTCCTAGAAATAGAGATGAACTAATCTATGTTTTTCGTGTCATGTTCTCGCTTCATAGATGGCATTTTTCTGATAAACGTAAGTGAAATAATTTGCCATTTTTAGGTGCGTTCGTAATTATATAAATACTTAGCAGTTATTGTCGTCGTCTGGTCCGTCCGTCTGTCTGTCTGTCCGTCCGAACATAACAACGCAAAAACTACACAAACGAATGGTTTGAAATTTAAGATATATTATCTTTGCAGAATTTTGTCGAGACATTTTAAATTTTATGAAAATCGAATCAAAACTTTAGACAATATTAATAAAAATATTTATTAAGAAATTTGAATTTTATAAAAAAATTCGGTGCATTCTGGTTATAGGAGCTTCCGAGGTTTAATCATCAACCGATTCAGACACTTATTTTATTACAGAAATTAATCTGCACCCAATATAATTCATTTCACAGAATTAAAAATCATCAAGATCTGAATATTTATATAACTATCTATAGTACGAACGCACCTTATTTGTCACGTTTGACGTGCAATTTCCAACTTGTTAAATTTTTTGTTGTTAGAGGTTGCCTAATAATAGTACAAGAGGTAAATCCTTTATTACTCATTTCGTTTGCGCTTCTCTGTACAAAAATATTCAGCTTATGGCATTCGTCTAACACCACCTCTATATACTAAAATATCTTTTTATATAACTAGGGGGCTCTGCTCCCTATGAGCTACGCTCGCCAACCCCCGTTCTGATTCCGCAAACTTTAAAAACTTGATCTGATTTGATAAACTTTAATACGATTACGGAAGATTGTATTATAATTAAACGACCAGTGGCGATCTGCTGTAACCGGGTTTCCATTCATTTTCCTTTGACTGAAAGATTTTAAGGTCGAATCAACTGCTGTCGAAACAGCTAACAGCTGATTTACTGATTGATTAAATAAGATCAATTAAACAATTGAAAATCAGCTTGTGTAAAATGGTTAAGTAAACAATGTCGCTGTATCGGAGAATTTTATAACGACGCTATAGAAAATTGGTTTCTTCTCCATTATCTCGTCGACTACTTTCTATAAAAGAAAAGAACTGTCGCCAAAATATGAGATTCAACATCAAAAGTGAATGATCGTAGCGTCGCGTCGCATTCAGTTGAGAACAGATGCGTTACACGTATTAGTTATTTCATGGAGGGATTTTTAATGCAACGTTTATTTGTCTTTTTGGTACGTCTCCATTATCCTTTTGATCAATTTTCATGAAAAAAAAAATATATATCGCTAAACTGTAGCGCCAAATAAACAAATCGAAGAATTTTGCCATTGGAATCTCAAAAAACAAATAAATAAAATACAAGAAATTCGGAAAAACTCCACTTACCAAAGTGTCAACTATCAGTAAGTTTAAACAATAAAATTTACAATATATTAATGAAAACAGAAAAAAAACAAGAGGGGAAAATTCTGCTATAAGGCCGAATATAGATTGCCACACACGGCTTTTATTTAAAAAATAAATAAACTAGCTGTAACTCAGAATAAAAACGCAATGACAACAAACAATTTTAAAATATCTAAATAACAAATAAAAATTCCCCTGTTAAAGTGTTGAGTTGTTCAATAACCATTCGATTTAGAAAAATATTTTTCTACCACTGAGCAATTTTTTTTAATGAAATTTAATTCATGTTGCTATGGCAGCAGACGATAAAACGATATCTTTGGAATAAGGGAATAAATAGAAAAAATTTTTTGTTGATGTTTGTGATAAAATGTTTTTTTTTAATTTTTTTAAAATGTATATACATAATTCCATTTTATATTTTAACAGAATAATAAGTTTACTATAATTCGTTACTCATGCTATGGCCAGTATACACGATACACCTCGAGCCACAATGGGGCTGTTCAGAACAGAAGATCAGGCGGCGCGCGGGCGATGGAGATTAAAATATCGAGTGAGTCTATACTATGAATGAAATTGAAAGGCCTGCGTTCGTTATCATTGATTTGGACATCCAAATCAATGATAATGATCACGGTCCTTCATTTGACTAATTAGCGTATTTTAATGATATTTTGTTAAATTAAGAAGTGAACTTGGTGGCCGAATGGTTAGAGCACTGCTCTTGATTCTGGAGGTTGCGGGTTCGATCCCCCAAAATTTCTGTTTGATTTTTCTGTTTTTTTTTTTTCATTTAAAAATGTTTAATCGGTTGCTTTGTATTTTTCATGATTAATGGAATATATTTTATAAAAGCAAAATTTGATATTATTAACAATTACTTATTTAATTAAATACGACAAATTCAGCTATTTTACGATTAAAATTTTACATTACAGTGTCTTTTAATATTTAAACATTATTATTATTTTCTTTTTAGCAAATGTAAAATAAGAAATGAAAATATAGTCAATTTGCACGAATTTCTCCATGTTTTTATAATGAGTACTTCAACAGTGAATTTTTAGTACGAATAGAATGCAAAGCATATTTTACAATGTAAAAAATATTATAAAAATAAAATGTAAAATATTACATTATTTAAACTAGAAATATCAGTACCTATTTTTGTAAAGAGGTAAAATACATGTGGTTTACCGTCTAGTTTCGTAATGAATATAAATAAAATATAGTTAGAATGTTTATAAATTTTCTACTGAATGTACAAGTATTTTAGCATTTGTTTCTCGTGTTTTATGATGTTTATTGCAATATAATAAATAATGCAATTTACATCGAAAAATGAATTTCAAGAAAAATAAATTTTTAGAAATTAATAATTATGTTTCAACAAGGTTGTTATCGAAAAATATATTTTAATAAAATGTTTAAAAGCTTTTTTATCAAATTTTAACAAAGATTTTATTTTACTATTATAAATAAAGAAATAAATCTTTTAACATATGTTAAAAGATTTATCGTAAATCAAGGTCGTGATACCAACATATGTTGGTATCACGACCTTGATTTATTAACATTCTATTTATCCCAAAAAATATAAAGCAACTGATAAATAATTTTTAAATTAATAAAAATAGGGGAAGAAAATCGGAAATAAACGGCGAGCATTCACTTTGTATCCATACTTTTCAGGTTCATCTGTGTAGGACAACCCAAACGTCAGTAAAGTACATAACAATTTTTGGTACTTTTCAGTTAGCCGGGCGCCAGTGAAAAAAAAATATAAATATATATCTACATATATGTTTGTGTATATATGTATGTATATATATATATATATATGTGTCTGTGTATATATTTATATTTGTTTCACTGGTGCCCGGTTAACCAAAAAGTACCCTTTTTTTTTTTTTTTAGAGTTTACATTAATTTTATTGAAACCACCAATACCGTGTTTCAGGAATTCGGTGATCCGAACGTCCTCTCCCTTGTTAGTTAAAGGTGCACTGGTTATAGAAAATTTAACTTTATAATATTATATGCATTGTTTTGTACAATATATATATTTATGTAACTGCTATCAACTAAACTAATATATCAGTTTTAGTAGGTGCTGTAGTTTAAGAGACATATAAGTTGACAGCAGTTATGTAACTATATGATGTATATATATATATATATATATATATATATATATATATATACACATCATACTTTCGTATTCTATTATTTTTATGTTGGATCAAAGGCTTAAAAAATCAGTTTAGAATGTTAAAAATTTTAAATTTTTCAGATATCCGATCATGTTGCTACAGCTGTATCAATCAACCTACCAAACCAAGTAAGACACAAAAAAGCCCAATCACGTGATCAAATCGCCCACAGAATTTTTGTGAGTCACCCGCGCGCAGCGCGCGCTAAAAATTTGCAGGTTATGAACGCGGATCGGGCTATCTGATCACGTGATGCTTTTCATGAATGTTTCAGGGGTTTATTATGATGAAATAAAAATAGATATTCCTATTATAAGATCCATTTTTTTTTGGAGGATAAAGATGTGTAGTCGCTAGTTTCACCTAATCCGAGCCACAGAAGCTTAAAATAATTGAAATAATTAAATTATTTCAATATATTAAATTATTTAAATTTCCGATAAGACCTACTCCATAACCCTTCTCTCCATCGCGCGCGCGCCGCGCGATCTTCTTTCCTGAACACAACCAATGTCTTTATCATTATTTTTTTACGCGTAAAAGTTTCGCTACGGTACTCCATTGTGAAGTTTTGTAATTTTTAAAATCTAATATTTGAAAAACGACATAATCATTAGATTTGAAATTTATATCAAGAAAAATACAATTTTTTACCATTCTAACGCAGTTTGTAAAACAATTTTGTGACAAATACTTTTCGAGTTATTAATTTTTTAAGTAACTTCAAATGTTTCATTTTCCGAGATTAATCTGTGGCAACGATGGATTGCTGTGACTTTTCATAAACATGAAAAATGATAGAGATTGAAAGAATAAGCCACCCTGTGTGTGGCTAATAATCTTTGATATTTATTTACATTATTTTTTTAATTATCCCTCTCGGCTCGTGAATAAATGTTTGTGACGTCAGTTGAAACTGATCTATTGTATGTAACTTAACTGTTCATCACAACATTTTTCAATGCCTTGCATACCTTGATTACATGTTATCAATTTTTTTTTTAAATTATAGGTTAGAAGATTTTATTTTTTAATATAAAAATTCACAAAACTAAAGGATTTCAGGAAAATTAAAATTATTAAAAATAGTGTTATGGTGAAAAAAAAAAACCCTTGAAATAATGATTGTATTTTTAGCTAGAATAAACAATGTATGGCTTATATTTTATAGGAATTATTTTGGTAGGTTTATTATGAGTTCATTTAACAGTTCCTTATTAGCGGCAAAGTCATATTTCTTTCACTGTGAATTTCTCTTTCAATGTCAGAAAACGGTAGTCTACTTTTGGACGCCAGCGAAAACACAGTGACAATTTTTAGAAATGTATAACGGTTGTGACAACAAACGGCGCTATCGCTTTTGCTTTCACCGCGCTTACATCACTTCTAAATACTACAAATTTTTATTTTTTACTACATTTTAAAATTTCAATTCTTACATCATCAATTAGAAAAAAATTAGCTGTCGACTGAAATTTATTGGAAAACTGCCGCTTAATTTAACGACTTTTTGAATAATTTTCAAGCATGAAATGTTTTTCAATTCTATCTTAACAATGCCCATCAGTTTGCTTCAATAATGTAAAATAGCTCCTGAGACAGTTGCCGCAATTGAAAATAGATTTCTCTAACCATCATAAAAAGTGAAAAAAAAATAATAATAAACCCTGATAAATCATAATATCAGATTATCCATAAGATAGAGCATTTTGGTGCTAAACTAAAATCTGTAAAAAAAAAAAAAAAACCATTTTTAGTGTATGTTTAACCTAAAATTGATATGTTGAATCCGCTGATGTATATGTTGCATCAGAATATGCTAGGAATTGTATTTTTTTAAAGATCCATTTGGTATTTAACTGTACAAGAGGGAAAAGATCCCGACTGTTATGGAAAACGGATAATCGTCCTGATTATGTAAAGGAACCAAAGAAACCATACAAATAAATTACACTTCAAAATATTAAAAATCTCCCTCATCTGAAGATTGATTTATTATTGTAAAAAAAAATTCTCCATCTTTACATAAAAATTGATTAGCTTAAAACAATGGATGCGTTTTAGAAGATATGGATTTGAAATGAACAATGATTAAAGAGGACATTTAAAAATTTTAAATTTAAATACCAGATTGCCATACAAAAAAAAATTGCCATTTTAAAACTTTTTTTAAAGTCGAATTTCGACGGGGCTTTTAGGCAGATGCAATGCACATGCTCATATGAGTTCATTCGGTTGCATTATCACAGGGGGGGGGGGGATGTGTGCTTTATTTACTGAATATGAGATGAACGTAGGCATATACTATTTGTATGATGCTTCATAGTCCATGAAATTTTCTTTCTTGCCGTGGGGAATATGGCGGTAATGTCAAACTTATTTGCATTACATAGTTGTTTACGGATTGTTTGTTTTGGAGTTTGCATCGGAAATAGTACTGTATTTCACTGGGGGAAAAGCTTTTAAAATAAAATATTTGAAAGACTATTTCATACGCACTCTTCTTAAATAATAAAGAAGCTTATTTTACTGATATTGTTATAGTATTTTTTTCGCCAAGTTTTGACGGGTTCCATCTAGTAATTAATAAATCTGTAAAACATAATAAAAAATGTATGTATATGCCGAATCAAAAACCACTTGATGCCGTACCAAACACATGTAATGCCTCTGATGTCAAATGAATGTGACGCCACGAGATAATGCATTTTTGGTGTTAAATCCTATAGTTTGGTTATAGTTTTTTGTTATGAAAATGGTCGACGGGATAATGGAGAAGTACCATATTGTTAATGATATTGTAACAATTTATTAGTTATTTTGGTATTTTAAAGGTAATTATTAAACGTAAAAATACAGTTTTTAATTGAGAGGAAATATTATTATTTACGCTGCTTTGAAATTTGCAATAATAGGTAAAAAATTTGTCGAAATAAATTAATCTCTCGTGTAAATATACTTTTTAATTGAAACTATTTGGAAATATTGTTATTTGAGCATTTTAAATATGACGTAAGGTTCCCTACTTAATGCTTTGAAAACGCATAATAATTTAATTATTTCTCTTTTTAATATTCACGCTCAAGTATATTTTTTATTACGTCATTTTCTACATTTACTGCTTTAACACGTGATCATTTAATTATTATTTTAAAGTTTTATTTCTGTTTTCAATAGTCACGTGTAATTACATTTCTTAATTGAAAGGGAATATTATTATTTGCGCTATTTTACAAATTGGTAACAATTCAAATAATGGATTCATCAAAATAATGAAAATTTTGAATAAAAATTGAAATATGACCTCAAAAAATTACGCAAATTAAAAAAATAATTACAGTCTGCACACCGCAAGTTTATCAACTACATCCTTATCAATTATAGTTAAATTCCTGTGCATAGTTTTCATTCCTATAAAACTTTTTTAAGAGAACTATTTTGACCAACTTTAATATTAAATATTTCTTAAAATAATTCTTCGATTTAAAAACTGTCTGCTTCAGCGTGTTTATCGAACATTTTCTTATAAAACTACAAATTTTCATATTTTTATATGCAATAGTTTTCTGGACATTAGTCCAAAAAGACTTCAAGGCACAAAATCTTCATTGACAGCGTCTGCTGCGGCGGCGGTGGTTACTTTCTTTTTTAATACCAGGGGGCTCTGCCCCCTACGAGCTACGCAAGCCAACCCCCGTTCTGAAACAGCATGATTTAAAAACACTCTGACTTGATCATCTCTAAAACGATTACGGAAGATTGTATTATAATTAAACAACCAGTGGCGATCTGCTGTAACAGGGTTTCCATTCATTTTCCTTTGACTGAGGGATTTTAAGGTCGAATCAACTGCTGTTGAAACAGATTACAACTGTAACTGTCACCAAAATATATGATTTAACGCCAAACGTGCATAATCGTGGCGTCGTGTCACATTCAGTTGACATCAGATGCGTTACACGTGTTAGTTTTTTCATCGAGGAATTTTTAATTCAACGCTTATTTGTCTTTTGATACTTTTCCATTACCCCGTCCATCAATTTTCATTAAAAAAAAAAAAAAAAAAAAAACTATCGCTAAACTGTAACACTAAATGTAAATAAACAAATAAAAGAATTTTGACATTGGAAAGGAAATATTATTATTTACGCTGTTTTAAAATTTGCAATAATAGGTGAAAGATTTGTCGAAATAAATTGATCTCTCATGAAAATATAATTATTAATTGAAATTGTTTGGAAATATTGTTATTTGATCAATTTAAATGTGACGTAAATTTCCCTAGTTACTCGTATTTCTCTTTTTAATATTCACGCGCAAGTATATTTTTATTACGTAATTTTCTACATTTAATGCTTTTAACACGTGATCATTTAGTTATTATTTTAAAGTTTTATTTCTGTTTTTAATAGTCACGTGTAATTCCTTAATTGAAAGGGAATATTATTTTGTGCGCTATTTTACAAATTGGCAACAATTCAAATAATGGATTTTATGAAATATGAAGTAAATCTTCTTCAAAATAATGAAAATTTTGAATAAAAAATTGAAATATAACCTCAAAAAATGAGTCAAATTGAAAAAATAATTGCCGTCTGCACACCGCAACTTTGTCAACTACATCCTTACAAATTACGGTTAAATTCCTGTGCATAGTTTTCGCTTCTATAAAACTTTTATAAGAAAATTATTTTGACCAACTTTAATATTAAATATCTCTTAAAATAATTCTTCGATTTAAAAACTGTGTTGGGTTTTTATTTTAGGTTTTATTTTAAAAAACCTGTTTACCTTTTACCTACGCAGATCGCCCCACCAGTGGCTGAGAGGTTGTGCTCTCGAAGCTGGTAGACGGGAGGTGCTGGGTTCGATCCCAATCGCGCCCGTCGGCCTAATCGTTCGGAGTTTTCGTGGTTTTCTTCGAGCCGTGGATTTATCCATGCGTAAATACGGGTTAGGTTCCCTTAGAAAGACCCCCACGAAGGGCACTCCCCCCGGGCCTATATCCCAAGTGTAGATAATTGGCCGTCAATATTCAACCCAACCCAACCTACGCAGATCAATGCAAATTACCAAATTGAAATGATTCCTGTCAATATATATATACATTTACAAATTTATTCTAATACATTGTGACGATTGAAGGAAATTATGGCCTAGCCTGCCTTGTGAGTTGCTGGCCTGGAGTTGTCCAGTTTTGTCCATGACTTTTCCGCCTAGCTTCGGAGGTGGATCGCCGTGTAATCGAGTCGAAATAACTTTTTCGATAGGCAAAGAGACTGCGAGAGATGGTGGTCGGCGAATGAAGAGAAGTGAACCGAGAAAGCTGGGAGATGCAGAGAGAGTTGGACGGACGATGTTGAAAAGAAAAGTGTGAGATATATGTTTTGTAAAAAGTATGAAGTTTTGGTGTACGTTGAGTCTTGCAGAGGATTGTAGTGGTTTTTAGATGTTTTTATTGTTTAATGTGTATTGACGAAGTTGAATAAAAGTGCTGGATGTTAATCATCACCTTGGATCACTGGAAGTTCGTTAAGTCATTACAGTCTAAGAAGTTTTAATGGAGGTTCCACCGGAGATTAGTGTTTGTGCATGTGAAACCAGAAGGGGTTTTATGAGAGGTATGTCATTTCTCCCTTTTATCCATCGCAGCATGCCTTTGGTTTTAGTGGTTTTATTTGAGTATATTTAAGTAGTTTATATTTGGGTTTTGTGTTAAACTGGTGAATAGAAATATTGTATGTATAATGTAAACCAAACTGGTTAAAGTTCTTAAACTGAGTATAAGATGATATATTGCTACACCAAACTGGTGAATTGAATTATTGTATGTATATAGTGTAAACCAAACTGGTTAAAGTTCTTAAACTGAGTATAAGATAGTATATTGCAACACCAAACTGGTTAAAGTTCTTAAACTGGGTATAAGACAGTATATTGCTACACCAAACTGGTGAATTGAACTATTGTAGGTATGTAGTGTAAACCAAACTGGTTGAAGTTCTTGAACTGAGTATAAGACAGTATATGGCTATACCACCTGGTGAATTGAATTATGGAATGTATATAGTGTCAAAGCCAAACTGGTTTAAATTCTTAAACTAAGAATAGAGGTTGAAATAAGGATAGAGAGTTGGTGATTTTAGAAATTGAAAACTTGTTTAAAAGTCTGGTATTGGTAACATTTATGCAGTATTTTGAAAGTAAAGTGATATTGTAATTTTGCATTTAATGTGTTTGGGTTAAACCTTGAAACTTGAATTTAAAATTAATTTTTAGAAGTTGGAACTTTGAGTTTTGGAAATTTATCTGATTTTAAATTGATGGTGTAGATTTTGGAGAAGTAATGTAATATTGCTGTTTGAAATTTATGTTGTCCAGTTATGTCATGATATATACTTGTAAGTGTATAAAAATAATTTATAGATGTGTTCAACTGTTTTGAAAGTTTAATAGAAAGATATTGTGAAAAATATATTTAGTTACTGAGTTAGTAAAATTCATTCCATTCAATAAATAGGTTGAAAGTATCAAATTAAATTTAGTTGGTTGGTTGGGTGTCTGTGGCTCTGAGGAAGTGTGGGAACTACGCTGTTAGAATTCGAAAGTAGGCTTAGCATAGAATATTTATACTAACCTTCTTATAACTTTTCATGGGCTGCATCTACACGATGCTGGGCGTTAATGAATAAGAGTCCAACTTCAGAATTCATAAAAGGATCCATTTGCATTATAAAAGTACATTTAATTCCATCTACCCGAGTACATCTTACATGTTACATCGAGATAAAACAAAAAACTCACATACATTCTCTAAAATATTCTTCTAACAACAAAATTTACACTTTTCATATCACGCACAGCGCGTGCTACTAGTTTCATTTCACTTCATTTCTTAACATCCTCCCCCCTTTGAAACTTGGGCAGAGTTTCAAATACATAACAATTGTTATTAAAAAGATCCAACTTCTGTGGAGCCTTTACACATCTTCCAGAAGAGGTATATTTCTTGATTATGACACTATCAGGAGAAGATACATTTTCATGATTGAAATATCCACTGGAACTAGATTTCTCTTCACCCGACCTCTTAAATGCAATTTCATTCGTTTTATTTGCATATATTTCCAAAGGGAAGATGCGCTGCACTGGACGTAAAATAGTGCTATGCTGAGTTTTTAACTTAACCGTGCGAACCTTACTATCCCTTCCAGGAATTAACTGAATGACTTTAGCTAAAGGCCAAAATAAACGCTTTTTGTTATCATCCCCAATCAAGACTACCTCTCCCACTCGCGGCTCACGTGTATGTTTTTCAGTATGTTTTTGAACTAATTCACTGAGGTATTCCTTCCTGAAACGTTGCCTAAAATCGGTAAGAAGTTTAGCTCTATAATTCAGTCTTTTCCTTAAACTTCGCGAATCTAATTCGACAATATCCGAATTGCTAAAACATCGATTTTCAGTGAGAAACATAGCGGGCGTTAGAGGAACTAGCTCCAGTGGGTCCTCCGATATATAGGTTAGAGGTCTGCAATTAATTATAGATTCGCAGTCACATACAAGTGTATTCAATTCTTCATAAGTTAATACTGATTTGCCTAGAGTACGTATTAACAATTCTTTTACAATGCGAACCAACCTTTCCCACCAGCCTCCCCACCAAGCTGCGGTGGGAGGTATAAATTTCCAAACAATTTTATGCGTCATAGTTTCTCTTAAGATTTTATCCCAATTCAATTTAGAAAGTTCATTGGAAGCTCCCCTAAAATTCGTTCCGTTATCACAATAAATAGTGCTGGGCCTCCCACGTCTAGATATAAAACGCCTAAGTGCTAGCAGAAAAGCATCAGAAGATAGTGAGTTAACTAATTCAAGGTGAAGTGCGCGATAAACTGCACAAGTAAATAATGCTATCCAAACTTTCTCGCCATTTTTTAGGAATAGAGGCCCCGCTAAGTCTGCTCCAATAATTTCAAAGACAGCACAATCCGTCACGCGATCTGGTGGCAAAGGTGTCGGTTCGCTCGACAAGGATTTTGCTTTGAAACGTTTGCATACAATACAGTCAAACAATACATTCTTAATAGCTCTTCTAGCTCTAATAACCCAAAATCTTTCTCTTATTAAAGATTGCATTATTCTTATTCCTGCATGACAATTCCTTTGGTGTACAGATCTAATCAATAGCTTAGTGAATTCACATTTATCGGGCAACAATATTGGATATAAAAACGATTCTTGATCATTTCTCTCAGTTATTTTAGTTCTTACTCTTAAAATTCCATCATCATCTTTGAACGTAACAATATCATTCAGAGACCTTTTATCATACAAATAAGACATTTGAACTAAACGGATTAAATATTTTTCAGAATTTCCAATTTCATTTTGAGAAATATTGAAATCTTCACATTTATTAGATATTTTCCGACAGTTATTTACAAATCTCAAAATCCAAGCAAATACTCTTATCATCTTATCATAATTAGATATGTTATTTAAGAGCCAAGGGGGTGCGTCTCTAGCTAGATCAACATTCATAATTTTAACTTTCTTTCTTTCTAAATCTACCTCTTTAGGTTGACAGTCAATCGCGCCGATCGGCCAGCACTCAGGATTTTCCTTTAACCATTTAGGACCTTCCCACCATCGCGAACCAAGCATTCGTTGGGGATAACACCCGCGTGATAGTATATCAGCTATGTTTAAATTTCCGGGAACGTGCTTCCATGACTCTGTTCTGGTCAATTGCCGAATCTCTTTAACCCTGTTGCTCACGAAAATTGACCAATTCCCATGTTCTTTTATCCACCAAAGTGCAGTAGTAGAATCTGACCAAAATGTGATTTTTAGATCTGGCAAATTAATTGCTTTGATGACAGAATTCGCGAGTCTAGCACCTATACAGCAAGCTATTAATTCTAAACGCGGTATACTCAAAGTTTTGAGAGGAGCAACCCTAGACTTCGCTCTAACAAGTATAACCTTTACTTCGGAACCAACTGTTGATCTAACGAAGACGCACGATGCATATGCCCCTTTACTCGCATCAACAAAAACATGAAGTTCAGATGAAGCATTAATCTCCAAATATCGAGGTAAAGCTACTTCTTTTAAAACATCAATGTTCTCCAACCATTTCAAAAACACGTTTACAATATTACCAGGTAATTCATGATCCCATGGAATTTTTTGTTTCCATGAAGCTTGTAGCAATAGTTTTGGAAGCAATGTAGCAGGAGACAATAAGCCGATAGGATCAAAAATCTTTTGTACAATGCTTAAGATTAATCTCTTAGTAATTTTCCTTTCGCACGTTAATGCTTCTAAATCTAAACAACATTTCAAAGAATCATTAGTTAAATTCCAAATGATCCCCAGAACAGAAGTATCCCCAAAATGCTTATCGATATTCTTGCAAGCTACATTGCTTTCAAAACAGCGCAAATTGAAACATCCTTTAGACATCAGTGATTTCGCATTTTCAATAAACATTTCAGCTTCACCAATGTTAGATACACCTGATACACAATTATCTACATAAAATGAACATTTCAATTTTTCAGCAGTTTCTTTAAATTCAGGGGGACAGTTTTCTAAAAGATGCATTATGGATGCACTTAATAAATAAGAGCTAGAAGAGACACCAAATACAACTCTACAATGTCTATAAACCAATTGCCCTTCATTACATGGAAAATAGAATCTAAGAAAATCTCTATCTTTAGGCATAACAGATAACATCAAATAAGCTTTTTCTATATCTGCAGTTATACCGATAGGATACATTCTAAAGCGATCAAGAATATCAGGTATTAATTCTATAATATTAATGCCTTTATATAAGCATTCATTTAAGGAGGGTTTTCCTTTCTCAGAAGCAGACGCGTCGAATACAGGGCGTATTTTTGTGGTTTCCTTATCTAACCTGATTACAGGCCTGTGCGGTAAATAATGACAATTATTACTCAATTCGTTTTCCGGGACACGTTCAACAATATTCAAATTTTCCCATTCCCTGAATACTTCTTGATATTCAGTGAGAAACCCCCCACATTTCAATTTATTTATCATTTTTTCATATCTCTTCCAAGCTAAAACTTTATTATCGCCTAAGTTCTTAGAGTCACATTTCCATGGAAGCCCTATTTCATATCTGCCATCGGGAAGAATTTTCATTTTATCCTTAAAATCGTTTAAATCAAAATCTCCCCCCTTTTCCAGAATGGGGTCAGAAATTCCTATAGTTTCAAGTTCCCACAATTCGTTCAAAGGAATATTTCTAACATACATAGACAGCGATGTCAAAATGTTATGTTTCTTGCTACACTTTTGTTTTCCCATAACTGTCCAACCGAGCTTGGTTTCTATGGCAGTCAAGTCGCAGTTTAATTGAAGTAAATTACCTGTCAATAATTTCCCTATCATATCTGCCCCTATCAAAAGATCAATTTCAGTTTCCTTACAAAAATTATCAGTTAGATTAATTTTATTTATTTTCAGCTCATTTAATATTCTATAATCTTTAATTCTAGGGACAAATCCGCAAATTTTTCTTTCGGAAAATACTTCAAAACTAAACGCATTATCTCCTTCTAATTCACTCAGTTCTACGGAAAATACATCATGTCGTTTGGGCTTCGTTTCATCCCCCCCGAACAATGCGTGAATAATTGTTTCTTTTCTTATAGGGCGCATTTTTAACAATCTCGTTATTCTCTGGCTAACATAGCTACTTTGGCTTGCAGTATCTAAAAGCGCGCGTACAATCTTTTGGCGACCTTGCGACCTAATGCGCACGCCAAGCGTTTGCATATACACAACTTCATTTCTATTACAATTAGAAAGAGAATTTTCTGATTTCAATTTATCATTTACATCATATTTTCTATTTTGTTGTTGACACATTATCTCAAAATGAGGTTTATTACAATGGGTACATCTTAACTTACGTTTAATATTACAATTTTTACTTAAATGACCAACTATTTGTAAGCATGAAAAACATGCACCTTTTCTTAACAACAATTTTTGTTTATCAGCCATTGACATCTTTCTAGCAGTAAAACACTTTTCACTCGAGTGAAATTTTTCACAAAAAATACAATTGTTTTTCTTACCTTGGTTTTCCGTACTCACCAGTGCCGATGCGGTGGCTAGTTCAGATTTATCGGAAATTTCAGATAAAGTGTCTCTTTTTCTGACATTAATCGAGCCAAAACCTTTTCTCGCCAGAGAAACTATTTCGTTTCCTTGGACTTCTTGGCGAAGAAAGTTCATCAATTGCTCTAAAGTTCGTGAATTCTTACTTGCAGATGTATCATGATTTCTGTTTCTTTCCCAAGTTAACAGAATTTCTTCCGGCAAGCAGCTTTCGACCAAAGGCGTCAAAAAGTCTCCATACTTTTCTTGAGTTCGACCCAGGCTTTCTAAGGCTCGGAGTTTACTTTCTAGTTCGTCATATAAAGAGGCCAAATCAACTTTCGTTTTTCCCGCAGTCGCATTTCTCATTACGAGGGTTAACAACTCTCTTACATATATCTGTACAAGTAGATCATCACGTCCAAATCTTTCTTTCAATTGCTCAATTGCTTTCGGATAATTTTCAGCGGTCGCTGGATAACTTGATATTAATCGCTCGGCCTTTGACTCGGGTTCCATGGATTGCGATAAATATTGCATTTTATCTTCTTCCGCAATAGAGTCGTCTTCATGTATTTTCTTAAACTGACTCCAGAAGGATAAAAAATTCTTTGGTTCACCATTAAATCTCTTCAACTCAATTTTCGGCAACTTGAACTTTCGTCTTTCATTTTCACTAGGAGATTTAGAAAACTGCATCTTTTCGTCAATACGTGAAAATAATTCTACGTATTTTTCTCTATATTCTTCCGCGCCTCCAAAATCCTCTGTATATAATTTTTCATCTTCATCTTTCAAAAGAATTTCCGAAATTTGGCTTTGGCAAGTATCCAATCGCTGGAATTTGTCCATGAGTTGAGATTTCAAAATGGAAAGCTCTTTGAATTCACTTATTTCTTTAGTCAATTCAGCTTCAATTTTATTAGCTGTGACAGTAAAAGTAGTTCTTAATCCTTTTCTTTGTGTTTTTAAGCTATTTAAATTCATCTTCTCAAATTATTCAATTCAAATTCAAAAACACCCGTCCCGCCGAGGGTACCAAATTTTTATGTTAGAATTCGAAAGTAGGCTTAGCATAGAATATTTATACTAACCTTCTTATAACTTTTCATGGGCTGCATCTACACGATGCTGGGCGTTAATGAATAAGAGTCCAACTTCAGAATTCATAAAAGGATCCATTTGCATTATAAAAGTACATTTAATTCCATCTACCCGAGTACATCTTACATGTTACATCGAGATAAAACAAAAAACTCACATACATTCTCTAAAATATTCTTCTAACAACAAAATTTACACTTTTCATATCACGCACAGCGCGTGCTACTAGTTTCATTTCACTTCATTTCTTAACATACGCACTAGAGTGGTTAAATTGAACTTTGAGATGGCGTACCTTGGGAAGGGCCTAAAGAAGGACCTGAGAGTTGTTGCATATGAATTGGGAGAGGAAGTTAGTGATAGCATGAGAAAAATTTATTTGCGTAACTTAATTATGAAAAGTGATAATTATGAGGAAGAGTTTGTAAAGGAAATGTTTATGTCAGTTGTAAATGAGAGAATAGGGCGAGAAGAGGCAGAGGAGAAGGAGAGAGAGAGGGTAGAAAAGGAAAGGTCGGAGGAAAGAAGTTTTCAATTGGAAAAACAGAGATTGGAGTTGCAATTAAGGGAGAGTAAGAGCCCTGACGATTCGGTTAAATCTAGTACAGGTTTTGAATCGAGAGTGAAGATTCAGAAATTGATGCCGAAATTTGATGCGAAAGAGGATGATATCAGTTTGTTTTTGGAACTGTTTGAACGACAAGCAAGGGTTCTTAAGATTTCATCCGAAAAGTGGGTTACTCAATTAATTGGTGTTTTGCCATCTGAAATTTCTCAGTTGATAGCTCGTGAACCTGTAGAAAATGCTGGTGAATATCAGTATGTTAAGACATTGTTGCTGAAGCGTTTTAAATTGAGTCCAGAAAAGTTTCGTCAGAACTTTGTGAAAACTCAAAAATCATCCGATGGTACTTGGTATGATTTTTACTATGAAATAAAAAATTATCTAGAGGGTTGGTTGAATGGTTTGAAGATAGAGACGTATGATCAATTAAAAGATTTGATGATTGTGGATCAGATAAAAAAGAGGGTACCGTCTGAATTTAGGGAGAGTTTTTTGGATCAATGGACAACTATAATTTCGCCAGTTGATTTTGTGACTAAGATTGAAGAGTTTGAAGATGTAAGAGGGTGTGTTCGAAATAAAGCTTCGATGAGTTATAAGGATCGAAATGAGAAGAAATCATGGCAACCGAGATTCTGGAGGGGAAATAGCCAGAGAAATGAAACTACACAGGATGTAGGGGGGAAGGAAAATTACTTTAAAGGTAGAAAACCTAATCCTAATTTTGATAGAAGGAAACCTGATTTTAATTTTGATAGAAGAAAACCTGAGCCTAATTTTGATGGAAGGAATCCCGATCCTAATTTTGAGAGAAGGAAACAGTTCCGTTGTTACGAATGTGGGGATTCAACGCACTTCAGACCTGATTGTTCCAGGCTTAAAACTAGAAATGGTTTGGGAGCTGTGTATCATGTAAAAAATGAAGTTGATGAGGATTTATTGGCACCATATACGATTTCGGGAACGATTAATGGGACTAGTATTCCTATTCTACGAGACACTGGAGCAACGGTCGATGTGGTGTGTCAAAAATATGTTTCACCTGAAAGTATGACAGGAGAATATATGTGGGTGCAGCATTTGTTGAACCAGCAGAGGTCATGTTTGCCTATGGCCGAAATTGAGATTGATTGTGAATTGGGCCATGTTACCACTAAAGCAGTGGTTCTCCGAAATGAATTGGATCAGGGGACATATATCCTTGGAAATAAAACAGCCGCACTATTAAAAGAGATTGAGACTGATTGTGAGAGGAAAAAAGAAATTGTGAGTGCTGTATTGACACGAGCGCAGAGGCGGATACAGCTTAGTGAGGAGCTAGTGAATGGCCGGGAAGAGAAATTGGAATTGATTGAAAAGTTGAGGGAGGAGAGAGATGAGTGTTCTGGTGCAGCTCGTGAACTTTTGCCGAAGGTAGTGGAAACTGAAGCCATTCTGGATTTGGTAAAAGTGGATTCGAATAAAGTTGCTGAAGAGCAACAGAAGAGTGAAGAATTGGTTTCATTGGTTACATTGGCCAAAAATATTGAAGCAGAATCCAAGGAAGTTGGAGTGGTTGAAGAAAAATTATTGGTTAAGAGGAAAGTTGATAAGATGGAAAAAGAGGTGGATTTGTTTGGGGATCCTGATCAAACTGAACAAATATTACTAGACATTGCTCATTTGTTTAAAAGTGTTCCTGTGAATGGCGAAAGAATATGTGGCATGGAAAATATTGCTAAGGTAAATGAAAAAGAGAGTGCCAGTGAAGAAACTCTTAATAACGATTTGAGAGTTTTGGACTTTACTTTAGTTGAAAATCAGTCATTGGCTGAGAAACTTTGTGAATCTTTTAAAGTTGAAACTGATAATGTTGCAAAAGATAGAGAGGAGCTTGAATTATCTAGATTTGAAGAGGAGGAAGGTGAACAAGTGAAAATGATGAAAGAGGGAAGCGAAACGCAGGAAATGTTAAGCTTAAAGCAGATTAATGGAACTGATGAGTCAAACATTGAAAAAGATATAGAACTATTCAAGGTATCGCAAGTTAGAAATTCTGTAAATTTTGATGAAGTTGGTAACGAGACTAATTTTGAATTCAATGTTGGACTTTCTCAAACTGATGTTAATGAATTCTGGGGAGATGGTTGTCCTTTTGGTTTGGAAAATAAGGACAATTCAGAAATAGATGATGAGGTTCCGAAAGAGGAGAATTTTAATCCTAATGGAGATGATTTATGTGAAGATCATGAATTTGAAAGTAATGATGAGATAAAGAGTGAGATTGCTGAAATGACTGAGGAAATTGTGGAAGGTTATCAAAACCCTATTATGGCTGATTTAGTAAATGAGGCGAAAGATGAAATTGATAAAGAGAATTATGCTAATGAACAAAATGATGGAAATCTTGAACCTGATTTGTGGGTTGAAAGATGTGAGGAAAGTGTGGCAGCGAAAAGAAATACTGAGGTAAACTTACCTAACATAGGAAACGCATATAATCAATGAGCATCAAAAGATGAAAATCTTTGTGAAACAGAAAATGGAATCGCCTGTGGATTGGTCAAGGAAGATGCGGGTAGAAATGGGAGCTATGTTAATGTAAAGAAATGTTGCAGAATGGGTGACAAAGAGATGGAGCGAAAAGCAGTGGTAAAAGTAAGGAAAAATAAAATGATGAAAAATCATAAGAAAAGAAGGAAGAGATCACCTGCCGAGTTAAAGGTGCATGCAGTTAGGGAGATCCTGAGAGAAATTTTGCTGCAAATTGATGCATCGGATACTAGTCTGGATATAGTTTTGGCGCAGATTAGCGATCAAGGGGAGGAGAATCCTATTTTATACATTAGAGGGAAGCTAAAGCAATCAGAGCAGAGATATTGTACCACTGAAAAGGAGTGTGCCGCTATTGTGTATGCAGTGAAGAAATTAAGGTGCTATTTGGATGGCCATTTGCCATTTGCGATACAAACTGATTACAACCTTTGGTGTGGCTTAAAACTCATGCGGGATCTAATTAGAGACTTTTACGAAGGTCTCTGGCATTACAACAGTTCAATTATAGGATTGAGCATAAAAGAGGAAAAGACCACTGTAATGCAGACACTCTGAGCCGGCACCCATACACTGAGTAATAGTTATTAAGTTTATAAATCCTATATATTAAAATGGTATTATTTGTGTGAAAAAAAGTGTATATTTTCATGTTTATATATTGTCTGTATTAGAATAAGAGGAAAGGATACAGAAATAGCTTTTGAAATGTTGGATTATGATTTAAAATTTTGGTTGCAAATTTATAAATAGTTTTGAAATTGTGTTAATTTATATGAAAAGTTGTTTCATTTGGTAGAAAGAAAGTGTCAGATATTTATTTGTTTTGTATCCTGTTAAACGTATATAAAAGGAAAAAAAAATCTGTTAATTGTATCGGTATTTGTGTAAAATTGCATTTATTATAATTTTGGTAATAAGAGTTTAAAATTTAAAGAATTTTAGTTAAGATGGCACATTGCTGTGATGGATTAGGAAGGGGGGGGGAGAGATGGCATGTATGTGACAACGTAACAGGTTAATCCTGAACATTATGAATTAAAGAAAAAAACATTTGGTGTTGAATGGAACTTGTCACAAATTTAAATTTTCATCAAGGACCCCGTTTGGACATGTCCAAAATTTGGAGGGGGGAGGAGTCTGTGACGACTGAAGGAAATTATGGCCTAGCCTGCCTTGTGAGTTGCTGGCCTGGAGTTGTCCATGACTTTTCCGCCTAGCTTCGGAGGTGGATCGCCGTGTAATCGAGTCGAAATAACTTTTTCGATAGGCAAAGAGACTGCGAGAGATGGTGGTCAGCGAATGAAGAGAAGTGAACCGAGAAAGCTGGGAGATGCAGAGAGAGTTGGACGGACGATGTTGAAAAGAAAAGTGTGAGATATATGTTTTGTAAAAAGTATGAAGTTTTGGTGTACGTTGAGTCTTGCAGAGGATTGTAGTGGTTTTTAGATGTTTTTATTGTTTAATGTGTATTGACGAAGTTGAATAAAAGTGCTGGATGTTAATCATCACCTTGGATCACTGGAAGTTCGTTAAGTCATTACAACATTAATAAATTTAGAAGAAAGTAAATGAAATGAATTAGATAAAATCATTTAAAGAAGTTAAAAGTTACATGAATTCTAAATCTTGAATTCATAATAATACTGGAATTAATTATAATAAAACACTTTGACAAGATTCTCAATTTGCATTACATCTAAGTCCCCAACAATCAGTATTGTGAATTCGAGGATTAATATGGTATATAATTACTGAAAATTTTCATAAACATAAGAATTTAAACTAAATGGAAATTTTGAAATAAAGGAACCAAAGCCTTTCTTTTAAAGAAAGTACAAAAAGAGGGAGGAGTGAAAATTAATTATGTAAGTTAAAGAAAAATATCACTTAACAAATATTAGAAATACCATATAATTTTAAGAATTCACACTACTGAGACTGTGATCGTACAGACATATGAGATTTTAAGAGACCATAAGTAAATAGTTAAATTACGAATAAGGTAATTCAGCATAACAAAAATACTTCTCATTAGATTTTAAATTAAAATAATTAAATTTACTTTATATACCAATATATATATACATGTATAACTATGTAATCAATTAAAGAAAAGGAAAAGGTCTCATTTAAATAATAAAGAATTTGAATATATTAGTTTCGACATTCAGTAAAACAGAAGTTTATATTCATCAAGTTTAGTGCTCAATATGTTATTGAAGATCTCAAAGTTTATGAATCAAAATTAAGGGAACAAAAACCAACTTAGATTTTAAAATTAAGAAAAGAGTAAAATAATTTATTTCCCATATAGCAAAAAACCAATAAATTTTGATTTTAATACTCAAGTATGAATTCCATGATTAGAGAATACTATAGTTTACTTTAATTAATTTAAAGTTTTACCAACATTAAAATTTAATCAATAAAAGGAATTAAGTGAAAGATTAATATATATATCTTTAAATTAATAACTCAAACTATACATAGTATTCCAAGTTAAATCTCAATAGTTAGCAGTAAGAAAAATTACCGAAAAGCAAACTTATTGAAATGATTAAGAAAATAAAAAGAAAAAGAAAACAGAGAACGAATTGCCTGAATATTATTTTTATTTACAGAAACATATCACCAATGATTTTCATTAATTAAGATAGTCATTCAATTTAAGTGATGCTTCACCATTATAATCATGGATAATAAGAGCCATGAATATTCACAGAAGATATATACTTAGATTCATAAATATAACACAAATAATCATATTAACTCAATTAGGAATATTAAACATATATTTACCATAGAACAGTAGTTGGTAACGATGGGTACTGTAGATCAGACACATATGGATTTGACAATTCTTTGGTTTGCGTTTAAGTTTCCCATAATGACTCGAAATATGAGTCCAAGAATTGAGATCCACAAAAATAACATTCATGATTACTTGTCTAATAACAGTTGCATAAATGTTCTTATGTTTTTTTTGTTCCACAGCTGAATTAATAAGCAACGCATTAGTTTTTGGGAATCATAAAAAGTAGTCGAAGTTATTCTCGTACACGCCACATTTAATAAATGCTTGGTTGATAATTAGAGTGATCGAAATTGTTTTAAACAATTCGTGAAGAAAGAGTAAGATATCTATAAAAAGCAGTAGAGGTTATCTTCGTACACACCACATTTAATAAATGCTTGGTTGATAATTAGAGTGATCGAAATTGTTTTAAACAATTCGTGAAGAAAGAGCAAGATGTCTATAAAAAGCAGTAGAGGTTATCTTCGTACACACCACGTTTAATAAGTGCTTGGTTGATAATTAGAGTGATCGAAATTGTTTTAAACAATTCGTGAAGAAAGAGTACGATGTCTAGTTGTTATGCTTGAATGGTCAGTCGCTCGTCGCATTCAAAATGAAATTCATCGAAGCTTAAATGTTCACACTAAGTTACGCGTCGACGTCTGAGTTGAGTCATGGGTAATATCCAATATAAACACGAGCAATAATGTTAACCTCATATCGATAATTGTTTCTATGCTTAAAATTTCAATAACGGTAGAATATTTTATTTATCTCACTACTCAAGACGCTAGCAGTGCTTCTTGCCGGGAAAACACCTCCGATCAGTCCGGTTACTGCTGGACATCTTCACGCCTTCGCTCTCCAGAGACATTCTGCCCCACAAACAATTTTTTTAAACACTCG
The DNA here is from genome assembly GCA_963931845.1 of Maratus michaelseni. Lineage (NCBI taxonomy): Eukaryota > Metazoa > Arthropoda > Arachnida > Araneae > Salticidae > Maratus > Maratus michaelseni. Next base: position 26,324,725 of record OZ007591.1, read on the forward strand.
TCCGCCGTGTCAGAAGGGAGGATGCACCTCCTCTCCCGACTCCTGTATCACTGTCCTTTTCGTTAACTCCTACTGCTTCGCTTAGCTGTGTTTTTTGTTCCCATAGCAACGCGGAAAAAAGGGGGGGGGGAGAACCATACGCTCATTGGATGGGGTCACCCTTTATTGGGAATCCTCCTACTACTTCTCCGAATTTCAGCTAGCAGCTGACTTGGTCAATTCGAGACCACCTGCAATAACTCGTAAAACTGTGGAGTGTAGTATTCTGTTGTTATTTTCGTAAACATGCATACTAGCACTGTTTTATGCCTACCTTCCCGGTCATAAAATTGCATTCTAAAGTAGTTTTATGGCTATTTTTCTCAGGGTAATAAAACTGTACTATACAAGCGAAATAATTCTCTAAGCTGTTCCCACGAGATTTCACAAGGGGTGTGTATTCGTTGGCCAATTTGTGTGTGTGTGGTCTGATATAACTAATAATGAAAGTAAAAGCTGCAAAGTACTGAGGTGTGGGAAACTATCTCAACCAGCCTCTTGTGAGGTCTAAAAAGGAAAACAAAATCCTGGGTGTTCCCTTTACTTACAGAAATAAAAAAGATATTTAAATTTTGGAAATAAGAATTTTAATTAATAATGTTTAAGATATATATATATATATATATAAAGGGAGGGGGTTAATTAAATATATAAAAAATGAGTTTATAAAAAGGAAATGTTTTAAGATACCAATGAAAATTTTAAATTGCAAACTTAAATTAAAAAACCTCTAACAAGAAACCCTTCTGTATAAAAAAAAACACAATTTTTTGAAAATATAAAAAAAAATTTGTTTTTTATGTAAAAAATGTGAGTCTAAATTCAATGCATGCGGGAGAATTCACTAAATGGGGCCTCATATTTCAAACAGACCAGACACCGGTCCGAAGAAGTACCAAGAATCATCTAGCAAGACTACCACGCATAGTATACAGTCCGGAATGCATAACCTGAGTTTGCATACAAAAAATTCTCCTCACTCGTCAACAAATATCCTACACACACCTGTAGAATAACAAAAATTTTAAAAGATGAACATAATGCTTGACACTGCTTTTGTCACCACTAACCTTATCAGTCGAGAAGGTTACCTTCAATGTATTTACCTGAACACTGTTTTCTATACCAAAAAAAATTGAAAATTGCCAAAATAATTTTTTTAAGCCAAAAAAATTTTTTGGAAGAGAACATTGCCAACTGAAAGAATCGCCAAATTCATTACAGTAATAATGCATATCAATATAGGTATAAATTGTTAGCTAAATGTACACAGATATATATAAAATCATATTAACTAGCAATGTATATGCATATAAAAACACAAACAAAAAGAATATAAATGGGTAAAAGGCAACTTGCACTATATACAGTTAATTCAAAATATAATACGTTTCACTAATTAAAAGTTGAGTTGACAAGAATTGTATAAATATCTAAGATTGAGAAACGTTTTCTCTTTTCGATGATATGCAAGTTGAAACTATCAAGTAAGTCATTTACATATGCACTTACAGCGACGCTGTGCATATTGGAAGAGCAGCCCATTTATCTGTGCTACACAATTGCCCAAAAGCCATGGTGAAGATTATCACCAGAAGAAACTTAATTTACACATTAAAAAGTAAAATTTTGACGAGAATTCCTTTATAGACAGGAAAAATAGCACAGAACGACAGAACCAGACAAAATTCTATAAATTTTGAATATAACCACACTGCAACACTTGAATGAAGTATTGTAATTAAAAAAAAATTAACAACCTCAAAAATTTTCAGAAAAAAAATATACAAAAACAGTACACTAATACTACTTTATACTGCAAGATAACTGCACATTGTGTCTAGCAATGAGCAAAAGTAATATTTCCATCGAATATAGTATCCTGTAATTCACCTATACCCATATACTGAGAACTTAACTAAAACATCAGTTTAAATATAAAAAATATGCAACTCGATGAATACTATCATATTACACAAACAGGGAATATTACATGAAAAAACTAGTCGGATGTGTCAATCCCAAAACTTTCTTCTATCTCACACAGGTTTCGCATACACTAAAAAGCAGCACCCATTTATATCAATGTCTAACTGAAGCTCAAGTTTTATTAAATTCCGTGCAGTATTTCTTGAGATATGACTATCGCAAAAATCGTGTAAATCCTTCAAAATGCTGCATAGCAGCGCCACCTGCTGGGTGATTTTTACCAAAAACTAATCAGTACCAATTTATATCAGAGACTAACTGAATATAAAGTTTTATTTAATTCCGAGCATTAGTTCTTGAGATAGAGCTATTGCGGAAATCGCGAAAAATGCTGCATAGCAGCGCCACCTGCATGGCGATTTTTACCAAAAACTAATCAGCACCAATTTATATCAGGGACTAACTGAATCTAAAGTTTTATTAAATTCCGAGCATTAGTTCTTGAGATAGAGCTATTGCGGAAATCGCGAAAAATGCTGCTTAGCAGCGCCACCTGCCGGGCGATTTTTACCAAAACCTAATCAGCACCAATTTATATCAGGGACTAACTGAATCTAAAGTTTTATTAAATTCCGAGCATTAGTTCTTGAGATAGAGCTATTGCGGAAATCGCGAAAATTACTGCATAGCAGCGCCACCTGCCGGGCGATTTTTACCAAAAACTAATCAGCACCAATTTATATTAGGGACTAACTGAATCTAAAGTTTTATTAAATTCCGAGCATTAGTTCTTGAGATAGAGCGCCCACAAAATTTTTGTTACATACAGACAGACAGACAGACAGACAGACAGACAGACGGACAGACAGACAGACAGAGTCACAGACAGACATTTTCTAAAAATAGTCAAATCGTGTTCAGGACCTTCTAAAACGTATAAATCCGTCGAAAACCGGAAGTCGAAAATTTTCATGAATCCAATACTTTCTTCTTGTAAAGATAGAAGAAAGTAAAAAGGGGGAAAAAACTTCGATTCCAATTTTCAAAATGTTAAAAAAAAATTTCAAAGTCTCGAAATTACCCAAAAATCGAGAAAAAACGTAATATAATTCTAAAAATATACCTGCGGAGAGGTTATTTGCATTATAACTATCTAAATATATATTATTTACACTAAAATTAGCTATACAGAATACTAGTGTGATGAAAACACAACCGCTCAGATCGTTACCGCTAATCAAAACAAACAGTATAAGTACCCAAAAACTTATTTTACAAGTTGAAATGCAATAAAAACTAACTCTAGTCTATCTATATACATTATAATAACAAAATATAAGGTCATTAAATAAAAATACTATAACTAATACCGCTTAAATCTTATAATTGGGACGCTTGTCCCTGTTTCTGAATCCATAATTATTCCTGGACAAAGAAATCGAATCACTCGGTTTACGTTGACATTCGATTAAAGTCGGAATACGACTGGTTGAAGGAATATCAGAAGGTTGAATTGCTGCAACTTCGTTCGCTATCGAGATGTCTTCCGTATCCGTGACTGGATTTGCAGCCGTGGGCGGGGAGGGAGTTGGTTCAGCTCGTGAGTTCTCGAACTCTTCTGAAGGGAGGGAATGGGAAAGGGTTTCACTGCTGGTGGCTATAAGTGAAAGGCTCTAGTGAAGGCACGGTGTTGGTTGCTTACTCCATGGGGAATGCTTCATCCCTGTCCGCTGCTGGTGCTGGTGGTATGATCATAGCGCGTCTGCGTTTTTTCGTCCGACGTTCCGGGTTATCGTTAATCGATTGGTGAGTGGAGGTAGTTGGACTGTGAACATTCGATTGATCATCGAATTGTTGCTGCGGCAGTTGGTCGTTTGTTTGGGAATCAACATGCCTGTTTTTAAATTCAGTCAGCCTATCGACGTGTACAACTTGCGTTAATTTTAAATTTGATTGGAGGGCGATTTTAAAATTTACTTCATTTATTTTATCAGTTTTTGTATAGGGACCATTATTAAATTTAGAAAGTTTTTTACACTGTCCTGGTTTGACAGCAGGTGTAAATAGCCAAACAGAATCGCCTACTTTAAGATTTTTAGATACAGCAGTTTTTTCTCTGTATTTTTCTTGCTTCTCTGAGACTTCCACCAAACTACTGTGCACTTCAGCATACACTTTCTTCAAAGCAGGGAATAAAAGTTCACAATAGGTAGGGGCATCATTATATTTTAAAGTTTTGGGGGTAGAAAAAAGTTTATAGGGGAGATTTAAATTTCTGCCAAACATTACTGCAGCTGGAGTTAATTTTGTAGATGAATGCACGGCTGTTCTGAGAGCTAAAAGAGCAAATTTTAATTTTGTATCCCAGTCCGACTGATTTTCATTAACAACATGGCACAGGGCATCAATTAAAGTTCTGTTCTGAAGTTCAATTTGAGAATTTCCGGCTGGGTGGTAAGCTGACGTGTGAATATGTTTCATTCCAAAGTTTTTATAGACACTTTCAATAGCTTCCGATATAAGATTTCTACCTTTGTCGGAAACAATATAGGAAGGAGCACCTTATCTTGAAACAAAGTCTGCTAGGGTATCTGCTACAACGTCTGAAGTAATAGAAGATACAGCATATGCTTCAGGCCACTTAGAAAAAGCATCGATATAGGTCACAAAGTTCCAGTAACTTGTTACCAGAAAAAGTCACCGGTAAAGGACCAATTATGTCAAAATTTACTTTCGCCAAGGGCAATTCTGGTGTTGGCATTCTCTGCAAGGGGGCTATATGTTTTGGTCGATAAGCTCTTCTTTGTTGGCAACTAATACAACATTCTACTAGGTGCTTGACATCTGCAGACATACCTGGCCAGTAAAAATTTTCGCGAATACGATCTATAGTTTTCTGGAAGGCTTGATGACAAGCTGCTAGAGAATCATGTGTTAGTGCGAACACTTGGGGGATTAATTCCTTTGGCACCACCAGTTTGGGCAATTTATTTAAAATGGGAGAGTCTCGAGTGTCCTCGCACATCAGGAGATCATCCCGGAAGAAAAATTGCATATACTTTGATGCTATATCCACTCCTTGATCTAGCTTTTGGGCAATTTGGCAACACTTTTTATCTGTCTTTTGGAGTTCTTGAATTTTTTCTAGCAGGTCAGTTTGAGGCATAAAAATATTTTCCTTCGCTACTTGTACACAAAAATTACAATTTACTGTATTTACAGAGATTTCATCAGAAGTAGTATATCTAGAAAGAAAATCTGCAACACTGTTGCATTTGCCCTTGATAAATTTTATTGAAAAAGTAAAGTCAGATAAAGTGCAGATCCACTTTGCCATACGAGCAGTGGGGTCCTGAATTTTAAGCATATAAGTTAGGGGGCATGGTCAGTAAAAATAAAAAAGTGGGTGTTAGCTAGGTAACACTTAAAATGGGCGGTTGCCCAGACAACAGCTAAAAGTTCCCTTTCCGTAGCTGAGTATCTTGTCTGTGGATCTTTTAACTTTCTGCTGGCAAAAGCCACAGGGTGTAAAATTTTTTTATCATCCAGTTGAGATAATACTGCGCCTAAAGCTTCGCCACTCGCGTCCGTATATAAATAGAATTCCTTTGAAAAATCAGGGAGGGCAATACATGGCTTTGAAATTAAAGCAGCTTTCAAATCTTCGAATTCTGCTTGCGCTGCAGGGTTCCAGGAAAAACGACCATTTTCTTTAGTTAATTCAATTAAGTTTTTAGCTCGTTTTGAAAAATCAGGGATAAATCTCCTGTAAAATGAAATTGTACCAATAAAAGATCTAACTGCTTTGCGGGTATTAGGGGGTTGAAATTTTTCAATTACTTCTATATTTTTATTAATGGGGGAGACTTTACCTTTATGGATTTCGAAACCTTAATATTTAATTTTATCTGACAGAAAAAGGCATTTACTGGGTTTTAATTTTAAATTATGCTGGCGAAGTCTATCAAACACAGTAGTTAATTTTTCAAGGTGGGATTCTACATCTTTGCTAGCAATAACAATATCATCAATATATACAAGAATTCCCATATTTCCCAGATCTCCAAATATTGCACTCATGAGTCGTTGAAAAGAATTTCCAGAATTTGATAGGCCAAAACAATTTCTCGACCACTCAAATAGGCCTTTATGAGTTATTATTGCTGTTTTGTGCCTGTCCTCAGGTCGCACAACTTGCTGAAAAAAGCCACTCGTTAAATCAAGTGTAGAAAAAAAATATGAGCCGGACAGTGCATCAACCGAGTCTGTGATATTAGGGATGGGGTATGCATCTTTAACTAAATTTTTGTTTAACTTTCTAAAATCGACAGTCAATTTATACGATCCGTCTGTTTTCTTAACCAATATGACTGGAGCAGCAAATTCAGAAATGGAGGGGGATATTATATTAGCTTTTAACCAGATATCTAATTGATCTTCCATTTCTTGTTTAAGATTATGGGGAACTCTACAGGCTTTGCATTTTACTGGTTTATCAGAAGTTAAATTTATTACATGGGGTATAGTATTACAGCCGGGCAAGTCTAGGACTGATGCTGCAAACACATCTTTATTTTTATTAAGAAAATCCTGCATTTTAAGTTTAAGAGGGGGGTCTAAATGGTCGAGATGAATATCTGAACTCCAGCTGAGATCTGCATGATCAAAATCAGCTAGTGGAGTGGGCACATTAACATTAAGGGATAATTACAATTACTAGAATTACACTCGAGAATCATCGATGCACTTTTGAATTTTAGCAACCCTCATTCCCTTATTCAAAGTAACCTCACCGTCCGAAAAGTTAGCAAATGATACAAATAGCACGTGCGCTTGAGAACAGATTGTTCTAGATGTTAAAACACCATTAACAAATTTTTGTACTATGGGTTCCAAAATTACAACATCATTATTATCAATAAAATTACTTCTCGAGCAGTTTACTTGAGCTAAAATTTTAGATTGGGGGGGGGGGGGGATAATTACTAAATTTTTTAAAACAGCAAAACTAATTTTAATATTTTTAGACTTTTCACATGTATCACTTATTTCAGTTTTGACATCATTAGACAGTGACTCTTCGCTGTCATTACAATTTACTTGGCATACAGGGACAGTAATTTCCATTTCACTATTTTTATTTTTCACATCCCTGATAGTAGTTACACTAAGATCACAAATATTACTTTCATATATATTATCCCTAACAATTGCCTTATTTTCATTTAATTTATCACCACATATATTACTACAAGTCAACCTCTAACAACTGTCTACTTCAGCGTGTTTATCGAACATTTTTTTTATAAAACCACCAATTTTTTAATTTTTATTTGCAATAGTTTTCTGGCTATTAGTACAGAAAGCCTTCAAGGCACAAAATCTTTATTGACAGCGGCTGCTGCTGCGGTCGGTACTTTTTTTTAATATAGAGAGATAGAGAGATACGCAAGTGAGGTGAGGATTCCGGTCAGACCCAACCGTCTTACCACTCGGCGATAAGATGGAGCCATGTTAGGTTTATCTATTTATATAATACACACACACACACACACACACACACACACACACATATATATATAGTATATATATATATATATAATTAAGAGGCAGTGACTGATTTCAGACGTTTTGTCGAATATCTACTGAAATTCGTGAGGAAATGCCCTCGAACTCTGAGGATGTAAAGAACATGTTTGACTGCATGTTTTTCACTGAAGATTTAGTCTCGAGGACAGTTAAGGGGATAATAATAAATTTAATAATAAAATAATATTTGTGTTCCTCCAAGAAACAGAAAATGCTTTAAATGACCCGTCTCTGTAGCAAATGACTATGTAGGTCTTGTTCAACGTTTTTGTACATTTCTGTAAGAATAGTACGTATATTCTTGAAGATGCTAACGTTTCTGGGAAAAATTCAATTTTTTTTTTTTTTTTACAGCAGAGTTTTCAACCTAAAATTTTAGATTGGGGGGGATAATTACTAAATTTTTTAAAACAGCAAAACTAATTTTAATATTTTTAGACTTTTCACATGTATCACTTATTTCAGTTTTGACATCATTAGACAGTGACTCTTCGCTGTCAAAAAGTACATTAAAGTAGTATTCCAAAAAGTACAGTGTATGATCATTTGATAGCTTCTTTTAAGAGGTCCTTCTTTACAGATGATGATGGTCGTCCAGAGCAGGCATCATTTTCGAGGCTGAAATCTCTGCACTTAAACTTCTCAAACCACCTTCGAACTGTGTCATCTGAAACAACACTTTGTCGATATACAGCACAACTTTTACGAACAGTCTGAGTAGCATTTTTACCTTTCTTGAAATAAAAGAGCATAATTGATAAAATTGGATTTTTTTCTACATTCTTAGCACTGCACTGAAACAAAAATCATGCCACAATCCAAGCAAGAGTTATGCAACGCAAGCAGAAAAGACCAAACGTACATATCTGGATCATTCAAGGTTACTCCTTATCAGCAGTAACAAAATATAAGTAGACGAAATCACGCTTCGCTATGAAAAACCGCAGAACTTTCCGGGTGACTCCGGGTAATAGTTTTAGCTTCAGTGCTCCACCGGTAATTATTTAAAAAAAGTTTCAACTTTATATATAAATTTTTACACTTGACATATAAACATATAAATAACATATAAACATTTATAGCATATGGTATTTTAGTCGATGGAATTTCAGATAAATTGAAAAGTGCTCAGTATTTTTCCACTTTAGACATGTCCTCTGGCTACTGGCACATACCAATACATCCATTCGATACAGAAAAATTAGCTTTTGCTACCAATTTTGGCCTCTTCGAATGGCAAGTTCTCCCTTTCGGTGTGAAAATGGTCCCCTCAGTGTTTAATAGAACCATTAGAAGAATCCTTAACAAATATAAAATTGATTTTGCTTGCCATTATTTTGATGATATCATAATTTTCTCCTCCTCTCTAGAAGAACATTTAAATCACTTAACTAAAGCTTTGAAATCTGTAAATTAGAAAATATGAAACCTAAACTTTCTAAGTGTAAATCAAATCAAAATAAAATTAACTTCTTAGGCTATGAAATCACCAATGGGACTTTAACTCCAGCTGATGCCAATATTGACACAATTAAAATATTAAAACCTCCCTCTAATGTTAAACAACTACAACAATTTTTAGGTACATTAATGTTTATCATAAATTCATAAATAAATATGCTGAAATTAGACATCCCCTCAATAAATTACTTAGGAAAAACACAATATGGGAATGGAACTCAAATTGTCAAAACTCTTTCGAAAAAAAACAACAACAACAAAAAAAAAAAACTCTACTTCATCCAAATTGGAACTTTTTATATCCAACTTTTTTAATCCGTCTGTTTTTGGAATTTTTTTAAAATATCTATCTATCTATCTATCTATCTATATATCCCTGTATATATATATACTAGCTGACCCACCCGGCGTTGCCTGGACCCGTGATACAATTAAACAAACCTAAAGTTTGTATGATTTTATATCTTTAACCCGATTTAGTATGAAATTATTTATTTAAAAGGGCTGCACAGGCGAGGAAAATTCTTTATTTCCACTTTCAGTCGATAGGGGGCGCATTTTGATATAAACGAACCTCCGACACGTGTTTCCGCTGCCGGCGGCACCATATAGTAAGCGTGCCGTGTACGCGCTGCAAAATCTTTTAGTACCACCTTCCGCCGCCATGGGGCGCAATATGTTCCAAACAAACCACCTTCCAAACGAAACTCCGACACGTGTCCTCGCTGACTCCGGCACCGTATAGCATGCTGCGCACGCGCTGCAAAATCCTTTAATTCCACTTTTCACCGCCAGAGGGCGCAATTTGTTCTGTACGAACATCCGAAATGGGTGACCGTTGTATCAAGGGAGTTGAATGAACCAATTCCCGTCGAAATCGGGCCCATAGAACTCGAGAAAATGATGCGTCCCCTGGCGGTGGAATATGGAACTAAAATCTGTAACGCGATCGAAACTGTAACGAATAGACGGGTGGCTAGACGGGTAGCGAAACAGGTAGACATTCGGGTAAAGAAACTGGTACCCAGAGAGTGTACTAGTATGTGAATATGCAAGTATGTAATGGATGCATGTAAACATGTAAGTAAAGAAAGGATGTAAGCATGAGTATAATGTACTAATGTACTAGGTATGGGTTATTCAGCATTATGGTAAGTTAAATGTTTAAAAAAATATTTATTAATCTTAATCCTTCTGGCACACTAATAAAATCTACCAGTAAGTTTAAAAAAAAGAAAGAAAAAGAAATAGGTAATCCTACCCGGGTTAAAGATGATACTGATTATCCGGTTTACAAGACATAGATGATAATTGTCTTTAATTGAAAACTCTAATAGATTTTTTACATTTAGTATATTTTCTCAGATTTCTCACCAGCTACACCAAAAAGCACTTTTGTTAATTTCGGATTAGCCGCATTCTAGCGGTCAATCACGAAACTTTTCACTTTTTATAGGAAACTTTGTGATACCGATTGTTCCAGCATTTGAGCGTGTAATTCGATTACAGATCTGTTTAATTTGTATTTTATTTATTTGTTTGTGAAGTTAATATTTTGTTTAGCAATTTAGTTATGGAATATTACACTAATATTATAAACAAATTCTGAATTAATTACTTTGTTTTAAATGCAAACGTGTAATTGGGTTGCAACAGGTAATTGGGTTGGGGATTAACAAAAATTCATACTTCAAAATTAATTAAAAATCATAAAATAATCAGTAAATTAATGTACAATCAAATTGCATATGAAAGTACACCCCCCCCCCTCCATTCGACGGTGTAAAAATTGAAATTGCACATTGTTTAGTAGGTCAAAAAATTGCAATAAAAGCGAAACTTATTGGTAAAGTCATCGCCACCATCAATATGATGTCAGTGTTACTCACAGACAAGTTTTTGTTTATAATATAGATTCTGCAGTGTGCAAATTCCACAAACATACATACATCTCAAAATCACAAGTTTACTGCTTTTCTGATTTTTATAGCTGAGTCGTCATTATTTTCATTAAAAAACTTCTCGATTTTAATATAATATGATGTATATTATTTGATGCATATAATATTATATATTATTATACGGGTAGCGAGATATAATAAGATTAATATAAATATAATATATAATAATATATATAATTTTATATATATATATATATACTAGGGGGCCTACCCCCCTGCGAGCTACGCTCGCCAACCCCCGCTCAGACTTCGAGACCTCTAAAAACATGACAGCGTGCTTTATTTTATAAATATTGGTAAATCTGTAATTGGGTTGCCATGCTTTTAACGTTTTAATGGGGCATTTTTTGATTATCATGGCCTCATACACAGCTGTTGCGACAACTGACGACTGTTTTCGGGAATGATAAGTAAAATCAATTACAACGTGAAAACCAACTTGTATAAAATGGTTAGGTTTAAATTGTGGCTACCTCTCGGACTTTTATAACAACGATCTGTATTCTATTCTTCCTTTGCGTTTAAGGATGAGAAAAATTACATCTGCTTGTGAATAACATTAAGAACTACGGTATTGAAAAGTACTATGTTATAGACATTTTCAGTAACAGGTTTTAATTTTCTCCCTATTTTAGTGCACCATCATGCATATTTTCATGTTATTTTAAATATGTAAATTATTTTTTTTAATTAATATGTATATACGAATTTTCTAATAATTATTTATCATACAAAATTAATTAAATATTTTGTGCATGTATGCCAGCATTTATTCGGCATCAATTGATGAGATATTTAAACAAATTTGCTATCCCCGATAATTTTACACCATGTTATGTCACTTGAATATTGTCCATAAGAAAATCGGGTACTTTTCCATTATAGGATCCTTTGCTTTTAGGTTTGGCGTAATTCGAGCTTCAAAAAGGGATAGATTCGTTAATATACATAGATTTGTTGCCAAAAGTTATGAAAACAAACCCAATAAACTTTTGGTGGTTTTCTATTGTAGGGGTCTTGACGCTTTTTTAAAAAGAGTGGCGGAAAAAACCAAGCAGGATAGAAAACCAAGCAGGATATTTTATTCTTCCGTTCAGTTGGGCAATTATTATTTTATATATTAGTTTCAAATATACAAATTAATGATTTTATAAAGTCGTTTAATTAAATTTTACAAAAAAATAACAAAATGATATCAATAAATAATAATTACTATTAATTCCTTTTCCTCCCTTTCTTTTGCGTTTACCTAAATGACGTCATTTGGACGAATTTATTCAAAACATTTTCAGTTTATAAATTAAATTAAATGCTGACAGACGATTGAATCCTGACGATAGAAATGTGATTTTTTTTTTCAGATTTTACTGAAAAACATAATTTAATCACAATCTTGTCTTCATTATCGATTGAAATAAAAGATAAATCCAATTTCAATTTGAAAATGACGAATAAAAAGAAATCAATAATCCCTATCGGGATCCTTTTCAATTTTTTTCGCTTTTTTGTCACAAAAAAACTGAGTAATTAGTTGCCATCATTACAGAAATGTCATTAAAATTAGAAAAAAATTAATATCTCGAAAACTAATTCCAATTTCAAAATTCTATTACCAGTTTTGACATCCGCGGATTTTTATGGACAATTGGTATTAATTTCACCATCAAGCGTTTAATATTTTATTAAAAATAGCCCTGAAACATAATCAGTTGTTTAATCAGTCGTTTCATAAAATTGTTTCATAAAATCGTTTCACAAATTCGTTTCATTAGGATTTTATATATATATATAGGGTATATATATATATATATATATATATATATATATATATATATATATATATATATATAATTTAATATATAATAAGATTAATAAACATTTATTTTTAACATTTAACTTACCATAATGCTGAATAACTCATACCTAGTACATTAGTACATTATACTCATGCTTACATCCTTTCTTTACTTACATGTTTAGATTCATTCATCTTACATACTTGCATATTTACATTACACTGTCTGGGTACCAGTCTCTTTACCCGTTACCGAAACAGGTACCTGTTTCGCTACCCGTCTCGCTACCCATAAAATACCCGTTAATATATTATTATATCTGTATCCGTAAGTACCCGTTAATATATTATTATATATTATTTGATTTATATAATATGATGTATTGTATTTCCAAAAGTAAAAATAATCGATGTATCCCAGAAAAAAAACATATCACAACAAATAAAAAAAAAAAATGATAAGAATACTCCTTCGTAAACGTATTAAGTAAAAATGAATGAAAAGAGATGTGAATTTGAAGACATTTTTGACTTTGGATAACACTGATTGAAAAATTAAACGTCTATTTCCACACGTCGAAAAGCACTAGCCTTTCGGATCGAATTTTGCGGATACAAATCCAGTTTTATTGAAGATAAATACAAAAGATTTTCAAAAAATGCTTTGTATAACTGTATTCAATTCTACACTGCTGTAATCCTTTTTTCGAACGTCGTTGGAGGAGGCAGAAGAAATAGAAGAAATAGGATTCAATTCACTGGAACCCTTCCTTTGGTATACGTGGTATCATTTTGTTAGAATATTATAGCAATTTTTCCTGTTTAACTTTAGCAACAAATAAAAGACAATCGATTCTGCTTACTTATTTTCTTTCTTTTTTTTTCTTTCTTTTTTCTTTCTTTCTTTTTTTTTTTAAATCTCCTTTTTTACAGACTCATCCTGTTGAATCATGCTTTAACTTTTGAAGCAGCAGAGCTTAGTTACATTGTACATGACAAGAATAAAATTTAGAAAATGGGCATAGTTATCGCTAGTGATTGATATGCTTAAAATTTTTAATCGTCACTTTTCGAAGGTTAATTGCTACTTTTTTATTATATTCAAAATATATGCGTTAAATTAAACATAGATAAATCCAAATGCGTTAAATAATACTTTTAAAAATGTAATGATGACGTCATGACGTCATGACGTCATTACACGGTGACGAAATGATGTTTAAACAAATAAACAGACAAACAATATATATATATATATATATATATATATATATATATATTTAAAAATGAAAACACATGTGAAAAACAAAGTATGAGATATTATATAAAGCAATGGAAAGGATACAGCAGGAATGAAACTTAATAAAACGAAAAATCAAAAATCAAAAATGGAAAACTATGAATATCTTATGGAATCGTCAGAGAAGTTTCATAAGAATATTCATACTAAATATATGTTATTTTATCAAATATTGTCAGCGTTATGCCTAAAATCAACAATATTAAGCTCCTAATAACATATAATATAAGAAACAACAACAACAAAAAATAAAAATCTACTGGAGTTCAAATAAATTATTATTCAACAGAAATAGAAATTAGATCATAAAGCAATATACAAAACTCTAAAAAAAAAAAACAAATCTTGGGGAAGATGTAACTGGATTGAAAGTACATTACAAATACTGTAACTTTTCATATCACCAGATAACCCAAAATGGCTGCTAAAAAAACACAAAATCATTACATTGATAAAAATTATAAAAGGAATATAAAATTATTTGGTGCTGCCATCTATTTCATAAAAATAAAAGGGATAACTGAAATTACAGACTAGTAAAATGATAAATCTGGTGCTTCCATCTATTATGAAAGGGGGAAGATGGAATAAAAATAAATAAATTTAAAACAAAGTACTAATTAATGTAAACAAAATTTAGAATGCAATGAAAACTAATTTAAATATTATAAAGATGAAATGGGAAGATAGTAGCACAGTTATTAGCCATGTATGAGGAGACTGTGTGTAAGTAAAATTAAGAATGTATTATTTGTGTTGTGTAAATGATTTTGTTAAATGCATAAAACCTGATTTTTTAAAATAAATTATATATATATATATATATATATATATATATATATATATATATACAGTGGTGGCCAAAAGTTTGGACATTATTTGACAGTTTCATGTTTTTCAACTTTGTGTGCTTGTAGAATATATTAATTTTCACTTAAATACTAACGTTTATATATCAAATTGAAGGTAATTTAATGTAGAATTTAATAATAAAAACAGTATTACAATATCTGTATTACAAAAAAAGTTATGCAAATAATAGTAAGATCTATCTTAGATTTGCATTTTTTTAAAGTGATACTTACACAATCAATACTTAGTAGGATAACCCTTATTTTTTAAGACAGCTTCACAGCGTCTTTTCATCGAGTGAACGAGTGTTTGGAGTTCATCTTTCGTAATCACATGCTGCCAAGAATCAATTATAGCTTCAATAAGATGTCTTTTATTGGATGGACGTTTTTTTTGAACAAGAATTTTCAAACGTCGTCGGTCGCCACAAATTTTCAATTGGATTGAGATCAGGGCTATTTTCTGGCTAACTAAAAATCGCAAACTCACCAAAACATTTGTCTTTGAAATCTTCTTTCATCAACTTAACTGTTTTTGGAGCTGTTTAGCCCAAACGATAGCAACATTTTATGGCACAACGCATTTCGTTTTTTAACTCTGAATCACTCACCTCCATTTCTGTAGGGCAAATAAAAACAGTTCTTTAAACAGCACAAAATTAGGGTAATAAAATCGTCTGCTGCGTTTAGAATATTTATAAACGTACAGTTAACAGTTTGAAAAAATTGCCTGCAGTTTTATTTGTTAGTTTAGCGGTGTTGCCACTGCGTAAAAAAATAACTGCCCTTTGTATGTTCGAAAGTGTTAAAAAGAAATATTATATAAGAGTTATGCTCATTTTAGTAGAACAAACAAACACAAATCGTTTTGAATAAGGACGTGTTTTGTAATAAAAGCGTCTAGCCAATCACAAACACTGTTCTGAGGACCAATCAAATGTCTGTAACTATAGTTTAGGTTATTTGGATGGTAAAAGAGCTATTGTTGTGGAAATATTTTGCGGAATGATGCATACTAGTACAATTAATAGAGTATTGCTGTTTTTGAATATTTAAAGTCCTTTTTTTAATTAAACTAATTTTAAACAATGTCATCAACAAGAAGAACTAACTGAACATCTACAAAAAGAAGCCGAATTGTCATATTGAGAGAAAATGGCCTCTCTTATGCTGAAATTGCAAGACAAGTTGGTGGTTCAGTGACTTGTTCTGGTGTACAAAAGTTCTGTTTACGTTATGAAAAAACGAAATCAGTGGAAAATAAGGCCAAATCAGGCCGAAAAAAATGCACACGTGCTAGTGCCGATAGAAAAATTAAACGGCTATGCCTTCAAGATAGAAAAATTTCAACAGATGCCATTAGATATGAAATGAATGCAGCGGGTATTGAAGTAAGTTCAAGAACAATAAGAAGAAGGTTATCAGGATTTGGACTACAAGCTAAAATTCCAAGGAAAAAACCATATTTAAATCAAAAGCAACGCGAAAAACGAGTTAAGTGGGCAAAAGAACACATTAAATGGTCAGAAAATCAATGGAAGCAAGTAATCTGGAGCGATGAGAGTAAAATATCGCTCATTGGTAGTGATGGTAGAAAATAAGTGAGACGTAGCGTAGGAGAAGCACTTCATCCTGATTGCATTGAATCAACTAGAAAAAAATCCAACAAATGTCATGATTTGGGCATGTATGTCTGCAGATGGTGTGGACCGAATTCAAGTGATTGATGGCATCCTGAATGCCAAAAAATACATCGAAACTGTCCTGGAACCAAAATTGATACTTTCCATCAGGGATCTCTTCCCCAACAACGCACCATTTATTTTTCAGCAGGATTCAGCTCCATGCCACTCAGCAAAAGTATGCAAAGCATGGTTTCAAAATAAAGGCATAGATATATTACCATGGCTAGGAAACAGCCCTGATCTCAATCCAATTGAAAATTTGTGGCGACGTTTGAAAATTCTTGTACGAAAAAAAAGTCCATCCAATAAAAGACAACTTATTGAAGCTATAATTGATTCTTGGCACCATGTGATTACGAAAGATGAACTCCAAACACTCGTTTACTCGATGAAAAGACGCTGTGAAGCTGTCTTAAAAAATAGGGGTTATTCTACTAAGTATTGATTGTGTAAGTATCACTTTAAAAAAATGCAAATCTAACATAGATCTTACTATTAGTAGCATAACTTTTTTTTTTGTAATACAGATATTGTAATACTGTTTTTATTATTAAATTTTACATTAAATTACCTTCAATTTGATATATAAAGGTTTGTATTTAAGTAAAAATTAATATATTCTACAAGCACACAAAGTTGAAAAACATGAAACTTTCAAAAAATGTCCACACTTTTGGCCACCACTGTAAGAGAAATTTATTTTCGAGTACGGGAGAATTTCCTTCCGTCCCAGGCGACGCTCGATCCTGGGACCTCGTGGTTACGAGCTCAGAGCCTAACCGACTGCGCTATCAAGACTTGTCAGTGAGTGGTTTTAAATGGAACTAATGTCTGAAATAATTTCTCCCATATAAAACTAAAATTAATTAATTTAATTAATGAATTAATATTTATATAAAAAATAATACAGTAAAATCCCGTTACAACGAATTCCATTACAACGAAAAATCCCGTTATAACGAAATGCAAGTGAGTCCCGTTTTGAAATGTATTCAAATAATGTTAACATAATCTCAGTATAACGAAATATTCAATTTTTTATAATCTCGTTAGAACGAAATAATATGACACGGCAAATACTTTCAGTTGTACATTTTTATCGCTTGACAATTTTTGTTTTCGATGCCTAGTCTTAGGGACAATCAAGCTTATCTCTAAAGCAATCGCTTTTCTCCGAGCTTTGTTGTAAAATCGGTGTGCATAGGCATTTCACTGCAGAAGGAATGTTTCCTTTGTTCGCTCTCCCCTTTTCTCCACCCCTTTTTCTTGGAAGTCCAAGTAAGCTGTAACCAATGTAGGCAAACTTAACAAAACGTGAAATGAGTATTGCACATTCCCCCTTCCCTCTCCTCCCTACCTGAATAACTTTCGCAAAGGAATTTCCAAAGCTCGAAATCAGTTTGAAAATTTTCATCTTACCAGTAGGTCATAAAATGGCGGCTGTTAAGCGAAAACAGTTTAGTTTGGAAGAAAAAAAAGCCATAATTTCTGAAGTTGAGAAAGGAATGAAAAAATCTGATGTTGCTAGCAAATATGGAATTTCGCCGTCTACTTTATCCACTTTTCTAAAAGATAAAGAAAGCATTTTGAAGAAAATTCAAGTTAAAGTCTTTGATCCAAGCAGAAAACGAATTCGAAATGTCCAGTTTCAAGATGTGGATAGTGCTGTTTACAAATGGTTTATGGATGTTCGTTCTAGAAACATCCCTCTAAGTGGCCCTTTAATTAGAGAAAAAGGTTTGGAATTTGCAAGAATGCTAAACATTGAAAATTTTCAAGCCAGTGTCGGATGGTTGAATCGATTCCGAGAAAGATACGGTATAGTGGCAAAATGCATTTCAGGAGAAGCAAAAGACGTCCCAGTTGAATTTGTAAACGAATGGCGTAAAGGTGAAATACAAAAAATAATCAAGACGTATAGTCCTAACGATGTTTTTAATGCCGATGAAGCCGGAATATTTTTTCAGTTAGAACCAAGGAAGACTTTAGCGTTAAAAGGAGACAAGTGTATTGGAGGAAAGCTTTCCAAACAAAGGATTACAGCCCTATTTTGCTGCAACAAATCAGGAACAGAAAAACGAAAAGTACTCATAATCGGCAAATCTGAAAAACCCCGTTGTTTCAAACATTTTAAGTCCTTACCATGCATCTACAAAGCCAACAAAAAATCATGGATGACGCAAGGATTCTTTAATGAATGGCTGATAAATTTTGATAAAGATATGCAAAAACAAAAACGTAAAATTCTTCTACTCATAGACAACTGCACAGCACACAATGATCCTCCTATATTGAATCACATTCGTGTAGAGTATTTCCCGCCTAACTGTACTGCAATACTTCAGCCTCTTGACCAAGGCATTATCAGAGCCGTAAAATCACGATACAAAACTATGTTATTAAAACGCATTCTCTGTGATCTGCAAAATAACGTAAACAGAAAGTGCAACATGAAAGAGGCAATTGATATGATCTGTGGATCGTGGGATGATATAAGCCAGAAAACAATAGCCCACTGTTGGAAACACGCGCAGATTGACCAGGATTTAAATAAAGAATCGACGGCTCAAGGATCTAGCGATGTAGTACATGATGAGGAGCAGACAGTCGAATATGAGATCGAATCCACTTGGAACTTAGTAAAAGAAAAATCTGGTGTGTCTCAAAGCATAAGCTTTAAAGATTTTTTAACTGCAGATGACAATGCTGCAACTTGTTATTCATTAACAGAGACAGATATTGTGCAGTCTATTGTTGATGATCGCATTTTAGAAAATGATGAAGAAAGTTCTGAAGATGAAGAAAATGAGGTTTCAAAAGTTACATCTGCTGAAGCCTTAGAAAGCTTAGAAAGAGTGCGCAATTTTATTTCTTTACAGAGCAGTGTACCAGATAACATTTTTTCTAATATTAATCATGTACATAATTTTGTATTGTCCGCAGCTTCAAACTCCCTTGTACAAAAAAAAATCACTGATTTTCTGCATTAAATTTTTTCTTGTACAATTTGAAGATCATTGAAATGGTGGTAAGTCAATTTTTCAGTTCTATAAAAAATATTATACATTGTATTATACTAACTTTACGTTATTAGAAGGTACTACTAATTTTTATTACTATTTTTAATAATTAATTATCTACTAATTTGTATTATACTACTATATTTTTATAATTAACTATGATATGAGGATCTGAATTGAAATGTTTAATTTTCTATTGAATTCCGTTACAACGAAATTCCCGTTACAACGAATAAAATTTGCGGTCCCGTGAAGTTCGTTGTAACGGGATTTTACTGTATATAAAAAAATGTCCACACTTTTGGCCACCACTGTATATATATATATATATATTATTATTATATATATATAATATATATATATATTATTTTTTTTTTTACCAAACATATTCGATTAGATTAGAACGTTAAAAATACTGCACATTCTCATCATTGCCACACAATGGCAAAATTGCCGCAAAAAATTATAGAAGACTAATATAAATAACTGATTCATAGCTTAAAACTTTTTGCACTAATCTAATGATCTTAAAATAACTAGAATATTTGATTACACTAGAATGTTAGGAATTTCTTCACATTCTCGTCACTGTCACACAGTGACAAAATTGCCGCAAAAAATTAAACAAGGTTGATACATAACCCAATACCTCTCTTGTCCTGCATGCTCACAGAGGATTGAATAATGCAGTTCCTTAGCACCTTTTTTATCGCCACGCGAAAGCAATAATTGGACAATAAAACCAGGGACTAAAGACTGTGCCGTCGGTTTTATGGGTGATTACCAAGAGCGGGATGCTTCCGAAAGGAAACGCTGATGAGACGTTACAATGTGTCGCTGGAATATGAAGCGGAACGGAGAATTTTCGGGGGTAAAACGACGAAGTGACACTAGAAAAATTCCGAAGAGAGAATTTGTTGAAATAGTTAGCATGTTTTGTATCTCCCAGCTGACATCAGAAGAATCAGTAATGTTTCCTGTACAATAATATAGTTGTATTATAACTGAAATAACTTTTTCTCACCTGTTGTTTTTAAAAAAAAATTGACTGGAATGAAATGGACACTTCTGAAGAGAGAATATTTTGAAGTAGTTATTGTGTTTTGTTGATCAATGTATTTCTTAGCAGATATGATAAGAATCAATAGTGTTTCCTGTACAACAGTATAGTTGTATTATAACTGAAATAACTTTTTTTTTTACCTGTTGTTTTTTAAAAGCTGACTGCAATGAAATGGAAACTTTCGAAGAGAGAATAGTTTGAAGTAGTTAGCGTGTTTTGTTGATCAATGTATTTCTTAGCAGACATCAGAAGAATCAACAATGTTTCCTGTACAACAATATAGTTGCATTATAACTGAAATAACTTTTTCTCACCTGTTGTTTTTAAAAAGCTGACTGCAAAATGAAATGGAAACTTCCGAAGAGAAAATATTTTGAAGTAGTTAGCGTGTTTTGTTGATCTATGTATCTCTCAGCAGACATGAGGAAGTGACAGTGATGTTTCCTGTACAACAGTATAGTTGTATTATAACTGAAATAAATTTTTCTCACGTGTTTTCATCAAAAAACTGTATGTAACGAAATCGAAAATTTCAAAGAGAAAATTTGATGAAATAGTTAGCGTTTTTTGTTAATCTATGTATCTCCAAGCACACATGAGGAGGTGCCAGTGATGTTTTCTGCACAATAGTTCAATTGTATTATAACTGAAATAACACTTTCTCCCGTGTTGTCTTTAAAAAAGAAAAAATGACTATAATGAAATAATATGTGTAGTGAAACAGCCACCTAGAAATATTAAATTTGTTATTTCGCTTTAATCTTATAATCTTAATAACAATTCTTCTGTGAATAATATCTGTAGTGAAATTATTACTACTTGGAATCCTCAAGTAAGTTATTTAGTTATTCTAATGTAAGTTGTATTTATAGAATTATATAGTTATTATTATTATTTTAAATGCCATATTTTCACTAAGTACAGTATTGTGAAATGCTAAGAAAATGTAATTAAAATGTATTCATGATCTAAATTTTCACCTATCTAAATGCATAGCCGTTTATTATTATTATTTTTTTAAAGTCAAATAAACACATTTTGAATCTTAATTTTTTCTTAAAAAGTGAAATCAGATAAGAACCATAGAGTAACAAGACAGATTTTTAGATAATTTTATAAAATAAATTTTGTGGTACAACAGATGTTTTTTTTAGTTAACTCCACCCCCTCCCCCCCAAGAATTTTGCCAGCTATGTATATCTGTCTTCTCACTAGCCCTCTAATTTTCGTAGAAATGTTCAAATCACTGTGATATTGAAATATATTGTTCGAAATTTTCCAATTTGAAAATTATTTTACTGTTTTTTTTTTCGACTAAAGTTGCGTTGTTTTTTGTTTTTGCACAGCTGACATCAAAATTCGTCATTCGTTATAGGCAAATTTTGTCTAGGTAACATGCATTGTAAAAAAAAAAAGACTAATCTAATATTCTTAATCTATGAATATATAATACATCTACGTACGAAAATATAGAAAAAAAACCTTTTGAGTTATCTACGATTCCTAAACGTGTTCTTTATCTTTAGAAACCTCAGAAACTAATATGTTTTCGAGATTTCAAGAAGCATTTATAAAAACAAAGTTTCTTTTGCTGCTACTGATTTTCAGAAACGTTTCCGAGTCGTTTTTACAGTGTATTAATCAGTTTTCTCAAACTGAAATATCTTTTTTTTCATGCCAATCCATTCTCAATTCTGCGTTTTCAGCTGCGTAACGGAATTTATACATGCAAGAGTAACAAAAAATATCAGTTTTAATGTTAATGTTAATCCTGTTAATTTTTTATGTTTCGCCTTAAAAAATGTTTATGGAACATGGAAATGTTTACTTGATAATTCGTAGAATCTGAGAAACCGATATGCCAGGTTGAGAAAACTGATTAATACACTATGAAATTGTGAAAATTCCGAAAATCAGTTGCAGAAAAAATAACTGTTTTTCAAAATGCTTCTTTAAATCTCGAAAATATACTGGTTTCTGATGTTTCTAAAGATAAAGAGTGCTTTTCGGAACCGTGGATAACGCGATAGATGTTATTGTATATTTTCGTTTGTAGTTATATTATATTTTCCTAGATTAAGAAACATTTGTCTTTACTCACAGTGTAGGTATAAGGTGCCTATTTGCTCAGGGTTGCTGATATATGCAATGTATGTCATCCGTAAATATGATGAGACTTATATCTCAAGATAATATTTCAACGATTTCTGTGTCTCGAAAATCGATTTAAAAGGTAAACTTTGATGCATTTTCCTGAATTTTAGAAAACTTGATTCCCTTTTGCGATATTTGAATAAAAATATCTACGAGGTTTTAGGATTTTACGCATAAAAATAAGTTCTTAAATGTGCCAAAAAGTAGTCAGTTTAGATTAGAGGAAAGCCATAATGTATTAAACTAACGTAAAGTAGTTATGATTTTAATTTTGATAAATATTTTTACAGACGATTATGTAATCAAATATTTTGATGTGCAGGGTTTTGATTTCGTTTAATATTTCTTTCAAAACGTTTCACCCCTATATAACAAATAAACAGTTAAAGAAAACATCGATGTAAATTAGGGGCAATTTTAGTCGTATCCGAACTGACGCGCGATTCGTGTCTGGTGGGGTTGGCGCTAATTGTTTCGCTGTGGGTCGGGGTCGGTTTGGATTCAGATTCTTTGGGCCTGGTTCGGGTTGACCCGATTTGTAAAAAGAAAGTCCTGAATATTTTTCAAATGAAAAAAAAAAACTGCATATTTGAATATTAATGAGTGTATATGATATTTATACAAAAAAGATTTTGATACGAGAAATATATAATCGATGTTAGAGACATAATTGTAGCCTACTTTTAAATAATTGTATTAAAACACGGATTAATTTTCTTTCATTTCGGGTTCGGGTCGGTTTTGGGTCGGGTTTAGGGTTGACGATATATTATTTTTTTTGTCGAGTTCGGGTTGACTTTAAGCAGTTTCCGGGTTCAAATTGGGTAGAACCAAACCCGTGTAGGACTCTAAAGCAATGCCACAATTAATAACAAATTATATTTTTATTTATTTTTATCCCACGTTTGCAATGGCCCTTAGGTAATTCAAGTTTCGGGGGCTTTTTCAATTCCTACTATTAGTTCACACTCTCCCTATATATATTTATATATCTTGTTTAAATTTTTAATCGTTAATAAAATACTTTTTATTCATCCACAAAAGTTCAAATACATTTTTTTAAACTTGTAAACTTGTAGTGGTTGACACTTGATGGTAATACAGTTTTTTTTTTTTTTTTTTTTTTTTTTTTTTTTGTATAATAAAAAGTAACTAAAATAAAATTTTTCTTTGTTGACCTAAATAGAAATTGATTTTTTTTTTTTTTTTTTTTTTTGTATTATTTGTTTCTTCTTTAATTTTTATCTATAAAATACTCAAGTAATTCAAAAAAAGGCAAGCGACTTTAAACAAAATGGTTATTATATGTTTTTTCACTTAAAAATTTTTTTAATAAAAAGTAAAATTGTTTTATTTTGAATTTAATATTTAATCCTATATATGAAATAAGAAATTCCTGTGACATCTTAATCAAAATAACACGAATTCCTTTCCCATCTACATTGATACTGCACTTTACTGTGCAGAATTTTATTAACCAATAAAGTTAAAACCATTTAGCATTTATTAATTAACATATATGGTTATTAAAGCTTTCAGCGCCATTAAAACTTTAAATAAATCGGATTTATGATTTTCCTTTAAACAATATGAATTCAAATACTGAAATTTTTCAGGTAAACATTTTCAGACTTTTTCATCCGTAGATTTAGTTTGCATTCAAAAAATTTGATTCATAAATAATTTAGACTATTTAATTCGCAATTTAAATTTCTCTATGGACTTTAAAAATCGAATATGCAATCAAAAACTGAATTTTATGTAAAACAAATTACATATTATAAGTATTTTTTAACTAAAACCTTTAATGCTTAATTAAAACTGAATTTATTTAATTTTACAAATAACATATTTAATCCTGCATGTGTAATAAAGGTTTGCTATGAAATATTTAATAAAAGAGTTATAGCTCCTCTTCCACCTACATTGAAGCACACATTTCCTGCGCGATCTTTACGAATAAATTTAAATATACGTTTTAAAAATTAAAAAAAGCAAATAACACAGCGATGACAATATTTCCTTTCTACACCGGTAAGCTACGCCGAGTGACAATGTCATGAAATGTAATCGGAATTTGGTGTTAAATATTCAGCATATTAAATACATTTCAAAAGGCCGGGATTACATTAAGTCGGGGAACATTAGTTCTGAAACCCAAAATTAAATAATTTAATATAAATCAGACAACGATGAAAATTTGCATTTCACAGTTTGAGTTATTTACATTGGTGGAACGTGTCAAACGCTTTTCATCTAAAAGCAAATACACGAGTATACAAAGCGAGCCTATTTCGCTACAAAAGCGTTCGTGAAATTTAAGTAGATTTGTTTTCCGTTTCTACCGAATCAATGTATATCTGTACGTTCTTAGTTTGTCTAAAAGTTTTGTTTAATGTATATTCCCAGAAATGCACTTATGCGTCTGTTTGTGTAAGCGGTCGTATTTTGCACTTAACTTAGGTATATCGGATCAAATTTCTTTATGTTTATCATATAAGCGTGTGAAAGATAAAATAAATTTAGAAACAAAGTCTAACGGTTCGCATTAAAGAGATAGATCCCGGTAGATAATCAATTTATTGAATCTTTTAGGTTTATTGATTTTGTTTTTTAAATTCGCTAAAGCTTGAAAATATCGATTTTTATTTTGTATACTTAGTAAATTGATAAATTTCATATATTTATGACGCTTTTAAAACTCTGTACCATGTTCTTTTATAAATATTAAATTCATTACGTAAAATTTTGACATTTTTTTCTCAAAATTGTTTTAACATTTAGCCAACTGAGAAAATTTACATATTTGTTGTACTTGTAATGCATTAAATCACATATTTTTTAAATAATAAATATTAATGCACCCAAGAAAAAAGAATTAATTAAAACTACAACACATGTTTTGTTGAGTACATTTTGGTTGTTTTAGCAAAATTCAAGTAAAATTGAACCATTTTACTCCAATTAACAAAACATTTTTTGCTGACGATACAAAATTTTTTTTTTGGAATTGCAAAAAAAAAAAAAAAAAAAAAAAAAAAAAAAAAAAAAAATTTTTGTTGATTCAAACAAAATTTCCATTGACCTATATTTAAACAAAAATTTTGTTTAAATATAGGTTGCTATATATTGCTAAAAAAACCAAAATGTACTCAACAAAACATGTTTTGTAGTTTTAATCAATTCCTTTTTCTGAGTGTGATATTTAGTATTTAAAAAATATGTGATGTAAAACTTTAGACATGTTTTACTCTTAACACAAGTTTTTCGAATTAAAGTTCTTTATGTGTATCATATAAACATGGGAAAGACAAAATGAATTTAGTAAAATGTCTAAATGGTCGCATTAAAAAAATAGATTCCGTTAGATAATTTATTGATTTTCGTTTCACAAATCAATCCGCTAAAGCATAACTATCCCTTTAAAAATTGAAAACATCGATTTATATTGCTTATACTTAATAAATCGATAAAGTGAATAAATTTGTGACACTTTTAACCCTTTATTCCATACTAGCTGATCCGCCCGGCTTTGCCCGGGCCCGTGATAATAAATTTTAAAAAATCAACTTTTTATTATTTTATATCTTTAACTCGATTTTGTATGAAATTATATTTTAAAATGAAAAATTCGCGAAAAAATATTGATATTTAGTGATAAAAGCGCTCATTTTATTGTTACTTTTGTCCGAGCTCTTTGAAATCTTAATTACTTAAATTACTTAATTAAAACTTTTAACCCTTTATTCCATACTAGCTGATCCGCCCGGCGTTGCCCGGGCCCGTGATAATAAATTTAAAAAAATCAAGTTTTTATTATTTTATATCTTTAACTCGATTTTGTATGAAATTATATTTTAAAATGAAAAATTCGCGAAAAAAATATTGATATTTTGTGATAAAAGCGCTCATTTTATTGTTACTTTTGTCCGAGCTCTTTGAAGTCTTAATTGATTATAAATAAAACGGTTTTACAGCCCGCGTAAAAATTTCGTGAAAAATTATTGTTATCTAGTTGTAAAATAAATGTTTTCTTCCGCTTTTTTTGTTTGTTTGTTTGTTTTCGCGTCGGCTCCTTTAACATAGCAATAAAAAAAAAATAGTTCTCATCTTCCGAACTCTTTGAAATTTCAATTGGTTATAAATATAACTGTATCCAAGCTCTCTTTAAAATTTTACGAAAAAATATGCATATTTAGTAGTGAAAACACGAGTTCTTAAAAAAAAAAAAGCTTTCAACGCAATGGTCATATTACACCATCCATTTTCAATCAACCCTTTTAAATCCCCCTAGGCCAAACAGCTCTAGGCTAAACAGGTGAGGGCTAAACACGTTTCCCGTTTCTGAGGGTAGAAGCCTTAAAAAAACAAAACAACAACAAAAAAAAAAACGTTGAAGCATGCACAAAGAGACGATTTTCGGGTGGGAAAGAGAGTGTGAATTTGCCAGGATGCGCTTGTCGCTTTAAATATATAGATTATTTTTTTAAATAATAAAATCATTATGTAAAATTTTGGCAACTTTTTCTCAAAATTGTTTTAACATTTAGCTCACTGAGAAAATTAATATAGTTGTGATACTACTAATATATTAAATTACATATATTTTTTTAATAATAAATATTAATGACATTTATTATTTAAAGAGTATGTGATATCAAACTTTAAAAATATGTGATGTAAACCTTTGGAAGATGTTTTCTCATAATTTTTTTAGCAATTGTCCATTTAATAGTTTGTAAAAATCGATTTTTGTTTTCCCTATTAAAATGAATATTTAGGTTCTTAAGAATAATATACAAGTAGTTAAATGATGAGTTTAATGTATGACAATTATAACTTATTCTCATTTTGCAATGTAATTTTTATATGATAAATATCATTACGTACAACTTTGAATACATTTTTCTCAAACTTGTTTTAACAGGTAAATTCACTGAGAAATAACATTCATTTCAAATTTTGTAAAAATCGCTTATCATTTACTCTAAAATGTTTTTATTTTTTAGATTCCTAAAATAAGGCACATTTAGTTATTTGAGAAATTTAATATATTTATGATACTTCTAACACATTGTGTCACATATTTATTAAACAATAAATATCCTTACGTAAAACTTTGAACACATTTTTATGAAAATTGTTTTAACAATTAAATCCGCTAAGGGATTAAAATCATTAATAAATAAATAATATATTGAATTACTGCCTAAGTAATTCGCTGGATCCGCTTAACCAATTTAAAATTTGGAAATAATAGGCTTTAATTTTCTTTTAAATAATTGTTTGATTATTAAGAATAAACTACACTTAATTAAATGATAAATTTATAATATTTATGGCATTTATAAGTTTATAATGCATTATGACGTGTATTCTTTAACTAATAAATATTGCATAAAACTGAACACATTTTTCTCAAAATCGTTCTAAGAATTTTTAAATTCGCTAAGCAATAACAGTCATAATATAAGATTTTGTACAAATCGTTTATTATGTTCTCTTAAATGAGTGTTTAATTTCCTAAGAATGAAGTATTGTTATTTAAATGATAAATTGAGTGTATTATTGGCATTTATAATCTATTATGCCATGTTTAGTTTAGTTTTGAGAACAATGGAAATCATTATATAATTTCTTTAAAAAGATTTTTTCCGAATTTCTTTAACAATACAATTTGCTAAGAGATAAAATTCATTTAAAAATTTGTAATAATAGATTTTTATTATTTATAAAATTAAAGTTCAAATTCTAAATCACACTAAGCAAAATAAAAAATTAAATATGTTTATGGGATTAATAACTCAACAAGATTTTTTTAATAATGCAAATTATGATGTAAAACTTTTAAAACGCTTTTCTTAAAAATGCTTTAACAAGTAAATCCGCCAGAAGATAACACGCATTAAAAATTTTAAAAATCGATTTTTAACACTTTCCAACATAGTTTAAAAGTGTTTATGAATTCAGTTTCGGAGGCCATGCTCTAACTCATATAAATATACTCAAATTGGTAGTAATTGATATATGTTATTGAGGTTTATCGTGTTCGGTATTTAAAATGCAGTGTGTAGTATTTATACTTTGTTTACAGGGGCACTCAAAAGAATTACGTTCCATTATGATCTATGGGGGAAAATATGCAATATATTTTAATGAGGTTACACTATTTAAAATATATTGAAATTGATGTACATCGCTGACTGTAAAATATGGTGTGCATAACATTTATCACTCAAAAGAATTCCGTTACATTATGGCATACGGTAAAAATTCGTTTGCAATGTATTTTAATGAGGTTATACTATTTCAAACATGTTGAAAATGATACACATCGCTGAGGTGCACTACTAAAGTTGGGGCACATCTTACTTGGCAGTGGAGAGAAAGGCTAGCTAGCCTCTTTACGCAGTTTCACCTTAGTAGGATTACCATATCGGGGGATTATCATTGATTTGGCGAGTAGGAAATCACTTTTGGGATTTAGCATGTATATATTCTGCAGAATTTTTTATCGCGTTCTTTTAAAACTTTAAATGTACTACTTAGTCGGTTATATACAGCTAACATGAATACATGCTATTTTAAGCAGAATTTTATGTGCACCATTTTTAAGTGGGGGGGGGGGGAGGGAGTTGAATATTTAAATATTTTGAGGAGCATTTAATTTTTATAATGTTTTAATAAGGCTGTTATCAAATCCAAACTGGTTACTTTATAACAATTTTTTTAATTCATTTTTGTTCGCAAATAAATGTATCAAATTAGCAAGTGCTCTTATTAAGAAACTTTGTAATCAAAAGACGTTTTCCAATTTTCTGGTAAGGCACAAGATCTTTCATAAAATACTGTCAAAAGATCGGGGTCCATAAGCCGTGTTTTTGGCCCTTGAAATAAGACTAAAATTCGATTAATAAGAATAATACGAACTTTGAGCTTGTGTAAGTCATATAAATCCGAACAAAATGCAAAAACTATTGTTGAAATCGTACAGGATAAACCTTCTAGCATTAAAGGGTGAAATAATTAAGTCAGTATAACAAAACTGAGTTTTAGTCTATTTCATGGGCCAAAAACATGGCTTATGGACCTTGATCCTTTTGCGTTTTGAAACGAATTCTTGATGTGGCAGCACGATAAAGGAGAAAAACCGGTCGTCACGTGACACTAATCGCTCATAACTCAATAAGAAATTTATTTATCAAAAACTGGAAACTCATTTTGATTCCAAATCGAAATGAATCGTCAGGCATGCCTTTGTCTTTAAAAATGAACCAGAAAATGTGTCAGAAAGTTTCGCGTTGTTGAGCAGATCATTTGAGAACCACCTTAACAGTGAGAATAACTTTTTAAACTGCATTTATTTTATGTTCAAAAATGCAATTTTAAAAATTAAGTCAAATCTATTGTGACATAAATTAGCAGTATTTAATGAGATTTTTTTTGAATTACTTCTCTGTAATACTTTTCTGTAATACTTCCGTAAGGTTTTTCTATAATATTTGCTGTTAATAAGGTACAGTCAAACCTCGTTAACATGAACACGCTTAACGTGAATTACTTTTAACATGAATTGTTTTCATAATCCCCTATAAAAACGAGTACAAAGATTTGATACTGATAACATGAATTACTGTTAACATGAACAAAATTTTGATTCCCCTTGAGGTTCATGTTAACGAGGTTCGACTGTATTTTTAACAGTTTTTATCCTTTATCGTGCTGCCACATTAAGAATTCGGTTCAAAACGCCAACTTTGACAGTATTTTCTGAAAGGTCTTGTGTCTTACTAGAAAAATGGAAAACGTCTTTTGATTGCAAAGTTAGAGCACTTGCTAATTTGATACATTTATTTGATAACAAAAATGAATTAAATATTTTAAGCAGCAATACCTTTTCTGTTGCATACATAATCATTATTATGCATCATATCATTATTCACATAATCACATTTCATGTTTTGAATTACGGGAGAAGTTCTAAAAATATCTTTAAAATATTCTTCTCAACATTAAAAAACTGATATTACAAAAGCAATATTTTCGATTCTTCATTTCGAAGGAAGAAGTAATATATATATATATTACAGTAATTTTTCAGTGATCATCAGTGATGTTTTTATCGAGAAAACTATGAACTAATTACTCCTAAGAAGAGTTTAGCGCTAAACATCGGCTAAAAAATGCTAGCCCAGGCACTGAGACTTTTTCGAGCTTGTACTGTTGTTTTTAGAGCGCGCATCTGTAACTTTTTATTTTTGAAAATACACTTCGTGCTTTAATTAAAAAAAATATTCATGATTTAATGTAGAAAAATATTTAGAAATAACGTTGTGGTTGTTGTTTCGGTTCTCATCATTTTGGAATGCATTAGGTTCATTAAATTGATTACACATGTGATGAGTTGACATGTTTCAACTCCTCCCTTATTTGTGGAAAAAGGATAATCTCTCTGGAATGAAAATAATCTGACAGATTGATCTCTATTGAGAAAAATTCTATCAATAGTGTGAATTTCATTTTAACTTTGAGATAAGCCAAGCTGCAATACATGCTTTGTATTGAATGATATGTTATCTGAATGGGTGGATAAGAAATGTGAATGGCATTCTTTGGATACAATGGATCTAGCCCGTATGAGTTGGAAATTCTAACTGGATAAGTATGGGATTAAGATAGCTGTCAATCATAGGAGGCTAGATGGCGCTTCTTTCCTTAGGGGGAAAAGACCAGTTTGGCCGGAGAGGAAGAAATGCGAGGAGAGATACGAAAGACGGCAGTTGGTTGTGAAACAAGCTAGAGTGAGCTTGTCTTTGAGCAGACTTCAGAATCTTAGGATTTTCTGAAATTGTAATTTCACAGCATGAATATGAATAATCATATTTTTTTCATTTTTACTTTTGTTTTCTTTTTTTAATGTGTTCATTTAAAATAAAGTTTTTTCGTTTCAAACGATAAATGGAATTTATTAATTATACATACAACGTCTCACGCTACCACAGCAATAGTATATATAATTAATTGGTGGCAGCAAATGGGATATGTGATCTAGAGTAAATTAGATTACGGATCTATGTTAACCTGATTAAACAGATGATGAGCCAGTGGAAAACGGACAAGCAGAGTTGTGGATTCGTGAAGTCTAATTGGAGTCGTGGTTTTTTCTCGGAGTTCTAGCAAGCAGAGAACTGGTAAAAGAACTTTATCGACAAAAGCTGTGTAGTGTATGGACAGTCAACTATAGATTTGGTGATACGTGTTTGTGCTTCTTAATATATCCAGTGGAATGAAGATATGCGGCGTACCATCTGAGTTGTCTACATACGGATCTGAGGTGAAATTAGTGCCTCATCAGCGAAATTAGTGTCTTCAAATCTTCAAACATCTGTGTGTGTCATCTTTAAAAGTGTTTGGAAGCCTGGTATCAGTGTGGAGGAAATATCTGCATCTGAAGGTAAGCTCTTTTATGAAATCTTCTATAGAGGTCTGTTTTAAATTGAATTTTGTGTATAAATTTTAATTTTGGGGAACAAAACTCTATGTGAAATTTAAGAATTCTAGGGAAGCTATTAATTTGGTATTTAAATTTTAGTTAGAATTTTTATGTTTGTTGATTTTCTGGTATCTATTTGGTATAATATTGGGTTAAGAAAATTATATACTTATGTATATGTTAAAATTTACTTGGGGTATAGTAAATTGTTATTGATTAATTGAGATTATTAATCAGGGTATTTTAATCATAATTTTGTATAAAACTTTTGGAAATAAGAGTTTTGTTTATATGCATTTTAGTTATTACAGTAATAAAGTTATGGCTTAATTTTATGGGTATACTGTGGATGATTATGATTAATGTTTCAAAATAAATTGATGTTATACTGTACTGTTGGGTATAAAATTTATTTTGGGGGATATACTCAGTTTGAAAGACGTCACTGTTGCATGAGAATTTGCTATATTGAAATTGTGTCGTTTTTGAATACATTATTATACGTATAGTGAAGAAAATTCTATTTCTGTATTTATTGTATTATTGTAAATTGAATATATCTGTTATTTTGAAATTTATTATATTTTGGGGGAAAATATGGCAGACTATTTAGTAAAATATAATAAAAATGTCTTGCTATTATTAGCAGAGGAATTTGAGACCAGTGTGTCAAAAACGTGTAAAAATCAAGCTATAATTCAGGCTATCGTTAGTGCTGAGGATTATAAAGAAAGTTACGCAAAACTTCGCTTGCAGTATATTCTTGAACAGGAGGCAGAGCGGAAAGAACAGGAAAAACAAATTGAAAAAGATCGTAAAGAACAAGAGAGACAAATTGAAAAAGATCGTAAAGAAAGAGAGAGGCAAATTGAATTAGATAGGATTGCGCAAGAGGAAAAAGATAAGCTTAGGAAATTTGAGTTAGATAAACTTGAAAAACAACTTGAGGCAGATAAACTCGAAAAACAGCAACAACTTGAATTACAAAAAGTTGAAAAAGAACAGCAATTTGAATTAGAAAAATTGCGTATTCAAAATTCTGCGGATGTTGTTAGTGTTTCATCTAATGAATCAAATGTAGATTTTCATAGAACTCTTAAGGTAAATTTAAAGGATTTGGTTCCGCGCTTTGATTCTAAATTAATTGATATAACTCTTTTCTTTATGATTTTTGAAAGGCAAGCCGAGAAAGCTAAAGTTTCTCAGGAAGATTTGGTTAGTCAATTAATTCCTTTATTACCTTCTGATATTGCCGAAATTATAGTAAAACAACCAGCAGACAAATGTGATGATTTTCTACATATAAAGAAAGTTTTGTTAGATAGGTTTAGGCTAAGTACAGGCGCCTTAAAACAAAAATTTGAAACTCATCAAAGAAAATCTGGTGAATTATGGGTGGATCTGATTTATGAGTTAAGGGGTTATCTTGATAATTGGTTAGAGTTATTAGAAGTGAGGGATTTTGAGTCCTTAAAAGAACTAATGCTCATGGAACAACTAAAAAAACGTGTCCCTTTTGAGATAAAAGAAAAATTTATGGATGATTGGGAGGAAATAAAGATTGCTTCTAAACTCGCGGAAAAATCAGATAAATTTGAGAGTATAAGAAGAGAATTTAACAGGTCGGATAGAAAACCTTGGGAAAATAAATCTTTTCAGGATAAGCAAAAAGACAGCTTTAATTCTAAAAGTAGAAAGGAAATTAAACCAAAATCGGAATTTGAGAATATGAAAGAGTGTGGGAAATTTGATCAATTTAAGAAGGACAATGCTTTCGAAAAGCAAAGACAAGTCCAATGTTATAATTGTTTGGCAGTGGGCCACATCAGACCAAATTGTCCTGAATTGTTAAAAAGTAAATCTAATTATGAGGATAAAAGCATAGCTTGGATTGTTACTAGTGATGGGAAAAGTGTAAATAATAAGGAAGGTGTGGAAACCGAATTACCTATGGTTGATTTATGCGTGAATGGTAAGAAAGTAAAAGCGATTAAGGACACAGGTGCGCAAATTGCGGTTTTTGATGCTAATGACATTCCGTGAAATGCTAAGAAAGTGGGAAATGTCTTTCTTATACCGGCCCTCGGAAATAGACAAAAAGTGGATTTGGTGTCAGTGCCGGTTGCTTTGATGGAAGGTGAAAAAGAGTATATTGAAAAAAATGTGGTGGTTGCAGTTGTGAGAAAACTAAATTCTCCGCCCCTTATAACACCAGCTGTTTATGACTTATTAAAGTTAGGAAATATGGAAAAGCAAAATTCGGTGTATAAACAAGTGGGGAATCAAAGAGAATTAAATGGGCAGGGAACCCTCAGATTATCTAGCGATCATGAGCAAAGGGTTGTTAGAAAAATGGTTGTGAATGAAATCTGTGAAAGGGATAATAAGTCTGTAAATGAGATAGAGGTAAATTCACTGGAAGACGTGACTGATAGGTATTTGGAAAAAGGGTCTAAATTGATCGATACAAAAGAGGGTGCGTCTAAAAAGGATGGTGATAAAAGGTCAGGTATTGGAGGTCAATTTCGTGAAAAGAATTCTGAGCATGATATAAATATACCCAGGTATTTTGTTGGTAGTATGGGATTTATACATGTTAGAAATAGAATTAGAAAGAAATTGAGTTCACCGATGACTGTGGTCAGTAAATTTAACTCTTGGATGAAGGTAAATAATAGAGAAAATTGGGGGGCTAAATGCCAAGAAAATGGATATGGAATTTCAAAGTTAAAAAGAATGGAGCATTCTGTTTTTAAAACGGATCACAAAGAAAGATTTATTAAAATCAAACAAGATTTAGATAGGAAAAATCATGATTATGAAGTTGTAAGGCGAAAATTATTGTCGAAAAGATTTTCTGATAGAAGTAATTCAGATATTGGTTTTCGGGAGAATTCTCTAAATTAAGTTTTATTCTAAATTTGGGAGTACTCATTATTGTAATATCTGTATTGTGTTTATTTATCATTTAATGCTTAATATTTTCGCAATGGTAAAACTTCATTAATTTAATAATTGCATAATTTAGTATGCATTCTTTTTGTTTGTAGAAGCGTCTAAATTTAGGCTTTTAAGCAAGTTTTTAAGAGAATTGTTTTAGGCATTGTGTTGTATATAGATTTATTCTTTCTTTTTATTCTTTTTTTTTTTTTTTGTTAGAATCATGTAAAGTCTAATCTGTATTTGGTATTATATGTATGTGAAGTATTTCAAAATTGTTTCTTAGGGCATCATTTGTATAAAATTATTCCTGAAATTATACTTAGGTATTGTAGGTGAGAGATTATAGTAAATCCTATTGACAGTGTAGTCTATCAGATACTGAGTATGGGAATGTGTTTGTATTCTATAGGGATTTTTCATGTGTTATTCAAAATTCCTTTGTGCTTTGATGACCTCTTTAGAAATTGATTGAAGGAGCTTATTCTATCCATGTATATGCCAAATTTCTTCCAGAAATTTTTCCTTAGGGGGAGGTGTTGTGATGAGTTGACATGTTTCAACTCCTCCCTTATTTGTGGAAAAAGGATAATCTCTCTGGAATGAAAATAATCTGACAGATTGATCTCTATTGAGAAAAATTCTATCAATAGTGTGAATTTCATTTTAACTTTGAGTTAAGCCAAGCTGCAATACATGCTTTGTATTGAATGATATGTTATCTGAATGGGTGGATAAGAAATGTGAATGGCATTCTTTGGATACAATGGATCTAGCCCGTATGAGTTGGAAATTCTAACTGGATAAGTATGGGATTAAGATAGCTGTCAATCATAGGAGGCTAGATGGCGTTTCTTTCCTTAGGGGGAAAAGACCAGTTTGGCCGGAGAGGAAGAAATGCGAGGAGAGATACGAAAGACGGCAGTTGGTTGTGAAACAAGCTAGAGTGAGCTTGTCTTTGAGCAGACTTCAGAATCTTAGGATTTTCTGAAATTGTAATTTCACAGCATGAATATGAATAATCATATTTTTTCATTTTTACTTATGTTTTCTTTTTTTAATGTGTTAATTTAAAATAAAGTTTTTTCGTTTCAAACGATAAATGGAATTTATTAATTATATATACAACGTCTCAAGCTACCACACACAGAACATGCATAAAAATCTTTCTTCTGTCCTTATTTTCGAAATAAAAAAAATCGTGTTCAGTGTTTATTTAGATTTTAATGCACCCCCCAAATTCTTATTAAAGTATCTCAACTTAACAGAACTCAAATATGCTCATATTTAAAGTAAAAGTAAATTTTATAAATAATCTATTAATTAAATATCGTTACAAATTTCATTCCAAACATTATAATATCACTTTTAAAAAATCTACAGAAATAGAATGGAAAACTTTTTTTTACTTATTCTATTCTAAAATAAATACAATCATATTCACATTTTGGATTACACTGCAGAAATTATTTTAATCCATCTCTATAATCTAATAATATGCTCGTAATAAAGAACCTCTTTTTTTTTTTTTTATACAGAAAAGAAAATTCTTGTTATTTTATATATTTTATCAACATGCTTGGTATGTACTGCAGGTGAAATTTTCCGAAAAATTCAAATTCATCGAAGTTTTTACCCTATCTTCAATAGTTTAAAAAATGAAACATTTGATTGAACTTAAAAAAAAATCTATGATCTCCTGTAATGACCGGAGAATTTTCTGTTACACATCAATCACTCTTAACAGTGAGGGGTCGTAGGGTTATAAGTCGATTTGTTTCAAGCGCCAACATCTCGCCAGAAATTTTTTGCGCGAATAAATACATGCATCTTTAATATTACAGGTATTTATCATAAAAATGACTATACATTAAGCTAAATAAATTTTGTTTAAGCAGTCAATCGCTTTTCAATGGGAAAATATGAAAAAAATCAGATTTAAAGTGCATTTTCTTTCAAATTCAGTAAAGACCTATTTTTCTTCTCGCGGACGTATACTTCTCTCTAGTATAATGTCCACTGCCAAGTTAGGTTTTCCGTAACTTTAGATGCTTTCTGTAGAATACTGTGTGATTAGCATTTATCGTTCATTTACAGAATCACACAAAATAATTCGGTTACAGTACTGTCTATGAGCGATAATTGCTGGAAGTGCGTTTTCAAATGTGGTATGCGTTTTTAAATTTAACTACTGTTTTACATATTAGTTGGTGTTTCTAAATTCTTTAGATCATATACAAGGCTGCGCACAAAAGAATTAGAGTACATTTCGCTTATTGACGGAAACTGTTGAAAGGAAATTTTCAACTGCGTTATGCGTTTCTTAAATGAACTAAATTTTTGCATTCGAGGTCTATATGTACAAATCTAAAGATCATATACATGGATGCATAAAACAATTAGGATATTTTTTAGACTAGATGGTAATTCAAGAAATTGCATTTTCAAATATGTTAAGCATTTTATTTATTTATTTATTTTACTTAGACATCGTCTTTCACCCAAATAAACGATGAAGTTTTGTTACAGTATTCTGATTGTGTCAGACGTTTCATAATCTATGTTTGACGCATAATTTTCCTTCTTGTTATTATCTATTTAGATTCTTTCGAATAAAGTATTCTTAGTTAAATTATAAATTAGATATATTTATGGCTTTTATAACGCATTATATATATTTGTAAACAATAAAAATCATTATGTGAAACTTTGAACACATTTTTCTTAAACTTGCTTTCACAATTAAATCCGAGAAAAGGTAGCAGATTAACATTTAAACATTTTCAAAAATCGAATATATTATTTCTGTTGTCGAATTTACGAAACGCACAACAACGAATGAGATGTCATTCGAAAGGTTTTTGAAGCGACTTCCGACATAGTACACTCACATTTCGTTAAAACAGGTTTTTTCATTAAAAATTGCTGTTAATTAAAAATTAAATCGTTATTGTTTTCATTAATGAAATAAAAGGTTTTTCTCAAATGAGTGTTGCCGCAAAAATAAAATACCGCATTATAGGATGCTCAACAATGATTATATAAAAAAAATAATAATAAATAGCACAAAAAAAATATTAGAGTAGGATTTCTCCGCATGGGTTTATTTGATATTTATGGTTAAAAAGCAAAATTGAAATTGAAATGTTTAGAAGAAAAAGACACCATCGATCGATCGAAGCAGTGGTACATATTTCACTTGTAGAATAAAAGGTATGCTTTGTTATATTAGAATAAATTCTATTTTAAATGTTTCAATTTAGTTTTATTTGTTTAATGTTTTTTAAGAGGCGGATGACGTCATCTTCTAATGCTGTTAAAGTACGATTGTTAATTTTTTTTCTCGTGCGTTGCTTTTGCTATCTTTAGTCAGTTTTTATTGTAACTTTGATGGAATAAATGAGACAATATTATAACTAAACTAATGTTGTTTGCAGATATTTTTATCCTTAATTTTTCTTTAGAAGTTTAAACCTGCATCTAAAAAATATTAGATATTGGTAACAATTATGATTTCGCACGGATCCACTGGTCGAATATTATTTTATCTAAATGATTGTTTAGGCTCTTAAAAATAAAGTACTGTTAATGGAATAATGAATTTACTTATTGATGTATAAATTCTACAGATCATATACAAGGCTGAACAAAAGAATTCGATTACATATTTGCTTATTGACTGAAAATAGCAAATAGTATAATGTGTTATAAACATTATGCTATTTTTTTTTTTTTTTTTTTTAAACAATAAAAATCATTGCATAAAACTTTACTTTTAATATTTTTCTCAAAACTATTTTAAAATTAAATCCGCTAAGGTGTAACACCCACTTACAATTTTCTAAAACATCGATTTTTATTATCAATAAAAGGATTTCTTAGGTTCTTGAGAATAATATGCACTTACCTAATGTAGTAATTTAATATATTTATGACACTTATAACACATTCATGTCATCTATTTTTTAAACAATAAATATCACTTCTTAAAACGCGTTTTTCTCAAAACTATTTTTCCTTTTGAAGTTCGTGAGTAGCGTCACTTCCAGAATTTTCAACTGATTGCTTTCAAATTTAAAAGAAGTCTTGTGAGAAAAAAAAAATTATATTTCTTTAAAATAAATAAGTAAATAAAAAGATAATAATAATAATTAAAGGTACTACTAAAATTATACAATTGTTTATGTTGAGATCAAATATAATTCACCGGGACAACATAAATTGGATTTTATACAGAAAAAAAAAGAAAACTAAGTTTAATAGTGGATAGTTACAAAAAAGGGGAAAAAGGAATTAGGGTACTTTCGTGTTATAGCGGTCTCCACAATTACGATTATGCCAAGGTTG
Organism: Maratus michaelseni; assembly: GCA_963931845.1. Lineage (NCBI taxonomy): Eukaryota > Metazoa > Arthropoda > Arachnida > Araneae > Salticidae > Maratus > Maratus michaelseni. Next base: position 26,364,352 of record OZ007591.1, read on the forward strand.
CAAGTATTATTTTGTCAAAATCATCACAAAGCTGATATATGCATCATATATACGTATATGTATACTCCAAACCCTCATATATGTGTCATACACGTCATTATATACATGTTATTCACATCTTAAATGTCATATATATGTCGTAGGCTAATTGGGAAATCCGTCTCTTTATGTCGTAGGCTAATGGGAAAATCCGGTTCTTTGCAAACAGCCTAGGCTCTTTGCAAAGAGCCGGTCTAATTGGAAAATCATATCCCTTTTCCCAATCAGCCTGATGTTTTTCAGGCTTATTGCAAAGAGCCTAGACAGCGTTAGGCTGATTGGAATATGGTCATTTATTTTTCAACCAGCCTGACATTTTTTAGACTCATTGCAAAGAGCTTAGATAGCGTTAGGCTAATTGAAAAATGACCATGCCTATTTCGAAAATGACCAGTTCTTTGTCAAAATATGGTGTTGTACCCAACTCGAACCTGAAAATTCCATTCGAAGTCGACCCGAACCCAACAGAAAAATCTCATCGGACCGTAACCCGATCCTAAAAGGACAAAATAAATTCCTTCGAGTCGCAACCCGACCCGAACCAGAAAACTCAAGTTAACCCGAAATCCGACACGGACCCGACAAAAAAAAAAAAAAAAAAAAAAAAAAAAAAAAAAAAAAAAATCGAACCGTAACCCGATCCGAACCCGACAAAATAAATTCCTTCATGTCGCAACGCGTCCCGAACCTAAAGATTCGATATTAACCAGTAACCCAACCCGAACAAGACATAAAAATTCCATCGAACCGTAACCAGATCCGAACCTGAAAATATTAGTTAACCCGAAACCCAGCCCGAACTAGGAAAAAATTCCATCAAACCGTAACTCGATCCGAACCCGACAAAATAAATTTCTTCGTCTCGCAACCCGACCCGAACATGAAAATTGAAGTTAACCCGAAAGTACCAGAGAAATAAAAATCCATTGATACGTAAACCGATCCGAACTCGACAAAATAATTTTCGTCGTCACGCAACCCGATCTGAACCAGAAAATTGAAGTTAACCCGAAATCCGACCCAAACCCGACAAAAAAATCCATCGAACCGTAACCTGATCCGAAAACAACAAAATAAATTCTTCGTGTCACAACCCGATCCAAACCAGAAAATTCAAGTTAACCCGAAACCCGACCCGAACCTAATAAAACAATCTATCGAACCGTAACCCGATCCTAACCCAACAAATTAAGTTTCGTAGTTACGCAACCCGATCCGAAACTGAAATTTTAAGTTAACCCAAAAAACAATTTGAATCGAAAATTTAATTTAACCCGAAACAGAACCCAAACCTGAAAATTAAAGATAACTCGAAACACAAAGTCGAAACGCAACCCGACCCGAAACTGAAAATTGAAGTTAACCCAAAACCCGAACCCGTCAAAAATTTCATCGAACCGTAACCCGATCCGAGCCCGACAAAATAAATTCCTTCGTGTCACAACCCGATCCAAACCAGAAAATTGATGTTAACCCGAAACCCTACCCGAACCCAATAAAACAATCTATCGAACCGTAACCCGATCCGAACCCGACAAATTAAGTTTCGTAGTTACGCAACCCGATCCGAAACTGAAATTTAAAGTTAACCCAAAAACCAATTTGAATCTGAAAATTTAATTTAACCCAAAACATAACCCAAACCTGAAAATTAAAGTTAACTCGAAACACAAAATCGAAACGCAACCCGACCCGAAACTGAAAATTGAAGTTAACCCAAAACCCGAAATTTCTTCGAAGCGTAACCCGATCCGAACCCGACAAAATAAATTCATTCGTGTTACAACCCGATCCAAGCCAAAAAATTCAAGTTAACCCGAAACCCGACCCGAACCCGATAAAAAAAATTCATCGAACCGTAACCAGACAAAATAAATTCCCTCGTTTCTGGTTTGGATCGGGTTGTGACACGAAGGAATTTATTTTGTTGGGTTCGGATCGGGTTATGGTTCGATGGATTTTTTGACGGGTTCGGGTTTCGGGTTAGCTTCAATTTTCAGTTTGGCTTACTTTTCGGGTTAAATTAAATTTTCAGGTTCGGCTCGGTTTTGGGTTAACTTAAATTTTCAGTTTCGGTTCGGGTTGCGTGACGACGAAATTTATTTTTGGGTTCGGATCGGGTTACGATTCGATGGAATTTTTTTCTCGCTTCGGGTTGGATTTCGGGTTAAATATTATTTTCGGGTTCGGGGCTGTTTGCGACACCAAGGAATTTATTTTATCGGGTTCAGATCGGGTTACGGTTCGATGGATTTTTTTATCGGGTTCGGATTGGGTTTCGGATCAACTTGAATTTTCTGGCTTGGATCGGGTTGTGACACGAAGGAATTTATTTAACCGGGTTCGGATCGGGTTACGGTTCGATGAAATTTTTGACGGGTTCGGGTTTCGGGTTAACTTCAATTTTCAGCTTCGGGTCGGGTTGCGTTTCGATTTTGTGCTTCGAGTTAACTTTATTTTTCAAGTTTGGGTTAGGTTTCGTGTTAAATTAAATTTTCAGGTTCAAATCGGTTTTTGGGTTAACTTAAAATTTCAGTTTCGGATCGGGTTGCGTGACGAAAAAATTTAATTTGTCGAGTTCCGATCGGGTTACGGTTCGATAGATTTTTTTATCGGGTTCGGGTCGGGTTTAGGGTTAAATTGAATTTTCTGGTTTGGATCGGGTTGTGACACGAAGGAATTTATTTTGTGGGTTTCGGATCGGGTTACAGTTCGATGGATTTTTTGTCGGGTTCGGGTTTCGGGTTAACTTCAATTTTCAGTTTGGGTTAGGTTTCGGGTTAATTTAAATTTTCAGGTTCTGTTCGGTTTTGGGTTAACTTAAATTTTCAGTTTCGGTTCGGGTTGCATGACGACGAAATTTATTTTTCGGGTTCGGATCGGGTTACGGTTCGATGGAATTATTTTCCTGGTTCGGGTTACCTATTATTTTTGGGTTCGGGTCGGTTTATGACACGAAGGAATTTATTTTATCGGGTTCGGATCTGGTTATTTTTAGATGGAATTTTTATGTCTTGTTCGGATTGGGTTACTGGTTAACATCGAATTTTTAGGTTCGGGTTGCGGTGCGACATGAAGGAATTTATTTTGTCGGGTTCGGATTGGGTTACGGTTCGATGATTTTTTTTTGTCGGGTTCGTGTCGGATTTCGTGTTAACTTGAGTTTTCTGGCTCGGGTCGGGTTGCGACTCGAAGGAATTTATTTTGTCCTTTTAGGATCGGGTTACGGTCCGATGGAAATTTTTTCTGTCGGGTTCGGGTCGACTTCGAATGGAATTTTCAGGTTCGAGTTGGGTACAACACCATATTTTGACAAAGAACTGGTCATTTTCTAAATAAGTATGGTCATTTTTCAATTAGCCTAACTCTATCTAGGCTCTTTGCAATAAGCCTGAAAAACATTAGGCTGATTGGGAAAAGGGAAATGATTCTCCAATTAGACCGGCTCTTTGCAAAGAGCCTAGGCTGTTTGCAAAGAGCCGGATTTCCCAATTAGCCTACGACATATACATCATATACGTCTTATGCACATGTCATATATGTACATTATATATGACTATAACTTGGCCATATACGTCACGAAATCTATACTTAATGAATTAATTATTAATTAATAATATTATAAAGTAGTAAAGATTGTTTTTTGTTTGTTTGTTTGTTTGTTTGTAGGGGGTAATCTCTGGAACTACTGAAGCGATTTCAAAAGTGATGGTGGCAAATGGATGGTGACACTCCCTGCTCCAACATAGGCTATATTTTATGTTGGTGCCACTACCTCCAGAGGGGTACAGGAGCGTAAAACGTTCTAAAATTTCGATTTTTTTTATACTGAAGGAGCTAGAAGCATGAAATTTGGCATGGCAGTTACTTATAAGATGTAAATGCTCTCTAAGAACAAATTCTAATAAAATTCGAAATTTAAAAGGGTGAGATGAGGGAAAAGCGTTCTAAAAACATTCTAAATTAAAATTTCTATGGAATATCTGGAACTACAGAAACGTTTTCAAAAGTGATGGTGGCAAATTGATGGTAACAGTCCCGGCTGAAACATAGGCTATATTTTATATCGGTGCCACTACCACAGTAGGGAGGGGTGCAAGAGCGAAAAACGTTCTAAAATTTCGATTTTTTTTATACTGAAGGAGCCAGAAACATGAAATTTTGCATGGTAGTTACTTATAAGATGTAAATGCTCTCTAAGAACAAATTCTAAAAAAATTCGAAATTTAAAAGGGTGAGATGAGCGAAACGCGTTATAAAAACATTCTAAATTACAATTTCTATGGAATTTCTGGAACTACAGAACTGTTTTCAAAAGTGATGGTGGCAAATTTTTAATGACAATCCCTGCTCCAACAAAGGCTATATTTTACGTCGGTGCCACTAATCCCAGGGTGGTGCAGGAGCGAAAAACGTTCTAAAATTACATTTTTTTTTATCCTGAAGGAGCTAGAAATTTGAAATTTGGCATTGTAGTTACTTATAAGATGTAAATGCTCTCTAAGAACACAATAAAAAAGAATTCGAAATTTAAAAGGGTGAAATGAGCGAAAAGCGTTCTAAAAATATTCTAAATTACAATTTCTATAGAATCTTTGGAACTACAGAACCAATTTCAAAAGTGATGGTGGCAAATTGATGGTACTACTCCCTGCTCCAACTAAGGCTATATTTTATGTCGGTGCCACTAATCCCAGGGGGTTGCAGGAGCGAAAAACTTTCTAAAATTGCAATTTTGTTTATACTGAAGGAGCTAGAAATTTGAAATTTGGCACTGTAGTTACTTATAAGATGTAAATGCTCTCTAAGAATAAATTTTAAAAAATCGAAATTTAAAAGGGTGAAATGACTGAAAAGTGGTCTACAATAATTCTAAATTACAATTTTTATGAAATCTCTGGAACTACAGAACCGATTTCAAAAGTGATGGTGACAATCCCTGCTCCAACATCCTCTTTAATATAAAGCTATGCGTTGCTGACGACTGGGTTTTTCGCTAATCTTTGCCACAGATTAATCTCGGAAAATGAAACATTAGAAACTACTGAAAAAAATAAAGCTCGAAAAGTATTTGTCAGAAAATTGTTAGATAAAATTACTAAATTTCACAATGGAGTACCATAGCGAAACCTTCACGCGTAAAAAGATAATGATAAAGGCGACGTGTCCTGACGTGTATATTGGCTATAGCAGGAGTCACAAATTATAGTAGCCTTATTAGTCTGTTAAAATATAAAAGTGAATTATGAAATGTCAATATTTTGTTTGATTAAAGGTTCGTTAAAAGAAATTGACCAGCGTAGCGGGCGTAGCTTGCTAGTGTTATATACATCTTATATTATTATAATGTCTTATATACTTTATAATTTGGCGATAAACTTTGGTCGCTTGGTGATTCCTAGGGTCCGCTATAACAGGAAAGTGACGGAATTTGTTTTGCTTTTATATTCTATGCATCTAACATAGATGAAATAAATAAAGTTTGCATGAAATCCTGTTAAAGGGATTACATACATGGAGACTCATTACCTGTTGAAATTTTGATAAGTTACAGAACTCTTATACAGTAAAGCAAGGACCTCGCCGCATAATAAACAAATCTGCTGGGCGGGCTAGTAGAGCTTAAGCCGAAAAGTAGGCCTCCCTGCCCGTATTCACCTTGACCTTGTTTATTTAGGCATCATATTTCACCTTATGACACGGTGAAGTTTTATTACATTATTTTGAATGAGTTGGAAAGTGTTTCATACTATATGCTTGACGCATGATATTTCTTTAATGTAATCAAGAGAATAAATCAGTAAGTTCAACAAATAAAATTTTACTGAAATAGAATAATAGGAATTTTTTTTTAAACAAATTTTATATATTAAATTCTTAGAAAAACTGTGGCATTTTAAAAAAATTATTATTGTATTTATTTATTTTTATTAAGCTATTTATTTTTGCAATATTTTCATTACATATTCACCTTCCAATAAAAGATTTTTTTATAAAACTAGGGGGCTCTGCCCCCTACGAGCTGCGCTCGCCAACCCCCGTTCTGACACCGCATGATTTAAAAACACTCTGATTTGATCATCTCTAAAACGATTACGGAAGATTGTATTATAATTAAACAACCAGTGGCGATCTGCTGTAACAGGGTTTCCATTCATTTTCCTTTGACTGAGGGATTTTAAGGTCGAATTAACTGCTGTTGAAACAGATTACAACTGTAACTGTCGCCAAAATATATGATTTAGCGCCAAACGTGCATAATCGTGGCGTCGCGTCACTTTCAGTTGACATCAGATGCGTTACACGAGTTAGTTTTTTCATCGGGAAATTTTTAATTCAACGCTTATTTGTCTTTTGATACTTCTCCATTACCCCGTCAATCAATTTTCATTAAAAAAAAAAAAAAAAAAAAAACTATCGTTAAACTGTAACACCAAATAAACAAATAGAAGAATTTTGACATTGGAAAGGAAATATTATTATTTACGCTGTTTTAAAATTTGCAATAATGGGTAAAAGATATGTCGAAATAAATTGATCTCTCATGAAAATATAATAATTAATTGAAATTGTTTGGAAATATTGTTTTTTTATCATTTTAAATGTGACGTGAATTTCCCTAGTTACTCGTATTTCTCTTTGTAATATTCACGCGCAAGTATATTTTTATTACGTCATTTTCTACATTTATTGCTTTTAACACGTGATCATTTAAATATTATTTTAAAGTTTTATTTCTGTTTTTAATAGTCTCGTGTAAATACATTTCTTAATTGAAAGGGAATCTTATTACGTGCGCTATTTTACAAATTGGCAACGGTTCAAATAATGGAATTTATGAAATATGAAATAAATCTTCGTCAAAATAATGAAAATTTTGAATAAAAAATTGGCAACGGTTCAAATAATGGAATTTATGAAATATGAAATAAATCTTCGTTAAAATAATGAAAATTTTGAATAAAAAATTGAAATATAACCTGAAAAAATTACTCAAATTAAAAAAGTGATTGCAGTCTGCACTCCGCAAACTTGTCAACTATATCCTTACAAATTATGGTTAAATTCCTGCGGATAGTTTTCGTTCCTATAAAACTTTTTTCAAAAAACTGTTTTGACGAACTTTGATTTTAAATATCTCTGAAAATAATTCTTCGATTTAAAAACTGTTTGCTTCAGCGTGTTTATCGAACATTTCTTTATAAAACTACCAATTTTTAAAATTTTACATGCAATAGTTTTCTAGATATTAGTCCAGAAAGACTTCAAGGCACAAAATCTTAATTGACAGCGGCGGCAGCGGTGGTTACTTTTTTTTAATATAGAGAGATGTAATCCGAAGAAATTTCTTTGTAAAGTTTTAGTGTTTTTTTTAACTTGCCATACTTCGCGAGTTTTCTTCTACTTACATGTAAAAACTGTCATCGTCAACACTGCAGAAAAAAAAAAAATGTTGATTTTACAGTATAATACTGGCACCCCTCCTGCCAGTATTATACCGTAAAATAACAGTAGTAAACAGTAAAATAAGCAGTAATACACGCGGTAAATAGTCGCGCGGTAGCGTATTACTGCTTATTAAAAATCAACAATTTATTTTTTGCAGTGAATGATTGAAAGGATAAATGTATATTTGTCTGACTTTTTGCATTAAGGTTTAATTCTAAATCTAACACGATCTGAGTTTTTTACTTTTTTTGCAGATTTTCACTGCTCTCTGCAGCCATAAAGTTACACTAAGTGAAGTTTTACGATCGAATAATTATGTTTTGAGTATTACTGGTTGTAGCACACTATTAAACTCCTTTTACGTCCATCTGACGATGTTGATGTTCCCTCACTGAAGAAAATAACATTTAACTTTTTTTTTTTTTTTTTTTTTTTTTTCCAATGAGAATATGATTGTAAAAATGAATAAACAATGATATAAAAATTATTTTTATGTTAATTTCAGGGCTTCAACCCTAGTAAATATTTTTTTTCAATCCGGCTCAGTTAAAGAAATATTAATTCAGTTCTTGTTTATGGTGCTTTAAAAAGGGGTTTTTGGTACATCCGTTTTTGGGTGCGTTCGTAATTATATAAATACGTAGCACCCATTGTCGTCGTCTGGTCCGTCCGTCCGTCCGTCTGTCTGTCCGTCTGTCCGCATATAACAGCGCAAAAACTACAAAACCGAATGGTTTGAAATTTAATATATAGAATCGTTGCAGAATTTTGTCGAGTCATTTAAAATTTTATAAAAATCAAATCCAAACTTAAAAAGATATTAATCAAAGTTCTTTTTTTTTTATTCTATTAAATCCTAGCATACTTAATCTATATAGTAAAAGGGCAAGTCATGTGATTGGGGAAAACAAATACGGGCTAACCACATCTTTTTCCATGTGCCAAGTGGTCATTTTTATTTAAAATTATTTTTTCGAATAAACTTGCATAAAAGTTACATTTTTAGAAAAATCGTTCAAAAAAATTGTTTGCTTGAGAGATGAGTTACATTAAAAAATGTATAGATTCTGAGATAACTTCAGTGAAAATTAGGTCAACAGCCGAATATCTCAACCCATTAAAATAAATAAATAAAAGATTCATTGATCGCGAGTCATAGAAATATCAAACTATGGAGGTAATCATTCGCAAAGCAAGATCTCCAGATGGTGATTTTACAACGCTGTCTGCTGCCGAAAAAAAAAAAAATCACATCTGTAAACATCGCATACGTAATCAGAAAAAAACAAGTTGGAAATTGTACGTCAAACGTGACATATGAGGTGCGTTCGTACTATAGCTAGTTATATAAATATTCAGATCTTGATGATTTTTAATTCTTCGAAATAAATTATATCGTCTGCAGATTAATTTCTGTAACAAAATAAGTATCTCGGTCGCTTGACGATTAAACATCGGAAGCTCCTATAACAATGAAGCACCATTTAAAAAAAAAAAATCAAATTTCTTAATAAATATTTTTATTAATATCTTCTAAAGTTTTCGATTTTCATAAAATTTGAAATGTCTCGACAAAATTCTGCAAAGATAATATATCTTAAATTTCAAACCATTCGGTTGGGTAGTTTTTGCGTTGTTATATGCGGACGGACGGACAGACAGACAGACGGACGGACCAGACGACGACAATAGGTGCTACGTATTTATATAATTACGAACGCACCTAAAAAGACATCCTCATTCCGCTCGTAGCAGACGATATAATTTATTTCACTCAAATAATAAGGATGATTTTTTTTTTACTTTGTAAAACTAGTTATAGCACGAAACGAACGCACCTCATTTGTCAAGTTTAATGTACAATTTCCAACTTGTTCATTCTACCAGAAATAATTGTTTTGGGGAGTTTTCAATTCTTGGTTCATTTCCGGATCGAAGCACTTCTTTCAATAAATCGTCGAAAGATTTACAGTTGTGAAAAATAAAGGATACCCCCTTACTAATTCTGCAGTTACTTATTAATGCTATACTTAAATTTAGGGGCTCGACCGTATATAGAAATTGTACAAAATTTTGAAAATTTCAATTCGAGCACCGAATTTTTACACAATATTCGGATTCTCTGGTAAATTTTACCTTCGGAGACCAAGTAGGGAGTCATTCGGTCAAGTAGTTTAGGAATTATGAAGGTTTAAAATTTGAAACTCCTGATGTTCAATTGATTTACACTGGCCTCCAAAAGTTAAGGTACAACCGGTTTTTTGCGTCTAATTTTCAAATGAATGAATATAGAAACAACAAATTTGGAGGAAATGTACGCTAAACTGTAATTTATTAAATGCGGCATAGAAATTTACTTAAGTTAAACGTATAAATGAAATTACAACAAAAAAGCACTCATGGTGGAAAATTCCATTCTTGGAGAAATCAGTACATCGCAGTATTATGCAGTAAAATGTGACAGAAACATTAAAAAACTGGTTCTAATACGGAATATATCCACCCCGGACTTGAATGCATTGGCGGCATCGACTTTCTATGCTCTCAATTAAATTGTCGGACATCGAAATAGGTAGCGCTGACCAGACTTGGAGTAAGCCTTGTTCCAGCTCATTTAATGACCTTGGAGGAGGACTTAAAGCCGCAACCTGTCTTCCAAGATAGACCCAAAGATGTTCTATCAGATTCAAGTCTGGAGAGTGAGCTGGCTATTCCATTTTCTCCAAAACGTGATCCTCAAGATAATCCTCAACAACCACAGCTCGGTATGGTCTCGCATAATCATCCATCAGAATGAAACCATTGCCAATAGCACCGGCATATGGGCGCACATATGAATCAAGGATCTCATCCCGATATCTCGCACCAGTCACAGTTCCTCCATGGAATACATGCAGGTCAGTGTGGCCTCCGAGTTAGATCCCTGCCCAAACCATGATTCCACCGTTTCTGTACTTGTGTATTTCGATAGTGCTTGATTGATGGTATCGAGTGCATTGTTCTCTTCAGATCAGAAGACGTCCTGAATCGCTCTCCAGTGTGAATCTGGACTCGTCTGTGAAGAGTACAGAAGCCCACTGTTGTATGATCCAGGAAACATGTTCTCTCGCCCAACATAAGCGGGCCCTTCTCTGTCGTCTGTTGAGGGGGACACACACAACTGGTCGCCTTGCATAGAGACCTGCATTGTGAAGACGTCTTCGCACCGTAGTAGCGGAGATTCTTCTCCCTGATGCTGCAAAGTGGTCTGCAACGAGTCGCGGCACAGTAGTGCGTCTTCTCCTTCGGGCCGAAAGTGCTAGAAACCGGTTTTCTGCAGGTGTTGTAACACGTGGGCGGGCTGAAACATGTCTTCTGGACACAGAATTTTCGGATTCATACCGATCCCAGAGTCGTTGGACTACACTGCGAGACACATTGAGCCGTCTTGCAGTATCGGCCTGTGACAACCCCATTTCCATCCATCCTACCGCCCGCCACCTTAATGAATCGGGCAAACGACTTCTTCTAGACATTTCTAGACTCTACTGGCTGTTGTGAACAAAACTGACAACAATAGTTCGAATACAACAAAACTTACACGCGAAATTACGAAAGCTTCGTAATTGCATATTTTTTTCTCATTCACAAATACCTATTATTTTCTATAAAATAAAAGTGGTAGTTGTAATTTTTGCATAAGTTTTTTTAAAGCTTATTATTGTCATTCATATAAACTATGAAGTTTAATCTGACTGCCATTTTTTGTCTGGTGAGCTTCGAAAAACATGTTGTACCTTAACTTTTGGAGGCCAGTGTATAATCGTTGCAAAACGGATTGCATGTTTATTACATGTTTAATTACATGTTTGATTATTAAAATATAATTCAAACGATTTTTCTCCCATAGACCATAATGTGGCGGAACGGAATTCTTTTTGAGTATCCTTGTAAAGCAAGTATAAAAATTACAAACTTCATTTTTAATACCGAACATGCCATAGTAATCCTGAATATTATATATCAATTACATGACAATCCGAGTATACAGGGTGTTTCCAAATTCATGGTTTCAAACTTTAAGGGTTGGTACCGGACACTGTAACAAACAATTTTTGTATTAGGAACAAAGGTTTGGAAATCCATTTATATAGTCAAAAATACAGAGCGTCTCACTCCAATCCGAAGTCGTGTTTTCGTTCATAACTTTAACAGTAGTGGAGATATTTTAACGAAATCCTTAGAATAGGCTTACGATTCATACAGTGGTGAGTCTGTTGTGAATTTTGGTAAAATATCTTCACTACTGTTAAAGTTATGAACGAAAACGTGACATTGGATTGGAGTGAGACGCCCTGTAATTTTGACTAAATAAATGGATTTTTGACTCTGGTTTCTTATACAATAAATGATTTTTACAGTAGATTGGTACAGCACACTGTAAAAAATATAACAATCGGAGTATATTTACGAGAGTTAGAGCACGGACAGACAAACGTATGAAGTTGGTCTTTTCAATCGCTAATTATATTACATGCTGCGTATGACCGTGCCGCGTATATGATCGCCTCGTATATGACCGTTCGCGTAATTCTCACTATTCTTTCAAGTGTGTCGCGTAATTGTAACTATACTTTCCAGTGTGCCGCGGAAATACAACTACACTGCAAAAAAAAAAAAAAAAAAAAAAATTGATTTTACAGCATAATACTAGCATCCCAGCTGCCAGTATTTTACCGTAAAATTAACAGTAATAAACAGTAAAATAAGCAGTAATACGCTAGAGCGCATGCGCGGCAGTGTATTACTGCTTATTTTACTGTTTATTACTGTTAATTTTACGGTATAATACTGGCAGCCCAGGTTCCAGTATTATACCGTAAAATCAACATTTTTTATTGCAGTGATATGCGTGAACTTGTGTCGTGGGATTAAAAAAAAATGGTTGAAAAACACATACGTAAATAAATTTAGCAAACAGTATATACTTTTCGTATATGTAGTCATGTAATTTAAGCGTGCCACGGAAGTTTAATTAACAAGTTCATGTGTGTCATGAAAAAAAAAAAAAAAACACCAATTTGAACGAATATTTAATTTATATAGTGCATGCAGATTTTCTCCATAGACGCCATGATATATATGCATATTTTCTAGTACAGCAATTTTTAAAATATAGTGATGTTCTTGCTTTTATGCATTTACTGTTGCATACAAAAATCATGTTTTTTAAAAAGAACAAAATGAATTAAAATAATAATAATAATAATAATAATAATAATAATAATAATAATAATAATACGTATATCGAGGATTTCTTTATTTCAAGCTGCAACATTTACAAATGGCTTCCATCATTTCATCTTAATTTTAAAATTAATTATTAATTAAAAATTATTGTAGCGATGTGAAGCAAGCAAGTTGAAAAAAATTCTGAATTTTTGCTTAAAAATAAACTTGTAGAAAAAAGCCAAAATAATTTTTTTAACATACGAAAAATTGTTTGCTTTCTTGCAAATTGAAGTTTTTGAAGCTAGTAAGATGCAAATAAATAAAATTTCACTCAAAAAAGGAGCTGATGTTGAACTGTTATGTCGTTAAAATAAATCCCTTACTGTACATATAAAAAAAAGAGGAATACTTTCATTTTTAAGAAAATATTAGAATAAACACGATATAAATATTTATTTTCAGTAAAATTAAAAATTAATGAATTAAGACTTATTTTCATACGACGCATATTTTACGGAATTATTTTTTAGATGAGAATTAGCATCTATAGTGTATTTTTTAAATTCAGACTTTGAAAAGCAAGATAAAATCAACATGAATATAAGTAAAGACAACATTTGAACTTTTTTCATCCTAACACAATTTAAAAGAATAATAATGGAAGTATGATGTAGAGATCATATATATTTGTCATTTTATTCAAAATTTATAATTTCTTAATATTTTCTAAAAATTAATTTATATCTTTATTTAAAATCTTTTCATTCTAAAGTAAAGTCATAACTATCCCATGATAAATGCTATTTAATCATGTACATGTAATCTTTCATTTATTCTGCAGCTTTCTTTAACCCCTTCGCGACGAGCGTCCTTTACAGAATTTTTAATCTTTTACCACCGTTTTTTCAAAACAGAAATTATCGCCTAATTGAACCGCAGAAATGCCATAATTAAATAAGGCAAATAAAAGCTTTCAATAAGGCAATTAAGCTTACAATAAAAAGTAACTGGTGGGAATAATCGAGGATTCTGAGCATCTTATGCGTCACGCATACGTGTCGTGTCGCTCGTCCCCCAAAGGGTTAACCGCATTAACCCAGGTACGTATCCTGGTCACGGCGCCAGATTTTATATGGTGATGTTTTAGATTGCAGCAGCTTTCTGACATTGGCTAAAAGTTATAGCAACATTTAGTTTTATTTCTTGCAAACGTAACGAATTGTATTAAAAGCTCTTTATTTAAACAAGTAGTAATTAAAGGCATCAAACATCTGTTATTTACCCCCTTTCTACTTTTAAAAAATCATTTGCTATCTGAGATTCAAACTTGGAACTACAAATTCTGATAACTTGTGACATAATGACCGGCTACTCTTTTATAAGGATACTCTAATGGATGAGTGAGATTTTTTGATTTTATGCGTTGTCCTGAATCACTAACATTTGTGCGGGAATGAGAAATCTATTCTGTCTTTCTTTAAATTTCGCAAAGTGCGTTTGTATCACTGGAATCCTGTCATGGTTATTTTGCAGTGATACCTTAGTTTGGTAACTGTGGTTGTTTAGTGGCTATACCTAGTGAGATGCTAGCTGGAAATCAGAGGATTTGGTTAAGATTTCACCAAAGTGCGTTTAGCGTTAGCAAGCTAGTTCCCCTTGCTTTGATTCTCGCCAAGTGAAGATTGATTTGAAGTGGCGATTCCGACAGACCCAGCGTCTGTGAGTTTCGACTATTTGGTAAGGTGAACATTTATATACTTCAAATAAAAAAGTGCCGCAATCCACGGGATTCCATTTAGTGTTTAGAGTTATCTTCTAAGTGTATTTTTAGATTATAGCAAACGAAACTGTAATTATATTGTGAGCTGAGTTAAGTACTTTATAATTTAACAAGTTTGAGGAAGGATCCCCCTTCTTATTTTTTTTAATTTGAGCTTAGTTTCGAGCCATCTACATTACATCTATCCACACCACTGCTGATATCCACTTTTTATTGTTGAAAATAAATTGGTTGTGTTTGTTAAATTCTGTGTCAAAGTCCATTTTCAAATAGGCAGCCTCAAAGGGGTTGTCACAAAATATACTATTAATGACATAATTTTTTATCATTATATAGTACTTTGTCTCCCGAAAGTAAGGCTGGGTATTATATTATTTTGTGCTCTAAAAGACGTATTAGGAAATTATTTTCAAGGGATAGCTTACTTTTTTTACCATTTTAAAAACCTTATAACGAAAACATGCATTTCCATTCAGAAAACTGTTTATTATGTTGTCATCAAATTGATGTTTTTTTACTCATTTTTTTTTAACCTACAGCATCCAAATTAAGCCCAAAAGTTTCTTAGATTTCATTTTCTCGACTCTTAAACCGTGTGGTTTTAGATACAGAAGAAGAAAGATAATCAGTCGGTAAAAGATGATGTCATGTTTAAATAAAGGTAACGTGAACGTTGTAATTCATTAAACATCCACATTATACGACGTTATACAACATTATATCACTAATACGATTGTATAAAACATTGCAAATAAAAAACAAGAACGAAAAATCATGCGTCAAGCATAGATTATGTAACACTTTCCAACGCTTCCAAAATAATGTTACAAATTATTACCGTTTAATAAGCTGAAAGATAACATCTAAGTGAACAATTTGGAAAACGCATAACCTATTTAAAAACATAATTTCAGGAATTTCCAACATATACAATATTCGGAAAAATATCCGAATACTTTTATTCAGCCCTGTATATGATCTATAGATTTGTGTATATACTACATAGGATGCTAAATTTTAGTTTAGTTAGGAAACGCGTAGCACAGTTTAAAATTCTCCTGGAGTTTCTGTCAATAAACGGAAATGTGTTCGCGAACTTTTGTGCTGCCCTGTATAGGATCTACAGAATTTATACACACCAAGTAATAGACAAAAAGTGAGTTAAATTTAAAATCGCGTTCAGCAATTTAAAACGCACTTCCAGGAATTATTATTAACAGACAGTAGAGAATTCTTTTGTGTGTCCTTGTAAATGAACGATGACTGCTATACACACAATATTCTGTAGTAAGCCTCTTGTAATGCACCTTAGTGATATATATAAATTTCAATGCGTTTAAAATAGTGAAACATTATTTAAATAAACCGCAGACGATTTTTCTCCATAGACGTAATGTAACGGAATTCTTTTGACTGACTCTGTAAATTAACTGTAAGTGCTATGCACAGGCACATCCTATTCCATATTAAGCTTATTGTAAGGCACCTCAGTGATATATACCAATTTCAATATGTCTTAAATTGTGTAACATCATTAAAATAAACCGCAAATGATTTTTCCCCACAGACCGTAATGTAACGGAATTCTTTTGAGTGTCCCTGTAAAAAAACTATAAGTGCTACACACTTCAGTTGAAATAGGGAACATGCTATAGTTGACGTCAATCTCTATCTCTATAAAAGAGTAAGTGTCTGTCTGCCTGCCCGAGGATTTCACCGTAATTATAACACCTAGGATTCTAAAATTTTTGTCATGAGTAGATACTATCACCGGAAAGTATACCTCACCGCCAGATTTTTAAATTTTAATTTAGATTTAAAAAAAAAATTAAAACGTGTATATGGAATTTTGGGTTCAAGGCTATTTCAAGCTCTCCGCATGAATTAGCCTGGGCAACGCCATCCGTGGCAACGAAGCAGCCAGCCAATGAGAGCAGGTGTGATTATGTCATGATCCGGGTTCTAGCGACTACAGTTTTGTTCGTAGCTTACGCGACGCGGCTGTTTAGCTACAAATTTCGTTGTTTTGTTTATTTTTTAGATTTATTTTAAAGAAAAGGAATATATTTTTGGCTAATTGAGGTTAAAGTAAGTTAGTTTTGATTGTATTCATTCTTTGTATGTTTAGTTGCCCCCATATATTATGTGTTTGGTAAGAATATAACTTGCATTTTACTGAATGTTTTCAAAACGTTCACATATCTGCTCATGTTCTGAAATGAAATAAACTGTTTTCAATAACAAATCTTAATGTATCAAATTAATCTTACACTTTACTATAAAATGTACAGTTCTACAATTTATCGCATGTTACAACGTTCTCGGGAACTAAAAATGTAGTCAAAATCTGTAACAGAAAGATTGTAAATTAACAAACTCATATATATATATAAGATATAACTTCAAACTGATATGCCTCACCAACTGTTGTCGAAATCAATGTAATGTAAATATTTCTTAAATATTATGATTTTGTTTAAGAATTGGAAACATTCAGTGCAGTGTAGGGTGAATTTTTTCATCAAAACAATTTGATTTGTAAGTATGAGGTAAAAAAAAAAAAGTCACCGTTTTGTTACATGATGAGTTTCATCAGAAAGTAAAACAATAAATAAATATGAATGATTTGCGGAGCTGTTTCAGAATAATTATAAAGAAGAAGACTTTAAAAATGTAAAATCAGTGTTATTTCTGGCCGATTTTTTTTTTAAAAATAATTATAAACCATTTTAATTTGTAAGCATGTTGTAAAAAAATCACCATTTTGTGACAAATTTTGTGTTTTATAAGAATCGCCCAAGAACGGACATGCAATGTGGTAAAAAATTTATGTTGTAATCCACTCTTTATAATTATTTTTGTTGAGGGTTTTTAGGTGATGTTATTGAATTAGTGATAGAAACAGCTCCGCAAATCATTCATATTTACTTATTGTTTAACTTGCTGATAAAACTCATAATATGTGAGAAAACGGTGATTTTTTTTTTTACTTCATATTTAAAAATTAAATTGTTTTGAGGATTGTAAGTATGAGGTAAAAAAAAAAAAAAAAATCACCGTTTTCTCACATAATGAGTTTTATCAGAAAGTAAAACAATAAATAAATATGAATGATTTGCGGAGCTGTTTCAAAATAATTATAAAGAATAAGTCTTTAAAAATGTAAAATCCATCTATTTAAAGCTAACCTGCTTTTTAGTTTTTCATGCAAATATCGCCTTTATACGCATGCGTGAGCATTCAGCCAATCAGGTAAAGGCATTTTTTGTAAACTCCTGTTGAATTGGGTTCTACACGCATGCGTCAGCATTCAGCCAATCAAGTGAGAGATTGTTACTTTCCCGAGGTCCCGAGACAGATTCGGAGCCAATGAGGTGAAAGGCTATTTCCTGTCTAGAGATCTTTAGGAAAGATGATTATAGCGTTAGCAATTTTCAAAGTTTTGAAATTTGGATTACTATAAATATTAGGTATTTATTCATTTTATCTTTATTTATTTTGTTATATTGAGCACATGAACATAGAAACATCCCTCACATATGTATTTCTGTGTTCATGATTGAATTCTTTTTATATGTTTTGGTTTCCTGTATTTTTTTTTCTTTTTATGTCGTATGTATATTTTGCTACTTTAAATTTCTTAAACCAAAAAGTAATGGTCGAGTTTTTATTAGGATTTATAAAGCTGAAATTGACCTTTTTGAATATAATATTACAGATGTTTTAATAGTTGCATTCGGCTGTAAAAATTGACAAAAAGTTGATTAAAAATTTGACCAGCAGTTGCATGAAAAAAAAAAAAAAAAAAAAAGAACTTTCATTAGCATGGACAAATTCAGAAAATTGCTGCGTCGGCAGTTGTGTTTATATGTAAAAAAATAACATAATTCATAGTTTAATCACAATAAAACATCGTGAAATTTACTGAATGGTTGCGGGAAAAAAATCCCAAAATTCAACAACCATTCGGGAAAATATAACAAAATTCTACTAATAACAGGAGCTTCTAAATAGCTTTACCACCTGTGCATTTTGATGATTTTGTTATGATAGTGTGTATGAATGTGTTTTGCATGGAATTTTTTGTTTTGTTGACAGTTTTTTTAAAGGTTTTGGAACTTTAGTATGACGATGACAATTTATTGGTATTATGTCGGTTAATAGAAAACCTTTCTAAAGATTGAAATACGATTAAATCTTAACAAAACTTGCAATGATTCAAATGGATTTAGATAATTTTAGTATATGTGTATATATATGTAGTAGAATATCAATAAACAACAACAAAAAAGTGGCAACTAATTTTCAAACTTTTATATATAATCAAAACTTTTCAATATTTTACAGCCGAATGTAACTATTAAAACATCTGAAATATTATATTTAAAAAAAAAAAATGAAATTTCAGCTTTACCAAGTAGAAAATAAACTACTTAAAAAAAAAATCCTACTAAAAATTCGACCATTACTTTTAGGTTTAAAAATTTTAATGTAGCAAAATACATACAGCATAAAAAGAAGAAAAAATACACCAGGATGTATATAAAGCATGCTTTACAATTATATTATGTGCACTAAATAATTTCGCAAACAATATACAAACCATTTTATATGTTTTGGTTTCGTGTATTTTTTTTTCTTTTTATGTCGTATGTATATTTTGCTACTTTAAATTTCTTAAACCAAAAAGTAATGGGCGAGTTTTTATTAGGAGTTATGAAGCTGAAATTTACCTTTTTGAATATAATATTACAGATGTTTTAATAGTTGCATTCGGCTGTAAAAATTGACAAAAAATTGATTAAAAATTTGACCAGCAGTTGCATGAAAAAAAAAAAAAAGAACTTTCACTAGCATGGACAAATTCAGAAAATTGCTGCGTCCGCAGTTGAGTTTATATGTAAAAAAAAAAACAAATTTCATAGTTTAATCACAATAAAACATCGTGAAATTTATTGAATGGTTGCGGGAAAAATATCACAAAATTCAACAACCATTCGGGAAAATATAACAAAATTCTACTAATAACAGGAGCTTCTAAATAGCTTTACCACCTGTGCATTTTGATGATTTTGTTATGATAGTGTGTATGAATGTGTTTTGCATAGAATTTTTTGTTTTGTTGACAATTTTTTTAAAGGTTTTGGAACTTTAGTATGACAATTTATTGGTATTATGTCGGTTAATAGAAAAGCTTTCTAAAGATTGAAATACGATCAAATCTTAACAAAACTTGCAATGATTCAAATGGATTTAGATAGATAATTTTAGTATATGTGTATATATATGTAGTAGACTATCAATAAACAACAACAAAAAAGTGACAACTAATTTTCAAACTTTTATATATAATCAAAACTTTTCAATATTTTACAGCCGAATGTAACTATTAAAACATCTGAAATATTATATTTAAAAAAAATGAAATTTCAGCTTTACCAAGTAGAAAATAAACTACTTAAAAAAAAAAAAAATCCTACTAAAAATTCGACCGTTACTTTTAGGTTTAAAAATTTTAATGTAGCAAAATACATACAGCATAAAAAGAAGAAAAAGTACACCAGAATGTATATAAAGCATGCTTTACAATTATATTATGTGCACTAAATAATTTCGCAAACAATATACGAAGAATCAAAACATATCTGAAGAACTCTATCATGAACACAGAAATAGATATGTTTCTATCTTCAATGATTCAATAAAATAAAATAAAGATACAATGAAAAACTACCTAAAAATATAATAATCTAAACTTGAAACTTAAAAACTCCATCAAACGTGATAAATTGTCATTATACCAGGTGACAGTCGATGCAGAATTCATTTACATACACTACACACTTTATTCATACGATAACCATTTTGTCAGGACAAAATTAGCACTTGCCTATCAGCGAGCAATACTGAAAATTGGCGATTGACTTTATTGCCACCTAAAGGTAAAAATAAGCACTCGGCGATAAAACTTGAAAAACTAGCTATTAAAAATATGGAAAAAACTGGCCAAATGCAGGATTTTCTGATTTTCTTTTTTCCCTTTGCGTTTTTTCAGCAATCTGTTTGACAAAATTCATGATTTTTCCTCACCAGATCGATGAAATTAATGATTTTTCCGCACCGATGGACGAAATTTACGATTTTTATGCACTAAATTGAAGAAATTCATGATTTTTATGTGCCCACTTGACTAATTCGTGATTTCACTCACCCACTTGATGAATTTGTGATTTTTGCATGCCTGTACTTCAAAATTCATGATTTTTATGCACACGATTGATGAAATTCATGATTTTTACATGCCTGATAAACAAAACGTACGCTCAATTTTACATGCTCAATTGACGATTTTTTTTCTGCACTTGACCGACGAAATTAAGTATTTTTATGTACCTGATAGACAAAATTCATGACTTTTATGTGCTGATAGAGGAAATTAATGATTTTTACATGCTCGATCAACTAATTTCTTGATTCTTATGTGCCCGTTTGAAGAATTTTGTGAATTTTAGGTGACCGATAAATGAAACTCATGATTTTTACACGCCTGATTGATAAAAAAAAAAAAAATTCTGCACCCGACTGACGAAATTAAGGATTTTTATGCTCCCAATAGACGAAATTTATGATATTTATGTGCCGATGGATGAAATTAATGATTTTTTCAGCGATCCTACGACGTAATTTGTTTTTTCAGCAATCATTTGACGAAATTCACGTTTTAACTGCAATCCTTTGACGAAATTCATGTTTTTTCCGCTATCCTTTGACAAAATTTGCGTTTTTCCGTGATCCTTTAATGAAATTTGCTTTTTTTGTGATCCTTTGACGATATTCGCACTTTCTCTGCTGCCTTTTGACGAGATTCATGTTTTTTCAGCAATCCTTTGATGAAATTTGCGTTTTTTCAGTGATCCTTCGAAGAAATTCGCATTTTTCTCGCGATCCTTAACAAAATTCGCATTTTCCAGTGTTTCTTTGATAAAATACATTCTATTCTGCCATTTTTAGACGATATTTAGTAAAAAAGCATGATCTTTTGGTGAAATTTCCTTTTTTGCGATTCTTTGACAAAATTTGCTTATCTTTCATGATCCTTTTGCATAAATCACGTTTTTTCTGTGGTCTTTTAACGAAAGTCACTTATTCATGTTATGCATCTCTGGGGTCCATCCCGTCACTTTGCCCCCCTCCCCCCCCAAAGGGTACTTTCTAAATTTTGCACATTACCCTTATGTTATATATCATTGGAAAGTTCTGTGACCACTTAATCATATTATGCATCTCCGATGTCCATCTCCCCACTTTGCCCCCCTCCCCCCCCAAAGGGTACTTTCTAAATTTTGCAGATTACCCTTATGTTATATATCATTGGAAAGGACTGTGACCACTTAATCATATTATGCATCTCCAATGTCCATCTCCCCACTTTGCCCCCCCCCCAACCTCCAAGGGATACTTTTCTAAATTTTGTTGACACCCCTCATGTCATATATTGTTAGAAAGGTCTGTGACCGCTTAATCATATTTTACATCTCCGGTGTCCATCTCCCCACTTTGCCCCCCCCCCCCAAGGGGTACTTTCTAAATTTTGCACACAACCTCAAGTTATATATCATTGGAAAGGCCTGTCACCACTTAATCATTTTATGCATCTCCCATGTCCATCCCCCCACTTTGACCCCCCAAGGGGGTACTTTTCTAAATTTTGCATACATCCCTCATGTGATATATCGATGGAAAGGTCTGTGACCGCTTCATCATATTATGCTCCCCACTATGAAATTTGTCAAGTTAAAGCAACTATAAATTTTTTTTTTATGGTACTATCAAGTTGTTTGCCGTCAAATTTTGACGGGTTCCATCTAGTCAATGTTATTTCTGGCCGAGTTTTTTAAAAATAATTATGAACCATTTTAATTTGTAAGCATGTTGTAAAAAAATCACCATTTTGCGACAAATTTTGAGTTTTATAAGAATCGCCCAAGAACGGACATGCAATGTGGTATAAAATTTGTGTTGTCATCACTCTCTTTATAATTATTTTTGTTGAGAGTTTTTGGGCGATGTTATTGAATTTTTGATAGAAACAGCTCCGTAAATCATTCATATTTACTTAATGTTTTAACTTGCTGATAAAACTCATAATATGTGAGAAAACGGTGATTTTTTTTTTACTTCATATTTACAAATTAAATTGTTTTAAGGAAAAAATACATCCTACACTGCACTGAATGTTTTAATTTCTTAGCAAACTCATAATTGTTAAGAATTATTTACATTATATTGATTTCGACAACAGTTGATGAGGAATATCAGTTTAAAGTTGTATCTTATATATGAGTTTGTTAATTCAATGATGTGAAATTTATGATTATTTATTTATTGTTATTCACAATTTTCTTTCTGTTACTGTTATTGGACTACATTTTTAGTTTCTAAGAACGTTGTAATATGCGATAAATTGTAGAACTGTACATTTTATAGTAAAGTGTAAGATTAATTTGATTCATTAAGATTTGTTATTGAAAACAGTTTGTTTCATTTTAGAACATGAGCTGATATGTCTAGCGCTATGAAAACATTCAGTAAAGTGCAAAATATATTCTTACCAAACACATAATATATGGGGGCAACTACGCATACAAAGAATGAATACAATTGAAACTAACTGATGTGAACCTCAATTAGCCAAAAATATATACCTTTTCTTTAAAATAAAACTCAAACATAAACAAAACAATGAAATCTGTGGCTAGCCGCTTTCAGCTGTGAACATGAACTGCCGTCGCTGGATCCTGGATCATCCCATATTCACACCTGCTCTCATTGGCTGTCTGCTTTGTTGCTGTGGATTGGCGGAGAGCATGGAATAGCCTCGAATCCAGAATTCCGTATGCACGTTTTAATTTAAAAAAATCTAAATGGAATTTAAAAAATCAGGCCTAAGTGTTATAATTACGGTGCTTTCCTCAGGCAGGAAGACAGAATAGGTTTGTTTGTATAGAGGTTTGTGTGTGTGCTGTTTAATAAAGACAGTTGCATTTTTTCTGCGACCCTTTCACGAAAGTTTTTTCTGCGAACCTTTCACAAAATCAGCATTTTTCCACAATCCATTGACGATTTTCGTATTTTTCTGCGATCCTTTGATGAAATTCAAGTTTTTCCTGCAATCATTTGACGAAATTTGCTTTTTTTGTGATCCTTTAACTAAATTCATGTTTTTTCTGCATCCTTTTGTCGAGATTCATGTTTTTTCAGTGATCCTACAACGTAATTAGGGCTTTTTCAGCGATCCTTTGACGAAATTCACGTTTTACCTGTGATCCTTGGGTGAAATTTGCGTCTTTCCCGCAATCCTTTGATGACATTCGCATTTTTCCGTGATCCTTTGACAATATTCGTGTTTTCTCTGCTGCCTTTTGACGAGATTCATGTTTTTTTAGCGATCCTTTGACAAAATTCGTGTTTTTTCAGCGATTATTTGGTGAAATTCGTGTTTTTCTCGCGAACCTTTGACAAAATTCGCGTTTGCCAGCCATTCTTTGATAAAATATGCTTTTTTCTATTATGATAGGGAAAAGCGGATTAGGATAGGTAGATAGGGAAACCCCGTTATCGGATCGGGACATTAGATGTAATTAAGAAACATTTGTATATTTGTAATAATTAGCGGGAATGGGATGATGTTTGTGTGTGTGTGCTGTTTTTAATAAAGACAGTTGCATTTTTTCTGCGACCCTTTCACGAAAGTTTTTTCTGCGACCCTTTCACGAAAGTTTTTTCTGCGAACCTATCACAAAATCAACATTTTTTCCACAATCCTTTGACGATTTTCGTATTTTTCTGCGTTCCTTTGACTAAATTCACGTTTTTCCTGCAATCATTTGATGAAATTTGCTTTTTTTGTGATCCTTTAACGAAATTCGTGTTTTTTCCACATACTTTTGTCGAGATTCATGTTTTTTCAGTGATCCTACAACGTAATTCGTGTTTTTTTTCAGCGATCCTTTGACGAAATTCACATTTTTCCTGTGATCCTTTGGCGAAATTTGCGTTTTCCCCTCGATCCTTTGATGAAATTCTCATTTTTCCGTGATCCTTTGATGAAATTTGCTTTTTTAATGATCGTTTGACAATATTCGTGTTTTCTCTGCTGCCTTTTGACGAGATTCATGTTTTTTAGCGATCCTTTTACAAAATTCATGTTTTTTCAGTCTATATTTGATGAAATTCGTGTTTTTCTTGCGAACCTTTGACGAAATTCGCGTTTGCCAGCGATTCTTTGATAAAATATTCTTTTTTCTATTATGATAGGGAAAAGCGGATTAGGATAGGTAGATAGAGAAACCCCATTATCGAATCGGGACATTAGATGTAATTAAGAAACATTTCTATATTTGTAATAATTAGCGAAAATGGCGAGATAAAGGGGGTGGGGGTAGGGAACGACTTTTTATTAAATATCGCATTTATTCTACATCAACTTCCTCTCACCACCAGGGGGTGCTTTGCTATCCCTGTTTCTATGGGCTGGATCACGACGGGGTATGGCTCTTTCCACTCGACATCAATAGAGCTTACTGATTTTAGTTCGGATTTTCACCACAGAGGGCGCTTTCGTATATTTGGTTCTATGGGCTGGATCATGACGGGGTATGCCTCATTCGACTCGACATCGATAACCTTAATCATTTCAGTTATGTTCGTATAGAACATATTGTGCTCCCTGGCGGTGGAAGGTGTAACTAAAGGATTTTGCAGCTGACTCGGGTTCTATGGGTCACATCACGACACGGTTTGGCTCATTCGACACAACATCAATAGAGCTTACCTATTTTAGTTCTGAATTTCACCACCAAGGGGTGCTTTCCTATCTCTGTTTCTATGGGCTGGATCACAATGGGGTATGGCTCTTTCCACTTGACATCGATAGAGCTGACTGATTTTAGGTCGGATTTTCACCACCAGGGGTGCTTTCCTATATCTGGTTCTATGGGCTGGATCACGACGGGGTATGGCTCATTCGACTCTACATAGATAGAGCTTTTCGATTTTCACCACCAGGGGCGCTTTTCTATCTCTGGTTCTATGGGCTGGATCATGAAGGGGTATGGCTCTTTCGACACCACTTACGGTAATATATGGGAGTGTGTATGGCACGCCCAGTGTTTGCTGTCTAAGGTAGTGGGGCCCCCAACATTAGATTTGTTTAAAAATAAAAAAATGTTCAACACTGATATCAGGTACATTTAAGGTTGTTGGCACGGGCAACGCCGGGCGGGTAAGCTAGTAACACATAAAAATTGCAGGGCAATCCGAGGATATTTACGGGAGTTAGAGCACGGCCAGACGGCAGACGGCAGACAAACCGAAGTCATAAACACTTTTCAACTAGGTTGGAAAGTGTTAAAAATAATACTAATCCCCTGGTACAAACATGAGGCTAACAGTTATGCCACTGATTGGATTCGTTTATATTGAGCATTTATAATCCTAATTGTGTTGTGAACTGTGCTGCACAAACTATTGCAAAACTAAAACACCACAGTACACCAAAAAAAAAAAAAGACAAATGTTTTTTAATCTACAAAAATATAACATAACCACGAACGAAAACATACAAACACCTCTTCCGAGATAACCATCATTCCGAAAAGCGTTCTGTATCCTTAAAAACCTCAGAAACCAATGTATTTTTGAGATTTAAAGAAGCATTTGCTCAAACAAAGTTTCTTTTATTGCCATTGATTTTTGGAAATATTTTCGAATTCGTTTTTATAGTGAATTAATGAGTTTTTTCAACCCAGAATATAGGTTTACCGGATGCTGTCCATTCTCAAGTAAACATTTCCATGTTCATCTAACATGTTTTACAGATAAACATGCTAACAGTAATTAACATTAACAGCATTTAAATTAATATTATTTTGTTATTCTTGCATGTATAAATTTAATTACTTAGCTGAAAATGCTTAATTGAAAATTAATAGTATTCTGAAAACCGATATTCCAGGTTAAGAAAACTAATTCATACACAATAAAAACTTCTCAGAAACGTTTCCGAAAATCAGTGGCAGCAAAAACAAACTTTGTTTTTATTACTGCTCCTTTTAAATGAAATCATTTATAAACATGATTTAATGAATCATTTATAAACATGATTTGATAAATCATTTATAAACATAACATTTCTTTTGTTGCCATTAATTACCGGAAATGTCTCTGAATGGTTTTTATATTGTATTTGACAGTTTGTCTAAATCAGAATATAGATTTGTAGGATGTTTCTTGAATTGATACATGCAAGAGAAACAAAAAACTATTAATATTAATGTTAATGTTACTGCTATTAATTTAGCATGTTTGTCTGTGAAACATGTTTGTTGAACATGAAAATGTTTGCTTGAGAATTGATAGTATCCGAAAAACCTGTATTCGGGGTGGAGAAAACTGAATAATACACTATAAAGACTACTCGGAAACGTTTTCGAAAATCAGTGGCAATAAAAGAAACTTTTTTTTATAAATGCTTCTTGAAATCTCGAAAATATATTGCTTTCTGAAGTTTCTAAAGAAAAAGAACGCTTTTCGGATTTTCTAGCAACTCGGAAGAGATTATTGTACATTTTCGTTTGTTATTATGAAATATATTTTCCTACATTAAGAAACATATGTCTTTTAAACACTTTCCACCATAGTTGAAAGGCAGAAGATTTTACAGAAAATACAGTTAAAGTCGGCGTTTTGAATCGAATTTCCGATCCGACAATGCTAGAAAGGGGAAAAACGTGTCGTCACGTGACATGAATAGCTTATAACTCGATAAGTAGTTTATTAATAATATATATATAATAAAATAAAAAGGAAAACTCATTTCGATTCCAAATCGCTTCAATAGTCAGGCATGCCAATTTTACTCCTTTGCGTTTAAAAAATAGTCAGAAAATGTATCAGAAAGTTTCACGTTCTGGAGCAGGTCATTTGGGCCCCACTTTGCTGCATCAATGATAACAGCAACAACAACAAGAATGATAGAAGAAACACCGTCATGAGAGAGGTGAAAATTAATTCACCTGCAAGCAGCTTTCAGCTCATGTGCAGGTGAAGCAGGTGGCATATTATGCAGGTTATGAATTAAAGACAAAATAGTACGAGGAAACGATATTACGCTGAAAAATATTTTTATGCTTTTCTGAGAATTAGTTTACTGAAGTGGAAATATCATACGGCGGGTGGTACACAGCAAAGAAAAAAAAAAAAAAAAAAAAAAAAAAAAAAAAAAAGACAGATGTTTTTTAAAATCTAGAAAAATTTAATACAATAACAAACGGAAATATACAATAACCTCTTCCGAATTACACACGATTCCGTAAAGCGTTCTTTACCTTTAGAAACCTCAAAAACCAATATCTTTTCGAGATTTGAAGAAGAATTTATAAAAACGAAGTTTCTTTTGTGCTCTACAAATTTCGGAAACATTTCCGAGTATTTTTTATAGTGTATTAATCAGTTTTCTGTCCATTGCTATCTATTATCAAGTAAACACTTTCATGTTTAACAAACATGTTTTATGGACAAACGTGATAAATTAACAACATTAACGATAACATTAAAATTAATAATATTTTTATGGAAGGGATTTTAAGAGGATTCGGAACTTTTCCTATCGTCAAAAATGACAAAAATTTCAATTTTTTTTTTTTTTTTTTAAGATATATATATATTTTTAAATAAACTTTAGCACCTCTAGCCTTTTGTGCAAATTTTTCAATAAGCTGGCAATTATAAGTGTAGTAAAAACAATTTTTATTATTTTGGCAAGCTCTTAAATGCCACGCTATATACACTATAATTACTGTAAAAGGTTCACCAATACAACTGTAATATCTGTAACTTAGAGTAAATAAGCAGTAAATATATTCAATTAGTATTCAGAAAAATTTAACAGTTTTTTATAATTGTTTGAAAGCATATAACTTTAAATTCGTTTTTCGCAGTTTGCGCTTTTTTGAAAACTTACTGTATTTTAAAATGTTAAAACTTGAGCAATTATTTTTCAAATGTCTTAATTATTTTTTTATACATTCAGTATGATTTACTTAATAAATTTTGGGGACGGATTTTGCAATACAATGAGAAGAAATAAAAATAAAATAAAAATGCAACAGAATCCGTGTTTTTTCATCATTTTCCACATATTTCCAGCATTTCATTTTTTTTTCGAAAATTAATTTATTTATTGAAAAATTGATCCCTAAAATTACAGAGTAGACTCTTATAAACATAATAAGAAAATATCAGTGCTTATTATTGTAAATTGAAGGAGTAGAAAAGATTTTAAAATCGTAAAATTATTTAAAAAAAAAAATTATATTTACCAACAAAATTATTTTTTTCCCAGTTAAAATGAGCTTATCTAGTAGTAAAAAAAAAAAAAAAAAAAAAAAAAGGGGGGGGTGGTTGTCTTAACCTGTGCTGCATCAATGATAACAGCGATAATAACAAATTATAGACAAAACACCGCAATGAGGG
This sequence comes from Maratus michaelseni, assembly GCA_963931845.1. NCBI lineage: Eukaryota > Metazoa > Arthropoda > Arachnida > Araneae > Salticidae > Maratus > Maratus michaelseni. The sequence goes on from OZ007591.1 coordinate 26,393,366, forward strand.
AGATGAGATTTAATTCGCCTGCAAGGAGGTTTCACCTCAGGTGGAGTTGAAACAGGTGACATATTATGCGGGTCATAAGTGAAAGACAAAATAGCACGTGGAAACGATATTACACTGAAAAATATTTTCATACTTTTCTGAGAATTACGTTTACTGAACTGGAAATATCATACGATGGTACGCTGTGAAAAAGCGACAGATATTTCTTAATCATGGAACATTTAATATAACCACATACAAAAATATATACATTAGCCTCTTCCGAGTTACCAATGATTCCATAAAGCGTTCTTTATCTTTAGAAATCTCAGAAAGCAATATATTTTCGAGATTTAAAGAAGCATTTGTAGAAACAAAGTTTTTTTTACTGCCACTGATTTTAGGAAACGTTTTCGAGTAGTTTTTTAGTGTATTAATCAGTTTTCTCAATCCGGAATATCGTTTTTTGCATGCTATCCATTCTCAAGTAAACATTTTCATGTTCAGAAAATATGATAAATTATATCGGTTTTTCGCATGCTATCCATTCTCAAGTAAACATTTTCATGTTCAGAAAATATGATAAATTATATCGGTTTTTCGCATGCTATCCATTCTCAAGTAAACATTTTCATGTTCAGAAAATATAATAAATTATCAACATTAACATTAACATTAAACTTAATAATATTTTGCTAGGATTTTAGGAAACGTTTCTAGGTAATTTCTTTAGTGTAGTGGCATTAATCAGTTTTCTTAACCCAGAATATCGGTTTTTTGGATGCTATCCATTCGGAAGTAAACCTTTTCATGTTCAAAAAATGTGATAAATTAACAATATTAAAATTAACATTAAACTTAATAATATTTTGTTAGGATTTCAGGAAATGTTTCCGGGAAGTTTTTTTAGTGTAATGGTATTAATCTGTTTTCTCAACCCGTAATATCAGTTTTTCGGATGCTATCCATTCTCAAGTAAACATTTTCATGTTCAGAAAATATGATAAATTATCAACATTAACATTGACATTAAACTTAATAATATTTTCTTAGGATTTTAGGAAACGTTTCCAGGTAATTTCTTTAGTGTAGTGGCATTAATCAGTTTTCTTAACCCAGAATATCGGTTTTTTGGATGCTATCCATTCTGAAGTAAACATTTTCATGTTAAAAAAATATGATAAATTAACAATATTAAAATTAACATTAAACTTAATAATATTTTGTTAGGATTTCAGGAAATGTTTCCGGGAAGTTTTTTTAGTGTAATGGTATTAATCTGTTTTCTCAACCCGGAATATCAGTTTTTCGGATGCTATCCATTCTCAAGTAAACATTTTCATGTTCAAAAAATATGATAAATTAACAACATTAAAATTAACATTAAAATTAATAATATTTTGTTAGGATTTCAGAAAATGTTTCCGGGTATTTTTTAGTATAATGGTATTAATCTGTTTTCTCAACCCGGAATATCAGTTTTTCGGATGCTATCCATTCTCAAGTAAACATTTTTATGTTCAGAAAACATGATAAATTAACAACATTAGCATTAACATTAAACAAAATAATATTTTGTTAGGATATTAGGAAACGTTTCCAGGTAATTTCTTTAGTGTAGTGGCATTAATCATTTTTCTTAACCCAGAATATCGGTTTTTCGGATGCTATCCATTCTCAAGTAAACATTTTCATGTTCAGAAAACATGATAAATTAACAGCATTAACATTAACATTAAACTAAATAATATTTTGTTAGGATATTAGGAAACGTTTTCGGATAGTTTTTTTAGTGTAGTGGCATTAATCAGTTTTCTCAACTGGAATATTAGTTTTTCGGATGCTATCCATTCTCAAGTAAACATTTTCATGATCAACAAACACGATAATTTAACAACATTAACATTAAACTTAATAATATTTTGTTATGATTTTAGGAAAGGTTTCCGGGGAGTTTTTTTAGTGTAATGGTATTAAACAGTTTTCTTAAACCGGAATATCGGTTTTTCGGATGCTATCCATTCTCAAGTAAACATTTTCATGTTCAACAAACATGATAAATTAACAACATTAACATTAACATTAAACTTAATAATATTTTGTTAGGATTTTAGGAAACGTTTCCGGGTAGTTTCTTTTGTTTATTAATCATTTTTCTAAACCCGGAATATCGGTTTTTCGGATGCTATCCATCCTCAAGTAAACATTTTCATGGTCAACAAACACAATAAATTATCAACATTAACATTAAACTTAATAATATTTTTTTTACTCTTCCATGTATAAATTCAGTTACGCAGCTGAAAATGTTTAATTAAGAATTGATAGCACCATAAAAACCGATATTCCGGGTTGAGAAAACTGATTAATACACTATAAAACTTCTCCGAAACGTTTCCAAAAATCATTGGCAGCAAAAGAAATGTTGTTTTTATAAATGCTTTTTAAATCTCGAAATTATATTGGTTTCTGAGGTTTCTAAAGATAAAGAATGCTTTTCGAATCATGGGTATCGCATAAGAGATTACTGTATTTTTTCGTTCGTGCTATATCATATTTTTTTAGATTAAGAAACATCTGTCTTTTTTACAGCATATTAAATAAGAAAATATTAATAATGAATGACAAAAATTACAAAGAAAGTGACACGAAAAGAAACAATGTGAAAAGCAACAGAAAGAACGATCGCGATTCTGTGGAACAATAACAGTGATTTTTTTATGCCTCAATCCTGAAACTGAAGCCTGAACATTCTAATGCTTGAAAAAATGTTGAACTGCATTGATTCTTTATGCTTTGATAGGAAGTTAATGCTCCATTGTATTAAAATGTTATAAAATTCATTTAACTCAGATATATTATTAATTGAATAATTATGTATTGAATTTATCGTTTGATTCATAAAACATTCCATGCACTAGTTCCATCATTCTAACACGTTCCCTACATTAAAAAAACTAGAAAAGTACACTAATTAAACTCGCGAATTATTTTACAGACGCGAAAAATATCAAGTAAAATTAAGAAAATGTATGCACATCTGAGTTCTACATACAGGGTGATTCACTACCATTGCGACAAAATTTAAGAGGCGATAGAGGACATTGCATCAAATATTTTTTTGTATAGGAAAGCCGTATAGATTTCCGTTCATAACTTTAACAATAATTAAAATTGTTTACCAATATTCTCAACAGAGTTACTTTGCTTTATATGAAATATTATAACCTCCCGATAATATCTGGAAATGGCTACGATATGCGTACGAACAACACCAATGAAGACACCCCATAATTTGGAATGTATAGCTAGCGCACTTTACTCACTTTAGTTACACAGCACTTCTCGTGATATCTAACCATTTGAAACAAAATAAAGTAAGGCTGTTGAAAATATCGATAAAATAACTTCATTACAGTAAAAGTTATAAACGAAAGTTATAAACCCTATACTTATGGCCAAATAAGTGGGTTGCAACTCAGATTCACAATACAAAATTTCTTCCTCTATCACCTCTTAAAGTTTGTCGCACTGGTAGTGAATCACCCTGTATTATTGTAACCAAACTTGTGTCAAAACTTGATAATTTGACAATAGGAAACCCTCCTGAAAACCGAGAGAATATCAAAGGTGCTTAATTTGCGAAAATTATAGCTGAAAGATCTGAAGTATTAGGGCTAAATGCATTTCAACGCATCTACATTCAATCTGGCTCAACAACAGAAATTGTGTAGCAAAAATACACAAGTTTTATTAATGTAAAAATGAAAAAGTGGTAGACGGAAGCATCAACAGAGCTTTGCAGTTTTGCTTGGCAAAGATGTAATTCGTTTGAACCGTGCCTGTGGACTCGAACAGAAAATTGGTGACTCTGATCTACAGTTCTCCACGTGTTGGGTTGTAGCCGACTCGAACCCGAAAATTCCATTTGAAGTCAACCCGCAATCCGACACGAACTCGACAAAAATGATTTTATCGACCCGCAACCCAACAAAATAATTTTTGGCAACCCGCAACACAACATGAAACCGAAATGAAATGAAAATAAATCATGTTTTAATGCAATTATGAAAAAAGTAATCTACAATTATATCTCTAATACCAATTTGATCTTTTATGTAGGAAAATGGACATATCTATATTCTTTCACTCAAATATAGTAAAACCTCTGAATAGCGGGCATCTCGGGATCGTTCAATAGAATCCTGCATCGGGTCGGGATGATTAATTTTCTTTTTGAGGGTCAGGTTCACCCTACAAAAGTTCTTGCTTGTCAGATTTGGGTTTTTTGTAAGCCAGATTCTTGTAATTTTCTCAGAAAAGTTTGAGCAAAACTATGTTTGAGATGAAATTAAATACGCATTTGAATAAGAATGAGTATATATTCAAGTTACTGCATGAGAAATGAAATGTATATAATAAATGTGATCACAGATTATTCTTTCTTTACGGTACAGTTAAGAACTATTTTTTCTTTCTCGGAATATGAAAAATATTACCAACATTTAGCTTTTGATACACACAAAAACAAATGTATCATATTTATGATAGTTGATGCACATATACACATGTTACATGTGTGTAGTTCACTATTCAGAGGTGAAAACATACAAAAGTGGCAGAAATTGAAAAAGCATTTGTTAAATAGAGGTGTCCCTTTTTCGGAGTATCCGTTATGGAGGTTTTACTGTATATAGAATTTTCACCTGAAAAAAATACTTTGAACATTCTTTTGAAAAATCGGGTCAACTCGAACTTGACCCGCAAGAATCAAAACCCAACCCGAAACCGACCCGAACACAACCCGAAACAATTAACATCAACCCGATCCGAACACAACCCGAAACAATTAACATCAACCCGATCCGAAGCAAAAAAGGTAGAAATCAACACGACCCGCAACGAAAAAATATAGCGCCAACTTCAGGTTTCGGAAAAACTATTTTTTTATTGTAGCGAACTACAAGTACAACTACTTTGTCGAAAATGTAGTTAAAAACAACTACAACTACTTGTTTTAAAAAGTAGCAACTACAAACTACTCTTCAAAAGTATTCACTACTTCGCTACTTTCAAATTTTGTCAAAGTGTTCAATTTACACTAGGAATTGAAGACACGGATTAAATAAAAAAGTGACCCCTCGTTATATCGCGTCTGCCAGGATACAATTAAATAAATCCAACATAACTGAGGGCGTTAAAAATTTAAGAAAGATGCCATACAAGAAAATGTTTTGTGTTCGTCTCGAAAAAGGTAGTTTATTCAGACTTAACAGATTTCGTAGCAAAATTAAGAGAGATATTATAACCTAGAAAATTACAGAAAAGCAACCCTAAATGCAAATAATAAATAAATCTGTAAATAAAGCAACTCCTAATAATAAGAAACCCAGCGTTAAAACAGGAAGACCTATAACGAGTAAATAGACAAGTGTTGCCAGCAAACAAATTAATTCCTTTGGTGGGTTAGTACTTGATTTCAGCAGCAAGTGTCAATGGAAAAAATCTATGACTTCATATGATGCGCTAATACACTGCAGTTGAGATTTGCCACTGCTATTCGGAAATCGTTGAGCAAAACACATTCTTCCTAAAAGAAACACGTTCCAACCATGTGATTTGCAGAATGGCATCTCCCCCCCCCCCCCTGAAGTAGCGTTAAAAGTAGCGTCGGTTCTCGCTACAAACTACTAATTTTTTGTATCGCGCTACTCGCTACGCTACATTGTTCAAAATGTAGAGCGCTACACTACAAACTACTGTAAAAAAGTAGCCACTACTGTAGTTTCGCTACTTGTAGCGCGCTACTTCCGACCCCTGGTCAACCCAAACTGCAGGGGTCGAGTACGAGTATAAGCGGGTAATCCGACCCGATGCATGACTCTACTCTGATCCACGTACTGAGGATATAACTGATCTAACAGCAATGTTGCTAATTTAGCACACGTTTCAACTCAAAAATCTGTCGCTATTTATCAAAAAAAAAAAAAAAAAAAAAAAAAATCTATCGGCAAATGTAGTAATATTCGCCTTATTCAATCTGTCATTAATTAAAGCGACTATTACTATTCGCAATTTGTTATGAATTTCTGAATGAAGAAATCCGCTAAAATGGCAACACTGCATAAGATGGCTAATTCAAGGTCACAATCTTTAGCGCAGTTCCATACAAATAAACCACAAATATGGATTAAATGCCTCTACATATGATTTAAAAAAAAAAAAAAAAAGAAAATCATAAGGTCTCTGAAATATTAGCAACTTTTTTATTTTAATAATTCTGCTTTTTCTTTTAAATTATACTGCTAAGACATAACGTCAACCGGGACAACTTTGCCACTTTTTGTAAAATATGTTTTTTGGTGCTTTGAGAAGTTCCAAATCTAATTAAAATAGGCGCTAGTGTTTTCATTCCACATAGAAGATATTGTGTGACACTATTCCTGCGCGTTTTCTGTCTTATTAGTTGTTTTCTGGTCATTATCAGTGAAAATATTTTGTATCTGGGAAACAGGTGATTTTGGACATCTAAAAAGGTGTTCCGTATCACCTTTTTAATCCAAACGTAAGTAAAAACTGCCTATTTTGTCTGATAAAGTATATAATAAGCTTCCGGAGTCGCTTTTGGAACTTGATCTAATGTTATTTTTCTGGTTGATAATATTAGTTGGCAAAGTTGCACCAGGAATCTTGAGAAGAGTAGAGAACTTTGTCAACCTAGAATTTTGTCATTCCCCTAGATTCTTTCATATTTTTTGCTAAATCGGATTGCGCGTTTTCCTTGCATGACACATCTGAATCAGAATCCGAGCAAGGTTCAGTAACAGAGGAAGAAGCAGAACACGAACAAGATGCAGAACAGAAGCAAATTGAAGAACCCAGTGAAGAGTTATATCCTCAGTACCTGGATCAGAGTAGAGTCTTGCATCGGGTCGGGTTACCCGCTTATACCCACAATCGACCCAACCCGCGGTTCGGGTTGGCTCTATATTTTTTTGTTGCGGGTCGGGTTAATTTCTACCTTTTTGATACGGGTCGGGTTGATGTTCATTGTTTCGGGTTAGGTTCGGGTCGGTTTCGGGTTGGGTTTTGATTCTTGTTGGTCATGTTCGAGTTGACCCGATTTTTCAAAAGAATGTCCAAAATATTTTTTAGCAAAATAGCGTGCAAGAATTGTTCCTCAAGATGATGAACAATCATCAATGACTGAAGACATCAAGTTAACCCAAGATGGTAAGAACTTCATACAATTGAAGGTTGGGATGTTTGTGATCGTTAAGTTCTTGGCGAAAAATAGTGTGGAACATTATGCTGCAAAAATAACCCATTTACGAAAATAAAGACTTTGAGGCGTCATACCTTATAACGCAAGACAATGGGTGGAGTTTCCATTTTCCTACTGTTCCTATTTGTCCGTCAACGTAGCCAATGTTGTGTATATTGTTGAACCCCCTTACACAGAAAAAAGAAAAAAATTCGTTTTCTGAGAAGAATGCTCGAATTTTTTTTCTAACTGCTCTTCTATTTCTTTTCTTTTTTATTGAAATATATATGTTATGATTTAAATACATTATTTGAACTGTAAAATTTAATTTCCCTGTGTTTTTTTATTGCTTTTTACAGGGTTTTAGACAGTTGGCAAAGTTGCCCCGTTTCCCAGGTAACTTTGCTAACACGGTTTAACGCGTAAAAAATAAAATAAAATAAAAGTAATGGAAATTCTTACTTGAGTTAACATATTACCACATATTCTTAAACTTGAGTTCAAGACTAATGGTTTAAGACGATTTTGAAGCATTATCGAACATTATAAGTAAGCAAAAAATGGGTAAGAAAAAAAAAATGTGGTAAAGGTTTCTCGGTTTACGGTACTCAATTAATGGTCAATACTGATATTTCTTTCTTTTGCTTTTCTAATTCCACTAGAATCAGTAAAGGTAGTTTGTAATTTTTCTATTTTGTTTTTATTTATTTTTTATTGAATAAAATATGCTTGTATATGAAGCTAAATAAAAAGTTTATAAAGATGAGAATTAATAATCCTTTTCCCTAGCCTAAATGTTCCAAGATCTTGTTGAAAGATAAACTATGAAAACTTCCAAGCCAAAAAACATTTCTGGGGTATTGGAGCTTAAACTCTGAAAACTTCTAAATTGCACTTTTTTCCGTGCATCTGAACTATGTTTTATCATAAAAATATATATTCTGAAAAGTTCGAAGAAAAATTAAATACTTTTTCGATACATTTTTCAACCTAAAGTTGTTATCTTAGTAACAAAAGGATTTTTCATGAAACAATATCACACGAAATTTAACAAGACTAAAAACATTATTTTTTTTATGAATTTTTGTCTAAAATAAGCATAAAAAACTTAAATAATCTTAAAAATGCAAATTATGTTTTAATCCAGTAAAAAAAAAAAAAAAAAATGCTCAGAAAGGAAGTAACAAATTTACGTGATTCCATAATAGATTAGGAATGATAAGAACTTGAAAGAACTGTCAAACTATTCACATGCAGTTTTGTTTAAATAATAATAAAAAATCTAAATCATAAAAGCAGTATATATATTTTTTTGTTGTTGTTTTTCTTTCTTTCTTAAGATAACGTTTAAGTTTCTAATCAGCTTGCCCGTGCATTAAACGCTTTCTAAATGACAAAATAAATAAATAAATGATAAAATACATAAAGTGAACAGTTGGGATTCGAATTGTAATATATTTTTTCTTCCGGTTCAGTGAAAATAAAATATTTCGTTTCGGTTCCGATTTTTGTTTTCTTAAAAATAACAGTTTTCAGTTCAGTTTTGGTTTTTATAATATATTTCCCTAAATGTTGCAGGATCTTTTTGAAGATAGGCTATGCAAACTTCCAAATATTTATTAATATTATTATTATTTTGAAAGTATACTTCAGCTTAAAGTGTGAGAACTTCTAAAATGCCCCTTTTTCTGTGCATCTGAACTATGTTTAATCATAAAAATATATTTTTGAAAAGTTCGAAGAAAAATTAAGTACTTATTCAAAATATTTTTCAAACCAAACTATTTTTCCTTACTAACAAAAAATTATTCATCACAGTACAAACAAAATTTAACAAGTCTGAACTTTTTTTTTTTTAAGAATATTTGTCTAAAATAAGTACCGAAGACTTTTAAATAATCTTAAAAATACAAATTATTTTTAATCCAGTAAAAAAAAAATCTGTGCAGAAAAGAAATAAAAAAATTAAAGTGATTCCGTAACAGATTTGAAATGAACTTTAAAGAAGAAATAAACTTTAAGAACTTTTAAGAACTGTCAAACTATTAACATGCAGTTTTGGTTAAATGCTAATAAAAAGAATTCTAAGTCATAAAAGCAGTATCATTTTTTTGAAGGATAATTTTTAGATTTTTTAATACTTAGGTAAGTTATAAAATAAGGTAAAACAAATTCAACTTGTTCGCTCAGTAGACGTCTTTTAAATCACAAAATACATAAATAAATGATAAAATATATAAAGTGAACAGTTGGAATTCGAACCGTAATATTTTTTTTTTCCGGTTTAGTGAAAATAAAATATTTTGTTTCGGTTCCGGTTTTTGTTTCCTTAAAAATAACGATTTTCGGTTCAGATCCGGTTTTCGTCTAATGAGATATAACTTTTTTTCTGGTTTTCAATGTCCGGTTCTGTTCCGATTGGAGCCCATGCTTTTGGCACATGCACTCAAATAGAACTGTTCATTCCTTGTCAAATAAAGTATTTAAATTTTTGGTAGTTTAACTAATTTAAGTATACTTAGTTTCTCATTTAACTTTGGAATGCCTTATTTAACTCTTTAATAATTGATACTGTTTAAACTGAGGAAATAAATAGTTCTGGAATAGAAAAAAAATATCATCAGAAACTAGTTAACCGTGACCGTCACCTAACTTTCCCTTTTATATTATTCAAATATATTAATTTACGTAGTGCTGTTACACAAATATAAAATATAGTGCATTTCTTTGTATTTAACTCGACGTTAAAGTGACCTGGGAATAAACAAGAACGAAAAATCATACGTCAAGCATAGATTATGTAACACTTTCCAACACTTCCAAAATAATTTTATAAGGTTTAATAAGGTGAACGATCATATCGAAGTAAACAATTTGGAAAACTCATAACATAATTAAAAGACGACTTTTAGGAATTACCAACAATATTCGGAAAATATCCGAATTCTTTTGTACAGTCCTGTATATGATCTATAGGTTTGTACATATGCTACATAGAATGCTAAATTTTAGTTCAGCTAGGAAACGCGTAGCACAGTTTAAAATTCCCCTTCTGGAATGTCCGTCAATAAACGGAAATGTACTCGAGAACTTTTGTGCAGCCCTTGTATATGATCCATAGAATTTATAGACTCCCAAGTAATAGACAAAAAAATGAGTTAAATTTAAAAACGCGTTCAGCAACTGAAAACACACTTCCAGCAATTATTGTTAACAGGCAGTACCGAATTCTTTTGTATGTCCTTGTAAATGAATAGTTGAATGCTATACACATAATATTCTGTAGTAAGCCCCTTGTAATGTATCTTAGTGATATATATCAATTTCAATATGTTTGAAATAGTAAAATATTATTAAAATAAACCTCAAACGATTTTTCTCGATAGACAGTACTTTAACCGAATTCTTTTGAGTGTCTCTGTAAAGAAACTATAAGTGCTATGGACACCATATTCTGTAGTAAGGCTCTTGTAGTGCACTTCAGTGATATATATCCATTTCAATGTGTCTGAAATTGTGTAACATCATTAAAATAAACGATAAATGATTTTTTCCGATAGACCGTAATGTAAATGGAATTTTTTCGAGTGTCCCTGTAAAAAAAAATTTAAGTGCTTCATTTTCAATACCGAAATGCCATAGTAAACCTCAATAACATATATCAATTAATGACAATCCGAATATATTTATACGAGTTAGAGCACGGCAGCTAGACAAACAGACGACAAACAGTCAGTCAAACGGAAGATAGACAGACAAAACGAATTCCTAAACACTTATCAACTATGTTGGAAAGTGTTAATAAGCACAATTCAACAACGCATCCTGTTGGTTATCCAAATACAGAATTGGGCCAACGAATATCTTTTTAATTAATAACATCAAATACAAAACTTGATGTATTCCTATCCAATAGAAATTAGAAACTAAGATACAGTTGTAAAGTTCATCGCAAGGGAAAAATAAAAATAAAAATAGCACAGCAGCGTCTCATGTCGAATGAACAAAGCCATAATTGTATCAATGTAATTTTTAATTAACATCTTACATGTTAAAATTGGTGAAAACCCACACCATAGAGGTTTTGATATAGCTATCATTCAAATCATGAAAAACAAAGCAGAATACCGGTTGAGCGATACACACCAAGCCTAATTAGCAACAATTTATGTAAAAGTCTAACTGAATATAAAATTTTATGAAATTCCATAACATAAATGCCGAAATATACCTACCATGGAAATCGAGAAAAACGTAGCATATAGCAATGCTACTTGTTAAGTTACTATATACACCAAAACTTAATCAACCGAGGTCTAACTGAATATGGCGTTTGATGAAATTTCATCCCGATGTTCAGATATAGCTATTACAGTTTAAAATACAGCTTATCCGTCCCACCTGTAGAGCAATACACACTCAAACGTAATCAGGACGAATTGAAATTCAACCTAACCTAACATTGACCGAAACAGAACCAACATTGGTCGTTCTGAGTGGACTGTAGAGAGTTGAGATTGTCTTTTTAACTTTTTATTAACATATAACATGACAGTAGACGTTCACACACACAAATTATTAAATCGAACTGCATTTTTTATAAGTAATATCGCCGCGTGAACTGGGCGGTGTTTAGAATACGTGCGAGTGCCTTGGTGACTCACAGCTTAACTGAATTGTTTTACAAAATGCTCCTAGGTGGAGCTGTGATACAACGCTCACTAGGTGGAGCCAAAACCATACTTCCGCGACGGAACATGCCGCCCGGGGATGAAATATGATATTTCAGCAATTAATTTAAACTTAGAATACAATTAATATACATTATAGATAATATTACAATACAAAATGAACAATATACAGTGAATTGGTTATATAATTGATTAAGAATAATATTCAAATACAATACAACATAAATGCTATTTACATTAAATTTTCACCAATTGGCATTTGGCAAATTTTTTAAATGCCCCGTAAAAATTCACTCGTGGCAGTTTTTACTTTAACTGCACGCACCTTATTGTCTTTGGCGGGGACTATTTCTACAATCCGGGCCAGTGCCCATTTACATGGTGGCAGATTTTCTTCCTTTAATAACACTAGGGATCCTACTTTAACGTTATTTTTTGTGAACTGCCATTTACCGCGCTGCTGCAAATGATTTACGTAATCAATAGACCAACGTTTCCAAATGCATTGAACATATTTAGTAATGCGTTGCCAATGATTTAATCTATTATCGGAGATATTCATAACGGTAGGCTCGGGAATACTGGTGATGGGTCGGCCAATTAAAAAATGGCCTGGGGTAAGCACTTCAAACTCATTTATGTCATCTGAAAGTGGAAATAAAGGCCGGGAATTTAGAATTCCTTCGATTTGTATGATAAGAGTTTCGAAGTCCTCAAGAGTAATTTTATTATTACCTACGGCCCTGAGCAAGTGATGTTTGAAGGACTTAACGCCTGCTTCCCAGAGTCCGCCAAAGTTAGGGGAACGCGGGAGAATAAATTTCCATGTTATGAATTCCTGGGCTAAAAAATTAGATAATTCCTCGCTGGGAGTTTTTAGCGATTTTTTAAACTTATCTAATTCTGTTGACGCACCTTTAAAGTTAGTGGCATTATCTGAGGTTAGTGTACTTATCTTGCCTCTCCTAGCGCAGAATCTTTCAAGCGCCGCGATAAATGCAGCAGCAGATAAATCGCTTACTACTTCTAAGTGTATTGCCTTAGTAGACATGCATATAAATATGGCCACATAAATTTTTGAATAAACTCCTTTTCTTTGATTCTTATATTTGATGTGGAATGGACCACAAAAATCGACGCCTGAATTTAAAAAACTTGAATTTGGTGTTACACGTTGTTGTGGGAGGTCTTCCATTAATTGATCTAGTGTCTTGGGATTGTGCTTGAAGCACGTGACACAGGAATGAACAATTTTTCTTGCTATGCTTTTAGCCTTTATGGGCCAATATTGCATGCGTACTTGATGGACTCATCCCTGTGCACCTATATGCAAGTACCTTTTATTAAATAATTCAAAGATTAATTTAGTGAGTACGTGATCATTTGGTAAAATCAATTGATGTTTGGCTTCAAAGGGCAAATTGGAGTTGATTAATCTGCCACCTACACGAAGCAAGCCACTTTCGTCCAAAAAGGGATTTAATGATTTTAAGCTACTGGACGAAGGAACGGTGTGTCCTTTCCTCAACGCAGCTATTTCCGCTGCAAACTTACCCTCCTGGGCCTTTTTCACCAAAAAATGAGTACTTTTTTGAAGCTCGTTCGCCGTCAGGTGATTGCAATTCCTTTCTACTTTACGAGCATTGCCAAGAAACCTGAAAATGAAACTACATATTCTAATTAGTTTAAGAAAATCATTGGAGCATTTATACAGACGATCACAAAAAGTGTTAATTTCATTGAAATTTGCAATTAAACTGATATTTTGTTTCAGTTCTTTTACACAGTCAATGTCTGTGGGATTGGGACACTGTCTAGGAACTGTGATTTCTCTTTCAAGAAATTCTGGACTAAACCACCATAAGTCATTATTTAGTAGATCCTTGGCATATGCACCTCTGGATATCACGTCAGCCGGATTAGACTTGGAGGATACGTGATTCCACAAACAATTCTCAGAAAGAGTCTGAATCATAGTCACTCTGTTGGCTACGAAAGTTTTTAATTTGTGTGGTGGAGTATTCAGCCAAAAAAGTACAATGGAAGAATCAGTCCAAAGCCACACCCTTTCAAAGTCCAACTGTAAGGTCGGAACTAATTTTTTAACTAGTTTCGTCAATAGTAGAGCTGCTGAGAACTCTAATCTTGGTATAGTCATTGGCTTTAGGGGAGCCACTCGAGACTTGCTGCATAGAAGATTCGAACTGAACTGTCCAGTCGTGGAGATGCATCGTAAATAAACAGCAGCTCCATAGGCTTTCCCTGATGCGTCACAGAAACCATGAAGTTCTAATTTTGCGATATTGTCCGACAGAACATATCGAGAAATGACAAGATTATTTATGTCTTGTAATTTAATCAAAAAATTGTTCCATTCTTGAAGAGAGTTGGGAGGCAGATGTTGATTCCAATCAAGCTTTTGTTCCCATAGCTGTTGCATAAAATTTTTTGCTTTAGTGACAATCGGGCCAACCAGGCCTAGTGGATCATAAATTTTGGCGATTTCGGCCAATACTTCTCTCTTGGAGTAATTATCTTTAGGGATGACAGTAATTTTAAAGGAAAAATTATCCGATTGGGACTTCCATAACATTCCTAATGTTTTTACAGAAATCTGCTGCGAGGGATCTTCAAATGCGTATTCTGAAATAGCGGTGTCTTGTAACAACTCAGGGTGATTAGATACCCATTTGTGTAGTTCCATACCACCCTTTTCTAAAATCAGAATCAATTGAGATTGCAACTCATGTGCATCTTTCAAGGAACCCGCACCTGACAAGCAATCGTCAACATACATATCATTATACACTGCTCAAAACAATTAAAGGATATTGCAGTTTTAGGTGGATTTTGTATCTGGGAAACTTTTTAGCTGATTGATACATGGTCGACAGACATAGTAGGTTATATGAGAATAAATTACACATGTTTGGCAGAAAAAAATGCATTTTATTGCGCATTTGTGTACAAAAGGAAAAAAACACAATTTGTGCATATGAGAAAAAAAGAATAAGAAAAGGTGTTTTCTTCAAAGAAAATCATTTTCAGTAGGGGGTATGGTTTCCACGGGCGGCCAGCAACGTTGAACACCTTTGAGGCATGGACTCAATGAGGCTATTAATGACGAGTTGGGGTATTCTGCCCCACTCTTCCAGAAGAGCTCTTTCCAGTTCTTGGAGAGTTTGTGGGGGTTGTTGGCGGCCAGAAACTCGTCTTCCTAGAGCGTCCCAAACGTGCTCGATTGTATTCATGTCTGGAGAACACGCTGGCCATTCCATTCGAACGATTCCTTCCTCGAAAAGGAAATCCTCCACCAGGTTTGTACGATGTGGCCTGCAGTTATCGTCCATTAAAATGAAGTTATCTCCGATTGCTGCAGCGTAAGGGACTACAATAGGTCTGAGGATCTCATCCCTATATCGGCGACCAGTCAGAGCTCCATCTCGAATGATGTAGAGGTCAGTGCGCCCGTCAATGGAGATGCCACCATACACCAACACTCCTCCACCGCCAAATCTGACACTTTCGTGCACGAACGCAGGATTATTCCTACTGCCACGGTCCCTCCAGATGAAAATACGCCTATTATCCGGATGCACAGAAAAACGGGACTCGTCAGAAAACAGAATATTGCTCCATTCATTTCTCCTCCATTTCACATGCTCGGTTGCCCACTCCCTGCGGTCGCGATGATGCCTTGATGTTAATCTAACACATACCATTGGTCGGCGACCATACAGACCTACAGCATGGAGCCGGTTTCAGACAGTCTGAGTTGAAATCGTGGTACCTGTAGCCGAGCGAAGGTGTTGTTGGAGAAGAGTAGCGTTCATGTTTCGGTGTCTCCGAGCTGTTAACGCTAAATACCGATCTTCATTGGGCGTTGTTGCCCGTCTACGACCTTGCCCTGGTCTTCGGCCTGCACATCCACTCTCCAAAAAACGGTTCCAGATCCTGGAAATGACACTTTGTGACACTCCAATGGCTTGCGCTACTTCGGCTTGAGTTTGGCCCCCTTCTAACCTACCAACAATTCTCCAAGCTTCTGAATCTGTCAAATGACTTCGCTGAGACATCGTACTCATCGAAACAAAGCAATCACTGAATGCCGATCATCCTTGTCTTCATTCTCTTTTATGCAGTTGAAAGTCAATTTTCATTCGCTGCCGCTGAAGCGACGTTTTTGACGTCGAACTCAAAATTTGCATACTCCACAGTTTGAAAACCAGAAAAAATTGCATTTGTGATTCTCTTCTTCTATTTTCGGCAAAAAAAATTTCGTTTATATCTTTATTTTATATAAAACTTCAAATATCCTTTAATTGTTTTGAGCAGTGTATATCACCTTTGCAGCTTTGGGAAAATACTTTCTTTCTTCGTCAGCAAGCGCTTTTAATGTACATGTAGCTAAGAACGGGGCACTAACTGTGTCATATGTTACCGTATTTAATTGAAATATTTTAATTAGTGCATCCTTATTAGACTTCCAAACAATTTTTTGTAAATTTCTCTGCAATGGATCGATCAGTATTTGTCTGTACATTTTCTTAATGTCTGCACAAAATGCATATTTGTTTGTGCGGAATCTAGTTATAATGGAAAACAAATCTTGCTGGGCTGTTCCACCATTTAATAAAATAGAGTTAAGTGAGTACCCGCTAGATGTATTTGAACTAGCATTAAAAACCACGCGTAAGGGAGTGGAGATTTTTTCTGGTTTATAGACAGCATGGTGTGGAATGAAGTACGATACTCCATTGGTGTTTTCACCTTTAATTTCAGTCATATGCCCCAAAAATTCATATTCTTCCATGAAATCTCTATATAAATTAGCCATTGTTTTATTTTTATCTAATTTCGCCCATAAATTATTTAATCTTCTAACTGCAATTTCTTTAGATGACCCTAAAACTGATTCAGCATTTTCTTTCATTGGTAGCTGCACTATGAATCTACCGGTATGATCGCGTTTATATGTGCTTCTAAAATGCTCCTCACAAAATGTTTCTTCTTCACCCTTCACAAATTCGTCATTGTCTCCAGGTAAGGATTCGATTTCAAAGAATTTCTTAAGTGTATTGTTCAAACTATCTTCAGTTAAGAGACAACAAAATGATTGATTACTAATGGGTGGAAGTGTGCCTGTCACTAAATATCCGAATTCTGTATTTTGTAAAATACACTTTCCCTCTGAGAGCCGAATTTTATCCCCCTTTAAAATATCAAAAAATAATTCGCTACAATTAGAACATCAACTTGATCTGGAACATTAAAATTGCTGTCAGCTAATTCTATGTACTTAGGGATGCATAAATTTGAAATGTCTAATTCCGTGATCGGAATATGATTTGTTATTTTTTGCAACACAACCAGGTCTATATTTCTTGAAAATGTTTCATTTTGATTAGATATATCCGTATTTACGATTCGTTTCACTTGTTGCTATGAACCGTTAATACCGGAAACACTACCTTTAACAGGTTTTGGTTTTAAATTTAATTTTCTGCAAGCACTATCCGATAAGATATTTACTGTTGATCCACTATCGATTACACTTCGTAATTTAATTTTATTTCCACGCGAATCCTTTATTAAAATAATTGCAGTATTTAATAACGTACAATTCTTTGAGTCATTAGTTAAAAGATTATTGCCTAATAAAGAAGAGACCTTATCCTTACTTTCGGAATCTGACATAATTAATTGTTTTTCTTTTATAGATTCTGAGGGTTTATTCATCTGCGCTTCTGAAAACTTATTCACATTTTCGCAAAGTAGGCTATTATGGCGAGAGGAACATTTTTTACATGAGAATTTAGAATTGCATTCGCTATTATGTAATCTCAAGCAGTTTATACATAATTTATTTTTGCTTACAAAGTTTTTTCTATTAGGAATACTCATATTTTGAAATGCGATGCATTTAAATAACGAATGGTTATGTTTACATAAAATGCAAGGCTTTACTTTATTTTTATTGTCACTGATGAAAAATGACCTTGATTTATTTACTGCGTAATTATTTTTGATCTGTTTCGAATTCACTTGGTTGGCGCCATGAGACCGAGAAACATTCTCTAACATAATACATCTTTTTTCCAGAAATGACATTAAATAATCAAAATTTGGAACCTGCGTATTTTCCAGAGAAAGTTCAAATTGTTTTTGACTTCCTTTATCTATTTTTTGTAAAATTATATTCATGAATACACTTTCTGATAAGCTATTTTGCTCATATTCCATTACTTTCAAGGCTCTGATGTTTTTATTAATACAATCTAAGAAATTTCGTAATTCTTTGGGAGATTCATACTGGATTTTTTCATAATTTAAAATTGAAGAAATATGAGAGTCGACTAAAAGTCGTTTATTTTCATATCTATGAATGAGGGCTTGAAATAAGGAATTGAAATCATCATCGGGAGATTCTAATTGTTTAGCATCATTTTTTAAAGAGGCTTTTAAATAAAATAGCCTTTGATTATCATCTAAATGATCATTATTAATGATCAAATTCGTACATTGATTTTTGAAATTTGCGAAAGCACAGTATGCACCTCCGAATGAAGGCAATGGAATTTCTGGTAAGCGTACTTTTGTTTTGTTTTCATTAATATGAATATTATTAGATTTATCATCAAAGGAGGTTAATAAAAGTTTTACACTCACCTCCAAATGCTCTAATCGGTCACTTGCATCATCTAAATCCTGCTCAATTTCCTTTAATTGAGGTTGAGTTATTTCAGGTAACTCATAGTATTGTTCTCTAATATCTTCTAATTTATTTTGCAGGCTTTCAATTTTTTTTAGCTTTACTTGGAGTTGGCTCACATTAGTGGCCTTAGGATCTATATTCTCTGTAATAAATTGTTCTAGTTTAGTTATTGCGGCCTTGACGGCGCCTTTCGAACGATTCAATTTATCCATAGCAGCACTCCGGCGTTCTTCGGACCACAAAATGGTCGTTCTGAGTGGACTGTAGAGAGCTGAGATTGTCTTTTTAACTTTTTATTAACATATAACATGACAGTAGACGTTCACACACACAAATTATTAAATCGAACTGCATTTTTTATAAGTAATATCGCCGCGTGAACTGGGCGGTGTTTAGAATACGTGCGAGTGCCTTGGTGACTCACAGCTTAACTGAATTGTTTTACAAAATGCTCTTAGGTGGAGCTGTGATACAACGCTCACTAGGTGCAGCCAAAACCGAACTTCCGCGACGGAACAAACATAATATGAAATTTAATGAAATTCTGCGGCTTACTTCTTGAGTCAAGGTGCCCTCGACATTTGTGTCAAATATATGCATACATATATACAGACAAACAGAAAGTTTCCGAAAATAGTCAAATCGTGTTCGGGACATCCGAAAACGGAAATCGGAAATTTTCCCAATTTCAGTACTTGTTTTTATGTAATTAGAAAAAAGTAAAAAGAAAATATACTAGCTGAGTTCCATTTCTTGTTCCGTCAGAATTAAGTTTTTTTTTTTTTTGTTCCCTAGATTCCTAGAACAATTTAGAATTGCAGAACAGAACTGTCATTACCTGTATTTAAACAGCCTGTTATTTAAAAATTTTAAAGGTTAGTAAATAATATAACGCGGTCTTTACATTATGTATTCGTTAAATTCAATTTTTTTTTCATATTTTAAGGCAGGTTTTGTAGAGTACTTAAGTTGTAATTACCGTACCATCTTCAAAATATAGATAAAAGTTTGAAATACCAAAAACAAAATAACTTATTTGAACTTTTATCTGTCTATAAAATAATGTATCTGTGATTATTTTACCTTTTTTTTATTTATATATTTTTTTATTGGTCTTATAGTGCAATTATCGAGCACGCTTAGATTTATATTTTTAAGTGTATCCAAAATTTTGTTTAACAAATAGATATTGGAACTGTTTCTTTTTTTTTATGAAAGATAAATTATGTGTAAAGGGGAAAAAACGTCCAGGTCTGTTATTTCGATTATATATGAAAATCCTAGATAAATTTACTGACTATACTTTAAAATTCTTAATTTTTTAGATAGATTTCTTATTTACGTAATGTATTGGAAAATTGAGCTTTCTTTAGGGTTTAAATTTTGAATACTTTTTTTTTCCATCTTTTTCCCTGTTCCACAGTTTTTTATACATTTTTAACAGGAAATTTTACAAACATTTGTAAAACAATCTCTCAAATGATCTTTCATTGACTAATACACAGTTGACGAAACATGACACGTGTTTTTTAGCCCAAAGTTTAATAGCATACCAGCATAGCATGTCTGATTACACGGGATGACGTAATGCCACCTTTTGTCGAATACGGGTGCTTTAACAGATGTTCGCTAATGTTCCCATATGCTGTTTCTGTCTTTTCAGATCAAATTTTACGAAAGTGATTCAGTTTGAATATAGAAATTCTCGAAAAATCGAAGAATCATTAAGGATATAATAGTTTAGGTAAGTAAAGGTGGAACATTCCGCCTGATATTATGAAATATAGTAGTATATAAGTTTACGTATAGTAGGCAATATTATACAGTTTTTGTTCTTTTGCAACAAATTTCATGTTGATTTCTGAATATGTTACTAAATTACTGTTGCCTCGAATTATTGTATTGTTTTGAAGATACGATACGTTTTAACGGGGCAATTTTAAGAGGGTACCTTTAAATCAATTAATTTTTTTTAATTAACTTGTATTAAAATTCAATTAGTTTGTTATACTTTAGACAAAACTGAATTCAAAATTTTGCATTAGAGCAAAAATTATGGTAAAAAAAACTTTAGTTATCGTCATAGGCAGCATAAGGAATGTTTATTTTTAAATTAAAGTCATTTTATTCAAAATGGTTACTTAGCAGCTGGTGCTTAAAAGGATACCTTTAAATCGATTAAAAAAAATATTTTTATTTTTTTTTATTAACTTGCATTAAAATTCAATTGATTTGTTTATTTTAGACAAAACTGAATTCAAAATTTTGCATTAGAGCAAAAATTATGGTAAAAATAACTTTAGCTATCGTCATATGCAGCATAAGGAATGTTTATTTTTAAATTAAAGTCATTTCATTCAAAACGGTTATTTAGCAGCTTGCACTTAATCGCGAAAATGGCTGGACAGATTTTCATGAAAATTTTGAATTTTGTACAGTAAAATGAATATACACGAAATGACCTATCGAACTTTTAGTTATTTCTTAAAATATGTGTTCATTTATGTTTTAAAATACCTAATTCCCAACTTTTATGAGATGTTTACATTCTATTATTGAAAGAGTACACGTTTATTTCGATAGTATGTCATTTTAATTAAGACTATAGGTATCTCTTTATTCTAAAAAAAGTAACTAATGTTGAAGCCACCACCGCCGCTGTTGTAACTGATTTTGTTGTGACCTTTTGACTTTCTCGGTTAATGATAATAATAATAAAAAAATTGCATATAACAACAGAAACACTGGTAATTTTAAAGAGAAATATATGATAGGTACAAAAACTATTCATATCAATTTAACCATCTTTCTTGACTAGATTGTAGTGTGCAGTGTGCAATCATTTTTTTTAATTTTAAGTTTTTTTTTTCATTTTTTTTTTAATTTTAAAATGTCACTATCTGATCTGAGATTTAATTCTTTATTTAAAAAGGCCAGTTTTTACCTCATATTACCAGATTTTAAAAAGCCTAAATAATAATATTTACAAACACTTTTGAATTGAAAAATATATTAAAAATTAATTTAAAAAAAAACAACAGAAAAAAACTTTAAAATACTGAAGCCATTAAGTGCGAAAAGCACGAATGGCGAAAATTACGCCACATTTAAAACATCATATTTAAATCGATAAAAATAAATAAATAAATAAATAAATAAGCCGTATAACCTAGTTATGTGAAAGTTAACTTGCGCATAATGTATCAAATATGCAATTTCTTATGGCTTAAAAAAAATGAAATATATATATATATATTTTAAGCATAATCCAAATGAGTAGGGGGGGGGGGGGTGTAAATGCAGTGTGTACAAATGAGTCCAATAATTTTAAAATAACAAGCTTTAAAACATTCAATAAGTTTTGGTATTTCAGTGGTACCTGACTCCTTAAGTCATACGAAATATATTATGAAATAACTATTTAAATAATTTTTTCGGCCCCGCCAGCGGCTCAGAGGTTCTGCTCTCAAAGGCAGTAAACGAGAGGCACTGGGTTCGAACTGGAGTCCTGCATCTGGTCGATTTTACCCGCACCCGGCGCGACCCGTGATTCAGCTCGTGTCGGGTTGACGCTATTTTTTTCGGCGCGGGTGAATTTCGGGTCCAGTTTTGATTATTTTGGTTCGGGTTTGGGCTGACCCGACTTTTCAAAAGAAAGTCCTGAATATTTTTTTTAAATGAAATAGGTTATAAATTTTAATATTAATCAATGTATATGTGTTCATTTTTGTACCAAAAAGATAAAATTGATACTAGAGATATACACTATATTGCCAAAGGTGACCGGTCACTTGCGATTTTTGACGTTTTGTTAACTATCTAGAAAAATACATGAGGAATTAACCTGAAACTGCAGCTGTGTAAACAGTATAGTATAGGTTATATATTTCCGCGAAGATTTTTTCACGAAACCCCATAGGGGACTGTCAACAAATTGAAAAAGAACGAATATCTTTTGGATTACCCTGTAAAAACTAATGTAGCAAAGGCCAAACTCGAGATTATTAAAAAGTGGCATATTGTAATATACTGTGTTCATTTTTATGAGGATAGCATGTATACTCGTAGAGAAATTAAGGTTTTTATAAAAACAGTCCCAAATTTCGCCTAGTTTTTTGCTTATAATTTGCAGCGTTCTTAATATGAAAAAAAAGTTCTTTTCAGAAAATATGACAAACAATATTGTACATAATACTCTGCAATCAAAATAATAAAAATTGTATGAAAAATGAGCAGGTTTACTTAAAAATGTTTATTGCGCATGCGCGAATGCAATCAAAATATAATATGCATAATGTATTAGCTAAGTATATAGAGCAACTTTTGTGAAATTCTCAAAATCATAGCTTGAAAATTCTGAAAATTTTCGTCGATAGAATAAGCTCTAAATCTGTTGTTCCCAAAAAGAAGCAAAAAGATGAGGTATTGTATCAAATATCTGTTGATTAGTGCCAAGATAGCGTACACAATATTGCACGTCCTACTATATTTGGATACAACCCCTCATATTTTTGCTTCCTTTGCTTTCCAAATGCTATTAAAATAATAATAAAACAATTATTAGTAAATAACAAGCTTAATGATGCTTATGTGGAAATCAATTAATATAACGTTGTCTTATTAGTATTCACCATTTACCATACAGGAAATGGCAGGAAAGAAAATTTTCCGCTTTAATCTAAAGTATACCCTTGAAGTTGCCGATTTTACTAAATTGCTCATACATTCACAGCCAAATGCCAAAAATGGGCTAAAATGTATTTGAGGGGGGGGGGGGGGTCCACCATGCAGACTGTAATAGTGACAAAGTTTTTATTAATTTTTTATGCTCACATTATTAATGAATACTTTATATTTCAGAAAGAGTTTAATCCAAAATATGCAATGTTTAGGCTTTTACACAGCACAATATCTCTCTATATTAAAAAAAAGTAACCACCGCCGCCGCAGCCGCTGTCAATGAAGATTTTGTGCCTTGAAGTCTTTCTGGACTAATATCCAGAAAACTATTGCATATAAAAATGTGAAAAATTGTAGTTTTATAAAGAAATGTTCGATAAACACGCTGAAGCGGACAGTTTTTAAATCGAAGAATTATTTTAAGAGATATTTAACATTAAAGTTGGTTAAAATAGTTGTCTTAAAAAAGTTTTATAGAAACGAAAACTATGCACAGGAATTTAACCATAATTTATAAGGATATAGTTGACCAGCTTGTGGTGTGCAGACTGCAATTATTTTTTTTATTTTGAGTAATTTATTGAGGTTATATTTCAATTTTTTATTCAATTTTTTCATTATTTTGAAGAAGATTTATTTCATATTTCATAAATTCCATTATTTGAATTGTTGCCAACTTGTAAAATAGCACACATAATCTCATTCCCTTTCAATTAAGAAATGTATTTACACGTGACTGTTAAAAACAGAAATAAAACTTTAAAATAATAATTAAATGATCACGTGTTAAAAACAGTAAATGTAGAAAATTACGTAATAAAAAATATACTTGCGCGTGAATATTAAAAAATGAAATAATTAAATTATTACGCGTTTTCAAAACATTAAGTAGGGAAAGATTAATTTATTTTGACAAAATATTTTACCTATTATTGCAAATTTTAAAACAGCGTAATTAATAATGTTTCCCTTCAATTAAAAGCTGTTAGTTTTACATTTAAAAATTACGTTTAAGTCAACGTTTAAGTTAACTAATAAATTGGTAAAATATAATTAAAAATACAGATAAACGTTGAATTAAAGATCACTTGATGACATAACAACGCGTAACGCATCTGATGTCAATTGAATGCAAAACCACAGATATGCACTTTTGGCTTTAAATCCTATATTTTGGTGAAAGTTCTTTTCTTTTATAGAAAGTAGTAGTCGGAATAATGGAGAAACACCCAATTTTCTATAGTATCGTTGTAAAATTTCCCGATGAAGCGACATTGCTTACTTAACCATTTTGAACAAGTTGATTTTCAAATGTTTAATTAATCGTATTTTATCAGTCACGAAAATAGTTGTTAGCTGTTTCGACAGCAGTTGATTCGGCCTTAAAATCCCTCAGTCAAAGGAAAATGAATTGAAACCCGATTACAGCAGATAGTCATTGGTCGTTTAATTATAATTCAATCTTCCATAATCGTTTTAGAGTTGATCAAATCAGAGTGTTTTTAAAGTTTGCGGTGTCAGAACGGGGGTTGGCGAGCGTAGCTCGTAGGGGGCAGAGTCCCCTAGCGAAAAATATAAAAAAATAAAAAATAAATTAATAAAAAACTTAATTAATAAAATATTTTTCGAGTTAGGGTTAAGTAACAAATGGTCCTCTTTAGCACTGATTTATTCATTTTCGATAATTTTTAGCTCGTTTATCATTTTTTTCAAAATTGACGAAAATTTATACCGCTACGATTTTTGGTGTGCTAAAATTAAATAAGCAATAATTTTATGGTGTTGCCATTGAACTGGATGTATGTGTGTTTTGTTTCTGTTCGGGCTTAAGCCATATGGAAGGCTTCCCTGCTTGGTTGAATTTGAAAATTTTGATGTTGGAATTATTTTTATATATTAATCATGAAGAAAATTATGAATTATGTACACCAGGGGCCGTGCAGCTCTTTTTAGCACATAAAATATATACAACTTAAATCGAAGCATGATAAAATGTGTTCATTAATTTTTCATACGCTCTTTAAATGGGCGTTATATGCTTTTACGTATGTCGACAAAAAATGGCGGATTCAGAATTTTAAAGTATGCGGATTTGTTTTTTCACATCGGGACATTTAATATTAAAAGAAATAGTTCTTATTGTCTTTTAAATTTTACTGTTTGTTTTAAAATTATTGTGTGTGGATTCGAGAACCAATTTCAGCACCCGCCATACAGAATATGGAGCTGGTGCTTCGTATCTTGACTCAGGATATGATATATGGCAGGGTATTTGGGACACGTGCCCTGTAATGGAACTATAAGTGCTCTACACTCTATTTTCAATACCGAACATGCCATAATAAACCCCAATAACATATATCAATTGCATTCCAATCCGGGTATATTTACGTGAGCTAGAGCACGGACAGACAGACAAACCGAATTCATAAACACTTTTCAACTATGTTGGAAAGTGTTAAAAATGAGAAAACATCGGAATTTTAAGCAATTAAAAAAAATCGCGCTCTCTTGAAAAAAATGGAGAAAAATTGCGAAAATACATGAGATGACAAACGTGCCATCGTATCTTGACTCAGGATATGATATATGGCAGGGCATTTGGGACACGTGCCCTGGGTTCCATACTTTCAAAGAGCGGCCTTTTTTTAAAAAAATAAATTAGGAAACTTTTGGCTTTTGTTTGATAGACTTCAATACCCCTAAAAATATGGAAAGCACACTTTATAGACAAACAAGTACGAAAAATCATGCATCGAGCATAGATTATGTAACACTTTCCAACACGTCCAAAATACTTTTATCAATCTTTACGGTTTAATAAGGTCTAATGTCTGATGTCTAAGTAAACAGTTTGGAAAACGCATAACACATTTAAAAATCAAATTCATGAAATTACCAGCAATATTCGAAACAAAAAATATCCGAATTCTTTTGTGCCGCCCTGTATAGGATCTATATATTTGTATATATATTACATAGAATGCTAAAATTTAGTTTAGTTAGGAAACGTATATGGTGCAGTGCAGTTTCAAATTCCTGTTCAGCTATTTCCGTCAATAAGCACAAATGTACTTGAGATGTTTTGTACTGCCCTTTATATGATCTATAGAATTTATACACACTAAGTAATAGGCAAAAAATGAGTTAAATTAAAAATGCGTACCGCAACTGAAAACGCACTTCCAGCAATTATTATCAATAGATAGTTCTTTAATCGAATACTTTTGTGTCCCCCTCCCTATAAATGAGTGATGAAAGCGATACACAAAGTATTATACAATAAGCCTCTTTAAATGCACGTTAGTGATATATATCAATTTCAATATATCTGAAATAGTGAAACGTTATTAAAATAAACCTCAAACATTTTTTCTCCATAGACCGCAATGTAAAGGAATTATTTGAGTTTCCCTGTAAAGTAACTAAATGCACACCATATTCTATAGTGAACCTCTTGTAATGCACCTCAGTGACAACTATCAATTTCAATGGGTTTGAAATTATGTAATATCATTAAAAGAAACAGCAAATGATTTTTCTCAATAGACCCTAATGTAACGGAATTCTTTTGAGTGTCCCTGTAATGGAACTATAAGTGTTCCACACTCCATTTTGAATACCGAACATGCCATAATAAACCCCAACTAGCTGTTTAACCCGTTCTACGCACGGGAGTTCATGAATTTAATTCTAAAATGTGAATAAAATGAATTTAATTCCCCTGTTAAAGTGTTGAGTTGTTTAATAACTATACGATTTAGAAAAAAAAATACTACTGTGCATTTTTTAAAATGAAACTTAATTTTTGTTGCTATGGCAGCAGACGATAAAACGATATCTTTGGAATAAGGGAATAAATAGAATAAAAATGTTGTTGCCGTTTGTGATAAAATGTTTTTTTTTTATTTAAAAAAATGAAATAATAAAGCGCAATTAAATAATCTCTAATTAGTTGCATTCGAGGTAAAAGAATTATCGTAATTCCGGCTACAGCTTGTTGGTAGTGCAGCGTGGCGTCTGTAATATGCATATCTCACATTGCAGTAAAGGGGGGTGCCGGGAAGAGGGGATGTTCAAGTGTCCTTCAGAAAATGATTAATTAGGAGGACTACTATGCATCTTTAAAAATTTGTTCGTTTGGTTAAGCTATGAACTTAATTACAAATTTGGCTTAAACTATTATTCGGAAATAGTGGTAACAAACTACTCATAAATTTACTTTAATGTTATAGAGGGTGACTATTAAGTTAATTATAATGTTTGTAATCAGTTGCGTTGAAATCGGAAAGATAGTTGCTGAGTTATGGAAACGAGGCATAGTTAGAGAAAAAAAACCTTGAAGGAGGTGCCGGGGAGGAAGGAATGTTTAAGTTTACTTCAGTAAATTTCTAATTAAGAAGACCACTATGCATCTTTAAAAATTCGTTCGTTTGGTTAAGCTAGGAACTTAATTAGAAATTTATCTTAGACTCTTATTCGGAAATAGGGGTACCCGCTGCTCACAAATTTATTTTAATGATATAGACGTTGATTATTAAGTTAAATATGATGTTTGGAATCAGTTGCACTGAAATCGGAAAATTAGTTGCTGAGATATGGAAACAGGGTACAATTAGATAAAAAGCGTTGAGGGAGGGGCCGGGGGGAGTGGATGTTCAAGTGCCTTTCAGCAAATGATAAATTAAAAGAGCCACTATATGCATCTTTAAAGATTGATTCATTTGGTTATGCTAGAAACTTAATTTGAAATTTGGCTTAGACTATTATTCGGAAATACTGGTAACTGTTTTCTAGAAGTACACCCTGAAGCTATGAATGCTGATTTTTATGATAATTTAGCAAAATGGAACTGGTTTGGAGAAGTTCGGAACATAATTACCTGAATTCTGGAAATAAAGCGCAGTTAGAGACAAAACCTTGAGGGAGGGGCCGCGAGGTGGCGCGCGGTCAAGTGCTCAACAACAAGTCACTAACTTTGACTCTTGGTATGCATAACTGAATACTGGCTCTGTACTTTTATTAGGAAAATAATTTTAATTTTTACGAAAATTGTTATTCTGAAATAGCGGTATCATCTATATAAAACAGCGATTAAACGTTACGGGTGAATTAAAAAATATGTTAAATTTGTTAAATGTAATTAGTTCAGTTGAAATCAGAGCAGTAGATTTGGATTTATTAATAAGGAGGGTCAATTAATGAAAAAGCCGCCGCCAGGTGGCGCGCGGTCAAGTAAAATATATGTGATATTTAATGAAAAGTCGTTTACCCCCCCCCCCCATCCCCCGCAAATTTAACAAATAATCTGTTAAATAAAGTTTTCTGTATTAATCATCTCTACCATACTAATACCCGTGTGCAAAATTTCCTAGCCCTGCGCCCTGTGGATTTCGAGTTTTTGAGGTTACATAGATAGATTTAATCGATCAAAAATCTATTTAAAATTTTCGAATTTTTTGCCCCGATCGTTCATGGGCCTCCTACCAGCTACCCGTGTGCAAAATTTCCTAGCCCTGCGCCCTGTGGATTTCGAGTTTTTGAGGTTACATAGATAGATTTAATCGATCAAAAATCTATTTAAAATTTTCGAATTTTTTGCCCCGATCGTTCATGGGCCTCCTACCAGCTACCCGTGTGCAAAATTTCCTAGCCCTGCGCCCTGTGGATTTCGAGTTTTTGAGGTTACATAGATAGATTTAATCGATCAAAAATCTATTTAAAATTTTCGAATTTTTTGCCCCGATCGTTCATGGGCCTCCTACCAGCTACCCGTGTGCAAAATTTCCTAGCCCTGCGCCCTGTGGATTTCAAGTTTTTGAGGTTACATAGATAGATACGCGAACGGTTTTTAATAGTATAGATAACATATATCAATTGCATTCCAATCCGGATATATTTACGTGAGCTAGAGCACGGACAGACAGACAAACCGAATTCATAAACACTTTTCAACTATGTTGGAAAGTGTTAAAAATGAGAAAACATCGGAATTTTAAGCAATTAAAAAAAATCGCGCTCTCTTGAAAAAAAAATGGAAAAAAAATTGCGAAAACACATGACATGACAAACGTTCAACCGCACTGTTGTATAAGACAAATTTAAGGAAAAAATATTGGAAATAATTTTACTTCTAAATTTATTTCGATATTCGAAAACTGCAAAAAATAACGTCTGTTTACATTTCATTTCATTTCATTTATTTTTTAGGGGGGGGAGGGGGGGGGGGGCACAAGAAAATGGCTTTAAATCTGCAGCCATGGAGGCGAGGGAAGACAACTTGTCTCGAATTTTGTTTTCCGGATATCTGGTCATGTTATGCTTTCGCCGCTTTACTACTCTCTCGTTGCTGCAAAAGTTGATTTACAGGTTCGGTTGATTACATGCGGGAAAACCGTTGATAGGCGATTAGTCGAATTGTATGGATTTGACGGGTATCATAGGACAGGGTGTGGAATTTAAAGTCAAAAGACAGTCTCTAAAGTCAAAATACCGGTCTCTTCACAATTTTATATCAGTTTATGTATCATCTGCAGATAGAACGTGTGCTTTTCTTTATTCATTTTATATTCATTTATTGCAGTTTACTTGTCATTAAAACTCATTAAAGATTATATAAAGAATAAAAACCATTATCTATAAATAAAAAATATTCAACTTGTATCTATAATTTGATAGAAAGTTGTAAAACATTTAATCAAATCATGGATATAATCAGTACTAACATGTTGACATATAATAGCTTTATATTTAAAAAAGAAAAAAATATATATACTATTAAGTAAATAAACAAATGAATAATATAAATAATATAATATAATATAATATAATATAATATAATATAAATAAATTAATAAATAATATAAATAAATAAATAAATAAATAAATAAATAAATAAATAAATAATATAAATAATATAAATAATATAAATAAACAGTATAAATAAATAAATAATAAACAAATAAATGTACAAGCAAACTGTATTATGAAAAATCAATAGATATTGGATTTCAAATAGCAGTTCATCCTAAAATAAGTAACAGTTTTGTTCTAATATATTTAAAGTTACTTTAATCCTCATATGTTTAGATAGTCATAGGATAAATTGCGTAACCAAAGATAAGATTTCTCTACGGAGAAGTGGAAAAAAGGAGTAAGGAAAATAGTCGTAAAATAAAGGTTTCTCCTTTAAGGAGATTCGGGATTTTTGTTTATATAAAAAGGTACAATATATATATATATATATATATATATATATATATATATATATATATATATTTAAGAGAAAAGTTAAGAATTTTTGTAAACGACAAATCCCCTTCAATTTTACTCTTTTTGAAACTTTTTTGCTCTCCCTCTCTCTCTCTCTCTCTCTTTTCTTTTCTTTTCTTTTTTTTTTTTTCACAAGTGTGCTCTATAACTGTAAGGACCATATTGCCCAAAAGCTTAAAAGCAAAAAGTTTGAGGGAAAAAAATAAATAAAATTGCACATGTAAAAAAATACAGTAAAATTTACTATTCACTCAGCATTTTTATTTCTTAAAAATAAACTATTTATATTACTGGAATTCAATCAATCCTTAATCTTATAAAATGCACCATAAGGATTATCCATTAAAAAATCAAGTTAATTGAAAAGTATTTGTTGAAGTTTTAGTAGTTTAATCATACCGATATATTAAAAAAAATTTTTTTTTTCAAAAGAAGAAAGAAAAATCATGTGTTAACCATAGATTATGAAACACTTTCCAACATATCCATCATACTGTAAAACAACTCTCCGTTTAATAAAGTGAAAAATGACATCTAAGGGGGAAAAATAATAATTGGAAAACGTATAACACATTTGAACACACAATTTCAGCAAATATTATCCATAGTTGGAAAAATATTAAATTCTTTTGTGAAGCCCTGTATATGTTCTATAGATTTGTATATATACACATAGTATTGTAAAATTTAGTACAAATAGGAAGCGCATAACGCAGTTGAACATATCTTTCAGGAATTTCCGTCAATAAACATAAACGTACTCGAATACTTTTGTGCAGCCCTGTATGTAATCTATAGAATTTGCCCCCAAGAAATGATATAAAACAAATTCGTTAAAATTAGAAACGCATACCACAACTGAAAACTCACTTCCAGCAATTTTCGCTCATAGACAACACTATAAACGAATTATTTTGTGTGTCCCTGTAAATGAACGATAAAATGCTATGCACACCATATCCTACAGTAAGAAGCTCCTTGTAGTTCTCCTCAGTGATGTATTTCAATATGTTTGAACTAGGGTAATATCATTAAAACACATTGCAATCAATTTTCCCCCATAGACCATAATGTAACGGAATTCTTTTGAGTGTCCCTGTAGACGAACTATAAACGCTACGTACTTAGTCATGTATACCTGTTCTTCTCCTAGTTAATTGCCTTATTCATTTAATATCATGGAATGAAATTAGTTAAATATATCATAAAAAGCAGCTAATGCAACGCGTTTCGAAAGAGTTTATCTTTCATTTTCAGGTTTAAAAAATAGATCGACTACAACATGAGCATAAGGCTGCGTTTAGATCCCATTTTCAAATTCTGTGACGAAATGTCGTAAATCATGTCTCTAGGCTCCAACGGCTTTGTCTTCAACAAAAGAAAATGGATGTGATAAACATGCCAGGGACATTCCTCTGTGAATATCTCCTCTCTTGCAGCGTGATAAAAGACCCCTGGTGCTGCGTCAATTCGTCGCGCACAATTCATCGCGGAACAATTCATCGCGCACAATTCATCGCAGCGACAACTCATCACAACGTCAATGTGTCAATTCGTCGCAACGAAAATGTTTTTGAAGGCTATGATGATAAAATAAAGATAATTTAGTAAAAATATTTATTGATAAATAGTTTTTTAGATATAGAGAATTATAACTAACCATTTATATGCGATTATATCTAAAAAAAATTATCATTAAATGATTTTACTAAATTATCTTTATTTTATCCTCCTAGCCTTCAAAAACATTTCCGTTGCGACAAATTGCAACCACGACGAATTGACGCTCCGATGAGTTGTCGCTGCGACGAATTGACAATTTTGCGCGATGAATTGACGCGACACCAAGACCCCTCACATCAAAGAAGCCGATAAACAAGCCGCCTTCGCAGAATGTGATCTGATTGCATCTTAAAGAATATTAAAAGGGAATAGATAAGAAATGGGAAAAGTAGGAAAGTGGAAAGAAACAGCCAATAAGAAAACAGGCAACAAAGGCGAAGCATAAGCAGAATGTTAACAAGTGCGTTAAAAATGGTATGTGGGAGGGGTGGGCAAAAATACAGAAACAAAGGGAAAAACTGAAAAAAAAAATTATATCTGAAAAAAAAAATGTGAATAAAATGAAATAGATATTTGACTAAATTAAAGTGCAATTTATTTATAAGTAGAAACTCTTGATTCAATGCTGCAGAGTAGATAGTCCTTATTAAGTCCTGCTTATTAGTTATACTCTGATAAAATCGTCTGGCTTTATGAAACAAAGGATGGGGGATATTATTTATGGAGCTCCGTAGAAAAAGGACCACCCCCCCCCCCCCTCCCAATTCCCTCCTAGGGCTACTCCTGTATTCCTCACTGTAGATACGATTTTAAAATAATACGATTTTTTAATTTTTTCTAAGACATTAAAGGAAGTTAGATTTTTTTTCTTTTCCCGTTCATCATCAGAGTTTCAGATATCCAAATAATTCAAGAGATTAGTTTTTTTTTTTTTTTCGGGAAAAATTGTAATTTTAATAATTGAAGGGAATGAATCTGGATCTAAAATGGCAGCTAAATGCATACGTCTTCCCGGGCACATTTTAGCACCTGTTGCACGCCAATTATCTTTCTCGCTTGCGCTTGCTCGAATAAATACATGACAAAAAAATAATCGACCGTATCTATCGCTTGAGGGGCAAGAAACTAAGCCTATTTGTAATCCCCCCTAAAAGAAGCTCCTATCCTATCGGCGATATCCATAGGCTTGCGCATGCGTGCCCAAAAATCGCCTGCCCCCATCGTTCGACACCCCCTTTTCAGAAAAGCGCCGCCGGTTAGGTGGGGAGGACGTGGAACGACAGGAGAAGCCACAAGTGCTGGAAAAGAGACCTGTTGATTCACTCAACCGCCTGTTGAATGCGTCTGCTAGAAGTTGTCAGACGATAAGTGAGTGATGCTTCTTTGTCATATTTTTTCGCACTCGGCCGATAGGTTTTATCGTAATCGTTTACTTAATGGGTGTGAGAAGAAAATTAATATAGACTTTATGGGAGATTGGTTTTTATTCTTGTTAAATATTTGAATTATGTCAAAAGTACATACCAGTTCGCAGACTTGGAACTTGTAAACAGATGTTTTACAATATTTACAATGATTTTCTTTCTTTTTTTTTTTTTTTTTTAATCTTCACAAATTAAAATCTTTTAATTTTATAAAAAAATTATTAAATATAATTTTAAATATTTTAATTACTTATTAAGAAAAAAGTCTGTTTTTCTTCGAATTCTTTTTTGTAAATCCTGGAATTAAAAATCTATTTTAGTTGATAAAATTTTTGATCAGTGGATTTATTTTTGTTTTACGTAAATTTGAAACTAAGCATAAAAGAAAAAGAAAAGCATTTTTTTTTTAAATACCCACTTTTATACACACGGCTCATGTTTAATTTCTCATTGAATATGGGATTTTTTTTTCACGGGTCTTATTGAAGTTTTAAAAACGACCGAATGAGATTCAAATAAGGTTAAGAGTAAAGCGCACCAGTGGCGTAAGTGGGGCGCCAACGCCTTATGCTAGTATGTAGAAAATCCTATTAAGGCTATAGATAAGCCAGTTCTCCGTTTTCTTTTCTCTATGTTAATCTTGTAGGACCGAAGTACCTACATTTTCTAAGGACATCATATGATAAAATTGAGTTTTTTGATTTTACATTTTAATATATAATCCTTAAACGTTATTCTTTATCTTAGCTTATAATTTTTATTGAAAATAAATGTATATATTTTATTTGTTGTAAAATGCCCAGAGCATGATAAAAAGAATAAGAGTATCCCTCAATATTCTGGAATATTAATCATATTATTTGATATTTTCGAAAATTTTAAAAACACGACAACAACTTGTGCTTCGAATTTATGCATTGGCCAACATGAAAAGATTTCATTTTTATTTATTTAGAAGGTAAATATTCTTTCTATAAAACAGATTTTTCACGTTTAACTTCTTTTCACTTGTAAGGCAATCAATTAATCCGCAAAAAGAGACTCCTCATTCTGAAGCCTTACAAAAAGAAAGAAAGAAAAAACACCTTTTTTAAAGCTGTCTTTTATACACACGATGCATGTTTAATTTTCTTTTGAATATGAGAACCAATTTTTTACAGAATATTATTCAAGTTTTAAAAACGATAAAATGAGATTCAAATATGGTTAAAAGTAACGTGCACCAGTGGCGTAAGTGGGCCGCCAACGCCAGATGCTAGTATCCAGGAAATTCTATTAAGGCTGTAAAGAAGTCAGATATCCGTGTATTTTTTTCTACATGTTTATCTTGTAGGATCGAAGTATCAACATTTTCGAAGGATGTTTCATGATAGATTGAGTTTTTTTAACTTTCCGTTTTTACATGTAATTCCTTAAACCTGTTGTTCTTTATTGAAGTTTGCAATTTTATTAAAATTAAAATTAAATATTTTAGTTGGTGTAGTAATTTTAGAATTTGGTGTAGAAAATCTAAACCACGACAAAAAAAAAAAAAAAAAAAAAAAAAAAAAAAGTATTCTTTAATATACTGAAATACGAATACTCAAAATATTATTTGATATTTTCAAAAACTTGTGTTTTTCGAATTTATGCATTGAAACATGAAAACGTTTTATTTTGATTTATTTAGAAGGTAAATATTCTTGATATAAAATAGATTTTTCTCGTTTAACTTCTTTTCCCTTCCTAAGGTAATTAATTACTCTTGAAGAAGCGACTCCTCATTGTGGTGACTCTATGAGTTAAGACACGAAAGCCTTATTTAAAGGTATAAAAAGAAATAAAAAAACAACACACCTTTTTTAAAGATGTCTTTTATACACATGATGTATGTTAAATTTCTCTTTGAATATGAGAAACAAATTTTTCAGAATTTTATTCAAGTTTTAAAAACGATCGAATGCAATTCAAATCTGATTAAAAGTAAAGCGCACCAGTGGCGTAAGTGGGGCGCCAATAAGATGCTTGTATCTAGGAAATCCTATTAAGACAATAGAGAAGTCAGATTTCCGTTTCAAATCCCGCTCGCTAATGTTAAATGTATAGGCGTGGGATGCATTCGTATTTTTAAAATATCTCCTTAGGAAATTAATATTTTTAACTACTTTTTTGTCTGTGCTATTCTTAAATTCTTAAAGGATGTCTCTTTCTTCCTTAGTTATCAAAATATTTTTAAAATATGTACTAAATTTATACTTTTTCACACATCTTTCACGCATTCTTTTCAGATGCGTGAAAGATGTGTGAAAATTTTAGCGAAACTGAATAAGATTTAAGATTTTAACATTTCACATAAAATTAAACTACATTGTAGAAATATTTCATCAACTAAAAAAAAAAAAAAAAAAAAAAGAAGACATCCTTCAAGAAGGAAAAGCAACAGGAAAGAAAGGTTTAAAATATTGATTTACTGAGGAGGTATTTTAAAAATACAAATGCATCATACGCCGATAGGTTTAAAATTAGCGAGGGGAATTTGAAATCTAACTGATGAAGAGCTTTAATCTTGTAGGACAGGATATCTCATGATGAATTGAGTTTTTTTTAATTTCCGTTTTTGCATATCATTCCTTAAACTTTTTGTTCTATTTATTGTGGCTTACAATTTTTATTAAAATGAAATTTAAATATTTTATTTGGCGTAAAATGCCCAGAGCTTGATAAAAAAAAAAGTATATTTCGATATACTGGAATATTCATAATATTATTCGATAATTTCGAAAATTTAAAAAACACAGCAAAAAAATTGTGTTTCGAATTTATGCAATGACCATGAAAACATTTTATTTTGATTTATTCAGAAGGTAAATATTCTTGATATAAAACAGATTTATCACGTTTCACTTTTTTTCCCTTCCTAAGGCAATTAATTACTCCGCGAGAAGCGACTCCTCATTGTGATGAGTCACTGAGTTAAGTCAGGAATGCCTTATTCAAAGGTATAGAAAGAAAGAAAAAAAAAACCACACACCCTTTTTAAAGATGTCTTTTATACACATGATGCATGTTTAATTTCCCTTTGAATATGAGCAAGAATTTTTCCAGAATATAGTTTTAAAAACTACAGAGTGAGATTGAAATATTGTTAAAAGTAAAGTACACCAGTGGCGTAAGTGGGGCTCCAAACGCCTGATGCTAGCATGTAGAAAATCCTATTAGATAAGTTAGATCTCCATTTTATTTTCTCTATGTTAATCTTATAGTACCGTAGCACCCCTTTTTTCTAAGGAAATCTCATGATAAATTTGAGTTTCTTGAATTTCCATTTTTACATGTAATTCCTTAAACTTGTTCTTTATTTCAGCTTACAGTTTTTATTAAATATCAATTTAAATATTTTCTTTGGTGTAAAATATCCAGAACATTATAAAAAGAATAAGCTCTCAATATACTGGAATATTCATAATATTATTTGATATTTTCGAAAAGTTTAAAAGCACGGCAAAAAGCTTGTGTTTCGAATTTATGAATTCGCTATGAATACATTTTATTTTGATTTATTTAGAAGTTAAATATTATTGATATAAAACAGATTTTTCACGTTTCACTTCTTTTCTCTTTTAAGGCAATCAATTGCTCCCCAAGAAGCGACTCCTCATTGTGATGAGTTAATGATTTAAGACAGGAAAGCTTTTGAATATAGATGTTTTCAAAGATACCCTAATCCTTTTTTCGTGTCTCTGATAGTTTTTTCTTTCTTTTTCTTTTCTTTTTCTATTTTATTATATTTTTGGGAAAGAGGGGGGGGGGGTGCATTTTATTAATCTGACTTAATTAAACTTTATTAAACTTTCAGATGCTTCAATCTCTAGATAGAGTTTTTTAACCATTCATTTCCTACATAAGGATGTCGCGGAAGAATTTTGATTTTTACATAAATTCTGAATTAACCCCTTTGCGACGAGCGTCTCACATAAGTCTCACATAAACTCCCCAGAGTCCTTTATTATTCCTACCACTAATTTGTAATTGAAAATTTTGCCTTACTTAATCAAAGCATTTCTGCGATTGAAGTAGGCGAAAATTAATATTTTAAAAACCGGTGATAAAAAAGATAAAAAAATCTGTAAAGGACTCTCGTCTCGAAGAGTTAAACAGAGCGAATGCAATTGTGTTTTTAGTTAGTTAGCTTCTACTATATGTTATTTTAATGTTTTAACACTTTCCAACATAGTTGAAAAGTGTTTATGAAATCGGTTTGTCTGTCTGTCTGCCGGATGTCTATCTATCTGTCGTCTGTCCATGCTCTAACTCACGTAAATATGCTCGCATTGCCATGCAATTGATATATGTTATTGAAGTTTACTATGGTAACTCGGTATTGAAAATGAAGCGTGTAGCATTTATAGTTCATTTACACGGACACTCAAAAGAATACCATTACATTACGGTGCATGGGAATATCGTTTGCGGTGTACTTTAACAATGTTACACTGTTTCAAACATATTGAAATTGATATATATCACTAAGATGCACTACACGAGGCTTATTATAGAATATGGTGTACAAAGTATTCATCGTTCCTTTACAGGGACACACAAAGTAATTCGGTTTCAATACTGTCTATAAATAATAATTGAATAATAATTGCGTTTTAGTTGTGGTACACGTTTTTAAATTTAACTCTCTTTTTGCATACTACTTGGTATATATAAATTATATAGATCCTATACAGGGCTACACAAAAGATCTTGAGTACATATCCATTTATTGGCGGATTTTGCTGTAGGGAAATTTTCACCTGTTTTAACGTCTTTCTAACTGATGTAAATTTTGGAATACTGTGTAGCTTAGATACGAATCTATAAATCCTATACAGGGCTGCTCAAAAGAATTCGGATACTTTCCTAAACTATAGACGGTAATTGCTAGCATTGGGTTTTCAAACATGTTATGTGTTTTCGAAATTATTTATTTAGACATCACCTTTCACTCTATGAACTTTCACCACTGTGAATTGTTTTTTTGCAGTATTCTGAATGTGCTGGAATGTGTTTCAAAATCTATGCTTGACGCATGATTTTTCTTTCTTGTTTTTGTTGTTACTTGCCCATCATACGTAGTATAGGGTAAGTATTGTAATCGTTTTGAAAATCGAAAATTTTTTTTGACGGATTTACACGTTTCAGACACTGGAGATTCCGATAAACATAAAAAAAAAAAAATATATATATATATTGCCGTCCGTTTGTCTGTGTGTGTGCCTGTAAACACTCTATCTCCCGAAAAAATTGAAATACAGACTTGAAATATGGTGTGTACTTAGTATGTAATAATGGGAAGAAGCTTATTGAATTTCAGTAACTTCGATTATCCGAAACTATTTTTTCGGACTCTCAAAATATTCGTTCTGATAAAAGGTACATACAAATTTTCGGAATTGTTTATTTTAAAGAGTGAATATAAAAGACAATAAAAAAATATAAATTTTGCATAAAGAATGAAGTCGATCGGATAATGAGTTGCCGAGATATTTGTAATCCTATTTTCCACACGCTTCGATTTTTCATGACCCTGTATTTCATTCAAATTTCAATTCATAGATATATTTTAATTGGAAATGAGACGCTTAATCCGACGCAGTAAAGCGTTAGTTAATAAGATTATCAATTTTGGAGTTATAAGGATGTTTCTTTTATGCAATTCAGTAATAGAGCATTTAAAGTTGATGACGTCATCAAGCCACGATTTTATTCGAATTGCAATGCATTTTATAAGTAGTTTACACATGTTTTATTTTCATATTTTATATTATGCATATCCATGATGGGTAAGTATTACAGTGGCCCCCAACGACTAGTTTTTCTTTTGTTGTTCTAGCACCTCATACTGCAGTGTGCGTTGGGCACCAGCAGCAATAATTCTCATGCCCTTAATAATTTTCATGCCAAAGGATTCTAAAATTATTATACTAATTTTAAATGGTGAAAAAATGTCAGTACTCACCTTTTACAAGTCATGGTAAGCACAAAACGCATTCTCAAAAAGAAAAAAAAAACTTCTAAAAACGTAAAAAAAAATCTGTCGGAACACCCCTGTGATTAGAAAGGATTTTTCTGCTATTTGAAGAAATTTGTCTTTTGACTAGAGAATTTGAAGAAATTTTGCATTTAGGTTTGTGAATTTTTCGTGTTTTGTAAGAAAAAAAGACATGAGTAAAAATTTTGTTTTTAATACGAAAAAGTAGTAGGCAGCTAATTTGCCGGAAGACTCCAGTGATTTGACGAAGCTTTAGATTGAAGGATTTCATGTAATTTTCAAGTTAGATTGGGGGATTTTTCGCAATTTTGGTGAAAAAGGGAAAAACAAGGCGGAAATTACCATGTTTTACGAAATAAAGTCAACGAAAAAATTTGTTTAATTCAAGGATATTTTTTGCGAGTGTAGACAACGCCGAAATGTTGCAAATCAATAATCGGGATAAAGTTTGGAAAGTTATAAAAAGTATCTGGTAATAACAGCAAGTGTTGATTAAAAATTGACGCTTTCATTGTTACCCCACGAAGCCAATGGATATGTCTGAACTTACATGCGGCAATTTTTTCAAGAATTACGGAGAAAAAAAAAGAGGCTCAAACTGGATGGTGCATTGGGAACTGGAGAGTTAAACTAACATAGATTATCTTTTATCCAGCGGTATTGTTCGCAAAATCATTTATCTTCTCTTACGAAAAAAAAAGCAAGCCAAAAAAACAACAACAACAACAACAAAAAAAAAGAAACGGTGATTTGACTTTGACCAGCATTATCTTTATTTAGCACAATGAATCTACCAAGCAACTTCTTTAGCAATTACTATATCCAATTCATTCTTATCAATATCGAGCATTTGTTTTAGTAACCGCGCCGCACTGAACGAATTTTCTTCAGCATCCGTTTGGATGATATCTTCTAAAAAAACTATTAAGTTTTAACCAAGTATTTTGTGCATTTTACACGACTTTGATTTAGAGCCCGGACACTCACCTGACCCGACCTTGCAACACCTCCCCCATTCCCCTTCTGAAGTCGTCCCTGCAATTAACAATGGTGCATGTCTGTTAAAAAAATAAAAATAAAAATAAAAATAAATAAATAAAACACTTACCTTTACTGGCACTTTATTCTGCTGCAAACATGTGAGTTGGTGAAAAATTTGCGACCAAAAATAATAATAATAAAAATTGTTCGTTACATAGTTTTTTCCGCGTCCTTTCTTTTTCGTTATTTTTGAAAGATTTATAGATTAAGCTGCAATAATGCTTTTAAATGTTCTGTTACTAGGTTTTACGCATTATTATTGAGCTCAATATGTCCCATGTGGATTCTTCGCTAAAGAAGTTGTATTGAGTATTAATTTAATACTGCATTTGAGTTAAAGTTGATAGCTTTCAGAATAAAAATGAACATTTCCTATAAATCCATGTAATCTTTGGAATAAATGTTTGGCAGACACCGCGGTCATTTCTCTTATAAAAATAAACAATACTTACTGAATTATAACTCCATTTAATTAAAAAATACGTTGATTTTAAAAAAAAAAATATATAAATGGAATTTCTGTATTTTCACTTTCTAGCTTCAAAATAGGAGTTACTTTCACAAATCCTTGATCATTTCCTTGAACCACACAATCAAATTTTTTTTGCTAGTATCAGGGGTGATTGTGTTCCGGTATTTTGTACACCACTAAATTTATGTAGCAATCTTTTTCTTTTTTAATCGGTAAACTCTGTGGTCACATACTAAGAATTTTTCTATATAAATTTAGTGGTGTACAATGTACAGGAACACAATCACCCCTGTAGTATATCGTATGGGGAAGTATTTATTATATGTTTTATATGTATAATGTGTTAGCTAAACCGAATTCCAAATCCTACATGGGTCGGGTCTGTCCAAAAATAATTCACTTGAAGCCGATCTGCAAATCAACCCAAACCCAAACAAAAGTGTTTCGTCAATCTGCAACTCGAACTGAGCCCGAAGCATTTAAATACGATATTATCCCGAACCAGATTTTTTTCCATATTTATTTCATATACATATATTGTTTTAATTTAATTCAACGAACCCAGAAAGGGACTAACATTTGTATTTTATTGAAAACAGGCTAACTCATCGAAGAGAAATAGCTGTATAAATGATAGTTTCTTAGAGATGCTTCGCCATATTTTGTTAAAAGTGCAGAATAAATATAAACCAAGGTTGTTGGTCAGTGAAATCTCAAACTCCCCTCGCTAATGTTAAACCTATAGGCGTGTGATGTATTCGTATTTTTTTAAATATCTCCTTAGGAAATTCTCTCTCTCTCTCTCTCTTAGAGAGAGAGCAGGGGATCAGAGAGAGAGGGGGGAAGAGGGGGATAGGAGAGAGAGAGGGGAGAGAGGGAGCGGGGTGATCAATTACAATAGAGTTTTTTTTACAATTCATTTTTATAGTTGTCCAGATTTTTCCTTTATTTTTGCTCTTTAAAACAGAGCTTTCGTTACATTCGAGCTCACTATAAACGAGCGCAACTATTTCATGTCTTTATTTTGTTAAGTGTTTCACCTATACGATATAATAAATTACTATCATTCATTCAAACTTTTTTTTTCTTTTTTACCAGATAATTTGCCGGGCAAAATTCATTTTGGAGTCCAAACTCTTTGTGTATCATTGTCATCTCTCAAAAAAAAAAAAAAAAAAAAAAAAAAAAAAACTCATTACTGTTATATGCAAAAAAAATATTTTGGTACATTTATGTAGGACGGGTCCCAGTGATAGATACACATGTGTGTATATATATATATATATATATATATATATATATATACAGTATATACACATATATATGTGTATATATATATAAGTGTGTGTATATATATATATATATATATATATATGTATGTAAATATATCACTGACGCCCGGCTAACAGAAAAGCACCAATATATATTTTTTTTTTCACCAAATAATTTGCAGGAACAAAATTTATTTTGGAGCCCAAACTCTTTCTGTATCATTGTCATCTTTCAAATAAAGACCATTAGTGTTACATGCAAAATGTCTATTTTTTTTTTTTTTTTTTTTTTTTTTTTACCAGATAATTTGTAGGGCAAAATTAATTTTGGATTCCAAACTCTTTCTGTATCATTGTCATTTCCTAAATAAAGACTCGTTATTATTCCATGCAAAATACATATTTTATCAACAATTTATAAATGTACAGGGTGATTTTTTTTTAAAGTTGTGAAAGTAAAACCCTATAACAAAAGAACCACTGATCCAAATGACCTAAACTTTCACCAGTATGCTCCCAAAGCAATGGGTATTTTTTAGGTGTGGTTAAAAAAAACTTAAAATCGCACCGACAGATGGCGCTGTACATGCAGTAAAGTGGGGAGACGAACTTGCGCCCGGCACACGCACATTGGCGATAAAACGTGAAGTACGCACATCTCGTGTTCATTATTCTACGGAAATCCTCGCAATGACTGCGCCATTGATGGACCGTGCGTTGTTAGTGAAACTGTATTATCAGAATAATGACAGCAAAGCAACTGCTCTTAGGAGATTTAGGACACTTAAGAATTTAAGAAAAGGTCCAATGACGAATGGGGGTCTACGGAAGATGCTTTCTCAAAGTACCGTCCATTGTTTTCCTCCCACAAACGATGTTCTTTGTTTCTGCTACTTTACAGCGCCATCTGTCGGTGCGATTTTAAGTTTTTTTTAACCATACCAAAAAAATTTCAATTGCTTTGGGAGCATACTGGTGAAATTTTAGGTCATTTGGATCAATGGTTCTTTTGTTATAGTGTTTTACTTTCACAACTTAAAAAAAATCACCCTGTAGATTAATCAAGATGAATTTAATGTAAATTTTGACGTCGGTCGTGCAGTTTATTTACTTTTAAATATTCAATTTTTCAGTTCATTGAAAATAAAACAGTTTAATAGGTAAGTAAGCATTCATCTCACCTGTTAATATCTTCATCCAAGTTCCTCTAGATTTCGGTGGAGCTACATCTCAGTAATTTGAATTATCCATTTGTATTTAAGTAGTTTCACTGATTTGTCGGTTTATCCACTAGTGTTGAAATACAAAACTGTGTTATTTCGTTAATATAATGTTTAAATTAAGTTTAATTTCACACCACTCATTATTACTAGGTTAAACATTTTTATATTACGGTTAAAGATTAACATATTACAATTACACAGAGCTTTTTCCATACAGCTCTGCTCTTGGTTACATTTTTGCTAAAAGTAAGTCAAAGTTCATCAGTTCTCAAGAGAGATTTCAGCAAGTCAATAAGACAAAAAGTCCCATGACGTCAAACCTTGCACTCGTTGCATAAATGTTTTTCCTCTTCGGTTTGATTTATGGGTGT
This sequence comes from Maratus michaelseni, assembly GCA_963931845.1. NCBI lineage: Eukaryota > Metazoa > Arthropoda > Arachnida > Araneae > Salticidae > Maratus > Maratus michaelseni. The sequence goes on from OZ007591.1 coordinate 26,437,351, forward strand.
TTTCCCGTGCAATACTTGGATGGTGATACAAAGTTCTCTTTCTCTTCTATAATTAGGATAATGTTTTTAAGTTGATTTCCACTAAATAAGATTATTATTTCGGGTCTTCCGACAAATTTTGCTTAAAAGGTGAGAACTTTTTACTTTACATTTTTGATATATACTCACGAAAAAATACGTAGTCTTAATTAAATGTACCATTCGAATTTTATGGCTATAACCTGCCTCTCACATTCTATGAATGTGTAGTTTAAAAAAAAATAATAATAAGATTTTTAAATCGGTTAAGAAACATATATGTAAACTATTTTCGACTGTAAGTTATTTATAAAACATTTAAAAATGAAGAAACATAACGCGATATTGATGTTTCTTTTCAACTCTCGAGCCATACATTGACATTAAAAATCTCTTCTAATTATTCTTTAAAATAATGAAACAAGAAGAAAAAATCATGCATCAGGCATAGATTATGAAATATTTTCTAACAGTAACAGAATATTATTAAAAAATTTCATTATTTTTCATATAATGAAATGAGATATTTAAATAAGTAATTAAAAAACACATAATTCAGTAAAAATCCATTTTCAGAAATTGCTGTTCATATGCGTTTTTTCTATGTACGAATTTTGTCGTGTAGCCCGATGTATGATCTGTAGAATTTAATATACAACACGTAATACACTAAAAATTAGATTTTAGAAATTCATACAGTGGAAAACGCACTTCCTGTAAACAAACTATAAATGCTATTCATTCTATGCGTCTGAGAAAGCATGTGTTGTAGTCCATCTCCATGTTGCATAGGAATCGCATTATGTTATAAATATCGTAGCAGAAATAAAATGCACCATAAATGATTTTTCTCCATAGACTATAATGTAACGGGATTCGTTTGTTTGTCCCTGTAAACGAAATATAAACGCCACATACTTCATGTTTAATACCGAACGTTCTACACAAAACAATAATAACATATAAAACTTACATGGCAACTCAAGTATATTTACGAGAGTTAGAGTACGGAGAGACGGCTAGGCAGACAAATCGAATTCATAAACACTTATTAACTTTGCTGTAAAGTGTTAAAAGAAAAACAAAATGTTTTGCATCTAAAGAGAAGTCACAAAATATACTGATTCATAAATGAAAATCGTGTACAGGAAACAAGGCATAATTTAAACAAATTAAAAAAATGCATATTCAAGTTGCATACCAAACAAAAAACAATGATAACAAAAAGATAGAAAGAGAGATCTTGATATATTAAAGATTATAATATAAACAATAACCGCAGAAAAAAAATGATGTAAGAAAGATTTACATAGAATTTATTGAATTCATTATAAATTTTATATTTTATACGTAACTTTATTTTTGATATCACCGACTATCAGGTTTAAAAAACTGCCATTTTTGAAGGAGAAACTTTATTTGAAGGCTATTATTAAAAAGTACTTAATCATTAAGATTTTTTTTTAAAGAAAGAAATGTACGTTTTTGATAATATTAATCATCGTGATTACTTTCTGTAAACTTTAATGTGATTCACCGAAAATGAATGGAATTGTAGTGCTTAAAAAAAAAAAAAAAAAAAAAAAAAAAAAAAAAAAAGCCCGTTTTATCTCATATAATACACTACTATGTCATCTTATTTGAATTTTTTTGTCCTCATTCTGCATAAGAAAAACTAGTTTTTAAGAAAATAATTTTCAGAAAAATCCGATGTTTATTTTTATCAAGCAAACAGGATATTTTTTTTTTACTTAATAAAAAAAAAATTGAATTTTTATTTTAAACATCTGCTATTTCTAAAAAAATTCTTATTTATTTTAAAATTTGCTTTCAGTTTTATCTTCTTCAGACTAAAGCAGGATTAATTACTACGAAAATGCACCATCTATTATTTATTTTTTTATTTTTTTTATTTTTTATTATTTTTTTTATTTTATTTTTTAGTATTTCAGCACAAATTTTCTGTACCTTCATTTTTTTAATACCTTTACATACAAATCACTAAGAAGTTTTTAAAGTATAATTATTTCATAATACTATTATTTACTTATATTTTTTTATGAATCACTAACTTTCCGAAAGAAAAGAGGGCTAAAAATTATTTTCTTTACTGCCTTATGATTATGATGAAGACGAAAGACTGGAATTTCGCCGGACTGTCCCTGTTCTAGATTAATGTCTCCGTATTTTTCTTAAAGGAAACTCCCCCAAATTGTAACGGTTTCAATAAATTGAACAAGCTTCCATTCTTTCAAAAGAATCGCAGGAATAAAACAAATTTCACATCTCCATGAATAAATAAAAGTATTAAATAAACCGTGTTATTTATTTATTTTAAGAATAAATAAGCGATAAATATATAGGAAAAGGTTTTTTGAAAATCATTAATTCAGTATTTGAAAGTTCAGTATTCAGTTTGTTTTGGTTCAGTACTCAGTTTTGGGGGGGAGGTTGGGGGGAGTTGCTTTGCATGCCCCTTTTTAACACTTTCCAACATTATACATAGTTGAAAAGTGTTTATGACTTCGGTTTGCCTGGCTATCTGACTGTCGGTGTTCTAACTTGCATAAATATACCCGTATATATATTTCAATGTATAGTTAGTTAAAGCTGAGTAAATATTTTTATTTAATAAAACTCGATATGGTTTTCAATCAGATTTTTTTTTTTCAATTTTAATCTTTACATTTTCTCGAATGCATTTTTTAATGAATTTTTAATTAAGAAAACGCTCATTACAAAAATATATCAGTCTAATCGCTTACTGTAAAGCTGTCATATAAATTCAATACATAAATTTTAATTATTTTTAACACCGAGACAAGCAATAATGGTAGAAAGAATTTTATATTAGAAAATTCTTCTTCTGGAGGTTTTTAATAGTAAAATCTGCTAATTACTGCAGCAGCTGATTTTATTGCATAACCTACGAGCAAATAAATCTGAATAAATCATCATTAATATAAATCATTGTAAAGTATAAATTCGTGTATTCAAGATTAATTTTAATGATTATTTTCAGCGAATTACATCTTTTTTTAATTGTAGGTTTTGATCATGAGTGATCATTTTTTATCATGAATTGCCATAAGGCTTTCTACGACGGCTGTTCAATAAAGAATTATCATAATTTTTTTATTCGGATAATTTATTGTACAAAAATTTAATTTCCTGTTGTATTGTCTGATTAGTATTTGATGAATATTTGGAAATTGTTTTATTAATTTAATGCTAGTAGTATGGCAGTGGCAGCCATGCAAGTTCAGACATATTCAGATAGGCGGTTCTGAATGCAATAACTTCATGAACTATCTCTAATTGGTTAGATAATATTTTCAGAGACGCTCTAGCTTTCACAAAGCTCTAGCTTTCCAGCAAAAGGACAAACTTGCAATATTGTTTTCTTTGTAAAATTTTAATATTATTAAAAAAAGAGGATTATTCCAACATGATTTAAAAACTTCTAAATTTATGAAGTTACATCTTTAGAGCATTAACGAATTAGAGTTTTAAAACTGCGTTAAATCTCTAAAATTGTATGAGTTTAAATAAGGCATGTATTACAGTGAAAATTGCACACCAATGCATGAATATACTCAGACTGGAGCGTGAGAGGAATATTATAGAGTCCTGCATCGGGCCTGGTAACCCAATTTTACCCGAACCTGACCCGACACGCGGTTCGTCACGGGTCGGACTGACTTTAAAATATTTCGGGTTTGGGTCGGTTTCGGGTTAAGTTTTCACTCTTTCGAGTCGGGTTCGGGTTAACCCAATTTTTGAAAAGAAAGTCCTGAATATTTTTTAAATGAAAAAAAAAAAACCCCTATATATTTGAATGTTGATGAGTGTGTATATGTGTTTATTTTCGTACGAAAAAGATAAAATTGATATTAGAGATATAATTGTAGACAATTTTTCCATAAGTGTATTATAATATGGATTAGTTTTCTTTCACTTTATGTTCTGGTCGGATTTCGGGTTGAGAGATTTAATTTTGTCTGGTATCGGGTTAATTTTAAGAATAAATTTCGGATTCAGGTCGGGTTTTATCCAACCCTTTAGGACTGAGACTAGTGAAGCTGTTTTTATTCTTCAGATCGGGAAATCCCATGCTAACAAATGGAAACATTTAAAAACAATATTATTCATTATCTAACACAATGTTCAAAATTTGAAGGGAGGAGTTAGGTTACTCCGAATAGGTATTTTTGCACGTTATTGGTGGCGAACAACGTATAGATGCATGAACTATAAGTAGAAGAAATACTTTTGATGAAACTTTAAAATTTAAAAGTTTTTTATTTTTTATTTCCAAAAAGTTTAAACAAATGGAGCTAATCTCTTTTTGTCGCAAGCCCTTTATTTGGTATTATGTTTTCAAAAATTATTTTCTTAAATTATAAGTACTTTTAAAATGAAATAAATTCTGAAATGTTTGCTTATGTAAAATAATTTTATTTTTAAATTTATTATCTATTTTAAACTATTTAAAGCTTAAAGAGATGGTTTCTGAAACCGTAGCACGTCCGTACTGGATATCGACTTTCTGAAGGTGAAACTCGAATTTTCACATTAAAATTATCACGTAGCAAACAATACTATTTTGAAATTTTCCCATTGCTTAACATAAGTTTTAAATCTGTGAGAATCGCGGAATTATCTTCTTAACAAATGATTTTTAAATGAATTTTGTAAAATAGAAATATTTAATATTAAAAAACATAACTTATTAAAGCATCCATTTCGCTAGCCTAGAAGCAATCAAAGACAAAGCAAAGTTATCCACATTCCAATCAAATTAGAATAGTAAACAATGTATGAATTATTATCTATGCAAAATTACTGAAATGCTGGTAAGAGTTAATGTTTAGTGTTATGAGTTAATCTTTAAAGACACAAACCGAGTGTGCCACTCAGTAAAAAAACAGTTGCGAATTCCAAAATAATTACTTAACATTTGAGCAACATTTATTATCTTCCCAAAGACGCTATGTTCAACCAATGTTTAAAGTTGAAGTTTGCAATTTTATCTGCTTCTTTCATTATTTTTATTGGGCATTCAATACGGACGTACGGAATGTGCCGCTCATGCATTTGTCTAATTCATTCTATTTTCGTTCTTAATTATTATTATTTTTTTTATTTACCTATCATACGTAGTGTAGAATAAGTTTCCTAATCGTTTTGAAAATCGAATTTTTTTTTTTTTTTTTGGACGGATGTACACGTTTCAGACACTAGAGATTCCGAAAAACATATTTTTAGAAAAAAAAATTTGCCGTCCGCGTGTATATGTGTGTGTGTGTCTGTAAACGCTCTATCTCCCGAACAAATTGAGATAGAGACTTGAAATTTGGTATGTACTTAGTATGTAATAATGGGAAGAAATTTATTGAATTTCAGTAACCTCGATTATCCGGAACTATTTTTTTCGGACTCTCGAACTATTCGTTCTGATAAAAGGTATATAAAAATTTTCGAAATTGTTTATTTTAAGGAGTGAATATAAAAGACAATAAGAAAACATAAATTTTGCATAAAAAATGAAGTCGATCGGATAATGAGTTGCCGATATATTTGGAATTCTATTTTCCACACACTTCGATTATTCATAAACCTGTATTTCATTCAAATTTCAATTCAAAGATATATTTTAATTGAAAATGAGACGCTTAATCCGACGCAGTAAACCGTTAGTTAATATGATTATCAGTTTTGGAGTTATAAGGATGTTTCTTTTACGCTACTCAGTAATGGCGCATTTAAAGTTTATGACGTCCATCAACCACGATTTTATTCGAATTGCAATGCATTTTATAAACAGTTTACACATGTTTTATTTTCATATTTTATATTATGCATATCCATGATGGGTAAGTAATACGGTGGCCCCCAATTACTAGTTTATAAATGTGACGTGTATTACATTTATACTATTATTACACTTTAGACGCTATTCTTCTTTAGCATCAAAATCTGATATTTAGGCTTTAAAAGGCGTTGGCGCATGAAGTACGCCGCCTGTGTCTTTATATTGCTTCAAACTGTTCGTGTTATATTAATCTTAATTAAATTAGTCTTTTTTTTAACAATTTGATTTTTATTACTTTTACATTACTACTGGACATTGCTTTATATACAAGTATATCATTAAAAGTTGTCAGTTTAAAATGCCTTGGTGAATGCATTTAGCCACGAGTGTTTTTATGTTACTATATAAACCCTCCGTGTCGTTGAAGCTTTAAGGATTTTGCGATACACAAAGTTTAAAAAAAATCATCTTGCCATGAATGGTTGATGAATGTCATGAAACTCCTTTTATTATTATTATTATTATTGTTATTATTAATACTATCAATTGCTCAAAAACAGTTCGACTTACTTTGCTTAAAGTGCACAAATTGTAAATATGTATGGCGACTACAAAATATATATGAAAACTGCATTCAGAATTATTCTTTTAACATGCTATCCATCCATTAGGCTCTCTTAGAAGAGGCACAGCAATGTATTCAATGTACAGCGAAGAAAAAAAAAGGATAAGCTACTTATACCACAGACAAGGGGATATAATTGTTTTTTTCCCAATATTTTAATATAGTGATCAAATCTGTTGTTAATAAATTCTTCTGTCTCTTGAACCTAACAGTGGATTCCAGAAATATTTCTCCATATAAACCTACAAAATTTATTTAATAAAATGTGTCTTGTTTCTAAATGTTCTTTTTCTTCGTGGCTGACTGTCATTTCTTCAATTTCAAGACTCTCTATTTCAAGACCAGTTGGAATAAGATAATAAGATTTACAGATTATAGACATTCTGTTGCGAGATCATTCCTTGCCAAATCTCATATGAATACCACAATTTATTCATTTTGAGTTAAAAAGTATCAAAAAGGCTGCTTTATGAATTTTTTTAAAATTTAAATTGTTATGATTTTGAAGTAAAAAGAAATAACAGATTCATTTTTTTTCGGGACACTTTTGGAAGTAGTTAATATCCATATTGTTATCCCTTTCTCTTCATGTGATATATATTATTTCAAAAACTTTCATTTTGACCAATATTTCAGTAGTTTTTAAAGTTCTCATTAAAAAAAAAAATACAGCTAAATCAATGAAAGTTTCACAACTTAATCGAAAAAAGTGTGTAAAATTAAAAATTTTTTCTGAATTTTTTGTTTTGTCTTAAATACTTAAACAAAATATGCAAGATTTTATAAATCTTTGAATTTTTTGAAAATGCACAAAATAGCAGTTTTTAATCCACTGTACATAAAAAAGGTTTTTTTTTTTTTTTTTTTTTTTTTTTTGCAAATGATTTAAATTTTTTTTATATTATAGTTTTTCACATATATACAAAATATTGGTAAAATCAAAAAGGTGCCGGCAACCAAAAATAAATAAATAAAATTTGTTGAAATTCTGTGGAATAACCCTTTATTCAGTAATGCGAGTTTTAACTGAATAATTCATGAAACAAGCAAAAAAAGAAACAAACAAACAAACAAAAAATATGTACTTATTTCGAGTGAAAAATAATTAATTGTTTTAAATAAAGCGAGTTTTCCCTTCATTGGGTGCAGACCGCTTTGCGTAAAAGTTATTTAATTGAAAACAATTTAATGCCGAAAGCTGATTGCCATGGGGATCTTTTTTCCTATTTAAAGGTTTCTAAAGGGAATATTATCCCCCCCCCTCCACCTCCTCCACTAGTATGGCAGTAATAGTTTTCTTTTATTATTTTATTTTTATATTTTATAGCGTTTTAAAAATGTTCTGAATGAGTTTAAACTTTTTATAAACGTATTTATTGGAGTATGATAATTGCCAATGTTATCTGTAGCACAGGCCACATTTTCCAAGCAGTGCTTACTACTTCTATTATTACTATTAAATTTGTTTTCTAAACATATTTATTAACATAAGATAATGAACAATGTTAACTGGTCACAGCAACTTAATTCAGGTAAAACTTACGATTTTCTGTTATTACTTTTCTATTATTTGTTTTCTAAACATATTTATTGACATAAGATTAATGGGCAGTGTTACCTTTGGCACAGTTGCGTAATTCAGGTAGGTCTTACTATTTTCTGTTATTATTATCATAATATTTGTTTTCTAAACATATTTTTGACATATGATAATGGACAATATTATCAGTGGTACAGCCATGTAATTCACGTATTGCTTATTATTTTCTGTTATTATTATTCTATTAATTTTCTAAACATATTTATTGACATAAGATAATGTCCAATGTTATCTGTGGCAAAGCCATGTAATTCAGGTAGTGCTTACTATGTTATGTTACATTTTGGTTGAAATATTTAGATAATTATAATCCATTTAAAACTGTATTTTATATCAGTATACAAGACCTCAAAACAGTCATAAAAAACTGTCTTCTTATGTTAAATTAATAATTTGTACCTGTCTTTCTATTCATTTTCCAATAAACTTACATCTTGCAGCTGCGGAGGTATTGATTGTTTTGCCTTGAAATTTAAAAGTATTTAAGTAGAGCAGACTCTTTTTAATTCGAGTTTCAAGAGGAAACTAATTTGGTCCGAATTAGAAGCCTGCATTGAGTCAGATAACCCGATTTTACCCGAACCCGACCGACGTTATTTTTTTTTCGTTGGTTGACTTTAAATGTTACGGGTTCGGGTCGGTTACGAGTTGGATTTTGAATCTTTAGAATCAGGCTCAAGTTAACCGAATTTTTCAAAAAAAAAAAAAAAAAAAAAAAAAAAAAATTCCTTAATAATTTTCAAATGAAAAAATAAATAAATATTTGAAGATTAATGTGAATATGCATTCATTTTTATACAAAAAAGATAAAATTGATATTAGACATATAATTGTAGAGATATTTTTCCATAATTGTATTAAAATATGGATTAATTTTCTTTCACTTCGAGTTTGACTCTGAATATTTTGGTTTCTGCCGGGTTCGGGTTGAAATGCATCAAGCTCTGGTCGGGTTTCGGACTGAAGAAACTCTTTTCGTTGACTTTAAGCAGAAATTTTAGATTCGGATTGAGTACATACAAACCGACCTATGCAGGACTCTAGTTTGAATTATTTAAATACAAATTGTTAAAATGACGATACATCTTATAGAAAATCAGTGAGTACTTTTCTACTATACCAACACCATGCCAAAATGTATGCTAATGTGCCAGTTATTTCAACCCTGACTGAGCGAAGGTTTTCAACTGCAAACCGTGCCAAACACTGTGATTTAATATTTATTAAATGTAAATCATTTATTATTAAATGTAAATCATTTATTATTATTATCTTTATTTAATCGTAACCTCACAAAAACTTATTAATTTTCTATTTTTGGATAGATTTTTTTAATTATTATTAAGTTATAATTTACATTCTTCGCTGACGATGAAATGAATTTTATCATTTGTCAGTCACGTGATGATGAGGAAGCTGCAATAACATTGTTTCAGGACTTTGGATACATAAAAAAAGTTTTTATTGAAAAAAAAAAAACCCCTGAACTGCAATGCTAAGAGATATTTACAATTTTATGCCCCCAGCTTAAACTGAGTTTTATTTTATTATTTTATTGTATAATATTTGTTTGTTCTTTTATTTTAAGTATATATTTGCATTGATTAAATGAAATAGTTCGTGAAAGTCGGTAATTTTCAAATGTTATACTTTTAAACGCTCCATTTCGTGCCAACAATGTTATTTTTCAAATGATTTATTTCACGTGTATTTCATTGTGCGCCCACTATTACGCTTGGTGACAATGGTGTTCATATACCGGAAAAGTACCAATCAGTGAAACAAAACAGTTAGATCAAAATTAGTGTGATCAAAATTGTTTCGCATGCAATCGTATATTCGTAGTGGCAGTTTTATATCTGATCCAATAAAGTAAAAAAAAAAAATATATATATATATATATATATATATATATATATATATATATATATATATATATATATATATACCGGGTGATTATAATTAAAGTTACGATTTCAAAAATCGATAATTTTAAAACTACTGGTCAGAATGACTTGATATTTTAGCAGAACAATCGTGAGGCAATGGAATTTTATTTGGCGAAGGAAAAAAATAGTTTTAAAATGTGCCGATAGATGGCGCTGTCAGTGTAATGTCATGGGAAAGACCAAAAATTTATTCTTTAAACACAGGAATGTTGTTAGCCAAAAGGAAAAGAAAATAGAGTTCAGGGATTTACTAAAAATGTATTAGTGAAAAGACAAGAATACCTGTTTACAGCGACAACAGCAATAATGACAAAAAAAAAAAAAAGCTTTATGGAACAAACATTTTACTGATGATTAAAGTATAAGTTGTTCGATATGCCCTCCGCCTTGTTCCGTTACTAATTGGTAGCGCAAAACGGCATGCTCCACAACAGATCGGAAGGTATCTGTACTGATGCAATTGGTGTGGTGTGTGGTTCTTGCCTTCAAGTCGACTAGATTCTCAATTCGCCCGCTGTAAACAACATTCATCAGGTACCCATAGTTGCCACGTATTAGTAATTTGCATATCTCCAGACAATCTGAACCCTGACAGCGCCATCTATCGGCACATTTTGAAACTATTTTTTCCTTTGCCAAACAAAATTCCATTGCCTCACGATTGTTTTGCTAAAATATCAAATCATTCTGACCAGTAGTTTTAAAATTATCGATTTTTGAAATCGTAACATTAATTATAATCACCCGATATATAAAACATTGAATTAACATGAAAACTATGGTGTAAGAGCATATATGTTGTCTTCAGATCGCTTAATTAGAATATTTCGAGAACATATATCGTACTGAATTTAAATAGTTTCGCATAATTGTAACTTTTGAGACATCATGTTTATTTATTATTTATTTTGCAGATGCTAATTCAAACTAATTAGAAATGCTCTTTATGCAGTTTGTTTAAATAAGAGGTAGAACACGATTTATTTATACATTAAATATTTTATCAAGTAATTTTTTTTTCTACTGAGCATTGAATCAATGGTGAATATGAATTGTACAGGTAAAAAAGTGTTGTTATTAATATACATGAATAACACATGTTATAAATAGATTAAAAAAAAAAAAATAAATAAATGACTTTTTGGAGGGCAAAAATTGCATAATTTTAATTTATATATTCTTTTTATCTCCCGAGTTATTTAATTTAAACTTTTTAGATGATACATTCATGAATTATATTCATTCCACAAATCGTACATTTCAGAAGCTAGCAAATGGAAATTATTTAAATTTGCATCTTTTTTAATTTAAAAATGTTAATGAACTTTATAGAAGCATGCGATCTTTAATGAGCTGTTTTTATTACTTTTAAAATAACACAGATTGTTTAATATTTCATCCTTTAAATAAGCTAATAAAACAGAACGACGCAAATTAATATTTTTTAATATTATTACCTGAGCTAATATAATAGCTTAAATAAAAATGTGATTAACAATTTATAAATTGCACTTATAAATGCACGAGGTAAACATATTAGGATAAAGTTAAAAGAATTAAGAAACATTAATAGTAAAAACATTTTCTTTGCAATTTATTTAGAAGGTTGTTATTACGTTACAAAAATAATTTTGGTATCTGTTTTTTTTTTTTTTTTTTTTTTTTTTTTTTTTTTCTGTGCAAAAATAATATTTGCACTCATTTTTCTTATATAGGGAGCTTTGATTATCTGCTATTGCTCGTGTTATATTTTTGTGAGAGGGGGGTATTTTCAAATAGCAATTATTCCAGATTCACTCTACTTGTTTGTGACAGCTATTCAAACGTTTTCAAATGACAATCCTTTAATATAGATAATTTTTATATAAGATAACTTTGACTATCTAATTTTCCTCTTGTTATAGTTTTCTTGTTTAGCTTAAGTCGAAAGGTAGGCCTCCCTGCCCGGTTTGACCTTGTTATAGTTTTCTGAGAAAAGATATTTTCAAATAACAATTATTTTAAATTTACTCCACTTGTTTGGAACAGCTCTTCAAACGTTTTCAAACGACTATCTTTTAATGTAGATAATTTTTATATAGATAACTTTAATTATCTATTTTGCTCTTGTTATATTTTTATGAGAGAAGGTATTTTCAAATAACAATTATTCCAAATTCTCTCCATTTATTTAGGACAACTATTTAAACGTTTTCAAATGACAATCCTTTAATGCAGATAATTTTTATATAAAAAACTTTGATTATCTACTTTTCTTCTTTTAAAGTTTTCTGAAAAAAGCTATTTTCAAATAACAATTATATCTAATTCACTCCCCTTGTTTGGGACAGCTATTAAAATGTTTTCAAGTGACAATCCTTTAATGTATAAAATTTTTATATAGATAATTTTGACTACCTACTTTTTCTCTTTTTATATGATCGTGAGAGGAGGTATTTTCAAATAACAATTATTTCAAATTCACTCCACTTGTTTGGGACAGCTATTCAAATGTTTTCAAGTGACAATCTTTTAATGTATAAAATTTTTATATAGATAATTTTGATTATCTACTTTTTCTCTTTTTATATGATCGTGAGAGGAGGTATTTTCAAATAACAATTATTTCAAATTCACTCCACTTGTTTGGGACAGCTATTCAAATGTTTTCAAGTGACAATCCTTTAATGTATAAAATTTTTATATAGATAATTTTGATTATCTACTTTTTCTCTTTTTATATGATCGTGAGAGGAGGAGGTATTTTCAAATAACAATTATTTCAAATTCACTCCACTTGTTTGGAACAGCTATTCAAATGTTTTCAAGTGACAATCCTTTAATGTATAAAATTTTTATGTAGATAATTTTGATTATCTGCTTTTGCTCTTTTTATATGATTGTGAGAGGAGGTATTTTTAAATAACAATTATTTCAAATAAACTCCACTTGTTTGGGACAACTATTCAAATTTTTTCACGTGACAATCCTTTAATGTAATAAAATTTTTATATAAAGATAATTTTGATAATCTACTTTTGCTCTTTTTATATGATTGTGAGAGGAGGTATTTTAAAATAACAATTATTTCAAATTTACTCCACTTGTCTGGGACAGCTATTTTGAATGGCAATCATTTAATGTAGATAATTTTTATATAGATAACTTTGATTATCTACTTCTCTCTTGTTATAGTTTTCTGAGAGGAAGTATTTTCAAATAACAATTATTTCAAATTCACTCCACTTGTTTGGTACAACTATTCAAACATTTTCAAATGAGAATCTTTTAATGTCCATTTATATAAATCAAACATGTTCAAATCTGTTAAGAAAATGTTAAATAAATTTTGTGTTATTCCTTTAAATTGAATGCAAATTGTATCTTCTTTATTATTATCATTATGTGATAAACAATATGTTTTGGATTTGGAAATTTGCACTTCAGTTGCGTAATTGAATTTATACATGCAAGAATAACAAAATATAATATTAATTTTAATGTTAATGTTAATGCTTTTAATTTATCACGTTTCTCTCTAAAACATGTTTGTTGAGCATGGAAATGTTTACTTGAGAATGGATAGCATTCGAAAAACCTATATTCCTGATTAAAAAAAATTATTAATACACTATAAAAGCTACTCGGAAACGTTTGCGAAAATCAGTAGCAACAAAAGAAATTTATAAATACTTCTTTAAATCTCGAAAATACATTGGTTTCTATCGTTTTTAAAGGTAACGAACGCTTTTGGAATCGTGGGTAACTCATAAAAGTTTATTGTATATTTTCGTTTGTGGTTATATTATATTTTCCTAGATTAAGAAACATCTGTCTTTTTTTTACACTATACTTTAATAACATAATAGAAAAAAAAGTGTTGAAGAGATATATTTTTAAATTCATAATTTGGGGCATATAGTGTTAAGAAGGAAAATTAAAGTCTTTGAAAACAAACTGCAAATTCTTCATTTTTATAGTGTATTAAAAAATATTTCGCTATATTACTTACCCATCTCATACGTAGTATAGGGTAAGTTTTGTAATAGTTTTGAAAATCGAAAAAATTTTTTTGACAGATTTACACGTTTCAGACACTGGAGATTATTTTTAGAAAAAAAAAATTGCCGTCCGTCTGTGTGTCTGTATGTCTGTGTGTCTGTAAACGCTCTATCTCCCGAACAAATTGAGATAGAGACTTGAAATTTGGTATGTACTTAGTATGCAATAATGGGAAGAAGCTTATTGAATTTCAGTAACCTCGATTATCCGGAACTATTTTTTTCGGACTCTCGAAATATTCGTTCTGATAAAAGGTACATAAAATTTTTCGAAATCGTTTATTTTAAGGAGTGAATAAACATAAAAAAACATAAATTTTGCATACAGCATGAAGTCGATCGGATAATGAGTTGCCGAGATATTTGTAATCCTATTTTCCACACTTCGATTTTTCATGACCCTGTATTTCAACCAAATTTCAATTCAAAGATATATTTTAATTGGAAATGAGACGTTTAATCAGATGCAATAAATCGCTAGTTAATAAGATTATTTTTTTTTTGGAATTATAAGGATGTATCTTTTAAGCAATTCAGTAATTGAGCCTTTAAAGTTTATGACGTCATCAAGCCACGAATTTATTCGAATTGCAATGCATTTTATAAATAGTTTACACATGTTTTATTTTCATATTTTATATTATGCATATCCATGATGGGTAATTATTACGATGGCTCCCAACGACTAGTTTTCTTTTGAAGCAGTGCATTCAATATTTGATTTACTATATTATGTATTTTTCACATAATATTCCAGATATCGTTTACTTTGACTAATATTATCATCGGAAAAAGCTGAAAAATTTTAAACTCTGTTGTTTCTTTAAATTTCAAATCCGATTTTTTATTTCCAACCACTTCTATTTAATTGAAAGAATTTTTAGTTAATCACTGATTTTATATAGTGTTTATGCTCTGTATCGAACAAATGTTAAAAAAAAAGTTTCCTAGATTTATTTATACAAAAATTTTACTACATGTATTCAATACCACAGTGCAGTTTTTTTTTTTTTTTTTTTTTTTTTTTTTTTTTTTACAAATGTGATACATTAAAATTTTTATAGCATTTTACTGTTTGGTCATTCAAATGTTTTTTTTCCTTGAAATTATAAGTACATAACCTTATGCTGTTATAACTACTCCAAAAGAGATTTTTTTATTTATCATTAGAGAATATCTAACAGAGAAATTTTCTTATAAATGTCAGTCTTTGGACGTTAAAAAAAGAACAAAACAAAAAATCGCAATTATAAATTTCTTTCAAAAGTGCAAGCGATCTTTGTTATCTATAAAAATTTGAAGAATGTTCCACAAACTATACAAGTCAAAAAAAAAAGTACTTGTTCTCGTATCAAAATGCCTAAGATTTGTATAAGATTTGAAGATAATAATAACAAGAACGAAAAATCATGCGTCAAGCATAGATTATGAAACATTTTCCAACACTTCTAGATAACTCTAAAGAATCATCACCTTTAATTAAGGTGATAGAAGATATGCAATAAAAAGTTAGGAAACATAACAAATTTAAAAATCCTCTTTTAGCATTTACCTTTCATATTAAAAAAATATTCGAATTACTTTGTGCAGAACTGTATATGATCTATATATTTGAATATATACTACATATAGCATGGCAAAATTTAGTTCAGTTTGAAAATTCACACCTAGCAATTTTTGTCAATCGATGGAAATGTTTTCGAAATTTTTTGTACAACCCTGTATGTTACCTAAATACTTTTGTACGTACCACATATTAAGCTAAAATTTAATTCAGGTAAAAAACGTTTAAGGAAACTTAAAACTTACTTCCAGCAATTACTAACCATAAACGAGAATGTATCTCGTAGCCCTGTATATGAATTTATTTATGTTCCACAAACTTCTATAGTCTACTAAATATAGTATGGCAAAATTTAGTTCAGTTTGAAAATTCACACCTAGCAATTTTTGTCAATCGATGGAAATGTTTTCGAAATTTTTTGTACAACCCTGTATGTTACCTAAATACTTTTGTACGTACCACATCTTAAGCTAAAATTTAATTCAGGTAAAAAACGTTTAAGGCAACGTAAAACTTACTTCCAGCAATTACTAACCATAAACGAGAATGTATCTCGTAGCCCTGTATATGAATTTATTTATGTTCCACAAACTTCTATAGTCTACTAAATATAGTATGGCAAAATTTAGTTCAGTTTGAAAATTCACACCTAACAATTTTTGTCAATCGATGGAAATGTTTTCGAAATTTTTTGTACAACCCTGTATGTTACCTAAATACTTTTGTACGTACCACATCTTAAGCTAAAATTTAATTCAGGTAAAAAACGTTTAAGGCAACGTAAAACTTACTTCCAGCAATTACTAACCATAAACGAGAATGTATCTCGTAGCCCTGTATATGAATTTATTTATGTTCCACAAACTTCTATAGTCTACTAAATATAGTATGGCAAAATTTAGTTCAGTTTGAAAATTCACACCTAGCAATTTTTGTCAATCGATGGAAATGTTTTCGAAATTTTTTGTACAACCCTGTATGTTACCTAAATACTTTTGTACGTACCACATCTTAAGCTAAAATTTAATTCAGGTAAAAAACGTTTAAGGCAACGTAAAACTTACTTCCAGCAATTACTAACCATAAACGAGAATGTATCTCGTAGCCCTGTATATGAATTTATTTATGTTCCACAAACTTCTATAGTCTACTAAATATAGTTCAGTGGGAAAAGGCGTAACGCAATTAAAAATACCCCTAAGCAATTCAATCCTATAGTCAGTAATACTTACGAATTCCTTTGTTCACCCCTGTATATGACAACAAAATTTATACACACTATGTACTATGCAAAAATTTAGTTAAATTTAGAAACGCAAACCAAAGTTCAAAACGCACTTATCACACATAGACTGTAATTATTACTAAGATTGCAATCGAATTATTTTGTGTGTATCTGTAAAAGAACGATAAACGCAAGGCACACCATAATTTTCAGTGAGCAATTTAGAATCCACCTCACAAATGCATATAAATTTCATTATGTTTGAAATAGTGAAATATCATTAAATTGCGCTGCAAACAATTTTTTTTCCATAGACCTGTGCAACAGAATTCTTTTGTGTGACCCTGTACATGAATAATAAAGACTTTGCACCCATGTTTTACAAAAATAATGTTTTAGAACACTTCATAATT
Organism: Maratus michaelseni; assembly: GCA_963931845.1. Classification (NCBI taxonomy): domain Eukaryota; kingdom Metazoa; phylum Arthropoda; class Arachnida; order Araneae; family Salticidae; genus Maratus; species Maratus michaelseni. The sequence continues at coordinate 26,454,600 of OZ007591.1, forward strand.
GTAAATCAATTTCGTCATGTTTCAAATGGCGTAACATCATCAAAATGCACTTGAAAATATTTTTGCCCATTGGCTGTAAGGTAACAGACTGGCGTTTTGACTGGACCTGTAAATAAACTATAAGTACTACACACTTCATTTTCAATAGGGATCATGCTATAATAAACATCAATTACATACAAAATTTCAGGGAAATCTGAATACATTTACGAGAGTTACAGCACGGACGGACGGCAGACAGCCAGACAAACCGAAGTCAAAAGCATTTTTCAACTAGGTTGGGAAGTGTTAAAAATGTATTTTGATTTGAAGGATTTGGAAAGTAGATTTACGTTGTAGAAAAAAAAAACGTTTCTTAAACTAGGCAAATATAATATAGCCACGAACGAAACTATACAATAACCTCCTCTGAGTTATTCACAATTCCGAAAATCGTCCTTTATCCTTAGACACTTAAGAAGACAATTTATTTTCAAGATTTAACCCTCTGAATGTCCAGCAAAAGGGAAAATTTCTTAATGTTGTTTTCTCTGTATTTTATTTTAAATGCTAAAAAAAGATGATTATTCCAAAATTATATAAAAGGCTTAATTATATATATGAATGTAATCTTTGACAGTATTAATTATTACTCAATGTATTGAAACTGCATTATATCCTAGAATTATATTAATTTAAATAATGCTTGTATTGCAGTAAGTCTGGAACTTAGTGAATGTGTTAACACGGGCATGTCAGTGAGAGAGAGAGATGCATTTATATAAACAAAGTTTCTTTTATTGCCACTGATAGTCGTAAACGTTTTCGAGTAGTTTTTATAGTGTATTAATCAGTTTTCTCAAATCGGAGTATAGGTTTTAAGGATACTTTCAACACTCAAGTAAACATTTTAATGTTCAAAAAGCATGTTTTACAGACAAACCTGATAAATTTACAGCATTAACATTAACATTAAAATTATTTTATTTTTGTTATTCTTGCATGCAGTTACGCAGCTGAAAAAGTTTGATTGAGAATTAATAGCATTCTAATAACTGATATTCCGGTTTAAGAAGACTAATTAATGCACTATAAAAACCACTCGAAAACGTTTCCAAAAATTAGAGGCAGCAAAGAAATCTTTATTTTTATAAATGCTTCTTTAAATCTCGGAATTATATTGGTTTCTGAGATTTCTAACGATAATGAGATGTTATAGCCTGATTCTGGGTAATATTAACCAGCCTTTTGATGTCTCTTCTTGGATTGTTAAAATGAAAAGAATATGTGAAACCAATAACTCGAAATTTTCAATGAATTTTGTTAATGTTAGCCGAGTTTTCACCAGAAACTTTATGTTATTATGCTAACTTTAATACTGAGAAAATTTGAGCAATTAATAGTTGTAATTAGTTTATTTATGTGTGTGTTAAGTTTTTTTCTTACGAGTATTACTTGTAATGGTTAATACGAGATTTTTATAATTTCTTTTCTTCTAACCGAATTCTTCTGTATTCGAACTTGACTCGAATAGACGACATTCACTTTGCCGGTGAAAGAAGCATTGCCATTCAAAGGATTTGAAAACTTTAAGTATCAAGTAGAAAAATAATTTTGTGGATTTTTTCACCCAATTCGACAGTACAAATTAATATTTTTGCCGAAATGCTAGTTGAGGCTCACTGTGGAGACGTGACAAGTTTTTGGTTTCTGTCTGTCTGTCTATTTGTCTGTCTGTTCCGCAATAACTGCCGTAAAAATCGTCTTATTAGGTTGATTTTTGGTGGGTGTGTTGGTGAAGTACCCGGAATGAGCTGTATAGTTTTCAGTTACATTTGGTTCATTCGTTCGAAAAATATAGAAAATTTCTTTTTAGGTCATAATGCTTTCCTATGGGAATGCAGACGATTTACAAATTTCATTTTTCACTGAAATGAAAATCGCATATTTGAATAATGGATTTAAACGTAAAATTATTAATGCTAAATTTTCGATATGCAGGTTTCAAATATATCCAATAGCTTTGGAAATTTGCTGATACATTCATTAGAATTTAGAAATTAATTGTTTAAATTATTGGAATTTTTTTTTAATCTGTTCGGGAAATATAAAACATTTTATTTTCATATTTTTTACAAATTTTAAAATGCATTTCTTTTTACTTTGCTCTTTAATTTATTAGTTGCTTAGCAATCCCATTTCAAAGAATATAAAAATAATAAAATTCAAGTAACTCGCACTATTTTGCTGAAATATTTTATTATCAAAATAAATTATTTTTGTATTCTATTGACAAAAATTAAGAATTTATTTTAATACAAGTTTATTTATTTTTTTATCTAAAACGTTACTTGAATAAGAAGTTTATAAGAATTTCAGAATATCTTTGCATAAACTGAGTTTAATTTAACGCTTCTAATTTCTGAAACCTCCAAAGTATTTTATATGCCTATAAATATGTATGTAATATAAAAAAAATTAAATTGAGGATTGTAAGATGCTAAGTGATATGAAAAGTGAGATTAAACAACAACGACATTTAGAGCTGACGTTGAGGCTCCTGGTCTGCAGATTTACTAATTATTAATGAATTTGAGATATACAGTGAAACTTCCATTTAACGAAGTCTCATGGTTACACTTAAAACCTTCGTTATGAAGAAAATTCGTTAAATAGAAATCAACTTAAATTCATGAAAATTTTCCTTCAGATATGACAAACAGGTATTGGATTCTGAAGCATTTGATTCAGTTTCAATTATCTAGCCTTGTTTTACAAAACAGTTGTGTACGGTCGATGGAATCACGTCACATTCCCAAACTTTGGCTCAAGCTTTTATCAGCTCTGATACACAGGTTCTGAAACTAATGTTTTCAATACATTGTCTTTTTTTCTGTCTTTTTCGATAATGTACTTCAAAATTTTCTATTATTCCTTAGACTAATGGCTGAAGTTTAGAAGTTGTATTGGCAGGAACACAAAAATGATTTTGATGTTCTTTGATTTGAATTTTGAAGCACATTCTTGTGGATGTACAAAGCAGGCCAGAATGGTAACTATCTGACTCTAATTGATATTTTTTACTTCAGCGTATCTGACGCCATTGCGTCGCTGCATCTTCTATATCATTGAATGTAAAAAGGGCATTTTGACTTTCCCCATCTGTCAGCACTGGAATCACGGTGTGAGAGAGTAATGATAACAAGTGTTTTTTTTAGTCTGAAAAAAAATTGTTTTATGCAACATCAAACAGAATATAAATTATTTAAATGTCTTCATTTTCATACAATCCACGGAAATAAATTCGCATATCCATCGCAACAGCAACCTCTTAGTTTGGATTTTGTACACGTACAAAAGTGGAATAAACTTCGTTATATAGAATATATTTTTCGTAATATGGAGATTAACTTACATGCTAATGGTGTTCAAAGTCAAGGTTCTGCAGAAAATTTCGTTAAGTAGAAAACTTCGTTAAATAGGAACTTCGTTAAAGGGAGGTTCAACTGTATATTAATATTACACTAAGCAGAAATATCACTGAAAGGACAGTTGATTTATACACTGCAAAAAATAATTGTTGATTTTGCAGTATAAAACTGACACCCCAGCTGCCAGTATTATACCATAAAATTAACAGTATTAAACAGTAAAATAAGCAGTAATACGCTGCCGTGCAAGCAGTAATACTCTACCGCGCATGCGCGGTAGTGTATTACTGCTTGCACGGCAGCGTATTACTGCTTATTTTACTGTTTAATACTGTTAATTTTATGGTATAATACTGGCAGCTGGGGTGCCAGTTTTATACTGTAAAATCAACAATTATTTTTTGCAGTGTAGATATTTATCTTGATCCTTCCACGTTAATTCTTCCATTTTTCCACAAAAGTCAGACAGCTATACTTTTGTTAATTTATTTATTTTTGGAATGGGTGTGGTTCTTCAATCTTCCGCATGGTTAGATATTCATGGGTAGCAAATGATAAGCGGCTGAACAAAAAACTGATTAATAACTAATGTCTTCAGCTACAGTTATGTGCAAATTTGTCTACTTCTATATTTATCTGTCTATCCAACTATATCATAAGAGACGGTAGTCTCTTGAGTGACGCAGCGAAAAACCGAAAACCGTAAGCCCAAAACCGAAGATTCCGTCACTCTCATATATACAGCTAGCAGGACATCAAAGGAAAATCGAAACACCGACATTTAATATCTCAGTAAATATGAGGCATACCTTTTCGATTTTTTCACATTAGTCTTATATCTATGGCCTAACTCTATCCTGAAATTTATAGATTTCTACATGCAGTAGATTTTGAGATCTGGAAACCAATTTTTAAGCGAAAATGGAAAATGTAATGGTGTAATGGGCACAGAGTTGTTATCTCGAAAATGGATCGAACGATTTTTTTAAAATTAATATATTATATTAATCAGTTTTAGATGAAGCGTTTAAGATATTGCGCTAATGTAGGAAAACTCTTGTTTTCAATATAATCCACTTTTAAAATCGGACTATTTTCTTATGCTTTTTCTGGTAGACTAACATTACAGATCTTCAGCCTTTTCACTACTTTTTGTTACTGCGCAATAAGGAAGCTCTTGCCTATTACGGTTACAGTTAAACGTTAAAGCATATCCATATCGCTGAAAAACTATTTAGATTATTTTTTTTTTAAAATACGAAAACAGTTTTTAATGCAATTTTTAATATGTAATATATATGTATTAAATTAAATTATTGTTTGTATATTTTTCTTTTTTGTTATAATAAAGAATTTCTTATTTCAAAATCTTCATTAAGTCGAAAAATATTTAGATTCCTTGATTAAAATATTGAAATATTTTATAATTATATATATACAATTTAATTGTTATTTATATATTTAATTTGTCATTTTTTAAAGGAAAAAAAGATTCAGATTTTTTTTTTATCAGTTAATTTGAAACAGCCTCTAATCAACAAATCAATCATCTATAATAATAATCAATCATATAAGAATAACACTCATATGGTTTGGATCATTCGAGACGACGACAGCCCTGCCGCTATAGGTCTCATAGCCCCCCCCCCCTTCAAAGTTCAAACACTCATATGAGGTATTTTATTATTTATTTATTTATTCTTTGTTTACTTATTTTGATTAGATTGTCCTTTTAGAAATTGTCTTTTGATTTAGTGGCGTAAATGGTGAGATAATTGTCAATAGTATTACCTGTTTTATCGTTAAAAATAATCAGTGAATCTTTTAAAGAAGTCTTTTAAATATCTGATGACGATAGAAGATTGGTTTTTTGCTTGTTAGCTATATTTTCCAACTCTCCAAATCAAACTTTCCCATCATTCACCTCACACAAATTTAATAACTAAAACTTTTTATTTCAGTGTGATTGAAATACGTTTAATTGTGATGAAACTTTGGTATATTATATAGGGAATTTATATAACGTAAGTTTTCATTTTTATGTATATAAAATTAGATACGATGTTTTCATTATAAAATACAATGTTTCTAATTTATGTTATGGCTTACTTTAACATTTTTTTTATTGACTAAGCCTATCATTAATATAGGGGAGACCGGTACACAGTGAACCTATGGACACAGTGGACCACCCCCTAATATTTTATTTATTTAAATTTTTTTTAAGCTTCTCTTCTATCCTAATAGACAACAGCACTGCAATGATTATTTATAGCCTTCAGAAAGTATGTTTAGCTCAGATTGAACTATTTTATCCTGCTTTGTTGTTTTGAGCTTCTAAAAGTAAAATTTTTCATCATCATATTTTTATTTTTTTAGTAATTAAAGGTTGTAGATAAATAAAATAAAACAGCTTTTTTGAAAAGCTAAGATACTTGTTTTTATTTTACTTAAAAGTTATTATGTTTAAAAGAAAGCTATAAACAATATTAATATGATTATTTATTGAACTTCAACATGTGGTACAGTGGACCACCCACTCCTGGGGCACAGTGGTCCACAATCCACTCTGCTCCTCTAATGCAGAATGTTCAAAATATGTAATAATTGTTTTCTTAGAAAGATTGTTTTAAAGTAGAATTAACTGTAAAATAAAGTAAACAAATAAAAATAACAATTTTTTTAACATAGTAAGAAATATTTTGTTTTGTATTTACTGCCTTTGATAAATATAACTGTAGTCTAATTGTTGATGATTCTATTCAAGTAAGATTCATGAGATGCAAATTGAATGGAAATCAGTTTATTTCTCCCGAAACTGTAGATGAATCTGCTGTTGATGTCAATGATTTCATAATGTTGCTCGCAGACCCAAAATTATTTCTTGAAAATTCCAGGCTCAATCTTACTGATAAGTATTTTGGAATTTCATTTGCAAATTTTATTGTGAGCTGATTTTTTTTTTGTACTTAAGTAATAACTTCAACTAAATTGCAATTGTTCCTGTATTAATCTGTTATTATTTTCAAAATATAATTAATTTTTTGTGTTTGTTTCAAAATTTATATTACTATGTTATTTTGCGAATGAAGAGGCAACAAAAAAGAATTAGATTAATGAAAAATAGATTTATATTATATTTTAGATAATACCTAATAGTGGTCCACTGTACCCTGGTGGGTGGACCAGTGTATATATATATATATTTTTAATGTATTGAAAACTATGTTGTGAGAAAATTATGATGGATGTAAGAAGGTTTAAGGAATATTCAAAAATATTTTCATACAGATTGGTCAGTCTGTTAAAGAGAAAAAAAAATTTAACTGAAAAAGTGGTCCACTGTGTACCGGTCTCCCCTACCCGATTACATGAGATTTTGTTATTTGTATTGATATGTTTGTGTTTACGTATTTTATCAAGATTATATTTCAGCTATTTTTAAGTAAGTTTTTTAAGATACTATATAGCAATGTTAAAATGTTGGCTATACTTTATTACCTTATGTTAAAGATTGGTCAGAAAAAAAAGGTTGGCGAGATTAAAAAATTTTGTCGATCAGCTAGTGCTCGACTAACATAACAACAGGGCTGCTGGGATGGAATTTAATTTTTAAAAAGGACACATTTTGAACCGGTTTGTTTACAGTCCCATTTTATTAGTAGAATTTTGTGATAATTTCCCAAATGACTGGCGAATTTTGCATTTTTTGTAAAAAAAAAAAAATCTTTAGATGTAATTTTAAACAAAATCTCTTTTCATTTCTTTAATTTGCAAATATTTTAAGTTTTCTTATTTAAAATACTGTGATTAAATGTCCAATGTAAGATTTCCCTTAGTTAAAAATTGTTATGACAGAATTTACACTACTGCAAAAATAATTGATTACTACAACAATGCATTTTCAGGGTTTTTTTCCAATAAAATTAGCTATACAACAGAGGAAAGTTAACTTCATACTATATTTACATTGCAGTAATTTGGAGAGTTGCAAAATATAGCTAACAAGTAAAACACAAATCTTCTTTAGTCTGCGGGTTTTAAAATACTTCCTAAATATTCACTCGACACGATGCAATTTCCTTACCTTGTATCATTTTTATCGATAAAACAGGTAATTGACAATCATCTCACCATTTAAGTAACAATCTAAAGTCAATTTCTAAAAGGACAAGAAAATCAAATCAAAATAAGTAAACAAACAATAAATAAATAATAAAATACCTAATATGAGTCTTATTCTTGTAAACAAGAATTTGCATTGCAATCACCGCTCATGAATACATGACACAAGCGATAGGTTAATTTATTGTTAATTGATAGTAGAGGTGCCCAATCTTTTTAGGCGAAGGGCCACTTAAAAAATTGTTGGGTTGTCGTGGACCACAGAGAGAATTTTGTTTCGAGGAGATGTTGGGTGTAGGGGGGGGGGGGATAATTAGCATTATCCATGCATACAGCACTGTTCGGTTGCAAATTTGGAAGAATGCACCCACTAGATGGATTTGTGATTTTTATGCGGCTACTTGACAAAATTGTGATTTTTATGTGCCCGTTCTAAAAAATTCATGATTTTTATGTATAGGTTCAACTTTTATGTATAGGTTTCAACTTTTTTACTCAGTGACCACTGGCCAGTACATGGATTTTTTTACTCCTGTTTTTCAGCAATGACCAATAACAAATTTACAAATACTTGATAAAAAATTTCAGAAATTTGTCAAACGATTGTGGAATAAACGGCGAAATTTGTCAAATAGTGTTGGGAAAGAAATCGCGACATTCGTCAAATGGTCTCGGGAAAGAAATCAGGCATTGCAGGAAAAAAATTAATTATGTCTAACTGTCGTGAAAAAATTAGAGAAATTCGTCAAATACGTTCGGGGGGAAAAAATCACAAAATTCATCAAATGATCTCGGGAGAAAAATAGTGAAATTTGTCTAACAATCGCGGAACAGAATTGCAAAATTCGTCGAATAGCAGTGGAAAAAAAGTGCACAATTTGTTCGTTCATGGAAAAAGTCGTGAAATTCATTAATCGATAGTCGATAAATCACGAAATTCATCAATCGATAGCAGAAAAATCACAAAATTCATTGATAGTGGAAAAATCACAAAATTCATCAACTGGTTTCAGGGGAAAATTTTTTCGAATATCTTCGAATGGCTTCGAGAAGAAAAAAAGTCACAATCCGTCAAATAATTTCGGGGAAAAAATCGTGAAATTCGCCAAAGGGTTTTGAAATTTGTCGAGCGACAGCGGGGAAAAAATCTTTTTCCATTCAATCATCGCAATTGGGACTAATAAGTTTGACCAGTGGTGGCAGTAAAGTCAGTCGCCAAATTTTCAGTATTACTCGCCGATTGACGAATGGCAATTTTGTCCTATATTTTTACACGCCTGATCGATGAAATTCAAGATTTTTACGCACCCGATTGATGACTTTCTTGATTTTTATGGATCCGTTTGACGAAATTAGTGATTTTTATATGCCCGATAAACAAAATTCATGATTTTTATGCATGCGTTCAACAAAATTTATGATTTTCCTTCTCCCGATCCACAAAATTCATGTTTTTACTGTGCCTGATTGACAAAATTCGTGATTTTCAACTGATATGCTTTCTGTCGGCCATTTAATGAAATTCACAATTTTTCTTCTCTAGATTCTAGGCAAAATTTTCATTTTTTTTTTTTATTTTTATTTTTTTTTTTTACCGTTTGTTGAAATTTACAATTTTTTCACAAACATTCGATGGAATTCTTGATTTTTCCACGCCCAATATACGAAATTTGCGATTTTCCATGCCTATCGACAAAATTCATAATTTTGCAGAACCGATAGACAAAATTCATAATGTTTTCCCACAATCTATGGACAATTTGCAAATTTTTTCCGCGACTGTTCGTTGAAATTCGCGATCTTTCCATGCCATTCCATGAAATTCGTTGCTCGATCCATGAAATTTGCGATTTTAAGTGCCTTATCGACAAAATTTGCAGGTTTTTTCAACTGATTTACAAAATTCAAGATTTTGAGTGATTGACAAAATTTACAACTCCAGAATTACCGATTTTGGCATCTCTGGTTTCTGTTGACCGATTATTGAAATTTGCGTTTTTTTTTTCTAGCGACAAAGTGGCGAAATTTGTGATTTTTCCATGCCCATTCGACAAAATTTGCATCCAGTCGATGCAATTCATAATTTTATGCACCTGATCGATGAAATTCATATTTTCCTATGATCTATGGACAAAATTTGCGCATTTTTCTCACGAATTATTAAGGAAATTCGAAATTTTTGGATAGGTTGGCATGTATGGTCTCTGCGGGCCACCAGTTACCCATCACGGGCCACAGGTTGTGCATTCCTAATCGTGATGCAGTTTAGCTCATTCGACTCGACCTCGATAGAACTTACTGATTTTAGTTTCACCACCAGGTGCAGTTATGTTCATATAGAACAGAGTGCGCCCCTAGCAGTGGAAGGGGAAATTAATGGATTTTGGAACTAACTCGAGGGGTCCCATCACAACATGGTTTGATTCATTCAATTTGACATTGACAGGATATATCAATTTTAGTTTCAAGTTTGACCACCAGGGTTGCATTCCTATCTCAGGTTCTATGGCCTCGATCATGACAAGGTATGGCTCACTCAACTCGAAATCGACAGCCTCAACAATTTCAGCTGTTTGTACAGAACAGAGTGCGCCCCCTGGTGGTGGAACATGGAACTAACAGATTTTGCAGCTAACTTGAGTTCTATGGGTCCCATCACAATGCAGTTTGATTCATTTGACTCGACATCGACAGGATATATCGATTTTAGTTCCAAGTTTCACCACTAGGGGACACTATCCTATCTCGTGTTCTATGGGCCCGATTACGATGAGGTATGGCTCATTCGACTCGAAATCGACAGCCTGAAAGATTTCAGCTATGTTTGTATAGAACAGAGTGCGCCCCCTGGTGGTGGAAGATGGAACTAACGGATTTTGCAGCTAACTCGAGTTCTATGGGTCCCATCACAATGCAGTTTGATTCATTCAATTTGACATTGACAGGATATATCAATTTTAGTTTCAAGTTTGACCACCAGGGGTGCATTCCTATCTCAGGTTCTATGGTCCCGATCATGACAAGGTATGGCTCACTCAACTCGAAATCGACAGCCTCAACAATTTCAGCTGTTTGTATAGAACAGAGTGCACCCCCTGGTGGTGGAACATGGAACTAACAGATTTTGCAGCTAACTTGAGTTCTATGGGTCCCATCACAATGCAGTTTCATTCATTTGACTCGACATCGACAGGATATATCGATTTTAGTTCCAAGTTTCACCACTAGGGGACGCTATCCTATCTCGTGTTCTATGGGCCCGATTACGATGAGGTATGGCTCATTCGACTCGAAATCGACAGCCTGACAGATTTCAGCTATGTTTGTATAGAACAAAGTGCGCCCCCTGGTGGTGGAAGATGGAACTAACAGATTTTGCAGCTAACTCGAGTTCTATGGGTCCCATCACAATGCAGTTTGATTTATTCAACTGGACATCGACAGGATATATAGATTTTAGTTACAAGTTTCACCACCAGGGGGCGCTTTCCTATCTTGTGTTCTATGGGCCTGATCACGACGAGGTATGGCTCATTCGACTTGAAATCGACAGCCTGAAAGATTTCAGCTATGTTTGTATAGAACAGAGAGCGCCCCCTGGTGGTGGAAGATGGAACTAACGGATTTTGCTGCTAACTCGAGTTCTATGGGTCCCATCACAATGCAGTTTGATTCATTCGACTCGACATCGACAGGATATATAGATTTTAGTTACAAGTTTCACCACCAGGGGGCACTTTCTTATCTCGGGTCCTATGCGCCCCATCACGACGAGGTATGGCTCATTCGACTCGAAATCGACAGCCTCAAAGATTTCAACTATGTTTGCATGGAACAGAGTCCGCCCCCTGGTGGTGGAAGATGGAACTAACGGATTTTGCAGCTATCTCAAGTCCTATGGGTCCCATCACAATGCAGTTTGATTCATTCGACTCGACATCGACAGGATATATTGATTTTAGTTCCAAGTTTCACCACCAGGGGCACTTCCCTATCGGGTTCTATGGGATCGATCACGACGATGTATGGCTCATTTGACTCGGAATCGACAGCCTGAAAATTTTCAGCTATGTTTGTATAGAAAAGATTGCGCCCTTTGGCGGAGGAAGATAAAACAAACGGGTTTTGCCATGCATTTTCATCCTTCTAATTGTGTTACTCTCTCGCTGTATAATTTAAAAGTTGAGTCTTGGATTCCTCTCCCTGGGCCACCACCCTCATATTTTATTGGGGTCCAAGGGGTCTTTTTTAGCATTTCTTTAAAATTTTATTCTAATGATTAATTTATACCCTATACTTAATTTCGACTAATTGACATTTTCATCAATAACCTTAAAAAAGTAATGATATCAGTACAAAAACCCTTAACGGGTTAAAAGTGTTGACGCAGCACTTTGTTTTGGCTCTATGAATTTTAAATATGGGTCTTAAAAGCAATGATATCAAATTTAAGTGACGCTATGTTAATAATTTTTTTTTAAATCATAATTTTCTTTTTAGTTTTATTTATGTTCACAGGTGCAATTATTATCTTAATATGAAAAAATATATAAAATTTATTCACTGATGCTTTTTCATTCACATCTCTCATGAATTCAAAATATGGGTTTTAAAAGAAATGATATCAAATTTTGAGTGACACCTTGACGTTAATTTAATAGGACTCTTTTAAAATTCAATTTAAATTATTTTTGGTTTGTCTTCTAAAGTATATTTACACATACAAACAATACTTTTAATTTTTCAATACACTTTTAACCCCTTGAGGGGCGGTGGTATATAATATATACCACTTAATTTTAATTCCCAAACGCTACATTGACACCGGAATTTTGGAATCAAATTTTACTTTCATAATATACGTGAAGAAACACTTCTATTTATTTTGATATAAATTTTGTTTTTAAATCCCGGTGTGATTCACTGTTTTTAACATTTTAGAAACATAAGTACTTTGCCCCTGAAAGGGTTAAATATATTACTTTCACTGAGACTATATTATGTATTGAAATGTATTTATTTCAATAAATTGATTTATCTTCTGTGCCACGCTATCCAAAATCATAAGTAAAATTTATGTAAATGATTATTTTGCGTCATATTATCCACTTGAATACATTTCCCTTTGTTTGGATACTATGACGCAAAATAATCATTTACATAAATTTTACTTATGATTTTGGATAGCGTGTCACAGAAGATAAATCAATTTATTGAAATAAATACATTTCAATACATAATATAGGCTCAGTGAAAGTAATATATTTAAAAGTGTATTGAAAAATTAAAAGTATTGTTTGTATGTGTAAATATACTTTAGAAGACAAACCAAAAATAATTTAAATTGAATTTTAAAAGAGTCCTATTAAATTAACGTCAAGGTGTCACTCAAAATTTGATATCATTTCTTTTAAAATCCATATTTTGAATTCATGAGAGATGTGAATGAAAAAGCATCAGTGAATAAATTTTATATATTTTTTCATATTAAGATAATAATTGCACCTGTGAACATAAATAAAACTAAAAAGAAAATTATGATTTAAAAAAAAAATTATTAACATAGCGTCACTTAAATTTGATATCATTGCTTTTAAGACCCATATTTAAAATTCATAGAGCCAAAAGAAAGTGCTGCGTCAACACTTTTAACCCGTTAAGGGTTTTTGTACTGATAATGTATACTGGGTTTTTATGAGTTTTTCTGTATTTTTAGAAACTTCCATGATTAAGGATCCTCTTCACGCACTTGAAAACACCCGCTCGCTAATGTTAATCCTATGGGGCATTATTTTTTCTAATATCTCGTTAGCATTTCAATATTTTTAAACGAATTGTTTTGCATTGGATAGCAGAGATCAATCTGTATTTCCGCCGTTGATTACTTTTTCGATTTTCTGTCCGGATTTTTTTTTACGAAGATACTTTCACTTTCGAAACCGGTTCCAAACTGCACAAAATAATTCGGGTATTTTCCCAACTATAGATGGTAATTGCTGAAATAGAATTTTCAAATAAGTTATACGTTATCCAAATCGTTTACTCAGACATGAATTTTCATCTTATTAAATGGTGAAGTTTTGTTATAGAATTCTGAATGTGTTTGAAAGTGTTTGATAACCTGTGCTTGATATATGATATTGCTTCTTTTTTATTTCATTTGGTGGTTTGTCCCTTTCAAAATATTTCGTAATAAAAATCGAATTGACATTGCGATTTTTTTCCTTTCTTTTTCTTTCCTCTCTATCTTTTTTGTTTTTTTTTAATTTGGTGGTTTGTCTCTTGCAAAATATTTCGTAATAAAAACCAAATTGACATTGCGGTTATTTTCCTTTCTATCTTTCTTTTTAATTTTGTTGTTTGTTCCTTGTAAAACATTTCGTAATAAAACCGAATTTACATTGCGATTTCTTTTCTTATTTTTCTTTCTTTCTTTTTTTATTATTACTACTATTTGAATAAGTAATTCTGGATTTGAGAACAGCAGAAATTTTGTGTAGAAAATCTGTCTTAAACAATAAGAATAATGTGCATTCTTTTGCTGTAAATTCTTTTATGTACTACTCTCATATCTATCTGACGAGTTATTGGAGAAGTATATTATTTTCTATTGCCTTCGGAACTGATGAAACTCTTTTCAACCCGTTCTCCCAGTTAAAAAATAAATTTTAATTAACTAGATATTGTTTTTTCTGTCCCCACATAAATTTTACGCATTTCAAATCTTATGTTTTAAATTAATGAAAGTTAGTAATTGTGAGTAAATACAAATTTCTTCGTAAAACCGATCACTTTCGCATATATAGTTTTTTATGTTTCAATGGTTAAATTTTACATTAAGTTTATATATATATATATATATTTCAATTAGCTATTTGAAACAGTTAAAGGAAGCTGCTACAAGGTCTCTAACGTAAAATAATAATAAAAAAAACTTAACGGTATATTTGCAATATTAAAAGCAATCCTTATAATTAAAAGTTTTCAAAATACATTTAAAAATATTCATAAAAAATATGCATTTTTAATTGAAAAATTAATAAATTACTCCTATTATATTATTGTTTTTAAACAATCACATCAAAATAGTGTAATTTTTCAAACTGTTATTATAGCACTAACTTTTACATTTCAAAGGGGCCAGGTTCCATATGAATCAATGAATAAAGAGGAATTGACATATCCTCAAAATGGTGAAGCATCAACTGTTCCGCAGGGGCTGGTTATAACTGGGGCAAACTCCCACCAGTAAATTTGAACAGAAATGTTCTTCTTACTTAAACGCCTTATTCATGCAAAATTTCTGTCATACAATATCTATTCGTTTTTAGTGGTGAAAGTTTGCATCGGCGGTGGAGCTGAGTTATACACGGCCGGTGCATGACGTTTTAAATGTCATGCACTGGCCGTGTATAACGTAGGTTCCGGCGGTAGTCAGGCCAGCGATTTCACCATATTGTGACAACATAAACAATCCTCCAATGGTCAGTGAAAGATATTAAAATACCACCCTGGCAAACTTCCACCAGTAAAAACGAATAGAAAATTTTGCCTTGTTTATGACAGTAATTTTGCATAAATAAGGTGCTTAAATAAGGTGAAAATTTATACTCAAATTTAAATGTGGGCGTTTACCTTGGCGGCGGTAATCAGGCCCTGTTGATCCGATGTAAACAAACAACAGCCTCCATCTTTTGACTATATCCTCAGCCACTTCACTCGCAACTGGTAGACACTACACTCTATGTTTCCTCCTCTTTATAGCTCCATTCAACGTCTAATAATGATGAAGAATCAATATTGTTTAGGATGTCAGGTATTTTATCCTTTATATCATCGTGTTGCATGTCTGCAACATTCCCAAAAGTCAATCTTACTTATATACAGAGGACTTTAGAAGACGGTATTGTATTATTTGTTGCTGCTATCTTCCAACACAGCAGTTAATATAAGTTGTTCATAGAATTCACGAAAGACAGCGATACTGAGTTAATTTTTTATGTCAAAGTTTATTTATCGAGGAGTTTCACATCGTTATTGCTAAAATAAACTTCGTAAATTTTGTAAAATTAAAAAGGCTGGAGACGTCCAAATTTTTTTTTTATAAAGGTAAGTTGGTATACTTTACAATTTTATATTAGAAAATTGACTATATTTATGAGAAGTGTTTAATTTTCTGTTTGTCGCAGATACGAAAAAAGCACCTTTTAGTAAATATATTTTTATTTTTATGTTCTGAATGTTTTAAATTACCTTTTACATGCTTAAAATGCTGTTTTCTAACATCTGAGTAAATTATTTTGAAATCGGAGTTGTTGAGTTATAAAGGGTTAATTATGGAAAGAAAACACGCACACAATAGATGAATTAATTGAGCAGATATTTTTCTTGAAATTTTGTTAAAAAAAATTTAAAGCTTATATCTTCGTTTTGTCCCAAGGCTACACTGAGAATAATGACACTTTCAAATATGCGTAAATCGATGTTTTCATTTTGTTATGAAACTTTTTGTTTCAAATATGACGACCCAATGTTTTCAATTCTGAAATACCAGAAATACTCAGAATATTGAAACATGGACATACTAAAAAATGAGCATATAGAAGTCTGTTCAAACTCATTTTGAAAACATGGACATACTCAAATATGAGCACATGATGTTTTATTCTTGAGTGTGTGCATGTTTTTAGAAATAAGTATATACATGTTTCTAACTTGAATGATTTTGATTCGGAGCCATTTTGACTATGCGACATACTCAGATTATGGTATTTTTTGTTCGTTTTTGAAAATGTTGTTTTTAGAGTGTATGATTCCAAAACATGTATGAAACGATTTTACACAAAAAGTTTATTTTGTCATTTTTTTCAGCAGGTTTTGATCTGTCTAAATCATGTACTAGTTACGAAATTTCGGTAATAAAATAGCGGATATCAAATAGAGTTCACTGTTACATATATTTTTTTTTATTATTGCAATAACACAGATCCAATCGAAACTACTTACTTTGATTAGTTTTATGGGCAAGTGAAAATAAAATAAGGTATTGCGAATTCATTAGTTTCCTGTGGAAGTTAATAGTACTAATGGAGATTTGTGCCAAGGCTATGATTCCAAAACATGTATGAAATGATTTTTCACAAAAAGTTTATTTTGTCGCTTTTTTCAGCAGGTATGTTTTGGTCTGTCTAAATCATATACGAGTTACACAATTTCAGTAATAAAATAGCAGATTACAAATAGAGTTGACTGTTACATATTTATTATTATTATTAGTATAGCAATAACTCAGATCCAATAGAATCTGCTTACTTTGATTAGTTTTATGCGCAAGTCTCAATAAATGATGTATTGCGAATTCATTAGTTTCATGTGGAAGTTAATAATACTAATAGAGATTTGTGCCAAGGCTATGATTCCAAAACATGTATGAAACAATTTTACACAAAAAGAAAAATGAAACAAGTATAAAACAATTTCACACAATTTTACTCCAAAAAGTTTATTTCGACACTTTTTTCAGCAGGTATGCTTTGATCTGTCTAAACCATATACTAGTTACGAAAAAACGGTAGTAAAATAGCAGATAACAAATAGCGTTCACTGTTACATATATATATATATTTTTTATTGCAATAACACAGATCCAATCGAAACTAATTACTTTGATTAGTTTTATGGGCAAGTCAAAATAAAATAAGGTATTGCGAATTCATTAGTTTCCTGTGGAAGTTAATAGTACTAATGGAGATTTGTGCCAAGGCTATGATTCCAAAACATGTATCAAACGATTTTTCACAAAAAATTTATTTTGTCGCTTTTTTCAGCAGGTATGTTTTGGTCTGTCTAAATCATATACTAGTTACACAATTTCGGTAATAAAATAGCAGATAACAAATAGAATTCACTGTTACATAATTTTTTTATTATTGCAATAACACAGATCCAATCGAATCTACTTACTTTGATTAGTTTTATGCACAAGTCTCAATAAATGGTGTATTGCGAATTCATTAGTTTCCTGTGAAAGTTAATAATACTAATAAAGATTTTTTTTTTATAAATCTTTATTTTATATCCTCATTTAATTTCAGTCTTCAAAATTTCATTTCCACGTAACAGTAGCTCCCAATAGGAAAATAGTGTCGGCTAAGAAATTAGCATACAAATTGTTTTTATCTCTTCACCCCTATCCCGTCAGCAGTTTTTGTCGTTTTTACGTTTGTTGAACAATTTTATTAGATTTTTTAAAAATAATTCTTTTTAAATGTTTTCAATCTTTCTATGTATGTGTTCCACTAAAATTCATTGTACTTTTGAAATCTAAGAAAAAACAGAAAAAGAAAATCATGTTTCGATTACTTTTACTGATATATATATATTTTTAAAATAATCTACATTCAAAATGAACAAGAAAGAAAAATGATGCATCCAGCATATACTATGAAACACTTTCAAAGATATATTATTCAGAATAGTGTAACAAAACTTCACTGTTTAGTAAAATAAAATATGATGTCTAAGTAAACAATTTGAAAAACGTATAATACAGTTGAAAACTCAATTTCAGCATTTACTATCTATAATTCAAAAAATATCCGAATTTCTTGGTGCATTATTGGTACATGAGTCTATATATTTGTATATATACTATACATAGTATGTTAAAAGTTAGTTCAGTTAGGAAACGCATAATACAGTGGAAAATTTCCCTGCAGCAATTTCTGCTAATAAACGGAAATGTACATGAATTCTTTTGTGCCAATTCTTTTTGTACATGATATATAGAATTTATACACACCATGTATTGTGCTGTCCTCTAAACCCTCCCCCACCCACACTGAAATGTTCCTTAAAAAAAAAAAAAAAAAAACCATTACTACACAAAATATATTACTAAAGTCAATTTTTTTGTTTTGTTCTGTTTTTATACACCATTTAGAATAATAAAAATAGTTAAAAAATACCTAAGGCGTGTTTATTTAGTTTTAAAATAATTTAAACTTACAATTGCAGAATTCTGGCAAATCATGAGCTTCATTTTTACAGATTTTCTTTTTATAATAGAATTTTAGAATGATATACATAATTTTTTATTTATTTTTTATGTTAAACCATTAATATATAATAAAATGCTTCATTTTCAGCTGATTATGTCAGGTGTTGGTTGTTTTTGGGTAACATGGGTCATTTTTTGGAAAAGTGGGTTTTTTTCAAATTCTCGCATAATTGGCTGCCATTTTGTAATAAAGTGATAAAATGAAAAATGCTCAGCATTAAAATCTTAGTCAGAACAAGCTGTAATTATTTAGCCATGTTCAATTTTTATAAATTCTTTATTAGACTTTATATAGAGAAAATTAAAAAAAAGGGTTTTTTTAGAGGACAGCACAAGAAATATGCAAGTAATATCACCAAGTAATGCGTAAACAATTAGTTAAATTTAAAAAGCATACCACAACGTAAAACGCACTTCCAGCAAATATTGTGCTTTGACAGTGCTGTAACCGAATTATTTTGCCTGTCCCTGTAAATGATTGGCGCAGCATATCCCTAAAGGAACTTTGTGCCATAAAACCCCATTCAAATAAACCAACCCTGTAAATGAACGATAAATACTATGCACACCCTATTCTACAGTAAGCATCTTGAATTGTGTTTCAGTATACATCAATTTAAGTATGTTTGAAATAGCGTAACGAAATACACTGCAAACATAATTTTACCTCATAGACTATAATGTGACAGAATTCTTTTGAGTGTCCCTGTGAACGAAGTATAAATGCTACCCACTCTATTTTCAGTACCAAATTTGCCACATTTATCCGCAATAACACATATCAATTACATGGCAATCCGAGTGTATTTACACGAGTTAGAGAACGGACAGATGACAGACAGACAGACAGACGGCAGAGAGACAAATCGAATTGATAAGTTGAAAAGTGTTGAAAATGATTTTTTCTTAGTAAAAAAAAATAAGTTAGTCTCTTTTTCTGTCACATCTATATTATAAAGAAAAAGCATGGTCCGTGATTAACGCTGACGTCATATTGACGATAGCAACAATTTAAGTAATTCATTTTTTTTTTCAATTTAATTACTCCTAAACATTGCATAATTTAAATTTTTACACCATCGAATAGGGAAAAATATGTGTTTCCAAATGCAATTTATTTGAAAACTGTATTTCAATTTACTGATTCTTTATTGTTTTAAAAATAATTTTCAAGCATGATTTAAATATCGCGTGCAGCTCAATTACGGAAGTTTAATTGATCAATTTGCTTAAAACAACCCGTCAAAATTCCACAAAAAAAAAAAAAAAAAAAAAAAAAAAAAAATGTATAAGGAGGGACTGATAGATTGAATTTATAAAAATCAATCTTATATTGGCTAATAATGATACAAATATATTTATAATCCATGCGAATTCATAAAAAATAAATAAGTAAGGGACCAATTGAAATACGGTTTTTATGAATTCGTTTTGTCTGTATGCCATCTGTCTGTCGTCTGTCCGTTCTCTAACTCGCGTAAATATACCCGGGCTGCCATGCATTGATATGTGTTATTGAGGATAACTGTGGCATATTTGGTACTGAAAATGGAGTCTGTTGCATTTATACTTCGTTTACAGGAACATTCAAAAGGATTCCGTTACCTTATAGAGTATGAGAAAATTGACATACAGGATTGAGGTGCACTACAAGATATTTACTGTAGAATAGGGTGTTTATAGTATTTATCGCTCATTTGTAGGGACACACAAAAGAAATCAGATACAGGACTATCTATGAGCGATAATTGTTGGAAGTGCGTTTTCAGTTGTGGTATACACCTTTAAATTTAACAAATTTTTTGAATATTACTGAATGTGAATAAATTTTACGGATCATATACAGGGCTGAACGAAAGAATTCGAGTACATTTCCGTTTATTGACGGAAATTGCTAAAGGGGATATTAATTGCTGAAATTAAGTTTTGAAATGTGTTATGTGTTTTTTACAAATTGTTTACATTGGCATCATCTTTCACTTTATTAAACAGTGACGTTTTATAATAGTATTCAGAATGTGTTATGTACTTTACAAATTGGTTTACATAGACATCATCTTTCTCCTTATTAAACAGTGACGTTTTATAATAGTAATTCTGAATGTTTTATGTGTTTTACAAATTGTTTACATAGATATCATCTTTCACCTTATTAAACAGTGACGTTTTATAATAAGTATTTTGAATGTTTTATGTGTTTTACAAATTGTTTACATAGACATCAGTTTTTACTTTATTAAACGGTGACGTTTTATAATAAGTATTTTGAATGTGTTATGTTTTTTACAAATTGTTTACATAGACATCAGCTTTCACCTTACTGAATAGTGACGTTTTATAATGGTATTCTGAATATGTTATGTATTTTTACAAATTGTTTACATGGACATCATCTTTCACCTAATTAAACAGTGACGTTTTATATTAGTATTCTGAATGTGATGGAAAATGTTTCCTAATCTATGCTTGACGCTTGATAATCTATAGTTGCTTTTTTTCGTTCTTGTTACAATCTGATATATGGGTGAAGTACATTTATTTTGTTAAAATTCGCGCTCATTATTATAATGACAAAAATTACAAGGAAAACATGTCTTGGTGAAACTGCCTCTGTGTTTTAAAGACTGGTTGCAATAAATAATGACCAAATTTCTTATGGATTACATTATAAATTAAATAATTCTTACAAGTAAATAAATAAGTAAATGTTACAAAAAGTAGGAAACCGCAGTCCTCGATTTGATCGTTTATGATAGATTAAAAAAAATAATTATTTATTTATTTGATTTTTTAGTTGTTATATTTTTCAAGAAATATATTTGTAGAGATTTCACATCGGGGATGGGTCGAAGAAGTAAATACTACCAACAACAAAGACTGAGTAAAGCAAAATTGGTCTTGAATCAGTCTGGAAAAAAAAGAGATTAGAATTTTAGAAAAATAAAGGCATTTCAGCCAAAAAAAAAAAATATATATATATATATAACAAATTGAGCGATTTTTTTATTGATAACGTCTAAAATGCAAAACATGCACGTTTTTGTGAGAAAAAAATATTTGAGCATTTATAGAAATAGATGTAATTTGTTTGAAAAAATAAAATATTCAACATTTAATGTTTGTAAAACAAACACCATTATTGTCTGTAAAAGATTATAATCTGCTTGGCATTGATTCTACAGCAGGGTTATTTTACTCATTTTATTTTATTTTTTAAATAACTGTAGTTACATGCGAAAATATCTTTTCCCATATTCTAAAAAAAGAGGGGTTTTCGAATTTATATTTATTTTTCAAAAAATCCTAACTTCTTGATGCAATTAGGATTATATATTCTTAATTGTACTAAGGCCTGGTGACTTTTAAATGGAAAGGAACTACTTTACTGGTGGAAAGGTATTTGAAGCATTCGGGGAAAGTTTTAAAGTAATTGAGTAGGTGCCTGGAAGAAAAAACATGTTACAAATTTAAAATTTTACAGAAATGAAGAAAAACTATTAATATCATTCATTAGCAATGTACTGAGCACATAGTGCATCAAAGGTTCTTCTGCCAATCGTAATTACCCTTCCTTTTTGTCTTCATGCTAAACATTGACGAGTCTTAAAATCAATTTTTAAAACTGGGTGATCATCTCTCATTTCACATAGGCCCTTTACCAACTAAACCCCAACTTTTCAAAATTTGTAACACAGGCCCTTCTTTTAAACACCCATTCAATTTTTTTTTTATTATTATTCGCGCCATATGTATGTAGTTACTGTCTTGTTAAAACAAGAAGTCTTTAATTCCTAAATTCGACACACTGTCAAATGAAGGAACTCGCAATATATCAATATAGTTTTTAACATAAAAATCCCGTCAATTATTTCTAGTTTACCAGTTTCACTCCAAGTCGCAACTATTCCAAACGAAATTACAGAGGCTGTTTGCACATTTTTTAGACGAGTTTGTTTTGAATAAAAAAAATCGTCTGCATAGAGAAATTATTTTTCAAAGCTAATATGTTTAAAAAGTATAAATTCTCGTCGGCTGAAATTTTTGTTTACATGCAAACTGGCGCTTTTAAATAACCTATTGATGGAAGGCTATATTTCTGCATTTTCCGAAGATAATTGAGGGGCCTTCTGCAATAACAAGGCGAGTGAAATGGAATAGTCAGTTACAAAGTTTTTACATTTACTTTCAACATTTTAATTTAGATTACAACTTTTTTAGATACATTCCCATTAAGAAGAGCTTTCTATCATATTTTCTTTGCTTATGATAATAAAATTTATATTTCCTTATATGTTGAATAATACATTACATAAATCTGAAAATTGAGAATCAGGATAACTCTTCTTGCCTTGTTATTGCAGAGGGCCCCTCAATTATTCATATTCAGTTATTAAACAAGTTGGAAATTTTACGTCATACTTGACAAATGGGGTGAGTTCGTACTATAGCTAGTTATATAAATATTCAATTCTTGATGATTTTTAATTCTGTGAAATGAATTATATCGTCTGCAGATTAATATCTGGAATAAAATAAGTATCTCGGTTCCTTGACGATTAAACCTCGGAAGCGCCTATAACAAGAAAGCACCGATTTTTTAAAAAAAAATTCAAATTTCTTAATAAATGTTTTTATTAATATTTTCTAAAGTTTTGATTCGATTTTCATAAAATTTGAAATGTGTCGACAAAATTCTGCAACGATAATACATCTTAAATTTCAAACCATTCGGTTGGGTAGTTTTTGCGTTGTTATATGTGGACGGACGGACAGACAGCCAGACAGACGGACGGACCAGACGACGACAATAGATGCTACGTATTTATATAATTACGAACGCACCTAAAAACAATAGTTATAAATAAATAAATAAAAAGATGAACTAAAAGTATGTTAAAAGTATGTTAAAATGACGAAAAAAAAACAATTTTTCGGTTATTAAAAAAATATTTAAACATGATTCAATGTATCTAAGAACGTTATAGCAAATGATTTATGATTATGTTGCTGGATTTGCATATAACGGAAAATTAAAAATAAAGAGAGTAAAGAAAAATGTTAAGCTCAACTCCACATACTAGCAGAAACATATTTTACTCCCAATATTCAAACATGAAATATCATCTCTTTACCCCCAGTGCCATCAATCTGTTGAACTGATCAAGATAAAGCAAGCATCCATATATCACAATCCACTGTTAATTTACTGGAAAAAATGGAGCGAGAAACGCGCGTATCAGGCTTATACCCTTCACTGATATATCTGCTAAATCTCCTAATGGATTTTTGTGCGGATTCCAAATTTTGGAATTTCCATGGATTTTTGCGATTTTTGGCTTTTAAAAAGCGCAAACCAAACGTCGCCTAGCAACTCTTCATGAACTTTGGAAAGCTGTTCAAGAGGAATGGGACCAAAAACCTTTTCCAAAACTACAAAAGTTATCATTGTTATGGAAATTACGGTGTAGAAAGGTAGTTCAGAACAAGGGTTACCAAATTGAACCTTTAAAACACAAATATTTTATGCAAAATAAGTTCTGTAAGTGCCGTGAAAAATCGCCTATAAAATGTGCAAACACCCTCTGTAATCATACTGTCATTCTTCACATTTAGAATCACATTTGAAGCTTGCAAAACAATTTTTATTTTCTTCAAATTGGATTTCGGTCATTGTAATTGAATAAACAATATTTATAATCTCATAGGTGAATCATATTTTTACATTCAACAATTATTAATGTTTGAATGTGTAGTTTTGTTAATTTTCAGCATCAAAATTTATTGTGGAAAATAGATTATTCTCTTTTTTCTCTTAAACTGGTAAAAATTCACCTGTCACTTATGTTGGAGGTGTGAGGTCATATCGCAAAATCGCAGAGTATTAAATTTTCAAGATCACTATCGACTACTGTCTATTGTTCATCAAAATAGAGAGAAATCGCTTACGTTTTCTATGATCAACCGAGTTGCTGTTATTTAACCAATAGAAGAATTATCCAATGGTAGAATGGTTGATATATCCTTGAGATATGATGGTGGTTACACAACACTACTAAGTATATCCTTTTGAGATTTGTAAAGCTGAAAGAAACTTGTTAACAATAATATTAGTTTCAATTAAATAATTAAATAATTGGACTTCTGGATTTAAATTTTAAATTTGTATATTATCTGGATTAATTTACAATTATTTAAACAGTTAATAATTTTAGAAACATTTTTCTAGATTTGTCAGGAGACATTACTCCTGCGTCTATATAGCATGGATTTTTGAAATACACTGAATCATCATCATTAAATCTGGAAAGTTCAAAATGATATTGCAAATGTTCTTTGAAATAATCAATGTCACTATTGCATATTTCACAAGTGATTGGGATTTCCATATTAGTTGATAAATAATCATTATAAAAAGTTTATTAGCTCATATAACATATTTAATGTTTAATAACTGTCTTATAAATTGTCTTTAAGTTTGATAATAAGTTTATAATAACATGATCACAAGCATTGAAATATATTTCACTTTTATTAGATGAGAGATGAAAATAACAAGATTATAATTGCCTATTGCTTCATGTCTTGAAAGTTGAGAGGGTAAAAATGAGTAACTGGTTTTAGCAGATGTAGCGAAGAAAGAAATTTATAGTTGGGTTTTTCTTAGTGCATTATCACTTTGTTATTTTTATTTATCTTGAGTAGGAAACTATCAAGTTTATTCGAATGAATGGATTATTATTTAACAATTTCTGGATTTGATTTCAAACCTGAGATCATCTTCATTAAAACGTTTGGATTAGTTTTGAACTGCCCGGACACTACTCTTGTCCTGGCCTCCAACTGCACGAGTTTTGAGGACAGCTTCATTGGTTTTAAGACCTAGTTTAAAGTCATGCCTTAAGATGCATAAAATCCCAACATCTGTATTTCACTTTATGTAACCAAAAAATGAAAGAAAAAAAAAACATATATGATTATAGAATATAGAGGGACATATATTCTCTTAAATAACATTTCAAGTTTAACAATAGGGGTGAGAAAGTGCCTGCTGCAGGCTTTGATATAAAAACATTCAAAAAACGAAAATACTTTTGATACAGCCTAATATACCCGATTTCCATGAAATTAATATATGTTATTGAGGTTTACTATGACATGTTCGGTTCTGAAAATGAAATGTATACCATTTATAGTCCGTTCACAGGGACAATCAAAACAATTATCTCGCAAAATTATAATTTAGAACAAATATATGCCTTGTTCAAATACGTTTTGTGCCGCTGTATATCACCTGCCTATTAAACTGTTTTGTTTTAGGCAGATACAAGTTACAGAAAGAAAGAAAGAGTATGTTTAATTTTAATACTCAGTCTGTAACTACATTTGTCAATCTAATATACAGTAACATTTAATTTAAATTCAGTTATGAATATCAAAATTAACCAATTTTTTTAGTGCAAATGATAGAAAATTAAAATTTGAAAATATAAATAATTTTTATGACATATTAAACAAGAAAGAAAAATCATACGTCAAGCATATACTATAAAACAATTTCACACACATTTAAATTACCGTAATAAAACTCCATTGTTTAAAAATGTGAAAATTTATACCTAAGTACACAATTTGGAAAACGCTAATACATTTGAAAACCAATTTCAGATATTATTGTGCTATCCTCTAAAAAAAAACCCGCAGTGAAATGTTTCCTAAAAAAAAAAAAAAAAAAAAAAAAAAAAACCCCTAGTACTACATAAAATATTTCACTAAAGTCAATTTTATTGTTTTGTTCTGTTTTTATGCACTATTTGGAATAATAAAAATAGTTAAAAATACTTGAGTGCTTATTTAGTTTTAAAATAATTTAAACTAATAATTGCAGAATTCTGGCAAAACATGAGCTTAATTTTAACAGATTTTCTTGTTATAATAAAATTTTAGAATATCTACGTAAATTTTTAATTGTTTTTATGTTAAACCATTAATATGTAATAAAATGCATAATTTTCAGCTGATTACATCAGGTGTGGGTTCTTTTTAGGTAACATGGGTTATTTTTTTGGAAAAGTGGTTTTTTTTTAAATTCTCTCTTGATTGGCTGTCATTTTGTATTAAAGTGATAAAATGAAAAATGCTCAACATTAAAATATTAGTCAGAACAAGCTGTGAAAATTTAGCCATGTTTAATTTTTTTACATTCTTTATTAGACTTTATATAGAGAAATTTTCAAATAATGCGTTTTTTTTTTTTTTAAGGCAGTACAATATTATCTCTATAGTCGTGCAGCCCTGTGTGTGATCTATATATTTGTACGTATACACATAGTATGTTAACATTTAGTTCAGTTAGGAAACATTTGAAAATTCACCATCAGCAATTTCCGCCAATAAACAAAAATGTACTCGAATTCTTTTGTGCAGCCCTGCATAGGATCTACAGAATTTATACACACCCAGTAATATGCAAACAATTAGTTAAAAGTAGGTAAGTGTGATCGAAGATCGCATAAAGGGTTTCGTTTAATATTATTTTCAAAGCACTTTATCCTTTTAACAAATCCAAATAAATTTCATTTTCAAAAAAAAAAAAAAAAAAAAAAAAAAGAGTCGTGTTTTTTATAAAGTAAAAATTTACTGGTCTATTTTTCTCATTTTTTTCGAAAATCTGAACCGGTCCGATAGCCGGCGAAGCCCGCTATTATACCCTTTCATAATAATATCTGTCTATATGAATTAAATGCGATATTTAAAAAAAAAAATTCAAAATTAAACATGTTGTATAGAGACCTTCAAAATGTTAAAATATGCCAATATTTCCATAATCGGGTTTTTATCATGATTCAATACGTTCCTCAAACTTATATCTTTACTGTTCTCTATTACTCATATTGATACTCTCTTTGAATTATTCTCAAACATTGGAAAAATCCGTTATGATGTCAGATCAATTTTCTCTTTAATTCTCTAATAATCTCAATTTCAATATGTTTCAAAAAACTTCATTAAAATACATTGCAAATGATTTTTGCCCGTAAATCATAATGTAACGGAATTCTTTTGAGTGTCCCTGTAAACGAACTATAATAGCTACACACTTCATTTTCAATAGAGAACAGGCCATAGTAAACCTCAATAACACAGATAAATTATATGGCAATAAAGTGTATTTACGCAAGTTAGAATACGGCCAAACAGACAGACTGGTAGACGAAGCTAAACCGAATTCATAACCCAAACCGAAGTCATAAACACTTTTCTACTAAAGTGGGAGAACCAAAGGTTACCAATGTTCCTAAGGATTTTTAATCACAAAATGGTGGTACTGCATTGTCAATCGTGTATCTTCAATGAACGTGGCTGAATTTAAAGACATTATCTTGATCCTCTGACATTTTACGCAGTGATTTCACTTTTCAGAAGTAGTCGTTCTAATTTACAGGTAAGACGATATTTTAATTTACACGTTTTTAAATTCTTAGAACTTTGAGTTAAGATACGTTTACTGAAAGCTTATTTCTTTTTTTTTTTAACCACATTTACTTCAATTCTAAGAAGTTTATCAGATTAATACTTTTACGTCGTGCAAATAGCGACCAGACGCATGCTCTCAAGGTGGCCACCTTAGAAAACAAATGTGGAAATCAGTGTAGTAAGGCTGATTTTTAAAATTTCTACATAAATATCTGAAAAAACTTATTACAATTTATTGTTAACACCAGAGATCACTCAAAAGAAGTCAGTAACTCTCAGAAGAAAATCCCTGAACTACCGTGCACAAAAAGTGCTTTAAGGTCCCTTCGTGTCATAAGATAAGAAGATTAAGAAGAAAAACTCGAAAGGTATCAAAAGAAAGAAAGGATCATCCGAGCATAATAGTAAGCAAAATAGTTTGCCATGTATTTTT
Organism: Maratus michaelseni; assembly: GCA_963931845.1. NCBI lineage: Eukaryota > Metazoa > Arthropoda > Arachnida > Araneae > Salticidae > Maratus > Maratus michaelseni. Next base: position 26,483,101 of record OZ007591.1, read on the forward strand.
TCACATTTTAAAAGGGATTTCAGTACATGGGCCACCTTTGGAACACTATGTGCCAAAGATGGCTCACAAGCTACAATTTTGAAATTGTATTATAAAAGTAATTAAAAATTTTATTTTACAAAGAAAAGTATACTTGATATGTGTTAGAGATAAGTGTAAACTTTTACAAACAAAATTTTAGAAACACACATCCAACCAAAAAATTATAAAAAATCCTCAAAGCTTAACTTATGGTCACCTTTGGGTCACCTACCTTATATTGGAAAGTGTTAACACGATTTTTTCTGTATTGTAAATACACAGTAATATTATTTTATTCATTAAATATACAAAGTAGCCTCGATTTAATGGGAGATTCTTAAAGAGAATTATTGCCATCATTAAGTTGAGATTGAAGTAACGGAAAAATCAATGTTAAGTAGTTGCAGTAAAATCCACCATAAAATAAACCATATCACTGATTTGAAAGTCGTAAAATCTGAGTTATATTCTATTTATTTAGTATGCTTTACATACGACAATTTTAATCTAATGTAGATTACTAGAGATGGTATATAGGAAGATTGGAAATATCGAAAAATGTCTCACTTACAGGCACGGTAATATGTTTTTGGCGAGTATGTTTTTGGTCCGATTCGGCAAAAATAGGTTTGTCAAACGCAAATTTTAACATAATAAAACAAGAATAATTTGATTGACTTCGATAGGAAAATACACGAAAAAATGGTTTTCCTGCTTCACTATTGCATTTATTTCCCGCCTACCTGTTTCTGTTTTTGTAGCACTCATCTATCCGGGCATTTGCAGAATCCAGAAATCAGCATGTCCCAAGCATGCCGGTTAGTTAAGATTTTACTGTATGTCATTTTAATCCAGCGTTTAATAATTTTGATAAGTTTTATTAGAAAATATATTTTACTGACGACTTTAATTTTTTGCTAGTTAAATTTTTTTTTGAAATTTATAGAAACCTGTTTGTAGGAATATTTTATGATCGCTCATTTACGAATATCAATATTCTCGAATTTTTTCTTTGCAATAAAAAGTGAACTTTTGTAACTTTTTTTTTCATATATATTCCTAATGATTCATATGAGTATGTCTTATGCAAATATTGCTTACACCAGAAAATTATTTTGTATCTCTCAATTGACTATGTAGTCATATATAACATTTCTTAAGGTTATTTTCGTATCCAAACTGGTTATTTTGCCATTTTTGATTTTAAATACATTACACTTGCAGGGTATTTTTTAATTTTGCTAATTATACATTGTTTTTAAATTCAGGTACACTGAAATCGAATTTGACAAATTTGTCAATTTGAGCAGATTTTCAACACATGATAGTAAATGTACACTGATAAAAATTTGCAGCAAACTGTCCAGTCATTTGACCGTTTTTATAGAAAACGGTTACATAACCATAATTTAACTATATTCTGACCATAATATGGGCAATAGTACTGCAAATTTTTAACAGTGTACGTAACGTCATTATCACGGAGCAATTCATTGTAACTCAAGATGTAGTAAATCTATCAGAAAAGGGAAAACACTCTTCGATTTCAAATTACTTTAGAAATGGGTGCCAATTTAAAGGTTTTCTGTACAAGAATGCATCTGTGTATGTGCCCAGAAAGATTCGTGTTACTCAGCGAGGAAAAAATATACTTTTGGCTATCGCGTAAAAAACAAGTAGAGATTAGTCAATGAATTAATTCTTTCCAATTTACAGAATTAAGTTTTAATGTGAATTTAAATTAGACTTTCAAATGAAAAACAACAGAACTCTCTAAAATAAAATGACTTTTTTTTCTGTGAAGTTATTCTTTCTTGTCTCTATCCTTCATTCTCTATAAGCTGAGTCCTTTACATTTGGCTGAAAATTTCTGTCGCTCACTTGAGTTTTATATACGTTTCTTAATTAAAATGATAAAAATCAATATTTTATAAATGGTTTTTGACTGAATTTTATTTTTGAGTGATATATCTTAAACACCCAGATCTGACATTACGACATAAGCAATTTTCCTTTACACAATCTAGAATAGCATTTTAATTATGCCAATTAAAGGAAGGATTCATGAAAAAATTCGAGAGGTAGATCATCACGCAGTAATAAGCCAAGCATACCATAGGTCTAATGATGTCTTCTTATTATTTACCCATCATACGTAGTATATTACTTACCCATCATACGTAGTATAGGGTAAGTCTTGTAATCGTTTTGTAATTCGAAAATTTTTTTTGACGGATTTACACGTTTCAGACACTGGAGATTCCGAAAAACATATTTTTAGAAAAAAAAATTTGCCGTCCGTCTGTGTGTCTGTACGTCTGTGTGTCTGTATGTCTGTGTGTCTGTAAACGCTCTATCTCCCGAAAATATTGAGATAGAGACTTGAAATTTGGTGTGTACTTAGTATGTAATAATGGGAAGAAGCTTATTGAATTTCAGTAACCTCGATTTTCCGAAACTATTTTTTTCGGACTCTCGAAATATTTGTTCTGATAAAAGGTATATAAAAATTTTCGAAATTGTTTATTTTAAGGAGTAAATATAAAAGACAATAAAAAAACAAATTTTGCAAAAAGAATGAAGTCGGTCGGATAATGAGTTGCCGAGATATTTGTAATCCTATTTTCCACACTCTTCGATTTTTCATGACCCTGTATTTCATCCAAATTTCAATTCATAGATATGTTTTAATTTGAAATAAGACGTTTAATCCGACGCAATATAACGTTAGTTAACATGATTATTAGTTTTGGAGTTATAAGGATGTTTCTTTTACGCAATTCAGTAATAGAGCATTTAAAGTTTATGACGTCATCAAGCCCGATTTTATACGAATTGCAATTCATTTTATAAGTAGTTTACACATGTTTTATTTTCATATTTTATATTATGCATATCTATAACGGGTAAGTATTACGGTGGCCCCCAACGACTAGTTTTTTGATAAAATAAATTCTGATTTAGAACACTGTAAAAAAAGAATATATATATATATATATATATATATATATTCATATATAACCACGAACGAAAATATAGAATAACTCTCCCGAGTTCCGAAAAACGCTCCGAAAAGCGTTGTTTTTCTTCAGAAACACCAGAAACAAATATATTGTCAAAATTTAAAGAATAATTTTTTTAAAGTAAAAAAAAATGCTTTGTTCCTTTTGATTTTCTGAAACGTTTCCGAGTAGTTTTTATCTATATATTTAAGGATAAAAGAGCCTTTTTTTAGATTTCACATGAAATTGGTCCCAGTGTGCATGCTTCAACTTTTTTTCAAAGCAGGAATAGAAGTGGAAATATCAGAGGGATTCTCCCCTTCTATAGTTGGAAAGTGGGCTGGGTCTGAACAAAAGGGAACAGGGAGTGTTTCAGACTTACACAATGAGAAACTCATTCATCTTTCTCCCCACTTCCAATGGGAAGAAAAACTTTCTCTTTCTTTGAAATGACAGCTTTTCTTTCAAATGAATTTTACAAGCAGCCATTTTGTTGCATGGAGCCTGGGTCAATTTTGGTTGTAGAGAAACGCTTCATCCTTCGGGCAAAAAATAAATCAACAATCAAAGTTTTAGAAAATACGTTGATGCAGTTTCTGCAGAATTCAAAATGAAATTTTCTTTTTTTGTTTTTTATTTAAATCCGAGTTGATCGGATCCGAAGACAATGGGGCGCCCAATCCCAAGCTCGTTTAATTCGAGATCCGTTTGGAATAAACCGACCAGCGTAGCGTGCGAAACTCCACTAGTAGTATATTAATCAGTTTTCTCAATATAGGTTTTTCGGATGCTAGCAATTCTCAAGTAAACATTTTCACATTTAACAAGACAAAGGGGATAAATTAACAGAATTAACATTAAAATAAAAATAATATTAATAATATTATTTTGTTATTCTTGCATGAATAAATTTAATTACGCAGCTGAAAATGTTTAATTGAGAATTAAAAATATCCTAAAAGCCGATATTCCGGTTTGAGAAAACTAATTAATACACTAAAAAAAAAAATTACTTTGAAACGTTTTATAAAACCAGCCACAGGAAAATTTTTAATTTTTTTTTATAAACTATCTTCAAATCTCGAAAATATTTGGTTTCTGAAGTTTCTACAGATAAAAAACGCCTTTCGGAATCATTTGTAACTCAGATGAGGCTATTGTATATTTTCTCTCATTGTTATATTAAACTTTCATAGATTAAGATATATTTTTCTTTTATTTTACAGTGTCATAAAATATGCGGATTACATATGTTTTTGTTTTATTTCTTACAAGAAAAGTAAATTTTAAATAAGATTTGGTTTAAAGAGTGACGATAAATTAAAATAGGAATTTAAAAAAAAAAAATGTACATAAAGAAGAAATGCATCATTTCGAAACTGTGCAATAATATTATATGCAAAAAACGAAGCCGAGAAATAAAACTTTTTTCCAGAATGATAAGAAAGAACCCGATCATAAATATTGCATACTTCTATTTCAATTTAATTTTTATAATTTTATTGTTGAAAACGTAAATTTTGGTAAAAAAGTTTAGTAACTAAGCAATTTTAGTAATTAAGTAAATTTTCGTAACAAATGGAAATCTATTATTCAAATCACTTGTAAATTGAATGCTGTACATCTAGATTCTAGACTGTCGAGTTTTAAGAGCCGATAATATCGACATAATCGTTTATGTTGTATATACAATCGCCGCGCTAGTCAGATCTTTTCAGACGACGACAATCGGATTAATTTAAAATTCCATACCGTCATTCCAAATTCTTATTTATTCCTTACTAAAAAAATTCAAGCCGTTATTTATTTATTATGTCTTTTTTTAGTTTATTAAAATTACTTCTCAAAAGTTCGGGGTGCAAAAAAATACGTGCGACAAAAATTACGAATAATCTATGGATATCCTGAACTCTAATTGAGAGTTTTAATTTGATTTTAAAAATACTTTCTCTGCAAGTAGACCGCATACACTGTTAAAAAAAAAAAAAAAAAAAAAAAAAAAAAAGACAAATGTTTCTTACTGTACGAAAATATAATACAATCATGAACGAAACTATACAATAACCCCTTCCGAGGTATCTAGGTTTCCAGATAATCGTTCTTTATTTTTACAAACCTTAGACAACAATGTATTTTCTATATTTAAATAAGCATTTATAAAAACAAAGGGTTTTTTTTTCTGTCACTGATTTTTTAAAACGTTTCCGAGTAGTGTTTTTATGGAGCCTTTATCAGTCTTCTGAAGCCGGATTATCGGTCTTTATTAGAATGCTATCAATTAAAAAAAAAAAAAAAAAAAAAAAAAAAAAAAATTATAGCTACGTAACTGAAGTTACATATACAAGGTTAACAAAATATTATTAAGATTAATGTCAATGTTAATGCTGTTAATTTATAAGCTTTTTTTTTTTTTTTTTTTATAAAACATCTTTGTTGAACATGAAAATGTTTACTTGGTATTTGATAGCAATATGAAAACCGATATTCGGGTTTGAGAAAACTGATTAATGCACTGCAAAAACTACTCGGAAACGTTTCCGAAAATCAATGGAAGAAAATGAAACTTTATTTTTATAAATACTTCTTTAAATCTCGAAATTATATTGGTTTGTGAGGTTTCTAGTGCCATTTCTATTAAAAATACCTTTATCATTTAAAAAAAAAATTTCAGCTGAAAAATCTATAATTCAATAAAAAGTATTACACGAACGAATTCAAAAGTTATATAACAATTTTTAATAGCATATTGAATTACGAATCCTATATTACAAGAAAATTGATCGAAATTTACTGGTTCACGTTGTACGCCAGTTATAAAGTTGACAGATTAAAAATTAAGAAAAAGAGATAAGAATTGAAATTTTTGCATTAAAAGTTATGCTGTTTATTTACAAAAAAAAAAAAAAAAAAAAAAAAAAAAAAATGCATACATTAACTGCTTAATGATCGCCTATCATCGGTTTGTCTGAAAAATACTAACCATTTTGTTTTTAAATGTTCATTATTATTATTGCTACAAATCTCATGAAGTTTTTTTTTTTTTTTTTTTTTTTTTTTGAGAAAGGGGTGCACGTTACACGGCAAAAGCACCCCCACCCTCCCAAAAATTGAAAATGTATTCTTAAATTTTAGGTAGACGTTATACGGCGGAATGTACGGTGTGCTCATTTTAATGGACTACTATTCTAATTATTTTCCGAAAAATTATCTCATACTATATCAATGATAAGATATAATTATAGGAGTAATAACAAAATAACATTTAGCACATGTTTACCATAAATAACAGAAAATTGATTATCAGTAATTTATCTTTTTTAAAAGAAAACTATCCTTTTGATCATAAAAATCCTGATGAAAGACAACACTTTTTTTTAAAACATTTAATTCCATTAAAAAAACTGTTTCTAAATGATTTTTTAATCTTAGAAAATACATTCATAATCGAATTTTTTTTAGACGAGTTAGATGAGAAAATTTGGCAATAATGGAAGCGCTCCAATTTTTTTTTTAAATCCAAAATCCTCTCTTTTTGATCCTTTCAAAATCTAAAATCCTCTTCAGAATACAATCCTTCCAATGCATAATTGCATCAAAATCACATAGCTTGCAAAATGTAATTTTTGTAATTTTCAGTTTATTTGCGTTGTAGACATGATTTCTTTGCTTGGATTAAGGATTTTATTAAAATTAATATAATATATCTTTTAAATAAATTAGATTTCGTCTCCCCCCCCTCCCCCACCAAAAAAAAAAAAAAATCCAAAGATTTTATGCTATGCAAATGCAGCACATCGGGTTGCTACGTCAGCTAGTATTTATATAAAACTGATCGCTTACAATGTATGTGATGTTAGTTAACAAACTAACGGTTTATATGAATTTCCTCAAATTTCACAGCTATTGTTATAGATTAACATATATAAAATATATGAAAAATTGTGAAATTGATAATTTGAAGAGGTAGGGTAAATTTAAACAAGTTTTCATTTTATGACATAGATTGTAGTTCATTACAATTTTAGTACTTCAAATAGTATACTTATTGAAAAAAAATGAGTAAACTATCATTATTTTTGTCATGAGAGCGTTTTTTTTTGTAAATGCCAAATATTGCATTATATATTTGTTTCTTATAATTTCAATAATTGAAAATAAAAAGGGGGGCTTAAGGGAACTAAGGGAACTCGGCACCCTACGAATATAGAAATTTCGTAAAAATTGTGATTTTTCAGATTTTTATCTTGTTACATACCAGATACTTAAGACTACATCCTGACAAAATTTCAGGGTGATACTACCTATAGAAAAACAGTTACTGTTGATTTAACATATTAATTACTTAGTTACTAAATAACTGTCATTTTTACCCCTTTTAAATACCACGACAAACTCTTTGCAAATGAAATATTTAAACCAGTTTATCTCAGTTCGCGTTTTTCAGATTTTTCTTCTTTTCAAAATGCTAAAGGCTTTTCTCGATGCGCATGAAAGTGCTTGAATTTTTTCTAGTTGTAAGAGATTTAAAGATCCGATTTTTAATATTTTGGTAACAGTTTTTTTTTTTTTTTTTTTTTTTTTTTAAATCATATGTGCAAAAACTAGTCATTTTTTCCCGCTTTTTTCCACTTGTATTTAGTTAATATTTTTTTCTCTAAAACTATTGATATTAAAAAAAATCCGATCCTTAAATCTATTCAAATTATCATTGATAACCTGCACAAAAAAAAAAAAAAAAAAAAAAAAAAAAAACTAAAAATTAAAAATAAAATAAAATACTAGTAGCATTTTGAAATAAGTGGTTAAAATTGATTTTTATTTTTTTATTTTGTCGAAAAAAGTATTTTATTTTTTAAATTTTTTTGGATTAAATTATTTCTATTTTACATTTACATAATAATACACAAATATATACATTTTTAATTGCTATATATATATACATATATATATATATATATATATATATTTGCTTTGGGTGACGAGTCTCCTTAAGACTTTTTACATGCCGAAAAGTGAAATAATTGAATACTTTTCTTATTTTTAGGTGAGTTCGTAATTATATAAATACGTAGCACCTATATAGTTGTAGTCTGGTCCGTCCGTCCGACTTATAACAGCGCAAAAACTACTTAACCGAATGGTTTGAAATTTGAGATATATTATCGTTGCAGAATTTTGTCGAGACATTTCAAATTTTATGACAATCGAATCAAAACTTAGAAATATATTAATAAAAATATTTATTAAGTAATTTCAATTTTTTTTAAAAATCGGTACTTCCTTGTTATAGAATCGACAAGAGACCGAGATATATCGCCAAGTTATCTGACATGTATGACGTTATAGTCATATATGACATATATGCAATTTTATAACCTCTATGACTAAGTTATAGTCACATTCTTCATTCTATTAAATCCTATCATAAGTAATTAATTCAATAATATCCCATGATTGGTAATGACTCTAGGTTGTCATGGTGATTACGTCCTATTTAAGCTGGAGTCATATTATTTCCGTATTACTGAATTTAAAAACCGAATTTGTATACGAAAATTGTTTAATTACAACGATCCTATAATCTACTGACAGTTTCTTGGATAGATGTTTCCGGAGAAATAGATATTAAATGGAAAAATTCTCTAAACATGGATTTCAAGTTCTGAAATTTTCAAAACTGGACTTAAATTTCCGATGGGAATTTTCAGTAAATGTCACCAACTTAAAATGTACTTATTTTATTACGGAAATGAATCATATCGTAATAGCAGATGATATAATTCATTTCACTGAAACATAGTACGAACGCACCACATTTGTCACGTTTGACATACAATTTCCAACTTGTTTATCTTAAAAAGTATACATTACAAAACACAATTTTTAAAGACAATAACATATACACGTTTCTTCTTTCGTTTCATACTTTTTTTTCTGATCATAATGGGGAAAATTGGGTTTTAAAGATTTTTTTAAACTTGTCGAGCAGAAAATTGGAATCACAGGTTACGCGCATGATTACAAAAGTATTTCTGCATGTAAAACAAATGTTTTGCATCTAATTATAGTTGAGAGTCCCGTGCTTACACCAAACCTAAAAAATTGTTTATTTATAGCATTTTTATGTTTTTCAAACAAAACTGTATCTTGTCTTGCTTAGGTAAAAGTTTCAAAATTTTAGAAAATAAAACCAAGAAAAAATTATTTTTCTTACGGAAAAAAATGAAACTTTTGGTTAACTTTATTGAGCCTACCATACACTACTTATCGTGAAAATTTCATGAAAAAATATTGAAAAGCCTTTTATTTTAAGCGCAATGCACCAATATCACATTATGAGAAAAATGACTTTAAAGTTCTCCCTTTGAAAATCTATACTAATATTATAAAGATATAACGATTTTTTTTTGGTTGTGTGTGTTTATTTGTTTGTAGGGAGTAATCTCTGAGTAAAAACTACAAAACTGATTTCAAAAGTGATGATGGCAAATTGATGGTAACGATCCCTGCTCCAACATAGGCTACATTTTTTGTCAGTGTCATTACCCCCAGAAGGGTGCAGCAGCAAAAAAGGTTCTAAAATTGCAATTTTTGTGATACTGAAATGGCTAGAAAAATGAAATTTGTCATGGTAGTAACCTATAAGATGTAAATGCTCTCTAAGAACAGTTTCTAAAAATCCGAAATTTAAAAGGGTGAAATGAGCGATAAGTGTTCTAAAAACATTCTAAATTCCAATTTCTATGGAATCTTTGGAACTACCAAACCGGTTTCAAACGTAATGGTGACAAATTGATGGTGACAGTCCCTGCTCTAGCATAAGCTATATTTTATGTCGGTGTCACTACCAACAGGGGGTTGCAAGAATAAAAAACGTTCTAAAATTGCGGTTTTTGTTATACTGAAGGAGTTAGAAACTTGAAATTTGGCAAGGTAATTACTTATAAGATGTAACTGCTCTCTAAGAACAGTTTCTAAAAAAAATCGAAATTGAAAAGGATTATATGAGGGAAAACTTCTAAAAACGTTCTAAATTACAATTTTTATGGAATTGTTAAGGACAGAAACTTCAAAGTTTACATGGCTGCTACTTTTTAAGATGCAAATGCGCAGACAGTACAATTTTTTTAAATCAAAATTTAAAAGGGTGAAGGAGAAAAAAACGTTCGAAATTACTATTTCTGTGATACTGAAAGGAATAGAAACTTGAAATTTGGCCTGGCGGTTGTTTTAAGTTACAAATGCTCGCTAAGTTTGTAAAGAAATTCGAAGTTTGAAAGGGTGAAATTAGCGGAAAGCGTTCTAAAAACGTTCTGAATTAAGATTTTATTGGATTTGTTAAGGGTAAAAACTTGAAATTTGACATGGCTGTAACTTTTAAGACATAAATTATCGCACAGGACAGTTTTTTTTTAAAATTTTAATTTAAAAGTGTGAAAGCGCGCCGAAAAACATTCTAAAAACATTTTAAATCACGATTTATTTGGAACTGTTAAAGCTAGAAACTTGAAATTTCATGTCTGTTACTCTAGAGACGTAAATGCTCGCCCAGAACAGTTTTCTAAATATGAAAAATTTAAAAAAGCGCAGAAGTAAAAAAAAAAGAAAAAAAAAGTTTTAAAATTGCGATTTATGTGGTACAGTTGGTATAGAAGCTTGGTATTTGGCATGGTGGTTACTTTTAAAATGCAAATGCTCGCTAAGAACGGTTTCTTAAAAAATCGAAATTTAGAAGGGTGAAATGAGCAGAAAATTTTCTAAAAACGTTCTGAATTATGATTTAATTGGATTGACTCGGGTTAGAAACTTGAAATTTAGTAAACTTGAAATTAAAAGTTGGTAACTTTTAAGATGCAGACGCTCGGTATAAACAATTCTTCAAAAATGGGTTCTAAAATATTTTACTGATAATAAAGCTTTAGTGCTTAACTGCTTATACTGCTAAATACTTTTCTGCATTTTTTATCTTTATTTTAGTTAGCAGCAATCATGAGTCATTTTGAAATTTTTCTTTACATTCAAAAACTCATTTCTTTCTTTCTTTTTTTTTTTTCTATTAATTGATAAAAATTGCTCTTCTTTTGATACATTCACTTAAATAAAGCCATGTTTCATCCAGTGTTACGATTTTTTTTTTTTTTTTTTTTTTTTTTTTTTTTTATCACCACCAATGTGTTTGTTAAAGCGAGCGTTAGAAAGCGCTATCCACAACACGTTGGAAGACTTTGGAAAGTTTTCCAAGAGGTGTGAGAGAAAATTGATAGGATTGTACTAAGAGAAAAATCGACTATGATGGAAATTTCGATCCAGAGTTATAATCAAGTGTCAGGGCTATACAGTAGAGAAAAATTGCGCCAAAGAAGAATACGGCATATATATATATATATATATGTGTGTGTGTGTGTGTGTGTGTGTGTGTGTGTGTGTTCAGAAATTAATTGTGAAAAACGTTTCCATAAAGTGTGAACAACTTTCTGTATTTTTTAAAAGTTGAATTTTTTGAAAGTTTAGGAGTCCTAAGTCCCCTTAACAAACGAAATTATTTTAGATACAAGGAATGTGAATGATCATTTTACAAAACAGCATACAACCAATGGAGTGAAAAAATGTTCAGACCGGTGATCGATCCCTTGATATAGCGCACTAAGTGTTTTACCATTTAAGCCATCCGGACGATATCCAGTCTAGCATTCTCTCAATCTTATATGGCTAGGCTACAAACTCGCAGCACAAGATGGAACGTCAATCATGAGTACAACTGCAGTGGCATACATAAGACAAATTAAACCTAGTACCGGTGAATATTTATGTACTAATTAATTTTTCAGCAGAGCTGCAAAATTCCCATTCTTTGTATTTCATTAATTTACAGCGTAATTTCAGATGTGCTGAAAAATTAATTAGTGCAGAAATTATTTTATTCAAAGTTATTCTACTTCAAACAATCAGTATTATACTCATTTGTCCTTTATTAAAAAATGATTGTCAAACGTAGTGGGATATTTTAAGTACATCAGAATTAAATAAAAAAAAATGTTTTAGTTCGATAATAATAACTATTTCCCAATCGATAACTAAAAAAGCTTACTAATTTTTTTAGTGCTGCTCGAGATTGCTTAAACAATGCTTTTTATCTTAAATAAATTCAAGTTATTATAAGCTATATGCACTGATATAGAGAAAATAAAAGCTCTGGAATCATATAAAATAGATACTACAATACATCTACTTATAAACATTTTCCGATAAAGCTGTTAATATCCTCTTCATCTTCAAATAGTAAAAAAAAAAAAAAATGTGTTGAATTGCGCATTTTTAACAGCATTATGCTGAATGCGGAATGCAGATTTTTCTCTAAAACTACGCTGTGATTGGAACAAATTCAGACTTCTGTCTTTTTTTCAAAGCATTAATTAGAACTAGAGTTTGACTGTGATAGCGACATTCCGATTGGTTTATTAACTACAGTACGCCATTCCACGTCATTGCATTAAATATTCCCAACCAATGAAATTTGCTTCAGACTAATCAGAGGCTTTACACGAAGAGACTCTCTTGTTTTTCACGAATAAATGATAAAATGTCAGAAGGCAGAGTTATATATATGTATTAGGTAGCTGGAATTTTACTGAATTAAACTTGCATATATTCTAAACTTGAAAGAGGAATCAGAAAATATAAATCTAATGAATTAATAATGATACTTCAAATCCTAGAAAAGTTTTTATTTTTTATTTTTAAGTACATGTATTTCTGCAAGCTTCAGAAAGCAATACTTTACATTTTAGAATTTTCATGACGTTGCTGTTGCATATATTTATAATTATGTTTATATGTTTCAAACACTAGGCTACGGAGTCGTTTTCTTTAATCTAAATTTGTTCTGCTTAAAAAAAAAAAAAAAAAAAAGTTTTCTTAAATCATATTCTGCAATAAAAATTTGTAATCGACTTAACGAGAATTATGAAACTTGAAAAGCATCGAAATGAATATTTATGTTTAAAAAAAAAAAAAAAAAAAAAAAAAAAAAAAAAAAAAAAAACATGCTTTATAAGGAGATATTAATTAAAATCCAAACGACTTGGGATTTGCAGATTATTTTTATCTCATTTATAGAAAAAACAAAAATAGACTAACATTTTATTTTGCAATATTTAAAAGTAATTTTCCAGCAATACAGGGTGCCACAAAAATTATAGCTACAGACTTTGAGGAGAGGTACAGTATATTATAACAAACAATATTTTTATAGAAAACTAGGGTCAAAATCCGTTTATTTAGATTAAAATACAGATAGTCTCACTTTAACCCAAACAGAGATTTTTGTTATTATTTTAAAATACTGAAGATATTTTAACGAAATTTGCAGTAGACTTTCCTTCCTTTGTGTAAAATATAAAGATATCACAAGAAGTAACAAAAATGGCTACCATCTGTATCCAAACAGTTATAAATCAGATGCATCATGTTTCAGACTATAATTTACATTATGATCAAAGTAAAGTCCTGCATCAAGTCGAGCAACCCGATTTTATCCGAAACGGACCCGACCCGCGGTTGTAGTCGGGCCGGGATGATGCTATTTTTTGTTGCGGGTCGGGTTGACTTTAAATGTTCGCGTCGGTTTCGGGAGATTTTCACTCTTTCAGGTCGGGTAAGGTTTTGATTCTTTCGGGTCGGGGTCGGGGTCGGGTTGACCCGATTTTTCAAAAGAAAGGCCTGAATATTTTTCAAATGAAAAATAACTATATATTTGAGTATTAATGAGTGTATATGTGTTCATTTTTATACAAAAAGATAACATTAATATTAGAGATATAATTGTGCTTTATTTTTCCATAATTGTATTAAAATAGTCATTAATTTTCTTTCACTTTGGGTCCAAGTTGAAGTGTATCGGGCGAGGGTTGAGTTTCGGGTTGATGATTTTTTTTGTCGTTTTCAATTCGGGCTTCAAGTTTACTTTAAGGATAAATCTCGGGTTTGAGTCGGGCTGTACTGTAAACGACCCGTACAGGACTCTAATGCAGAGTTAATGATAGAATCTCTATGTTCTACCGTTTTCGAAAATCACATCGGGTTTTATACAAAGCAATGTAAAAATTTCGTTCTAATATCTTCATTATTGCTAAATATATGTACAAAGATTAAAATTGGGATTTTGTTAGGCATCGGCCAATTTTGGCTATATTGCTATTGGAGGGATGCCTTAAGTGAGGACTTTTTTTAGGGAAAGTGACCCAAATTATCGTTTTCGTACAAGGCACTACTGAAAACGTACTCCGGAAAACGTTGCATAGTCATACTAAACAGACCGCGCTGATTTCGAACCACAAACATCGTCTAATGCTCCCCATTTTATCCTAACTACTGGGCTGAGTGGACAAATTCGGAATCTACATTTCTGAAAGCTTCATAAAGCAATGTTTTACATTTTAGAATTGCTATGACCTTGCACATATTCATAATTATGTAGCATATTTCAAATACAAGTCTGTGGAGTTATTTAACACTTTCCGACGTATTTGAAAAGTATAATTATTTTAAACACAATCAAATGATTAGTAAATAGTTCATATACGAGTAGTAATTTTCTCATATGAGCAAAAATGTGTCCATGCTGGGATTCGAACCCAGAACCTTTGACTTCAATTGCCAATGCTCTTGTAATTGAGCTATCTAGACGACATCCCAGTCCCAGTCAACACAATATTCACTCAGAACAAACATTTGGTCATGACATCTGAACTATTATTTTAAACAGCACAACAGAATAAACCGCAGGTAAAGGATCTCTAACATTTGTGCTGTTTCAAATCACAGTCCAGATGTCATGACCAAATGCTTGTTGGAGTTCCTTTACCTGCGCTTATTCTGTTGTGCTGTTTCACATCACAGTCCAGATGTCATGACCAAATGCTTGTTGGAGTTCCTTTACCTGCGGCTTATTCTGTTGCGCTGTTTCAAATAACAGTCCAGATGTCATGACCAAATGGTTGTTCTGAGAGAATATTGTGTTGACTGAGATGTCGTCCAGATAACTCAATTACAAGAGAATTGGCAATTGAAGTGAAAGGTTCTGGGTTCAAGTCCCAGTCTGGACATATTTTCGCTCAGATGGGAAAATTACTACTCGTATAGTTGAAAAGTGCTTATGAATTCGGTTTTCCTGTACGTCTGACCATGTTCTAACTCTCGTAAATATATTAAGATTGCAATATAATTTTCATATGTTATTGAGGTTTACTATACAATGTTTGGGATTAAAAATGAATTATGTAACATTCATAGTTCGTTTACGGAGACATACAAAATAATTCTGTTACATTATGGTCTATGGGGAAAAGTCGTTTTATTAATGCTATGATATTTCAGACATATAATGAGATTGGTATGCGTCACTGAGGTGGACTATAACATGCTTTCTCAAGAGTATAGAATAAGTAGCATTTATATTTCGTTTACGGGGACACACAAAATATTTCTATTACATTATGATTTATGAGGAAAAAGCGTTTGCGGTGGATTTTAATGATGTTATGATACTTCAAGTATAATGAAATTAAAAAGGATCACTGAAGTGTGATTCAACGGGTTCTCTATCGATTGTGAAGTACATACCTTTTTTCTTTTCTTTTTTTTTTCTTTTTGTTACACAAACACACAAAAGAATTTGATTACAAGACTGACCATGCACATAATTATTGGAAGTGCGTTTTCGACTGTGGTATGCATTTTTAAACTAATCAAATTTTTAGTGTGTTGCGTGGTGTGTCTATATTCTATAGGTGGTATACATGGCTGCACGAAAAAATTCACAAACATTACCGGATACGGACAGCAATTGTTGAAAATGAATTTTTACTGAATTACATGTTTTTTAAATTGTTTATTTAGATATCTCATTTCATTGCATGGGAAATAATAAAATTTCTTAATAATATATTTTTTAAAAGTTGGAAATTGTTTCATAATCTATGCCTGATGCATAGATTATTCAAAGTTCTTGTTAAGTAATCTTAAGTTCTTGTTTAATCTAAATTTCGTCTAATTAAAATGAAATTTTTTTTTACAAAATATATACTGGAATAAAAATTTGTTAATCGACTTAATCAGAATTATAAAGCTTAATAAAGATATCAAAATGAGTTTTAATGTGAAAAAAAAAAACTTTATAACGAGATATTAAATAAAATCCAAACGACATTGGATTCAACAGATTATTTTTATCTCATTTAAAGATATAGAAAAGTAGACTAAAAATATTAAATTTATTTTGCAATTTATTTAACATGTTTTTTCTACAATATATCCTAATTGTTAATTAAAGAAAAAGATAAAATGATGGAAATTTGGGGAAATTTTTTTAAAGCATCCCAGAAGTAACAAAATACCCAATCATATTTTAATTATGACTAATAAAATTCAGTTTAAAATGGTTGTTCTTCAAGAGTAAGAAATTTGGTAGATTTTTTACCCATCATGAACTTTTTATCTACTACGTTTTCTTGATGTTTGAAACTTATTTCTTCTTGTCACATAATCTTAATTTTTTTATTATTATTATTCTTGTACAATCGAATGGTTTGCAAGTTTTTTTTTCCCAAAGAGATAGGTTCCAGAAGTTTCATTTTTAATTTAAATTTTATTGTTTTGATTTGGTCGCATAATGTTCTCTCAATCAGCTTGCTTTTTTATCACTGAAAAAAGGGGTTGATTTTACAGTATGATACTAGCATCTCTGCGCGGCAGCGTATAACTGTTTATTTTACTGTTTATTACTGTTAATTTTACGGTATAATACTGGCAGCTGAGATGCCAGTATTATACTGTAAAATCAGCATTTTTTTTGCAGTGTAGTTTTATTTTCTTTTGTGTATGTGTACACTGTAGAAAAAGGCAAATGCTTCTTAATATAGCTGTTATCTTTTTGAAAGTTTACGAAGAAGCTTTTTCCGAGTTACCCTTGATTCTGAAAAGCGTTTCTTTGTCTTTTGAAGTCTCTGAAATCAACAGACTTCATAGTTTTAAAAACGGATTTTTGAAACAAAAGATTTTTTTTTTTTTGCTACTCGTAATTTTTGAAACGTTTCTGAGTAATGTTTACAGGGTATTAATCGATTTTCTCTACACGGAATATCGGTTATTCAGGAGCTATAATTTCCCAAGTAAACATTTTTAGCCGCGTCACTGAGCTTATAACAAGAATAACAACATAACGTTAATATTAATGCTATTAATTTTAATGTTTATGATGTTAATCCTGTTAAGTTATAATGTTTATGTTAATGCTGTTAATTTAAATGTTTATGATGTTAATGTTGTTAATTTATAATGTTTATGTTAATGCTATTAATTTATAATGCTTGTTGAACATGAAAATTAAAAATTGAGACTTGAAAACATTCGAAAAACGGATATTTCGAGTTGTCAAAACTGATTAATTTACTGTAAAATCTACTCGGAAATGTTTTCGAAAATTTGACAGCAAAATAAACATTTGTCTCATAAATGCTTCTTTCACTATCGGAAATATCTTGATTTCAGAGGTTTCTTTAGATTAAAGAAAGCTTTTCGGGAACATGGGTAACTCCGAAGAAGTACTATTATATTTTCATAGACCTCAAGAATGATAAGAGCTAAATTAAGAAACATTTGTCTTTTTTTACATACAGTGTACCGTTCTGAAAAATAAAGTGATCATCCTCAACTAATTCTGCTGCAAATACGCATATGAAAAAAAAAAAATTGATACCAATCGACTCAGAATAATGTGGACTATTTTATTCTATGCATAAATTATCATTCGGGGTAGTCTATATATTAAAAATTAATCCAACTTTCGTTTTGCAAATAGAACATCCGATTTTGACACTTTAATTGAGTTTTTTCTTAGATCAAATCAGCTTGGAAAAATATATAGTTTATGTACTTTTTTAAAACTCTGCATTGAATTAGATGAGTTCAAACTTTGAAGATTCTAATGTTAAATCCACACCACAAACTTTAATTTATAATTTTCCAAGAAATAATCCGGTTAAAATGTTTCTTTTTTAAGGGGATACAGCCCATGAACCCAAACATAATCTATTCGCCTTTTCTTTATCCAAAAAACTGTTTTTAATTATGATTTTTTTATATAAATTTATGAATTATGACGTACACTCTTAAAAACCGGCAGCTAACTGTTCAGTCATTCAACCATTTTTACAGAAAACGGTTACATAACTGTAATTTATTTCTATTCTGACCAATGATAACGCGTCATAATATGGTCAAGTAACCGTTATATATAAAAACGGTTGAATGACCGAACAGTTTTCTGCTGATTTTTAACAGTGTAAATTATTTTTTACATAAGAAGAATCAGCATTTGTGTTCATTTACAGCTCATTCCTGTCATTAGTTTTCGAGTAACAGAAACGTTTTCTTTTCGGCGGTCTAAGGAAGCAGTCTTCCGTTGTTGTTGCATCAAAGGAAAGAAAATCTTGAAGAGCAACTCGAAAAATATGCAAAATTTTCTCATGTGCAACCTTAGTTTATTTTATAAATTAAAATTTATGCAAAATTTTTCTGGTTACAAATTGCATATTCCTGGTCTTTTTCTCCCTGGTCTCCTCTTCTTTACTTTTCTATTTTTTTTTTGTTATAAACCCCTAACACATTTTAAACAACTTCACGAAGATTTAAACCTGAAATGGAAGAATACGTCATTTTGTCTCCCCTCTTCCATTGAAGAAGATAAAGGGTAAGGGTGAATTTTTTACAAACATTGTATTTTTATACAACTAGGGGGCTCTGCCCCTGCGAGCTACGCTTGCCATTTTTTTTTGGGGGGGGGGGTGCTAAAATTTATAAATTTATTGAATAAAAATTTATTAATAATTTCTCTACTTAAATTTTTTTTAATTAAAAAAGGCGTAAATTATGTTTGGGTCAATTGAACATGTCACACTAAAGAATAATAATTTCAATTGGATGAAGTTTTTGGAAGATGTAAATTAAACTTTGTCCTGTGGATTTGAAATTAGCATCCTCATATTTTGAATCCTTCCAACTCCATAAAGTTTTCAGAACAAAATGAATATACTACATACTACTATGGGCTGATTTCATCTAATAAACTCAAACAAATCGTCAAAAGTAGGTGTTACTGTAAGAAATATACTACATACTACTATGGGCTGATTTCATCTACTAAACTCAAACAAATCGTCAAAAGTAGGTGTTAAAGAAATATACTACATACTACTATGGGCTGATTTCATCCAATAAACTCAAACAAATCGTCAAAAGTAGGTGTTACTGTAAGAAATATACTACATACTACTATGGGCTGATTTCATCCAATAAACTCAAACAAATTGTCAAAAGTAGGTGTTACTGTAAGAAATATGAAAGATGGAACAAATTTTAATGTGTAGACAAGCCTTATTAGATAGCTTGATAGATCAAAAAATAAGAAAGGTGTTTATTGCAGAGGTCTGGAGGAAAGCAATTCTGGAAAATTTCGGTATAATTTTACTGATCATGACCCCCAGACACCAAAACTAACCTCCGTTCAAATGTTATACAGATTTGTTTGTCATGCGATAGCACTCGCATTTATGAACCGATTTGGATGTGATTAAGGATGTCTACAGGACTTTTCAAGCTCTCGACCGAGTTAGTCGGCCAGTTTCATTCGCCAATCTGTTTGAAAATGGTGGGCTCATAAAAATTTTAAATTCAAAACAATTAGAAATCTAAATTTTAATTGTTAAGTGTTAGGCATTGTTACAAGGATTCTAAGGAATTTTATGTTTTACCTCTATCATAAAAAAAATGACTGAGATATAGTAATTTAAATTCTAGGGTGGCTGACATTTCGAAACAGGACAACAGATAAAAAATAAGGGATTCCTCCAAAAATACGTTTAATATATAAGTTTCATTGAATGTGGTTTCTCGAAATTTTTTTTTCATTGTTGTAACCGTTGTTGCTACTCTCATACATTTAAAACTACGTAGTCGTATCCGCCAGCGTTATATTCTCACCAAACTTGGCGATACTTAGCGAAATATCGTCAAATTTGGTGATAAAAATAAGTAGCCATAAAGGAAACTACTTTGGCACAGATGACTAAATTTATGAAAATTTCCATTCAAATTCAATATTGACGAAAACTGGGAATCTTCTATATTCGGGTTGCCCAAATTTTAGCTTCGCATGTTTGAGTAAAAAATAGCTGAAATATTAAAAATAAGGAATAAAGAAGCTATCTTTTCCTCCCGGTACAGGCCGGAAGGAATTTTTAAAAACTTGTTGGTCAAATGGTACATCTTGCATTTCCCTGTGACACTTTGGTGATAAAATTGTATGGAATATTCTGATCCTTCATTTCTTTTTCTTCCCGTTTTTTTTTTTTTTTTTTTACCGACTCTACATTAAAAAAAAATCAATATTGCTAAATATTGTACCTTGAATTCGTAAGAAAACACAATTCAATCATACATCTCGCGTTATCGTTGACTAAACAGTGTAGTTTTGTTTTTGTTTTAACAAAGAACCTATGATTTGAAAAATTGTAATTATATACGGCAGTATAAAATCTTAGACGTGCAAGTTCGACTGCGCGTTATCTCAAAAATTAGATTTCTCAGAAAGTAAATAACTGTTGAGACTGATCAACAATTGGGAAATGAAAATGGAATTGTCCTACCTTTTCTTTCGATGATCGTCATACTAGTATCCAAAATAGAATGTAATAATCCAGGGCAAGTTCACAATGTACTTAATTAAGTCACTATAATCCTTTGTGACTATATTTCTGTAAAAAAACTGGTATAGGAAATTATTATTAACTGAAATAATAAGTCATTTTGTGTATAAGCAAAATATATATATTATGTAATTTTACAGTTAATTGAATTTAAATTTTAGATTAAATTTAGTAAGTTACAAAAAGATATTCATATTTTAGAAATTACAAGAGCCATTCACTCTTTTTAAATGAGTTGACCGGATGAGTTTTGTAGGCAGATTAACTTAAATGTTTTTCAGTCCAAAAGAAAGAGAATATTCTTGTTTTTTGTCCTTGAACTGTTTTTAGAGTCATGAGATTCTCTTTAATTGGAGTTTTCTGGCATATTTCACAAACAGACGAGCACACATCACAAACACATATAATACACCCCTAATTAGCTGTGATTTCTTACTTGTTGCACCAATTTTACAAGTTCTTTTAAATGATGTTTTCACTCACTTTGTTCATTATTTGAGGATATAAAATAAAATAGTCATTAAATGATTCACTATGGCTTTTAAAGACGATAAGTTGGGCACTGCATTTGAAGATAATTTGATATAATAGTCAACAAGATATTTATGTTCGCGAATCTGTTCCTGAGATATTGCACTAAGTGGAAGAAAAAACTTCTGCTGCATTTTCCTTTTTTGAACAGCTGTGTTTTCGAGTGGTTGCAGAGATTCTAATTTAATTCAATATGAGGAATTATTTCTAACATAAAATCTATTATTTTGTTAAGGGGACTCGACAGACACACACACAAAAAAATATTCTGTGAAACACATTAATTTATTTATTTATTAATTTGTTTGGATCAGGTTTTCAATAAAGCAAAATCATTACAAATAACAAAAGGCCTTAAATTGTTAAAAAATTAATATAATTTTTAAAAAATGATTTTTTTAATTAATTTTAAAATGCCTTCGTTTTTTTTTTTCTAATTTTGATATTTCAAACTAGTTTTTTTTAAAAAGCTTATACTTCGGGTACTTTATTCTAAAAACTTAAGCATAGGATTTTTGATACAAAATTTAGGTAAATATTAGGTAAAGAAAATAATAATAATTATTATTGGATGTATATAGAATAAACCTATCAAAATCGCATATATTTAAATTCAGATTATTTTTAAAACAAAAATTTCAAAGATATAAAAAAATCGATACTTAGTTATCTTTTGAGGAATCTAAAGATACAGTAAAAAATTTTCAGGCAATTTTTTCAATTATTATGGAAGCCGTAGCATTTGGATTACATAGAAAATATTAAAAAATACGAACTGAGAAAAATGAGTTTAAACATTTCACTTACAAAAAAAAGATATTAAATTTCATCTAAATGTATTAACCCTACCTCCATTACGATTTATTAGATTGTCACGAAATTTGTGCACAATGTTCTACACTGCAAAAAGAAAAAAAAAAAGAAAAAGAAAATGTTTATTTTACAGTAAAATACTGGCAACCCAGCTGCGGCGTGTACAGGCTCTCATCGCTCAGCGTGGCGGACACACAAAATACTAATTTCCGACGTTCTTTTTTTTTTCTTGTAAATTTGATTGTTTATTTGTACCACTATCAGTAATATGTGGAAACAATTTCATTAATTTCTGACAATTTCTTCAATTTTCCCAAACATGAGTGTATGTATATAGTAAAACCTCACAAATAGTGATCATCATTGAGAGCGTGAAAAAAATGATCGCATTTGTAGAGGTGGCTGTTTTTAAGAACTTCGGCACTTAATAAAATAAAAATTACTGACAGTTTTATTTTATGCAATTGAAAAATACACAATTCTTACTTTGAATTACAAAAATTACTTATTACTTTTTAACATACTATGTATTCTGGCGTACAGCGCACGCCGGTGTATAAGAAGCATATAAAATTAGAGACTATATTTTTCCATTTTTCGATATATTCATCGTATTACGCGCATACCTTCTTTACAAAAAAAATTTCATACGATAGCATGAAAGTATAACAAAGAGCATTGAAAAGTATAGTAACTATTAGGGACATAAAGAAAAAAATAATTAAATATGAAGTCAGAACATAACATGCTGCTAAGCTCTTCCGTAAACCTGAATCTCCTCAAAACGTTGAGCATAATCTCATCTAATATATTAAAGCAAAAGTCTTAAATTTTCAGTGCAAATTCGACCTTACTGCTCATGCTTCAACTTTTTTTGAAGAGTGCATAATACAGGAAATAGAATTAAGAAGAATAAAGAGGGTTGGGGGAAAGAATAGCTCGCCTATTTGCCTTCACTGCTTACAACTCTACCCCTAGGAAATACTCTTTCTAAATTCTTCTTCATTCTATTTTTATTCCCCTTTCCTGTAGGGGTCATCCATTCTTCCACTTGCTTTGTTTGAGAGAGGGATGAACAAAAGGGAAAGGGAGGGATGCGCTTTCACTTTTTTGAAGGCTGGAAAGGGAAATGGGAAGAGGAGTTCTCCCCTTCTATAGAATTTTTAAAAAATGTTGTTTTATGGGGAAGAAAATATATTTATTTTATAAACAACTAACAATATTTCAGACGATATTTTTACACGGGCTGTAAAACCGTTATATTTACAACCATTAAAAATTGCAAAGGGTTTGGACAACAAAAGCTTTTTTTTTTAAATGTTTTCTCACGAGCACTTTAATCACTAATAATCGGTATTTTGTATTTGGGATTCATTTAAGATTTTATCACGGACCCGGATAACGCCGGGCGGATCCACTATTTTTTTCTTTATTTTTAATCTTACATGTTTGTACCCGACGTATAATGTGCTACTATAAATTTTGATCAATTTTCTTATGTCAAAAGCGCACGTTATTTGCCGCAATATATATCTTTTTTTTTTTTTTTTTTAACGAAATAATCATTTTCACAGATTTTTTTATGCAGTTCCTTTCTGTTTTGGATAAGCAGTAAATTGTGAATTTCTCTGAAGTTGAATCACAAGGTGACTTTATACTGGAATTTTGTTACAGTTTCACATTTTCTTTTTTTTCATTTTCATCATCATCGTTATTAACAGAGAGCTTTTTAGGTGCGTTCGTAATTATATAAATACGTAGCACCTATAACCGTCGTCTGGTCCGTCCGCATATAACAGCTCAAAAACTATCCAACCGAGTACATTTAAGGAACAAATAGCAAATTTTAAAAGGGAGTATTTTAGAAAGTAACTGAAATTCAGCTCTCTGTATTACCTATATTTTTCTGGTATTTAACTGGACTTTTTATAGAAACCTTTATTTATGTGATACACCTTCTATACAAAAGAAAATGATTACATAGTGCATAACAAAATAAAATGTTTATAAAAGTTACAGTTAAATCCTACATTTTTATGATTCAAGGTGATCACAAATATTCTTATTACTTATTAAAATTTTTGTTGCTCTCTCAAATACTCTCGGGACTAAATTTTTACTGGAAAATGGGAATTCAAGCATTTTATTTACATGGCCAAACTTGAATAATTCGTCTAATTCTTATAAAAATATTTGAAAAAAACATGAAATCAAAAGTTTATTAACCTTGTCCTAATTAATTTGCACGTTAGTGTACCGATATTTATATCGCCTTGTATTTTTGAAAAGAGGACAATTTTTCAATACTAATATTATACAGAAGAAACGTTTTTTTGTGTGTTTGTAGGGTGTAATCTCTGGAACTATCGAACCGATTTCAAAAGTAATGGTAATAAAATGAGGGTGACAATCTCTGCTGCAACATAGGCTACATTTTATGTTACCCCTCCCTTTTATGTTATATTTACCATTACCCCCAAAGGGATGCAAAAGCAAAAAAGTTCTAAAATTGTGATTTTTGTGATACTAAAGGGGCTAGAAACTTGAAATTTGGCATGGTGGTTTCTTAACATATGTAAAAGTTTTTTAAGAATGATTTCTAAAAAATTCGAAACTGAAAAGGGCGAAATGAGCAGAAAACGTTCTAAATTTCGATTTTTATGGATTTGTTTGGGATAGAAACTTAACATTTGGCCTGGCTGTTATATTTAAGGGGTCAGCTACCCTTTGAACTCACAAAATACATGAAAAAAATACCTCTATAATGATTAAAGTAACTCCGTAAATAATGTTTCACTATTTTAAACGCATTGAAATTTATATATAACACTAAGGTGCATTACAAGAGGCTTACTACTGAATATTGTGTGTATAGCAGTCATCGTTCATTTACAGAGACACACAAAAGAATTCTCTACTGTCTGTTAACACTAATTCCTGGAAGTGCGTTTTAAGTTGCTGAACGAGATTTAAAATTTAACTCTCTTTTTGTCTATTACTCGGTGTGTCTAAATTCTGCAGATCTTATACAGGGCAGCACAAAAGTTCGCGAACACATTTCCGTTTATTGACAGAAACTCGAGAAGGAGAATTTTAAACTGTGCTACGAGTTTCCTAACTGAACTAAAATTTAACATCCTATGTAGCACATATACAAATCTATAGATCCTATACAGGACTGAATAAAAGTATTCGGATATTTTTCCGAATATTCTATGTTGGAAATATATGTTGGGAATTCCTGAAATTACGTTTTTAAATATGTTATGCGTTTTCCAAATTGTTTACTTCTATGTTATCTTTCAGCTTATTAAACGGTAATGATTTGTAAAATTATTTTGGAAGCGTTGGAAAGTGTTACATAATCTATGCTTGACGCATTATTTTTCGTTCTTATTTTATTTTTACGTTGGTTCAAGTTATACCAACACTTAAAAAATAAACCAATGTTTGTTTGTAGGAAAGGGATTACTGAACCGATTTTAAAACTTTCGCTGCACGATAGTTGATAAACATCGTTCCCAAATACCGGGTGCGTCATAAATTCGTGCAAACTTTAAAAATTCATAATAAAAGAAGTAATGCTCGAAAAAAATTTCGATTTACGCGAGTATGATCAGAAGGATTTTGGATTTTTTTCCATGTACAATAAAAAATTGATTCCAAAAGTTAACGATAGAGGGCACTCACACGTCATACTGAGGCGTTTCATACAAATCAGGCTTGCAATAAAATACCTGGCTGGAAATGGATTCATCATTCGATCTCGGCAGCATGCTATCGTTACCAAATCGAGTGCTGGTGGTTAAACTTTTCTACAAGAATGGGGAATCCACAACTATTGCATTACTAAAGTTTTGCACGGAGAAAGGACCGCAAAAAAGCCCTATTTCATTGAATGGGATACATGGGCGTGGAACTGAAAGATGTCATTCGACGGACCGTCGCGTCGGTGGCATCGATGCCGACATGCTACACTCAGCTGTAACAGGCGTATTGACGCATCTCACTTTCCTAATACCTGGTGGTGGTGGTCATGTTCAGCAACTTTTACCTTAAAATAAATGCACAGTGTTATGTTATTGTGATTTGTTTCATTACCTGTTTGTGTTTGCCCCATTTGCATAAAACTCTCCAGTGTGACGTGTGAGCGCCCTCTATCGGGTTCTTTTGGAATAATTTTTTATTATGCATGGAAAAAAAAATCCAAAATCCTTCTGATCATACTCACGCAAACCGAAAAATTTTCCAAGCATTACTTCTTTTATTATGGATTTTTAAAGTTTGCACAAATTTACACCCAGAAAAAAGTTTTGTTGAATCAACAAAAATTTGGTTGACCCAACAAAACTTTTTGTTTAAATATAGGTCAATGGAAATTTTGTTTGAATCAACAAAAATTTTTTTTTTTTTTTGCAATTCCAAAAAAATTTTTTGTATCGTCAGCAAAAAATGTTTTGTTAATTCAAGTAAAATGGTTCAATTTTACTTGAATTTTGCTTAAACAACCAAAATATACTCAACAAAACATGTTTTGTATTTTTAATCAATTCTTTTTTCTGGGTGTATGACGCACCCGGTACATTGCATTCTATATATTTTTTTTATGGAAGGGATGTTGGCAAATGGGTTTGAATGAAGATTTTCTCATCAAATTCAATTCAATTTAATCAAGTCCCAAGTTCATCTAATGCAGTACAAGAATGAGGTTTTCCTCAAAAAGGGACTTACATATTAATATTTAAATTATCCGTTCCGTATAATTTCACAAAATGTAAAAAAGTCACACAACACACAAATACCACTTGCCATATTTCAACAACTACGGGTGCAATGCCGAGGGATTTGATAGTAAATAAATAAGGAAATAAAAAATTTAAACAGCTCTCCATATTTCAATTTATTCTTTCTTTCTTTAATATGTAAAATATCTCAATATAGATATAAACATATTCCTACGGAGGAGGAAATCGTTATTGCGTAAAATGTCAGAAGATATTTAATGATATATTTTATTATTTAATTTTTAACAAATTTGCATCATTAAAAAATTAGGCTGTTGGTCTCTTTAATTAATGAAATCTTTTACACCATTTTTAATAATGCACACACTTAGGTATTACATACACAATACAAAAATACAGAAACATGACAGGTGATAGGTTGAGTTGTACACCTTTTGTCGTTCTAAGACAGGGAGATTAACAACTTCTATTTTCTTTTCTTGCTGTTAATTGCATTCCCCAAAGTTTATCCGAGTTCAGATATAGTGATGGTGGTGTTATTGAAATTTCCAATTTCCCCGCAGGGAGTTAATTAAAGAGAATCTTTAATTTTATCGAGTAGGATTTTCTAGAGATTACTTTTTTATTCATTTGAAATCCTAGATTTGCCATAGTTTTTACTGTAGTTACAAAATTCGCACATTTAAATGTTTTGTTTTTTTGTGACATTTGTAGTCAAAGCATTAGAAGTTATATGCGTCTTTCGCTTAGTGAATTAGAACAAGGGTATATTAAATGATAAACTGTTATGAAAAAAAAAGAAAGCATGCTAGTGTTTTTACTTCTGTTAGATTGTAACTTAAATTAATTAATTTTGGACAATTATTTTTTTTAAACCAGATTTCCAGTTTAAAAATTATTGATAAACTTTAGAAGGATTCATACGTAATGAGAAGTTTGAAAAATGAGATCATACTAGAAATATTAATTGTATAAAGCATTATTATTATTTTTAAATGAACTTTCTTTGTTTACAAAAATTATTGAGCAAACTGGTGTAATACACAAATAAAAGTAAAAAGCTTCTTAATAATAAGGAAAGGGCATGTTTACAAACAAACAGTTCCATCAACCAATCTACCACTGTATTTTTGTCGCAGCTATCATTGCAGGAATCATCATGGCGACGTAGGCCAATCATATCACAGACCAGTTTAACGTAGACCAATCAAATCGCTCCATATCATGTGTACTGTAGGAGTCGTAAAGAACGAACTGGTTTTTCTCTCAAACCAACAGTAATTTGACCAACAGTGACGTCAGTTGCCCTTTCCTTATAGCACCATGAAATTAAAAGATGCACAAGGTCTTTCAAAAGAACTCTGCCTTTCTTCATCAGACGCAAAGAAGACGTGCTACCAATTTGAAAGCAGGAGCAAAAAAGCAGGAGCAGTCTTGCTCCTGCTTTAAAAGTGGTAGCGCATCATCTTTGCACCTGACGAAGAAAGACAGAGTTCTTTCGAAAGGCCTTGTGCTTCTCATAATTTAATGGTGTTATTAAGCATTTTTGCTTAGATGTTTTTAATTTAAAATACACAGCAATCGACTAATTTGTACTGCTATCTAACTTTCAAAAGAGAAGCCATATTCTAATGATTGAATTATTATTGTTAATCTAGATATGGAGATTAAAGGGGAGATAATATTGTAGTAAACAATAATTAATAGTGTTAAAGAATATAAATATTGAATAGATAAAAAGATAATATTAAATAATAATATAGATAGAAAAATATATATATAACCATAATAATAAATACATAGAATTCATTTTACACAAATGAATTAAAATAAAAATCAGAAAATGAAAGATGAAACGCAAACCAGTTATGAAAAATGTTGATTACAGAAAAATGAAATAATTGTGGAAACATTAGCAATCCCAAATTACCATAGAATCCAGAAAATATGTACGATTTCAAATCTTGTACCAGTTTTAATAAGCTATTATTGTATAAGATTTGGGCTATCAAGCATTTAAAAAAAACCTTGAAATTAGGTATTAAATATATATATATATATATATATATATATATATATATATATATATATATATATTTATATATACCATACGTGATGCGCCATATATATACGCCAAACGCTCATATTCACGCTATATACGACAGAAATCACATGTACGTCATATATGTCGAAAGTACGTCATATATACTCTACTTACGTTTTATATGTCAAATATACGTCACAAATCCTTAGAAATTGTTTATGTATGTCTTAAAATGCCAAATATGAGTATAACGAAATAACAAGGAATTACTAAATAAAATTACCCTGCCGGGGACAAAAAATTCATCCCGCTTTATCCATCGCCTTTGATTAAGAAAATAATTTTTTTTTTTTTACATACGTTTATTTACTATGTTTAGAGGCAAAATAAAACATTTATTAGAAGGTTATCACTTCCTTAATTTTCTCAATTTCTCCATTATATTTCGCATTTTTATTGTTTCCCGCCAAGCATACACAACGAAGGGTTACTGTATTTACAATGGGAGTAGGTACCAATAAGGAACATATTTGTTTTCCATTAATTCTAACCTTCAAGAATATTGAAGCGTTGTTGCCGCCATGCAATAAAATGTGCAAGCAATTTTTTTATTACCATTCAATAGATATCACTCACCTGAGAAAAACTGCTCCATGTTGCCAAGTGATGGGTTGCGTCATTTTCTTTCTCAAAATGGAAGGATTAACAGATGCCGCTTCTTTTCAGCTTTAATTGTTAATTGCGTTCCCTGATGTTTACCTACGTTCAGCCGAAGTAATGGTGCAGTGCAATTTTACATTCTCTCAAAGATTTAATTAAAAATGAGCAATTATTTTACTAAGCCGATGGAGTTTATAAAAGGAATCTTATCTTTATTCTTTTGAGAATCGTTGTTTACTAGTTTTGAATTCTCGATCGAAAGTTTTGCTCATTTAATGCCTTGATTTTGTAAATTTGTATCTTAAGTTATATAATATAGAGATACTTTTTAGAATACTGAAAGATATCCGACACATTTTCAGTGAAGATACTTTAGAATAAGAAGCATTTTTCATAATTGTTTTGAAATGATTTTAAATAAATATTTATTTTGTTAATATAAGTTTTCAATACCATTTCTATTGCTAGTATATATTAATTTTTATAGATTTACTAAGGAGAAGTAAAAATATCGTATCAGCATAATTATAAAAATTCTAATTCCATTTAGGGTAGTCCGACCAGTAAGTGAACAGCCCCGAGTGAATGAACAATTAGTAAATATTTTAATAGAGTAAGGTTTTGAAAAACTCCTCACTAGTAAATTATCATACTTGGTTTAAAAAACCCGTAATTCAGTAAAAACGTATTATAAGTAATTTGTACAAGTTGTAAAAGAAATAACATAGTATTTAAGTGCTTTTAAATTTCTGTCTGTTCGTTCCCTGGAAAATTTTGCGTTCATTCACTGGAAAGAACTGTTCCCGAAACTTTTACTTGGTTTATTTACTTGGTTTTACGATTTACTTGGTTTTACGATTTACTTGGTTTATGTATAGTTTTTTTTATTAAGACACCCCTAACATCCCAAACAAATGAAATATAAACTTCCTTTTATTATTTTTTAATCATTTGTATACCAACACATGTATTTACACTGTCAGACACCCAAAACTACTGTTTATTAATATTATTAATCTCTCTTAAAAAAAAAAAAAAAAAAAAAAAAAAAAAAATGTTTAGGTGTTCATTTACTGGTCGGACTACCCTACCTTTTTTTTTTTTTTTTTTTTTTTTTTTAACAATATTAATATAAAGAATGAATTTTGTTTATGGTGGTTAAAGTAATATGACAGAAAGTTTCGAAATAAAAACGAAATTGAAGTGGAATGAAAATATTCACCTTGTATTTAAAGTTTATAAAATATACATTAAAATATGCTTAAAAGGTGACAAAATACAAATATAAATATTTATTTATTTACATCCCGAGACTTTCGAACACTAACGTGATCATCTTCAGTGGGGAAATGTTGATTTTATTTACATCCCGAGACTTTCGAACACTAACGTGATCATCTTCAGTGGGGAAATGTTGATAAGAGTCTTTGGAGATTTTATGTAAAGGAAATAGAGTCTGTAATGATTGCTTATCTTATAATATACCTAAAATCTGGTTTAATATTTTGAAATTATCAAGAACCCCAGCGCTGGAGCTAATGGACTTTTCCTGATACACCCCTACAAAATAATAGACTGGCCCCGTTAAAACCCCGTTACATATTTGCACAGTGAAAGCGACATTCATCTCAACTCAATCAACATTTCCCCACTGAAGATGATCACGTTAGTGTTCGAAAGTCTCGGGATGTAAATAAATAAATATTTATATTTGTATTTTGTCACCTTTTAAGCATATTTTAATGTATATTTTATAAAGTAATATGTTTTACATTTTCGACGTAAAAAAACAGAGGATATAACAGAGGATGTTACAGAAGATAAAGCTCGGTGTTCAGGAGATAGGGGAATTTTTTTTTTAAACTTGAATATATTTTTTACATTCAATATATATATTTTTAGACTGCCTACCAACACCACCAAAGAGCAATTTTATATGAAAAATCAAACAAATCAAACTACTCTTCCGATGGAGCCAGAAGCATTTTTTAAAAATTTAAATACTTTAATAGTTTTTTTTTTTTACATTTAATGTAATTTTTTTAAAATTGCCTCTTAGCAACACCAAACAGCATTTTTGTATAAAAAAATATTATGTATATTCAAATAAAGTTTTGAAATTCATTAAAAGCAATACTTTTGTAATAGCTGCATGCCAGATGTTAATAGCCAAAGAAATTGGCAAAGTTTTTGCTACTTACAGCAACCTTTTTGATTTTAGTATTTAAATACGTAGTTCGATTACATATCTGTTAAATTTGTGTTTTATTTACATTATTTTATTGATTGGTTGATTGTTGAAGTGTAAATTTTGTTTTGGTATATTAACTGGAAGTTATATATAATTTTATAATTTTAGTTATAAGTGCAATCGGGTTCTGCAATCGAGTTGCACGCGATAGCGATAAAGAAAACAACAACGCATGCTTGAAAATAATTGTAAAAACCGTAACCGAAAATTTCAATGTTGAGATGCAGTTTTCAAACAAATTGATTTCGAAAGTACATTTTTTTTCTAATCGACAAATAAAAAATAAAAATTACGTGATGTTTAGATGTAAATAAATTTGCGCAAAAAAAGAAAGAAAAATATGGATGGTTAAGATCGTTCTCAGCATCTACATGACGTCAGCGTTACTCACGGAGATGTTTTTGTTTTATAATATAGATTAGTTAATGGAAAATTTAAATTGAGGCACTTTTAGTTTGTATTTTTCAATATACTTAGATTTCTATAAAAATCCACCTCTCTCTATGCACCTGCATATATAATTCGTAACGATCTTCAAAATTTTCAATACTAACACCTAATTTTGACTTCTTTGGTTTTTACATCCAAAACGAGGTCA
This sequence comes from Maratus michaelseni, assembly GCA_963931845.1. Classification (NCBI taxonomy): domain Eukaryota; kingdom Metazoa; phylum Arthropoda; class Arachnida; order Araneae; family Salticidae; genus Maratus; species Maratus michaelseni. Next base: position 26,515,528 of record OZ007591.1, read on the forward strand.
TTCGATCGGGACGGGATGACCAAACGGGAAGTCATTCGATCAAGTAGTTTAGGAATTATGCTGGATTGAAGTTTGGAGACCAAATGATAAATTCGTTTTTAATCGTAGCAAAACAGATGGCAATGCGGGTAGTTTTTAAACAATAATTCAAAAACTACTTGTCTGAATGGGCTGTAATTTTGTATTCGCATAATTAAAGCTTCTAGAAATCGATTTTTGTTAAAAGTGTTATAGGTCACAATACTTTTTTTTTCGTATATGTATTTAAATTTTTATATATTATGAAACTACTATTCGACGAATGAAATTACTATTACTCTATTCACGCCATCTTGTACACCTATTTACTGTGTGCATGCCGCACGCTGCGTACTTTGAAGGAGTTTAGATCCATTAAAATGTCAACATTTTTATATGATAATATTCACACATTTAGATGTAAGTACATTCAATGCCAGAAGCCAATTTTTTTTCTGTGTGTATTATAAAAATAACAACAACAACACACACACACAAAAGACCTAGATATCAAGCCGTATCCGAAGAGCCCTCCCCTCCCCCCTTAATTTTATGGTTTTAATTTAAAATGTTCATGCATTTACAATTTAAAATAAAAGTAACTTAAATATTTTAGTAATATTTTCATTTGTTTAATTGAAATGAAGCAAAAATTAGCGCCTCTTTGTATGTTTTGAATGTATGATTTAATATTCAAGAAGGAAATGGGTTACTCCTGACAAGAACAGTCCTGAAAAAAAAATTACCCCTATTAATTCTGCTGAAAATGAACATATAAAAATTATTTTTGTACCAATGGACAAGGAATAATGTATAGTATTTAATGCTGTCGGAAATTATCTTTTATGTAGGCCATCTAGATATTAAAAATTAAATCAACTTTCATTTTACAAATCGTAACGTCTACTTTTGACACTTTATTTGTGTTCCTAGAATCAAATCAGGCCAGAAAAGTATGTAGTTTATGATTTTTTCTTAAATCTTTATAAAGTTATAGAAGGGGTAAAAAATTTGAGAATGATAATGTTAAATTTACATCACAATTTTTAATTCATCTCAAAAAATCACCCGGTCGAAATGGTTCTTTTTTTATGAAATACAATGAATGTATCCAGTGGTGTCAAGCTCTCTCTAATCTTCCATAATATGTGGGTTAATTTAACCCAGATTTAATATGTTTCGCACCAGAATTTCTTTAAGAAATGAAATTAAATGTATTCCATGTAGAAATGTGAAATTAACTAAATAAAGATTTGTCAAATAATTTTTCTGGTTCGAAACATTGTTAAACTGGGTCAAATTAATTCACCATATTACGGACGATTAGTGAGAGCTTGGCACCTCTGAATGTATCCAAACAAAAGCTAGTTTTTTTTTTTTTTAAAAACATACTTTTAATAGCGAAAACTATTAACAAATTTATGTTAAAAGATTATGACCTACTGTAATTTTTACCTACAGCGTCGTCGGAAACATGGCCATGTGCTTTCACTTCTATATTTAAATTTCCCGTTATCGTTTGAATCCACTGAAAAAAAAAAATGTTACAATGAAACAGGAAATTTTTTTCAGTATTTTCTTTCATATTTAGTTTATTTTATGTTTAGAATTTATGTAAATTTTTCCCATTGAGTAATTAAATATTCTCTTTACTTATCCCTGTAGGATCCTAATTTTAGTTTCTTAAATTTATGGATAAACCTCTTTTGCTATGAAAATTTAAGAAAAAGTTAAACTAATGTTCTTTTCTGAGCTGCTTAGATACAAGGAACGTAAATTATGCATCAAAAGTGGGTGTTATCATTAGGAAAATAAAATCTGGTTGTTAACATTAGAAAAATGAAATCTGGTACAATTTTTAATATGAAAACGGTCTTCAAAATATAATTTATGCGTATCACTATATGGTAGACATTATTTACAGTCGATTGGTATATATATCTTTCTTAAACGACTATTTGTAGCAAAATTAGTATTAAAGTTTTGGTAGTATTACATTTGTAGTAAAGGGTGACACTCTTTTTTTTACTCCGGAGTGTACATCTACTTATTTTCATGCATTAGTTGAAACATTAGAGATCAGTTTAAGATAATTGTGTCGGGCGGATATATAAGCCAATTATACAATATCTGCTAAAAATAAAAGGTCAACTGACACTTTAAAAAAGTCCTGTTTATTTTATAGCGAAATTCTGTCAGCAATGTTTCCATTTTCCAGTATTAATTTATGCAGAGAAATCCTTTTTAATTGGTACAGAGAGTTTCTCCATGTTATAACCAGTGTAATCAAATTAAAGCAAAATTTTTTTATCGAATAGAAAAGACAATCCTATTCAACATATGGGTGAGAGGTTCTCAAAGCTAGTAGACGGAAAGTGCTGGGTTCAAATCTCTGCCGCGCTCGTAGACCTAACCGTTCGGAATTTTCCTTTGTTTTCTGGTAACCTTGCGTAGATACGGGTTAGGATCCCTTAGAAAGATCCCCACGAAGGGAATTCTCCCCGTCGTCGGCTTATATCCCTAGCGCAGATTATCGGCCGTAACAAATAACCAACCAACCAACCTATTCAACATAAACAGAATTTTCCTGCCTAACATAAGAAGAATCGTATTTAATTATAACCAAATTCTTTGTTCTCCTCTTTTACAGAATTTCTGGTATAATTGCAATGATTAAAACAAAGTTTTTTGTACGAACTTTTCGTTATTTTTTAATTTGTTTTTCAGCCAAATATGTTGAAACTTAAGACTTTAAAATTTTTCTTTACAAAAACTATATCTATGCTGGATAACAGAGAATATATGTACTTTACATGAAATTTAGATTTTAAAAAATTTAGGATTTAAAATACTGTAGAATATCTGTTAAAACAATGCATATTTTTAATAGCCCAGGCGTACAGAAACAAATAAAAAATCCCACAGAAACGTTGTATCGCAATTCACATATTTAACCAAGAATACAAGATGTCTTCACACCAAGCTGAATTTGAATATTCATTCACAACTTTTAATATTAATGAAGATACTTTAATGAATATTTCAGTTTCAGCTTTAGTGACGTCCAGCCGAGACAGCCAGTGTGATCGTTTTATGGCTATTAATGTGTCGCTGTTAAAGGCAAACAACAACTGTTAACATTATTTCTACTTGTCTGTTTTACATTCAATCAGTGTCTGGCGCATGACATACGGGGATGTGTCCTGCAAACTATACTGATTTTCTTCTATTAGTGTTATACACTGAATAATCTTTTCATTGAGGTCTGGTCTTTTCAAATCATAATTGAATCTGTAATTTGTGTTGGTTTTCTGATCTGATACGACGATGTTAGTGAACATTCCCTAATATAATTCAGAGATGTAGCCTGCCTGCCGCAAAAGCAGAGAGGTGATAGTACTCCGCCTAATTCCTATAAATAAGCTGAGAATGGACCATGATTTTGTCATAAATATATATCTATATTATAAAGCAAACACTTGTCAGTGAGTTGCTGATGTCATATTGTCGGTGACAACATCTGACCAGTTAATTTCGCTTTTACTGCAATTTTTTTAACTTTCAAACATTGTACAATTTCAATTTTTACACCGTCGATTAGAATTTTTTTTTTCAAATGCAATTTGTTTGAAAACTGCATCTAAATTTAATAATGTTTTATGGTTTTTAAAATAATTTTCAAGCATGAGTTTTTTAAAATCTTTCTTTATCGCGTGCATCCTGATCACGAAAGACTTAGCCGTTTGCACTTAAAACAATATAAATTGTTCGGCATTTGTTTCCGGCTAATATTCCATAACGTAATTAAAACTTCCTCAATAAATAAATAAAATAATATAAATAAAACACAAATTTAAGAGACATGTTTAATTGAACTATGCACTTAAACGACTGAAATTTTCAGAATGACATCATTGTTTTTAGTTGCATAAAAATTAAAATGCATATTATCATTATTCACTTCACATTGTAAAACGCACTATGAACTTTGGTGTTTAGTTCTTAGTTGGAACTTTGAACAGCTAGTTTGAAATTGTTGCCATTCTTGCTAGTGTAAAATGTTTTGAAGTAAAAGGCGTAGCACGCAGCGATGATTTCGTTAGCTTATAATTCCTGGTATGCGGCTAATACAAAAGTATCGCTTTTAGGAATTTTTAAAACTTTATTTGAATATATAATTGATGTTTTTCTTTAAAAAAGTGTTTTTTGGTGTTGTTAATGAGTAATAATAAAAAAAAATATATATCAAGGGCTTTACAAATTCGATAAAATCTGGTAGCCAGAAAAAAATACTAGTCGCCAGTAAAAAACATTTACACACCCCCCCCCCCCCCATTGATAAAAAAAAAAACACAAGAGTTTTTTACAAGCATAGTTTAGAAATATTAGTTATATAGTTTAAAATAGTACATAATTTAGAAAGATAGTATAAACTATATTTTCTAATGAGACTTATAAAACTTATAATCACTTGTAATCACTTATATTATGTTGACAACTTATATAAACACAGAAATCAGATTTGAAACTTTAAAAAAAAACTCGAGCATTTTTTAGCATTGTATCCAATTTTAGATGCCATAGAGACTGAATTAACACTGTTTCTTACTGTTTTATTGAAGTATGCTGGCTATAGCTGAAAAAAAAAATGGTGTTTTCTGTGTATGAGTTGAAAAATGACGTTTAAATGTAGTTCTTCCATTAAAAGTACGAGAGAAGAGGAAGATCACTGCTTGCCGCACACAAGGGGGTTAGGTAGAGAAAAAAAAAAGTCATTTGTGCTCATTTCTTATGTCAATTTTTTTACAGAAATCACCCCGAAAGATTAAATAACTTGGTCGCCAGATAAAAAAACTTGGTGGCCAGTGGCGACCTGGCAACCGCATTTGTCAAGCCCTGTATATATCTATACATATATTAAATGTAAAAAATCCATTGAAGTTTTCAATCTAAAAAAATGTTTTTCACCTGTGTTCTGTAACTCGGGAAGCCCGGGTTCGATCCTCTTGTATATAGAATCCGATGATGGAAAAGAATGTCTTCTGCGACTTCTGGGTTAAGATTTATATATAGTTCTCGTAACATGATTTCCCCAACCGATGATTTTCCCAATATTGCTGCCAATGCTTTCTGAGTTGTTTCTTGAGACATTGTTTTAGGAATGAAAGTGGTAAAGGTTGGAAGTTGAAGATGGTTGTATCTTGGATGAGGTTCGCTTATTTAGCTATCTCATTCCCTCGAACACCAGTATGTCCTCTCATCCAAGGAAAATAGAAATTCTTCGAGCTCGCTTTCAGAAGCTCAATGAAGGAGTGAAGCTTCGATTGTTCGAAATGTCATGACATCATGTTAAATGCTTACTATTTATGTCTAAGCAACACTAAGCCATAGGCGCTCCACATATCCGAGTGTAGCTGACACCATGTACGGCGCCACTAATCAAAATACTGCGTACTTTTTGTTATGTCGTCACATTTTATAACAACAACATCAAAAAGAGAAAAAATAAGAAGAAACTGTCTGGACAATATTTTTCTATCGTTTTGCACTATCGTTATGATTCTGAACGAAAATTTGAGTTCAATTTCCAATGAGGCACACTGGTGTTTTTGAATAACTGAATTGCGATCGTTATATTTCCTACCAGAGCCCGATCAAGCTGAAGTTGGGCCCAGGGCCTGTTAAAAAGTTGCCCCCCCCCCTACCTCCCCATTCCCGGCAACACTTTCAGAAAAAAAGTAGGTTTATTTGATGAGTTGACAAAGTTGTTTGGGTGAAAGTTTCAAGTTTACGAAAAATAAATTAACTTACAAGAATAATTAAGAAAAAGGATTACCGTCCACTTTCTCAATTAAGCATTTGTATAATTCACAAACATCTATGATCCACAGTTTATGTTGCAGAATAAATGAGGACGTCTTTTTCAAAACTCGCCTTATCCAAAATCATAAAAATTGTGTTTTCCCTAACAGTCTAGTAATCATTTTAAACTATAATTCTGACATTGTAAAATCCTCGTTTACATTGAAACCAATAGACACAGTATGCAGTTTTTGGCATTTTCCCCAAATTTGATTTTCTGGATACGGCAACTTTTGAAAATTATAGGTACTCTCAAATTGAAAAGGACTTTGACAGAAAAATTAAATATGGAGGTTTTTTATTACATTAAAACTTTGTTTTTACGTCAGGGATCAAAATATAAAATGCAAACAGTGAAAAACTTAAATTGTGAGAAAATTTATACGCAGGAAAACGCAAATTCCAAGAACATATAATCGAGGTTTCACAGTATTTATCAATTTCTTAAAATACTAAATTGCAATTATCAGAAAAGAAAAAAAAATTGTGCATATATACTAATCAGCTAATTTATTTAAGACACGCCTACTCTTATCGGACGTCAGAGTGCCGGAATGGACATTACCCGAGGCTAACGAAAAAGAAAGGCTACCGCGGTGCTTTACGCGTATCTTTTTTTACAGACCGACGGAATCACGTGATACTCGAATCCACCAATGCAGGTGTACGAAAAGAGCACCACGTCACTCTCGCGGTCTGTAAAAAAAGATATGCAGAATGCACCGCGGTAGAGCTCCTATAATACAGGCTGACGCATCCTCGCAGATTTGGGTCTCAAATTGAAGTTCAGTCGAAAAACCAAGCTAATCAGAACCGGTTTAGCCAATCAGAACCGAGTCTTAGGCAACCCCAACTCCGTCTGCGGTAGATTGATGCTGAACTCAGCACGAATAATCCGAAACAAAATGGATATGCGTCAGCTCGTATTATAGGAGTCTTACACCGCGGTAGCCTGTCTTTTTCGTTAGCCTCGACATTACCCATGTGACGTCACAATAATTACATGATGAGGTTTTATACTCTCGTTCCAAATCGGGAGTAATGACCAATCGGGAGTTATCAAGCGTGAGTAAAATCCATGTTTGGTTCTTGGTCATTCACTTTTTTAAGTAAAAGTGCCTAGGTTAAAAGCTTCTAAAAATTTTATTGAGTCATTCAGAATATTTAAATTTTACGTTTCATATTTTATAAAACAATATTATTTGAAAAGTATTTGATTAAGGAAAAAAAAAATCAGCCACATAATTTGTGGGCCCCTGAAATTGGTGGGCCCAGGGCCGAGGCCCCGGAGGCCCGTGCTTTAATCAGGCCCTGTTTCCTACGTGATTTTTGTTTGTTTCTAAATGTTGTGAATATTCCCTTCATTTTTGTCATATGTTTTAGAAGTACCCTGTATTGTAAGAATGTATAAAAATTTGTATACATATTGCAAAAACTTATTGGTTGTTTAGTTGCATACAAATTTAAATTGCATTGTCAACTTATCCTATTTTCCACGAGATGTGGAAGAGACAATCTGATAGAAACGCTTGTTTTTTAAATAATCTATGCATAATATCATCATTCACTTCACACTGTAAAACGCACTATAAAATTTGGTGTTTAGTTCTTAGTTGGAACTACGAACAGCTAGTTTGAAATTGTTGACATTCGTGCTAGTGTAAAATGTTTTGAAGTTGAAGCTAATCTAAGTTATTTAGCGTTGGATTTTTGGAATCGTTAGAACTTAGGTTTCAACTTTTAACATATTTAAAACTGAGCATTTGCTGTTGAGCTATATACTATACTCTATTTAATACGGAAGTATTTTACTTATCGCGTGGACTTCGGTTCGGTAACCCGCGCACTCCACACCAGTACGATTTGGGATTCTGTATAACTTCAACAGCGTATTACTGCTTATTTTACTGTTAATTTTACGGTATAATACTGGCAGCTAGGATGCTAGTATTATACTGTAAAGTGAACACTTTTTTTTTGCAGTGTAGTCCTCCAGTTCCACCTCATAGTATCTCTCATTCCAATATATAGTTATTTTTTCACGTCTCCCAAAAAAGAAAGCCTATCTTCAACCTATATTTTAGAGCAATTTTTTAAGTTCATTTACAATAAAATGTAATCTTATTTCAAAAAATGTAATATGCGCATGTACTAATACTTTAGAGAAAAATGGGGAAAACATTTACAAGTCGGCGACATACCTTTTAAAATTTTAAAGTCCTTCTTGATTTCACGCTTTATTCTTCTGTACTGTATAACAGAAAGCTACTATGTTAGATATTGCAACCGAAGATAGGTTGTCTTAAATTTATTTCAAGTTAAAAATACAGTGAAGCCTAAATGACAATGTTGCTAAGTTATCAGTGGACATTATATTTCTAAACAATGATCAGTTATTCTTCTCCGGAGCCTCTGATTGTCCGGGTAGTAATTGCACAAAAAGTCCCAAAATTTGTATGAAATTCATTTTTTTTTTTTTTTTTTTTTTTTTTTGTGCATCTTATCATTTGCATTATTTTGAGACGAAATATATTTTTATGCTTTAAAATAGTATAAAATAATAAAAATGAATAGCTACTGAAATATTTAGTTCTTTAGGGCTTTTTTTAGGTTTTTTTTTTTTTTTTTTTTTTTTTTTTTTTGTTACACGAGAGCGGAAATAGACATGATGTTGTTTTTCAAGATAACAGTGTTGTGTAAAATAAATTCACATCGATCAAGAGAAGAACACAAGGTACAAATTCATTCATGTTACTAGTACATCCAAGATCTTAAGGGATTCACAAATATTTATTAACCTTGTTTAAATATTTTTTCGAATGTAAGTAGAATTTATAGTAAATCAGATATTTTCTTTAGCTTAGCGGGCGTATTTAATAAAAGATAATTAAAAAAAAAATCATAGATTCAACTACCATATTAAATGTCAAAAAGGAGATACATTTAATGTTCACTAAGTTAAAAAAATGTTTGCTTTTAATTGTTCAATTTGAATAACTAGAAAAGAAATCTCCATTAAACAATCTAAATATCAATAACATCTCCGCTTTTTATTCAAACGATATACAAAGAGTAAATACTTAATAAAAGATGCCTAAAGGCGATTCACAAAAAAATAATTTCCTTCCTCGCTAAACAACGCGAAACTTTCGGACACATTTTCTGACTCATTTTTAAACATAAAACATGATACTTGCAGGCTTGATTTTATGATTATTGAAGTGATTTGAAATCGAACAACTTTTTTCATTTCTCTATAAGTGAATTAGATCCAGAGTCATAAGTGAGTGTTATTTCAGGAGTTCAGTTTTTGTACCTTTTCAGCGCTGTCGCATCTGAAATTTTGGTTTAAAATTCCAATTTTGACAGCATTTTTTGAAAATTCTTATAATTTTATCAAAAACGGAAAAATCTCTTCTATTACATAGTTTCAGAATAAGAGAACTTGACAATTTGATAGGTTTGTAAACAAAAATGACATAAAAAAGTTGCCAGAAATCAGCCGGTTTGGATTAATTTTCATCAAATGTTAGCCTTAATATGCTAAAATTGAGTAGCTAGAAAAAAATATCTTCATCAGACGATATAATTCTGGATAAAATTACATTTTTTTTTTTTTCACCGAAAAAGAAAGTCATCATAAAAGTTATTTTTGTCATCATAATTTTAAGCCACGGCATTAAAAATAGATGCGGAACAACATTATCCTGAGAAGCGATTATGTGTGAAGTCGTCTTTGCCGCAGATCCGCCGGCAAGTCCGGATGAATTTATCCGCGGTAATCGATCGTGAAGCTCACCGCGAATTTCCTGCGAAAGTTTCCGAAGCGAAATTGTGAAACAAATTGGACGAGACAGCTTCGGTAAGAAACTTTTCAAAGTCAGTTGAAATAAGGAATTTTCATGCCACGGGAAATTTTCATAGAAGTTGGAGAATAGAAAAAGAAAAGTTTTCTCCCGTGCATTATTATCGAAAAATCAAATGTGATTTCCTAGTACTTGAAATCTTTGTCACTTGTTTTTCAAATGTGTTGATGGATGAAGTAGAACAGAGAAACAAAGCTATATATAGGAATTTCCCCTTCTATTTTTATATTTTATATTTTTATGTACGCATGATCACTTGAGGGACTTCGCCCATTCAACTATATTGAAAATAAGGCGAAATATAACAATTTGCATTAACGAAAACTATATTTTATTACTAATTCTTTTAGTCATCTTACATTATATATTTTTATCTACATTCTATGTTAAAAAGTAATATTATAAAATAAGACCTATAAATGACATCTCATGTAGGTCTTGAGAACTATAAACAAATAAATAAAATAAAATAAAATAAAATCTTAATGAATTAGAAAAAGTGGATTTTTTTAGATTATTTTTCGAAAAGTTGTGGCTATTTCGAAACCAAAGTAAATTTGTCAATATCGTTTAAAAAGTCTATGCTTTGATATTTTTAATGCTGATAAATAATAATAATAATAATATATATAAAAAAGACAAAATCTTGATATTTACTTGATCAAAACTTGATTTATCTTGAATTTTACAGATATTTTAATTACTTTTATAAAAAATACAATTTAGAATAAAAAACTTTTAAATTTGTGATATAGGTGCAATTAATATCGTCCATTGCTTATCATTGGCTGTAATTTTATGAATTTAGAATTGAAATTTTTATTTAATTAGCAATATAATTTAATAAAAAGTAGTCTTTGATATTTAATTTTTCCCCCATTCAAATAGATGACATTAAAAAGGCCAATTTTAACCAAAAACGACACTTTTTTTTTTTTTAAATCTTTCAGAATCTTCTTTCATTAATCATCTATTTAACGATACAAATCAGGTTTGCGTTTTCTTCCCATTATATAAAGGTCAAGATATCCTAGTGTAATACTACACTGAGAAAAAAATATACCTCCTTCAACTTGAATGAATAGTTAGGCTGTTTCTAAATCTCTAAACTAGAAATATAGAAGTTCGAGCTATGCGAATAGGGTAAGCAACTAAACTGAATAGACGAAATGATCGAGAATTTCTAGTCTCTTGTTTTCTAGGTGACGATACGATAATGAATCGTGCAAACTGCGAGAAATTATCACTTTATTTCTGGAATGGATTTATAAACTAGCATTTTAGTTACTAAAACTAGCGTCTTGTGTTCGCATCTATTTGCAGACATTTTTAAATAAGCCTGACCACGAGAATATAGGAAAACAGTCTTGAATTCTAATAGGAGACTCTAGAACTCTCTGGTAAAAGGAACTAGAATTTATAGGGATGACATGGAACTATTTTTTCTAGAGCCACAATTTAGATTCTAGTTGAGAAGGGCAGATTTTTTTCTCAGTGTACAATATCTTGAATATAAATCCATTTTTCTCAAAACTTATGTTGGCTTTATGAGCCAACATACGTTTTCTGCAAAATATATGTTCAACAGGCAACTATTTTGATAAGTGATAACTTCAAATGGTAGTGTCACATGTTCATGCGACTTTGTGGCTTTAATTTAGTACCTATGTGGTTTTCTGTGAGCTGTGGTAAAATAAATTTTGCTCTATAAATACGCTTTAAAAATATACATGGACTCTAGCTGACAATATAAAAAAAAGTATTTTTTTTTTCCTTTTCTGTAGAGCGTGTTTTTCAAAGTATGACTTATTAGTTCAACAATAAAAGTTTAAATTTACTGACATTTTCACACTAAATTATCCATGATTGAAATCTTCTATGTCTAAGTTTGAGCTATTAATAAAACGTTAAAGTTTTAGTGTATTATCTTTCTAAAAGAATATAGATTACTTTGGCATTAATTTAATAAATTTAACAGTTTTTATGCAGAATTTAGTTTTTAGTTTTTGTTGAAAGATAGCTTTAAAATCGTATATTTAACGTTCTTGAATGCTTATCCTATTACTACTTTTATTACTTTCATTACACTCTTTTGTTAAAATAAAATAAAATAAAATAAAACACGAAGAAAGTGTATTTTTTTAATTAAAAATGCGTACGTTTTAAATACACATGATGAAATTATTACAATTTAAAAGCTGTATATACCATCAATAGCTAGCACAGTTGCACACCGAATGGTTAAATCAGTAATTGGTGAAGCCTTTCCTGCAATGTTGCCAATTTAGCGGATTTTTTTCCACCATTTTTTAAGAATAATAATATTTACCTTATTTAATGACATATCAAATTAGGCGAATTCACTATTCGGTAGTAGATTTTTGAATAAAAATGTAAGTTAAATTGACAATGGTGCTCCCCAGGTAGTAAAGCTTCCATACGTCTAGGAAAGGAATGATAAAGAGTCCTAATCTCATTCTGCGACAGATTTTGCTGGCATTCTTCAACTGTTGTTCCAGATCTGCGATATTTGGGTGTGCCCGAATATAGTGACCTACCATGTTTCATACATGTTCAATTGATGAAAGATCTGGTAATCTTGCTGATCAAGGAAGAGTTTGAATAACATGGAGGAAATACAGAGATATGCGGACCTGACATTATCGTGTTGGAAAATGTCTCATGACTTGTCATGAAAATTAACGCAAACTTCTGCAATATGTCATCAAGATATCGTTGAACTGATATTGTATTACGGCTATCTGTCCTCGTAAGAGACAGCATCCCACATCACTGCACCCAGAGCAATGATTATGTGCCTCTGTAAAACAAAAATTGCTTGGGAATACTACCGAGACCACCCCACATATGGATGCGGTGGTCATCAGCTTCCTGGCTCAAGTTCAATTCATCATTAAACACTATGCAATACTAGTCTGCAGACAATCATGACGATTGGGCACCATTCCAAATGGCTTGCCGATGTGGAAGTGATAAATAAAGACATCTTAAGAGCTATGTGAGCGTAACCCTGCCTCATATAAATGCCAAGAAATGGTGCGAAATACCACGAGAATTTTCAAAGCTACTAACCGTTATATTGTGGACAATGATATACTTGGCACATTTGAGCATGTCGCGCAACCAGCAGCTATTGACACGCACTTTAAAGCCTTCCAGAGTCTTCCATCTATCGATGTGTATCTTGTAGCATCTATTTATTGCCTCTGGCGTCTTTGCACAACTGTGACCTTACAGCGCATTTGACGGCCTGTTCATCGATATTGCCTACCTACCTCACCGTGCTTTGTTATTTTGCAAAAGAACGTATTTGTTAAATTAAAGAAAAATAAATGTGTGTGTGTTTAAAGGAAAACTAACTTCCTGTATTTTCGTCTGATTAAGTGAATAGCGATCGTCGTTTCCTATACAAAAAATATTTGTATACTACCGCTCTGAGTCTACTTCCGCCTTAACTGAACAACCTGTAGAGTGCAAAATTAAGAATTCCAATATTTAGTTATAGCGAACCGATATTATTGATCCAATGAAGTTCATTCTAAATGCATTCGACTTCATTTAGTGTTTTTTTAATTCATTTTTATTATTTCTTGTTATATATTATAATTATTCTTACATTCCTCCTTGTGCACTTATATGAGTATACAATAAACTTTCGCACTTTGTTTCTTTCTGGTGTTTGCAAACAGTATTTCACTTTTCCAATTGGCAGTGTTTATGAGCATTAATTTTAAAAGAATATTGGATTTTTAAAGGTTTTAAATATATGAGTAAGCGCTAAATAAAGCAGACATTTTCACATAAATACTACTTTAACAAACACGACGGCCTCACAAACATAATAATTTATGCGCTCTAAAAAGAGGAAGTTGAGAACGAACATAATTGTAACTGTGGAGATAAAATATTTAGAATTCTCAAATATCTCAGATTCATTAGTATTTAATATTTCCAGCGTCAAAATACGTCTTTAGCTGATTATTTGTTAAGGATCTTTATTAGTGAGGCGTGCATGTTTTCTTACTTCAGTTACTCAAGTTGTTTAATTGTGAACACTTACCAAAACCATTAAGAAGCAAATTGTAAAGTGACTTGCCGCAGGAATAATATAGCGTTTTAAACTATTCAGTGTGGACCCAATCTAAAAACACTTGATTATAGAGTTTAGTTTGAGTAAGTAATTTTACAGATTACATAATATTTATTTATTTTATTTTTCAAGTAAAATAAGTTTTTTGAAATATAGATAAAATGCTTAGGTGAAACAAAGAGAATTTATTATTTAGAATTCTCAAATATCTCAGGTTCATTAGTATTTAATATTTCCAGCGTCAAAATACGTCTTTAGCTGATTATTTGTTAAGGATCGTTATCAGTGAGGCGTGCATGTTTCCTTACTTCAGTTACCCAAGTTGTTTAATTGTGAACACTTACCAAAACCATTAAGAAGCAATTTGTAAAGTGACTTACCGCAGGCATACTATAGCTTTTTAAACTAAGCACGCTGCAAAAAAAAAAAAAAAAAAATTGTTGATTTTACAGTATAATACTAGCACCCCAGCTGCCAGTATTATACCGTAAAATTAACAGTAATAAACAGTAAAATAAGCAGTAATACGCTGCCGCTAGCTATCTATGCCCCCAACAAACATTATGAATGCAAAGACGAGCTCCGTGAATCAATATTAAACGCCTGGGAACAAAATGACAAACCTACGTTGATAAATCTTGTTGTAAGCATGCCATCCGGGATTTATGACATCATCCGACGTCACGGTCGTACTTGTAATTATTAGTTTCTTTTTGTAACTATAAAAACAAAAATTAATGTCTTTTTTTTTACGCTGGGTATGTATACTTTTGCGTTGGCAAGAAACCACATTTTCTGTATTTTTTCCTATGCTATTAATTAAATATTCATTTCCCCCTTTTTGCATTGTTTCAATTGCCACTTACATTCATCTAATTTCTTTCTCTTTTCCCAAAAGTCAACATACTTTTCAGAATTGCCAAATTCTAAGGGGTATGTTTATTTTTGCATTGCAGTGTATGCCCAAATTCTGTGTATTCCTGTTAGGGATTGCAGACCCGCGGCGTTCTAGCGGAATTACCAAAGAGCACTGCGGAATCCCGCAGAAATCTCCAAATTGTTCTTTTTTCGAGATTCAGTTACAAAATATGACATTATAAAAGTATTTTATACACTTTCTATAAATTACATAAATCCTAAATTAATCATCAAATTTACTATGAGATGAAAATGTAGTCCTTAGTAAAGGAAGCCCTAATAAGATCTACATTGGTTGATGCTTGAAAGTTATATGATCATAAATTACACATAAATATAATACTTTTATTCCGTTACTTTCATATTATTTCATTTGATTTTTTAACATCTTATCGGTGATTTATTTCCTATCTTTCTTGTTACAACAGCATGCGCTAAATTTCTTTTTCTACTTGCATCTTCAAATATTCTTGCATTGATAACTTTGTTTGCGAAATATTTTGACTTTTGCGTATTCAGAAATCACAATATTTTCGGTTTCATGATTTGTTTATGCATTGTCATTTAAAAAACTGTTTTAATATTTTCTTTATATCTTTACCGTATCAGTTTTTGTATATAAAGAAAATAAATTAGTACTTTTAAATCTTTCTAATACTTTTTGGGGCTCATTAAAATAAATTAAAGTAACAAATGAATAAATACGTCGTGTTCTTTTAATTTTCCACAAAAGGAAGTAGCTAATTCAGACCTCAAAGCATTTTCATTTACTATATCCAACTTTTCTAAGGCTAAATAGTTTCTTCCGCGGTTACAAATAAAGCATTTTTTCAAAGAAAATTTCTACTGAAAGCTATTGTAAACCGCGATTAAATCTATAAGTTTGGTTTACTCTTCTTTCAGTAAATTGCACCTCAGATGCTATATGAACTGCAGCTTTGCTTGTGCACATTCTAAAATGATAAAAAAGCATCTCAAAATATTAAGTTGTCCCAGCGCAATCTGTATTACAAAATCATCTAGCTATCTATTTTTACAAGAATTTTAAAATTTTGAGTATAATTGGATATCAGTTCTGCTAGAGATTGATATAAAGTTGCATCTTTATTTTACCCGCTTCCATTTGTAAGAATATTAATCATTCACAAACAATAAAGTAAACTTTATTTAAAAATTTTAAGAGTTTTTATCTTTTCAAAACAAAATAAAAATTTTAGGCACTTTAACTATTCATTATTATTTGAGTACAAGATATTCGTTAGATCACAATTTTCAAGAAAACATACATTATTTTTATTTCATTTGCTTCATTAATTGAGTATTTGACGAGATCCGCCCAGATCCCGCAAGTATCGAATTGCGGGACTGGTTGAGAGATTCGTGCAGAATGAAAAGGTATGGGATCCTATTTTCTGGGATTGCAACCCACAGTTTCTGTAAGCAAACGATAAATACCGTGTACATCATTTCTATAGAAAACAACTTGTGGTTCTTTCTACATTAATAATCAACTTCATAATGTCTGAAATCGCATAAAGATATGAAAATATATTTCAGATATTCGAAGCCCATAGACGGTAATGTATCCGAATTCGTTTTTCTGTGTCACTGTCAAACGAGTACAAATTTTTTGTGTGGTATTTTCTAAAAGGATTATGTTCTAGTGCGTTTCAAATAGTATAATACACTGGTGGAAATTGATTTATGAAAACACGTTTTTTTTTGACAAAAACTTCTATAATATTCATTAAAAATGAATGAAATTTGATGGGATATAGATAGTACGTATGACAAATCTGTTACAAAAATAAATTTTCACACATAATATTAAACATAAACAAAAAGTCAAAAATTAAATTTTCGTAATATGCGAACATGGAAATTAATTTATGAAATATCACATTTCATTGGTTATTCCGAAGCAATGTGACAAAAATTTGCAGAAAACAAGGTAACGTGACCTGCAAAGTAGACATAAAAAGCGTTGTACAATGAAAGCAATACGTTTCATTTACAATTTTCGCGATGGGTAAACGAAAGATTTTGTCTGAGGAAGAAAGAGGTAAAATCGACTCATATTTAGAATGTGGAAGGTCTGTCCCGGAAATTAGTAAATTAATTAAAAGATCTGTTGGTGTGATATATAACTATAGAAAAGATCCAGCAAATTATGGCAAAAATTTTAACAAAAAGGTAATCCACGTTTAAGCAAGAGACAGAAAAGAGGGAATCTTCAACTTGCATCGAAAGCTGGTCACAGTTCAAAGCAGATTTGTGCAGATCTATCCCTGCCTGGCAATGGGTGACAATTGGAAGACAGTCATTTTCTCTGACGGAAAAAGATTTAATTTGGATGGCCCAGATGGTTTGAAGTATTATTGGAGAGATCTCCGAAAAGAACCGAAATCTACATTCAGCAGAAATTTTGGTGGCGGAAGTTTGATGATTTGGGCAGCGATTGCTTATGATGGCAAAAGTGAAATTGTATTTTTAAACGGTCGCCAGAACTCTTTTGATTACAGTTTAGTTTTAGAAAATTCACTTCTTCCATTTGCATGGCAATATTATGGTTTAGATTATATCTTCATGCAAGATAATGCAAGTATTCCCATTTCAAATCCAATGAAAGATTGGTTTGACGAATTGAAAATTGTTGTTTTAGATCATCCACCTATTAGTCCTGATCTGATCCCCATCGAAAACGTTTGGGGACAGCTTGTTCGAATGGTTTATGCAAATGGGATGCAGTCCACATCACTTGTAGATTCGAAAGCTTTAATCTGTCAACTGGAAACTAATTGATCAGAAATACATCCAAAATCTTGTTTTATCAATGCCATCTAGAATAAAAGAAACCCTAATGAATAAAGGCGGTTTTACTAATTATTAATTTCAATTAAATGTGACATTTCATAAATCAATTTCCATATTTTTATGTTACTAAAATCTAATTTTTGATGTTATGTTTTAGTTTATTAATTTGTATGAAACTTTATTTTTCTAAATTATTTGTTGTACATAGCATGTATAATGTATGAAAATTCATTCATTTTTAGTTAATATTATAAATGTTTGGATTAAAAAACCGTGTTTTCATAATTCAATTTCCACCAGTGTAGATTAAAATGGATTTTAAATATTTATCGCCAATGATCCATAATATATCCGTATTCTTTCGTGTGCTTTGTGTGTCCTTGTAAACAAATAATAATTAATACCCACAACATTTTCAATAGGAAACATATTACAGTGCACCTGAATAATACATATCATTTTCGTGGCAATATAGGTATAATTAAGGATATATTCTTACAAGGGAACTACTTTTGGTACAGCTCGCAACTAGCATCGAAATCTGGTGCTTTGTAGCCCTATACATAAAAGTTAGAGAACCAATAAAATTTCTTTGTTAAAATCATATTTTATATATATTTTTTAATACTTTTAATTTTGTATTATTGGATTTTAATTGTTATTTTCCTGCCAAAAGTGAATTAAGTTGCCAAATAGAGTGCTACGAAATCAAACTACTTCTCACTCACACACAGCAGAAAATTAGGACATTTGGCTAGAGTTGTCGGGGAAATTTCTACGATAATGAATAAAGCCAAAGTCGCGCCGCCAAAAATGCAATTACTCTAATGTTGTATTTTTTCAAAATAAAATTCATAGATTTTTAAAGGAATGTTTAAACATTTATCAATATTTTATTCTAACAAATGTGTATTTTAAAGTACTTAAAAAAACAAACTTCTACGTTAATAGTCTGATAAGTGGTCTCGAAAATTGCATTTTCAGAGAGTTATGCTGCTGTAAAATAAAAAAAATATGATTTTAACAGAAAAATTTCATCGATTCTCAAACTTCGTAATATAGGGCTTTAAAATGCACGAGGTCTGAATGCTAGGTGCCAGCTGCACTAAAAGTGGTTCCCTTGTTAGTTACGTTACAATCAAAAATAAAATGATTACCCAACTATTTTTTTGTACGAAGCAATGAATTAAGAAATAATTCATTTCAGTAATTTTCTCACATAATATCCGGCGACAGATTATAAAATTTATATAATAATATCATAAAGTGTAGAAAGAATTCGTTCATGAAAACTGGCTTAAGAATTCGGGAGTTATAGAACCTTTATGCTTAGTTTTTATAACAGATTAACTAACAAATAACATTGTTTTTGAAATATCTTAATTATCGTAAAGTACGAAAAGTAAATGTGTTATGGGTTAACTTGGTAAAATAGAGGAGGTTTTCTTTCTTTTATTAGTGTTAAAGTTTCCATTGCACATTTTTCAATAGGATGTAATTTATACGAACTAGTTCAGAAAATCTCTCTTTTTTCTTTTTTTAATTCCTACTATTAGCTCACACTCTCTCTCTCTCTATATATATATATCTTGTTCAAATTTTCAATCAACAAAAATATATCAACAAAAATAATAAACAAATGTTGTAAATGCCCTTACTTTTTTTCATTTCCTACTATTAGCTCACACTCTCTATATATTTATATATCTTGTTCAAATTTTCAATCGTTAATAAAATATTTTCTATCCATCCACTCAAGTTCAAATAAATTTTTTTTAAACTTGTAGTGGATGACAATTGATGTTAATACAGTTTTTTCAAATATTAATTCATTCATTAAATTTAATTAATTAATTTTAGTTTTAGGTGGGGAAAAAAATTCCTCCCATTGTTTTCATAAATGAAATGAAAGATTTATCTCAAATGAGTGATGCCACATAAATAAAATACCGCAACGATGATTATAAAATAATGTTCAATAAAGATAACGTGGGACATTAATGCTGCACGGGTTTATTTTATATATTTATGATTAAAAAGTAGGAATTGACTTTAATTTTGTTTTATATATTACTTGTTTAAATTGCCTATGTTCTCTAAATATGGTAAAGGAAGACATTTTGTGTTAAACTAAAAATCGTCTATTTTTAATAGACATATTACACCGGGATAGCTCAGTGGTAGAGCGTGGCGGCTTCAGCCAAGCGATCCCAGGTTCGAATCCTGGCCCGGACATTTTTCGTTCAGTTGGAAATTTACAACTTGTATATTAAATATATTTTATGTAAGTTTTTTTTTTCTAATGGGACTTTAAAGTTCCGTCGAGGATTAAATGATTAAATAATCACCAGTTTACATACTTTAAAACGTATACGATAAATAGGTGAGTGAAAATAAACACTAATTGTTGCGTACACTCCACCAAAAAAAAAAAAAAAAAAAACATTACAACCCCACTCAGCCAAAAGTCCTACATTATCTACTACTATTAATTTTTTCAATTACATACTGTGGCAAAAAATAAAATAAAATGTATATCTGAACAACACATGTTTTCCTTGTAGTTTTGCCTTATTTATAATTTTGAGTATGAATTATAGCAAAATAAATGCAGCGAAGAAAATTGTGCGAATATTTAATTGTGACGTTTAAAATATAAAATATGCAAATTTATATGAAAAAAAAAGTCTAAGAATTGCGCGTGTGTTGTTAGCATTCAGATAAGAAGGAAAGTGAAACGTTCGTTGAAACTCTGATTTTAATCTTTGTGTTTATTGACATACAAATGGTTTTCAGGAGTTTCCCTGCAAAAAATGTAAAATTATCATTTCTAGAAAGAAAAAACAGAATTGTTTCTGATTTTGCATGAAACAGTTGCCAATCTCAGAAGTAATAAAAGCGGTCAAGGGATAACGTGCATTATATTTATTAATTACTATTTATTAATTAATAAACTCCTACTACCCCTAATTTTTATATAATTTTAGTTTCAGTAGATACGGAAATAGCAGGGGGGGGGGGCATATTATTCCGATACTTTCGACGATATCTCTGAAAATATAATACCTAAAATTAAAACAAATATAAATTTTTGGGTTTGATATTACGAGATCTTTCAAACGATGTCCTACACGATATGAAATTTTTTTTTCAAATAACTTAATTAATATTTCGGGTAATTACCGATAATGTTTTTCGAAAATCATTGTGAAATATCCTTGGATGATTCTGCTTGGATAGATACCTCGCTTCTTGGATAGATATATATATTTATATATATTCTATAGATTCTTGGCCTATAGATTCTTGGATAGATACCTCGAGCGCCCGTCAACGCCTCCGATGATAGCTCAAAATGTAAAGTCTGTGTGTAACGGAAAAATGCGTTTTTCATAAAACTATATTAGCTAGGACAATCGCTATTGTTTTTTTGCAAGGTTTAAATAAACTCGTACTACCCCTAATTTTTTCATAATTTTAGTTTCAGTAGATTTGGAAATAGGGGGGGGGGGGCATATTTTTGCAGTGCATTTTCGAAGATACCTCTGGAAATATAACACCTAAAATTAAAACAAATATATTGTAGAGTTCGGTATTACGAGATCTTTCAAACGATATCCCACACGATAGACAAAAAGAAAACATTTTTTTTTAAGTCACTTAATTAGCCCCCTAACTTTTTCCTACACATATTTGTGAATGGCTAATATTCTGAAAATATGTGGGTAAAAAGGCTTTATAACTTTCCCATGTTTGAACTTCCACGTCCCATAGTGTACGAGATAAATGGCTCTGACAGACGGACAGACACATACAGGAGTGACCTTATAATGGTTCCGTTTTTACTTTTTAAGTACGGAACCCTAAACAAATATTTTTCCCGTCAAATTAGAATTCTTTTTAAATAGAATGTTTCTACCCTTTTTTATGTTGTTGAAAAATTTCAAAAACAGGGGTAATATCAAACGTGAATTGGTCTACCTAAATCCATTTTAAGAAGTGTCTGTAGTAACATACAAAAATCAATTGAAAAAAATCTCTTTATTACCAATGAACTCTTTGCTACAGATATTTTTTTATGTTCTTGTATTCAAGCCACTCTCTGAATTATGAAAAAAAAATATTAGCATAAATTAGGCTATAAGAATAAAAATACTAATAAAAACTAGGCATTAGTAAGGTAAGTCGTAGAAAATAAATAAATAGATAAATAAATAAAATTAAGTTTTCAAAAATTGTTCATTGATAACACTTAAGAAATTTTCAAGAAAGTTACACTAGGAGATCCATCCCGGGTTTTCCGGGTTACAGAATATAGTTGAAAACCATTCTTTTATTATTATTTTTTTACATTTAACAAATCTTTTTAGAGTGCCCACTAACAACAAGGAAAAGCATTTTCATATTACAAATAACAATAATGCGTTCAAATAAAGTTTTGAAATTTATTAAAAGCGATATTTCCGTATTAACCGCATGCCGTTGGTTAATAGCTCAAGAAATAGTTAAAGGTTTCGCTACTTACAGCAGTCTTTTTTATTTTGATAATTTCAGTGGTTTAAGCACGTAGTTCAATTGTATGCCTGTTAAATTTGTAATTTATTCATAATTATTTATTTATTTATTGTTATGGGATATTACCCGTTAACAAATGCTGAACTATTTATATTTTTTTAAGTGCACGTGATAGAGATTGATTTAAAAATAATAATAACAAATCTTCGAAAATTATTTTCAAACCACAAAAAAAAAAAAAAAAAAAAAAAAAAAACAGTACATTGAGATACAATTTTAAAACAAATTGCATTTGAAAAAACATTTTTTTCTCTATTCGACGACGAAAAATTCAAATTGTGTGATGTTTAGAAGTTATAAAAATTAAATCGAAATTGATTGGTCAGGTATTGCCCCCGTCAATATGGCGTCAGAGTTACTGACGTTTCTTGCGTTGTAATATAAATATAAGAGTAAATTTTGTTTAATCGGTTCCGATGACCAAAATGTGATTTGGAAGGAGAAAAATACTGACTTGCAATCTATTAAATATGATCCAAAGTGTTAAATACGGTATTGGTAGCACTATATATCGATTTGGGGGTCTACGACTCGGAATGGAACTGTCAAATTAGCAATAATATACTTAATTCTTTATGCTAGAAAATATATTGATGCCATTTGTTTCAATGTGCATCAAACTTATGGATCAGAAGTTACAACAAAATAGCAGCTTCATACATACCATGCGAATAACGAAAAAGTACTTATTTTATAAGGTACTTCAAATGCTTCAAACACCTCTCGAGTTACCAGATAGTTAGATCAAGAAATAATTTGGTCATTGTTGGTTCAGAACAACAACAACAAAAAAAAATAAATAAATAAATAAATAAAATAAATATTGGTTTCAGAAAATGGGAAGATTTTTTTTTTCAACTTTAACAAATCAAACCAAAAAGAAAGAAATAGGAAAAAGAAAAAAGAAAACAAAAGAAATAAAAATGATAGAATAAATGCCAGAAAGATTAGAATCCATTATAGACAATAATATATTATTTTAAAAGTTTTAAATATTAAATATTTTATTTTTTCAAAAAATTATGGCTCTTTGTATAAATTTTCAAATACTTTTTTCCCCAACAAAACATTGGCACATTTTGTATTTTACTTGTTATCATTATGTACTTAATTTATTTTAAGCTGTAAGATTTTATATGCGAGAAATCACACTGTAAATTATAATTAATTACAGAATCGCAAAAAAAATATGCCTTGTTCAAATAATTTTCTCCGCCACTGTGTATTAAAGAACTTCATTGAACTGCAATTAATTCAACGTGGATGCCTGTAAAGGTTGATTTACCTTTCATCGAGTATGCATGCAGTCAAAGAGGAAGATGTGGAAACGCCGCGCCGCCGGGTTGCTCTGCCATTTGACGGTATGCATGTCCAATAAAAACTTAAACAAAATTTACAGGCATCGGTGGCACAGTTGAACGAAGTTTTTCAGTATATACTGTTCTGTCTAATTCGTAAAACACCTGTTTATCCAGCGTAAGTCTTGTAATCGTTTTGAAAATCGAAAATTTTTTTTTGACGGATTTACACGTTTCAGACACTGGAGATTCGGAAAAACATATTTTTAGAAAAAAAATTTTGCCGTCCGTCTGTGTGTCTGTGTGTGTGTCTGTAAATGCTCTATCTCCCGAACAAATTGAGATAGAGACTTGCCATTTGGTATGTACTTAGTATGTAATAATGGGAAGAAGCCTATTTCATTTCAATAACATCGATTAACCGGAAAAAAATTTTTCGGACTCTCGAAATATTCGTTCTGATGAAAGGTACATAAAAATTTTGGAAATTGTTTATTTTAAGGAGTAAATATAAAAGACAATAAAAAAACATAAATTTTGCATAAAACATGAAGTCGATCGGATAATGAGTTGCCGAGATATTTGTAATCCTATTTTCCACACTCTTTGATTTTTCATGACCCTGTATTTCATCCAAATTTCACTTCAAATATATATTTTAATTGGAAATTTGACGCTTAATCAGATGCAATAAACCGCTAGTTAATAGGAGTATTATTTTTCGAGTTATAAGGAAAAACCTCTTTCAAACAATTCAGTAATCGAGCCTTTTTATGACGTCATCAAGCCGCGATTTTATTTGAATCGCAATGCATTTTATAAGTAGTTTACACATTTTTATTTTAATATTTTACATTATACATATACATGATGGGTAAGTATTACGGTGGCCCCCAACGACTAGTTTAATCTGAACTGAAAAGAAATAATTTTGTTGTTCACTTGTAGATTCTGATATGTGTGGCGACGTTCTATGGCGTCAATAGCTTTTGATATTCTTTTTATGTTATTAAATATTAAATTTCGCCGTTAAGGTGATTTATTATTTTTGGATTAGTTCACTGAACCACACACGTAAGGCACTAGAATGGATTTCTCTATAATATTTCGATTAAGTTGATTCGAATTCATACAGAATAGAACATTGCTGATTATACATAAACTGTTTAACATTGTTATTGAAACTGTTATAGAAAATGTAGATGAGGGTAACAATGTTAATTTTATTTTTTGAAAGAGTGTGCGTAATGATTAATGTACAGAATATTAAAAAAGAGAAAGCCTTTTATAATAGAATTTTTTAGAAGCAAAATAAACTTGAGTCATGAAAAACACAACACTCAATTGAATCAAATTCACCTCTGTACTATAATAATTGTTTAAAAACAACACAAAATGTCACAAAAACATATATGCATCATTTATTAAAAACTTAAGTAAATTATAAGTGAATCAATAGAAATTTTAACCAGGAAAAATAAAACATGCAATGATTCAGTTTCGTACAATATCCCTAAAGTATGGTATAAGCTTTTACAGATAGTTCAAGAATGAATAAGATTGGCACATCCCTCCCTATGCTTCCCACCCTGTTTATAATGGTTTGACCTTGTCTTCAGCAGACATTGATGTTTTTACAGTGTTTCAGACTAGTTGTGTTTTTTTGTGTGTATCTGCGTGGTGATGTTTTAACCTTGATGATGAGCCAGGACGGCTCGAAAGCGCTAGGTTTTTAATGTGAAATGCAGTTTTGTATATTTTTAAAACACCTAAAGTTTAAAAAAAAAAAAAAAAGATTTTAAGACCTTTATATATAATTTAAAATAGATACATATATAGGAATGGGTTTTAAAATTGAAAAGAAAGTACGGGAAATTGAAAATGTAAAAGTATTTGTTTCTGCATATAACGCGGTTCACAAACTTAAGATATATTATTTTCCCTTATTAAACGGTGAAATTTATGCTTATGATATATTTTATCTATGCCTGATGCACGATTTTTTTTTCTTTATCCTTCGGTCTATAAAGATGCAAATTACAGACGGCGCAATCAATCCTCGTTGCATTTTCGAATTACAGCTCACATGGCACTCAGTTCCACACTGTAAAAAAATCCGGATGTTTCTTAATTTACAAAAATATAATATAATCACGTACGGAAATGAACGCGATAGAAATGTATCGTTTGCGGCCTTATGTTTGGGAAACCAGGGAATTTTATTCCACCAGTTTGGAAATTTAGTTAACACATTCGCCAAAAGATGGCGCTACTGGTATGCAAGAACGGCACAGAAATTGTATCCGTCACATCTTCATTAGGTATTTTGCTAAGCAATCTGTTAGTGAGTGCTTTTGAAACAGTATACATTAATGAAAATGGTTTATTCGTTGGTACAGCGGATATATCTTGTTTTGGAGTATCACCGCTATTTTGCAACGCCACCTTTTGGCGAAAATGTTAACTAAATTTGCAAATTGGTGGGATAAAATTCCCTGGTTTCCCAAACTCCCAAACATAAAGCCGCAAACGATACATTTCTATCGCGTTCCGTTTTTATTTTATTGACTTTCAAAATCCATCAGTAATTTTTGGGACACACTGTATTTTCGATATTGAAAGAATCATTTATAAAAACAAACTTTCTTTTGCTGCCAATGATTTTCGAAAACGTTTCCGAGTACTTTTAATAATGTATTAATCCACTTTCTTAAACCAGAATATCGCTTTAAAAAAAAAAAAAAAATCTATAAAGTCTCAATTAATCGTTCCCAGCTGCATATCTGAATTTATACATGCGAGAGTAAAAATAATATTAATTTGATACTAATGTTATGGTTGTTAATTTATCATGTTTGTCTGTAAAACTTGTTTATAGTGCATATGAAAATGTTTACTTGAGAATTGATAGCATCCAAAAAACCTATTTTCTGGATTGAGAAAACTTATTAATACACTATAAAAACTACTCGGATACGTTTCCGAAAATTAGTGGCAACAAATACATTTTGTTTTTATAAATGCTTCTTTAAATTCTCAAAAACAGATTGGTTTCTGTGGTTTCTAAAATTAAAGTACGCTTTTTTGGAATAGTGGGTAACTCGGAAGAGGTTACTATGTATATATTTTTTACGTGGTTATATTATATTTTCCTACTATAAGAAATATATATATATATATATATATATATATATATATATATTTTACAGTGTAGTTTATTTTAAACTAATAGTAATTGGTTCAGTTGGCTCCCCCATTTCGGGTTTATGTGTCATGTAAATTGAGACTGACAGAACGATTTGTTAAGAACGATTTTATTTTAAAACCTGCATATTGGTGTAGATTTGCAGATGATATTTTTATTGTGTGGGTAGATTTATTAAAGGACTTTGTAGTAAAGATTAATGAAATTGATAAAAAAAAGTCCTTCCGGCCTGTACCGGGAGGAAAAGGTAGCTTTCCTATATCTTCGTTTTAAAATTTTAGCTAATGTTACACGAAAACAGCAAGTTAAAATGCAAAGAAACGGTTACAAAAGATTCGTTAATACTGAATTTGAATAAGAAATTAGCCAAATTATTGAGCATTAGCCAAATTGGCTTAATTTATGAAGACTTATTTTGGTCGCCAAATTTGGCGATATTTCGCCAAACGTCGCCAATTTTGGCGAGAATTTGGCGCTAACGGATATGAATATATAGTTTTATGCGTATGATTGGGAAAATTATTACAACAATGAAAGAAAATAATTTGCGAGTAATCGCGTTAATGTGCTGTTTTGTTTCAAAATGTCAGCCACCCTAGAATTTCAAACTGCTCTATCTCAGCTCTTTTTTAAGATAGAGGTAAACCAAAAAATGCTCTGGAATCCTTGTATCTAGGCCTAACACGTAATTAAAAAATAAATTTGAATTTTTAACTTTTTTGTATATTTATTTTAGTTTTAAATTTTTAAATGGCCGCCAACTGGAAACAAAAGGGCGGACCAAGCTGGCCAACGAACTCGGTCGAGACATTGGTGAGCTTAATACACACAATTGGTTTCATCGAAATTGATTTATAAATACGAGCGTTATCGTACGACATAGGTCAGATATATATATATATATGGATATATATATATATATATCAACAACGGAGGGTGGTTTTGGGGTCTGGGAGTCATGATCGGTGAAAATATATCGAAATTTTCCGGAACTGCTTTCCTCCGAACGGCTGCAATAGGTAGCTTTATACTTTTTTGTATTGAAAGCTACCTAAAAATATACAATTTACCCTGGATACAGAGAAGAAAGATCGTTTGGCATTTTTAGACGTAGAGCTCATAAAAACAATAATTTAACTATTGATCAAACTGTTTGTAGGAAAAATATACGTTCAAATAACACAATATCCAATGACGCTTCATCACCTTTTAAATTATAAATTGACAGCACATCGTTTTTACATTCATAGAGCATTTTTAATATGTACTGATGGTTAGATTAATGGTGAACTTGACAAAATTAAAATTATAGCAAAGGATAATGGTTTTTCTGAAAAGTTTATCAATAAATTAATATATCAATATAAATATCGAAATAACTATAACCAAGAATATGCAGAAAAACCTACTAAATTTTACAAATTTAAATATATCCCTGAACTTTTCGAGAAATTGAAAAATAATTTAAAATATGGTATACATTTGATAGGTATACATTAGGTATGGTATACATTTGAATCTATAGAATTCGAGTCACGAAGGAAATAAATGAAAATGGCAAGAAATGTTATAAAGTAAAAGACTAATAGGTATGACCTTAATGAAGTTCAAAACTTGTTTGAAAGAACGTATTTCAAATATCAAATTCAATGAAGCCAAAACTGCACTTTCAAGACTAAAACAAGAGGAATCAATCAAAAAACATTTTGATCAAGCTAAAATAATTAGACCTATTATGAATCAATAATTGATGAATCCATAGAAATTTTATGCAAAAAAGAAAAACATGCAATGATTCATTATCCTACAATATTCCCAAATTATGGTATAGATTCTTAAGAATTGATCAAGATGAAATGTAATTATCACATCCCTCGGCCTCTCCCCCCTCCCCCCTGTTGGTTTGTTTTAATGGTTTGTTCCATTCTCCAGCAGTTAAGAACACTCACACGAAAACACCCGCTCGCTAATGTTAATCCTATGGAGAAAATATTTTAAGATATCTCGTTTGCATTTTAATATTTTTAAATGATTTTTTTCTTTCTTTTTCTTTTTTTTTTTTGCATTGGATAGCTGAAGTCGATCTCTATGCAAGATTTTTTTTACTTTTTTGATTTTGGTTGCAGTTTTTTTTTTAAATTGAGGATACATTTACTTTCAAAATCGGCTCCGAAAGTGAAAGTATTTTAATAAAAAAAGTGTAATCAAAATCGAAAAAATAGAAAAGAGACTGCATAGAGATTGACCTCAGCTATCCAACGCGCATTCATTAAAAATATTCCAATGCAAAATCATTTAAAAATATTGAGATGCAAACGAGATATCTTAAAATATTTCCCCTATAGGATTAACATTAGCGATCGGATGTTTTCGTGTGAGTGAAGTAGCCTATTTTCACTGGTTTTGTATTTCACTGGTTTTGTCATCGTGTATTTGTGTTTGTTTGTAACCCTGGTGATGAGCAAGTGTTTGCTCGAAAGCGCTCGATTTTATATGAAAATACAGTTTTGTATGTAAAGTATAATCTTTAAACACTTTCAGTAAAGTTTTTATAAAATAGTACACATATATGTTTTTTAGAGCTTTATGTAGTTTTTAGCTCACAGGCTATCAAAGCCTGAGAGCTAATGTGCCCGTCCGTTCTTTATGTACGTATGTATGTAATGTACGTAACGCGATAACTCTTGATAGAAATAACCGTTTTGCTTCAAACTTTGTTTATAGGTTCATTGTGATAGGGCGCTTCCCTGATTAGTTTTGGGGGTTCATTGGTTAAGTATAAAAGGGAGGAACGGGGGGCTAACCCCCCCTCCTTAATTTAGATAAATGGGTTATTCATGCAGAATTATCCCATTTTCTTCAAATTTTGTACATAGTTCATTTTGATAATGCGATTCTGTGAATAGTTTTGGGGGTTCATTGGTTAAGTATAAAGGGGCGAACGGGGGGCTGATTGCCCCCCCCCCCTTAAGTTAGATAAATTGGTTTTTCATGAAGAATTATCTGATTTCCTTCAAATTTTGTATATATATTCATTGTAATTAGAGGCTTCCCTGATTAGTTTAAGGGGTTCATTAGTTAACTATGAACGGGTGGGGTAACGGGGGGTTGACCCCCTTTAATATATTGTCGATTTCTTTATTTTTCGAGGGGCTTATTTCAAATTCTTTGAAATAAGAGTATAATATACAATTAGTGTGAATAGCCTGTGAGCTCAATGCCCTCAGTTTAACTGGGCAGTTTTCTTTTTATTAGTTGCTTGTTCGGTTCAGCTTTATCACATTTAGCAATCATGACTTATCAAGTTAATTAGTGAAACTTACGAAAAACAACAGCACATTAACCTTTTGAGACGCGAGGCCAAAATAATACTATAAGTACGCATTCATTGCTTTTGCAAAAAACCCCCAAAAAATGACGTCATAGATAACAGAAAGAGCCCTTTTTCTGAAATTGATATTTTAGGGAACGGGTAATGTAGGTTCCCAAATATGGATCTAAAATTATTAACCCCCTTAAAATTTTAGTTTTATTAACAACCAGTGGCCCCGAGCGAGGATTTCGCACTGTAGTCTAACATTTTTTAGCACTATCTAATATTTTTTAAATGCAGGTTTAAACCTCTATAGAAAAAACAAGGATAAAAATATCTGCAAACAACATTTAGTCAAGCCAGAATATCATGTAATTTATTTCATCAAAGTTACAGTAAAATCTGATCGAAGGTAACAAAAAGCACGCGCGAGGAAAAAAATATAACAATCGTATTTTAACTGTATGAGAAGATATGACCTCATTCGCTTCGGGAAAAACATGGGAAAAAGAAATATCAATCTAAATATTTCAATTTCAATTTTGCTTTTTAATCATAAATATAAAATAAGCCCGTGCAATTTTTTTTTATTAGGATTGGCGAGCATGATATAATGCAATATTTTTTTTGCGGCAATACTGATTTGAGAAAACTTTTCATTTCATTTATGAAAACAAAGCTGATTTAATTTTTAATTAACAGCACTTTTTAATTAAAAAAATATTTTAAGTAAATATGAGTGTACTATGTCAGAAGCCTGTTCAAAATGTTTTCACTTGGTATCTCAGTCATCATTCTGCGTTTTGTATTTGCTTAGAAAAAGCGATGTTGACAACAGAAATAATATATATGATAACCAAAATTCAAGCAGTAACAAATTTACTTGAATGATCTACAAATCCTCATTTTTTATTTTATTGTAAAGGGTTTAATTTAAATAATAATGAAATTACTTACTTTAATGGCCACAAAGTCTTGAAGGACTTTTTCAAGGTCAGATGAAAATAACATTCATTTTATGAGGAAAAAAGCATCAGCGCTGCCATTTATTGGTTTTGTTTCAAAGCAAAAAAACTCAGCGGAATAGAAGTAAAGTAAAACTAGTCGTTGGGGGCCACCGTAATACTTACTCATCGTAGATATACATAATATAAAATAAGAAAATAAAACATGTGTAAACTATTTATAAAATGCATTGCAATTCGAATAAAATCGTGGCTTGATGACGTCCTAAACTTTAAAGGCTCTATTTACTGAATTGCGTAAAAGAAACATCCTTATAACTCCACAAATGATAATTATAGTAACTAATGGTTTATTGCGTCGGTTTAAGTGTCTCATTTCCAATTAAAATACATCTTTGAATTGAAATTTGGATGAAATACAGGGTCATGAAAAATCGAAGAGTGTGGAAAATAGGATTACAAATATCTCGGCAACTCATTATTCGATCGCCTTCATTCTTGATGCAAAATTTATGTTTTTTTATTGTCTTTTATATTCACTCCTTAAAATAAACAATTTCGAAAATTTTTATATACCTTTTATCAGAACGAATATTTAGAGAGTCCGAAAAAAATAGTTCCGGATAATCGAGGTTAATGAAATTCAATAAGCTTCTTCCCATTATTACATACTATGTACATACCAAATTTCAAGTCTCTTTCTCAATTTGTTCGGAAGGTAGAGCGTTTACCGACACACAGACATATAGACACACAGACGGCCGGCAATTTTTTTTTTTTCTAAAAATATATTTTTCGGAATCTCCACTGTCTAAAACGTGTAAATCTGCCATTTTTTTTTTTTTTTCGATTTTTAGAACGATTACAAGATTTACTCTATACTACGTATGATGGGTAAGTAAAAATGTGAAAAAGTCAAACTTGTTAGTTTTTATGACGAAAAGAATAGAGGCCACCATTTGCGTACTTCAGGTCTGAAGAGGTTAAATGATGTTATGGTGTCTAAAAAGTAATAAATAAAAATCAGGCATAACGCAGATAACGGACACACCATTGTCACAATATCAAAAATGTGCAAAAATTTGTTTTTATATATTTTTTCCCCTACCCTAAAAAGTAGCAATTACAAACAAAAAAATTTCTCAAATGTAATACAAATTTTCAAATCTGAATTCTCATATTTTTGAACGATGATAAAAAAAAAAGAAAAAAAAAAACATAATACATTTCTCACTTTTATAAGCATCCAATAAAAAAGGAAAAATGCATATTTAAATTTAGATTTTCAAATAAGATCTATTGAAGCGACGCTACTTTTGTTCATTAACATAATATAGCGTTATAAATCCATAAAAAATGCGAAATATTTTCAAAACTAAGTTAATTTATAACAGTGCAAAATCTTACTCTTAAAACAGCTCAAAAATATTTTATCTAGGAATATATATTTTTTCAAATGTGCAGCCGGCATTTTTACACAGTGGAAAATTATCGCTACTTCGATAATTTTTACAAAGTAATAATTCAAAAATTGTGTTTCAAAGTTAATTTCTGCAGTTTATCTCAAATACTATGCAAATTTTAAGAAATGAAATATGCTTCGAATCACTTTTTAGTATAAAATATATTTAAATTTTAAATGTTATGAAATAGTAGTTTTAAATCTCTTTTCCTTAGTGCAAATGGAGTAAAACTGAATTGTTATATTGCAGTCGCCCGAAAGGGGTACCGCAATTTTCCACGTATAGTTTTTTATTCTTTCTAGCTTATATATGTGTGTTAAATTAAACGCCGGAAAGTAATTCTGCATTTATAAAAATTCAGTTGAAACTGATTTTTAATCTTTTGCATTTGTAGCTACAAAACAAATTGTGAGATAGGTTTATTTTGGAAGAGAACTTAAATCTTATTGGCATTTCGAAAAATAATTAAATCCCTTGTTAATGTTGAAATTACTGCAATAACTCGGTGAAATAATAATCATTCAACAGTTTTATTGATGCAATGAAAATCTTCATAGATAAATCAGTATGAGTGTTTTTTTCTCATAACATGCGCATTTAATTTGGTAAATAACTGTCAGTATGGCCATGTTAAATTAAACGCCAGAGAGTAACTCTGCATTTATAAAAATTCAGTTGAAACTGATTTTTAATCTTTTGCATTTGTACATTGCATTTGCAGCTACAAAACAAATTGTGACATAGGTTTATTTTGGAAGAGAACATAAATCTTATTGGCATTTCAAAAAATAATTAAATCCCTTGTTAATGTTGAAATTACTGCAATAACTCGGTGAAATAATAATCATTCAACAGTTTTATTGATGCAATGAAAATCTTCATAGATAAATCGGTATGAGTGTTTTTTTCTAATAACATGCGCATTTAATTTGGTAAATAACTGTCAGTATTGGCTATGTTAAATTAAACGCCAGAGAGTAACTCTGCATTTATAAAAATTCAGTTGGAACTGATTTTTTATTTTTTGCATTTGTACATTGCATTTGTAGCTACAAAACAAATTGTGAGATAGGTTTATTTTGAAAGAGAGCTTAAATCTTACAGGCATTTTGAAAAATAATTAAATCCCTTGTTAATGTTGAAATTACTGCAATAACTCGGTGAAATAATAATCATTCAACAGTTTTATTGATGCAATGAAAATCTTCATAGATAAATCAGTATGAGTGTTTTTTTCTCATAACATGCGCATTTAATTTGGTAAATAACTGTCAGTATGGCTATGTTAAATTAAACGCCAGAGAGTAACTCTGCATTTATAAAAATTCAGTTGGAACTGATTTTTTATTTTTTGCATTTGTACATTGCATTATTTGTAGCTACAAAACAAATTGTGAGATAGGTTTAATTGTTAAAGAGCTTAAATCTTACAGGCATTTTGAAAAATAATTAAATCCCTTGTTAATGTTGAGATTACTTGAATAACTGCGTGAAATAATAATCATTCAACAGTTTCATTGATGCAATGAAAATCTTCATACATAAATCGATATAAGTGTTTTTTTCCTCATAAAATGTACATTTAATTTGGTAATTAACTGTCAGTATGTCTATGTTAAATTAAACTATGTTAAAGTAATTTTATTTATCCAAACGATAGATTAATATTGTTAGAACGTCTCCTTTAAAAAAAAAGTTTCAGTTTTTGAAAAGGTTTAGCTTTTTCCTATTACTCGTTCAAAGACATCAACAGTCAAAATTCCAGGTAAATCGAAAGAGTTGTGTGTATTATAGGTTGCAAAGTAAGTTCATTTATAGGAAATTAAAAAATTTTCAAGATAATTTAGCCGGTTCTTAAAATTGTTGTTGTTGATTTTCCATCTCAGACATCTGCTTCTGGAAATTGGTGAGAAAGAAAAATATTCTGATTGGTTACCAGTAAACTGACTGATTAATTAATACTATCTTATCCTTTGTTGCTTTAATAATACGAGGTTTATGAGGATTATATTAGAGGATGGTGACTTCATTATATTCTTCCCATTTTTGCTACACATGCGAAACACTTTCTGATAATGAGGAGGCTAATCGGCTTGGTGCTTTGTTGACTAAATTCACATTTTATGGATTCAAAATAACACCGAATTCGAAATAATTCATAATAAAATCCATAAAGCCATATTTGATAATCTCTTTAAGAGAAGTTTTATATTCTAGAATGGATGTCTTTATAAGAATATTGGCATATGTGCAATAAAATTTGATTGGTAGAGAGGATTTTGGACAAGCATTTGGTGAACCTGCCTTTATTGACAAGCTAGGTTTTTATATTTTTTTATTTATCTAATATCTCAAAGTGAACTCATCCAGGTAGTACTGTCAAGTTCTATAATGTCATAGTTTGAACAAAAGCTTCCAGTGCAGGAATGCTCCCTGTACATACACCACACTCCCTCATAGGAAAAGGATATTATATTAGTCTATCTAAGAGACTTAAGTATTTATCTGTAATATGAGATCCATTACAGTATGTTTTTGTAGATTTAATGACATTATCACGCGTCCATGCTTATTCAAGATAAATTACATGCCGAAAATATCTCTGAAAAATTATTTAAGACATTGAAAACTAAAATTGTGTATTGATATTATTGCACTTATATATTATTCAAAAATGACAAATTAAAGTGTCATTTTTTAGACATAATGAAACGAGTCGGATGTGCCAATCCCAAAACTTTTTCTTCTATCTCACGCAGGTTTTGCATACACTAAAAAGAATCAGCACCAATTTATATCAAGGTCTAATGGAATCTAAAGTTTTATTGAATTCCGTCCATTAGTTCTTGAGATATAACTATTGCTAAAATCGTGAAAATCCGGAAAAATGTAGCATAGCAGCGCCACCTGTTGGGAGAGTTAGACTAAAACCTACTCAACAACAACTTATGTCAACATCTAACTGAATCTGAAGTTGGATGAAAATCCGTGCATTAGTTCTCGAGATATAGTTATCGTGATAATAATGAAAAAAGTAGCATAGCAGCGCCACCTGTTGGGCTATTTACATTAAATCGTAAGCAGCATCTATTTATGTCAAGGTCTAAGTGAATCTGAAATTTGATGAAATTCCGTTCTTGAGATATAGCTATCGTAAAAATCATGAAAAAAGTGGTATAGCAGTGTCACCTGTTGAGATATCTACACCAAAACGTAATCAGTCTCTAGTTGTGTCAAGGTCTAACTGAATATGAAGTTTGATGAAAATAAGTGCATTAGTTCTTGAGATAGAGCTATTGCGGAAATCGCGAAAAATGCAGCCTAGCAGCGCCACCTGTTGGGCTATTTTCACCAAGAACTAATCAGCACCAATTTATATGAGGGATTAACTGAATATAAAGTTTTATTAAATTTCATGTATTAGTTCTTGAGATAATAGAGCACCCACAAAATTTTTGTCATGTACATACAGACAGACTCATAGACACACATTTTCTAAAAACAGCCAAATCGTGTTCAGGACGTTCTAAAACGTATAAATCCGTCAAAAACTGGAAGTCGAAAATTTTCATGACTCCAATACTTTCTTCTTGTAAAGATAGAAGGAAGTAAAAATGCATGTCTTGCATGTTATCATTAATGCTTATTACTTTTTGACATGTAAGTGCCATTTTCAATATACAGTCGAATCTCGTTAACACGAAATTTAAGGGACAGTGGATTTTTTTCGTGTTATCCCAAATTTCGTGTTAACCGTCACAATTGTGGCGCAATCTATGTTAGATATAAAAAGTAAATGAATTAACCTACAAATATATACCCGTTCTTAAAATCATAAATTCATAAGAAGTAGAAAATTTAATTAAAAAATAAAACAAATTGATCATCATTTTGGGCAGTAATAAATTTATTTACTTGCTAATCATTTTCTTTAAAAGGGCGTTATTGAGTCCGTCAATTTTTGTTGAGCACTTCTTTTAGGAACGTTTGGAATTTATTTCTAATTTGTCCAAAGCACGGGAAGCATCCTCTTGTTCCATAAAGAAACGTTGTACAGTGTTCAAAACTACGGTAGATTCATTTAATGACACTAAACTTTTCCGTTCTGTATCGATTTCTTCATGCTCTTCTTACACTTGTGACTGGTGTTATCTTCTTTTCAGCTAATGCAGCATTTATGTTTTCGCCTGGCATCACATCCGAAGTCAGAATATCTTCATTTATGCAAATGTACTCTGAAAAACAATAAATTTTCCATTTTTCGATTGCAAATAATTTCATGACCCTTTTTGAATCTTATCAGTCATCCGTTAGAACATCTGAAATAGTCTCACCGAGAGCACCAGCAAAAGCCTGTGCTTTCTCTTGCAAAACTGCACCAGTTAAAACAATGTTGTGGCTTTTTGCCTCATTTATTCAGGGCAAGAGAGTAATTTCAGTTTCTTCATTCTTTCCTGTACACATTCGTTTTCTTACTGGTTTAAATTGACTCACAGCATAAGCCACTTCAATCTTTTGATAATTCTTTAAAATCGTAGAGAGTGTGCTGTTGAGTATCCCATACATTGTTGTAATTTCTGATTCCTTTAGCACTTTATCGCTGACTTCGTTTAAAATGTTTTGCTTGGTTACTAAAGATGAGCTTGCTGCTTTCGACTTTTCTTCCATTGAATTCTACAGAACAACTGCGAACAGAGTTTCCTTTATATTATTCAGGTAAAGTAGGGATTGTCACTTCTTTCACCCGAAAATAGAAGATTTCGGAAAACCGGTTTATGGTTTATGTCACTGTCAGTACAGTCAAACAAGTAACGGAAAAATCACTTTCAAAAAAGAAATTCCTTCACCCGAACTTTCGTTGTGACCGATGATCTATAGCTGATGTGATATGGTTATTGTAGGAAAACTTTCGCATATCAAAGGACAAAGAAAAGCATGAATTAGTCAGGAATTCGATAGTATGAAACCCTTTTCCACTTTAGGTATTTTTCAAACCATGAGAAAAATTCCATTTTTAAAAAGATGCGACATACAAGTTTGAAAAATTGAAAACTTTGCATAAGGAATCATGTTTGGACTTTGGAGCAAAAAAACTTTTTTCGCGTTAAGCGGGATTTTCCGAAATTTCATTTCATGTTAAACGAATTAATTAACATTGATTTTCAGATTGATCTGACTGGATTTCAGCATTATTTCGTGTTAAGCGAAATTTCGCGTTAAGTGATTTCGTGTTAACGAGGTTCGACTGTATACTGATTTTGGAAGATTGTTAGGTTAAATCTCGTATCATGTTTCAGGTATGCAACGAACGTAATCGGTTTATTATTTTTGAAATTGAGTTAAAAAAAATCCATTTCCACATCTCTACAATATTGCAATTAATTCAAACAATTTCTAAATTTTCGAATAAATCATGCTACTGTTTTTCTTTTTTCTCTTTCTTTCCTGCTTCTTCTTCTGTTTTTTTTTTTTTTTTTCAATATTTGTGTCTGTAATACTAACCCATGACCAATTTTTGAAAGAAAACTTTTTTATGCGAATTAAAGTGTCTGATGACAGCCAGAAAGATAAGATATACAGAGGTACATCATATAGAAAAGCCAAATTCTACACATAAACTATATGTGCGTGAAAAGAAAATCTTACTAATTGTTAGAAATAATTTACTTATAGTGATATATTCTGCATTTAAGGGGAATATTACTTATCCATCATACGTAGTATAGGGTAAGTCTTGTAATCGTTTTGAAAATTGAAAAAAAAAATTGACGGATTTACACGTTTCAGACACTGGAGATTCCGAAAAACATATTTTTAGAAATTTTTTTTGCCGTCCGTCTGTCTGTGTGTCTGTGTGTGTGTCTGCAAACGCTCTATATCCCGAAAAGATTGAGATAGAGACTTGAAATTTGATATGTACTTAGTATGTAATAATGGAAAAAAGCTTATTGAATTTCAGTAACCTCGATTATCCGGAACTATTTTTTTCGGACTCTCAAAATATTCGTTCTGATAAAAAGTACATAAAAATTTTCAAAATTGTTTATTTTAAGGAATGAATATAAAAGACAATAAAAAAACATAAATTTTGCATAAAAAATAAAGTCGATCGGATAATGAGCTGTCGAGATATTTGTAATCCTATTTTGAACACTATTCGCTTTTTTATGACCCTGTACTTCATCCAAATTTCAATTCAAAAATATATTTTAATTGGAAATGAGACGCTTAATCTGACACAACAAACCATTAGTTAACATGATTAACATTTTTGGAGTTATAAGGATGTTTCATTTACGCATTTCAGTAATAGAGCATTTAAAGTTTATGATGTCATTAAACCACGATTTTATTCGAATTGCAATGCATTTTGTAAATAGTTTACACATGTTTTATTTCCATATTTTATATTATGCATATCCATGATGGGTAAGTATTACGGTGGCCCCCAACGACTAGTCTTTTATAGAAGGAGTTTAGGATTAGACAAATAAATCTATAAGAATAGGATACGAGCATATAGATTTTAAGCTTAATTTCTTTATGAAGCTTTTGTAAAGAAATCAACAAGTTTGATATTGTAGAATTAGCCCAACGCTAACCGTGTCATAACTTCATAACCAAAATCTTACAGCAGTTCCTGATTCCATAGTTTGAACATAAATTTCAATCTAAGCTTGCCCTTTGCGTATGTCGCCACTTTATTATACGTAAAAGTACTCTAACTTATGAATCAAACATAAGCTAGTTTAATTTTTTACTCATTTTAATTCTATTCTGAGTCTTTAATTTCTTCGTGAATGAAATTAGAAAACTACGTCTTTATAGTTTTCAAAGTTAGAGTTTCTAAATTTACCCTAAAATGTAAAATAATTACCTTTGTGTAGATGTATGCAGGCATGTATGCATTTTAGAATCTCTCTTACGTATTTTAACCAAAACAAAGCTAATGTTTCAAAATCCAAATTTTTCTTTAAAAAATAAATCGAATCATCTAAAACTACTTAGGAATCACTTTGTGAAAAACATTTAAGAACACTCTGTGAGAAACATTTAAAAAAATTTAAACTACTACTAAAGAAACTATGACGAGATCTGTAACAAGACTTTGGGAAGTGGAAAAGCTTTAAAAACAAAACAAAAAAAAAACAGAGAAAAAAAAACTCAAAAGGAACAACAACAAAAAAATAAACAAACCCCAAGTAGACTTAAAAATCGTGTTAATGAGCTTAAAAAATGAAAGAAGTACAACAGAGGTTAAATTATTCACAGAGCTTACTTTTAAATGAGATTTATTCAAGAACTTTTTAATGAATCTTTATTTCCAGCTCATTTTGTCGTACGTTTCTGAATTTTTTTATGATTTAAAAGATACAATAATGAAACATTCTCAGAAGAGCAAAGTTCTCTTTGGACTTTTTATGTTATTTACAGTAGTTTTGTGATGCTAAATTTAGTAACGTGAATGAGATACTGCAATGTAAAGTAAATATTGCATGAAATTTCTTCTGCTAACGAGGAAATAAAAACATTTGGCATGCATACATCAGATGAATAAAACATAGATATATTCTATTTTTTTAATTCAGATATTGCAAGAAGAGTCACCGAAAAAAAAAAAAAATAACGAGTTTCCTCGAAAACAGAATCTATCCCCTAAAAAATAAATAAACAAACAGGAAAGAATAATAACGCATCAAGCCCAGATTATGAAACACTTTCCAACACCTTGAGAATACTATAATAAAATTTCACTGTTTAATAAGATGAAAAATGATGTCCAAATAAACAAACTGGAAAACGCATAAGACATCTGTAAACCCAATTTCAGCAATATCCATCTATAGTCAGGAAAATATCCAAAGTCTGTTATACAGTCCTGTATATTGTTAAAATGGAACGTGAAAATAGCAAAAATTTCAATATATATGTGTAGAAAAGGGTAAACAGCTGTTTCGGAGCTTCCAAAGCTCCATCATCAGTGAAAAAGTTAAAATTACCCAGTTCAGCTTTGGCCGCGAACTACAAGCTTCGTCGCTTGCATACTTCCATGTTTTAAATACTATTACCTCTGGAAATTTTAACCATTTCACTGATGATGGAGTTTTAAATGCCCCGAAACAACTGTCTGCCCTTTTCTACACCCAGTGGCTGAGAGGTTGTGCTCTCGAAGCTGGTAGACGGGAGGTGCTGGGTTCGATCCCAATCGCGCCCGTCGGCCTAATCGTTCGGAGTTTTCGTGGTTTTCTTCGAGCCGTGGATTTATCCATGCGTAAATACGGATTAGGTTCCCTTAGAAAGACCCCCACGAAGGGCACTCCCCCCGGGCCTATATCCCAAGTGTAGATAATTGGCCGTCAATAATCAACCCAACCCAACCCAACCCTTTTCTACACATATATTTACAGTTATGTTATTTTCACGTTGTTCATTTATTTCTGAATAAGTCCTGTATATGATCTAAAGATTTTTGTATATACTACATCGTATTCTAAAATCTAGTTCCGTTAGGAAACGCATAACAGAGTAGAAAAATTCTTCTTCAGCAATTTGCGTCAATAAAAGGAAATGCACTTTAATTTTTTGTGCAGTTCTGTATATCATCTATAGAATTTAAATACACCAATCCTAGTTATACGCAAAAAATGAGTTACATTAAAAAAAGCATACCACAACTGAAAACGCACTTCAAGCAATGTTATTCCTATGGTCGAAAAGGATTTATTTTAATATAATTTTTATTCCAGATATAAATTTATTGACCAGATATGCAAATTTGAACTCTTTGATGTCTGCAGATGACAATTTATGGCTACATTAGCAATTTAGCTATCATAGAATACATTAATGAGAACATAATCATTTACAAAAACATACACATGTGCGTTTGAAAGAAATTGTTCTAAGTTAGCTGCTATTGTTTTCAAAGTTATTAACTGCATATCTTGTACTCTCAATTCATGTAAAAAATATCATCGGATCTCATCCAGAAGGTAAACTAACTCCTTATACACTGCAAAAAATAATTGTTGATTTTACAGTATAAAACTGGCACCCCAGCTGCCAGTATTATACCGTAAAATTAACAGTTTTAAACAGTAAAATAAGCAGTAATACGCTGCCGTGCAAGCAGTAATACGCTACCGCGCATGCCAGTTTTATACTGTAAAATCAACAATTATTTTTTGCAGTGTAGAATATTTAAAGTAACTATAAAATTTTCCGAACTATACGGTACATTTCATGTCGCTTTATCATATATTTCTATTAAGCAAATATAAACATATTCATGTGAAATATAAACATACATACCTGGTCTTTCATAATCCATAACTATTTCATGTAAGTGAAAGGTTTGAACAAAAAAAATCACACAGAAACGAGCAGTCATAAAATTGTAGTTGAGAGCACTGATAATCAACCTACCGATACAAGGAAGTTTTAACTTACCTGGTACTAAATTGCTTGCACATGAAAAATTTTTATAACTGTACGGATATTCCCCAACTATTTACCCTCACAGTTAGCTACATATTTTGCTCCTCAACTGTGTTTTAAAAAATCGACGTTTGACCGACTAAATCCACCAAATACCCCACTGTGCGCCGGTTAGTTAGCAATTTCGTTAACTATGCCATCTAATCAATAATATATATATATAAATCTTTGACGCTAAAATTGGTTGCCAAAATGTGACTCTGCCTCCCTTACTGTATTATAGATTATTGTAAATGAATGAATCCAAGATGTTGTGCATAGTAATAATTTTTATAAAAAAAGCGAAAATATGACTTGGTGCGTATTATGAAGTAAAATCCTTAAAAAGAAAATCGAAAATAAGACCAAGTCTTATTTTTCGGGTTATTAACCCGATAGCTTTATTACTACATTTTTTTTCGAACACAATATCAAAACTCGGTTGCGGAAAATGAAAGATGAGAGACTGCTGTTGTAGATTTTTCATTCAGACTGCAAGTTATTTTCAAAGATTATACATTTATCTTTTCACAAGTATATAAAACCATTTTCAATTTTATGTAATGGGCAATGGCTAAATAAAGATTTCATAAATTCATATTTTAATACTTGGAAATTTTTCCAGAGAAAATTTCTCACGCCTTGCATATTCAAATTCAGATTCAAATAATATTCAGATTTTTTTAAATTGCTTCATAGGCGTATAGCCAGCATAGTGAAAAAGTACCCAAGCCGGGACTCGAACCCGTTTCATCAGATTAGCACACTGACGTTCTACCGACTGAACCACTTGGGAACAATACTCAGTCTGGAACTTTTTCACCACAACATGTTGGCAAGGCTACAAACGCAACACAAGATGGAATATTTTCCGTGAGCCGCCAACCCTGGGGCAAACACGAAATCAAAGAAAATCCAGCATCGACAATTGAATAAATTCATATTTTAATACTTGGAAATTTTTCCAGAGAAAATTTCTCACGCCTGAGTAGTTCAGTTAGTAGAAAGTCAGTGCGCTAATCTGATGACCCGGGTTCGAGTCCCGGCTTGGGTACTTTTTCACTATGTTGGCTATACGCCTATTAAGCAATTTAAAAAATTTGAATAATATGAATGTAAGGCTTGAGAAATTTTCTCTGGAAAAATTTCCAAGTATTAAAATATGAATTTATTCAATTGTCGATGCTGGATTTTCTTTGATTTCGTGTTTGCCCCAGAGTTGGCGGCTCACATAAAATATTCCAACTTGTGCTGCGTTTGTAGCCTTGGCAACATGTTATGGTGAAAAAGTTCCAGGCTGAGTATCGTTCCCAAGAACGTCAGTGCGCTAATCTGATGACCCGGGTTCGAGTCCCGGCTTGGGTACTTTTTCAATATGTTGGCTATACGCCTATTAAGCAATTTAAAAAATTTGGATTTCATAAATGTTTTACAGGATCATCTAGAAAATGTATACCCTTTCCAACCAAAGAGTTATATATTACAACAGATAATACTTTTAAATTACATACAGCAGTCGAAATTAGAGCAGTCTTATAAAGTGTACAGGGTGATATGTACTGTTTTAATATTCTTTAAGATTTAAATGAAATCATCTTGAAAACATACAATTTTAAACCTTATTTAAACTTGTTGCTGAATGAAGGGATATGAGGTTG
Organism: Maratus michaelseni; assembly: GCA_963931845.1. Lineage (NCBI taxonomy): Eukaryota > Metazoa > Arthropoda > Arachnida > Araneae > Salticidae > Maratus > Maratus michaelseni. The sequence continues at coordinate 26,559,071 of OZ007591.1, forward strand.
AATTTAAAGAAATTTAGAAATACGAATAATTTTGTAACTGACAACTGCTTAAGCGCTCCCAGCTGTGGCTTCTTTTTTTTTTTTTTTTTTCATTCGTATCTTTTTACTTACCCATCATACGTAGTATAGGGTAAGTCTTGTAATCGTTTTGAAAATCGAAAAATTTATTTTGACGGATTTACATGTTTCAGACACTGGAGATTCCGAAAAACATATTTTTAGAAAAAAAAAATTTGCCGTCCGTCTGTGTGTCTGTGTGTCTGTAAACGGTCTATATTCCGAAGAAATTGAGATAGAGACTTGCAATTTGGTATGTACTTAGTATGTAATAATGGGAAGAAGCCTATTTCATTTCAATAACCTTGATTAACTGGAACTATTTTTTTCGGACTCTCGAAATATTCGTTCTGATGAAAGGTATATAAAAATTTTCGAAATTGTTTATTTTAAGAAATGAATATAAAAGACAATAAAATTTTTTTTTGCATAAAGCATGAAGTCGATCGGATAATGAGTTGCCGAGATATTTGGAATCATATTTACCACACTCTTCGATTTTTCATGACCCTGTATTTCATCCAAATTTCACTTCAAAGATATATTTTAATTGGAAATTTGACGCTTAATCAGATGCAATAAACCGCTAGTTAATAGGATTATTATTTTTGGAGTTATAAGAAAAAACCTCTTTCAAGCAATTCAGTAATCGGGCCTTTAAAGTTTGTGACGTCATCAAGCCGCGATTTTATTTGAATTGCAATGCATTTTATAAGTAGTTTACACATTTTTATTTTAATATTTTACATTATGCATATCCATGATGGGTAGGTATTACGGTGGCCCCCAACGACTAGTTTTTTTTTTCATTCGTATCTTTTTTATGATTAAAGATTACTTTTCAGCTAGTAAAATATACAAAAAAATCTGACAGTATTGTATATTCCATGAAATACTGACAATTATTTTAACATTGTGATAAAAATTTTACAAAAACCGCACATATACCTTTATTTATAAGTTTTTGGATGACTTGATATTGAGGAAAATCGGGAGAGTTTCCACTCTGTTGTTTCTAGACCACTAGGTTAAATCAATGTATATGAGTCTCAAAATTCATGAAATGGGATCACTATATTGCTTATATTTCTATATGTACACTGCAAAAAATAATTGTTGATTTTACAGTATAAAACTGGCACCCCAGCTGCCAGTATTATACCGTAAAATTAACAGTATTAAACAGTAAAATAAGCAGTAATACGCTGCCGTGCAAGCAGTAATACGCTACCGCGCAACCTCGCGCATATACATATATACAGGGTGATTATAAAAAAACTATCCCGATATATGAGTCCTTAACTATCACACACCGTTCACAGAAACTGACAGAAATTTTGGTTTTAAGTATTTTGAAGTATGCGCTCAAGAATCGTATGAAAAACAACAGTTAAACTCTAACGGTTACGGTTACACACTGTAAAAAATTTTCCTTTAGATTCCGGAAAAAAGTGGTGGCATTAAGATGCCACGACTTTTTGCTGTTACGTTTCACAAAAAAGTACTGAAACATTCCATTTATCAATAATCAATATGCTTTTTTTATTCAGTGTCTTATTTAAGCAATTAAATTTTAAAGTTTCGTATTACAGATAAAATAAAAATTAAAATAATGAAGTATAAAAAGATTTAAATTAGCTATTTACTTTTTCGGTTCATATCCAAACAAAGAATGCCATTTGTTCATATTGCATTTGTCTCTAAGTACCTAGGCAGGTTTTTTATTCTTCTTTAGCTATCAAAATTGCTAACCGAACATAAAACATGAAGCACGCATGCACAGAATGTAGTTTACGGAAAAGTTGAAACCTATCAAAAATATTACACGAGTTATTGCCGTAATTGACGTGGGACATGAAGAAATTCGATATTCCGGTAAAATATGCGAAATGTTTCAGGATAATTTCCTGAAACGTTCCGAAATTTTTTTACAGTGCAGTGACAAAATTTTGAAAATTTCAAATGACAACACCTATTTTTTTTTTATTGGAATGTGATCTTCATAGTGAAAAACCATAAAAGCGTTGAAAGGGTACCTGTAACACGAAAATTGCCGGCGCTAGAGAGACTAAGAAGAAAAGTGAAAACAACAATTAAAGGAACGAGAAGCAACAGAAAGTAAAACATTTTATTATTCAGTGCAATCCACCATCTGCCGCATACAACGTGTCTTCGTGTGTGACGTGGAAAATTTGTGAAACACAATAAAATGTTTTGTTTTCTGTTGATTCTCTGTCCTTATTCGTTGTTTTCACTTTTATTCTTAGTCTGTCTAGCGCCGGCAATTTTCGTGCTACAGGTACTTTTCCAACGCTTTTTATGGTTTTTCCCTGTGAAGATCACATTCCAATAAAAAAAAAATAGGTGTTGCCATTTGAAATTTTCAAAATTTTGTCAATGTAACCGTAACTGTTAGAGTTTAACTGTTGTTTTTCATACTATTCTTGAACGCATACCTCAAAATACTTAAAACCAAAATTTCAGTCAGTTTCTGTGAACGGTGTGATAGTTAAGGACTCATATCATATATCGGGATAGTCTTTTTATAATCACCCTGTATATATATATATATATATATATATATATATATATATATACATAGATAGATAAGATAGATAGAAAAATCAGTTGCTATACCAATCTTGTTGCACAGAAATCTCAAAATGCACGAATTTCATAAATGCTGCCGTCTCTATACCTCATATATGCGTGCGTTTCATAACCCATGGAAACAAAATACAAAGCTTCATCAATTCGGATATTTTTGCTATGTTTTTCTATTGGGTCCAAATTTTGATGACATCCTATATGGTCGAGAACCGAATCACATTTCTCTCGAATTTCTTGTTCGAGAATCGGGATCTATTATATCTTTAAAATTGTATACTTTTAACGGATTTTTTCCCCTTCTTTATATTCTATATAAGAGTATCTGATGCACATAGCAATAAAAGTGATTTTGTGTTTAGGCCAAACAGTTTTGTGTTCGGCACACCGCAGGGAAAAATAAAGGTTTCAGATCAAAATAATTTCTTAAATACAGCATAATTTCACCACGATTCATTTTTTGAAAAACAGAGGATTCTTTTTAAATCTTTTTTTTTAAATCATATTAGGGCACTTTTAATGTGTTTGTCTCTATTTCAGGTGCAATTGTGGTCTTTTTTACCCCAACGTCGACATGTATAAAATTGAATCAAGAACTCGGAGTTTGCCATTTCTCTGTGGGAATTCATCATCAATTCATCATCACTTCATCACTTCATCAATTTCCTTTGGATCTCAGGAATTCGGTGTCCAAGCGAAGAAATCACCAGTTGCCTGCGAAAGAGATTTGGTTGGTTATGTGTATTCTTAAGTGAATAACACTCTAAGTTCGTTGTTATTGCTTGAGAATACACGTAGTTAACAAGTCCATTCGTCCTCTACTGCAGAAAACGAAAAAATATATGTATACACATATGAAGAGGAGGCTAAAGACTTGGTAAAAAAAGCTCAATTTTTACTATTTAATGATTCATTTAAAAAATAAACCTATTTTAATTTATTTTCTTAGCAGTTGAAAGGATTCTTTTATATTCTTATTCTTATTTACTGATATATTATATTCTTTTATATTCTTATTCTTATTTACTGATATTTCGCATTGTTCAGTTAGATTTTGTAGAGGGATTTATTATTTGTATATTTTTAGAAAGTTATAGAGTAAAATCTGAATGAATATTATCTAAAATCTCTTTAAATTATTAAGCGGCACGGTTGTTTATTGTTTTCATTATTCACATTTAAAAAAAGTCATTATATTAATTTATTTTAGTCATTATGTTAAAGTTATTAATTTAAAAAAAAATCATAAAAAAGTCATAAGAACGTCTGGTCTGTTGAAAAGAGCTCAAATAGCTCAAATCCATCACGATTGATGAACTCTGGAAATTAGCGAAAGAGGAGTGGCAAGCAATACCTCTGGAAATTTAAGAAAAGCTTTTTCATCATGGGAAGCACGATGCAGACTTATAGTCCCGAACACAAAACTATCAGATCGAACATTAAAAAAAAAAATTAGTCTTTACATTTTAAGCACTAAAAAACGACATTTTAAGCATTAAAAAAATATCAGTTTGTCAGCATCTACACGGTTAGAACTACAACCACAATTAACAGTTCTAAAATAAATCGGGTTCTTATAAAAATTTGGCATCAAAACTAATTATGTAAATTTACTACTATTTTGTTTTAAAATTAATTTGTTTATAGAATGCTTTTATTCTGTTGCAATTTACGGTTTGCTTGTACTTAGCAATTCATACTTATTTTTATTTTCATAGCTTTTATTTAGAATTAGTTCACAGTTTTTTACTTATTACTGTGTAATTTACATTTACTTTATCGACATACATGATTATAAATCTATCTTATAATTAAATAAGTAGATAATTTTAAATTGTTATAGTAAACCCTAGACACTCCTTCATCATTTTTATTGTACAAATCACGTATATCTCTTAGAATATAATATTTCTAGTCTTGAAAGTTACTGATAGGATAACTACATTTCTGAGCAAGTTTATTTTAAAACTAGTCGGATGTGCCAATCCCAAAACTTTCTTCTATCTCAGTCATGTTAATACTTCAAAATTCGCTATCACATCGCCAATAAAATCAATATATTTCGTCATTCTGTTTCGTCATGTTGTACGTCAGCTGCTTGCGAATCGTCGGGTTACCGGGATGCGACCAACCGATGTATACTAAACTACGAAAAGTCCTTCTGGCCTGTACCGACAGGAACAGATAGCCTCCCTATTCCTTGGTTTTACGATTTTAGCTAATTTTACTGGAAAACACGAAGGTAAAATGCATGGAACCTAAATAAAGAAGATTCAATCCCAATTCTCGTCAACATTGAATTTGAATGAGAATATCGCCAAATTAGTCCCCTACAGCCAAATTGGCTTCATTTGTGGCAACTTATTTTGGTCGCCAAATTTGGCGATATTCCGCCAACTGTCGCTAAGTTTGGCGACAATTTGACGTTGGCGAATATAAATATATAGGGTTAAGCATATAAGAATAGGAACAATGGTTGCAACAATGAAAGAAAATTTGCCGAAACCATGTTAACTAAAACTCCTAAATTAAACCCGTTTATGGATGAATTCTGCTGTCTTGTTTGAAAATGTCAGCCACCCTAAAATTTCAAACCGCTATATCTCAGCCATTTTTTAAGATAGAGGCAAAATAAATTGCTCCGGAATCTCCCGATCAAGGCCGAACATTTAACGAAAAAAAGTTTTAGGATTTCAAATTTTTTTGAATTTTCACATCTTTTTGAATTTGAAATCTTTAAATGGCTATCACAGCGCCCCCTTTCGTCGAAATATCCCCAAATTCTGATAGAAACTGCTTGCCATAGCCAAAAACTTGGAAAAAAATTTTGGTTCAATATGAAGCATAACTTCATACACTTTTAGATGGTACAATGAAGACGGACAGACGGACAGACGGACGGACGGACAGACGGACAGACAGACATTTTGTAAAAACATGTTTTTCGGAATCTCTGACGCCTAAAACGTGTAAATCCGTCGAAAACTGGAAGTCGAAAAAATTTTCGATTACAATAATTTCTTCTATTATAGATAGAAGAAAGTAAAAATAATCTAATGTTTTTTGTAAGACGTTTAATTACACTACCTTTAACCCGAATCCTTTTCAACCTGTATTTAGTGACAATCTTCATATAATTATGGAAATCGTGATTAAAAATTTTATTCAAATTTCCAACAAGTATATGAAAATAATTGAACGATATATCGGAGTTAATAGAAAGGCGCTTTCAAGTTCTTTGAATTGAAATACAGTAGATATGCACCAGCCAAACTGCCATCCATAAATATATTACTAAAATTTATTATCATACAACATAAACTAAATGTTTTTATATAAACAACTATTGACTGCAACATTTAAAATAAAATAATAATTTTTTTTCGAATTTTTCTTATTTTATTTTATTACGTTTTTAATTTATTTTTAAGTAGCGGTGTACTGACAAGAAAGGTATCCATAAACGCATACTCAGAAAATTTTGAAAAAAATTACAGAATATTCTTCTCATGAGGATGTATACGTTTATAAAAAATACGCTTTTATCATAAATACTCTTTTACAAAAAACTTTTTCTACTCTTCATATTTAACTAGTTTAAGTAAATTTAACTTAAATAAATGCACTTTTATATACGGTTTCGCCACATACATTTATATGTAATATATATAAAAAAAATTAACGATTGTATTCTGCGGTTTAGAACAAAATTTAAATATGCTTCAAACTAAAAGTTAATGTCCGATTATAAGCACTGTCAATTTAACTTCGATATTGTTAAATATCGGAGACTACAGGAGAAAAGTATTGTTGCCATGGAAACAACGACTTATTTAATATCGTAATTGTGAGCGTTCTTATTCGGGTAGTTATTGTTAAAATACATTAAAAACCTATCCAGCGAGCTAATCTGTGTAAAATTAAATAAATTCAGAAATACTCTGCTTGTATATATATTATACAAGCTTATGGAAAAAATAATAAACAATTTAATCGTTTAAGTTTAAATTCATAAAGTACTACGCATTTAAACATCCATTTAAACAACAATTTCCAAATGCACTAAAATCGCTTCCATTTGGCGAGGAAAAAGGGTTGCTTGCCAAATCGGGTTTTTTCGCGCAAAATCGCGTTTTTTCTCGCCAAATACTGGAAAGTATTTTATTTTTTTTACAGATTTTCCACTGGGATTCCACAGCTAAATTTGACTGATCCTTTATTACGTACATGAGTAGTTCAATTAGCATTTTCTTTTTCAAAATATTCTGAGTATGCGCTTTAAGGAGACCTTCCTTGTGAGTACAGTTTTGCTCGAGAACCATGTACTCTTCTAAATACAGCGTAGTAGTTTGTAAAGAAAAATACACATATACAGGAAAGATTGGAGGTAAAACTCAGAATATAAGAACTGTTATATACGCAACTGCATATATACAGACACATATAGGGGAGATGGGGGATGAATGGGACATTTTAACAAAAATATTTATTTTAAATATATTTTTTAAGTTATTATCTATATTATATATCACATTTCATATATTAAGTGTTTGACTACATCTTATGCACAATATCTATTTATGATTATTATTATACAGATATAATTATGAAATTAAAAAAAAAGTTTCTCTCTGTCCCAATCATCCCCACAGCAGAGATGAATGGGACACAGAAATTTTTCTCCCTGTATTCAATGTTAAAGACTAAAAGCTGACAAAAATGCCTCCTTGGCAAAAGCTGAGAGATTATAAATTGTAATATGATCTCCAGGATTATTTGTCAGCCAATCATCTTGGACTCGTCGCAACTTTGTCTTAAAAGGCCCATAAACGGAAACATTCAATGGCTGAAGACGATGACTACAATGAGGATGAAATGTTAAAATAATAATTACCATAAATTATTAATTTATCAACCTGTGTAACATTATTTAGTTAATAAATATGTTTTCAGCATCATCTAGGGATGAATTAGACAGTCCCATTCATCCCCATTTGAAATGTCCCAATCATCCCCATGATGCATATATTCAATTGTCAGCCATTTTGTCTCAAAAATTATTTTGTCACAATGGTTTGTCACAATGGTTTAATATTCATTCATTTTAATTACCAATACTGAGCCTTTAAATAAAAATCTACAACATATCTTAATTGTTTATATTGCATAAGATATTTAAGTAACTTCAAATGTAAAAAAAATTACTTTTGAGCAGACATTTCAGGAAATGCAAATTTGAGGGAAAATGAAAACAGCCATGTGGTCTTGCTTTTGGTTCTGAAGCACTATAGTAGTGAAATCTGTGAGGATAGGAAGCAACTAAAAAGAAATGGTTATTACCTGAAATATTGAGAAAGTCCCATCCATCCCTTGTCCCATTCATCCCCCATCTCCCCTACACACATGCAGTTAGATGCAAAATTTCTGCTCTGCTTGAAAACATATATTTTGAGAATGTATATTTTAAAAATTGACTTTAATTCTAAATTTAATAAATCATGCACATCGTTTAAGCGATTTTTTGTATGTGATAAACAAAGAGTACAGCTTATATAAAAAAAAATAAATTGATTATTCAATCCATTATCGCTGTTTTTGATATCATTTCTGTTTATCGTAAATAATTATTGTTTGGTATAACAATTTTAATATTTTAATTTTACCTTACCTTCTCTTGATTAAAAAAATTATTTGTAGTTTACAAAAATTATAAAAAGTATGCACTACCATTATACTTCCTTACCATTTTTTATGTGCACAACATTTACAATCCTATTATTTTAAATCTGTTTTAATTCTCCATAAAATTATTTTTAGATTTATACAACTATTTATAAAGATTACTATTAAAATTCCTTTTTAAAATGAGTTAAGATGCATAAAATGCATGCTTTTATGAAATGTCGCAGAATTAAGAAATATGTGTGCACACATCTATACAAAAATTTTCATATGCTGAAAATGTGATATTGACCATGTATATAGTCAAAATTCGGTTGAATACTAAGTACTTGGCAAATTAGCCGAGTACTGAATATTCTATTCACTTCTATTTTTAAGCATTAACAACCTATATCGAGCATGAGTTATTAAAGTATGAATTTTTAAAAATGTAAACAACGATTAAGCAGATGACCCGTAATCTACAAAAGTCTCCAACATGCAAAATGCTTGGAAGCAAACTGTTCTTTTACTCCTTTTACTTTACTTTTGATTTGTGTCTTTTACTATTCTAAAATTTATTATATGACCTCCTTGTATAATATATTTTCTTACCTTTTGGTAGTATGTGAAATTTGTTTTCTTTATAGTCATACAAAAAGCCAGACGTATGGGATTAATTCAGCATAATTAAGAAATAGAATCATATTTCAATATAAATGAGGATTTAAAGAATACAAAAATTATTAAAGTGATGACCTGTAATGTACAAAAGTTTCAAATCTGTAAAATGCTTGGAACCAAATCGTGAGGATTAGTGTCCTTCTACCAGGGCTTAATTTCTAAGAAAAGAAGTACCGGAGCCCTAATATTCTGCAGTTCTAACACCCATAGCGTACCCCTCCTGCCCCCCTCCGCCGTCACTCTAATCTTCAAATTTATATTTCATACATTATTTTCAAAATTTAAAGCATTGTTTTTTTTATTTAGCAAAATACATATTTTAAAGACATCTATCTGCGTATACTTAGCGAACAACTATTCCACTTTTTAGTTATTATTACTTCCAAATAGAAACCTTTGCCTAATCTTAATGTTAATTAATCGCATAATTCTGCGATTTGCGCCATAATTCAGCTCAGGATTATGATTCGGAAATAGTGGTAACACAAAAAATGAATAGTTCGCAGCTATGCAGGATAGGAAAAAAAAACTTACTGTTTACTCTTTATTCTTATCAAAAGAGCATTAAAATTATTTAAAATGGAAATAAATAAAATTTGAATTTAAGACAGATTGAGCTCGAGCCTGCCTAAGGCGACACATTACGTCACTTATAAGTGTTTTGATACAAAAGAAGGCAAAAGATTGGAAATGAGAAGGAAAGGAAAGGGTAATTTAGGAAAATGAGAGGGAAAGAAAAGGGCAATTTAGGATTAGTTTTTCGGAAGCGTTATTGCACGGGGCTCCGGAGCGCCGTGTTTATGAGCTCCGGTAAATTCTGGACAATATTTCATTATTTACTAAACACAGAGAAGTACCAGAGCTGAGCTTCGGTGGGCTCCGGCGCAAATTAAGCCCTGCCTTCTACTATACTAAAGTTTATTATAGGATCTCTCCTTGTATACTACAATCAGAGTTCTGTTACTTTTTGGCAGTATATGAGCATTTAACATTTCGAATGAATGCATCGGGATATCGCTATATATAACTGGCCGCGTGGCTAAAAACACTCTCCAGTAAATAAATACCAACAAAATCTAAAGTTTATCCTTGTCCTTTGTTGATAGTCCTACAAAAAAGCCAGACGTTTGGGATTAATTCAGAATAATCAAGAAATAGAATTATATTAAAATATAAATGGTTTTTTGAACATTATTTTGTTGTATGCAATGTGAATAAAATCATTAAAACAATATTCATGGGAAGGAACGATGAAATTAAAAAAATATATAAATGTACAACTGAGCTTTTTTCATGGTACAATTGTTGAAAACGACTGCATACTCTTTCAAACAGGGGTGGGTGGGGTGGGGTGTGTGATATAAATTCATGCAACGTAGGTAAAACTTGGGGTTCTTATATGTTTAGGTCAATAAAACTACAAAATAATTCTAGGAATTCCAATTTTTCGTCTGAGTCAAAAAGTGTCAGGATTCGAACCAGGGACGTTTTGGCTTAAAATGCCAATGCTCTGCCAACTGAGCTCGCCTGGACGAATCTGGTAAAAACAAATCTTCCAACTGTTCCTATTGATAATGACATATGGTCTATTATTTTAAATAGCTCAAGAGAATAAATCGCAGGTAATAGAACTCCAGGAAACGCTAATACGTAATTACACTTGATTAATTTTAAAACAATAATTATAATTGGTAAATAAATCATGATTTATTATGAGTTATTTAGCAATTACAATCCTGCAAAACACCAATCGCGCAAAATTACCGCGCTAATCGAAGCATGTATTGGACACAGTCGACTTTCTCATGAACCCAATATACATAAACCAGAAGGACATGTGCGAAGCTTTCGCACTGCAATCTTTGAGATTATTTCCTGGTACGTTTTAGCCCTAATTTTTAATTAACTGATTTTTTTTTAAATCAAACAACACGTTTTAACGAAATATGGGTGTCATATCTCAGAAACTTGTTCAAAAACTTTTCGAATGATACCTCATTCATCGTTGTATTTTTTGTATGTGCATAGAAAAAAGTATATTGACAACAGAAATAATATAATGATGATTGCTTGTGTATAAGAAAATGGTAATAGATTGAAAGACATTTTTTTGGCAAATTTTCTTCTCTCGGCAAGGTCATTTCTCTAGGTTGCCAAGACCCCCTATACTGAAAAAAAAAAAAACTGAATTATAAAAAAATCGAAACACTGAATCAGATGTTTAGAGAATTCATAATGAAAGCATTTCCTCAGATTTTCCAAAACTGTTCTAGAAATGTCTTAAATACACAAATCACAATATTTGATACACTATTTTTTGCATGCCTATGGGAACTTAAACATGGGATGTTCACACTTTGTGGTTCAGCAGCCATTTAAGTGACGTCAGACTTCGCTGGCGTATTAAAAGCTTAATGAAATATTAAAAAATAAACACTTTGTGAATCCTAATGAACTGTATATCTAAATGGAAGATAATCCTTAAATTACGTAATCTACTGGTGCTCCGATACAGTACGCATGTACACAGCCATGATTAAACAAAGAAAACAAAAAAACAATAGGTGACGCACGCCTAAAAATTAAATAAAAACCCGATTAAAAGCTCACTATTTTTTCAAAAAGTACGCGCAAGAAATAAATTAACAATCGTATTTTAATTGCATTATAGGATGACGTCATCTGATAATGCAATATTTATTTTTGTGGCATCACTGATTTGAGAAAACCTTTCATTTCATTTATGAAAACAATGCCGATTTAATTTTTAATTATCAGCAAATTTTAATCAAAAAACATGTTTCAGGAAAATGTGACTGTACTATGTCAGAAGTCTGTTCAAAATCCTTTCATATTGGTATTTCATTCGTCTTTCTGCGTTTCGTATTTTCTTAGAAAAAGGGATGTTGACAGGATAAATAATATATACGATAGACAACGTACTATGTAGACAATGTAATAATGTACTATGATGTTGTTTTTGATGTATTATTGTTAGGAAATGCATGTTACAGATTGATTTGAAACTTTATGAAAAGTTTATCGACAACTCATGATTTTTCATTAACATAAATATGTGAGCTAATTTAATAATTAACAGTCGAGAAACACTCAAAAGTCAATTTAAATTTTTATTCTAATTGAATTGTTGAGGTTATTTAAGTTAGTTTATTTACCATTAAGTTAATTAAAAAATATATACATAATTTGATTTAAAATGTTAACACAATTTAATTATACTTTATGCTTACATAGATTTTAATTTATTTAAGCGAAAACCTACCCATTGCCAAAATGCGACACCGCTTTTATACAAAAAAAAAAAAAAAAAAAAAAAAAAGCATAATCCATTTCGTGATTTGCGTACTAATTCAGGAAGCATCTGAAAAAAAGTTTATCGCACTACGCGAGGGATACTTGTATATGTATTCTGCACCAATAAAAAAAAAAAAAAGAAGAAGAAGAAGAAGAAATAAATAAAAGGAAAATAAATAGTGGAAAGACTTCTTGGCGATCAGAAATCTGAAAAGGCATGGATTTTGTAAACTCTACGATCAGCTCATAAATGACAAGCTTTGCGCTCATAAAAAAAAAAAAAAAAAAAAAAAAAAAAAAAAAAAAAGACTAAATCGATTACTTTTTCAATTTTTGTTCTTTGGTAAATTTGGCAACAATGTTGGTTGCTCTACTACACATTGCGGCAAAAAAAATCTCTAAAATAATTATTGTACATGCGCTCGCCGAGATCTTGAGAGCGATTTTCCATTTACCGACAAGGTATCGATAAATCGTACACAATTTTCGCTATCCGACATCAATGCATGCAAAATTCATTCACCAGACTCAACAAGAGATAACCTGTAAATGTATTCTGCACTAATGAAAAACAAAAAGAATTAAAGAAAAAAATGAGTAAAACCAGACTCCTCTGCGAACAGGAATCTGGAAATGTATGAATTTTGTAAACTCTGAGATCTCAGCACCTCATTAAATATGCGCTTTATGCCCATAAAGAAAATGTCGCTTTTCTCATTTTTGTTCCTTTGGTCAATTTGACAACATTGGCTGCTCTACTTCGCATTCTGACAAATTGTTGTCATAGTGTATATATGAACGCATTTATGCTGCTTCGGTAAAATGCTTTGGAAAATAGGATTACACACATTAGGTATTTTGTTAATGTTATTTATTCATTCTGATTTGTTGGCTATCCATTTTGAATTTTTAGTAGTTACTAAAAGACAGGAGAAAATTTACAGGAGTTTTCGTGCTACTTCAGATTCATCATGTAAAATGCTATAGTTATAGCTCGGATGAATGAAATTAGCGCTGCAGTTCGCAGCCTTGTCCAACAAATAACAGTGAAAAATGCCAGCCAGGATATCGTCGGGATAGCTCAGTAGGGAGAGCGTTGGTACGGTAAACCAAAGTACCCAGGTTCGAGCCCTGGTCCCGCATAATTTCGCTCTGTTGGAAAAATCTCAACTATGATACTCCGATAGAGTAGAACTTGGCTTAGTAAAAAATTTTGAATAGTTCTATATTTTTGAAAAAAATAAATCCTCAGACGCAATTAAAAAAACAAAAAAACTCTTAATTTAATTTTTTATATTTTAAGTTTTCTTTGTTAAAATACTGCGATTAAACATCCAATGTATGATTTTTACTATTAAAAATGTAATCTTTTTGTTTCAGTAGTTCAACGGGTTTTTCTTGCTTAATTTAACACAATCTTTTATAATATATAATGTACAGGGCTTTATAAATTGGATAAAATCTGGTAGCCGCAAAAAATTCTAGTCGCCAATAAAAAATATCCCCCCCCCCCCATTCCACCGTTATTGATTTTCTAAAAGCAGAAAAGCTTCAGAATACAAAATAATAACAATCATAGTTTAGAATTATTAGTTACATAAGTTTAGAAAAATAATATAAACTAACAAGAGAACCACTTTTGGTGCGGCTCGCACATAGGATTGAGACCTGGTGCATTTTAAAGTCCGATATTACGAAGTTTGAGAATCAATGAAATTTTTCTGTTAAAATCATATTTTTTTTTTTTTTTTTTTTTTTTACAGCAGCTAACTTTCTGAAAATGTATATTTCGAGACCACTTATCGCTATTATATATTATCACTATTAACGTAGAAGTTTTTTTCTTTTTTCTAAAGCACTTTAAAATACACATTAGTTAATACTAAGAACAAAATATTGAAAGATGTTTAAACATTCCTTTAAAAACCTACGAATTTCATTTTGAAAAAATACAACATTATAGTAATTGCATTTTTGGCGGCGCGACTTTGGCTTCATTCATTACCGTAGAAATTTTCCCGGCAACTCTAGCCAAATATCATAATTTTCTGCTGTGTGTGAGTGAGAATTAGTTTGATTTCGTAGTACCCTATTTGGCGACTGAACTCGCTTTCGGCGTGAAATTAACAATTAAAAATCCAATAAAAAAATTAAAAGCATAAAACAAATATAAAATATGATTTTAATATAAAAATTTTATCGGTTCTTTAACGTTTATGTATAGAGGGCTACAAAATGCACCAGGTTTCGATGCTAGGTGCGAGCTGCACCAAAAGTGGTTCCCTTCTAAGTTTTCTAATGAAACTTATTAAAAATATACATCTCTGGAAAAAGAAACAAGAACGAAAAATCATGCGTCAAGCATAGATTATGTAACACTTTCCAACGCTTCCAAAATATTTTTAGAAATATTCACCGTTTAATAAGCTGGAAGATAACATCTAAGTAAACAATTTGGAAAACGCATAACATATTTAAAAACATAATTTCAGGAATTTCCAACATATACAATATTCGGAAAATTATGCAAATACTTTTATTCAGCCCTGTATAGGATCTATAGATTTGTATATATACTACATAGGATGATAAATTTTACTTTAGTTAGGAAACGCGTAGCACAGTTTAAAATTCTCCTTCTGGAGTTTCTGTCAATAAACGGAAATGTGTTCGCGAACTTTTGTGCTGCCCTGTATATGAAATACAGAATTTATACACACCAAGTAATAGGCAAAAAGTGAGTTAAATTTAAAATCGCGTTCAGCAACGCACTTCCAGGAATTATTGTTAACAGACAGTAGAGAATTATTTTGTGTGTCCCTGTAAATGACCGATAACTGCTATACACACAATATTCTGTAGTAAGCCTCTTGTCATGCACCTTAGTGATATATATAAATTTCAATGCGTTTAAAATAGTGAAACATTATTTAATTAAACCGCAAACGATTTTTCTCCATAGACGTAATGTAACGGAATTCTTTTGACTGACCCTGTAAAGTAACTATAAGTGCTATGCACACCCTATTCAATATTAAGCTTCTTGTAATGCCTCTTCGTGATATATATCAATTACAATGTGTTTGAAATTGCGTAACATCATTAAAATAAATCGCAAATGATTTTTCCCCATAGACCAAATGTAACGAAATTCTTTTGAGTGTCCCTGTAAAAAAACTATAAGTGCTACGCACTTCAGTTGAAATAGGAAACATGCTATAGATAACGACATTAACATATAAAAATTGCAGGGCAATCCGAGCCTATTTACGGGAGTTAGAGCACGGACAGACGGCCAGACAAACCGAAGTCATAAACACTTTTCAACTAGGTTGGAAAGTGTTAAAAAAAGAATACTGTAAGGTGGAATTAACCGGCATATTCGAGAAATGCTGATTGCCGAATGCTTCAAAAATCTGATAGTTGAGAGTTACAAAATTTATATTTGATAAGGGGCAAGGGGGTGGATCTATGAAATACTGAAGCAGGAAAACAATTGAGGCGTTAACATGGGAAGGTAAGTGCCAAAAATGAAACCACCTTTTGATTACTGCCTTTTCCATGGCGAAGGCATTGGAGAATTACTACCTGAACCATCTTGCGGCCATCATAAGAAATAGAATAAACGGGATATGGACTTACTTTCTTTCCCATGCTATTGGCCTTGATAATTTACTATTTTATCAACGAAAGGACGAAAAAATGGATTTTTTGGCACTTACACCCTTTTCCACGTCAAAGTCTCAATTGTTTGCCTTTTTTTTTTTTTTTTTTTTTTTTTTTTTTTTTGTCGAAATCAATAAAATAATTCTGATTTTATTATTTTAAAATTTACATTTGATTAATTTTACCAAATTAAAAATAAAAGTGAAAAATATTTTTTGTTTGAATAAAATTTCTAAGTTAATTTCCTATTATTTTGTAACTTTGCAACATCTATAATGAGACGTCATATAATAATTTTAATTTAACATTGTGACTAAGATGAGTAACAGATGCTGCTCTTGATAGAAATTGGCGTAACCATATTGGTTATAAGAAATAAGCTTATTTATATCATAATCCGGATCGAATAATAAAAATTTTTAAGTGCTTGTAAAATCCCAAATGATATCCCAATTAATTATAATATCCCAATATGAACTAGTTGGATGTGCCAATCCCAAAACTTTCTTCTATCTCACACAGGTTTCGCATACACTAAAAAGAATCAGCACCCATTTATATCAAGGTCTAACTGAATCTAAGGTTTTATTAAATTCCGTGCATTAGTTCTTGAGATATGACTATCGCTAAAATCGTGTAAATCCTGCAAAATGCTGAATAGCAGCGCCACCTGCTGGGAGATTTAGAGCAAAACCTAATCAACAACAACTTATGTCAACGTCTAGAATCTGAAGTTTGATGAAAGTCCGTGCATTAGTTCTTTAGATATAGTTATCGTGATAATAATGGAAAAAAGTAGCATAGTAGCACCACGTGTTGGGATATTTACACTAAAACGTAAGCAGCATGTATTTATGTCAAGGTCTAACAGAATATGAAGTTTGATAAAATTCCATACATTAGTTCGTGAGATATAGCTATAAAAAGATAATGAAAAAAGTGGTATAGCAGCGCCACCTGTTGGGGTATTTACACCAAAACATAATCCTCTTCTGTTTATGTCAAAGTCTAACTGAATCTGAAGTTTGATGCAGCATAGACGCGCCACCTGTGGGGCGATTTTCACCAAAAACTAATCTGCACCAATTTATATCAGGGACTAAGTTTTCAGGGACAACGTTTTATTAAAATTCGTGCATAAAATTCGTGCACTATTAGTTCTTGAGATAGAGCGCCCACAAAATGTTTGTCACATACAGACAGACTCACAGAGAGACATTTTCTAAAAACAGTCAAATCGTATTCAGGACCTTCTAAAATGTATAAATCTGCCGAAAACTGGAAGTCGAAAATTTTCATGAATCCAATACTTTCTTCTTGTAAAGATAGAAGAAAGTAAAAATATCATAACTAATTACGTTTTCAAAATAACTCACTCGTTATTTGCTTCTCACGAAAAACATTGGTAAACAACCCAGTACCAGTCACTTGTTTCCAAACGAGGGTGCGGCGACCTTATTGTACCATGTGTGCGGTGGACACAGGTGCCATGATAATAAAAGGTGCTAAGTATTTTAAGCGAGGAAGAAATATTTAAAAAATACATATTATTCTTTAATTTTATTAAAATTAATTGTTCTTGAAAGTTCATTTGTTGTATAGATCTAGTTCAAATAAATTACTTATAATCATTTGCATATTATTATTCTTTAAAATGAATGTGGTATATTAATCATTTTTAATTCTGATCACAAAATTATTCTTTAAAATGTCTGATGGTGAAATAAAATGCCATCTGTGCTCATTTCTATTTCTTAGGTCAATTTTTGCCAGACGGTCGCGACCTGGCAACCGCATTTGTCAAGCATTGATAATTTATGTGTATATATGTTGCATACGGGAAGAATAAATAAAAGTCTTTTGTACATAAAGCAAGAATAAATCGGAAATTGAAATTTTCAAGACGTATTCTATCTTAAAATTTTAAGAACATTAAATTTACTTTTGTCAATCTTAGAAGACATTTACCTAATATTCTAAGCGATTAGTAAATTTTCCTAGTCAACTGCCGAAATTTTAACATAATTCAACTAAAAGGTCATCAATGTTTTTGTCATTCAAAATAAAAGCGTTTATTACCTTGACATTTAGGACATTCTGACCCATAACTTGACAGCTAATCTCCATTAGAATTTATCTGAAACGTCCGTCCATTATCTACCATTAACGGTGATGTATCTTTGTATCCCAATCTAATCTCATTTTTAGTCGCTAAATATTTAGAATAAAAGAGGGGATTTTAAATAGCTTTCGAACGGTTGTGTTCAGAGTAGTGAAAAGCGTTTTCGTTGTTGAACGCAGACGATGTTTCACAAAACATTCCTTTTTTTTTCACGTTACATCAGTCACAAAAGCATTTCGTTTTTATTATATAATATTCTAGGGGATCCAACCCGTGTTTTCCGCGTTACAGAATATAGGTGAAAACAATTTTTTTAATTGAGAACTCGAATAGAATTTTTACATTATTATTTTTTTTTTTTTTTAGATTACTACCTAACATCACTAAAAATATTTTTTATAAAAAATAGCAAATATGTATTCGAATCCATCTTTCGTGGACTATAAGACGGAAACAAATGCTAAACTATTTATATCACCTTAAGTGCAAATGGATTTGTTTTACATAATCGTCTGCACACGATTGAGGTATACGTATTTTTAAATATCATGCTTGAGAATTATTTAAAAACCATAGAGAATGAGTGAATTGCGATACAGTTTTCAAACAAATTGTGCTTGAAACTACATTTTTTTTTCCAATTTGACGGCGAAAAAATTGAAAACATGCGATGTTAAGAAGCTCAAAAAAATTCAGTAAAAACAAAAATGAATCCTTTGCCGTTGCCACCGTCGAAATGACGTCAGCGTTACACACGGACACCTTTATCCTTTATAATATAGACTAGGGCATTCAACCAAGGCCATCTTGATATTCATGATAGCCCTGATCCAACCCGGGCTTCCCGGGATAGAGAATATCGTTATAGTTTTTTTTTTTTTAAATTGAAAACTCTAATAGATTTCTTTACATTTAATAATTTATTTTTTAGATTGTCCCCTAAGAACACCAAAAAGTAGCTTTATATGTCAGAAATATGTCAATTATATATTCAAATAAAATTTTGAAATTTATTAAAAACAGAAATTTAGTAATGGCCTCGTGCCAGAAGTTAATAACCGAAGAAATTGCTAAAAATTTCGCTATCTACAGCAGTTTTTTTTATTAATTTTAATGTTTTAAGCGTTTATTTAGATTACATGTCTGTAAAACTTGTGTTTTATTTATACTATTTTATTTTATTGCGAAATGAAGTTTTAATTCCATTATAGAATATTAGCTGGAAACAAATGCTGAACTTTTTATATTGTTTAAAGTGCAAACGGCTTAATATTTTGTAATCGTCTGCAAGCGATAGTGATAGATTAAAAAAAATATGCTTGCAAATTATTTTAAAAAGCAATAATAAATCAGTTGATTAAGATACAGTTATCAAACAAATTGCATTTGAAAGTAGATTTTTTCCTCTATATAACTGTATAAAAATTTTAAATGTGCAATGTTTAGAAAAAAAATTGTAGTAGCAAAAATCCGAAAACCAAAATTTTATCGTCAAGTGTTGCCATTCGTAAAATGACGTCAGCGTTACGCACGGACACATTTGTTCTTTAAAGTATAGATATTACTACACGTCGTACTACTACACGTTACATAGATATTAATACGCGTCGTCAAGAAAAACAGTTTTTTATAAAGAAAACTAGGGTCGCAATCCACTTATTTAGCCAATAATAGTACAAGCTGAACCTGATTTTCATTTACAACTATAGCAACAATGACAATATATTAGCGAGATTTTTATCAGCTTAACTTTGCTTTATGTGAAATGCAATGGCATCATCGCAGTGGCGCAGCAAAGATCCCCATCTGGGAGGGGTTTTGAACCATTGTTAGTCATCAAATGAACAATTTCCTTGTTTTAGAAATTATAAGGTAATGTTTAATAAATAAGGGACACGTAGAGACCAACGTAATGAAAAGTACAAGCAACCGTGATAAATTTTGCATTTATTTGTTTAAAAGCTTCATAAAAGAGCCTCCCTTTCAATTTTAGCACAGTAACATAGGTACTGCTTTGCTGCTATTGCTCTTATCTTTTTTTTTCATTACTTTTGCATACAAATAGAGGCTCCTGTTATGAAGTCTTGAAACAGTTGAATGATAATTTTGACTAATAAACAATAAAAATTTGGCTGATAAAAAAATTGACGATTTATGTTTTTCTTAAATTGTTTTGGCATTATTTTTTACACACAATGTATTTTTTTTTTAACACAATTGGTTTTGTATGCATCTTATCAGTTTTTGGTTTTAACCCCGAAATCTCCCGTCCTTCGCTGCGCCAGTACATCATGGAAGTGCTAGAAGTGCACTGTGACTCGGTCAATGGGGGGTGCTGTCACTGCATTCGAATTATGGATTTTCTACCTTAATGTTGTTTGAACGCAACTGGTGGTCATTTTGAGCAATTATTGAGCAGTTTTCACATTTCACAGAAAGCAAAGTAAATCTGTTGAAAATATTATTACAATATCTTCATTATTCTGAAAGTTATGAAAGAATATCTGACTTCGACTTGGAGTGTGATACCCTATATTTCTGAATGTATAATGAATGTATAATGTATAATGAATGTATTATGAATTACGACTCTGGTTTCTTATACAAAAATTGTTTGTCTTGACGCATATTATCTCCATGGAAAGTAAACATACCCTCTATAAATATACCGAAATATCATAAATAAATTAACAAGCGATTTGATAACCGCTTGATCTATATTAGTAGTACAGTTATATTCAGTAATAGAATATGAAATCTGTCAAAGATAGACATTACCTTGAAGAGAAATCTTGCTTGATTTTATTTAACAAATACACATTTATTTGCTTCGTTAACCCATTGAAGTCCCATTTAAATGTGTATGGAGGCGACTCAAAAATCAGATTTAATAATGCCACAATATGTACCAAAGAAATCATGCAGAATTAACCAAGAAGAATTTTTTTCTGAAATTATACATGTAAAATTCCGAAAACAACAACAAAAAAGTCTCCCGTTCTGTAATCGCAGTACAGGGTGTCAGAAAGTCTCCTTACAATTTCAAACTTTAATTACAAACTAGCTGAAGTATCCAGCGTTCTCCGGGATTTTAACAATGTTTGTGCAGGTAAATCAATTTCAAAATTAAACATGTTGTATAGACAACTTTAAAATGTTAAAATATGCCGATATTTCCACAATTAGGTTTATCATGACTCAATATCTTCCTCAAACTCATATGACATTATATTCACCTGCAGACGTCATATTTACTTACTTTCGCTATTACTCGTATTGATACACTCTTTGTATGATTCTCAAACATTTGAAAATCTCCGTTAAACTTCCAATATGACGTCATATTAACTTTCTTTTTAATTATCTAATGACGTCATATTAATCTGCTTTCTGTACTTACACATACTCATACTCCTTGTATTATTGAGAAATCTTTAAAAATTTCCATTTTATTACCAATATGACGTCATATTAATCTTTTTTTTCAATTGGTGAAACTTTTTATTTCATTTTAATATTTCACGTGGAAATCTTTCAATAGAAAATTAATTATTGTAGAAAGAATTTATTGTGGATTTTTAATTGTTGTCATCTGCTATAACGAAAAATGTTTAAATTTAATAGGGAAAAGCAGTTAGATTTTTGATTTTTTATTAATTAAAAATTAACTATACATTATTTCGATTCCAGATTATTTTAGTTGCCTCGGCCATGTTTTAATACACCTATACGTAACATTTCACAATTCTGGCTTTCAAACTGTTGATTTCTATAGAAGTGCAGACAGACAGACAAATTTTCATTTTTATATATTAGGTATAAATGAACATATATGCAAAGTAGTACAGTATTAAAAGAGTATACGTTGAAGTTTTGTTTTTCCATAATTAATAAACATCTATATAGGGTTGATAGGCTGCACGAAGCACTTGAAGGTGATAAACGTCGACGCTTTCCTCTGGTACTGTTTACTGAGCCGACCTGCGTGAATTTCTTGTGCTCACGTCTATCAGTTCGTGAGTGAGAAACCTTTTTTATTTTTCTCATTCCTGTTTAATCACATTGTTCGCAATATTGCTTATTTAGACATGTAAATGACAAACGTATATTGAAATTCTTGACGTGCATCTGTTAAAAGAAAAAAACAGTATCCTGAAGATATTCAACGGCACCACCATCGAAACCGAACCCTTTCCAACTAAAAAGCATTACCAAAATCAGAACATCCGTTGAAAGAGTATGCATAGATATACGTTAATCTCTCTCTCTCTGTGTCTTTCTCTCCATGCCCCATTTTGTATCTCTCTGTATATGTAGATACATACGTACAAACGAATTATACAACTTCCAATCCTTTATTGAACAATCCTTTGAACAATTGAACAATCCTTTATTGAAAGCCTTAATAAATTATTATTTTTATCTTATTTTTGTAAAGGTATGTATACAAGTTCTATTCTAATCTAATATATATATATATAAAAGTAATATATATATATATATATATATATACTTGAAATCAAAATAGGACAAACAAAAGTTCTTCAACATAAACTATATAAACTGACCAAATCTCTCATTTAAAGATGACAAATAATTAATTTATATATAGACTACATTTAAATTTAAAAATAGCTAAGAAATTCGAGCAACAGAATGAGCGAAACTCCAGTTTAGCGATGGCATGTAGACATTATAATAGTTACAAAGAAAAAAAGAATTAAAATATATAAAACATCATTAATTAATAAAACCTACTGTGAAATTTAACATGATATGATATGATAAATGATTCCAGATAAAGTGAAATAAATATAATTTAATATTATTTACAAAAACTGGAATTCTGGGTAACTGTATACCGGGTATCCCATAAATTTGGTAACATTTCAACAATTCTTAAAAAGTGAAGGAAATAGTTTATTTGAATGCGGTTTGCGACAAAATTATTCTGATGAGGAGGGATTCATTTTGGGTAAAGAAAAAAATAATGAAACTTTTTGTTAATAGAGGGCGCTTCACGCATTTCAATTACAGGATATATGCAAATTAGTTTGCAATAAAATGCGAGTATACGTTTAACAACTAATTTCAAATTTTCTTGCTACTGACACGGACGTACGTCTTTCAATGGGATGTTAATGTTGGTAGATAAGGTACTACTGGTGAAACTGTTTAGCCATGAATCGCCAATCGAAGCTTTACGACGGTTTCGACACAGAAAGTAATGAAGAATGGATCGGGCTGCTCTGCTTCGTTCAATGTTTCGAAGAAACAGAAAATTTGTGTGATCGACCTCGCAGAGGTGCAGTACGTTTATCATAAGCTCGTACCTCCGCTGTAGCTTAAAAAATGTACACTCCTAGGTGAACAGTCCACGAGTGGGGTAAGTGGCTCTAAAGAAGTACAGATAATAACTGGCATACCAAAGACATCGGTATTCCGTATTCTTCATGGGTGTTAAACCACCACCCCCTGAATACTAGGCCTACGCAGTTGTGGCTGTCGTAAGAGGATTTTCTTAACCGTTTGTACGGCCCCCTGAATTTTGGCACCAGTATACTCTAAAAGTTTGACTTATCTAATCTTACAAAAAAAATAAGGCGGAGGAAACTTTTAGAAATTATTCTTATTCAAATTCATGAAGCCGTACAAACGCTGGACAAAAATCCTCCAACGATGCCGCATTTTGTGCCAAAAACTGCACTTTTAAAATCGCATTTACTGAAAACTTATTCGTCGGATTCCGTTTGACTTTCGGTTACTTAGTTACTTGGTATTCCCCATTCTGTAGAAACAAAAAATTGTTTCTATGACAAATAGAACGCGAACTATAGAGGTGCCAAAACCCCATTTTGTTCAGTCCGCAAGATATAAACTAGTAGACAGAGCACTAATTATTCTTGTAAAATCATTTGTCATCAGTTGGTGGAAATTCCCTTCATTTGTTGTTCACTGCATTGTTCTTTCCATCGAACAAGGAACCTACTGGAAGTAGTATAAGAAGTTAGTTTCGTTCTCATTTCGGATAGGAATTCTGGGATTGGTATTCTAGTAAACGTAAAGTGCTTGGCAAAGTTTCGGCTTTTTTTTCCTTGTTCGATGTTTTTTTTCGACCACGGTAAGGTCTGTAAGTAGCCTCTTTTTAAGCACGAGCTCCATAGGTGTCTTTTAAGCCGTTCAGCCTTCAAGTTTTCTTATTCATCTTATTTTATTATTATTATTATTATTATAAATGTTAAGTAAATAATCTCGCGCAGTTTTTTTTCCTGTCGCAGTTCAAGGCATAGGAAAGAACCTGAAATTACGTTTCACAAGTAAGTGTTTATTTCATTATTTTCTGTATGTTTTTTTTCTTTTAAATATTGTATGAATATCTGAAATAATAACTTGTTTAATATCTTTTTAATTATTTTTGTGTTATATTTATTAACTTTCAAAAATATGAATTGAAATACAATATACAAACCATTTTAATTATAAAAAGTTAATCATAAAAAAGCACATATTTTAAACGCTTGTAAATCATCATCGAAAAAAAATAAATTTTTTTTTTGCTTTTTCTGCTAATAATGTGGTCTTTACACGAGTAATTTACCGAATTTTCGGTCGTATAATCTGCGGATCAAACAATCATTTTTACAGCCAGAAAATATATTTAATAATTGAAGTCAAATATTTACAGCAATCTAGTAAGTTATTTTTTTTTTTTTTTACAAAATAAAATTTCTGGCACTGTGCGATTAGAATTTTTATATATCCTATGTACTTTTAAAATTTAAAAGACGGCTTTGAAAAAACATATAAAAATCACATCTTTTGAAGCCGAAAATTTTACATAATCCCCTTAAAGTCTTGAGAGGAACGTGTATTCTATCCAACCAGCTGAACGAAGCCGATGGTTAACTCTTGCTTTCAAGGTAAATATAGACAGTTGCATTATAGGTAAAAAGTAATTAATACTAAACTAAGAAAGGGAAAATAAAGGAAAACAAGAAGTTACCTTTTGCGCTCAGAAAACAAACCTATTTTATTCTGTTTTAGAGCATTATTTTGAAAAACCAGAGTATTATTTGCATACCATGAAAATAAAATAGGGAGCTTTGGTTCCTAAAATAAAGGAATTGTGTTACGTAAAGTATTATTCTTGAATAATTAAATGTTTGTCTGGAGAATAGCAAAGAGTAACAACTTTTAAGTCTATCTGTTAATCAATGAAATGATATACTACGATGAACATAGCCACATCTAAAACAAAAAATCTACAGAGTAAATAAATGTAACTGAATTCCGATAAACAGTATCTTATTAAAGCTTAAAGTGTAAACAATCTTATTACATGTATTTTTAAAGGAAATTGTTTTAAAATAATTTTGCATTTAAATAAAATTATTCAATGTATCTCATTACTATTAAGAGAAAAATGTGAAAAATATACTGTATTTAAATTAAATTTGTAAGATGTGTAGGTTATTTCCAAGTTGTAAATGACTAAGTTGTTTGCTAATCTGAAGGTTTTCTAATAAATGGCGATTCTGAGTAATTTAAAATTTTCGTCTAAATATATATATATATATTTGTTATAGTTAAAGTTTTTGAAACAAAATTTAATTATTTAAAATATTTTTTACGATTAAAAGTTAAAAAACAAAGAAAATATTTCAAGAGACATGTCATAAAGAAAAGAACAAAGATTGTCTTAACTTTTGTTTTCAAAAATTCTTTACGCTAAATGAGTGAAAATTTCATAAGTGTGACTTCTCAGTTCTCAGTAATACCTCTCGGCATTTCTTTGAAATATAAATTCTCATTTAATGTTGAAACGTTTTTGTGTGATTGCTCTACAATATTATGTTACTTCTACACTGCAAAAAAATAACTGTCGATTTTACAGTATAAAACTGGCACCCCAGCTGTCAGTATTATACCGTAAAATTAACAGTATTAAACCGTAAAATAAGCAGTAATACGCTGCCGCGCACGACAGTTATTTTTTGCAGTGTAATAAAAAAATCTGTTTTTTTTTTTTTTTTTTTTTTTTTTTTTTTTTTAATGGAATTTAAATACTTCAAATGTCACCACTATCATCTCCTCAGCCAATAACTTCATAATTAAAATCACCAATAAACAATAATTATTGAAAATTTTGAAGTATGAATCTCATGGAGAATAAAAATATAATTTTTATAAGAGTGAAATGTATAATATTTGTTTTTGCCGTGTTTAAAGTTGTGTATCTGACTTTTTTGGTCATTAATGTCCCAGTGTACGAGTTTCCTCATATTTCCACCAGATGACAGTATGCAGTCATTTTCAGTATTGTTTTCTGTGAGCGAGCACATGTTGTTCTTAAAAAGTCGAAATTGTTTACTGTTTGTTCATAGAGAAGATTTTCTGGATTGTAAAGAGTGGGGAAAAGGTAAGCGTACCTTTATTAACCATCACTATTGTTAATTTAAATATTGATATTTATAAGCCATTTAATCGTAGGTTTGATATGTCTTTGAAAATAGTGCTTAAAACATACAAAAATGTTCTTTTTTTAAGTAAAGTGGGAAAATTGTAAAATATGTCTCTACTGTCCCTGTCACTTCTGTCCCCTTACAATTTGTGTTTTGTCTAATAAAAACTGCCATATCACATTTATTTTTCTATAAAGTTTGTGTCTGTGTACTATTTATATATTCTGAAATGTATCAGTGGTTTTTAAAAATTCAAATTGAACATAATATGAGATACTTAAAAATCAGATGATCAGCAGAAAATGAGCAGCCGAAAATCACACTTTATGACGTTTCCGCTCAAATGAATTTATGGAATATTTCCCACTCTTAACTAAACTTTTATATGGTCTACTGTAATGATCAGATATTTGTAGCATTTAATCCCCGGTGATTTCTTAAAAAGGTGCGAATATTAAGATATAGAAAGAATACAACAGATTGTTAGTTAATAAAATAAAATAATTAAAACAAATTTTACGAATGTAGTCGAGGGAGAGACGGAAAATCAAAAGGGCATTTACTAAATTACAGTATATTACAAGTTTATTTCTTTTGTTAAAAAATAAAATGAATGGATTAATTTTCATACTATGAAAAAAAAAGCCTTTTTTTTTTTTTTTCTTAGTAACTAGAAAAGAGAGAATACAACATTGTTTATAGAAAGTTGAAAAGAAAGTGAAAAATCGTTAAAGCGAACAACATGGGGACCGTAAAAATTGTCCTGTTAACTGCTTATCTGTTTTAGTGAGATACACACTGGAAAAAAAAAAAAAAGATTTTACAGTATAATATTGGCATCTCAGCTGCCAGTGGTAAACTGTAAAATTAACAGTAATAAACAGGAAAATAAGCAGTACACTCTAAAAAAAATCCGTGAAAATACAAGAAATTTTCAGTAAAATTTTACGGAGAAGTTTCTTCTTTCCAAAACTTCAGTACAATTTTCGTAAATGACATTAGTTCCGTTAAAGAGATTTCAAATCCGTAAATATTCAGAAAGTTTTCCGTAAATTTAATGGATTTTTTCAGTATTTCTTTAAAAACAGTACAATGTCCATATTTCTTCCAAAACAGTGCAATTTCCGTAAATGACGTTTAAAGGTTGAGTACAGAAATCGCCTTCTTTGAAATGCGAATTAAGATTGTTGTATTTACTAGAGTTCTTCTAGGATACAGGCTTGGCCCGGCTCAACTAGCTGGCCCATATTCTAACCGAGGGCATGTCAATTTATTGTGAAAAGAATAGTAATATTTATATTTTTTTTATGAAATATTTAGAAATTTATTTTATTTTTATAAATTACAGAAAAAAATATATACTTTGTAAAATCTACTTTTTTTTTCTTGACAGTACTTCAAAATTAAGATTTTTTTTCCACTAAATTAAAAAAAAATTTTTTTAAGTTTTTTAACGTGAGGCAATATTGTGTTATTTAAAAGTTTTCATAATATTCAGAACATATCTTTGCAAATTATAGCTATGCAAATTGGTATTAATCTAAACTGATTTGGCTTGCAAATTTATGAATTACGCTAAAATTTATAATTGTACAAAGTTTATAATTTTTTCCTTAAATTTATAAAATTAGTTAATATTTTTTCTTTACTTTTATAAAAATAAAGTTTTTAACTTTATAACGTTTTTAATTTATTTCGTTAGCTTATATTTTTATAAATTAAACTAATTTAATTTAAATTAAATCAATAAGTCCAGATTTAAACCTACCTATCCCAAGGTCATTAAATTCAAATTTGTCACTAAAAATCATTTTTTTTTAACTATTCAGTTTAACAGAACCGTGCGCAAAAGCTCTCAGCATAGCTGAAATATAATAATTTAATTTATTATAAAATTGTTTATTTACATAATTTTTCAAAATAAGACATTAAGAAAAATTATTTTAATCGCATGTAATAAACACTTCTGATTAAGATAATGTTGTTTTTATTGGAATTGATAAATAGATCATCAGGCAAATTATTTAATATTTTTAAATAATTTAAAAAAAGTATATGTTCGAAAAAAGAAAATGTTGGTACTGTTGCAAAAACAAGCACTCATTATTCTTAATACAATGTTTTACGCATATAGTACATAATAAATTAAAATTTATCTGTTATAAGGCACCAAATAATATAGCAAAATATTGAAAATTATGAAAAGAAAATATTAAAAACATTGGAACGGAAAAAACCCATCTACAGATGAAATCTCAAGTTTTTGCATCATAAAATAACTAACAACATTTGAGAAGGAGGCGTGACAACTTATGACGCGTTGGTCTAAGTCGTCAGGTTAGTATACGGGAGACTACGGGTTCGATTCCGCTCATGGCAAGGGTTGGTAAATTACTGTAAACTCACTCAAGACTGAAAAAAAAATGAGCAGAAATGTATGTATCCCTTATAAGATTGTCCTCGCGAATTAACTTTTTATTTATTTTTTTGGTCCTATAAATTTTATTTTAACGACATAAAAATTTCTAAAAAATACGGAAGATATCTGTTATAAAACGGAAATTTAAAAACGGAAATTTCAGAAATCACGGAAAATTTCCTGGAATTTACGGATTTTTTTTCCGTTAAAATACAGAAATAACACTGGCGTCTCGATTGCCAGTACAATTTCCGTTTTTTTCAGGATTTTTTTTTTTTTACAGTGTAATACGCTACCTCGCATGTGCGGCAGCGTATTACCGCTTATTTTACTGTTTATTAGTGTTAATTTTACGGTATAATACTGGCAGCTGGGGCGCCAGTATTATACTGTAAAATGAATATATATATATTTTTTTTTATTTCAGTGCACAGGGCTGTAGTGGATGGTATATACGTCGTATACCTTCTAGATTTTTTTAAAGAAACTCCGTACACCCGCTGTTTACCAAATAAATATATAGTGTATAAATCTTTAGCATATACCCTCTGCCTTTAGCGTATACCTTCTATTTTTTTAAACTACAGCACTGGACATATAACGGTATTTCAGTGGCTGAAAAATCACAAAACTGTTTATAAAACAAAACAAATTGGAAATTGTACGTCAAACGTGACAAATGAGATGCGTTAGTACTATAAATAGTTTCAGTGAAATGAATTATATCGTCTGTTATTATGATATGATTAATTTGTGTAATAAAATAGGTACATTTTAAGTTGCCAACATTTTATCATTTGTTGACATTTACTGAAAATACCACCGGGAAACTTAAGCCTAGCATTGAAAATTTCAGAACTTGAAATCCATATTTAGACTATTTTTTTCCATTTAATATCCATTTCTCCGGAAACATCTATCCAAAAACTGTTGGTAGATTATAGGATTGCTATAATTAAACAATTTTAGTATACAAATTCGGTTTTTAAATTCAGTAATACGGAAATAATATGACTCTATTTTAAATAGGATGCAATGACCATGGCAACCTAGTATCATTACCTATCATGGGATATCATTGAATTAATTACGTATGACAGGATTTAATAGAATGATACATCTCGGTCGGTCGACGATTAATCTTCAGAAGCTCCTATAACAAAGAAGAACCAATTTTTTAAAAATTCAAATTACTTAATATATTTTTTAAATATCTTTTTGAGTTTTGGTTCGATTTTCATAAAAATTGAAATGACTCGACAAAATTCTG
This sequence comes from Maratus michaelseni, assembly GCA_963931845.1. Classification (NCBI taxonomy): domain Eukaryota; kingdom Metazoa; phylum Arthropoda; class Arachnida; order Araneae; family Salticidae; genus Maratus; species Maratus michaelseni. The sequence continues at coordinate 26,589,334 of OZ007591.1, forward strand.
CAAAGATTATGTATATTAAATTTTAAATCATTTGGTTGGGTAGTTCATGCGCTGTTATATGCGGACAGATGGACGGACCAGACGACGACTTTTTGCTACGTATTTATATAATTACGAACGCACCTAAAAAAAATACCGTTTATAGAGTTGTCCATAAAGCAAGGTTACAGACCTTGATATTTGATAAATAAAAATTCTTTGTAAAAAAAAAAACAACTTTTAACTGCTACATACTTTAGTGGAAATAAATTTTCAATTAATTTGCTGATAAATCTTAATGTTCTGGCTCAATGATGTAATGTTTGCTTAAAACATAGAAAAATCTACAAAAGAAGTGGGAAATACATTTAAACATTGGATAAACTTTATCTTTCGATTTACATACACACATAGAATTTCACATTATGTGAATATATTACTTCATTTTCAATAATAAAATAAGTAAGTAAAGATTAACTAACTAATGGAAAATTAAATTTTTTGTATTACTTACCCATCATACGTAGTATAGGGCAAGCCTTGTAATCGTTTTGAAAATCGAAAAAAGAAAATTTGACGGATTTACACGTTTCAAACACTGGAGATTCCGAAAAACATATTTTTAGAAAAAAAAAAATGCCGTCCGTCTGTGTGTCTGTATGTCTGTGCGCCTGTGTGTCTGTAAACGCTCTATCTCCCGAGACTCGAAATTTGGTATGTACTTAGTATGTAATAATGGGAAGAAGCTTATTGAATTTCAATAACCTCGATTATTCGGAACTATTTATTTCGGACTCTCGAAATATTCGTTCTGATAAAAGGTATATAAAAATTTTCGAAATTGTTTATTTTAAGAAATGAACATAAAAGACAATAAAAAACATAAATTTTGCATAAAGCATGAATTCGATCGGATAATGAGTTGCCGAGATATTTGGAATCCTATTTTCCACACTCTTCAATTTTTCATGACACTGTATTTCATTCAAATTTCAATTCAAAGATATATTTTAATTGGAAATGAGACGCTTAATCAGATACATTAAACCGCTAGTTAATAGGATTATTGATTTTGGAGTTATAAGGATGTTTTTTTTATAAGCAATTCAGTAATCGAGCCTTTAAAGTTTATGACGTCATCAAGCCACGATTTTATTCGAATTTCAATGCATTTTATGAGTAGTTTACACTGTTTTTATTTTCATATTTTATATTATGCATATCCATGATGGGTAAGTATTACGGTGGCCCCCAACGACTAGTTTTTTATTTGTAATGTAGCTACAGAATGCGTTACACTCCAATAATTTGTAAAATATATGAAACATATCATCGTCCGTTTTTAATGTTAATTTTTTCTTTATTCATACTCATTACATTGCGAACTTTATAATAAACTGGAGTCGAAAAGGTAATTAACAAACGCAATTATGATAATTTTAGAACAATAATGATATTTTTGAGTGCTCAAAAGAAAGTTATATAAACGTTAGGCGCAGCAAATTGGTACTATCCTTACAACAAAACCCATCGATGTAATGTCTGCTTGACGTAACAAATGGTTACAAGAACCATAGTCACAACGGTGAATCAAAATATGATATATTTCATTCGTCTCAATATTAGTGACACTGACTCCACTGAGAAGGTCACTATGTGATTGTTGCTTTGTAACGAGTCTCTAGATGACGTTGCAATGAAGTCACCACGTGATTTTCATGTGACCCTCTTTGGAGACTCTTTTGTGATGCCATTATGAACGTTGCATTGTGATGTGACACCAAAAATCCTCTTAATGAAATCACATGGTAATTTTCAGGTGATCGACATTTGTAGGTTCAACTGTGAAGTCTCAATGAGAGCTCCTTTGTGTCAAGTCACCCGCTGACTTCATTTTGCTGTCATTTGGGGACTGGTCACAAAATAACTTTTATGGCGACTTTATAATAGGATCTTCAAATGACAGTCGCATGAGAGTCACAAGGTGACTTTATTGTAAAGTGACCTGGTGACTCCTTACAAAACAGCAGTTATGGTGATTTCACAGTGGAGTGACCAAATGATAGTCACTTCAGAGTAATAATGAGACGAGTGAAATATAATACAATTCAGTTTACTGTGGTGAGTGAAACGTCACATCGACTGAGCGAGGCCAACGAAAAAGACAGGCTACCGCGGTGCATTACACTTATCTTTTTTTTACAGACCGCTAGAGTGACGTGATGCTCTTTTCGTACATCTTCATTGGTGCATTCGAGCATCACGTGACTCCGGCGGTCTGTAAGAAAGGATACGCGTAAAGCACCGCGGTAGCCTTTCTTTCTCGTTAGCCTCGGACTGGGTGTGCTGTTAGTGTAGTGCCTATTTGCTACCCCTATCATTTATATAATTTTCTTTTGAGTACTCGCAATTAACTTTTGTGAATATTCCTTAACTTTTGAATGCCAATTTTGATACTAATTTCGTATAAATATTACACCAGTGATATCGAAGATTTTTCTATTTACATTGAGCGCGACATAAAAGCGGTATGTAATTTTTTCCAACCATAATCTTATTACGGTACGAGCTGTTCTATTTTGCACCGTTATTCAATTAATTGTAACTAAATATTATTTTTCATATTAAACAATTAATTAGTATCTCTAAATTTCAACATATTACATTATGCGAGTTTCACCATAAATCCGAGAAACAAGAAAATGAAGCTGGTGAATAAATTTAATCTTTAATTCTTAAGCTTCAAATTAAAACAGAGCTTTGTCCAATACATCTGACGAAATATCAGGAAAAATGTGTTAAATATTTAAACAAAGAAGAGCATGTCTTCTTGTTGAAAATTCGCTTTTCATACAAATGAGATATTTGATTAACATAGAAAGAATTGATCTGGTACTAGAAGAAGAAACTTTTCATCTTTACAAGGCAAATAAAACAGAAAAAATACATAGAAAAGCAAGGGGGAAAATAACATGTTCTGTGAATTTAAGAGGGCACAGGACCTCTGAGCTTGTTTTTTCGATCAAAAACATCATTATTTCCAAAGTACCAAAACTCAAAGAAAATCATTAAGTGCTGTGCTCACGATAAAACTGAAAATTATGGATATAGAAATATTTTTTTTTGACCAAAATAGAATCATAACACATTTACCTCTAAATTTAAATCAAAATATACACAAAAAGTACTGTTTAAAATTTAAAACAATTTCACATTTTCCATTTGCAAAAAAAAAAAAAAAAAAAGAAGTATGTTATTTTTGGGGATTTTAGTATGTAGATTATGAAGAAACACGGTTAAATTTTTAAAAGTGTAGCTTATATAATGTGAAAGTAACAGCGTCCGCAAACTCAAAATTTATTAATCTGAGAAAAAAAAAGTTCTTATCTAATAAGTCTAAAGTTCCAATATCCACTTACCGGATGCATGTAAAGCATATAAATGATTATAATTCAAGAAATAATGCAGATTTTCGAATGCGGTTTTTTTTCTATCGTTCAGAAATGTTTAAAAGACTCAGAAAATTGATTTTTTTAATATTTTAGACCTCTACATATTTTGTTGCTAAAATACATCTTCAAATTTACCACAAAATGCACTATAAATTATATATGGTAATTTGCACGTATGTGAATTTTAATCGTGATTAGATTTTTTTTTAAATTGTAGTTTAAATTGTGAACAATTTGAACAGTTTGAACAGTGCCTATTTAAAATTATCAAGAAGAGGCGCAATCAATAACGTGAAATATTGAGGATATGGTGGGAATATAAAACGCTTTTTAGCACTTTCCAACCTAGTTGAAAAGTGCTTATGACTTCGGTTTGTCTGGCCGGATGGCCGTCTGGCCGTCTGTCCGTGCTCTAACTCCCGTAAATATGCTCGGATTGCTCTGCAATTTTTATATGTTATTGTCGTTATCTATGGCATGTGCCCTATTTCAACGGAAGTGTGTAGCACGTATAGTTTTCTTACAGGGACACTCAAAAGAATTCCGTTACATTGCGGTCTATGGGGAAAAATCATTTGCGGTTTATTTTAAAAATGTTTCACTATTGTAAACGCATTGAAATTTATATAGATCACTAAGATGCATTAGAAGAAGCTTAATATGGAATAGTAGGTGTATAGCACTTAGAGTTACTTTACAGGGACAGTCAAAAGAATTCCGTTACATTACGTCTATGGAGAAAAATCGTCTGCGGCTTATTTAAATAATATTCCACTATTTTTAACGCATTGAAGTTTATATATATTACTAAGGTGCATGACAAGAGGCTTACTACAGAATAGTGTGTGTATAGCAGTCATCGTTCATTTACAGGGACACACAAAAGAATTCTCTACTGTCTGTTAACAATAATTCCTGGAAGTGCGTTTTAAGTTACTGAACGTGATTTTAATCTTAACTAGCTTTTTGTCTATTACGTGGTGTGTATAAATTCTGTAGATCCTATACAGGGCAGCACAAAAGTTCGCGAACACATTTCCGTTTATTGACAGAAACTCCAGAAGGAGAATTTAAACTGTGCTACGCGTTTCCTAACTAAACTAAAATTTAGCATCCTATGTATATATACAAATCTATAGATCATATACAGGGCTACATAAAAGTATTCGGATATTTTTCCGAATATTGTATATATTGAAAATTCCTGAAATTACGTTTTTAAATATGTTATGCGTTTTCCAAATTGTTTACTTAGATGTCATCTTTCAGCTTATTAAACGGTAATGATTTGTAAGATTATTTTAGAAGCGTTGGAAAGTGCTACATAATCTATGCTTGACGCATGATTTTTCGTTCTTGTTGAAAGTTGGCAAATGCAATCATTCAAAATGTAAAAAATAGCTCACATGACTTTATTACCAAATTATTTGTATAGCTAAGGATCAAACTTACACCATGTTTTTATAATTTAATTTAAAAAAAAAAAACTATAGAAGAATAATTATTTTTAAACACTTTCCAAAAATAAATAAAAAATGTTCGGACTCTTTTTTTTTCAGAGCCCTAGCCCAACAATTAAAAACAGGAGCTCACACGCGCCCTAAAAAGTTTACGTCATCAGAGCACCAGCCCGAAAGTATGCAGTAGACAAATTTTAATAACATTTTTACAAAAAATTCAGAATTCATTTTTTCATTTAAAAATCTCTTCTTACATTAATATATATATTACAAAATTTATTATATTCCGCCATAATTAACTTTTATTCTATATTTTTTTTTCCTTTTTATAATATTCCATATGTAATTCCGATTAATTAAATTAAAACCCCATCTTAAATTAAACAATCAATCTCCATATGTAAAGATATAAGATCTTAATCTACTTAATAATATTTATGCCAAAGATTTAAATCTAAAACTGGCTCTAACTACTTAAATTTATTCTTTAAATAGAACACCTTTATTTTTAATCCACTATTAAAATTCATTATTATTCCCATGTAGATCAAACCGCTATAAATTCTTTATTTAAATGCTAAAATATCATATCTCTTAAAATTATTCCGCTCTAAAAAACCCTATTTCTTTTAAAAACATTCTATCATTAAATATTAAATGCCTATTACAATATTTCAAAATGCTCTCATATTTTTTTCCTCCACATCAAGGATTCATTTTCTTTTTTTTCTTTATTGCGTGTTAAATTAGAAGCTATTTTTAACTGCAATCTCAAAACAGATATTTTGTTTTGTTTGTAGTTCATTGATATGAGAGCGAGATTATAGAAAAGTCTACCCAAATTTTGCGCTAAGAAGTCTGTTTTCTTGAAAATTCATGCACCGGAAATATTAATAAAATCCCTTTAAAACGTCTATGATTGGCACAAAAAGATCATGTGACGTGTTTTGTAATCTTTCGCAAGCCCAGTTAAAACCAGATGCACGCTCTGATTCCAGGAGAAAATTTGACGTTTGGCGGTAGCTAAAGGAAGGAATGAAAATTTTATCGGCGTCTAATTGCCTAATATGTCCTTTATAGTTTAATCATGTAGAGCTCTAATATATTTTTAGGGGTGTTTAGTGCCCAAATGATACGTCCAACTCATTTGGATAAACATTTTTAGTCTCATGGAGGAGATTTGTGGAAAGTGCCGACTGTCGCAGTAGAAAATATTGGTGCTAGATGCAGTTTTAATCTATCGAGCATTATTCCTGAATTGACGTCTTCAAAAATGTCAATAAATTTTTTTACTTTCAGCTAAATGGTGCTTGAACTGTGAATTACTGTGAACTACTACCACACGGGGCAACCTAGGACGGTTTAAAATGGGAAACCTTGCTCAGTATTGTGAATGTTTATCAACTGCTTTTTCGACTGCAACTCATCGATCAAACTTGAGAGTCTAAATCACGACATATATATATATATATATATATATATATATATATATATATATGTATGTATATATATATATATATATATATATATATATATGTTAATCCCAAATACTCCTTTTTGACGACGTTTTGTGGTTTTCATGTCCCTGAAAATCTGTTTAAAATGGTAAATTTGTCATTTATACCCAATCACTGGCAGAAGTGCAAAAGCCACAATTTTTACTCTTTAAAAAATCTCTACAACTATGTCAGAAAGACACGAGTTCTGTTTCCCAGCTAAAAAAGGATTTCAAATATAAAGAGGATAAATAAGGGATATCCCTTGTTTTCTGTATGTTACTAACACTGACGGTGCAAAGACTTTAAAATCAGGTAGAATATTTCTCTTTATATCCCACCAATAACAATTCAATTCCCTTTAAAACTGATTTTTAAGAGGGTTGTAAAATACTTTAAGAAACTTAGACTACATTCTTGTTTCTCAAATAACATTTGACAAGCCCCCCCCCCCTCTTTTATATTTGTTAATAAATAAAATTTTCACTTTGAGTCCACGGCCACCCGATCCCGATATCCGGTATAAAAATCAAGTACAAGCCCATTTTGGAAACGGGCAGAGCTCGTCTCTACTCTAACATGGAACACAGCTAAAAAAATTATAAATTAAACACAAAGTTAATTACATATTTTTCAAGATAAATATTATCACTAACTATTACAATTTAAATGACAAATTGAGAGGAATATCATATACTAGCTGTTACCCGTGACTTCGTTCACGTAACATTAAAAGAAGAATAAATACATTAATTAAGCAAAATATTTCACTCCCGATAATTAAAAACGTTAATAATTAACTAACTATTCATCACATTTCATAGGAGACAATACGGTATTTTTTGTTATAGGGACCTTGATATAACTCAGTCTTAAAAAAGTGAAATTTTGTGCCAAATAATCGCGAAAATGAAATTGCAACCAATGCAAAAAAGAGGGCCAAATAAAATCGTGAAAATAGACGAATTGGGTAAAAACAAATGTCAATTTTACCTGATAAACAATTTTACTTTTAACGCCTTTGTGAAACGTGTTAACAGCCATCCTTCAAAGAAACATTAATTGGAAATAGTATATTCTTTTTCTTAAGTTCAATTCTGCCTCCTTGGTTTAATGTATAGCTGAAACAAATCTTGTTTTCTAAATGACAGTATGTTGACAGGCAATTTTTGTTCTCCTGAATAAATTGATTTATAAAGTTTGAATATGTGAAAATATGTTTTTATTTTTCGGATAATTTACTGAAATCAAGATTTTGTTTTCACCTTCTATTCAAAGTAAAAATAAATTCTGTTTTTCAGTTTTAATGAGAAAATGGTGTAAAAAATATACTGATCTGTTTTATTTCTCCTTTTTTATACACAAGTATGGAATAATTTACTTTCCGTTTGTAGAAAAACTTCGTTAAAATTTACAAAAAAAAAAAAAAAAAAATCTTGGCATCTAATTTAATTTTTTAAATATTGAGAGTTTGTGTGACATCCTCGGATCAATGATAACCGATAATAAATAAATCGCTTTGCGTTCGATAGTCTAGGAGTAGTTGCGAAATACAAACACACGGTTAGATTTTAATATAATAGATTCGTGTTCATTTTCCTTTTCTTAAAATTCTGATGTGATTTTTAGCAGAAAACTCTCATCTGTATATAACGGATACTCATGCTTAATAATCAGTATAGATAAAAAAAACGTGTAAATTTTCCGTTATAAATATGGCGTGAAACTCATCTACTTTCTATACTTACTTATCCTTGTATTATTAATGTAAGGAATTGATTCACACTCATTTTAAAACATATTGGAGAATTCCCGTTCTATTTCAAATATGACGTCTCTTTTTCCCTAGAGAAATCCCTTTTTAATGACATAATTCTTATTATTTTTTTTCCAGGCAATTAATTTCAATTCTGGCATAGGGGAAATTATGTTACTTTAACGAAAAAATATTAAATCTTTAGGTTTTATCAACAAAAATGGAACTATTAACAGTCGTCTTTTTTTTTTAGGTAATCGAGTTATTTCTTTTAGTTTTAAGAATGGAAATAACTATTTCTCGCTATCCATGACATCATTTTCGACATGGATAATTTTGCGGAGCATATTATTGACATTTGCTAACCATTTTCTTTTGAAACTTCTTTTTACTTTTTTAAAATTTAAATAAAAAATATGGTATAGTTATATTAGCCGTGCGCAGACGGTAAAACGCCAAATATTGTTACCATACAAAAGAAAAAAAAAAGAAAAAAAGTGAAGAAAAAAACCCAAGATCATTTTATTTCACCAATCAAAGCATATCCGCTTTATTTTCGATGAATGACGTCATATTCTCCTGTTTCCTATGGTTACGTATATTGAAACCTTGTATTATTATCAAAAACTAAAAAAAGTACGTTTTATTTCTAATAATATTATTTAATCTTCTTTTTAATTCTTTAATTTTTTTATTTCATTTTCATTTTTCACGTGAAAATTTTTCAATTGAAACTAATTTGTCGAGTAAAAATTATTATTCCTTGTTTTGATTTAGTTTTGGCAACGATAAAGTATTAGCAACGGTAAAGTAAATTTAACCATTTTAAAATATTATACAAAAAATTGTCCATTTATTCTCTATAAAAATAACGAAATTTTGAATTATTAAGAAAAATTATTTGAATAAAATAAACAAAAACCATCCTATGTTCATTTGAGGGTTATAATCAATCTATATGCAAAGATACAGGATCATTAAATGCTCCCTTTTGACGCTGGTTCAGCCTAACATTTCCACACAATCAGATTTATAATATTATTAGGATTAGGATGAATAAACTCCATACAAATATAAACATACTTTTCAAATTTTTGGATCAGAGGCAAACAAACTGGAATGAATTAATTCGAAATAACACAGACGACCATGCTTGACCACTCTAGAGGGTGATGTGGAATCAAAATAAAAGCGTATACCGAATATTTCATTGATTGCAGCACAATATAGTATAGAAAATCGCCTGGTCCATATTACAACCCCTGTCCATAATACCATCTTCTCTCGCATAATTTATACATCGTTGTTTACAAAATAGTGATTTTGTAATTTACTAAAATTTCTCCTCTGTTATTTTCCTTCATAAATTCAAACTTTGTTTTAATATTTACATAGATATACATGCTCCATCAATTTGGGCAAAATATACTGAACAAATATATACAGCGGTGGCCAAAAGTTTGGACATTTTTTGAAAGTTTCATGTTTTTCGACTTTGTGTGCTTGTAGAATATATTAATTTGCACTTAAATACAATCGTTTATGTATCAAATTGAAGGTAATTTAATGTAGAATTTAATAATAAAAACAGTATTACAATATCTGTTATGCTGATTTTAGTAGAACAAACAAACACAAATCGTTTTGAATAAGGACGTGTTTTGTAATAAAAGCGTACTAGCCAATCACAGACACTGTTCTGAGGACCAATCAAATGTCTGTAACTATAGTTTAGGTTGGATGGTAAAAGAGTTATTGTTGTGGAAATATTTTGCAGAATGATGCATACTAGTACAATTAAATAGAGTATTGCTGTTTTTGAATATTTAAAGTCCTTTTTTTAATTAAACTAATTTTAAACAATGTCATCAACAAGAAGAACTAATTGGACATCTACAAGAAGAAGTCGAATTGTCATATTGAGAGAAAATGGCCTCTCTTATGCTGAAATTGCAAGACAAGTAGGTGGGTCAGTGACTTGTTCTGGTGTACGAAAGTTCTGTTTACGTTATGAAAAAACGAAATCAGTGGAAAATAAGGCCAAATCAGGCCGAAAAAAATGCACAAGTGCTACTGCCAATAGAAAAATTAAACGGCTATGCCTTCAAGATAGAAAAATTTCATCAGATGCCATTAGATGTGAAATGAATGCAGCGGGTATTGCAGTAAGTTCAAGAACAATAAGAAGAAGGTTATCAGGATTTGGACTACAAGCTAGAATTCCAAGGAAAAAACCATATTTAAATCAAAAGCAACGCGGAAAAGAGTTAAGTGGGCAAAAGAATACATTAAATGGTCAGAAAATCAATGGAAGCAAGTAATCTGGAGCGATGAGAGTAAAATATCGCTCTTTGGTAGTGATGGTAGAAAATACGTGAGACGTAGAGTAGGAGAAGCACTTCCTCCTGATTACATTGAAGCAACTACAAAAAACCCAACAAATGTCATGATTTGGGCATGTATGTCTGCAGATGGTGTTTGCCGAATTCAAGTGATTGATGGCATCCTGAATGCCAAAAAATACATCGAAACTGTCCTGGAACCAAAATTGATACCTTTCATCAGGGATCTCTTCCCCAACAACGCACCACTTATTTTTCAGCAGGATTCAGCTCCATGCCCCACAGCAAAAGTATGAAATAAAGGCATAATATTTTCAAAATAAAGGCATAGATATATTACCATGGCCAGAAAACAGCCCTGATCTCTATCCAATTGAAAAATTGTGGTAACGTTTGAAAATTCTTGTACGAAAAAAACGTCCATCCAATAAAAGACAACTTATTGAAGCTATAATTGATTCTTGGCACCATGTGATTACGAAAGATGAACTCCGAACACTCGATGAAAAGACGCTGTGAAGCTGTCTTAAAAAATAAGGGTTATCCTTCTAAGTATTAATTGTGTAAGTATCACTTTAAAAAAAAATTCAAATCTAAGATAGATCTGACTATTAGTTGCATAACTTTTTTTGTAATACAGATATTGTAATACTGTTTTTTTTTATTAAATTCTACATTAAATTACCTTCAATTTGATATATAAACGTTTGTATTTAAGTGAAAATTAATATATTCTACAAGCACGCAAAGTTGAAAAACATGAAACTTTCATAAAATGTCCACACTTTTGGCCACCACTATATATATATACTTTTATCGTATTTATATTTCTTTCAGCTAATTTCGTTTCATTTCTTTGGTGTTAAAAAATAAAAACAATTCAGTTCCCTTTCAAACTCTTTTCAGAGGATTGTAATACACTTTAATAAACATAAACTTATGTTGCATTAAAATATTCCGCCGTATTCTAAAATTTTAAAAAGTTAAATATTTTAATTGATTTCTCTCCTTATATCTCTAAAAATACTTTACATTTCAAAAGTTAGGCAACTAAATTACAGTTTTTTCTGAGATTTGTGTGTGTTACGTGAAGTATTATAAATATTTATAAAAGGTGATAAAATACTTCAATATCGAAATTTTTCTTTATCCATATCTACGATACTGAGAACATTATAATACAAATATTACATCTTTATAAATATTTCTTCTTATATTAAAACTAACTCTTTGTATGTATATTCTTATTATGGCAAAAGTCGGCTTATTCTGTCTGCATCTTTATTCAATTAATCGTAACTGAATATTCCTTTTCATACTGATCAAGCCAATTAATTAGAGTTTCCGCTTTCCGATATGCCCCATTGTGCTAGTTTCTCCATAAATCCGAGAAACAAGAAAATGGAGCTTGTCTTTAATTCTTTTTAATTCTCTCTCATTGATAATCTTTAATTCTTCAGCTACAAATTAAAGCATAGCTTTGTCAAACACATCTGAGGAAAGATTTAGGAAAATTGGTTAAATATTTAAAAAGGCATCAACGAAGGGTAGGTGCCGAAAACATGTTATTTTTCGTATGAATTAGAACTTTGATTAACATAGAACAAACTAATCTTTTGTTAGAAGAAAAATTTTCAAATATCTGGAAGAAATATAAAGCAAAAGAAATGCATATAAATGTAAAGCAGAAAAATAACTTTTTCTATGAATATAAAATATATATCCAGGTATTTTGATTCTAGTAAATGTCTTGAAATTTTCGACTTAAATGCATGAAAAACTGCATCAGGCAATTTACACGCAAACGCATTTTCATCATAAGTAATTTATTCATCTGGGATTTTAATAGTTAACGTTTCATATGAATAGTTTATGTGAATGATATAAAAAAATGTTCCTCCATTTTTAATAACACGCATCACATTAATAAATTTATGTACTGCAGTTTATCAAAATTGTAATTTTATGACTTTATGTTACTTTTATTGAATAATACTGCTTGATCCTATTTTAGCATTCTCAAAATTATATACTTCAGTAATGTTAAACAAGAAATGTGGAATTAAATTAAATTTTTTTGCGTTTATACTTTTATTAATTACTACGCTGTATTTTTCTAATTTCTTGGAAAAACATAAAATTAAAATCTATTGAAATTAATGAATTTTAATTAAATTATGAAAATTAAATATTGTGATGCGTTCTTCTCCTTATCCCCTTAAAACAGTTATTGTATTGTTCATAATTAGACAGCTAGGTAATCAGGTGTTAATACAATCTTTATATGTAGCATTATGCATTATCATTTTTAACAAAAGTTAAAAGCTGTACATTCAAGACATTTCTACATTCTTGAAAAAAAAAACTCGAAATCTATTGTAATATATGTGATATAATTAAATTACGAAAATTAAATGTTGGGATGCATTCTTTTCTTCATCCCGTTAAAAAAAGTACTGTATAGCTCATAAATAGACATCTAAATACTCAGGTTTTAGTATATTCTTTACACGTAGCATTATGCATTGCAATATTTTACAAATGATATTACATTGCAACATTTTTGGCTCATTGCACAGCATTGAGAGCATTATACAATTAATTAAGATTAAACTGTTAATTGATAAGAGCGTATTTTATTTCGACCCCTGCGAGGATTTTGCACTACAGTCTATTATTTTTTAAATGAAATATATAAGAATTGAAACTTATGATTTCTTTTACTAAAAAGGAGCTAAAAATACATTAAAATGTTTTTAAACACAAAAACTGTGTAAAGATGTTTAACGATGTTAAAACCCAAGCCGTTTCAACTATTACTAAACAGCTATCATCAGGGGAAATTTCAAAGGTGTCATGTTCCCCTGATAATGGATTTAGTAAAAGTTGAAAGCGCTTGGGTTTTAATATCTTTAAACATCTTTTGACGGTTTTTATGTTTAACAATCTTTTTATGTATTTTTAGCACATTTTTAGTAAAATAAATCATAAGTTTCAATTCTTATATACTTCATTTAGTAATCAAGGTAAACATGACGTTCGAAAATTATAATTAAACTATATTATATAATAGTAATATTTTTTAGATTCATGTTTAAACTTCCAAAGAAAAATTAAGGATAAAAATAACTGCAAACAACATTAGTCAAGCCAGAATATCATCTCATTTATTCCATCAAAGTTACAGTAAAAACTGATGAAGATAGCGAAAGGCACGCGCGAGAACAAAAAAATTAACAGCGTATTTTAACAACATTACAGGATCATGTCATCCGCTTCGGGAAAAACGCGGGACAAAGAAATATAAATTGAATGTAATTTACTATTTATTCTCCATATTACCAATTTACAATCAGACATTATCTAAAACCATGGTTAAAAGTTCTATTAAAAACGTCCCACATTTTCAAAAATGTTAAAAAGTTTCAAATAAAAGCCGTCACCATTGCACAAAAGCGCTTTCACTCTGGCTAGAGCATCATCAGTTGTTAACTTTCATGCATCTGATTCTTCACTCTATCGCATACAGAGTTTTCAACCAAATTTAACACTATTTTCCGAAAACTTGATAAAGAACCGCAGAAACAGTATACTGCATTTAAAAAATGAATATATTGAATATTTGATGAGATATAGGCATTTTTATGAAATAATTTTTAACTGCGCATGCGTGAAAGATAACAAAATTTTTATTACATAATTTATTAGTCAGATGTTTAGGGCAACTTATATAAAAAGCCCAGTCAAATATCGCGAAACTTCAAAAAGATAGTACCGATATAGTGAGTTGCTTTCTAAAAGTAGCTGGTTTATGAGGAATTTTCCAGAGTTTGCCAATCACTCACTGCATCGCTCTTATCTTTCTGAGTTTTTACGATATTTGACTGGACTTTTTATATAAGTTGCCCTATATAACTGACTACCAAATTATGACATAAAAATTTTGAAATCTTTCACACATGCGCTGTAAAAATTATTTTATACAAATATCCATCTCTCATCAAATATTGAATAGATCCATTTTTTAATTGCAGTAAGCTGTTTCGACTATTATTTGTAAAGTTTTAGGAAAGTGGTGTTAAATTTCGTTGAAAACTCTATAAAACTCACAAATGTTGATCAGGACCTACATAGTCATTTGCTACAGTGACAGACTATTTTGAGCATTTTCTGTTACTTGGGTGATCCCAAATATTATTACTTACCCATCATAGGAAAAATCTTGTAATCGTTTTGAAAATCGAAAAAAATTTTTGACGGATTTACACGTTTCAGACACTGGAGATTCCGGAAAACATATTTTTAGAAAAAAAATTTGCCGTCCGTTTATCTGTGTGTCTGTGTGTGTGTCTGAAAACGCTCTATCTCCCGAACAAATTGAGATAAATACTTGAAATTTGGTATGTACTTAGTATTAAATAATGGAAAGCAGCTTATTGAATTTCAGTAACCTCGATTATCCGGAACTCTTTTTTTCGGACTCTCAAAATATTTGTTGATAAAAGGTGTATAAAAATTTTCGTAATTGTTTATTTTAAGGAGTGTATATAAAAGACAATAAAAAAACATAAATTTTGCATAACGAATGAAGTCGATCGAATAATGAGTTGTCGAGATATTTGTAATCCTATTTACCACACTCTTCGATTTTTCATGACACTGTATTTCATCCAAATTTCAATTCAAAAATATATTTTAATTGGAAATGACACGCTTAATCCGACGCAGTAAACCGTTAGTTTATATGATTATCAATTTTGGAGTTATAAGAATGTTTCTTTTACGCAATTCAGTAATCGAGCCTTCAAAGTTTATGACGTGACCAAGCCACGATTTTATTCGAATTGCAAAGCATTTTATAAATAGTTTACACATGTTTCATTTTCATATTTTATATTATGCATAACCATGACACGGTGGCCCCCAACGACTAGTTTTATCATTGAATTTATTATTGCCACCTAATTGTCCTCCTGACTAAATCTTCACTGAAAAATATGAAGTAAAACATATTCTTTACATATTCCATGTTCAAGGACAATTCGTCCAAAATTTCAGTAGATATTCAACAAATCGTATAAAATCGAAAGCGTCCGGTCACTCACCCTTAATTTTTGGACATCGGTGTAATTGCACGAGTTACATATAATATTTTGCGATTTATCACCTGAGGTGGGCTAACGGAAAAATGTCTTAAAATTAATGTATTAACTTATAATCAAGTTCCAAAAATATTTAAATGTTATATTGTCAGAAAAACACCTGCACTGCAAAAAATAACTGTTGATTTTACAGTATAAAACTGGCACCCCAGCTGCCAGTATTATACCGTAAAATTAACAGTATTAAACAGTAAAATAAGCAGTAATACGCTGCCGTGCAAGCAGTAATACGCTACCGCGCATGCGCGGTAGCGTATTACTGCTTATTTTACGGTTTAATACTGTTAGTTTTATACTGTAAAATCAACAGTTATTTTTTGCAGTGTGTAAACGTGATTTATAGAATTCTAGTATATCAGGGAATGAGTGAAAAATCGACATACTATACATACAAAAACCAGGTTGAACTAAACAAGTTGGAAATAATACTTTAAACGGGACATAGGAAGTGCGTCCGTTTTATAACTAGTTTCACAATGTAAAAAAAAAATAATTCTTATTATTTCAGTGAAATGAATTATAGCGTCTGCTATGAGCGAAATGAGGATGCATTTTTTTTCTCATTTACATATATGCCACGTTTAAAAATGCGAATTTTTTTTCTACACCAGACATCACTGTAAAATTCACCATGGAGATCTTGCTTTCCGAATGATTGCGTCCATGGTTTAATATTTTTATGACTCATAATGAAAGAATCTCCTGTGTTTATTTACTCTAGTGGATTGAGATATTCGGCTATTAACGTAATTTTCACTGAAGTTATCACAGAATTTATACATTTTTTTTAATGTAACTCATCTCTCAAACAAACAATTTTTTTCAACGATCTTTCTAAAAATGTAACTTTTATGCAATTTTATTCGAAAAAATTATTTTGAATAAAAATGGCCGCCTGGCATATGAAAAAAGAAGTGATTTGCCCGTATTTGTTTTCCTCAGTCACACGACTTGCGCTTTTATATATAGATTTCGTACGATAGGATTTAATAGAATAAAGAAAACTTTTATTACTATCTTTTTAAGTTTTGACTCGATTTTCAAAAAATTTAAAATGACTCGACAAAATTCTACAGCGATAATATATATTAAATTTAAAACCATTCGCTTGGGTAGTTTTTGCACTGTTATATGCGGACAGACGGACGGACGGCCAGACAAACAGACAGACGGACGGACAGACAGACAGACGGACGGACCAGATGATGACTATAGGTGCTACGTATATTTATACAATTAGGAACGCATCTAATAAAAGAGTGTAACAAATAGTATATCTGTGTAAATCTTTCTCCTTACATTAAGTAAAATTCTTTGAATTCATGTTCTTAATATGATAAAAGTTGACTTATTTTGCACATTTCTTAAATTAATTGTAACTAAATAATCCTTTTCATATTGATCAATTAATTAGAGTTCTCGCTTTCCTACAGACTGCATTGTGCGAGTTTATCTATAAATCGCAGAAACAAGAAAATTGGGCTGGTAAAGAAAAACAATCTTTAATTCTTAAGCTGCAAATTAAAACTATGATTTCTCAGACACATCTGAGGAAAGATTGAGAAGAATTGGTTAAATAATTAAAAGGTATCAAAGAAGCGCATATCTCGGTGCCAAAAATATATTGCTTTCCGTGTGAATGTGATCTTTTATTAACATCGAATAAAGAGATCTTCTGTTAGAATAAGACATTTTATAACTTCGGAAGAAATGCAAGAACGTATAATAACATATTTTTTGAACATAAAATATTTATACAGATATTTTGATACTAGTTGCTTTAACATTAAATGCACTAAAAATTGCATCAAACATTTTACATGTGTAGGTATATAGCGACATATTATGTAAATATAAAATATGTCTGGATGGATTTAATTGCTATTATATGCCTTAAAATTTTTCACACAAATACACTATAATCAGGTCGTATGCGGATTTTCATTATAGTTAACTTATTAAACTGGAATTTTAATACTATGAGAGTCCATGGACTCTTTACAGCAATATCTATTTTGAATGATGAATAACAGTTGCAACGTTTTCATTAACGTGGAAAAAGTTAATAAATTTTTACACTGCTCTTTATAAAAAATATGTTTTTTCAAAAGGGTTATTGTTTAATTAAAATTATTTTCATGATAATATTTTATGAATTCTGTTCTTAGATTTTTAACAAATAGAATTATATTTTAATACTTACCAAATTTATATGCTGCAGCAATTCGGGATAAAAAATAATGAAATAAGTTTTTATCTCATTTATATCTCTCTGAGCTTTTTGCGTTCTTGTAAAAATAAAAAAAATAAAAAAATGTTGTATTAAAACTAACTTATATTTTAAATTTTTAAAAAATGGGACAGTTTAATGAACAAGTTAACAGCTTTTTTTGTCCTCTCACTGAAACAAAAATATATATTTCAATAATTAGACAACCAGATAATCAGGTTTTACTGAATTTTGATTTTTTATGCACTGTGTCATATATTATAGCTATTTACTAAAGCTTAAAAAATGTTTTTATCAGCTTTTTTTCTGTGCACTTTGTTCATAGTATTGAGAGGTTTATAATACGTTATGTAAAAACTCTTCTTTTTACATTAAACAAAACTCTTTGCATTCATGTTCTTATTATGGCAAAAATTGACTTACTTTGCCTCTTTATTCAAACGAGCAGGGAAGACAGAGATATGCTCGGTCAAAATTAGCTTTGAGATCAAATATTCATCACCCATGACCAAAATGACCCACTAATAAAATTTTCTCGAACATGTGACCAAGCCCAATTGTCTTCTCGTGCCTGAAACCCGTAGTATATAAAATTTGATCAAAATAGTCTGAGCCTGAGCCTTTTTTTAGATAAAATTAGCTTGATCCACAGTGACCCAAAAATGCCCCACTACTCGGATTTTCTCAAGCATGTGACCTAGCCCAATGATTTTCTCGTGCCCCAAAACCGTAGAATACAAAATTTAATTCAAATCGTCTGAGCCGATTTTCAGATTAAAATAACTTGACCCATAATGACCCATGATCCAAATGACACACTAATCGAAATTTCTCGAAAATGTGACCTAGCCCAATAGTCTTCTCTTTCCCTAAAATTGTAGCATACTAAATTTAGTTCAAATCCTTTGAATTGTTTTTAAGATAAAAATAGCTTGACCCATAATGACCCATGACCAAAATGAGCCTCTAATCGAAAGTTCTTGAACATGTGACCCCGCCCAATAGTCTTCTGATGCCCAAAAATGGTAGGATACAAAATTTAGTCAAAATCGTTTGAACCGTTTTTAGATGCAATTAGCTGGGCCCTGACCCATGGTGACCCAAAATGACCCACTAATTAAATTTTCTCTAACATGTGACCTAGCCCAATGGTTTTCTGGTACCCCAAAATAGTAGGTTACTAAATTTCGTCAAAATCGTTACAGCCATTTTTAAGATAAAATTTGCATATATATATATATATATATATATATATATAACCACACACACACAAGATTTGCTCGTATTAGAATGTACGAGCAGGGAAGACCGACCTATGCTCGGTCAAAATTAGCTTTGAGATCAAATATTCATGACCCATAACCAAAATGACCCACTAATCAAATTTTCTCGAACATGTGACCAAACCCAATTGTCTTCTCGTGCCCGAAACCCGTAGGATATAAAATTTGGTCAAAATAGTCTGAGCCGTTTTTCAGATAACATTAGCTTGATCCACAGTGACCCCAAAATGCCCCACTACTCGGATTTTCTCGAGCATGTGACCTAGCCCAATGATTTTCTCGTGCCCCAAAACCGCAGGATACAAAATTTAGTTCAAATCGTCTGAGCCTTTTTTAAAATAAAAATTTACGTGACCCATAATGACCCTTGACCCAAATGTCCCACTAATCGAAATTTCTTGAACATGTGACCTAGCCCAATAGTCTTCTCGTTCCCCGAAACCGCAGGATACAAAATTTAGTTCAAATCGTCTCAGCCATTTTTAAGATAAAAATAGCTTGACCATAATGACCCATGACCCAAATGACCCACTAATCGAAAGTTCTTGAACATGTGTCCCAGCCCAATAGTCTTCACGTGCCCGAAAATGGTAGGATACAAAATTTAGTCAAAATCGTTTGAACCGTTTTTAGATACAATTAGCTTGACCATGACCCATGGTGACACAAAATGACCCACTAATCAAAATTTCTCGAACATGTGACCTAGCCCAATGGTTTACTGGTGCCCCAAAATAGTAGGATACAAAATTTCGTCAAAATCGTTACAGCCATTTTTAAGATAAAATTTGTATATATATATATATATATATATATATATATATATATAATCACACACACAAGATTTCCTCGTATTAGAATATACGAGCAGGGAAGACCGAGTTATGCCGGGGCCATCGTGAAAACAACTTTCCTCTTTCAACGGGCCTGATTTGAGCTTTCAAACACGTGACCTGACGTCACGGATAGGATCTGATTCTTCTCGTCTAGTTGAATTTTCGCCATATGTTTTGCTTTGTAATTTCAGATAAATTTTATATAAAAATGGTGTCTAAAATGCGAATTTTTTAAAAGTATATTATCTGAATTATTTGGATAAAGAATTTAAGTAAGTACTCTTTTTTTTTTATCTCATTATTTAAAACGCAAAATATATATCTATACCGTTTTTCAATTTCAGAATTCGAATGTTATTAAAGTTATATTGTACTTAATACTTTAATAAAGGTAATCGCTTACACTTTCTGTTGTGTTGAAATAAGTCTGGTTTCGCTGGGATGACCGTGTATAGTCTACTATTATAATACTGTTAATACTATTACTACTATTTTAAACATTTAATATCACTTTATTAAAACAATCGCAATGGCGAATATGTACATAAAAATATACACAGAATGTCAACAGACGATAATCAACCATTATTTTTTTCTGACTTCATTATGCTTTTATTTTCACCTAGAGTAATAAATATAGTTTAGAATCATCAAATAGATAAAACAGTAATACGAAAGCCTTTTTGTCCTGATTTTACTAAGAATTTCTCTTTTAAATATAATTTACGTAAATTGAGAACATTTAAAACATTAATTAATAATATTGAGTTCTTATGCATATCTTTTTTAAAAAAATCAAACGCTTTTCGTAAAGGATTTGTAAAACTACTCGTGCTTTCAATTATTAAAATATAATTTTAATTTAAATAAATAATTATATGTATCTGAGGTCGATGCAGGATTTTTTTCCCTTGTGGGTTATTAAGTGAAAAGTAAAAGCTTTTTAAAATAGCTTATTATACTTTTGTTTTTGTGTTGATGATTGTTTATGTGTTATTATTCAGGTTTTAAACTAAGCCTAAAAGCAGTATAGTTTTTTATACAAGTAGTTTAAGATAAACTAAAGTAGTGTGGAAGAATGGAACTTGTCTCATTCCTCCTATTTAATAAGATGGGTGAAAATTTCTGCCTATATGAAAAGTAATATGAAAATAGAGCACACTATAGTATGTTTGTTTTTTAATGGAATTTCCTCCTTTAATAGTAAACCATTCACTAACGATGATTTTTTTAAATTAATCAGAAATATGAAAATACTTTCCTAAAATTTCCAGAGCCCAAAAAGCTTATTATACAACCCACTACTGAAAAGACTGAAATTTTAGGTCTGGATTTCACAATTAAATTCAAATGTGGAAATGAACTTTCATATCTATTTCGACTGTGTTTGTCACGAATTGCTTATACATTGCTAAATACAACAGTAAAAAATGACAATAGAAAAATCACTTGTGACAAAAGAAAATTATCTACATTAACCAGTATGTAAGTTTCATTAATAAGTTTGATATTTCCACTTACTTAATATTATATATTTAAGTGAGATTATTTTCTCTGAGAGAATATTAAATGTCATAATTGTTGTAAATTATTTGAAAGTACATATTCTGCTTGATGTTCTTGAATAGAATACTTTTCTTTTTATAAATATTGAATATTAATTTATTGAAATAACAACTTGAGAATCTGTATATTTACTAGATGGATGATGATTTTTCTGTTTAAATGAATTTTCCCTTTTAACTCTTTCCAGCACAGACAAAGTCTGTTTGTAAAATGAGAAATTGCTGACTGACACCGGAATTCACAAACGTCTTTTTTAGAAAATATGAACTCCTTATTTTAAGCTTTCATTATAGAAACAAAATTTTATTTAAATATTCTTGGTGGGGTATGCAAGTTTGGAATTAAAATTAGGTGTGCCCGGAGTGGGACCACTGTGCCGGAAAGGGTTAAGTAAATGTTAAATTTATAATCGAAGTAAAAAGGTGTGCGGAATTTGGAAATGGTGACATTTTCTCTTATCCTTTAAAAGAAATATTCATAAAAATATAAAATGCACATTATAATTAGCAATTAAAATACCATGTTCTGTCAGATAAGACTGTTTGAAAGCTAGTGATTTCTTAGTTGTAATACCTAGTAACAGAATATGTATTTTAAATTATTCATACATTATAAAATCTAAATTGAATTTTTGTTTCAATTGTTTAGAAAAATTTCAAATTTTTATTTATGAATCTGTTTATGTAATAACAATCATTTTATTAACAATCATAAAATTAAGTCTTGCTGAACTTTTATTGTTCATTTATTGTATGTATAATTCAAACGCATCTAAAATAAGCCAGAAATTACCCAAGAAAATATTACAAAACTAGATTTTATAGCACTGTTTTTGATGCACACATACGCGTTTTCAATCTTACTTGTCTGCTACTCAGATCTCTTCTGTGACGTCATCCACGACTTGAATCAGGCCCGTTGAAAGAGGAAAGTTGTTTTCACGATGTTATGCTCGGTCACAATTAGCCTTGAGTTCAAATATCCTGACCCATGACCAAAATGACCCACTAATCAAATTTTCTGGAACACGTGGCCAAGCCCAATTTTCTACTCGTGCTTGAAACCCGTAGGATATAAAATTTAGTCAAAGTAGTCTGAGCTGTTTTTCAGATAAAATTAGCTTGACACACAGTGACCCAAAAATGACCCACTAATCGGATTTTCTCGAGCACATGACTTAGCCCAATGATTTTCTCGTGCTCAAAAACCGTAGAATACAAAATTTAGTTCAAATCGTCTGAGCCGTTTTTAAGATAAAAATAGCTTGACCCATAACGACCCATGATCAAAATGACCCACTAATCGAATTTTCTTGAACATGTGACCTAGCCCAACAGTCTTCTTGTGCCTGAAAACCATAGGATGCAAAATTTAGTCAAAGTAATCTGAGCTGTTTTTTAGATAATATTAGCTTGACCCACAGTGACCCAAAAATGACCCACTAATCGGATTTTCTCGGACATGTGACCTAACGCAATGATTTTCTTGAGTCCGAAACTCGTAAGATACAAAGTTTAATCAAAATCGTTAGAGCCGTTTTTTAGATAAAATTAATTTGACCCACGTTGACCCAAAAATGATCCCCTAATCGAAAGTTCTCGAACATGTGACCCAGTCCAATAGTCTTCTCGTGACCGAAAATGGTAGGATACAAAATTTAGTCAAAATCGTTTGAACCGTTTTTTAGTTACATTTAGCTGGACCCATGGGGACTCAAAATGACCCGCTAATCGAATTTTTTCGAACATGTGACCTAGCCCATTGGTTTTCTGGTGCCCCAAAACGGTAGGATACAAAATTTCGTCAAAATCGTTAGAGCCGTTTTTAAGATAAAATTTGCATATATATAACCACACACACACAAGATTTGTCCATATTAGAATATATGATAATTGTAACAGAATGTCTGTTTTCATGTTGATATGTAAATTAAATAATCAGATCCCCTGCTTTTCGATGTACATAATTGTGAGTGATATTCTCCATAAATACAAGAAGCAAGAAGATAGTGAAGAAAGATAACCTTCAATTTTAAAGCTGCATAAGCATACACTGTAAAAGAGACAAATGTTTTTTAATGTACGCAAATATAATATATAACCACGAACGAAAATATGTAATAACCTTTTCCAAGTTACTTATGATTCCAAAAGAGCGATATTTATCTTTAGAAACCTCAGAAACCAATATATTTTTTTATTTAAAGAAGAATTTATTAAAACAGAGTTTCTTTTACTACCACTATATTTCGGAAACGTTTCCGAGTAGTGTTTTATAGTGTATTAATTAGTTTTCTCAAACCAAAATATCGGTCTTGATATTATTTCATTGTATCCATCAATTGACACACATGTAGTATGTAATAAGATTTGTGATGATATTGAACAGATAGAAGAATTTAGTGATGATATGAAAATAACAATAAAAAGAGGACTTAATCTAATCATCCATAATAACTATTTCACATTCAATAGTAAATATTATAAGCAGAATCACGGAGCTCCAATGGGGTCACCTATTTCATAGCTGAATATACTCTTCGCCCATTGGAAAATAAAGTTTTTGGCACATTTCACTTAACACCTCACACTTGGCTCAGATATGTTGATGATATTTTTATAATTTGGCAGCATAGTCTTGATGAACTTAAAATATTTATAAATCAACTAAACTCAATCGACAATAACAATAAATTCAATATTGAAATTGAACATAATAAAAGTCTTCCATTTCTTGATGTTATGTTAACAAGAACAAATAAATCTATCGACAGAGCTGTTTTCCGGAAAAACATGGCTAACCAATCTACCATACCAAATAACGCATGTTCTCCCTTTACATACAAAACTTCAGCCTACAGATTTCTCATAAGACGAGCCTTTATAATATGTACTGAAACTAAATTGAATAATGAATTAGATAATATTCGTAAAATTGCTTATAATAATGGATTTACAGTACATCATATTAATAAATTAATCATGGATATCACCAATAATAAGAAACCAGAAAAGAAAGGTGATTCGCAAAAATACAAACTTTATACTCTGCAATATTATCCAAACTTTTTCGAAAAATTAAAACACAACCTTAAACGTTTCAATATCTGCTTAATAGCCAAACCACCTAAGAAATTAAAGAATATCATTTGCAGTAAAATTGACCCAATTAATTTTGAGAATTATTCAGGAGTATATGAAATACCTTTTATTAAAGAAGACGGATCCAAGAATTACTACATAGGCATGACCAGCAAGAAATTTAATTGCAGAAAAAAAGAGCATATAGCTGATATTAAATACAATAGAAAAACTACAGCCCTAGCAAGATTATATCAAGAAGAAACCATCCAAATAAATTTCAATGAAAGTAAAATAATATTTCCCTCCAGTCTATACTATCCATCCATAATAAGAGAAACCATAGAGATACTCACGCGCAAAAATACAATATGTAACGATGCGGCATCTTTTAATTTACCGAAACTGTGGCTAGAATTACTCCATGGTCAAAGATATGAAAATAAACAATCAAGTAAAAAAATAATAGATAACGTGCGTAATTTTAAAAAAAGTACATGAAAATAATAACTTCAAAGCCCGTGCAGCTTTAGAATATTCTCATTTTGTTTTTGAAAATGACTCGGAAAGAGTCGAAACATGTAAAACAACTAATAAAAGTTATTTTAATTTATATTATAGTTGTTAATTTTACACCTTTAGCATTTAAAAGTAATATACTATTACAAGGTGTTATATTATATTATATTATTATATTGCCCAAAATATCGGTTTTTAGTGATGCTATCCATTTCTAACTAAACATTTCTAGCTGCATAATTGAATTTATAGATGCGAGAGAAACAAAATAATAGTTAATGTTTTTTTAATGCTGTTAATTTATCATGTTTGACTATAAAAATGTTTGTTGAGCATGTAAATGCTTACTTGAAAATTGATGGCATCCTAAAAAATTATATTCCGGATTGAGAAAACTGATTAATACGCTATAACAACCACTGGGAAATGTTTCCGAAATTCAGTGGCAGTAAAAGAAACGTTGTTTTTTAAAATGCTTCTTTTCAGCACAAAGAAAATTTTGGTTTCTGAGGTTGCTACAGATATAGAACGCTTTTCAAAATCGTGGGTAATTCAGAAAAGATTATTGTATATTTTCGTTCATGGTTATATTATATTTTCCTAGATTAAGAAACATTTGTCTTTTTTTTTATAGTCTAGCTTTGCCCAACACATTTAACAAAAAATTAGGACAAATTAGTTAAATATTTAAAAAGCAGCAAAGGGGCTAGGTGAGAAAATATTGGGATTATTAATTTTCGTATGAATGAGATCTTAGATTAACACACATGGAACTGATGCCATTCTATAAATGACGTTATCGTAACTTCCTTTTTTCGTGCAATATGCATTCTGTTCCACAACTTGCGAATCTCAGCAGAAAATCTCAGCTGCAGTGTTTAGCAACACACTACATAAAGTCACAGATTTTTCCATTGGCACTTGCTGGTACAATTAAGTGCTGAAGCACAGAGGAAATATATATATATATATATATATATATATATATATATATATATATATATATTGCTTTTAACACATGTCTGCTTACTCGTTTTTAGGTCTTGACGTTTTAATACCAGATTTCTTGGTTTGGAATCGCTTTATTTACAGATTTATTACTTACCCATCATACGTAGTATAGGGTAAGTCTTGTAATCGTTTTAAAAATCGAAATTTTTTTTGACGGATTTACACGTTTCAGGCACTGGAGATTCCAGAAAACATATTTTTAGAAAAAAAAAAATTGCCGTCCGTCTGTGTGTCTGTAAACGCTCTATCTCCCGAACAAATTGAGATAGAGACTCGAAATTTGGTATGTACTTAGTATGTAATAATGGGAAGAAGCTTATTGAATTTCAATAACATCGATTATTCGGAACTATTTATTTCGGACTCTCAAAGTTTTCGTTCTGATAAAAGGTATATAAAATTTTTCGAAATTGTTTATTTTAAGGAGAGAATATAAAAGACAATAAAATAACATAAATTTTGCATAAAGAATGAAGTCGATCGGATAATGAGTTGCCGAGATATTTGCAATCCTATTTTCCACATTCTTCGATTTTTCATGACCCTGTATTTCATCCAAATGTCAATTCAAAGATATATTTTAATTGGAAATGAGACGCTTAATACGACGCAATAAACTGTTAGTTAATAGGATTGTAATTTTTGGAGTTATAAGGATATTTCTTTTACGCAATTCAGTAATAGAGCATTTAAAGTTTAGGACGTCATCATACCAGGATTTTATTCCAGCAATGCATTTTATAAGTAGTTTATACATGTTTTATTTTCATATTTTACATTATGCATATCCATGATGGGTAAGTATTACGGTGGCCCTCAACGACTAGTTTATTATTTGCATTTAGAATTGTTTTTCTGTAATTTCTAGATTATAAAATTAAACAAGTCAGTATAATAAACTCAAAAAAAAAAAACAATTAATACGATTAACACATTAAGACTGTGTTGGAAATTTAAGTAAATAAATCTATTAGTAAATACACGAGTCAACGCAACGGTAATTTTATGTCCCAGTGTAATATCTACTGTAGTAAATAAAATTTATGCAGTGTATTGGTTGTGCACAAATATTTTATATTCAATAATAGCGTCTCGTCATATCACTCATTCAGATACACAGCTCACTTTTTGTGCCTCCAGAAAAAAAAAAAAAAGCCTGTAAGCCTGTAGTTTAATCCCATTTTTTTATGTAACTATATTTAAATGTGAATTGTGTTACGAATTTCTTTCTGAATTTCGCTAATAAAATTGTAATTTTGTGCATAAACTAACATTTTAGAAACAAATATAAAACATTTTATTGTATGCTATTTTTCTTAATTTTTAAGTGTCGTAGGTTGTATAGCATTTATTTGTTTGTATTCCAGCAAACTCAATAGAACGCAGTGTCACAGTATTATTTATTCCATATCCGAAATTTGTAGTGGAGATTGAATCGTTTGGTAAAATCTGAAAGTAGTAATGTAGTGACTACTTTTGAAAAGTAGTTAGTAGTCGGTACTTAGCGTAAGTAGTTGTAGTTAACTACATTTTCGATAAAGCAGTCGTAGTTGTAGTTCATAGTATAATAAAAGACTGAGTGGTTTTTTCTGACCCCTGTCTTTATCTATATTATTGAGGGCATTATAATACAAATATTACACCTGTATAAATTTTTCTTCTTCCTTGAAGTAAAATTATTTGTTTTCATATTCATATTACGACAAAAGTAATTATACTTTGCATCTTTATTTAACTAATTCTAACTGAATATGCTTTTTTGCATGCTTTCTTTTAACTTACATTACTGTATGTAATTTTTCACCCACTTCCTGTTGACAGAGAGCTTTGAAATATGGAATATATATGTATTCTTGAGAGCAATACATGAATCAGACATTGATTTTTTTTTTAATTCGATCCCTAAGGAGGGGGCAATGTCGGCCCAAAACTTCGATTTTCCTCATAGAAATAACGTTTCGATTGTTTAATGTTAATTGAAAAAAAGCTTCATTATTGCAAAAATCATCCATTTTAACAAGATTGTTGCCCGCACCTTTATAACGTCAGAATTGAGCGACGCACACATTTGTGCTTTATAATAAAAGTTGACTTTTTTTAGAATTTTAATGAAAGCATGTTTTTTTTAATTACATTTATTTTTTTATTTATCTTTAAGTCAATTAATTAGCTTCTATGTTTTCCGATATATTGCATTGTGCGAATTTCTCCATACATGTGAGAAACAGAATGATGGGGAATAAAGATCATCTGTAATACTAGAACTGCAAATTAAAGCAAGGCTTTGTCAAACATATCTCAAGATGGATAAGGGGAATATGGTTAAATAATAGAATACATTGATATCAGAAGAAAAGTCTTACCTCTGCAAGAAAAATCAAACACGAGAAATTCATAGAAATGTAAGGAAGTAAATTAACCTTTTGATTACGGGGTTGGGACATTATACGTTCCAGTGATTATTTTATTATTGTCTTCGTACCACTTTTTAAAAAATAATCTCTGCTATACAGTTACACTAAGATATTTCCCAGAAATGTCTACTAGAAAGAATTTTTTTTTTGTAAATTGTGGTACGATTGAATTTAAAAATTAGTCGCCAGTCTTGGCCCGTAATCAAAAGGTTAACATATTATATGAATGTAAAGTAATCATTGGTGTAATGATGCAAGAAAATATGCCACACAAATGCACTATAAATTATGTCAGGTATAGATTTTAATCAAGATTATTTTTTTACACTGTAATTTTAATAGTGAGAATTTTAAAGCAATGTTTATGTCGATGAACAAAGAGGTATATAAATTGTGGTACGATTGAATTTAAAAATAGTCGCCAGTTTTGGCCGATAATCAAAAGGTTAACATATTATATGAATATAAAGTATTTGCTGGTGTAATGATGCAAAAAAATATATCACATAACTGCACAATAAGTTATGTCAGGTATAAATTTTAATCAATATTATTTTTTTACACTGTAATTTTAACAGTGGGAATTTTGAAGCAATATTTATTTCAAATGATAAAGATCAAGTTCAGTAACGTATACCATGTCGTTGAAAACAATGAGTTATGTAAATGCCCGTTTTACATAATTATAAATGTATACACCGTTGATTATTAAAATAACTAAATGACTTTGAAATTGTGATTTTGTTAATTTATACCACGTTCCTCAAAATCCCTCCATTATATCCCTCCTTAAATTCCAAATAAAGTAGAACTTCATTATAACTAAATAGATTTACATGTCATTTTTTGAAAGTTTCATGTTTTTCAACTTTGTGTGCTTGTAGAATATATTAATTTTCACTTAAATACAAATGTTTATATATCAAATTGAAGGTAATTTAATGTAGAATTTAATAATAAAAACAGTATTACAATATCTGTATTACAAAAAAAGTTATGCAACTAATAGTAAGATCTATCTTAGATTTGCATTTTTTTTAAAGTGATACTTACACAATCAATACTTAGAAGGATAACCCTTATTTTTTAAGACAGCTTCACAGCGTCTTTTCATCGAGTGTTCGGAGTTCATCTTTCGTAATCACATGGTGCCAAGAATAAATTATAGCTTCAATAAGTTGTCTTTTATTGGATGGACGTTTTTTTCGTACAAGAATTTTTAAACGTCACCACAAATTTTCAATTGGATTGAGATCAGGGCTGTTTTCTGGCCATGGTAATATATCTATGCCTTTATTTTGAAAATATTATGCCTTTATTTCATACTTTTGCTGTGGGGCGTGGAGCTGAATCCTGCTGAAAAATAAATGGTGCGTTGTTGGGGAAGAGATCCCTGATGAAAGGTATCAATTTTGGTTCCAGGACAGTTTCGATGTATTTTTTGGCATTCAGGATGCCATCAATCACTTGATTTCGGCCCACACCATCTGCAGACATACATGCCCAAATCATAACATTTGTTGGTTTTTTTTGTAGTTGCTTCAATGCAATCAGGATGAAGTGCTTCTCCTACTCTACGTCTTACATATTTTCTACCATCACTACCAAAGAGCGATATTTTACTCTCATCGCTCCAGATTACATGCTTCCATTGATTTCTGACCATTTAATGTGTTATTTTGCCCACTTAACTCGTTTTTCGCGTTGCTTTTGATTTAAATATGGTTTTTTCCTTGGAATTCTAGTTTGTAGTCCAAATCCTGATAACCTTCTTCTTATTGTTCTTGAACTTACTGCAATACCCGCTGCATTCATTTCACATCTAATGGCATTTGATGAAATTTTTCTATCTTGAAGGCATAGCCGTTTAATTTGTCTATCGGCAGTAGCACTTGTGCATTTTTTTCGGCCTGATTTGGCCTTATTTTCCGCTGATTTCTTTTTTTCATAACGTAAACAGAACAAGTCACTGAACCACCAACTTGTCTTGCAATTTCAGCTTAAGAGAGGCCATTTTCGCTCAATATGACAATTTGGCTTCTTTTTGTAGATGTCCAATTAGTTCTTCTTGTTGATGACATTGTTTAAAATTAGTTTAATTAAAAAAAGGACTTTAAATACTCAAAAACAGCAATACTCTATTTAATTGTACTAGTATGCATCATTCCGCAAAATATTTCCACAACAATAACTATTTTACCATCCAAATAACCTAAACTATAGTTACAGACATTTGATTGGTCCTCAGAACAGTGTTTGTGATTGGCTAGTACGCTTTTATTACAAAACACGTCCTTATTCAAAACGATTTGTGTTTGTTTATTCTACTAAAATGAGCATAACTGAGCATTTTTTGTAATACAGATATTGTAATACTGTTTTTATTATTAAATTCTACATTAAATTACCTTCAATTTGATATGTAAACGTTTGTATTTAAGTGAAAATTAATATATTGTACAAGCACACAAAGTTGAAAAACATGAAACTTTCAAAAAATGTCCAAACTTTTGGCCACCACTGTATATATATATATAGAGAGAGAAAGACGTGTGTTTGAACTACAGTCGAGTCTATCTATAACGAAATCCATTGTTCCAGTCAAAAAATTCTTTATATAGAAAATTTCGTTATATAGAGAAAAACGAAAAAAAATGCTATTTAATGTGTAAATTTTGAAAAAAATATTGTTTCTGAGGTGTTTAATTAAGATTTTGAAATGTTTAAGTATAAATATTAACTTTATATTGTAATTTTTAATAAGTTAAACAGTTTCAAAACGAAAAATAAACATTTTTGAAAGCATTGTAAAAAACGCATGAGAAAAACTTACATTTGCTTTAAACAAAAAAAAAACTATAATTTTTTGTTGTTTTGATTTCAAAACTGTTACACGACCGTAAATATTTTCTCACTTTAGGAAGGAATGCAGAATTATATAAGAATAGCACTTGCCATTTAATTTCGTAAAATTTTTGTGAAACTAAACTTGATAAACCAAATAAAGTATAAGGTAGTTATTCAGCTTTAAATGATAAATCATAAATCAGTGAAGGAAAATTGATTCCACAGGGTTTTGAAGCTTTTTCTGAACAAATGAAGAAAAATTCCTTAAAAATGTCGTTATATAGAGACAGATCTTTCGTTATATGGAGATTATTTTTATATAATCATTACATAGAGAAATTCGTTATATGGAAGTTTCGTTATAGAGAGACTCGACTGTATTTACAAAACTGATAAACTGCTTTAATAAGGGAATTTTACTTTGCCTATATCCATAGTACTGAGAGCATTATGATACAAATATTCCATCCTCAAAAATACTTCTTATATCAAGAAGTTTTCTTTGCAACATGTTCATATTATGGTAAAAGTTGCTTTACTTTGCACCTTTATTCATTATACAACAGAATATTCCTTTTCCTATTGATTAAGTCAATTAATTAGAGTTTCCGTTTTCCGATATACCTGATTGGTGCGAGCTTCTCCATAACTCCGAGAAGCAAGAAAATTAAGGTGGAGAACGAAAATGATCTTTAATTCCTGAGCTGCAAATTAAAGTGAAGCTTTGTCAAACAGATCTGAGGAAATATTAGGGAAAAATTGGTTAAATATTTAAAAGGCATTAAAAGAAGCGCGTGTCTCGGTGAGAAAATATATTGCTTCTCATATGAATAACATCTTTGATTAACATAGAACAAACTGATCTTTTATTAGAGGAAAAATATTTGTATCTCTAAGAAAGAAAATAAAAACAGAGGGAATGCGTAGAAATGCAAGGAAGTATAATAACATATTCTTTGAACATAAAATATTTATACAGATGTTTTGATACTACTTACTTCAACATTTTCTACATAAATGTACTAAAAATTACATCAAACATTTTATATGCAAAAAAAAAAAAAAAAAAAAGTTGATTTTACAATATAATACTGGCATAATACGGCATAATACAGTATAATACGGTATAATACGGTATAATACTGGTATAATACCATGCGTGAAAGTGTATTACTGCTTATTTTACTGTTTATTACTGTTAATTTTACGGTATAATACTGGCAGCTCAGATGCTAGTATTATACCGTAAAATCAACAATTTTTTATGCAGTGTATATCTTTACTTTGTGTAGAGTTTTTAAACCGGAATTTGAATAGGAAATGTTTCATAACATTAGATACTTTTAATGATCAAGAAGAGTTGTGTTGTTTCAACACACACTCTCACACAAATAATATTGATACAGTTTTACTCTGCAGTTTATCAAAATAACTATTTTTCAAAATTGTGATTTTGTTATTTTTGGAAAAACCTCCATATGTGCTCTGGAACAAAAAAAAGTAACCGAATAATCTTACCATATTTTCTATAACTGTCTTGAGCAACTATGAACATTCAACAGAACTACAAAACTTTAAATATCATAAATTAATTGACACCAATTGCTCTAATTATATTGAAAGAATGATTGAAATTTTCCAATAGTTAATTTATATTACTTTTCGCGAATAATAATTCTTTATTTTCTTTCTTAAATCCTAAATAGAGTAGAATTCCATTTTAATTCTCTTGAGATTTATATATGCTCCAGCAATTTGAGACCAAAATATTGAAATAAATTATAAAATATAATTTATTTATTTATGAAATGAAAATAGAATAAAACATTTATCCTATTTTTGTTCTCTCATCTACTTACACTGTATTTCTTTCAGTCTTTTAAAACATAAAGACGAAATTAAGTTTTTTTTTTTTTTAATTTAAAAAAGTGAAATAGTTTAGTGAATTTCTTTCGTCATCGCGATAAAAAAAATATTTTACAATTCAGTAAATACATCGTTGAATAATCACGTTTTTGCTGTTTGTTAGTGTAGAATCGTGTATTTTAATCTAATATATAAAAATGAAAATTTGTCTGTCTTTCTGCACTTTTATACAAATCAACAGTTTGAAAGCCAAAATTGTGAAATGTGACGTATAGGCGTATTAGAACACGACCGAGGTAACTAAATCGGCATCGAAATAATATACAGTTAATTTTTAATTAATAAAAAACCAAACATCTAACAGCATTTCCCTATCGAATTTAAACATTTTTCGTTATAGCAGTTGCTAACAATTAAAAATCCACAATAAAATTCTTTCTAGAATAATAAATTTTCTACTTTAAGATTTCCACGTGGAAAATGAAAATGAAATAAAAGTTTCAACAATTGAAAAAAATATTAATATGAAGTCATATTGGTAATACAACGGAAATTTTCAAACACTTATCGAATTGTGAATACAAGGAGTATGAGTATGTGTAAGTACAGAAAGCAGGTTAATATGACGTCATTAGAGAATTAAAAAGAAAATTAATATGACGTCATATTGAAAGTTTAACGGACTTTTTCAAATGTCGTACAAAGATAGTATCACTATGAGTAATAGAGAAAGCAAGTAGATGTGACGTCAGCAGGTGATTATAAAGTCATATGGGTTTGAGGAACGTATTGAATCATGATAAAAACCCGATTATGGAAATAGATACATTTTAACATTTTGAAGTTTTCTGTACAACATGTAATTTTGAAATTGATTTTTCTACACAAAGATTCTTAAAATCCCGGAGAACGCCGCGTACTTCAGCTAGTTATTTATAAAAATGGATAAAATGCATTGAGAGTCATAGAAACACTAAGAATCTTATAATGGAAATATTACATCTGTATAAATCCGTCTTCTTACACGTAGCTAGATTCTTTGGATTTGTGTTCTAATTCGCCAAACATTTTCTTACTTTGCATCTTTATTCAGTTAATTGTAACTGAATATTCCTTTTCACATCTTTAAGTCAATTAATTAGAGTCTCTGTATTTCGATCTACATAATTGTACGAGTTTCTCTATAAATACGAGAAATAAGAAAATAGACGTTGTGAAGAAGAAAGATAATCTTTAATTCTAGAACTGCAAATTGAAGCGAATCTCTGTCTAACACATCTGAAGAAAGATAAGGGGAAATTGGTTAAATATTTAAAAGGCATCACAGAAGCGCATGCCTCGGTGCCGAAAATATATTTGCTTTTCATGTGAATGGGATTCCTGCTTAATATAGAACAAATTGATATTGTATTAGAAAAAGAATCTTTATACTGTACAATACATAAATAAATAAAACAAAAGAAAGGCATAGAAGTATAATAACATATTCTGTGAATTAAAATATATATATATATGTACATATTTTGATGTTGCGTTATACAATTCACCATAAATTCACTAAAAAATGTATTCTTCAATTTACACGTATTCAGTTTTTCATTATGGCTAATATATTAAACTGAAATTTTAATAGTGATAATTTTATACCAATAATATTTTGATTGTTCTAGAAGATTTGAATCAGTTTCAGAAATTTGCAACATATTAATAATTTTATACGTTTTTGATTATCGAAATTATGATTTTCCAATATCGAAAATATGATTTTCCAATATTTGTTAATTTACATTACTTTTTCTGAATATAAATTCTGGTTTCTTTCTTAAACATCAAGTAAAATCAACTTAGGAATTTATATATAATTTGGTTAAACAAAATTCAGAAGTAAATTAAATTTTATCGCAAATATATTTTTTACTTGGTATTTACGCTGTATTTTTTGTAAAATCACAAAAACAAGATTATGTTGTAATTTAATTTTATCTCGTTTTAAAATTTAAGAAAATATAATAATTTAATGAATTTCCTTGATTATAAAATAATCTTAAATAAAATTTTTCATTTCAATAACTTTACAAATGAATTGTTAGATTTTAGTTTGTTTTATATGTGTAACATCGGATATTACTTTTTTTTTCAACAAGAGTTAATAAAAGGATCTAATATTAAAAATTTCATTGCGCATATTTACGGTAATTCCAAAGATCCTAATACAAATATAACATTTATACAAATCTCTCTTCTCACAATAAATAAAATGTTTTTGTACTAAGACTCGTATATTGCATCAAATGCTGTCACATTTACATCGTTATTCAAATACTTATAACTAAATATCCCTTATTCACATTAGTCTTTAAATAAATTAACTTAGAACTCCTGCATCTGAAAGCACCTATTTCTGCTAGTCTCCCTCTATCTAAGAAGCAACTAAATTAAGTTGGTGATAAAAAGCTAATCTTTAATGGTAGAGTTGCAAATTATAGATAATAAGCTTAGTCAAATGCATCTGATAAAAGGTTATGGAAGATTGGATCAATATTTAAAAGGTATTAAAAAGGTTCAAGTAAAAGGTTCATGTGCTGCTTTTCGTATGAAAGGAAAATTTGATTCAAGTTTTTTATTTGCTTCTTAGAATTGAAGATAATAAATAATTGCTTATGAACAAGAAAAAAGATAAATGTATGGAAAATATTAAAGTTATAATAACATGTTCTGTCAATATAAATTCTACATCAAAGTAAGTTGAAATTTAATTAGAAGATAATGGAGAAATTTACACTGTAATAAACTTACACTGTAAAAAAAGACATGTTTCTTAAATTAGAAAAAAATATATATATAACTAAGAACGAAAATATACAATAACTCTTTTCCGAGTGACTAAAGATTCCGAAAAGCATTATTTATCTTTAGAAATCTCAGAAACTAAAAATCTCAAAATATTTTCGAGATTTGAAAGAAGCATACATAAAAACAAAGTTCTTTCTGCTGCTACTGATTTTCAGAATTTATTGTGTATTAATCAGATTTCTCACGTAAGAATGTCGCCTTTTTGGATGCTATCCATTCTCAAGTAAACATTTTCATGTTCAACAAACATGATAAATTGACAGCATTAACATTAACATAAAAATTAATATTATTTTTTCACTCTTGCATGTATAAATTCGGTTACGCATCTGAAATGTTTAATTGAGAATTGATAGCATAAAAAAACTCCGATATTCTGGGTTGAGAATATCGGTAAAAACTACTCGGAAACGTTTCCGCAAAACAGTGGCAGCACAAGAAACTTTGTTTTTATATAAATGCTACTTTGAATCTTGAAAAATGTTGGTTTCTGAGGTGTCTAAAGATAAAGAAAGCTTTTCCGAATTTTGTATTACTCAAAAAGGTTATCGCATATTTTTATCCGTAGTTATACTATATTTTCCTAGATTAAGAAACACTTTTTGTACACTGTACTCATATGTAATGATAGATGACAGAGCAATCTATTCCTGAGTGTAACCCCTGAATCGCTCGTCGACCAAACCGTTCGGAGTTTTCCGTGGTTTTCTTCGAACATGACTGTAAATACGGGTTAGGATTCCTTAGAAAGACCCCCCCCCCCACGGAGAGCACTCCCCCCTAGGACCCATATCCCTCGTGTGAATTGGCCGTCATAAATCAACCCAAACCAACCCTATTTCTGAGTGTAATATGAGATTCATGTGATGAACAGATTAGAATTATACCACTTTGTTTTGAAAACGTTGCAGAAACTTTATTCTATTGATTTATAGGTACATTTTTTTCACTAACCAAGTATGGGACATTTAAAATATACGCATTTTTCATGCTATTACACTGCAAAAAATAACTGTTGATTTTACAGTATAAAACTGGCGCCCCAGCTGCCAGTATGGCGCCCCAGCTGCCAGACTGCTTGCGCGGCAGCGTATTACTGCTTATTTTACTATTTAATACTGTTAATTTTACGGTATAATACTGGCAGCTGCGCGGTAGCGTATTACTGCTTGCGCGGCAGCGTATTACTGCTTATTTTACTATTTAATACTGTTAATTTTACGGTATAATACTGGCAGCTGGGATGCCAGTTTTATACTGTAAAATCAACAGTTATTTTTTGCAGTGTATGAGTTAAATAGATCTTTGTAGTCCCAGTTTTAACAAGCATGACTTGTAAAACCAAAAGACAGGAAGTGAGGCTTATTGTTGCGGATACATAATAATAGAGAAAGTTATACACAGTGTAAGCTGCTGAAGATAAGAAAATGCTTATTTTTTGTATATAAAATACCACTAATATGCCAATATGAACAAATAATATGACAACAAGTGACAATTTATTAATAAGAACTACTCAATTACAATACTTACCAAAGGCATCTCAGCTGCTAGTATTATACCGTGAAATTAACAATAATAAACAGTAAAATAAGCAGAAAGACAATGCCGTGCATGGGCGACAGCATATTAACTATTAACATAACTAAATAAGTCCTTTTTAGGGTTTCGTTCATCTCACGAAACCCTATTGCTCCCGCTCCGTTGTCTGTCTGTCACAGAGCCATTCTCGAAAACTATGTAACTTACAGAGTTGAAACTTAGTGCATAAATCAGAATATCAGCTGTGAAGAGCTGAAAATATTAAAATTTGAAAAATTCGTATTATTTTAATAAATAGAGATAAAAAACCAAAATTCTAACAGCCTTTTCCTTTTAAATTTAAACTTTTTCATTATAGCAGATGCCAAAAATTAAAAATCCACGATGAAAATCTTTCCACAATAATTAATTTTCTATCAGACGATTTCCACGTGAAAAAGAAAAATGAAATAAAAAGTTTCACCAATTGAAAAAAAGATAAATATGAAATAAAATTGATGACGTCATAGTCGTAATAAAACGGAAAATGTCTGAGATTTCTCAATAATACAGTATGAGTATGAGATGAGTATGAGTATAAGTAAACAAAGCAGATTAATGTCACGTCATTAGAGAATTAAAAAGAAAATCTGACGTCATATGGGAAGTTTTACTAATTTTTCAGATGTTTGAGTATAATACAAAGCGAGTATCAATATAAATAATGGAGAATGGTAAATATATGAGTTTGAGAAACATATTGAATCGTGATAAAAATCAGATTATGGAAATATTCGCATATTTTCACATTTTGAAGGTATACATCAATTTGTTTAATTTTGAAATTATTTTTTTAAATATTGCATTTAGTCCGTATGACGGATATTATTATGACAGAATATAATAGCGGGCTTGGCCCGCTATCTGGCTGGTTTAGATATTCGAAAAAACGAAAAAATAGACCGGTAAATTTTTACTTTATAAAAAACATGACTTTTTTTTTTGTTGCTGCTAAATGAAATTTGTTTGAATTTATTAAAGAAAGGATAAAGTGTTTTGAAAGGAATATTAAACGAAACCCTTTGAGCGATCTTTGATCACACATACCCACTTGTTTTTATTTTTCAAATTCTATTTTGTATTTGAATTTTATTAGTTGCCTAAAATGTGTTTCAAGTTTTCGGAATTCCGGAATTTTCCCTTTTATTTTAGTATTTAAGATATAATGCATATAATGCATTAATAATGCATCGTCTGACATCCGAATTTTTCTATTTTTCTCTGTAATTTATAATTCTTCTATAATACTCTTCAGAATATACATTTAAAATGATTTCGGCAATTCTTCTGCATTCAAATTTTATATTCTCTTAAACTAAGAAAACTTTCTTATAACTTTCTATTAACTCGTTGTTTAATTTTATACATATCAAATTATTCGCAAAAATTGAATTTAATCTGAATCATACTTTATTTTCATAATATAGAAAACAGTGAATATTATATATATGGTTATATGTTCGAAATTATCCATATTTAGAGTTACAAATACTTAAGGCTTCTGTTAAAAAACTAAACGAAATGTAGAAAATAACCGCACTGTTTAACTATTGTAGAAATTATTGCCTCCTGACTGAAATTAACTAAATATTGCAATATAAGAAAAAATCTTTTGCTGATTTTGGTACAGAAAGGGAAGTATTAATAAATTAACAAATTAAATATAAAAATAAAAATAGTTTTTTAAAGAACATTCATTTATAAGCATTCAATATTCATCTTAAAAATCACGTCTTTTTTTTTCGTTTAATTTTTCCTCTCTTTCATTTTTGAAATAGGGCAACAAAAAAAAATTAAACATTATTTAAACTATCTTTTTAGGATTTGTAAATTGATTTTTTAACGTATAATCGTAAATTAATTAATATTAAACTATTGATTTATAAAATCGTATTTAATATATATATATATATATTACTTTCTCCATATGAGGGGGTTAGAATGACAGTAGAGTAAGTCAATATTTAGTAATTTGAGAAATGAAGGGTTTTGTGAAACTTGTTATATTGCCGTTGCATTAAGTGGTCCAACTTGTTTTTCCCTCAATCGACTCCCTAAGTGAAGTATGACTTATTTGACTGTCACACTAAATAGAAATTAATATAGATTTTTCAAACTTTTGACTTACTCCACTGTCATTCTAACCCCCTCATTTGTTATTTATAATTTATTTTCTGCTTTTTAGCTTTTAAAGTGGTACATTGTTGCAGTTTTACAGCCATTTGGTATATTTTGGCGAGCGTTTATTGGCGATAATAAAATCTATTATTGTTTCAACTCGTATACAGTTCTACGAGTTACAGAAAATATTTGGCGATTTATCACCTATGACGAGCTAACGTAAAAATGTCTTAAAATTAATGTATTTATTTATAATTAAGTTCTAAATATACTAAAATGTCGCATTGCGATCGGAGATACATCTGTGAACATAATTTTTATTAATTCTAGGCTATCAGAAAATGTGTAAAAAACGGTAACAGTAAAAATAAACAAAATTGCAAAAAAGTGCACCAGGAAGCTATCATAAGAGAGTCTCTGGAAATACGTATTATCTAAAAAAGAAATAGTCTGTAACGATGTATTATCATATGATATCCACGCAGTCTGGAATTAATTAATACATCACTGATTAACTTGTACTTGTTTTTGAAATGTTGAATGACCTTTCCCATCCCACCTTATATTACATACCTTTGAAGTAAAATGGTTTGTTCTATGGACAAGCTAGAAGACGCGAAGAGTTAACAACTCAACTTAACTATTAGTTTTTCTCTGATGATGACCGAGTAAGTTCGGTTGAACACGTTTTGATTTTAAAAGGATTTTAATGTGCTTTTAAATGTTTTTATGTATGTTTTTACGCACTTTCAAGCAATATATTTACATTTATTTGAATCTTTATGAAATTTAAAAGTGATATATTTTCCCATTCTGGTCGATTACTCGCGCCGTAGACATTACCAATAACTGACTATTTTCCAATAACTATATAAATCGTTATTTTAAATATATATATGTTAGGTTTTAGCTGTATGAATTAAAAATTCACGAGAAACTGTCAGCTTGTTAAAGATGGTGAATAATTTCAGTCGATATATCGATAATCATGGCGAAAAGTGTAGGCAATGAATATACCCATTGGGTAATTTCTCCGTAAAGACTAAGCCAGTTTTCCAAATAAAACTTTTATTCAGACACATGAGATATGAAGAAACAATTCCCACAGGACGAAGATGTTTTCTAAAGCCCTCAAGCTTGACTATAAAGTAGAATCTCAGTAGCTGTATCTCAAAAACTAATGCACGGAATTTAATCAATTTTCATATTCTGTTACACTATAACATAAATAGATCCTGATTAGGCTTGGATGTATACTGCCCAACTGGTCTCGCTTTTATGCTCTTTGGGTTGGGAATTTTGTTTGCAGACATCTAAGAAGGTGGGTGCCGAAATTCAATGATTTGTTTAAATAATGCGATGCTGATATCTCCCCAAACAGCACACACCCATCTATAAGACATCTACAAGCTGTAAACCCAAGAAAACCGACACATCTATAAGAAGTCTACAAATATCCATGATACACCCTTTTCACCTCTTATGGAGATGATATGTGTGATCTCTCTGAGTTCTATTACACGTCCAAGATATCCAGGTAGTCTATGAGACCACGTCTATAAGACATCCAAGCATACATCACTTTTCGACATGCAGTACGTCTTATAGCCGTACTTAAGACTTGGATTGTAAGATGTCCAGGTACATCTGATATGCGTTTATAAGATGTCTAATGATGTCTATTCATTGATATTCAGTGCTTCTTATAGATATACTTAAGATATCCAAGAAATTTCATCAGAAATACAGCCTTGGGCAAAAGTATTGAGCACCCCATATTTATAATATATTTGGTAAAAATAATAGCTTGATACAAATATTAAACTGTATACAATTACGAATTTTCTTTAAGAAATTAGTTTTTAAATGCACAAAATTCAACGAACCTATATATATTTAGATTCCTCATGATGGACATAGATTGTGATTTTATTTTGCAACTGTGATAAGGAATTTTGAAGTATTGACATATATAAGATAAGAAGAAAGTTTTGGGATTGGCACATCCGACTAGTTAATTTCAGATTTGTGGAAAGCTTTCTAATTAATCCATTTTAACATCCAATCACAGCTTTAGTTGCAACCATTTATTCTAAGAATGCATTTCTTTGAAAGTTATATATGAAGGGGTAGATGCAAAATTCACACTCTCCACATAACCTAGTTTTTAGAAAAATGCAAAAAACTGATTATTATTAATAAACATGATATATTGGCACAATTTTTTTTGTGTGATATATTTGTTGCCATAACAACTAACTGCACATAGTCCTAAACCTGTAATAATTGTGTTAAAGCTAAAATTTCAATTTCAATATGGAAAATGTGAGTTTTGCAGCAAACTGGGTATATAACGTTAGTTATAAACCAAAATAGTTATAAATTTAAAACAACAAGGACCAAAAAAAAAAAATCTGAACATTAGTTTTTATTATGTTATTTTGGAAAGGTAATAAACAACAAAAATCGAAAAACATTTATTAAAAATAATTTGTGCAAAAATTTTACTATTAGACATGGCTCAATTTCTTCCCTGTCATTAAACCAGTGCAAAAT
Source organism: Maratus michaelseni (assembly GCA_963931845.1). Lineage (NCBI taxonomy): Eukaryota > Metazoa > Arthropoda > Arachnida > Araneae > Salticidae > Maratus > Maratus michaelseni. The sequence goes on from OZ007591.1 coordinate 26,631,744, forward strand.
TTTACATTACTTCTTACTTGTGTACCTCCCTGTTTGGTTGAATTGAAGATTATGAGTTTTGCTGCAAAGCAGTTGTTAGATAATGTGAGTTATGCATCAAAACGAGATTTTCAGCATTTTTTTCAACCTTAATGTGTTTTTTATGGTCCAAATCACTATTACAGTCCGATTCGCCTTAAAAAGACGAACATGGTGATATGAATAACCCAATACCTTAAAAAAGTGGATAATGTGACTTTTGCATGTGCACCATTCATATATTTACTCCAACCAAAATTAATATATCCGTGCATTATCCTTTGCCTTCTGCAGTACTGTGTGTCGGTAGTCAATTACTGATGCATTCACCCTAATTAAAACGTAAAATAGATTAAGCATGCTAACAGTTACATTGTAAACATACTTTCGTAAATTAATATCAATTCTGTCACTTTCTAATTAATATTTTGCCCATACTTATTTATTTTATTGCATAAAAATACATAAAACAAACAGAGAAGAACATTTGGTATCTTCTAATTATCTAATAGATGTTTCATACATATAGGAATAACGAAACTTTTAGTTTTCGAAAGTCTGAATGCAATATTAAGTTTATATTTTTCTTTTAGCTTATCCGCGTTTCAAATTATCATAAAAATATTAAGCTTATATGAGGATGCTCTTGGATAAAAGAACTTTTCTTGTATTTCCTTCTTTTTATTCAAGAATATTTTTAGAGACAACATCGCTCAGTTAATCTGTTCTAAGTGAGAAATCCATCTCAAGTTAATATTGAACCAATTAATTAGAGAGACTGTCTACACTAACATTTTTGTGTTTTACTCTGTGAATTCTAATACATCCTTGGCAAAAGCAAATAAAGTAGCTACGGCGAATGATAATCTACGTATCCAAAACTGCAAATTAAGATAAAGAACTGTCAGGTGTGTCGAACGAAAGAAATGGGAGATAGGTTAAATATTTAAAAAGTATCATAGAGCTGTTCGAGTTTTCATCATCTTTCTTTTCTTGCCAATAGAATGAAAGAGACACAGCAGTATATTTTTGTAGAGAGAAAGATTAAGCTATCAAAACTATAAGCAGAAAGGAAATGCATGCATAAAGGTCATTAAAGAATATGAGTGTTTATTTGTTGAATATACATGAGGAAGGTAATGCTAAATTTTTGAAAGTGTGTGGATTAATGTATGGATATAGTATGTACACACCTACAATTACGCACTCCCGCTGATACGAACTTAAGGCGGATTATCAATTAGGTCGCAAATCCCCCCCCCCCTCCTTTCTAATGTTAAACCTATAAGCTTGAAATGCATCTCTATTTTTTTACTTGCATTCTTATTTTTTAACTTACAATTCTGTTTTGTTTTTTTCATATAAAATAAACTAGTTCGGAATGCTAAAATTCATCTTTGTAAAACAGTATAAAAATACACAAATAATGTGATCAATTACCTAAAAGATGACTAAAATTTTAGTCATCTTTTAGGTAATTGATCACATCATTTGTGTATTTTTATACAATTCTGTCTCTATTTGTATGTGGCAGTCAAAACTTGTTACTCATTTTTCACCCACTTCCTGTTGACATAGAGCTTTGAAATTTGGAATATATATCTATTTCTGAGAGCAGTACGTGAATTGGACATTTATTTTTTAAAATTCGATCTCTAAGGGAGGTGGGAGGTGGTAGAGGGCAAATTAAAAAAATTAAAAGAATCACCTTATATTATAAACCAATGAGATAACCAATGAATAAATTCGACATAAATTCTCCAAACTTGACATGCTTATAGTATAACTAAAATTAGTAAACACATGTTTCAATATTTTTCAAAGTTCGACCCCTAAGGGGGGCAAAGGGGGGCCTGCCTACAAGTACCCTTTGTTTTCAAAAGGGTTGGGTTGGGTTGATTATTGACGGCCAATTATCGACACTAGGGATATAGGCCCAGGGGGAGTGCCCTTCGTGGGGGTCTTTCTAAGGGAACCTAATCCGTATTTACGCATGGACAAAATCCACGGCTCGAAAGAAAACCACGAAAACTCCGAGCGATTAGGCCGACGGGCGCGATTGGGATCAAACCCAGCACCTCCCGTCTACCAGCTTCGAGAGCACAACCTCTCAGCCACTGGTGGGGCTCGTTTTCAAAAGACATCGCAAAAACACTACTTAAGGTTGAAGTAACACTACTAAGGTTAACACTTCTTAAACTTAATGGTTACTGAATTATAGTTTGATTTCCTATGGAGAAATCAGTATCAGCTTCACCGACGAGTATTTGTTGAAAAGTACTAATGGCAGGATTATCATCATAGCACCAAATTTTGTCCAACTTAGTGATATATCGCCAAATTTGCCGAGAAAAATAAGTTGCCATATATGAAGCCAACTTGGCAATAGCTGGCTAATTTGGCGAAATTCCCATTTAAATACATTAATCTTCCATAATCGAGCTCCCCGAGCTCACCACAATTTAATTTATTTACGGTTAATTTACGGGTTTTTTTTTTCAAGACCCATGGATCAGAATTTAAAGTATATACTTTTAGTGCATTGAAAATATATAAATATTCTGCATTTTTGTAAATTTTAATAAAAGTGTTTTTTCTTTTTCTTTATCTTTTTTCTTTTTTTCTTTCTTTCTTTTTTTTTCTTTTTTTCTTTTTTTTTTTTAAATTTATTTAAACTTTTCCCCCAAAAATGAAGATTTTTGCCTTCTTTTTCTGTATACTCTTCTTAAAGGATATTTCTTTCTTTTTCACTTGACAAAATATTTCTAAAATACAATTTTATTTTAAGTGTTAAAATCTTATTTACAACTTGTCTGCTTCACATAATTTTAACACTTAATATGTTGGCCATCCCACGAGTCCATATGCTTTTATGCGTGACGTCCAATCTGCACACCGTGAGAGCATACGGTCTCATGGCAGGTTATTATTGCACAAGATTGCCGAGCCTGTGTACAACTGGCAGGCAACAGTTGCTGATCGTGGGAAATCAAATGAATAATGGGTAGTTTGGGTGGTTTCGAAAAAGTAATCAATTTCAGATTGGGCGGTCAACATGTTAAAATATAAAATTAAGTATTTATTTTAGAAACATTTTGCCAAATAAAGAAGAAAGAAACTTGCTTCAATATGAGAATATATATATATTTCTATGTTAAAAAAAGTAACCACCGCCGCCGCCGCCGCTGTCAATGCATTTTTTGTGCCTTGAGGTCTTTCTGGGCGTATATTAAAAAAAACTATTGCAACTAAAAATATAAAAATTGGTAGCTTTACAGAGAAATGTTCGATGAACACGCTGAAAAAGACAGTTTTTAAATCAAAGAGTTATTTAAAGAGCTATTTAATATAAAAGTCGGACAAAATAGTTCCCTTAAAATTTTTTTATAGTAACAAACACTATGCACAGGAATTTAATAATATTTTGAAAGGATATAGTTGATAAGCTTCCGGTGTGCAGTGTGTAATTATTTGTTTAATTTGAGTAATCTTTTAAGGATATTTTTTCAATTTTTATTCAAAATTTCAACATTTTAATGGAGATTTATTTCATACTAGCCGCCATTGGCAACCAGTTTGATCTCCGTTAAATGTATGTTAAGCACTGTAACACGTTACTTTTATTCATAATTTTTTTCCGTAATCCTTCGCCAAACCGGAAGATTCTAATAGACAAATCAAAAACTTTTGCGATCATGGTAGCATTTCGGATATTTTTTGTTGTTATGTATTTCATCTTTCTTGACAAAAACCGCTTAACCAACTTAAGCATTTATGCTTCATATCCGTTTGCTTATTAGTTGCAATACGTTTGCTAATGAGGAGATTTTTAAACATATTAAGTAGTTTTCCATGGCCAAATGGCGTATTTTAGTTAATACGATTTGGTGCAATGAAGTCTATTTAGTGAAAGTCTTTAATGATATCCACATTTACACTGAACCATATTGTTGCCAATATTTTTTTGTTTGTGTGTTTGTTTCTCGCTAACTTTGGCTGTAGACTTAATTACGGGAGATTAGAAAATCTATCATTATTCTCATTTAAAACGTCTTGAATAATGTGATATAATCGGAGTGCATATTATAACTCGTAATTTTCGAGTATGGTTTGGTAAAACATTGAACTTTTGGAAGCCAGTTTTGATATCTCATTCCTTTTAAACCATATATGCTGTCAGCACTTTTGACCCGTGGCGTAGAATCTGATTAAAATTCACGAACTTCCTTCTATATGCCGATCTCTGTTCGACTCTGTTTTTCTCTGCTCTCCTATTTTGATATAGTTCCGGAGTTTTCATAACTGCATAATTCCCTTACTTTGACATTTCTGCTTAATGTCTACTGACTATTAAGATCCGTAACTTGTAAATACGCCACGCCAACATTACCGCCTATAATTCTAATTACAGCAACCCGTTTTTTTCTCTCTATATTGCAACTATAGTTAATATAGTGCCCCGGTGCGTCTATGACAGCTGTTCCATCAGAACATTTGATTTCAAAATAAAAGTATCGTTTCTAATTTGCACACGCGAAAAATAAAAACTGGTATTGGCGATTTTAAAAATTCTATTGGCGAGATTTGCGCCCAAATAACACAAAAGTACTTAATAATGTTATGTATTTTGTAAATGTATATTAAATTACTGTTTTGAAAGCGATTGGTCATTAATAATGGTAAATATGATTGGTGATTAACAATCATTTTCGGTGGTCTCTCTTCCTTGCACGTATAATACATAAATACCAAATTAACTGACAATTTGTTTCAAAATTTGATTCATTAAATATCATTACATGAGTTGTATTTGTTTACATTCAGCTTACATCAAGAAAAGATAAAGAATGAAGTTGAGTTGTATAGCACTTAATTATGGTAAACTTTGATTGTGTCACTGGTACGAATTATTTTGTTGACACCAGGCAGCGCTCCAAAAAATCTTTCACGGAAAACTAACTTTACGAACGATTATCTCCATGGTTTAATGGGTTAATATTTTAAACCTTCACGACGAATGAATCTTTTTTTTTTTTTGTTTACTTTCATGGATAGAGAATTTGAACTGCGAAGCTAATTTCAGCTGAAGTTATTGGAGAATATATACATAATTGAACGTAAGTCATCTCTCAAATATTAATTTATTTTGAACGATCTTTCTAAAAATGTCACATTTTATTCAAAAAAATAATTTTGAATAAAAATGGCCGCCTGGCATATGAAAAAGTGAAACGGGCATTCCGGAACTGTTGATGACAGTCACATGACTTACGGTTTTATTATAGAGAATTCGAAAAAGCCATCTGTTTAAATCGTTGCCAATTTGTAAATTAGAGCACATAATACTATTCCCTTTCAATTAAAATATCTATTTACACGTGACTATTAAAAACAGAAATGAAACTTTAAGCAGTAAATAGAGAGTGAAACTTACGTCATAAATAATGCACTTGTGCCTGGATATTAAAAAGAGAATTAAAACGTGAAAATAATAATTAAATTATTACGCGTTCAAAGCATTAAATGAGAAAACTTACGCCATATTTAAAATGCTCAAATAACAATATTTCCGAACAGATTCAATTTAAAAATATATTTACACGAGATTCATTTATTTCGACAAAATATTTTACCTATTGTTACAAATTTTAAAACAGCGTAAATAATAACGTTTCCCTTCAATTAAAAAGGTATATTTTTACGTTTAATAATAAGAAACAAACTTTGGCGAAAATTTTGTCATATTGGAAACGATCAAGGCTAACGAAAAAGAAAGGCTACCGCGGTGCTTTACGAGTATCTTTTTTTACAGACCACCGGAGTCACGTGATGATCAAATGCACCAATGAAGGTGTACGAAAAGAGCATCACGTCACTCTGGCGGTCTGTAAAAAAAGATAAGTGGAATGCACCACGGTAGCCTGTCTTTTTCGTTATCCTCGGGAAACGATACTTTTAAAACGCCTTACTGAAAACATTTTTCTTATACCATCGTTATAAAATTCCCTGATGCAGCAACTTTGTTTACTAAGCCCCAGGAATTTGAAATATACGGATGTAGTCCAAGCCTGATGCATTTAACAATAACTCATGCATTTAGCAAGATGCATTTAACATCAGAGAGGGAGTTTTACAGTCTGACTTATAACGTGTCTTAAGTATACACACACATGTGTTCCTGAACTCCACGTACAAACTTTAAGGGACGGTATATATTACTATAACAAACAATGTTTTCATAGAAAAACAGGGTCGCAATCAATTTATACAATTAAAAATATAGGAGTGTCTTCCTCCATTCCGAACCCAGATATTTATCCAGAACTCTAACAATAATGAAGATGCTTTGACCAAATTTTAAACAAACTTACCTGTTTTTTCTATGAAATGTAGTAATATCATGAAAATGGGTGGAAGTGGCCAACATCCAGATCTATATAAGACTTACCTAGACGCTCCATATTTCGGAATGCAGCTGATATTACATAGACACTGACCGGAATACTGTACACTTTCAGCACTTTTCGTGATGACATTGCATCTTACACAAAGCAAGATAAATCTGTTGTTGAAAATTTCTTTAAACTATACTCTTGTACTTTTCTTACAGTTACAAATTTATATAAATATAGATATAGATATAGATATATATACAACATATTTTAAAATTTGTACTTCCACATGAATTGTTAATTAAAGATAGATATAGTTATGAATGTATGTCTGTTCATGGTAATGAGAGGCTACGCCTGCCGAAGGCAGACGCTCGTCATCCGCCGATTCCAGGCTCTGGTGAGCCCATACGAGTCACGATCAAGAAGGAGCCGGTTTACCCGGACCCCTCCAAAGTGGTGTTCTTCGGCCGGGGGAGAAGCGGGGGCGTGAGCCTACCTGTACTTCGTCACCCTTTCCCAAATGAATTGACGACAAAGGTCGAAGCGATACGGTGGAGCCCTAGCTAGAGGACACCACTATTTCATACTTGGGCGGAACGTGGGAGTGAACTACAGCCTAGTAGCCAGAATCCCATAAGGGAAACCGGGTCCTAAGCCCATGTTGAACACTCCCATGACCCATTAATGTACCACACCTTCCGAATATCAAATCCTAGGGAAGGAGGAAGCGACTAGTTCATTTGGTCTGGCGAGCAGGAGTTGCTTCTCGCCAACCCGGGACCTCGAAGAAACTTGGTCCCAAGCGCATAGTCACGCCTGGCTAGGTTGTCACCATCAAATGGAATTCTCCATTCAACGGATCACGCACATATCATATCAGTACAAAAGAACAGGAGGTGCTTCTCGCCAACTCGGGACCTCAAAGAAAGCTGGTCCCAAGCGCATAGTCACGCCTGGCTAGGTTGTCACTCCGCGAAGGTATTCCCGCGAGGCTAAAACCCCCTAGGCGAACCTAGGCTGTAGCCTAACGACCCCCTTCAACTAGATCACGCTCATATATATGCACTACAACAGAAGAATGAAGGACCACTACCGGACTCTGAGGGACGTGGAAACTCCCCTCAAGCACGCTAAAGAAGCGGACCCGGTCGAGGTTAATAATCGGAAGTTATTGTTAGAAGTCTGCTAGTTCCAAACTTGTCAGGCGCAGAAAGCTCTGACTACGCAAAGACGCGCTGGACTGGTTTCGGCCCCAGGTTCGAAAGAAGGGTTGGCCGCCGTCTTAAGACGAGCATCCGGCCCGGTTGCTCGCAGTCGAACAGTTCCGAGAAGGTGCAGACCACTCCCAGAGAAGGCGACACGAGCCACAGTCCTGGACCTGAGGTCCCCCGTGACTCGAACCGCTCTTGGTACCAACGGGCAGTCTCTTCCCTGAACGACCCTGAGGGCGGCTCACAACTACCCCAGCTACAGTGGGACTCGCAAGGAACGTTCGGGAAAGGCACCTTCCTTCTCTCCGTCACATCTACGTTATACCGCCTGCACGTTGCAGTGGATTGCTGCATGCCGCCACTTCCAACGACAGGCGTCACAATAGAACCCAAGCGGGCCTTGTCGTACAGAGTCCGACCACCCCTTCATCTTGCCTTAGACAAGTGTGGTGACTGTCCTATCCCCGTTCGCTAGCCTTTGCCCTCACATCACCATCCTTAGCGGCAACACACAGTCAACAGCCTAGGTGCGAGGGTTCAGCCTACGCGGCACCTTTTGTCACCCTGCTTGCCCCAAGACCCCGCGGAGTCGACGCTTTGCACATGGGATCTCAAAGGACTAACCAAAGCCGCAAGCCCCCTGCAGCCGAGTACCGGCCCAAAGGGGGAACAACCCGAGGAGTGTGGGTCGGTCTATACCCAGCCCTCAGTGGAGTCGGCTAATCGGACACCGCTTTACCACCCTCTCACCACGATGAGGTGGGGATTCCTCAGCCACCGGCTCCCGTCGTGTCGACGCTACTGCGCGCAATGCCGGGCTCCCGGTCATCTTCCCAACTCAATGGGCCGATTCGGGACCACCCGGAGGAGCGGAGCGGGGTCTGTTCATGGTAAAGCAACGTTGTGCGGCATGCATATTCACAATACCTACTTGAATCAGATCTAGCACCGTTCTGACTGGCTCGCCAGATTACAGACCATACTGACTTTTAATGTCTTGGAAACGGTGATCGTAAGCATCACGTAACCCGTATTTTTGATGTACATAAATTAATTATAACACAATTTAATGATGATTCTGAATAACTTAAAAAATACCTGCATAAATAATTTACGTACATTTATAAAATATTTTGTTACATTTCTACAAACGCAATAAAACAAATTGTGAGCTTTTAATAATGTCATGTCAGTATTGTTTGCACAAGGTTTTATAAATTAGTACTTTTTTAATCATGCACCTTCACTAACGCATGTATAAGCATTTCGCGCACATGAAAACAACAACAAAAATTTATGGATGAATCAACTTCGTTGTGTAGCAATCTCAAAAGTAAAATTCATTAAAGCAGCGATCACTAACTCATGTATGAGTGCTTCGCGCTCATGAAAACAAACAAAACAAATCACTGGATGCAGTAACCTCGATGTGTAGCAATCTCAAAAATGCATGAAATCTGTTAAAGCTGATGTCACTATAATGCATGCATAAGCAATTCGCGCCCTGAAAAAAAGTGGATTTGGCTAAATCGTTGCATTGGAATCAATCGTTAAATAAAACAACTGTTACATTTCTAAATTTAGAAAATTAGTTAAAACCGCAATCAATATAAGGAAAATATATTAAAAAGAAAATCTTCCTTTTTTAAATAATTTTCTCCCCTGGGTTCAAACTGAAGTTCTCAGATTTTGAGGCAAACGACATAGCACTACGCTGCAACGCATTCATTAGAAAACAGCTTAGAAAATAATTTTAATTCACCGATATCATGGTTTCATGTGAAAGACATTGAAAATCAGTATGGTCTGGATAATCGGGGCGAGCCAATCACAACTGCGCAAGATCTCAACCCAGTAAGTATTGTGAATATGCGTGCAGAATATACTATTCCTGCTTGAAGTATAATCAGTTCTTAAATCAAATATGGCTATGGAATATCATTTAATTCTAGATTAAAATGATTCTTTTGGATATTTCAATATGACATACACCTGGTATTCAAGGAAGATATTTAGATAGAAAATTTTGAGTAGACCCATATGGTAAATATTTTTCTCCACATATAATTTTTTTTTCGATTAAAAAAAACATGTTTTTGGTAATATTAAGTATTTAGTTTATTTTTATTTGTAATAATTTTATATTGTGGTAACATTTATCTAACTAGAATATTCCTTTTTTATTGAAATTTTGTTTTCATGTATAATTGGCTGCTCATGTAATAAATTCAGTTAGGATTGATAATAAACTGCTAATATTAAAAACCACTCACTTATAAATTTGGTCACGTTAACCATCTGAGCGTCTGAGGGCTTTCCTGCATTTTCATAAAAATGTTCATAAAACTAATACTAATTTAATTTTTATTTCCCTGTTTGTTTCTAAAATACACTTCATATCTCTTTATTTTATATATATCTTAAATTCAATTATATTGAAAATATTATTTTTCTACAGCCGATTTAAGTTGCTTTTGGAAAACGGAAAAAATATGGGCAAAACGTTTAGAGGATTAATAATTAAATCAACTAGTTAATGTAACTATTTTGTAAATAAATAATCATCATTATTGGAAATTTAAGTTTTACGTAAATCGTACCTATTCTCTTGAAAGTTAGAAAAAAAAAGCTTTTTGTAAAATAAGGAAAATAAAATATATCTTAAGTTCATATCAATGTACACTAAATGATGTACAAATATATTAACTTAAAAAAATAATAAGAGTCACTTTAATGTACTGTTTCATTGCATGTAAATGTTTCTAGACCTTTTTCAACCTTTTATGAGAAGGAATAAAACTAAATGCATATACTAAAAACTTTGTTTTTAAAAGCTCTTTCTTTACTATATGAATTAGAACTGATTATATAGCTTTAATTTGTTTCGTTTAACTAATTAGTGAATACCATTTATTTAATTACTAACAAAAAGGAAAATTGCACTTTGCATATAATCAAAAATATGTTTTATGCATGAAAAATTATGACTATTTTAATTTAATTAACATTTAGACATACATTTATAAAATAAAAATGTAGAAATAGTTTTAGTTAATGAAAGATCCATTTTATCCCCTTATTGATTTTTATATTTAAATATTCAAAAAATTAAATATGTAAATTAACATTGAGGAAGTAGATTAAAATCTTTAATATTTAAAGTTTATTTATATAAAATAAGTATTGAAAATAAAAGGCTGAGAAAAAGTAGCGTTTTAGTTTAATTATTACATTTAACATACCTAACGATATTTTATTTTATTTTTAGGTTTCAACTATCACTGTTAAGATGTATTTTAGAATATATAAAATATGCTTTATTTTATAGATTTGTATGGCGCAAAAAATAAATGCATATGTTTAACTAAAAAAAAAAACTACATTCAACATGTGAACGAATTCTTGAAATTATGGCTTAGTTGAAAAGATTTAGAATATCTTTGATTTTATTGAGTAACCAAATCGGTAATTTGTTTATTTAAATAATAATTTTAACGTTTCAGCAAATCTGTAAAAATTGGCACAATCAGCAAGAGTGTAAAAAATTGCACAATCAGCATCAGCAAATGTGTAAACATTTGCACAATCACACTAATTTTAATATTAGTGTTGCGTAATTAGAATAAACAACATTGTTTGAATGAACAATATAATTTGCAGTCACATTCCATGCATCATTCAAAAAATTTACAAAAAAATATTGTGTAAAAAGATGTTTTAATCGTTGCAAATGAATGGTGGTTTTACTGAATATCTAACCTATCGACAAAGAAAATATTTGGCGAGCAAAACCTTTGTAAGAAGAATATTTAGATGCAAGTGACGTATGATAGAGAATATGTAAGAGAATATTGAATGTTATGTTTTCGGGAAAGTGAGTTATACACAAATATATCAATTGTAAACCAGCATCCATTTTAATTCTTGTATTTATCTTTGTAATTTATAAAAAAATTATTCTCCACCCCCACATTTAACATTGAAATTATGTATACCTTGTAATATTCACGAATTATATCTTAAAAGATTTATCAAAGAAAATAGTAATTCAGGGTATTTTTTCCCAGCAAGGTTTCTGGACTCACCGAGATTCTGGGATTTGCTATAGAGTAGAAAGTTTCTTCCCTTTGTGATGTGTAGTTCTAATGCGTCTGGCTGTCTATCCACGAGTAGGAGAATTCTGTAATTTAGCTATTTATTGTGAAAGTATGTATTAACACACGTTTTCATGAATGTATAACTAAAATAAAAGAAAAATGTATTGTTCAATTTACAAGCTAGACTGTGTCTTTCCTCGACCAACCTCCTCTAAAAACTAAGTTCTTGAGCAGAGTATACTGCCTTCTGTTATTATGCCTAGCTGATCATGAGCAAGTAGTAAGAAAGCCTCATGGAGATAGAAATAAGATCTCTCTATCTTCATGGAAAGCCTATACCGATACTTGGTAAATGAGAGCGAGCAAAGTAGACCTCCAGGATTGAGTTTTAGCTGTTGTGAAGCTATCGCCAGGAAACACTGTGTTAAAAGTGGAATAATCCTGTTGAAACAAAGTATGCGTAACCTATTAATAAGTTAAGGGGTAACAAATTTTTGATCAGTTCAAAATTTCGAAATTTATTTTTACGCTTAAAGTACTCTCTATATACATGAAAATCATATTTTATTAGTTAGAAATATTATATCGAAGGAGGAAAAGCAAATCTGGAGCTACAGAATGTACAGCACGCCATGGCGATTAAACAGTAATGAAAAGTTTAAGAGCATTGTTTTCAGAACAGCATTTTCAAAATCGGTGGCCGCTACCTCCGCCAATTTTCAAACAACTGATCTTTCTTAAAATTAATCATTACATATATTTTTAATGAAATTCGTATTATTTTTTTCGAAAAATTGATATCTTGCTATTCTGCGTAATTTTAAGTAACGAAATTTGAGGTTGAAAATTTACATTTTAGTTTGAATCGATGCCATTTTACTAATTTTGTGGCAAAGAAAAAAAAATTATTTTGTTACTTTGTTCTATGTCATATCTACGATAATATGCTTGAGCCTCTTTTTTTCGAAGTGCATCCATCAGCTATCAAGCCGCCATTTTTTAATATATCAACTAAACAAAAATACAGTTTTTTACTGCAGTATATGTATAGTAAATTATTGTAAATGGATTTTTATAGATACTTCGCAATTAAAAATAATTCCCAAAAATGCCTTAAATGTCAGGGCGTCAAAAGTGTTACCCCTTAATTAAGTGAACTTTAGCTACAATAAACAAAATTAAAGGTATTAACTATTGACCGTTCCACTATGTTTTCTCAGATCACACTTGTACCCCATTATTTTTTTTATTGAGTCGTCATTGTTCATGAATATAATTGTAGGAAAAAAGAAATTCCCCCTATTAACTTTGCTGCAAATCATTATATAAAAATGGCGACTGTTACCACAATCAATTCGCAATAGCATATACTAATTAATACTATACTTAAAATTCGGTTATGGAGTCGTCTACATATAGAAATTGTAACAAACTTGAAAGTTTCCAATACTAACCCTCAATTTTAATACCATATTTGGATTCTTCTGTAAATTCTATCCTCGTATACCAAATGGGATGTCTTTCGGTCAAGTAGGTTAGGAATTATCCTTAACGACAAGCTAACATTTTCCGCACAAATTCCGCGTGAGATTGAATCTAAGAAACCAGTTCAGTTTTAAGAAACGCTTGAACGCAGTCAGCATAGCCGAGCGGTCGGGCGGTGTAGCCGAGTGGTCTAATGTGTTGTTTTAAGTTCTGGCTCCCCAGAGAGAAAGTGGGTTCGAACCCCGCTTCCGACAGAATGATTTCTGCATTACTTTTGGCTTTTTATTCGAATGCTTTTGAATTAAGTAAAGTTTAATACGGAACAATATTTTTGCAAATTAAATTTGTATTAAAAATATAATATAAATAAAAAAATATTTCTATTAAAAATATTTAAATTTAAAAAACTGCATGTAATTATTATCGATTAAATAAATTGAAGTGATCTACAATTTTTGCGATTTTGTACGACCAAAAAAAATTTTTTTCCACATATCCATGGTTTAATAATTAAAAATTTTAAAGAGTTTGGACAACAAAAACTATTTTTTTTAAACTATGAAACAACGCTACGTGTGATAAACAAGGAAATACCAATATAATAAATTATAACACCTTGTAATGATATATTACTTTTAAATTAAATGCTACAGGTGTAAAATTAACAACATAATAAATTAAAATAACTTTTATTAGTTGTTTTACATGTTATTATATGCAATTTTACGAATATTATCTAATTCATTATTCATGGTAATAATAATGGTTTTAAAGTACACCATATTAATAAATTAATCATGGATATCACCAATAATAAGAAACCAGAAAAGAAAGGTGATTCGCAAAAATACAAACTTTATACTCTGCAATATTATCCAAGCTTTTTTGAAAAATTAAAACACAGCCTTAAACGTTTCAATATCTGCTTAATAGCCAAACCACCTAAGAAATTAAAGAATATCATTTGCAGTAAAATTGACCCAATTAATTTTGAGAATTATTCAGGAGTATATGAAATACCTTTTATTAAAGAAGACGGATCCAAGAATTACTACATAGGCATGACCAGCAGGAAATTTAATTGCAGAAAAAAAGAGCATATAGCTGATATTAAATACAATAAAAAAAAAACTACAGCCCTGGCAAGATTATATCAAGAAGAAACCATCCAAATAAATTTCAATGAAAGTAAAATAATATTTCCCTCCAGTCTATACTATCCATCCATAATAAGAGAAACCATAGAGATACTCACGCGCAAAAATACAATATGTAACGATGCGGCATCTTTTAATTTACCGAAACTGTGGTTAGAATTACTCCATGGTCAAAGATATGAAAATAAACAATCAAGTAAAAAATAACAGATAACGTGCGTAATTTTAAAAAAAGTACATGAAAATAATAACTTCAAAGCCTGTGCAGCTTTAGAATATTCTCATTTTGTTTTTGAAAATGACTCGGAAAGAGTCGAAACATGTAAAACAACTAATAAAATTTATTTTAATTTATTATGTTGTTAATTTTACACCTTTAGCATTTAAAAGTAATACAAGAAAATGCCTTTTTACGAGCACTTTTACCACTAAATATAAATATTTTTTCGTGAATTTTTCATTTAAAAATATATATTTATACAAATCGGGTTAAAGATATAAAATAATACAAATTTGTGGTTTATTTAAAGTTATTATTACGGTCCCAGACAACGCTGGGCGGGTCAATTAGTACAGGTTTAAAGTGTTAAATTAATTTTTTATATTTGCAAAACAGATTCCAATGCGAAAAGTTTTTAAAACGTGACTCAAAGCCTACTTGGCGAAAAAAGTCGGAATTTTCAAATCCACAGATTCGAAGCTGCTAGAAATCCATTTCTGTTAAAATTTTTATAGGTTAAAATACATAGTTTGTTCAAACAGTAATTTCTTAATATGTATATATTGTAATAAATATTCGACAAAAAATATGCCTCGTGAAATATAAAAAAAATTAACAGAAATCGATTTCTAGAAGCTGTGTCAATATGTGAATCTAAAATTACAGCTCATTTTGCTAAATAGTTTTTAATATAGTTACAAGAGTTACAGCTCGGACAGACGGACAGACATACCTAAGTCATAAACACTTTTCAACTACTTCAGAATTAATAGAAATCACGAGAGTAATTTGAATTTCGATTAATTTTGTGGGTCAAAAATACCACCATTCTGTGTATATAATGCACACTTAAAACAAATTAACTGCATAAAGTAGTGTGAGCAGTATACATAAAAATATTTTTTATATCTATGTAAAATCACAGATGCTTTCAATACGTTACCGAACAAAGCATGTGTATTTTCAATAGAATTGTACAAATTGTGGTAAATTTATATGTCCAAATTTAAACTTACTTATCCCCAAGGTCATTAAATTCAAAATTTTCTCTAAAAACCTTTTTTTTTTAAATCTTTTTTAACATTATTTAGTTTAACAGAACCGTATACAAAAGCTCACAGCTCAAATTATAATAATTTAATTTATTATAAAAATTTTATTTACATATTTTTTTTAAATAACAGATAATGAAAATTTATTTTAATACAATATAATAAATATGTCTGCTTAAGATAATTATTGTTTTTATTGGAATTGATAAATATATCATCAGACAAATAATTTAAAAAGTATATGTTCGAGAAAAGAAAATGTTGGTACTATTGCAAAAAGAAGCAATCATTACTTTTAATACAACGCTTTACGCATAAAATACATAAAAAGTTAAAATTTATCTGCATCAAATAATAAAGCAAAATATTGAAAATTGAAAATTAGAAAAAGAAAATATTAAAAACATTGAAACACTGAAAACATCCCTCAACGATGAAACATTCAAGCTTTTGCATCATAAAAAGCATCTAAAATAGGTAAAAACATCTGAAAAAGCGGCGTGTCCAGTCACAGCGTGTCGAGACCGCCAGTTTAGTAGACGGAAGATTCCGGGTTTGATTCCTCTCGTGACAGGTGATTTACTGAAAACTCACTCTGAAAAGAAAAACAGAAAAATATATATTCCTTAAGAAGTAGCCTTTTTTTTTTTTTTTTTGGTCTTATAAAGTTATTTTTTTACGACATAAAAATTTCTAAAATATACGGAAGATATCTGTTATAAAAAAGAATTTTAAAAACGGATATTTCAGAAAGCACGGAAAATTTCCTGGAATTTACGAAATTTTTTTTCCGTTAAAATACGAAAACGGTACTTGCGTGATTGCCAATTTCCCTTTTTTTCAAGATTTTTTTTTTTTTTTTTTTTTTTTTTTACAGTGTTTCCTTAGTTATGCCTATTTTGTTATTGTAGCTCTATATTTAAGTTACTTTATACAATTATAGGTAACAAATATTTATTCTTATGCCATATGCGTTAATAGATTAAAAAAATTACATGCTTAAAGATTATTTTAAAGATCACCCAAAACCGGTAATTAACTTACAGTTTTTACAGAAACTTTATTTGAAAGTGCAATTTCTGTTCTATTCAATCGATTAAAAATTTAAATTAAAAGCAATGTTTAAAAGCGAAGTTATATACTATCAAAGCTAAATCGATAGCTTATTTCACGATATCTAGTATTACTTTTGAGTTTAGTAGACACTTTTCTACTTTATAATATAGATTATCAGCTGTCAAAAAATAAACTAAGGTTGTTGTTTTGTTTTTTTCAGTTTTCAATCGGATTAAGATTAAAACTGATAAAAAAGCAAAAAAAAAAAAAAAAAACAGAATGATATGAGCACAATTTTTATTAAGCATTACAATATTAAAACCTTTAGTAAGGTCTAAAAGACGTAGTTATTAGTGTTCATAATTTTCTAAAGAACTTTTAAGGAAAATTCATTGTTTACAATTTTTTTTATAAATGCCAATACACATTCATTGCACATGTTTTAAATTTGCTGCAAATTTATAAAGAGAATTAATTATTTGTTTGCTGAACAAAGAAAAGCTTAAAAATTTGTATACACAAAGACACAACAGAACATTTTTTTTGGAGAAAACTGCACTTCCTATAGTGGTTATAGTAAATGCCTTTTTCTAAAATAATATCGTATTATATATTTAAGCAGTAATCGTGTTAAATTCTTCATAATTTATTTTACATTTTAAAATAATTCGGGAATATTGTAACTTGAGTATCAAAAATATTTCTTTTTAGTTTATTTAAAGCACTTTTCAACGTCCTGAACATTTAAGCCTTCCTATTCCATGTTTTTTAATTCCTTTCTCTCTTGGATCTTTCATTGATTTTTTTAAAATGACGTCACAAGATCTTTTGTTTACTAAAGCTTTTATTATATTTTAACGATTTTATTTAAGAGAGAATATTTATATTGAAAGCTGTTTTGTAAGTACTGGTGTTTCTGAAAAAGTCCTTTTTGAATAAGTTTGTGTATAAACACAAAATTCCTACATGCATCAAATATATTCTGATTTTGATTTAAATCAATGAATTTTTTCCTCTCTCTTTTACACACACACATACGCAGATATAAATATATATCCACTTAAAAAGCAAACTGAAAATAAAACAAAAATGAACAAGAAACTTTCAAATAACTAAATATGGAAAGAGGCGCTTGCCTTGCGACATTTAAGTTGGGGTAAATATGTTTTACACCTCCAATACTTCTCTTCTCAGACCTGCTACAACCTGTATAGAAACAAAAATACTCCATACTTCGATGAAAAATGCGATGTTAAACATCAATATCACTTTATTCCTAATCTCTGAAGGATAAACAACCGTTCGATTCGAAAAATGCCTTCAGTTCAATTATATACCTTATGAAACCATGGAATAAATTGGTTAAAACATACATCAGATTAGATCTGTTGTAAAGCATGATTATACATATGAAATGTTCCAATTAATTTATCGGATGTATCTGAACTTAGTCTTTTAATACGTTTAATACAATTCAAGAATATATTTCAAAAAATCCAAACTTGAATATTAGAACTAAAATACAATGTTGTTATAGTTTCAAAATAAAATGATCTCTTTTATCATACATTTTAATAACCAGTTTACCTTCTCTAATTTCTATGTTAACGTCTTGATAATAAACATTAGTTAGATTATTGGATAATTTGATGTATCTGCGGATAAAACTGAAATTTTATATTAATATCAGTACCGTCAAGTTGTACCTACAATAAATCATCTATATATCAATAATAGGTATCTATAATATCTAATATATATATATATCTACCCTATATATATAAAATCCTAATGAAACGAATTTGTGAAACGATTTTATGAAACGAATTTATGAAACGATTTTATGAAACGACTGATTAAACGACTGATTATGTTTCAGGGCTATTTTTAATAAAATATTAAACGCTTGATGGTGAAATTAATACCAATTGTCCATAAAAATCCGCGGATGTCAAAACTGGTAATAGAATTTTGAAATTGGAATTAGTTTTCGAGATATTAATTTTTTTCTAATTTTAATGACATTTCTGTAATGATGGCAACTAATTACTCAGTTTTTTTTGTGACAATAAAGGGAAAAAAATAAAAAAAGATCCCGATAGGGATTATTGATTTATTTTTATTCGTCATTTTCAATTTGAAATTGAATTTATCTTTTATTTCAATCGATAATGAAGACAAGATTGTGATTAAATTATGTTTTTCACGAAAATTTGAAAAAAAAATCACATTTCTATCGTCAGGATTCAATCATCTGTCAGCATTTAATTTAATTTATAAACTGAAAATATTTTGAATAAATTCGTCCAAATGACGTCATTTATGAAAATACGTCATTTATGTTTATACAATTTATTTAATATAAAGAAGCCATTTATCTATTTTTATGTACAAAAAGAGGTAAATTGAAAGACAATTATAAATAAATTGTATATATACATATAAATACATGTATAAACAAGCATAAAAGTTCGGTGCTTTTCCAGTATATGGGGCCTTGACGAAACAGAGAAAATAGCCTTGGCGGAAAAGGAAATTTGGCAACTTACTTTCTGTCAACCTATTTACTTTGTCATTTCGTATACAGAAGCATTTTTTCAATATTTATACAATTTGTTTAGCGTAAAATGTCAATTATCCTATTTTATATATAATCAGAAGTAATTTGTATAGAAAAAACAATAATAATATACGTATAATTAAAATACGCATATAAACAAAAAAAATCGTCGAATTTGTTTCCATGGCTGTTTATGTCATTTGGCACCAATTCTCACTTTCTGATGCCCGAATTGCGCCAAGCTTTTTAAAAAAGCGTCAAGACCCCTATTATATTCACTTTCCTATTTTATATATAATCAGAAGTAATTTGTATAGAAAAAACAATAATAATATACGTATAATTAAAATACGCATATAAACAAAAAAAATCGTCGAATTTGTTTCCATGGCTGTTTATGTCATTTGGCACCAATTCTCACTTTCTGATGCCCGAATTGCGCCAAGCTTTTTAAAAAAGCGTCAAGACCCCTATTATAGAAAATCACCAAAAGTTCATTGAGTTTGTTTTCATAACTTTTGGCAACAAATATATGTATATTAACGAATCTATTCGTTTTTGAAACTCGAATTACGACAAACCTAAAAGCAAAGGATCCTATACTGGAGAAGTACCCGATTTTCTTATGGACAATATTCAAGTGACATAACATGGTCTAAAATTATCGCGGATAGCAAATTTGTTTAAATATCTCATCAATTGATGCCGAATAAATGCAGGCATGCATGCACAAAATATTTAATTAATTTTGTATGATAAATAATTATTAGAAAATTCGTATATACATATTAATTAAAATAAATAATTTACATATTTAAAATAACATGAAAATATGCATGATGGTGCACTAAAATACAGAGAAAATTAAAACCTGTTACTGAAAATGTCTATAACATAGTACTTTTCAATACCGTGGTTCTTAATGTTATTCACAAGCAGATGGAATTTTTCTCATCCTTAAACGCAAAGGAAGAATAGAATACAGATCGTTGTTATAAAAGTGCGAGAGGTAGCCACAATTTAAACCTAACCATTTTATACAAGCTGGTTTTCAAGGTGTAATTGATTTTACTTATCAATCCCTAAAACAGTCGTCAGTTGTCGCAACAGCTGTGTATGAAGCCATGATAATAAAAAAAATGCCCCATTAAAAGGTCAAAAGCATGGCAACCCAATTACAGATTTACCAATATTTTTAAAACAAAGCACGCTGTCATGTTTTTAGAGGCCTCGAAGTCTGAGCGGGGGTTGACGAGCGTAGCTCGCAGGGGGTAGCCCCCCTAGTATATATATATATATATAACAAAAACATAACTGTGAAAACAAAATAATAATAAAAAAAAACAAGAAAAGAAGTGATATGTAAGTGGGTGCCAAGTTCAAATAAAATTCACACAAACTTACCTACTGAAATATTATAGCATTGTTTAAATTGTTTAAAAATAAAATATATTTGTGTGTGTTTGCCGTGTTAAAAGTTGTGAGCGTGCCGGTGTTGTGTGGCTACCGTTAGCTTTCTTTGAGATGTGTGTTTCATTCATTTTAAGTCTGATCTCGTCAGGTCTGGGGAATGTTGCTTGCGTAAAACTTGTTAAACCCAGCAATGCATGTCTCAAGCCATGCCACCTGACTAAAGTAATTTCTGTTGCTTTTTTTTTTTTTCATTATCACTGTAGTTTTCTGAGGTTTATAGTTTTGTGTTAAAGTAGTTTGTTGAGATTTCTAATTTTGTGTTTAAGTAGTTTGTTTAGATTTCTCGTTTTGTGTTCAAGTGGTTTATAGATTTTAGTTGGCTTTTGTGGAATTGGTTCTGCATGGAATATATCATTGGAGTTTATTATTATTATTATTATATATTGTAAAATAACAGAAATCAAATAGACCAAATTGAATGACAATGTCAAACCATTATTTGATAGACAGTTTGCATAAAACGAACTCAAATCAAGAGTACAAAATGCAAAAGAGAAAAAAAATAGAGAAATATATGAAAATGATATTTAAGAAAATTCTAATAAATTGAAAAACCTGTAAAGTGTGACACGTTCTCAAGGGCTATTTACACTTTACAAGCAAATAAAATGAGACAAGAAATTTCTATCGTGTGTAAAAAAAATTGCTTTCGCAATAAATATTTTTCATACGGTTACATAATTACTTATCTAAACAAATATATGAAACAAAAAATAGACTAAAAATGTATAACGTATATAAAAATACAGACTATACCAGAATAATAATAAAAAAAACTTATAACTCACTGTAAAAACATCATAAAAAATTAACTATAATCCCTGTGATTAACAAGTTACGGTTAATGATAAGAACAGTTAAATATATAGGGTATGTAGACATTTAAAAATGATTATACATTTTTTTTAATTTAAAATTTTTTAAAATTATTTTGTAATCTTAAAAATCTATATTCAATAAATAAATAAATAAGAGAACATTTTCTCTAAAAAAGTTATCCGCAAATAATTTCAAGAAAAAAGCAAAATAATAATAGTTCGAACGATCAAATATTTAATATTAATATGTAATAAATAAGAATTTTAATACATTTATATATAATAATATTATAATTAAAAACTACATTAAATTATTAAAAGAGTACAGACAACGAGTTTAAGTGAAATTATATAGTATCGCCATACATGAAATATTAAATTAAACTATGTATAAATTGCATCGATTAACATTAAATTTTTAAAAACATGTGTTAATTTGAATTTGTAATTTGAAACAAGTATCATTCGCTTGGGAATATTCAGTTATGACATCTTGCATATATTTGGTTTCAAGTCGTTGCGTTAATGATTTAAAAGAAAATGTGACAGAATATATTCAATTAGATTTTATTTTGATGTTTGAGTGTTCAGATGTTCATTTACAAAAAGTTATATTATGTTTAACATTCCTTAATATCTTCTTGCTTTGCGTATATTTACCATATCGGGATCTATCTGTTTAGGCAAAAGCATTTAGCAACTAATACATTGTCATGTAAAATGAATAACTTATATTTTTTCTCGTGTTTTATTTTTTGACAGTTTATAAATATTATTTTCAGATTTAAAATAAATTATTATTAAATGCTGAAAATTTAGCGATTTATTATGTATATTTATTCTGTTATACATTTTCTTTTTCATTTTTTTATGTATCATTGCTGATTTTTCTTTACTTTTTGTAAAATTATTTTTTTGATCAATCATATGTTAAATTCTGATTATATTTTATGGTTTTTATTATTATTATTATTATTATCTTACATTTTTAAATAGCAAATTTTAATTTTATATTGCAATTCGAAAAAATTAACTGGAATATGACCCTATTGCTATGGGAGGTTGTCACCAATGAGAGTTTTCATGGGATATGTGATTCAAATTTCAAACCATTATAAATAATATCTAGAAAAATGTTACATCGCAAACCTCTTTGAACAGCCCAACAGGGTAGCAGAAGAGCTACTGTACATTGGTAAACTATTTATACTTGTGCTTTTCGTGTCCAGGAATTTAATTTATTTTCTGCATTGTGTATAAATGGAAGTAAAAAATTTTCGGCCATGTTAGAAAAAATAATAACTATTTAATTTATGTACATTTTCTCTCCAATTGTATATATTTTTTCCTCAGTTAGATCCCTTTTTCTTTTTTCAACAGTTTCCAACATAATATAAAAGCGTTTATGAATTCGGTTGTCTGGCCGTGTTCTAACCCGAGTAAATATACTCGAATTTCCATGTAAATTATATTGGTTAATGAGGTTTACCATAACATGTTTGGTATTAAAAATGAAGGGTGTAGCATTTATAGTTCGTTTAGAGAAGCACCCAAAATAATTTCATTATATTATGGTCTATGGGGAAAAATGGTTTTTCTTGTTACTTTAACGATGTTACACTATTTCAAATATATTGAAATTAATATACATCACTTAGGTGCAATGTGCACTATCATTTGCTTACTCTAGAAAAGGCTGTGCATAGCATAATTTATCGTTTATTTACAGAGACACGCAAAAGAATTCAGTTACAGTACTGTCTATGAGCAATATTCGTTGGAAGTGCATTTTTAAATGTGGTATACGTTTTACTTACCCATCATACTTAGTATAGGGTAAGTCTTGTAATCGTTTTGAAAATCGAAACATTTTTTTGAAGGATTTACACGTTTCACCCACTGGAGATTCCAGAAAACATATTTTTAGAAAAAAAAAATTGCGGTTCGTCTATCTGTGTGTGTGTCTGTAAACGCTCTATCACCCGAACAAATTGAGATAGAGACTTGAAATTTGGTATGTACTTAGTATGTAATAATGGGAAGAAGCTTATGGAATTTTAGTAACCTCGATTATCCGAACCTTTTTTTTTCGGACTCTCGAATACTCTTTCTGATAAAAGGTATATAAAAATTTCCAAAATTGTTTATTTTAACGAGTGAATATAAAAGACAATAAAAAAATATAAATTTTGCATAAAGAATGAAGTCGATCGGATAATGAGTTGCCGAGATATTTTTAATTATATTTTCCCCACTCTTCGATATTTCATGACCCTGTATTTCATTCAAATTTCAATTCAAAGATCTATTTTAATTGGAAATGAGACACTAAATCAGACGCAGTAAACCGTTAGTTAATAGGATTATCAATGTTGGAGTTATAAGGATGTTTCTTTTACGCAATTCAGTAATAGAGCATTTAAAGTTTGCGACGTCATCGAGCCACGATTTTATTCGAATTGCAATGCATGTTATAAATAGTTGACATTTTATATTCGTATTTTACATTATGCATATCCATGATGGGTAAGTATTACGGTGGCCCCCAACGACTAGTTTAAATTTAACATGCGCACTATGTACTACTTATATATCTTTAGATCATACACAGGGATGCACAAAAGAATTCGAGTACCTTTCCGACTGTGGACGGTAATTGCTGAAAATGGGTTTTCAAATGTGTTATGAGTTTTTCAAATTGTTTACTTAATTATCATATTTCACCTTATTAAACGGTGGAATTTTGTACAGTATTCTGAATGTGTTGAAAAGTGGTTCATAAGCTATATAAGCTATACTTGATGCATGATTTTTCGTTCTTGTTAGCTAGCAAGTTTAACTGTTTAAATGACTGTAGATGCAATTTTACATAGATTATATTTCAAAACATTCTTAGTAACACAGTCTTTATCTGTTTTAATTTTAATAACAGTTTTATTAAATAACAGCTTTAATAGTTTAGCGAATGTGTTCTGACTAATTAAAACATGTATTTTCCAACTGTAGATTAAAATTTTTTTTTCCAGAAAAATCCAACCTCTGATAATGCATTTCCATTTAGTAGGGCACATTTTAAAGAGATTATTTATATATTTAAACAATATTGAAGTTATTCATTAAAATATGTATCTTGGAAAAAAAAGGGGCGAAAAATATCTTGTAAAGCTCATATAAAATTTATTTCACCCACATATTATCCGCACACTACATAAAAAAAATTAACATTCCAATCCAAAATAATTTCATAAGCTTAAATGTAAGTTGGACTTATTGAATTTTCATACTTTTGAAGTTCACATTTTAAAGGGATGTACTTATTACTTTGATATGTTCTGTTTATTTTTCCTGTTGTTGTTATTTAGATAAAAAAGATGGGAGGGGATATAAATTACACGAAAAAGGATAATTTAAGACAGAAATAAAATTTGTTATATCGTTCTACCAGTTCACAAGTTAATAAGTCATTAAACATGCTGCATCAAAAGCAGTGCGATAACCAACATTCAATATTTATATAATTTCTTTCGTTTTACCTTTAAGTACATTTTTATTTTATGCTAAACTGAAATACTTTCATCGTTCGAATATAAATATTTCAATTATTTACGTTCAAGAAAATGTGAAGTTATTTTATTATATTTGAAAAATAATAGACATCGTCTGTTTCTATTCATTATTAACGTACAGATTTTTTTTTCTGCATCTGAAACTTTAACTTTCCTTTTATCCCTTTTAAGTTTTCAGAAATTTTTCGGGAAGACGGTTTTGCAAGCTAAAATTATTCAACTGAATCCAATTTATGTTTCTCTACCATAATTAACAACGAATACATGTAAGCGCTTATACCAAACGCCTAAATGAAATCGAAATATTAATTTTTAATGATACCACATACAATCATATTTAATTAGCTATAAATCTTATGCGGTTTGAATCAACACAAGTAAGAAGGTCTTGATCTTTAAAATTTCAAAGAAGACAAAGCGGAAAAAATAAGAATTCATAAAATATGCAGAAACATATTTAATAAAATAATATCTGGATATATTTGTACAAAGTTTAGATTTTAAATTTGTCTTCATTTAAATTATTTACAAGAAAATAAATCAGTACCGTCTTATAAACTTTTAGATCAAATATCACTTGCATTTATCGAATTATTTGCTTATGTTGTAATTAGATTATTTGCATCCAATTGAATTTGATATTTCTTGATATAACTTTGACATAAAAAGTTTCTGATTTTGTTATTGCGTTTTATTGAGGTTGAGGTTACTTAGAATCAATTTGATATTTTGAATAATTTCTTGACATGCAATTTTTTTTTAGCCATATGAGGTAAATTAATTAAGGGAAATGCGCATCTAAGAAACATGATGCGCATTTTCCTTAATTAATTTTCATGTTTAAGGCCCAGTTTAGTTGAAAGAACGATATTTTTTCCATATTAATTAAAAACATTTTACCTAAATGTATTCACCGAATTTAATATAGTATAATTATGGTGAAGATTATTGTTGGGCTGAAATATTTTAATGCATAACGCATGAATTGAGATAGTTTTTGGGCCGTTCGTTCGTACCATTTGCGTTGTAAACAATTACCCAAAGGTTCTACATCCAGGAAGGCAGACATGAAATATCCAATGAACGAAGACATCTCAGCTGAAAGTTTTTTATTGATATATAGCAAGTATAAGATGGTAAGAATGGGGTGGTCTCGGATGTTAGAGGCTTAGAACAGTTGTTGACAGACCAAGAGCTAGGAGTGATCTGCCGTTTGGGCAGTAAATTGTCTCGCCACGATTCGATAATACATTGAGCCAACAAACCGCAGACGCGCAGAAGAATTTATGTACGTTAAGGATAATTAATATAAATGTTTTGGGAGGATGTAATGAAAAGGCTACCACATTTGTCGAAACCCTAACTTTTGTGAATTTTAGAGGCACATGCGGGCAACCCGGTGGGAAAGGAATTTTAGTCAA
The DNA here is from genome assembly GCA_963931845.1 of Maratus michaelseni. Lineage (NCBI taxonomy): Eukaryota > Metazoa > Arthropoda > Arachnida > Araneae > Salticidae > Maratus > Maratus michaelseni. Next base: position 26,658,273 of record OZ007591.1, read on the forward strand.
AGGAAAGAGTTACTTTGTATCTGGGAAATTACATTACTTGCACAATTTGTTTATGAACAGAAAAAGGTTGGGCGTCCAAGCAGCTGTCAATGAATGTCCGGAACACATATAATTACATCTGTTATAACCGCATTGGAATTAAAATAGATTTATAACGTACATGCTGCATTTAATAAAGATAGTCTTTCATATGAGAAAAGGAAGTAACACTTGAGGTTTTAGAATAAGAGATATTTGAGCGAAGAGAATATTAATTAATATATTAAAAATTAAGTTAGGAAGATAATAATTTAGAATAAAGATATGTATAAATGATTCTATATCATAATAATTTATGCAACATTAAAGAAGTGAGTATAAAACATCACACATTTTTACTTAATGGTGTATACAAATTTAAAATTTTATAGATACATTAATATTAAAAATATCGACGTTTCGACCACTTTCTATGGTCATCTTCAGGAAAAACATTTTATACTGCTTTTTTAAAAGCAGTATAAAATGTTTTTTTCCTGGAATGACCATAGAAAGTGGTCGAAACGTCGATATTTTTAATATTAATGTATGTATAAAATTTTTAATTTGTATACACCATTCAGTAAAAATGTGTGATGTTTTATACTCACTTCTTTAATGTTGTAATGTTTCATGGTGTAATAGTCCAGCATTTATATTAATATAATTTATGGTTGAAAATAGATAAAATAATAGACCTAACATCTTATGTTTGGTACTTATTCGATACACCGCACACGATTTTCTAGAATTTATTCTATTACATATTTTTTACTTTCTTCTATCAATAACTGAAGAAAGTATTGTAATCGAAATTTTTTTCGACTTACGGTTTGGGACGGATCTGCACGTTTTAGGGCCGTCAGATATTCCAAAAAACGTTTTTCAGAACATGTCTGTCTGTCCGTGTGTGTGTCCTCTTTGTTTCATCGAAAAGTGTAAGAAGTTACACATAGAATTGAACCAAATTTCATTTATAGGTTTTAGGTTATGGCCAGCAGGTCCCAATTCAATTTAGAGATATTCCGCCGGATGGAGGCGCTGTAATAGCGATTTCTGTGCCATTTTCATTATTGTATCATCAAAAAGTGTATGAAGTTATGCATACAATTGAACCAAATTTCATTTATAGGTTTCTGGATATGACCAGCAGGTCCCATTTGCATTTGGGAATTTTCCGTCGGAAGGGGGTGCTCTGATAGCAACTTAAAGATTCCAAATTAAAAACTACGTACAAACAAATTAGAAATCTTAAAAGTTTTTTCCACTAAATTTTCTTCTTTGATCCAAGGATTCCGGAGCGATTTTTGTTTTGTCTCTATTTTATAAACTGACTGAGATATAGTAGTTTGAAATTTTAGGATAGCTGAAATTTTGAAACAAGACAGCAAGATTCCTCGATAGACGGGTTTAATTTATAAGTTTTGGTGAACATGAGTTTTTGGCAAAATTTTTTTTTCATTCTTGTAACCATCGTTCAAACTGTTATATGCTTAACACTATATATTCATATTCGCCATCATCAAATTTTCGCGAAACCTTGCGACACTTGGCGAATTATCGCCAAATTTTGCAACAAAAATAGGTCACCAGAAATGAAGTCAACTTGGCGAATTCAATATTGACAAGAACTGGGAATGGTAATCGGGTTCCACGCATTTTAGCTGCATGTTTTCAAGTAAAATTAACTAAAATAATAAAAACGAAACATAGTGAGGTTATCTTTTTCTGCCGGTACGCTTTTTCTTAAAGCCTCACGTTTTCAACACCTTGGCGCGAGAGCGACGGTTGGCGTGGTGCTGAATTCGACGCTACGTACATAATATGTACCATTCTTGTTTGTGACGTCATACCTATAGCATAAGCACCATTTTATTTAAAGCAAACCTATTCGTTTGCTGCTGTGAAAATCAAAAAGTGTGTTTTGTTTTTCTCTGAAATGTTATCAAGTGGAGAAGCTAGTATGAGGAAATTATATTTCACCATTTACATATAATACATTGCTTTAAAACAACGTACTTTTTGAGATTTCAATGCTGTTAATTTCACAATACAAATACAATATAGATCAAACATAAATAAGTTATTACTTAATGGTATTTATTACTTTGAGGTATCTATAAATAAATTATCAATGTATTAAATTCTACCCCCTCCCCCCAAATAAAAAGCATTATTTTTGTTGTTGTTGTTTCCTCCTCCCAAGCGCACAAATGTTAAATGTTCAAAGTTTTTAATTTTTTAAAGTTTGCTTTTTATTTGTTATTTTGCATCCCAAGCACACAAATGTTAAATATTTAAAGTTTTTATTTTTTTAAAGTTTGTTTTCTATTTATTATTTTCCATAAATGATGATCTATATAATAAAAGCGCAAAGCATTTGACTGTCATCAACAATTCCGGCATGCCCGCTTCACTTTTCATATGCCAAGCTTTGTACTTTTTTGTACCATTGTTGAGTCCATTGTGATTATTAATTTCGTATTGTTGCACTTTACAGACAAATATTGCTACATCATCAATATAAACAATGTTAACACTTCTGATGATTTTCTAAACACAAAAGATTCATTCATCGTGGACGTTTAAAATATTAAACCATGGAGGTAATTGTTCACGATGTAGCCTGGTGTAAAAAAATTGCGAGTGAAACTGACAGGGAAGAGAAGAGTACCGTGCGTGACGACTACGGTCACGCTTTCTTCCAGATCGCACGGGAATGACTGGGGTAGAAACCGCTACAATATGGCTATCCGGGAAGATGAAAAAAAAACGTGATAATTAAAACATTTAAAAAGAAAATTACTTAAAAAAATAAAATAAATAAAAAAGTAATAAAAATTATTAAAAAAATAAGATTACGCCTTTAGTTTTTTATAATGATACGATGAAACACCGATTGTATTTTTGCCGGCATTTAGAGAGTAATTCAAACGAAATCACGTGTGTGTAATTTTTTCTGAGGGACTCGGAAACAACTGTCTAGACGGGCGAAGCCCGGCTAGTAAATAAATAATAATTGAAATCTACAACCTCCCTACACTTTCCTTCACCAGCATACAAAATTTAAAACTTGCTCTTGTTATCTTACTTTTTACTTTGAGGTAACTATAGATAATCATTCTAAATTTTTCCTCTTTCTTCCTCATCCATACACACACACACACACACAGAGTCTGTTTAGTCCAGCGTCATTTCACATTCAAGTTCAGATCAAAACAGAGAACAAGGAAGACGATTGGCGATGGAGCTGGCTGCGCTTTCTCTCTTTCGCCAATTCGCCAAGCTGGTGCTGAAAACATGAGGCTTTCTGAAAAAGCTGCCGATACAGGCCAGAAAGACTTTTCGTAGTTGTGTTGTACATCGGCTGCACGCATCCAAGTAACCCGGCGATTACTGCAGCTGACGTATAACAGAAAGACGAAAATATTGATTTTATTGGCGATGTGATAGCAAATATTGAAGTATTAAGATTTATGAGATAGAAGAAAGTTTTGGGATTAGCACATCCGACTAGATTTTATTTATGATGTCTTTTGTTGTAATACACGATTAAAATGAATTTAGATGATGTCTTATTATGCACACTGTAAGAAAAGACAAATGTTTCTTAAACTACGAAAATATAATGTAACCACGAACGAAAATTTACAATAACCTCTTCCGAAAAATGTTATTTATATTTAGAAACCTCAGATAACAATACATTTTCGAGATTTAATGAAGCAGTTATAAAAACAAAGTTTGTTTTTGCTGTCACTGATTTTCGGAAACGTTACCGAGAAGTTTTTATTGTGTGTTTATCACTTTTCTTAACCTAGAATATCGGTTTTCAGGTTGCTATCAATTCTCAATTAAACATTTTCCGTTGAGTAATTGAATTCACACATGCAAGAATAACAAAATAATATTAATGTTAATGTTAATGTTAATAATTTATCATGTTTGTCTGTAAAACATGTTTGCTGAGCATGAAAATGTTTACTTGAGAAGCGACAGCATCCGGTAAACCTATATTCTGGGTTGAGAAAACTCATTAATTCACTATAAAAACAATTCGAAAAAAGTTTCCGAAAATCAATGGCAGCAAAAGAAACTTTGTTTCTGTAAATGCCTCTTTGAATCTCAAAAATATATTGGTTTCTGAGGTTTCTAAAGATAAAAGACGCTTTTCAGAATCCTTAATAACACGGAAGAGTTTACTGTATATTTTCGTTCGGGTTATATTATAGTTCCCTAGATTAAGACATATCTGTTTTTCTTTCACAGTGTATAATTTAATGAATACTCCGAAAAAATACTCTACTATATAAAGAGAATAAATTCAAACTGTGAATGGGCGTGGCTTTAATATATGAAACCTAATCTATCCCGTCAGCACACGCGCCCCTTTCCATTACGTTACTGTACGCGTGGGATAAATTTTACCCCAATGGGTTTTCTTGTGTCAATTTCCCCCCGGTTAGATTATAAACAAAAATTTATATTTTGAAATAAACTGTAAATCAATAAAGGACATAATTTAACTTAAAATAAAAAGTTCTTTTAGAAAAAAGAAAAAAAAAAAACAAAATCTCGCACGAAGATTTTTTTCTGCATATCATTACATACAAAGCTTTTACAATCCAAATTTAACCCTGAAAATACAAAAAAGTATAAAACTAATATATAGAAACTGTATGTTAACGTTGTTAACGTTTAAAAGAAAAATTGTATTATTATTTGCACACTATACTTTTTACATAAACATTTGCATTAACATTTTCCTATCATTATGGGTTACGTTTTAACACGCGTGGGGTAAATTTCCTCCCACGTGACATTTTTATAACAAAAGAATGAAAAATACACAACCGGAGGTAAATTCTTTTTGACCACACCTTGATATCATTTAGCTTGAAAGGTACTATAAAGCTCAGAATGATCACGAACTATTTTCGCACATTTTCAAGTAATAAGTTGTAAGCTGGGGTAGATTTTATCCCAGCGCGTGTGCTGACGGGTTAAAAACACTGTTTCACAGCTCATACAGTTCCCACTTTTGAGTACTATTATTTTCAAATAGAAATCTTCGCCTTTTTAAATCTCAACATTTCTGTCAGTAAATAAGTCGACAATTACCACTCGGAAATAGTAATTCTCAAAAATTGGAACCGTGCAAGCTCTGTTGTTTTAGGTCAGTTTTTGGAGCAAATATTATGGCGATGTCAACTGACGCAATTTAATGAATGACATTAGACAGAATTTATAATAATCCTGTGAAGTCCTTCCTCTTGCAAGCTAAAAGTTTCATTCAACTGAATGATAAAAATAAAAACCATACAATACACACACAAAGGTCAATAAAAAATAAGTATAAAAATAGAAATAGTTTTTTTTTAAAATATTCTTATCCACAGATAAAATGGACCAAAGACTGCGGAATAGACCAAAAATTGCGTAATAGACGACGCGACAGCTGGTGTGCGTTGACGAAAATTTGGGAAGAACTTCGTTTTGGCGCAAGAAATGAAGATCTGTTGTGTCTCCAACTAAGAAAGTTGTTTTACCATGTATTGGGGGCAAAGGGGAGTATGTTCTTTTGAAAAATTCATTTTTTTTGTTTTAACTAGATCAAGTGGGATCGTTTGTTATGCATTTTTTAATGCAGAATTCAATTACACCATTAGCAAATCGTGATGATTTATTGTTACAATATTACGACAGGTTTTATAAATAAAAAGTAAAAAAAATACATGATGAGAGAGCACTACCTTTATTAACTTTAATTTAATCACCATACACTGACATAACAAGTCATTTTGACCTTTTAGATAGTGATTAGAACCGTAACTAATTGATGATCAACAGCAGGATCAGCAAAAACTTGTGAAGACGTCCAAAAGTTATGCTCAGGTGGTACGCAAATCAGGTAAGGGAACGAAACCAATTGCTTTAATTCCATTCTCCATTTATCCAAGACCTTCCATTACCTTTCGAGATTTGGAAGGTTCACGACCAAATAATAAAAACAAGACCGGTCAGAGTGTGGTGGGGACAAAGGATATATTATAGAAGGGAAGAGGGTTCCGCCAAGTTGCCGACTTGGGTGCTTTTTTCAGTTTGGAACATCGATGCAAGACCTTCAGTCTCAGGACTGATTTCAGTCTTGGAAAGATTTTTGACTAACAGTAAATTAAATTTTATGTACTTAAATAACAGCAATTTTACTATCAGGAACATTAAACCAGATTTTTTTATTATAAAAGTTCAACTTTTAGCCAAAAAGCAAGACATAAAAATCTTCTAACCCATTTCTATTTGGTTATACCTAATACTCAGAAAAGTTTTCAGTCTTGGCTGGGATGGACCTCTTGCACCCATGGTTCGGAATACTCTACCCGTGTAATAAAAGCAAAACGTCTGACATCTTTTTTTGCCAGTAGTTATTCGAGTAGCTTTATCGTTGTAGTAAATAAATAAGTAAATAGTCTTTATTGAAAGATTTACAATTTACAAAATATGTTTTTCTTGTTCTAAATACCTAATGAAAACATTCTCCAACTTTTGACTTTTTTTTTATATCTATCTCCTTATCGTTGCCTTCTCTAACCAGTTTAAATATTTTAGAATGTGGAAAACGTGAAGTTAGTACTGAATGAAGAATTCACCACTGTCGATGAACACGAATTGATTCGCAATGAAGTTTTCGTTGTTGATGTGGCTACTTGCTGTACGCTGTAAAGTGAAACAAGGGCACTTACCATGACGTTTGCATGCAATACATAAACTACGTAAATACAATTTCATGCCGGCAAAAACACACGTAACAGTGGTATTTGATGGTTATGATGAACAAGATAGTCGGAGAAAGAGTCAACAGTTACGTAGGTACTGGCATATCACCCCACAGCAAATTCAAATTTCCACAAGCCCTCCGGTTTATGGCAGTTAAGAGCAGTTTTTAGGATAATGCTCAAAACAAGGAAAAGTTGATCATCATGCTGTCTACTATAACTTCAAAACAATATCGTCGCGGTGAAACAGTCTTCTGGAAATGTGTATGCGCTAACTAGTCAGGCAGCTGTACAGAAGTCTAAGCAATTACTACCAACCATTGTTATTTCAGACATACACGTCCTGGTAATTATAACTGCCCTTGTAGCACCTGGCATGTCTATATTTTTATTAAAATCCAAAATAGTACATACATCTGGAGATGCGTATGCGCTAACTAGTCAGGCAGCTGTACAGAAGTCTAAACAATTACAACCAACCATCTAAACAATTACATCACCAGTGATTTCTTTTTCCACTATCACAAAAGATTCCACGTTGACATAGTCATAAAGTTTCACACATCTAAATTTTCGAACAAGCATTTCCAGTTTGCGCCTGCTTCTGCGTCAGCGCATTCTATGTAATTATTTACGTCATGCGACGCTAACAAATTTTTTCATTCGCTGTACTAAACGATCAAAATCCGTTAAAATGAAATGTTTTAGCACACATTCAATAGGCAAAAGGGATGGGGCTTAAAAGAAATATTCGCAGTTATGAACATTTCGTTAACTGGCGTTCGTTACAGCTATATTTTAATTTCAAAACGGAGGTAAAATTCATTTTGACATGTCTTAAGAAGAAAGTTAAGATTAATTCCCTAATATGTTTCATACACACTTTTCCTCTAGCAACGCTACTAAGGTTTGTAAGATTCAAACAATGGTAACAACAAAATAAATTGAATAACTAAATCAATGTAATCGAAACGCAATTGCATTGTTGAATTCTGTTCTGTGGAGTAGTAATATTCTCCCCAATTTAAGCGACTTATTTATAGTGCAATCGTGCAAAGCATTATACTGTATGGTTCGGAAACATTATCTTAAATATTTCCCCCCCACACACACACCAAAAAAACTCCTCTCTACCAAAATGGAATTCTGTCGGATAATAGCAAAACCACCAAGGCGAGAAAAAGTTAAAAATTCAAGAATACGTGAAATCATGGAAACAGGATGTTTTACAGGCAATCAATCGAGCGTAATAAGCTTAGATGTATGGTCACGTTTGCAGAATGAAAGAAGAGCGCCTATCAAAAATTCTTATAGACTCGAGCGTGAGAAGAAGATGAAGAAGGGGCAGACCAAGGATGACTTGGAAGAATATGATTGAAGAGTCATTGAAGTGTGACAAATTAAGTGATGGCATTGGCTTTGGCAGAGGAAGGAATGGAAAAGAAGCGTCAACAATATTTTTTCTAGTCCAGTAAACGACTACTTATTGGAAATTTCTAAGGATGATGATGATGATGATGATGATGATGAAATAAATATAATCTGGAATTTTAGAATTATTGCTTAAAATTCTGTAAAAATCTCCTTTCATTCATTTTTCCAAAAGAAAATGATTTTGTTTTTTAAATAGCCGTTGAATTTTATCATTTTACAATTTACATTTATTTACATTTTTATCAACAGCATCCTTTATTTATTCAAGAAATCTGATCAACCTAAACGAAACAAAACTTTAAATTAAAAAACGTCGCGTTCGTCTTCTTTGAAAATTTCTAATTTAAAACAAATCAATAAGAAAACTTATGAAATCCTCCGTACGTAAAGCGATTTTTACCTGCATAAATGGATTAGCAGCTTTCATAGTTCAGAAATTATAAAGAAATATTCAGTTACATCCAAAATAAACAAAAATAAATTTCTTCCACTTTCTCATTAAACTTTATTCTCTCCGTTTTAATCCCTTTAGAAATGATCTGATTTTTTTTTTCATTCTTTTCTTCGCTTTTATAATAAGCATATGGCAATTTTAGAACTCCTGAAAAAGCACAAGGGATGCTTTTTTTTTAATGCTTAGAAAACGGAAGACATCGCGTAAATTTTATTTTTACAAGTTCTGATTTTTTTTACAGACAATAAGTACACAATCTCTTATTGAAAAAATTTAGAAAAACTGTGAAAATGTTTTGTTTATAATAACAATGAAGGAACATTCGCTTTAGTTCTAAAATAATTTTGATATATTTTTTTTATATATAGAAAATATTTAAGATTATAGAGCGTTGTACTTAAAATTTATTTTTTAGCTGTTAAGAATCATATGGTTGAATGTATTGTTTAATGCATCTAAAATAAACTTTTAAATGAAAATATTGAAATTGAATATTTTATTATTATGTTTTCTGAGTTATTCTTAAAAACTCGTCTGACATATTTTTTATAATATCGATAAATGTTTGTCTGAATAGATAATGTAATAACTAGTTAAACATAAGAATTTTTTTAATTTTTAAGTAAAAAATGTAAAGAAATTGTTTTTTAATCTTTTTTATTCTCATTCTTCTATCTTATTTATTTTTATTTAAAATTGATTAAAAAACTGGCAGTACCGAAATAGATGTCTTTTGTTCATTATTGCTTTTGTTAGAAAACGAAAATTAAAGTTGAAACAGTTTTTGAAGACATTCACAGTTTCACAATTATGTGCATATTTTTTTTTTTATTGAACATTGCATTTGTGTGCAAAATTAAAGCTATAACTAACAAATATTTGTTCAATATGTCTGTGAATGCTTTAAAATATGAGTAACTGAAAAGTTAGAATGTTTTTTATTTCTTCTATCAGTATTTGATTTTATCAAAAATAAACCTTTCTCAAGTTTCTTTTTATTCTAAAAAAAAAGTAACAAACGCTGCTACTGCCATAATTGAATGTATTGTGACCGTTGCTTTTTCTCGGTTTATATTAAAATAAAAAACTATTGCATATAAAACATGAAAAAACAATAGTTTTACAGAAAAATGTATGATAAATGTGATGAAGAAGGCAGTTTTTAAATCTAAGAATTATTTTAAGTGATATTTAATGTTTAAATCGGTAAGATAGTTGAGTTACTCAAATTTTATAGGATAAAAAACAAATCATAGCAATTTAACCATCTGTTGCAGGCATATACATGATTAGATTATGGTGGGCAGTAGTTAATCCTTCCTTAAATTTGTCTAATTTTTTTTAAATTAAATATATATATATATATATTATTAGAATATAGATATATTTCATAGTTTGAAAAAGACAATTTTTACATACTGTTGCCAGATTTTAAAAAGCCAAACTACATTTAGCATACATTTACGATAGTTTACAAATTTTATTACAACATATCATGTTCCACATGACGGCCATCATTTTCAGCTACCATCTGGGTTGGGTTGGGTTGATTATTGACGGCCAATTATCTACACTTGGGATATAGGCCCGGGGGGAGTGCCCTTCGTGGGGGTCTTTCTAAGGGAACCTAACCCGTATTTACGCATGGATAAATCCACGGCTCGAAGAAAACCATGAAAACCATGAGGCCGACGGGTGCGATTGGGATCGAACCCAGCACCTCCCGTCTACCAGCTTCGAGAGCAGAACCTCTCAGCCACTGGTGGGGCCAGCTACCATCTGGAATCGTAAGATAGAATGTTCCACAGTTGACCGCAGTGTGTTCTGGCAAATGCTAAGAACATGTCGTGAAAAAAGTTTTGTTGAACATCTTTTGTTGTAATAAAATTTGTAAACTATCGCAAATGTATTCTAAATGTGTAATTCATTAAAAAAGGCCCTCTGGCGGCGAAATTTTAAACAAATTTTGTTTTTGCTCAAACAAATTCCCATCCCTTCATTATGTCCTCCACAAAATTTCATAACTTTCTGAACAATAGTTTCGTCTGTAGACAACTTTAAAATAGTGTCATTTAATTATGGACACCCTGTATATTATTTCTGTTGTTAACATTCCTTTTTCTATGCACATACAAAACATACAACGATGAATGCGGTATCATTCAAAAAGTTTTTGAAGCGGTTTCTGACATAATACACTCACATGTCGTTAAAACGCGTTGTTTAATTAAACATATATCAGTTAATTCTAAATTAATTCTAAAACATTCCAGGTGTAACGTTGCTTAAAACAGATGGCTTCTTAAGTGCTAGTTAACATTCTTATTTGCATCTGCCGATGCCCAGATGCCCGCTCGATATCTCTCAAACTCCAGCTGGATGACATAAACAATTTTAACGAAATACTTATTTTCCGTGCCAAAGTGGATTGGTGACAGTTCAGAAATAAACCTTGTTAATAAGACCCTAGATATACCACGTGGACATCCAATTTAAAAATCAGAGAACATGAATCGAAGAAGCCCCGTTTGAGATGTGTTTTTTGAGACGAGCGAAGTCGGTCGCTTAAGTTTAGCACCGCAAAGTGTGTGGAGTGCCATGCTCCAAAAGACTCTAAGAAATTACCTTTTCATGCAAATATGTTTGTTGTGTGGTGTGTGTGTTTGTACGTAACGTAAAATAAAAAAGTGAATAGAAAAGAACTCGAGATCTCCATTAGTAATTAAGCTTATTAGATTATTTTAGGGTACACAGGAAATAATCTCAAAGATTGTATAGTGCGAAAGCTTCACACGGGTCCTTCTGGTCATATCTTATTTTAAAATATGTTTTACGAATAACAGAGTGATGATTTTGTGTCTTGGCATCTTTTATATAACTACAAAATGAAAAATTAAAATTTCCACCTGTGAATGTTTTATCTCTTCAAGTAGCCATCTTGTTTAAAAAGCTGGAACTTGTTTCTACACTCTTTTATTTAACTCAACTTGGATTTTGTAGGTAAAGATGGAATTCTGAAATCGAACTTACTTTCTGATAGGCTTAGAATTTATTAAACATTATGTACAAAGATGTGGGTACTTTTATGTTAGCTGGGCGCCAGTGATAGCTCGCCAAATCTTGTTTCAATTGGCATCATTTGAATTGCACACAACTAACGATTCATTAACAACGATTTGAACATTTCAGCAATACATTTTTAGCGTTTCGCTCATCTCACGAAACCCTATTACTCCCGCTCCGTTGTCTGTCTGTCACAGAGCTATTCTCAGGAACTATGTAACTTACAGAGTTGAAACTTTGTGTATATAGCTGAATACCAGCTATAAAGATCTCAAAATATTAAAATTTGAAAAATTCGTATTATTTTAATAAATAGAGATAAAAAACCAAAATTCTAACAGCCTTTTTCTAACAGCCTTTCTATTTTAAACATTTTTCGTTATAGCAGATGCCAAAAATTAAAAATCCGCGATGAAATTCTTCCTACAATAATTAATTTTCTATCAGACGATTTCCACGTAAAAAATGAAAATGAAATAAAAAGATTCACCAATTGAAAAAAAGATAAATATGAAATAAAAATGATTGACGTCATAGTGGTAATAAAACAGAAATTTTCAAAGATTTTTCAATAATACAAGGAGTATGAGTATGCGTATGTACACAAAGCAGATTAATATAACGTCATTAGAGAATTAAAAAGAAAATCTGACGTCCTATTGGAAGTTTAACGTATTTTTCAGATGTTTGAGAATAATACAAAGCGAGTATCAATATGAATAATAGAGAATAGTAAATATATGAGTTTCAGAAACATATTGAATCATGATAAAAATCCGATTATGAAAATATTCGCATATTTTAACATTTTGAAGGTGTACAACATGTTTAATTTTGAAATTATTTTTTTTATATCGCATTTAGCATCGATAGCTTCGCCCGCTATCGGGCTGGTTTGGATACTCGAAAAAACGAAAAAATAGACCGGTAAATTTTTACTTTATAAAAAACAAAAAACATGAGTTTTTTTTTTTTTTTTTTTTTTTTTTTTTCGTTGCTAAATGAAATTTATTTGGATTTATTAAAGAAAGGATAAAGTATTGAAAGGAATATTAAACGAAACCCTTTGAGAAATCTTCGATCACACTTACCCACTTGTTACAACTTGTAAATGCTATTAAAAGCTTTTGAGATTTTATATGAGGTAAGATTTTATTTTTGAGTTTGTAAAATTAGATACCATGCTTTCATTATGAAATAAAATGTTTCTAGTTTATGTTATATCTTATTTTAACATTTTTCTAATGGACTAAACCTAGTCATTAATTAGAGTTGCAAAGGATGCATGGAAAAAACCAGGTTTATTCGTGAATAGCAAATATGCCAGATAACAGAAATTAAACAATTATAATTTTTAAACAAACATTCAAATCTTACCAATTCACAGCTACCATTGTTGTATATCAAATGGGTTATAATCTATACTAATATTATAAATAAGAAAAGATTGTTTATTTGTTTGTTTGAAGGGGGTAATCTATGGAACTACTGAAGCGACTTCAAAAGTGATGGTGGTAAATTAATGGTGACAATCCCTGCTCCAACATAGGCTATATTTTATGTCGGTGCCACTACCTCCAGGGGGGTGCAGGAGCGAAAAACCTTCTAAAATTTCGATTTTTTTTATATTGAAGGAGCTAGAAAGATGGTGTTTGACATGGTAGTTACTTATAAGATGTAAAATCTCTCTAAGAACAAATTCTAAAAAAAATCGAAATTTAAAAGGGTGAGATGAGCGAAAAGCGTTCTAAAAACAATCTAAATTACAATTTCTATGGAATCTCTGGAACTACAGACCCATTTTCAAAAGTGATGGTGGCAAATTGATGGTAACAGTCCCTGCTGTAACATAGGCTATATTTTATGTCGGTGCCACTACCACAGGGGGGGGGGGGGTGCAAGTGATAAAAACGTTCTAAAATTTCGATTCTTTTTTCGACATTAGTGTTGCTTAATTAGTAATTTCTGAATTATCTGTGGCAGTAAAATTTCCTCTAATGAAAATAGGCCAACGAGTACCACTTGGTTTTTTTCAAGAATTACGCGAGCAAAGCCGCGGGTTTTGCTAGTAAATTATAAAAACTTAGAGTGGAAAATCCTAAGTTTTATGCATTCATAATGAAAAAGCTATTTTAAACATTTCAGAATAATGCCTGAAATTTCTTAAAAATAAAAAATAAATAAATTGATATTGACTAGTTTTGTTTACTTTTAAAACTCTTTCAAAATTTCCATTAATCCCCAAAATTCTGTGTTTATTTCAAAAAATTACCGGGTTTACTCCCATTCCTCAAAAACTGCCGGTTTTTTGTAATTCTATCATTAATAGACCCGATTACGTGATATTTTGTTATTTGCATTGATATGTTCGTTTTTACGTATTTTATCATGATTATATTTTAGCTGTTTTTAAGTAATCTTTTAAAGAAATTGCGGTGTTAAATTAATGGCTATTTGTTATTAGCTAATGTTAAAGCTAGTCGTTGGGGGCCACCGTAATACTTACCGATCATGGATATGCATAATATAAAATATGAAAATAAAACATGTGTAAACTATTTATAAAATGTATTGCAATTCGAATAAAATCGTGGCTTGATGACGTCACAAAATTTAAACGCGCTATTACTCCAAAATTGATAATCATATTAACTAACGGTTTACTGCATCGGATTAAGCGTCTCATTTCCAATTAAAATATATCTTTGAATTGAAATTTGAATGAAATACAGGGACATGGAAAATCGCATAGTGTGGAAAATATAATTACAAATATCTCGGCAACTCATTATTCGATCGACTTCATTCTTTATGCGAAATTTATGCTTTTTTATTGTCTTTTATATTCACTCCATAAAACAAACAATTTCGAAAATTTTTATGTACCTTTTATCAGAACGAATATTTCGAGAGTCCGAAAAAAATAGTTCCGGATAATCGAGGTTACTGAAATTTAATAAGCTTCTTTCCATTATTACATACTAAGTACACACCAAATTTCAAGTCTCTATCTCGATTTGTTCGGCAGATAGAGCGTTTACAGACACACAGACACACAGACAGACAGACGGACGGCAATTTTTTTTTTCTAAAAATATGTTTTTTGGAATCTCTAGTGTCTGAAACGTGTAAATCCGTCAAAAATTTTTTTTCGATTTTCAAAACGATTACAAGACTTACCCTATACTATGTATGATGGGTAAGTAGAAATGGCAAAGAATAAAAAGGGCTGGCGAGATTAAAAACATTTTAACGATCCCTGGCACCCGGCTAACATAAAAGTATTAAGATGTGTTTCCGATGACATTACAACATTTTAATATTTTTAGATCTTAATTATAAATTAATAAATTAATTTTAAGGCATTTTTATGTTAGCCGGCCGCAGGTTTTAAATCGCCAAATATTCTTTAAGGTTACAATTGTATAAGAGTTACAACAGCAATGGATTTAACGATGCGGCAAACCATACTTTCCAAAAAAGGATAACAGGATATGAAACAGCAATAATGCAATATTATTAACACTAAAAAGTAGAAAATAATAAGAAAATTAAAATTAAAGAGTGTAATAATTAAAAAAAACCACTTATCAATTAGCAGTTTAATATTCATTAAATTATGATTATACGTTGAGAAAACAATTTGCAAATCTCGAATAGGTATATTTGTTTTAAATGCTAAAAGGTGTAAATAACAACATAATAAAAATTAAAATAACTTTTATTAGGTTGTTTGACATGTTTCGACTCACTCCGACTCATTTTCAAAAACAAATGATATGTAATTAAAATAACTTTTATTAGGTTTGTTTGACATGTTTCGACTCACTCCGAGTCATTTTAAAAAACAAATGTATTTGTTTTTGAAAATGACTCGGAGTGAGTCGAAACATGTCAAACAACCTAATAAAAGTTATTTTAATTGGTATTATGTTGTTAATTTACACCTTTTAGCATTTAAAACAAATATAGTATTACAAGGTGTTATAATTTATTATATTGTCTCGAATAGGTAGTTTAAATAATATAATAAAATCACTTGTTAACTTTAAATTAAAGTGTAATTATTGCTTAAAGTGATAAAAAACATAACACAAAAGGTTTAAAAATACCTTTAATATAGATTACATATGTTTCATGCGCTCAAACGGCGACGTCTTCAGATCAAAAAGGTTAAATAAAATATTCCGGCAAAGTTTTTGAAAATGATAAACATAAATCGCGAGATCACATGTCCAATGCAAGCATGTGCTTAAATTCACGTTTTCCAGTTTGACCAATTTAAGCACCTGTTTGCATTGGACATGTGATCACGTGATTTATGTTTATCATTTTCAAAAACTTTGCCGGAATATTTTATATATCATTTTGATCTGAAGATGTCGCCATTAGAGTGAAGGAAACATATGTAATCTGTATTAAAGGTATTTTTAAACCTTTTGTGTTATGTATTTTATCACTTTAAGCAATAATTACACTTTATTTTACGTAGATTAAATTATGCTTTTTTTTTCTTTTAAGCAATAATTACACTTTATTTTAGGTAGTTTAAATTATGCTCTTTTTTTTCTTTTAAGCAATAATTACACTTTATTTTAGGTAGTTTAAATTATGCTTTTTTTCTCTTTTAAGCAATAATTACACTTTATTTTAGGTAGATTAAATTATGCTTTTTTTTTTCTTTTAAGTAATAATTACACTTTATTTTAGGTAGTTTAAATTATGCTCTTTTTTTTCTTTTAAGCAATAATTACACTTTATTTTAGGTAGTTTAAATTATGCTTTTTTTTTTCTCTTTCAAGCAATAATTACACTTTATTTTAGGTAGTTTAAATTATGCTTTTTTTTTCTTTTAAGCAATAATTACACTTTATTTTAGGTAGTTTAAATTATGCTTTTTTTTCTTTTAAGCAATAATTACACTTTATTTTAGGTAGTTTAAATTATGCTTTTTTTTCTTTTAAGCAATAATTACACTTTATTTTAGGTAGTTTAAATTATGCTTTTTTTTCTCTTTTAAGCAATAATTACACTTTATTTTAGGTAGTGTAAATTATGCTTTTTTTTTTCTCTTTTAAGCAATAATTACACTTTATTTTAGGTAGTTTAAATTATGCTTTTTTTTTCTCTTTTAAGCAATAATTACACTTTATTTTAGGTAGTTTAAATTATGCTTTTTTTTTCTCTTTTAAGCAATAATTACACTTTATTTTAGGTAGATTAAATTATGCTTTTTTTTTCTTTTAAGCAATAATTACACTTTATTTTAGGTAGTTTAAATTATGCTTTTTTTTTTCTCTTTTAAGCAATAATTACACTTTATTTTAGGTAGTTTAAATTATGCTTTTTTTTTCTCTTTTAAGCAATAATTACACTTTATTTTAGGTAGTTTAAATTATGCTTTTTTTTCTTTTAAGCAATAATTACACTTTATTTTAGGTAGTTTAAATTATGCTTTTTTTTCTTTTAAGCAATAATTACACTTTATTTTAGGTAGTTTAAATTATGCTTTTTTTTCTTTTAAGCAATAATTACACTTTATTTTAGGTAGTTTAAATTGTTTTTTTTTTCTCTTTTAAGCAATAATTACACTTTATTTTAGGTAGTTTAAATTATGCTTTTTTTTTTCTTTTAAGCAATAATTACACTTTATTTTAGGTAGTTTAAATTATGCTTTTTTTTCTCTTTTAAGCAATAATTACACTTTATTTTAGGTAGATTAAATTATGCTTTTTTTTTCTTTTAAGCAATAATTACACTTTATTTTAGGTAGTTTAAATTATGCTTTTTTTTTCTCTTTTAAGCAATAATTACACTTTATTTTAGGTAGATTAAATTATGCTTTTTTTTCATTTAAGCAATAATTACACTTTATTTTAGGTAGTTTAAATTATGCTTTTTTTCTCTTTTAAGCAATAATTACACTTTATTTTAGGTAGTTTAAATTATGCTTTTTTTTCTCTTTTAAGCAATAATTACACTTTATTTTAGGTAGTTTAAATTATGCTTTTTTTTCTTTTAAGCAGTAATTACACTTTATTTTAGGTAGTTTAAATTATGCTTTTTTTCTTTTAAGCAATAATTACACTTTATTTTAGGTAGTTTAAATTATGCTTTTTTTTTCTTTTAAGCAATAATTACACTTTATTTTAGGTAGTTTAAATTATGCTTTTTTTTTTCTCTTTTAAGCAATAATTACACTTTATTTTAGGTAGTTTAAATTATGCTTTTTTTTCTCTTTTAAGCAATAATTACACTTTATTTTAGGTAGTTTAAATTATGCTTTTTTTTTCTTTTAAGCAATAATTACACTTTATTTTAGGTAGTTTAAATTATGCTTTTTTTTTCTTTTAAGCAATAATTACACTTTATTTTAGGTAGTTTAAATTATGCTTTTTTTTTTCTCTTTTAAGCAATAATTACACTTTATTTTAGGTAGTTTAAATTATGCTTTTTTTTTCTTTTAAGCAGTAATTACACTTTATTTTAGGTAGTTTAAATTATGCTTTTTTTTTTCTTGTTTCCAAATCTTAACAAGTTAGAAATTGTACGACAAACGTGACAAATGAGGTACGTTTGTTCAGATCTTGGTACAAGAGCTATTGCACTCTTAAGCAAAAATGCATGATTACAAAATTTATTTTATGTGCAGATTTTCATATTATTATATATTAATTTTATTTTATGAAATTAAGTTTCAATACACTTTTACATACAATTAATTACAATTCTGTTACATTAAAATCATACTAAGTGCAAGTATCCAATACAAGACAATGTAAAAAAAAAAAAAAAAAAAAAAAATCATTTCACTGAAAAAATGAATTATATCGTCAGTTATTATGATGTGATTAATTGCCGTAATAAAACTAGTCGTTGGGGGCCCACCGTAATACTTACCCATCATGGATATTCATAATATAAAATATGAAAATAAAACATGTGTAAACTGTTTATAAAATACATTGCAATTCGAATAAAATCGTGGCATGATAACTTCATAAACTTTAAATGCTCTATTACTGAATTGCGTAAAAGAAACATCCTTATAACTCCAAAATTGATAATCCTATTAACTAACGGTTTACTGCGTCGGATTAAGCGTCTCATTTCCAATTAAAATGTATCTTTGAATTTAAATTTGAATGAAATACAGGATCATGAAAAATCGAAGAGTTTGGAAAGTATGATTACAAATATCTCGACAACTAATCATCCGATCAACTTCATTCTTTATACAAAATTTATGTTTTTTTATTGTCTTTTATATTCACTCCTCAAAATTTTTATATACCTTTTATCAGAACGAATATTTCGAGAATCCGAAAAAAATAGTTCTGGAAAATCGAGGTTACTGAAATTCAATAAGCTTCTTCCCATTATTACATACTAAGTACGTACCAAATTTCAAGTCTCTATCTCAATTTGTTCGGGAGATAGAGCGTTTACAGACACACAGACACACAAACACACACAGAGACAGACGGACGGCAATTTTTTTTTTTTTAAATATGTGTTTTGGAATTTCTAGTGTCTGAAACGTGTAAATCCGTCAAAACTTTTTTTTCGATTTTCAAAACGATTACAAGATTTACCCAATACTATGTATGATGGGTAAGTAATAAGTACATTTTAAGTTGGCAACATTTTATCTTTTGTTGACATTTACTGAAAATTTCAATGGGAAACTTAAGCCAAGCTTTGAAAATTTCAGAACTTGAAATCGATATTTAGACTCTTATTCCATTTAATATCTATTTCTCCGGAAACATTTATCCAAAAAACTCGGTAGTTTATAGGATTGCTATAATTAAAAAAGTATAGTATGCCAATTCGGTTTTTAAATTCAGTAACACGGAAATAATATGACTTCATCTTAAATAGGACGTAATCACCATGGCAACCTACAGAATAATTACCTATCATGGGATAGCATTGAATTAATTACATATGATAGGATTTAACAGAAGGAAGAAAACTTTTATTAATATCTTTTTACGTTTTGATTCGATTTTCATAACATTCGAAATGACTCAAGAAAATTCTGGAAGGATTATATATATTAAACTTCAAACCATTGTGTTGGGTGGTTTTTGCGCTGTTATATGCGGACAGACGGACGATCAGATGACGACTATAGGTGCTACGTATTTATATAATTACGAACGCATCTAAAAAAGGATCAAAATTACATATTTTTTAATAAATGCACCAGCTCGTGCTTTCTACTAAGCGTAAAAAAAGCGGCGAATTTTCCATAATCGGTTTCAGTGCTCACGTCAAACTAATGTTTTGAAACAGATTTTTTTTTTTTTTTTTTTTTTGTTAAATCATGAATTGCAGTTATGAAATCAGGCGTGATTTTTCAAGATAAACTTTGAATGCTAATAATACAGAGTATTAAAAAAAAAAAAAACTATTTTTGCTTTTATACTTATTAAAAATTTCTTTTCAATTTATGATATTTAAAATAAAGAAACACATCGCTTAGAAACAATTAATTCATCCATTACTTTTAATAAATCTATATATCTTTTTTTTTATTGCAAAAAGTGAAACAAAATGGCGACAGAATCCAGACTAGTATCCTAACGTTCTCTCTTCAGGGGATTAACTGCAAACGTCATTGCTCCGGAATTATAAAATGTATCTATTCTGTATCCAATATCAGAAAAATCTATCGCTTTTCAAAAAGTTCTTTTAAATTTTGGTCTTCTGGGAATATCGCTTTGCAGTGACGACAAATATATGCGCTTTTAAATCATTAAAACTCAATTACTCTAATATCCGACTGCTCCTAGGCAAAAACGGGAAAAGCGCAACCAGGTAATTCCTCCTGAAAACTCCCGAACAGAGGGGAAGGAAAGAGAGAGAGAGAGAGACGCTTTATATTCAATTATGTATTTAGTGCTGCCTTAAGTTGGGTCTAAGCAGTGGAATGGCTGAAAAGGTATATTCTTAAAGCATTTTGACATACAGATGACGCTAAAAATGAATCGAGTGAGAAGCGTTTTTTTATGCGTTTTGATAAGTTCTTGAAAGCTTTATTTTGTTTTAGCCTTAAATGGGTTGAAATGCGTGCGAAATTTTGCAAATATGATTACTGCCTAAGCGAAATGAAATAAATTCCCTTCGTCTTATCCAGAGAGTAAAATAAGTTATGCCACTTCTCAGCAAAGAATAAAAATATTTTTTTCCCAGAAAGTGCTTTCAATATTTCAAACTGCGTATTAAAATCTGTTGAGAGCATTTATCAGCATCAGCAGAAACTGTCAAAAATGTCTTCGAGATACATGCATTGCTTGCAGATTTCCTTTCCGCATATCCCCATTAGTTCTCAAATGAAGAGTGAAACAGTTTATTTGGAAACAAATTCGGTTTTAAAAGTTAATCAATTTTCCATATACGCCAGAGAAATTTGTACAATGAAACGTTAGATTTACTCAGAATGCCAATTCGTTGTATATACATGTAAGCCAACATACAGCTGCTAAAAAGGCTCAGTCATTGAGTTCTAAAATTGAATGTTAAAAAAATAGCGCCACTGTGATGTGAAAATAAATAAATAAATAAATAATGAACAAAAAATGCGATTCAATAAAAAGACATTTATAATAGTCAAGTTTATAAAAAGGATAATAGAAACAACAGCCTCTTTTTTAGCACGCATGTCAGAAATCAAGAAAAAAAATCCCGGTAACTCCGAATGCGCGATGTAACAGAAGATATTAAACAAGAAAAAAAATCATGCGCAAAGCATAGGTTATGAAAGATTTTCCAACACTTCTAGAATACTGCAACGTAACTTTTCCGTTTAAAAAGTACCGTGTACGTTAATGGGAGCTGGTGCACGTAAAATCTGTCCGTGGCACCAATGTCCTCCAAGTTTGAAAACGATACCTCTGGCGGTGCCAATCTAGGTGCAGGTGTTTCATCTGGAATTGATTCAAAATTAGGAGACCAGCTCTAGAAGTCCAACCTCTCTTGAGGCTCTGGTACACCTTCTTTCAGAGAAGTGCCATGGCATTTTCTCTGACACGACAACAACAACCAGATTTCAGCAATTACCGTCTACATCCGAAAGGTACTTGAACTATTTTGTGCATTCCTGTATATGATCTATAGATCTGTATATACAGTCACTACATAGTGTGCTAAAATTTAGCCTAGTTACAAAACGCATAGCACAGTCGAAAATTTAACCTCAGCAATTTCGATCAATAGACGGGAATGCGCTCAAATAATTTTATACACCCCTGTATATCATCTTCAGACTTTTATGCACTCCTCCTATTAAGCTGAAATTAAATTTAGGCGGGGGGGGAGGGGACGCACAACCGAACTAAAAACGTTCGTTCAGAAATTACCATTTATAGACGGCAAAGTGTCCGGTTCTCTGCATAGCCCAGTATATGAATTTATTTATATTCTACAAACATCTTTCAGTATACTAAATGTGGTTCAGCAGGAAAACATAAAATTAAATAAGAAAACTCATTAAACATTTCACGCTCAGACACAATAATACTTACGAATTATTTTGTATAGTATAGTATTTGTGTATTAATTATTTTGCCCCGTATATGATCTATATAATTTATACACACCACGTAGTATTCAAAAATATAGTTAAACTTAAAAACATATACCAAAAATTAAAACGTACTACCAGACGTTAGTACTACACTGCCAAAATAAAAAAATGTTTATTTTACAGTATAATACTGGCACCCCAGCTGCCAGTATTATACCGTAAAATTAACAGTAATACACTGCCGCGCGTGCACGGTAGCGTATTACTGCTTATTTTACTGTTTATTACTGTTAATTTTTCGGTATAATACTGGCAGCTGGGGTGCTAGTATTATACTGTAAAATAAACAATTTTTTTTGCAGTGTACGTACTGCTCATAGATTTTACTGTAACCGAAATGTTATATGTGTCCCTGTAAATGAACGATATAACTCTTATACACGTTATATTCAATCGCTAGCATCTTGTAGACCATCAATAATGTCTATAAATTTCATTATATTTAAAATAGTTTAATGTTATTAAATTACACTGCAAACTATTTTCCCCCATAAGACTATATTATGTAGCCGAATTCTTTTGAATGACGCTGTAAATGAATGATAAATGCTATGAACGCCATATTCTACATAAAACATGTTTTAGTGCACTTCATAAATGCACATCAATTTCATTATGTTTGAAATAGTGTAACAACATTAAAATACGCCACAAACGATTTTTCCCGTTGACCATAATGTAACGGGATTCTTTTGAGTGCCCCTGTAAACAAATGATAAATGCTACACACTCCATTTTCAATAGCGAACATGCCATAGTAAACTTCAATAATATGTATCAATTACATAACAATCCGGGTACATTTACAAGAGTGAGAACACGGACAGACGTCAGACAGCAGACAAATAAACTGAAATAATAAACACTTTTAAAATATGTTGGGAAAAAACCCAGAAAATAAAGTCCATAACCTTCAAATAAATGTTTTATATTTGTCTGTAAAACACTAGTTTATATACATAGTATAGTTTTATTAATAAAATTGACAATGGTGTATAAGGTTTATTGTAATTGAAATAAAAAGTTACTTAACTAATTCGGTTACACTGTAAACAAATTTTGTCAACAATTACGGTACATATACTGGCAACTTTGTGACCAGTATATGTACCGTAATTTAACTGGACGGTATATGTACCGTAAAATATTTAAAATATATGTACCGGCTGCACTCACCCCTCTCCTGAGGCCTGCACGCATTACGTAACAAGAGCAAGAGCAGCACTTCAGGGGTTGCCGTACAACGAGGCGGGGTTACCAGCTTTTTCCTTACTGAAAAATAATTATTTTACGGTATAAATAGCGATTTTTTACTGAAAAAACAATCATTTTACGGTATAAATACCGTTTATAATCGAAATGGCACATATACGGTTTTTTTTACGCTTAATATACCTTAGAAGTACGGTACTCATACTGTTGACGCTGCGTAAAGTTATTGATTGAGTTGACTGTATTACGGAAATATGTAATGCATTGATGCGAATAATGAAAAGAGTCTCTAAATTACTAAAATGTTTATATACATATTTACGTTACATTAGGTTAAATCCAAAATGCTGACACCATAGTCAGTTTCGAACACTATCATAATGAATGAGTGGACAATACCACTTGAAGAACATAACTATATTATTCTTACGATCATTAATAAATAACATAACTATATTATCCTTACTATGATGAAGAAATGACTTCTTATTGCGATATTTAATGACTCCATAGTCATTTTAGCTAATAAAATAGATGCATTATGCGTTTATTTTTAGTTGAATTATTCGTGCGAATATCACAACAAATGCGACTAACAGTTGCCATGCGGCAAAAACAAAATTATGAAAGAATGCGCTAAAGTCGTCTGTAAGACCAAGGGAAGCCGTAACACATACCGTAAAGAGTGAAAGCGGTACAAATACCGTTAATTTACGGTACATCTACTGAAATTTTACGAAAATTTTTTACAGTGTAGGAAGAACATTCTGTTTCGGTATACATAAAACAGATCGGTATATCCAAAGGATCGATATAACGAGGTGTGAGCGAACGGAAGGCTGTTATATTTATTAAAATTAAATGGTTATAACTAAAAATTTTGGTCTCAACAAATCGATTCGTAAATAAATCTTGTTATCAAAGAAAAATTTTAGACAATTTTAATTTTAATTTTAAATGTTGAATCCACATTAATGCTTAACACAATTCTTAAGAAACTAAATAATTACTTCTTAAAACGCAAATTCGTTTCAATTTATACATCTTCAAACTTCTACTGTTTTTAGGTGCGTTCGTAATTATATAAATACGTATCACCTATAGTCGTCGTCTGATCCTTTCGTCCGTCCGTCTGTCCGCATATAACAGCGCCAAAACTACCCAACCAAATGGTTTGAAATTTAAGATATATTATTTTTGCAGAATTTTGTCGAGACATTTCAAATTTACTGAAAATTGAATCAAAACTTTAGAAGATATTTATAAAAATATTTATTAAGAAATTTGAATTTAAAAAATCGGTGCTTTTTGTTATAGGAGCTTCCGAGGTTTAATCATCAAGCGACAGAGATACTTATTTTGTTACGGGAAATTAATCTGCATACGATATAATTCATTTCACAGAATTAAAAATCATCAAGATCTGAATATTTATATAACTAGCTATAGTACGAACGCACCTCGTTTGTCACGTTTAACGTACAATTTCCAAATTGTTATAAATTTAATCATCAAACATTAAACATTTATTTAGATCTCGAGAATTATTAAATTCTGGACAGAGCCATCTACTGGCATCGACATTAATGTTTCTGTGTGGTTTCTGTAACCACTTTTTTCATTTTTTTTCAAAATTTACTGCTAGGCCACTCGCGAATATATAAAGGCTTTGTCCTGACTGATTATCCAACGCACAGACGAAACTATCAAAGCTAAGAAGCTTGAACAGCAATTCAGACACAGTGTCTGCTTTTGATCTCCCGTGCATACAAGAAGACAGCAACCTCAGCTCTCTGCGTCCTCACGGGAACAATGCCACTCTCACTAAGAACAGAGAAAATAGCAGCCCAAGGAGCAATCCTTAGGCTAGGCATACCCATGGTTGGAATACAACCAGACATGTATCAACCGAAATTTATACCAACAGAAATTATACCATACAAAACATATTTTGAATGGGCAGAGAATGCAGAGGAGCAGCCAAATTTGCAAGTATACACGGATGGATCGAAGACTGACGCTGGTGTAGGATACGCTTTCTGCATCAACAACAAAGAAGACAAAATAACAGAACATCA
This sequence comes from Maratus michaelseni, assembly GCA_963931845.1. Lineage (NCBI taxonomy): Eukaryota > Metazoa > Arthropoda > Arachnida > Araneae > Salticidae > Maratus > Maratus michaelseni. Next base: position 26,683,902 of record OZ007591.1, read on the forward strand.
AATACACCTGGACAGCTCAAACTCCGTTTACCAAGCGGAGCTGCTCGCAATTTCCGACGCAATTTCCTGGCTGCAAACATCCACACACGACAAAGCAACAATAAATTCAGACAGCCTTTCCAGCTTAGTGGCACTTACAGACATGAATACAGAAAATTATCTAATAGGTCAAATAATAAAGAAACTGCAAAACACAACAAAAAAGATCCTCTTCAACTGGGTAAAAGGCCACTCAGGAATTGCGGGCAACGAACACGCTGACAGACTCGCCAAGGAAGCCACACAACCGGACACATCAATAAAACATATCTTCCACCCAGCACCTCCATCCTACCTCAGAGGACAACTAAAACACAAATATACATCTAAATGGCAAGACCAATGGACAGCGGAGCACAGGGGATGAAAAGCCTACAGCCTCTGTCCAAAAGTCACCGAGGACTTCCTGGTCCCACACCGAAACATCTACCTGTACATAACCAACCACGGCCCGTTCCCATCATATCTCTCTCTCTTCAATAAAGCCCCATCTCCATTCTGCACATGTGGAAAAAGAGGAGATGCCACCCACTACACACTCAACTGCCCGCTAACGTCAGCATATCACATAAGGAAACCGGCATCACTGAGGACCTCAGTTTGGTTCCACCACGTCCTCCGCACACCAAATCTACAACAAAAAATAATAGACTGTATCCATCTCCTAGAACACAATCAGCAACTCTTTCAAATGCCTCCAGCACACCTTCTAGGAAATGTCCTGCCCTCAGACGATGATGAAGAAGAATAACCCTCTTGATTGACCACAACAATAGCGGAAACACAGTAGTGTAAATAATTCCATTCCCTCACCAAAAACTCATTCCACCACCAGCAACAACTTCAAATAGACACCAGAGAACAACAAGTAATAATCATCCACAACCCCTTCACCCAACAGTCCCACCACACCGTCAACAACAGGAAAAGAGACTCATCATCATACACGCCTGTAAATAGACTCTCTCCATCTCCATCAGCATCACAACTAGACTTTAATATCGCAAATTGTATAAACCCATATTACTCAAGTCCACAAATATAAAAATTTAAACTCTTGGAGTTATTGTAAATACCTTACTCAAATGAGAGTATATATGTCAAATTGTATTATATATATATAATTCTTATTCATTGCTCAAATCAATACTATGTAAAATCCTAATGGCCTATTGGCCTTAATAAATTGGAGCTTAATAAATTTTGGTTGTCCACAGCACCATTTTTAATTCTATAGAAAGATTAAATATTCGAAAACGCGAATTTATATTTTTATTTTTAAAGTGTTTTTGAAGAGGTATCGGGTTGTTCAGAAAGTTCTTTCCGTTTGGGAAAGTTGGTTCGTACTGGAAAATTCTATCATTTAATTATTAGACATTAATTCCAATATAATGTTTAATAACTGACGGGCAGACTTTTCCGGTACGAATTGGTTTTCCCAAACGGAAAGAACTTTCCGAACAACACAATATTTTCCTAGTATTAAGCAAGAAGTGATTTTAATTTCAGCAGAAGTAAAATTGTTAAATGTTTTACTTTTAATAATTTGCAAAATACTTTTTACGTCATTCAGATCACAAACCTATAGTTAGTTCGGTCCAAAAGTTAAAAGAAATTGACCCTAACTTTGTTAGGATTAAACATTTTTTTTATGGGAATTCGGGGAAACAATTAGGTGAAACGTTTCTTTCTGATAAAATTTTTAGACGTCAAATTTTTAGAGATTTTTAGCTACAGCAGTAAGTGTGTCTTGCGTTATTAAAAATATCGCCTTAGTTGATGCATTTTGACTTCTTGTAATAATGTAGTTTCATGTGAAATGCGAAATGTGCAATTCAAGTGTACTATTCCCTACTTTCTATAGTGTCTATTGGTTTATAAGTGTACCACTAAATTTCTATATTATAATTTTGTAGAATCATTGTTATTAGTTAAAATTGCGATATCTATGCACCTTTGATTTAATATGGCATCTCCGCATTCACATTTTCCTATCCCATCCTCCTTTTGGATTCATTAGTTATTTTCATGTGATGTTTTTCACTTAATAGTTTGTTACATAATTTTATTAACTAGATTTATGGTATTTAGTTTATTTTGGTTTCTCGTTTCTCTCCTGGTTTATTTTGGCATCTCCAGTTTCACTATTTTTTGTTCCTTATTCTTTTTGTTTCTTTAATCTTTCTGTGGGAGTGAAAAGTTTTTTAATAAGTACTTCGACAGACAAACTTATCACTATTGATTTTGATACATATGCTATGACATAATTTATTTTTTGCGCTTTCTTGAAAATTAGTTTAAATATTGTAATTTGGTAAATAACCTAATACAGAAATTCAGTAATATAATTTAAACTAATATATAAAATATTGCTACACTGAATAAAATTACAGCAAATTTTGCTGTAATTTTATGCACCCAAATTGACAGCATTTCTTCCTGTAAAATTTAGGATGTCTTACACTCACGCACCGTTTAAAAAAAAAATTGGTTATAAAAAGGAAAAAAGTCGCCAAAGTTTGGGGATTATTTCTTTTAATGGTAACCTGGCTATTATTCTTGTATGCGGGTATTAGAAAACAGTAATTTTGCGCGGGCTTGGAAATCACGCAAATCAAAAAGAAGCCACACATCGGTGCGTGAGTGTAACACATCTGTTCCAAATTTAGCATGATTACAGTCACTTGTGCCGCAAAATTAGGATGATTACATAATTTTTTGCTGTAAAATTCCAAAAATAAAGATATCTAAGACACATTTTACTATTAATTTACATCAAAAGATGCAGGCAATTTGGGTTCATAAATTTACAAAACATTTTGCTGTAATATTTGCGGTTTTTCCTTACAGTGTTCACTATACATTCGAGTATGATCATAATCATAAAAAATTCTCTCATATCAAGATGTACATTATGTATTCCTACAAATATTGTAATAACTAACCTGTGTAAAACTGATAATATTTATTTTCATGATTCATATTGTATATTCAATTAATCTGTCAGTATATCATCACATAAACGTCAAAATGTTTATATATGTGCATTGTAAAATTTATATGTATCTGTTATAACTTTTTAAAAATAAATACCGAGGAATCACAAAAGCCATAAACTTCAAAGTTTACCTCCATAATTGAAGTTAATGACCGTGTCGCAAGGTCATAATCTTGAATAACAGTGCGGCTTTAACAGAACAAAGTGTACTATTACACAAGACAAAAAAAACTTCCTCTCAGCTTTTTCTGAAATTGAAATTTAATTTCGCTGGAGTTGCATTCTACTCATAGAACCGAAATAGCACGAAATGTCACCTTGGACGCAACATCCAACTGGTGATTGGCCATAGCTACATGCCAGAAATAGTTACGTGGGCAAATTTGATGTACCTTGAAGACTGAAGTTTTATCAGTATTGTCACCAAGTTTGATTAAAATATACTCTACAAACAAATTTTTGACTAGTTACAACAAGCTTTATGATTTATTCATGTATTAAATATCAGTTGAATATCACTAATATAATTTGACCTCTAAGTAATACCAAGGCAACACTAGATACCGGGCTTACTCATTCATTCTCAAAACGTCACAAATAGTGGCTGGCCGCGACCAGCGATTGGTACAAAACGATGCGCCCATCGTTTTGTGCCAATCGCTGTACGTCTTTCGTCGTGACCAGCCACCTTTTCTCACGTCATGATAATGAATGAGCAAGCCCGGTATCTAGTGTAGCCCTGGTAATACTGTAGAGAACTAGCTACTCTCTTATAAAGGGAGTCTAGTTTGTGAGTGCGAACGTTTTGTCCAATGATAACATGTGTGCCTGAAAGCGACTCTATCCTTTGTTTTTCTTTAATCTTTTTAAGTGAGTTTGCGCGCGACCTACGTTATACACGGCCGGTGCATGACGTTTAAAACGTCACATGAAGTGGATCATTTTTTCATGGTGATTGATGAAAAGCGCCGCACCCACCGTTTTGCACCAATCGCTGTGTAAAAATGATCCACTACATGTGACGTTTTAAACGTCATGCACCGGCCGTGCATAACGTAGGTCGCGGTTTGCGGCTCTCGGAATCCGTGGTTCATGGTTTTGGCTGTAGTTTTATGCTAATAATGGTTGTTGGTCAATCTGCGGAGTATAAAAGTGGGATTGAAATTTGGTACCGGCAGATCTTTGGTCAAGACCTGTCTCAATGAGGAACACAAGACCGGTGCTCCCACCTTTCCAGATTGGAAGCTTGCAACGTGCCTTGAGATATTTAGCTGAAAGAATCGGCCATCTTTGGTAATAACGTATTTTCTCCATATTTCAATAAAGTCCTGAAAAAATTACAGATTGCTAGTATTTAGTCACATTCTCATACTTTGTTGAATTTGCGAGTTAATCACTTATTTTCAACAACAGTAACGTTCGACATCGAAAGCTCTTTTGGATATCTTTTGTACAGCTAGCCTTCCGTATGTAAGTTAGTTTTGGATTTAGTAATTTTGCATTTTTTTTGTATCTTGAGAATTAATTTTGAAGATTAAAGTGCATTTAAGTCAGAGTAGCAGACTGAATTTAGACGTTCCACTGCAATCCTTCCCTATTTTTGAATTCAATAAACAGTATTTTAAACTTTAAGTCTGAATATGTCTGTATTACCCCGAAGCGGTACTGTTAGCGTTGTCACAAGAGAAGCCCCATACAATGTAGTCGCCAACAAAACTGATGAATAAATAATTTCAAGTTTTTTATCTGTTTTCGCTCTGTCTAAATTTATTTTTCGACGGAATGTTTACAAACTATATGCTTTTGAAAAATATGTTTTATTAGCCCTTACATTCTTATATGAGTTGTAATTTTCCAACTAGTCGAAAAAGGCCCAGGCCAGGATTCGAACCAGGCACTTGCTGACTGAAGCTGCCAATGCTCTGCCAGCTGAGCTATCCTGGACGAATCTGGAGGACCTAATTCACCCAATTAACCTTGTTGATCGTAGCATCTAGTCTGATATCTGAATCAGCTCAACAGAATAACTCGCAGGTAATGGAACTCCAGTAAACGCTGGATACGTAATCATACAAGATTAATTTTAATAACACAATTATTCTAATTGGTAACTAAATCATATGAGTTGTAATTTTCCAACTGGGAAAAACTTTTCGCTCAGTTGGAAAATTACAACTCATATGATTTAGTTAGCAATTAGAATAATTGTGTTAAAATTAATCTCATCCACACTTGATCAGCAGATGCAGATCGTGAGAAGTCGTCTTCCAGCAAACTGCAAATTGATTGATTAGAGGTGCAGAAGAATCCGATTTTCTGATCTTCCATTCATGTTCGGAGCAGCAGGGCTATCCTACCATGTGATAAATATACACCACCTTGGTAACGTCATTCAACAGCTTGGAGTAATTTGAAAAAAGGGGACAAGACCTTGCTGTTGATTATGTTGAAGGGATTTAACTATGTAATGTAATTTTTTTTGCCTGTAAGTTCAATAAAAAATGTAGTATCTATGTTGCAACTACTTTATTTACAACTCTAGTACATACAAGGTGTCTCAAAATTATTAATAATAACGTAGAGGAGGTAGAACAAACCTATGCAAGCAAAAATCATATAAGTACGTAGTCGTAACTTAAAGGGTAAAACGCTAGAGGACGCTTCCTGATTGTGATAAAGAGCGCATTTGTATCTTAAATTCTAGAAAATGATTTCTGAAATTTGTTTCATGTAATATTGTTAGCAAAGAAAGATTTAAATTAAAAAATAAAACAAAATAAAGTGCGCATGATCCAAGAAAATACTTTACTTGGAACTAATTAAAAGAATCATTCTAAGAAGTGAGTATAATATTGTTATCTTTTGAAAAATCTTACACGCAACTGAGAATTCGTATCATTTTCTTATCGAAAAGTTTTTTCTGAAAGTTCAACATACTTTTAAGGGGATTGTTTTTAAAGCAATATCACCCAATCGGACCAACACTAATTTTATATTCTCCATACTCCTATTGAGTAGATGAATAGGAGTATGGATCATGAATAAAACGCACGTCTTACTTTTTAATTTCTTGATTCTTCTTGTAATTGATATCCATATAAACATTCTGATTGCAAAACTGTTATGAATAAATAAAATCAGCGAGCGCTTGCTATGATAATTGGTGGCAAGTCTAGATGTGTTTTACCTTCCCTAAAGATTGTTCTAATTGTTTTGAAACTGAAAACATACATAGACATACACAGACTGATAAATCTCTTTGGTCTTAAAAAAAAAAAAGAAAAGAAACAGAAAGAAAGAAAAGAGAAAATTAAATTTAATTTAATAATTTACCCGTTTGTTCAAAACATTAATTTTATTTATATTTACAAGTCCATTTACAAATGTCATATATGAGCTTAAATAAATTTAAACACTATGGGAGTAAAGAAAACCATGAACTAGGAACGTTAGAGTCAACACCTTTATTATGTGGCTTTAAAAATATTTTTTTTAATATGCTTTACTATTTTACTTAAAAGGTATTGTATTTTCGAATACAGTGTAGTGAAAATAAATAGTTAGAAGTAGCCAATGTCCCCATTAAAAGACGCTATAAAAACCATGGATAACCCCCTTCCCTCCATTTTAATGATTGATATCTCTAATCTAAAGCGTTAAAAAGAAAAATACGTAAAAAATAAAATTGAATAAAATACACTTAGATCTTAATTTAGTCTCTAAAATAAATAAATAAATAAAAACTTTTTAAAAATTTTATTTTTATTTCTAAATTATCCATCTTCTTAGCTATTGTATAGAAGTGCTATTCAATATTACTTTTATCAATATGCGCACTGCCTTTAAAACACATTTTATCTTATACTTAGCATGCATTGCAAGACACAATGAAATACACTTAGATCTTAATTTAGTCTCTAAAATAAATAAATAAATAAAAACTTTTTAAAAATTTTATTTTTATTTCTAAATTATCCATCTTCTTAGCTATTGTATAGAAGTGCTATTCAATATTACTTTTATCAATATGCGCACTGCCTTTAAAACACATTTTATCTTATACTTAGCATGCATTGCAAGACACAATGAAATACACTTAGATCTTAATTTAGTCTCTAAAATAAATAAATAAATAAAAACTTTTTAAAAATTTATTTTTATTTCTAAATTATCCATCGTCTTAGCTATTGTATAGAAGTGCTACTCAATCTTCAAAATTACTTTTATCAATATTGGCACTGGCCTTAAAACACATTTTATCTCATACTTAGCATGCATTGCAAAACACAACTATGCAAATTTGTATTTAGGATAAAATTTGAATTTTTCTGTATGATAAATCAAATTAAATACATTGGTTCGTATTGAGATTTTTAAAAAATCGTATAAAAATTAATATGTATACGGCCCCACAAGAAAATTTAACCATTATGGGAGTAAAGAAAACCACGAACTAGGAACGTTAGAGCTAACACCTTTATTCTGTGGCTTTTAAATTTTGAGTTATGTCTTTGGTTCGGATATTTAGTCCCAAAGTCCTATTTCTTTCACTACGAACTTTTTTTCGACGTCAGAATTGTGTAAACCAATTTTGGACACCTGCGAAAAAACAGGCTGTTTTTTTTTTTATTGTTCATACATAGCCTCTAATATCTCACAATTTCATCTTACATCGACAAGTAGGACAAAAAAATGTACTTTTAAATAAAATTTGTTTGAAACTGTAGCTCAATCTAGTGACTTTTTAAATAATTTTCAAGCATTTTTAAAAAATCTCTGTCAACAAAAAACAGTTTTTTGCAACAATAATGTTAAATAACTAGTGGCGCAGAGTTACCACAATTAACAATTCATTGCCTAGAGCAAATTAAAAAGGAACTAGTATGATGTGGCCATCGCAAAACTTCCTTCTATATAAATCAAATAAATTAAATGATTTAAATAGTACAAGAAATTACATCGATTTAGCAAATAGGTTTTACTTTCTTCTATCTTTACGAGAAGAAAGTATTGGATTCATGAAAAGACTTCTGGTTTTCGACGGATTTATACGTTTTAGAAGGTCCTGAACACGATTTGACTGTTTTTAGAAGATGTCTGTCTGTGAGTCTGTGACAAAAATATTTTGGGTGCTATATCTCAAGAACTAATGCACGCAATTTAATAAAACTTTAGATTCAGTTAGACCTTGACATAAATTGGTGGTTATTCGTTTTGGTCTAAATCTCCTAACAGGTAGCGCTTCTATGCTGTATTTAATCCTGTAACCCGGAACAATTAATAATAATTCTCGTACTCATTTAAACATTCTAATTTTCTTTGAAACCAGTTTATTTGCAAATAATCTCACAACTCAAAATATTCCGGACAAGATAAAAAACACAATTACACTCAGAATGTGAAACCATAACTTTTTAACATAAAAAGAACACTCGTAAAAAGAATTCGAATCAAAACTAAACAACAAAAAGTAATGTCCTTTTCACACAGCCTAGAAAAGACTACAGAATTAAAAACTGTAATATCTTTACCACACAGCTTGTAGTTTTGAGAGCAAAATTCTTACATTTCAGTACGCCTGCATTGTGCGACATCTGTCAGTATAAATTTAAATAACACTTTATCAAACATGCTGCATTTTTTAAGATAGTCTATTATATTATTAATAATATTATATAATAATACCTATATCAAGAATTAATGCACGGAATTTCATCAAACTTCATATTCTATTTCACCTTGACATAAGTTGGTGATGATTAGGGTTTCGTATAAATCATATAACAGGTGGCGCTGCTATGCTGCATTTTTTTGTTTTAAAATGCGTAACTAAAACATTTACGCTTTCTTAAATATTAACATGTATGAAGAAAGTTTTGGGATTGGCACATCCGACTAATTTTATATATGTAAACGTTGTAAAGATATGTTCAATTGTGTGCATTTAAATTAGAGATATAGGTATCGCATTTTTCGAACACATCATTGAATTTCGGTACTCCATCTTAGACGTCGGAAATCAAAATTGAATGACAATGTATTCCCATATTTAGGCTGCTAAGCGTGAAGTTTCGTTGAATTCTGGGCATTTAAACTGGTAATGTAAGCATCACATATTTGGAACAAATAATCGCATTTCGGCAACCCTCTTAGATGACCGCAACCAAAATTGAATGACAATCTATTCCTATCATGAAGATTCAAAATTTGACGTTTCGTTGCAGTCTACGCACATAAACCGGAGACATAAGCATCACATAAATCGGACAAATCATCGATTTGCTACAGTTCACATAAGTATAGAATTTCATATGAAAATTTATCCTATTCTACACTGTAGTTCGTGAGTTTAGAGCGCCCATAAAATTTGTATCACAGACAGACGGGCAAACTCATGGGCAGAACTTTTCTAAAAACAATCAAATCGTGTTCAGAACAGTCTAAAATGTATAATTCCGTCGAATACCGGAAAGCAAAAATTTTCAGGAATCCAATACTTTCTTCTTGTATAGATAAAAGAAAGCAGAATAACCATAAGATCTTTGGCGCTAAATTGAAATCTGTAAACGAAAATACATATTTTCATTTTATGTTGAATATAAAATTGATTAAAAGTTACGCTGTATCAGATTACCCTGGAATGGTATGTTTAAATTTGTTTTCCTACTGTATGTAGTCTACTCAAAGTATTCCTGCTTATGTTTTAACAGACCAATGCATGGAAGACTTATTTGCGATAACTGTGGAAAGTTATCTCTTGGGAGTTTTATCGTCTGGCCAGAAATATCCAGGATTAATCAAAGACAGCATTACACTTAATATTAATGGCTTCGTGGTACCTTAAGGAGCTATATTAGGTATTTCGTGAAAGACTTAAGAATTAACACGTGAATTGACGCATAAAAAAAAGAAAAAACTAATCACGCAATTATTACTAAGTATTGACAGTTTCCGCGTCTTTTCTTTTTGGCAAATATTTTTTAAATACAAATATTGGTCTTTCTTCTCAGAAAATCAGTATCCTAGATCTATTAGGAAAATAATGAAAATGTTTCATAATTTTAATATATTTTTTGAGTTACATCTAAATTGTATCTTCTTAAATTCCATTTCCCTGGACGTAAGTCATAAGGAAAGTCAGGTACCTTATTTCATTTACTTCATTCAGTATGAACCAAAAATTAAATGAATTTATAGAAAAAAATTTCCGGCCTGTACCCGGAACGGTACCTATCCCTTGGTTTTAAGAATTCAGCTAATTGTACTAGAAAACACGAAAGCTATCCGATAATAGAAGATTTACAGAATTCATCAGTACTGTGTTTAAATGATAATTTAGAGAAATTAGTCAGCTATTACCAAGTTTGCTTCATTTATGGCAATTTATTTTTATTGCCAAATTTGGCGATATTTCACTAAGTACAGCCAAGATTGGCGAGAATTTGACGTTGGCGGATATGACTATAGTTTTAAGCGTATGAGAGTTCGAACATTGCTTGCATGAGAATGCGGAAAGCCGCGTTCAATAAAACAAAATAAAACTCGTTTATGGAGTAATCCCTTATTTTTAATCTGTTGTCAAAAATTTATATAAAGTACTTTGAATTAAGATGCTAGTTTTTTTTCAATTCATTTAATACCTTTTTCAATGTTTAGTAACTATACAGGGTGACCCACTCAAGCCATTAATTTGAGAGGTATACTTCCAATTGTAAAAAGGCTTCAAATAATTTTTTTAATCTCCTTAGAAGCCGTTTAAGTCGAAATAGTTGTCTTTGTAAAAGCTACGAAATTTAACTATTTATATGGTCCCTGAATCCTATAAATTATATTTGGAAAAATATTATTCATGCTATAACAAGAGAATAAAGAAAAAAAAACTTTTAGTAATTTAGTAATTCGTAATAATTAGTAATTTTTAGGGTATTAAATATCATCTTCTGCACACGAAATAGGACCTTCAATTTAAAGTGGATTCCATAACCACTATCAATCAGGAATAGAACCTGACACCTTATTATTAGTAGTCAGTACTCTAAACATTCGATAAATAAATAAGACGCATTCACAGTAAGATAAAAAGCATGTATACTAGTACAATGCGATACAATATGTAGCTACTTTTAGATAATTCATTAAAAAAAAAAAAAAAATCTTGTTACATGCAATTTTTCAAAATCTTGATGCGTTTCTTATTTTTATTTTCAAAATGTAAATGAGAAAGTTTAAAAATATCAAAATCAAAATAATTCGATAATTCAGTATTTTTGAAAATCATAATCCTAAACGGCGAAAATGAACACAACTTCACATTTTTCCGTTTAAAACTACAGGTAAGAGAGATTTTTGTTGATTTTCACTGTAATCTAATTTGTATGCTTTTTTCCGATAAAATATTTATTATTCAACAATATTTTCAAAAATATTTTAGAAAAAATGTAGATCTATGTTGTAATATTTCTTTTTTAAAAGAGGACTACGGACTTTATTAAAGTCTAAGGGAATTAGTTGAAAAATTCATTTGATTTGATCATAAACTTAACCAACTTTTAATTTTTGTAATTTTAAAATATAACAATCTTTATACTAACGTTATGTCGAGTAATTACTCCAGAGTTTTATTAACATTAAGAGTAAATAGTGTACTGTAACACGGTATGTATGTGCGGAAAAAAAAAAGAAAGAAAACGAAAGTGGGATATAATTTTAGTTCTTGCAAAAAATATGTATATACATATTATTTTTGTCTTTTTTTTATAAACGCATATAACAACTCAATATTAAACCAAGTAATGAATGTCGGTTATTAAAGCTTTAATAATATAATGCATTGTTCAGTTCTACCATATGGTATAGCAACACGATAATTTTGTTGCAAAGTTAAGTTTAGTATGTATAAAAAAAAAGTGGAAATACAAATATTCACCAATTTTGAATCACTGGTTACTAAAATATAATATTTATATATTCAACCAATTAATATTAAAATGGAACTTTAGGCATGGACACTGGTATAGTTTATGTATTTAATAGTTCTTCTATATCACACTTTGGGAAAACCCAAATGTAGGCACATGCACACTTTGGACTTAACTGGCTTTTTAAATATAAACTAATAATTAATAATGCAATTATTAAAAATTCATAAATCGAAACGTCCACTATTTAGTGACTATTAGAATTAACATTGTCTAAAAATTCCGAAACAAATTTTCTTTCATTTCTGTATTTTAATATATGTATTTTGAGTAAATAAGTTGTAAATTGTACGTTAAACGTGATAAATGAGGTGCGTTCGTACTATAACTAGTTTTACAATGTAAAAAAATCCTCGTTATTATTTCAGTGAAATAAATTATATCGCCTGTTATGAGCGAAATCAGCATGCCTTTTTATTTCTTATTACGTATGCCACGTTTACAGATGCGAATTTTTTTTCGGCACCACAGCGCATTAAAATTCACCATAGAGATCTTACTTTGCGAATGATTACCTCCATGGTTTAATATTTCTTTGACTCACGATGAACGAATCTCTTGTGCTTATTTACTTTAATGGATTGGTATATTCGGCTGTTAACCTAATTTCCAGTGAAGTTATCTCAGAATCTATACATTTTTTAATGTAACTCATTTCTCAAGCAAACAATTTTTTTGAACGATCTTTCTAAAAATGTAACTTTTATACAATTTTATTCGAAAAGATAATTTTGAAAAAAAAATAGGGCCGCTCGGCATATGAAAAAGTAGTGGTTAGCTCGTATTTGTTTTCCTTGGTCAAATGACTTGCGCTTTTATTATATAGATTACGTGTGATATGATTTAACAGAACAAAGAAAACTTTTATTAATATATTTTAAAGTTTTGATTCGATTTTTATAAAATTTGAAATGATTTGACAAAATTCTGAAACGAGTCATAAACGCATTTTATTTAATCTTCAAAATGAGTTTCTCAATATTGACCTAGTTCTTAAATACATTTTAGATCATATTTAATGCTGAATCCAAAGAACTAAAAATTTATATTTAAATAAATGAAGTATGAGCGATCGAATGAAACAATAAAAATCCAGAGTTAGTTCTGATTTTTTCAGAAAAAGAAAAAAAAAAAAAAGAAAAAAAAAAAAAGGGCTTAAAGACAAAATTTTATTTGCCGACTTTGAGAAATGAAATTATAATGTTGCTTTATTATTTTATTGGTTGTATATTTAAAAATTATTCACTTCTAAATCTTGATGTGCAAAGAATACAGCTTTTTAAAAAATATGAAAAGCTTCAAAATGTCGAAATCAAAACAACTCGGCGATTCAGTATTTTTTCAAAATCATAATCATAAACGGTGTAAATGAATTCAACTTCGATTTTTTTTTTTTCTCTAAGAACTAAAGAAGGTAAGAGAGGAATTTTGTCGTTTTATACTTTAATCTCATTTATAGTATGTTTTTCATTTATTTTTGTATTCAACAATAATTTGAACGGAAAGTTAGATCTTCTTTTGAATATTTCCTTTTAAAAGTGTCCTTAAGATTTGTTTTTCATTGGAGCTTGGTGAATAAACAAAAAAATTTATTTTATTTGATAATCAAATATAACTAATTTTAATATTAGCTTGATGAAAAATTTCTGTCGTATTTTAATACCTAATTTAGATACCTCTAATACCTGTAAAATTTTAATATCTGATAATTTTATTATGTCGCTTGCTTTGAACTGTTAGGTAAAATTATCGTAAATAGGTAAAGATATAATAAAATTATCAGGTAATAAAATTTTACCGGTATTAAAGGTATTAGAATTAGGTATTAAAATACGACAGAACTTTTGCATCAACTTAATATATTACTCTTTTTACTGTATTAGTACTTCGTCAGAGATTTATTAACTTGACGTGTAAAATAGTACATACAGTACAGTGATACAATAAGTACACTACATAAAAAAGGAGAAACAGGATAAGAAATTAATGCGGGATATACGCACTAGTGGCCAAAAGTTTGGAAACCTTTTGGGAAAAACGCTTTTTTGAAGTTTGATGGCCCATAACACTCCATTTTTCTTAGGAATACTATATATCAGTGGAAAGATACTTTAAACAAGAATGTCATCTAAAACACTACGTTTAATTCTAATCTATATATAAATTACGCTATCGTACGTGGCACAGAAATTGCGATTATTTATTATTTGCCGATGGCACCGAGAGGTTTGTTTTCACTAATTTGCGAACATTCAGAAAAGTATTTGAGGTATCAATTTTTGGCAAAATTTGGTTAGGTTAATGCGAAAGTATTTTCATTTTTCTTTAATGTAGCCAATGTACATGAATGTTTGGAATGACAGACAGATTTCAGTTTGCTTGGTAATGAGTTAATCATGATTAGGGTAGAATTTCAACTAATGGTGTTATGTACGGATACTGATAAGAAGACTTTTTTAACTGTGTTTTATGATTGGTATCAAATTGGTAAAGTTTTGTGAGTCCTTATAATTATTGAGCTAGTAAAGCATGATAACATTAAGAAAATGTTGTAAGGAGTCGATTAGTTATCCAAAAAGCTATGGATAATATATTATTGTTAAGTGAAGACGGTTACAGTTATAAAGAAATCGGAAGAAAACTAACCAATCGATGTCTAAGTTACACTAAATCAGTCTGGTAAAGAAGGAAGAGGTGCACCAGAGCAACTGATGGTAGAAAATTGCAGAGCATGTGTTTAGATGACAGAAAAAAATCATCTCAGTGTATACAAAATGAAATGGCGCACTGAAACGTTGAATTAAAGCAAAGTACGATTCAGTGCAGACTGCAATATTTTCGATTAAATACTAGAATTCCATGAACAACCGTTTATATTAAAAAAAAAAAGAGAGAATAAATTAGAATAAAAAAAATCTTGAAAAGATAAAACTAGGCTAAAATGCATGCTAACTAAACAGAGAAATAGTGAGACCGTTCACAGAAACAAAAATAAAACCCAATTTGGGTCAAAAGATTCTTAGGTATGTGCCCAAATTGGGTCATGCCTGTTTTGGTTACCACTATGTATCCATTTTGGGCACTGTTAAATACCTATTAAAAAAAAAAAAGTGTTTTGAAAATGGGTATTTAACAGTGGCTAAAATGAATACACAGTGGTAACCAAAACAGGCCTGACCCAATTTGGGCACACACCTAAGAATCTTTCGACCCAAATTGGGTTTTATTTTTTTTCTGTGTGATATTTGGAGTGATAAGACAAAAAGTTCCACGTATCATAGCGATGGCGTAATACATGCAAATAGAGAAATCGAAAAAATAATTGCATTCTGATTGCATTACACCTACCGTGAAGCACCCAGTTGTTGTTGTGATCTTGTGGTGAATGAGATAACTAAAATGCATAATTTGTGTGAATTATGGGAATATATAAATGTCAAGATACTATACATGAATTAGATACTTGAACCCAAATTGAAACCTTCCATGTGATATTTTCCAATATAATGAAGTGTTTCTATTTCAACAATATTCGACTGCATGTCATGTTGCTGGAGCATTCAAAAAGGGGTTTCAAGATAATCACATATCTTAACTGGAATGGCCTGAGAATAGTCCATACCTTAATTCAATTGAAATCCTATGCCTTATGGATTTTATATATATAGACGCATTTAAGGAAACTTGTTTGCCGGAAACAACTCTGCTATTAAGCCTAATTAACAAAAATAATAATCAAATCTTTGTTCCATATTGAAACAATCACAAAGCTAAAAAACTTTTTTAACTTCATGGTTAGGTGTCTTAAGACTGTTATTAACGCTGAAGTTTACTCAATTAAGAATTAACTGGCTCGATGAATTTTTTCGTATACATAATTTTCTCCATATGTTTTAGTTTTTTTCTTGACAATTACCATCACAATAAAAATATCCTTCTGACAGTTATTGCATCACTAGTACATAACCCCGTCAAAAATGACGGATTGTTGATCTGCGTTTCATTTTCATAAGACTTCATACAAACAAACAGCATGGAGATTTATTATTGAAAGGTTTGTATTGTAGAAAAATACATTTTAAAAAGGACAAATGATTTCTACAAATAAAAATAATAAGGATATATATATATATATATATTTTTTTTTTTTTTTTTTTTTTTTTTTTACTTAGTATTAAATTTCTGAAATAGTTCAACGATTGGACAAAATCAAATATTAACAAATAATCCATGTGCGAAAGTTTTTGTAAAAAAGTGTTATCAATGATTTTTTAAACAGCTTGACTAACCATATAACTCATTGTTTGATTACATAAGCAAAATTAAATGGAAATTACGCTGTACTATGCATTTCTTATATGTTAATTACGTTTGATAAGAAAGAATCATTTTACAGTATATGACCCATTATCCGAAAATCCAAAATCCGGAAAAACCCGAAGTCCGGAAAGAAAAATTCGAAAATTTGTAAAGTTTTACTAAAATTTTAGATTTTCTGAAATTTTTCGAAAATTTTACCGATTCCTAATTTTTTTTCAGTCCATTGTGTTTCAATGTTTAATCACTAAAATATTGTTACTTCAGTGGCGGGGGAACACGCCCCCCCCCCTTCTCTTCCCGAAATTAAAAACAAATCATTTTTCTCTCAAATTTTAGTTTAAAATTAATTTATATTACGATTCGTTAGAAACAAAAAATATTTATGTATTTATTTCATCAGGGGTGATTCTGTTCAAGTTTTCCTAAAAATTTAAGGCATTCGATTTCGAAAATTTAAGTCTTCAGTCCAAAATTTCGAACATAAATATCTCGAATTTTGAACGATAGTCGCCGAAAAAAAATCAATTATGTCTATCGTTCGCAGAAAAAATAGAAAATTTCATCAAAGGATTGTGGAAACAACGTGAATTTCGTCAAAGTACCGAAAATAAAAACGGAAATTTCGTTGCAGGATTGCAAAAAAAAAAAAAAAAAAAAAAAAAAAAAAAACGCTAATTCTGTTAACAAATTGCAGAAAAACGCGATTTCCGTCAAAGGCTTACGAAGAAGACGCAAATTTCTTCCAAGGACTCCGAAAAAAGTGTAAAATTTCATCAAGGGATCACAAAAAAAAAAAAAAAAAAAAAAAAAAAAAAAAAAAAAAATTGGTTAAAGGATCGCAAAAAAAAAAAAAAAAAAAAAAACCTGCGAATTTCGTCAAATAATCGCGGAAAAACATGAATTTCTTCAAAGGGTCTAGAAAAAAAAAACACAAATTTCTTCAAAGCACTGCGAAAAAATGTCTAATTTCGTTAAGCGATCGCGAAAAAAGTGAAATTTCGTCAAAGGATCGAAAAAAACAACCGCTAATTTCGTCAATCTCAGAAAAAACTCGAATTTTGTCAAAGGATCCTGAATAAAAGGCAAATTTCGTCAAAGAATAGCAAAAAACGCAAATTTCCTCAAAATATCGCAAAAAGAAAACGCAAATTTCTTCAAAGGACTACGAAAAAAGGAAATTTTGTCAAAGAACAGCAGAAAAAATGCAAATTTTGTCAAAGAATCACGAAAAAAACATGAATTTTGTCAAATAATCGTGAATTTCGGGAGGACCCGAAATACGGAACGATGGAAGCAAATTTCAAAATCTGCCAGTAGATGGCGACACTATACTGAATCAACCTCAAATCTCTCCCAAGGAAATAAATCACCGCATTCTGAAAAAAAAAAGTGCTTACAGATTTTTTTTTATGAAATAGTCTTTTAAGGTTTTAAACAAAATTAAAAGATTTAAAAGCTTGAATATGCTTTTACAAATATTTAAACGACGAAAGTAGATAATATAACTTCTTTTTCAGTAAGCCTAACATGGCGTTTAACTACGGTCGAATCGCAGAGTGGTACAACCCGGTACCGTTACAGACACTTTCTCGCCTTTGGATTTTATTATAAGTAAGATATTCAGAATTAAATTATTTTTCAATTGAAATACAATTTTATTGTTTTACATCAAAATTAAGTGTTGTCATGAACAATAAAACCGTAAAAATCAAGTTTTCTAAAATGTTTCTTTAATTTTAGGCACTACTGAAACTTCAAACATGGATTCAGGCATAAAATAAAAGTACCATTTTGATTCATGAAAGGTACTTTATAATTGCACACTATTTAATTTTAACATAAAGGGTCATCTACATAATAAAATGCAGCCTAACTATTAAACGTTATATAGTATTGAATTTTTATTGTTAAGTTGAACATGCAAAAGGTTGTGGTAATACGAATCAGGAGATGAATTTTCAATTTTAATCTAGTAATTTACGAACCATTAATGTTGCCGTTTTTACTTCTCTTTTCTGTAGGATTTAACGCCAAAAACGCATGATCTTGACACCACATTCATTTGATGTCAAACGCATTACACGTGTTTGATATGTCATCGAGTGATTTTTAATTCGGCGTTTATGGTATTTTTAATGATGTCTTGTGGATTTATTAAGTATTTCGTCAATTAAAGCAACGGTTATGTCATTAAATAATGACGTCATGATATTAAAAGAGAAAAAGCTTTAAAAAAAAAACAATGTTGCGATGCATAGTTACGTACGATAAATATATCAGTTTCAAATGACGTCACAAACATTTATCCACCAGCTGAGAGAGATAATTAAGAAAAATAATGTAAATAATCTCTATAATAAAACCGTAAGTCATGTGACTGTCATCAACAGTTCCGGGATGCCCGCATCGCTTTTTCCTGCCAGGCGGCCATTTTTATTCAGAATTATTTTTCGAATAAAACTGCATAAAAGTTACATTTTTAGAAAGATCTTTCAAAATAAATTAATATTTGAGAGATGACTTACGTTCAATTATGTGCATATTCTGCAATAATTTCAGCTGAAATTAGCTTTTCAGTTCAAATTCTCTATCAATGTAAGTAAACAAAAGAAGAAAGATTCATTCGTCGTGAAGGTTTAAAATATTAAACCATTAAACCATGGAGTTAATCGTTCGTAAAGTAGTTTTCCGTGAATGATTTTTTGGAGCGCTGCCTGGTGTCAAAAAAATAATTCGCACCAGGACCTGTGAGACAATTAAAGTTTATCATAATTCCGTTTGATGAAGTGCTTATACAACTCAACTTCCTTCCGAATCTTTTCTTGACGTAAGTTGAATGTAAACAAATACAACTCATGAAATAATATTTAATGAATCAAATTTTGAAATGATCAGTTAATTTAGTATTTATGTATTATACGTGGCAGGAAGAGATATCACCAATAAAAAATGATTGTTAATTGTGAATAATATTTACCATTGTTAATGACTAATCGTGTTCAAGACAGTAATTTAATGTACATTTATGAAATACATAATATTATTAAGTACTTTTATGTTATTTTGGCGCAAATCTCGCCAATAGCATTTTTAAAATCGCCAATACCAGCTTTTATTTTTCGCGTGTGCAAATTAGAAACGATACTTTGATTTTGAAATCAAATGTTTTGATTTATGATGTTATTTCTTATTTTTCTATTTTCTATTTTAAACTAAAAGTGTGAACGAGAATTATTTTAAATTCTAACAGCTGTAGCAGAGGCACCGGGGTTGGCACGATTTTTGTTTTGCGCCATTTTGGCGAGAAAACCCCATTTTCATGTACCTATTAGAGATTGCTAAAACAGCATGTTCTTTTATTTTCTTATGAAATAGTTTATTTTATATTAAAAAACACAAAATTTTATTATAAAACACACACAAAGGTTAATTTATTCAGCCAATAATTATATCGCCAAAATGATATCCAGTGCGTCTGCGACAACTGTTCCCAAAACGACCCATCATTAAAAATGGTAAATAATATAGAATCAAAGTAAAACAATACAAAAAATAATTTAGTATACATTTATTAAACACATAAAATCATATTCATGGCTTTTAGCTTAGATGGTAGTTTTATTGGCGGTATGTTATAATGAAATGCTACCATGATCGTAAAAGTTCTTGATTTGTCTATTAGAATCTTCAGATTTGGAGAAGGATTAAGGTAAAAAATTACGAATCGTGTAGCGTGTTACAATTATTAACATACATTCAAGGGAGACCAAACTGGTCGCCAGTGGCGGCTAGTTAAATATAGTCTTCCATTTATTTTATTAGCTATGGCGTTATAGTTTGGCAACACACACACATATATATATATATATATATATTATGGAAAGTGGTCAACCGGATAATGGAGAAGTACCCTTATATGTTCATAGCTAAATTAAAGAACGGAAAGAAAATTTGTTTTGATGTTACGATTGGAATAATTATGGTCAAAATGTTTCAAAACATTTTTTTTCTCTGTTCTAACTTTTCGTTGACACATTATGAACAAATATATAAAAACTGCAATGTTCATGATCCGTATATTAGATTAAAATTGAAATTCATTTCCTTCCATTTCAGGTATGTTAAGTATTACACAGTAAAAAAAGACAAATGTTTCTTAATCTACGAAATTATAACATAACCACGTACGAAAATATACAATAACCTTTTCCGAGTTATCCATGATTCCGAAAAGCTTTCTTTATTATTAGAAACTTTACTAACAAATACATTTTCAAGATTTAAAGACTCATTTATAAAACAATGTTTCTTTTCTGCCACCGATTTTCCGAAACGTCTCCGAGTAAGTGTTTGTCGTGTATTATTCAGTTTTCTCAAACCGGATAATCGGTTTTTAGGATGATATTACTAATTCTCCATTAAACAGTTCCAGCTGCATAATTGAATTTATACAAGCAAGTAACAAAATAATATGAATTTTAATGTTAATGTTAATGCTTTTAATTTATTATGTTTGTTTGTAAAACATGTTTGTTGAACTTGAAAATGGTTATACTTTAGAATTGATAGCATCCGAAAAACCTATATACCGGGTTGAAAAAACTGATGAAACTATAAAAACTATTCGGAAACGTTTCCAAAAATCAGTGGCAGCAAAAAAACTTTGTTTGTCTTCATAAATGTCGAAAATATATTGGTTTCCGAAGTTTCTAAAGATAAATAACGCTTTTCAAAATCGTGGGTAACTCGGAAAAGGTTATTGTATATTTTCGCGCGTTGTTATATATTATATTTTCCTAGTTGAAGAAACATCTGCCTTTTTTACAGTTTAGCAGACAATGATATATTAATGGATTGGCATGTGAACAACTACACTCATTATAAAACAGAATGTTAGTTATATTGTTAATTTAATAGTCATAACAACATTTGTATTCAACTTTCAAGATAAGTCTTTAAATATTCACACAGTCACCAAATACATTTTAGTCATATTTAATGCATTGATCAATATAGGTCAGATATTTTTACTATTTATGTATATGAAGCATGAGAAATTGAATGAGAGACTAAAAATCCGAGGATTTAGACTGAATTATTTGAATTTCAAGAAAAAAAAAGTATAAACATCTATGTATGTAAATATATAAACAAGTATGTATAAAGAAATCACTTCGGTGTAAACAACTCTATTCAGTGACTATGGAATTATAACTTTAAAATTAGTATTTTATTTATTTATTTATTGCCATTGTATTGTATATTTATAAGTAGCGCATTTCTAAATCGTAATCTTTCTGAGAACAGCTTTTATAAAATTGAAAATAAGAATTGTTCAAAATGTCGAAATCTAAACAACTCGACAATTAAGTATTTTTTAAAAATCACAATCCAAAACTGTAAAAATGAATTCTACTTCGCATTTTTCCATTAATAACTCAGAAGATGAGAGGGGGAATTTTATCGTTTCATACTTTTATAAGCTCATTTATATGCATTTCTTCATTTTTATAAAGCGTAAATGATTTCGTATCCAACAATATTTTAAATGAAAAGTTAGAATTTTTTTGGGGATTATTTCGTTTTTAAAAGAGGACAGGGAATTTCATTGCAGCTTTGGTGAATTAACTGACAGATTCACTTTATTTGATCATACTTCTGAACATGTTGTAAAGGATTCAAAACAATATTAGTAAAGCCTGATTTTATAATTTCCGATATATAATTTTGTTATTCGCTATATTATTTAACACAACACGCTTTTAGCGAATTCAGCGTTAGGCAATACTTTGACATTCTTATTTAATGCTTCATAAAATAATAGCTATGCAAAATATGAATATATAGAATGCTATTTGAATACCTTGAATATTGATTTATCTAATGCAATAGTAACAAGAACGAAAAATCATGCACGAGGCATATATTGAGACTTTCCAACACTAACATAATATTATTAAGAAATTTCTTTTTTTTTCATAAAATAGAATGAGATATACAAATAAGGAATTAAAAAAAATATATAATTGCATACACATAATAACATATAAGTGCATACCACAGCGGAAAACGCACTTCCAGCAATTATCGATCACAGTCAGTCCTGTAACCAAATTTTTCAGTGCGTCTCTGTAAATGAACGATAGATTTTACGCACCCCATAATCTATATAGAAAACAGCTGTAATGCACCTCAGTGATCCCTTTTAGGTGCGTTCGTAATTATATAAATACGTAGCACCTACAGTCGTCGTCTGATCCGTCCGTCTGTCCGCATATAACAGCGCAAAAACTACCTAGCCGAATGGTTTGAAATTTAATGTATATTATCGTTGCAGACTTTTGTCGAGTCATTTCAAATTTTATGAAAATAGAATCAAAACTTCAAAAGATATTAATAAAAGTTTTCTTTACTCTATTAAATCCTATCGTACGTAATCTACTTATAATAAAATGCAAGTGCAAGAGATGTTGGTAACCATGACGGGCGCGACCACTCTGGTCTGTAAATCGACCGCAGCTAAATGCCATGTTAGGCTTAATGAAAAACATATGCTAACATATGACAGCTAAATGATAATTTCTTCTACTTGAAATCATCTCTATATAGCATATTTTCCTATAAAACATGTATATCATATATCATATCTAATTATAATAAGTTCTAAATTAAAAATCCAGATTAAACATCGGATTATATATAAACAAACAAACTCTGTTGCCATTCAGGATCACAAATTCAAATGAATCACAAATGAACGACTCTTTCATTAAAAAATACAGGTTATCATCCGATTCTGCTCTTAAAATATTTGTAAAAGCATATTAAGTACTTTAATTTTTTTTAACATTGTTTAAAACCTCCAAAAACTATTTTAGCTGCTATCAGAAAATCCAAGTGTAGGAAAGTATAGGTAATCATTCCAGGGCGAACGAACATAGTCGGAGCTGCAAGCCGAGCATAGCTAAACGCCATGTTAGGCTTAATGAAAAACATATGCTAATATATGATAACTAAACGTTAATTTCTTCTATCTCAAATCATGTATGTTCAGCATATTTTCATATAAAACTTGTATATCAACATTTCTGTAAAAAAAAAAAATTGTAAACACTTTTTCAGAAATAGCGGTGACTGCTTTCGAAAGGAGGCTTTGCGGTTTTTGATTGAATATTACGCTTCTTTTTTAAATATTGTTTTGGCACCATCTACTGACATTTAATATAAACGAAAGAACTTTCTGTTGGAAAAAATATATGAAATAACAATAAAGTTGTATAAAATATATATGATATATTGTATAAAATGTATATAAGGATATTTTTAAAATAAGAAAAATTCAGAACGTATTGATTTATATCAAGATTAACTTTTAAATACTTCAACTTAATGTTATTTCTTTCTTAATGTTATTTCTTTTCTTAGTTATATAAATTTTTACGAGCCTAGCTTATATCCACCTAAATTTTGAAATTTTGCTTCTATCGTAAATAATATGATATTTTCTTATGAAACGTAATTAAAATATAAGTAATAGAACATAGTACCGCGTAATTTGCATTTAATTTTGCTTATGTAACTAAACAATGAACTATGTGGTGATTCAAGCTCTTTAAAAACTCATTGATAACACTTTTTTACAAAAACTTTCGCACATGGATTATTTTTTTAATATTTAATTTGAATGTTTTGTTCAATCGTTGAACTATTTCAGAAATTAATTAAATATTGAGTAGGAAAAAAAATCCTCATCATTTGTATTCGTAGAAATCATTTGTCATTTTTAAAACGTACTTTTCTACAATACAAACCTTTCAATAATAAAATCATCATGTTGTTCGTTTGTATGAAATCTTATGAAAATGTAGCGCAGATCAAAAATGAATCATTTTTGACGAGGGTTATATACTAGTCTATATAATAACACCTTTAGTCATCGTCTAGTCCGTCCGTCCGCATATAACACCGCAAAAACTACCCAATCGAATGTTTTGAAATTTAATATATTCATTTTAAAATTTATGAAAATCGAATCAAAACTCAAAAAGTTTCTAATAAAAGTTTTCTTTATTCTGTTAAATCTTATCATGCGTAATCTATATAATAAAAGCGCAAGTCATGTGACTAAGGAAAACAAATAAGGACAAACCACTTCTTTTTTCATATGCCAGGCGGTCATTTTTATTCAAAATTAATTTTTCGAATAAAATTGCATAAACGTTACATTTTTAGAAAGACCGTTTAAAAAAATTGTTTGCTTGAGAGATGAGTTACATTAAAAAAAGTACAGATTCTGAGACAACTTCAGTGGAAATTAGGTTAACAGCCGAATATCTCAATCCATTAGAGTAAATAAACACAGCAGATTCGGTCAGTATGAGTCATAAAAATATTAAACCTTGGGGGTAATCACTCGCAAAGTAAGATCTCCGTGGTGAATTTTGTAGCGCTGTCTGGTGTAGAAAAGAAATGGCATTTGTAAACGTAGCATACGTAATAAGAATAAAACAGGCATGCTCATTTCACTCAAAGCAGACGATATAATTTATTTCACTGAAATAATAAGGATATTTTTTTTTACATTATGACACTTGTTATAAAACGAACGCACCTCATTTGTCACGTTTAACGTACAATCTCCAACTTGTTAATTTCATTATGTTTGAAGCACCATAACATCATTAAAATGCACCGAAAAGGTTTTCTTCTCATACATCATAATGGAGTGGAAAATTTTGTGCGTCCCTGTAAACGAACTATAAATGCTACTAATTCTCTACCTCCCAGAAAGCATGTCATAGACAACCTCAGTGAGGCATATCAATCTCATTATGTTTGAAATATTTTAACATCAATAAAATCCACCACAAACGATTTTTCTCCATAGGTCATAACGGAAATATTTTGAGTGTCCCTGTAAACGAACTATAAATGCTACACACTTCATTTTCAATACTGAACATTTTACTGTAGACCTTAATAACATAAAAAAATAGGTTGCAATCCGAATACATTTATAAGAGTTAAAGCACAGATAGGCGGAGGGAAACACAAACCGAATTCATAAACCCCTTTCAACTACGTTGAAAAGTGTTAAAAATCAAAATAATTTCAAAAATTTTGTTGCATTATTTTGTTGTTTTCCAATTTTCCAAGTAAATTTCGATTAAAAAAATCCCTGATGTCTCGGCCTACAGGCACAGGTAGAATTCGAAGACACAGATCATGGGCACCTGTTTATTAGGAATTGCAGAAGAAATTACCTTTTTGCCACGATGCAGCAATTGGAACCGCCCACTGCGAAATCTAACTGTGTCTGTAGGTGGAGCCCGCAGGGATTTTTTTTATTATTTATTTATTTATTTTATTTATTTATTTATTTATTTCGTTTTTGCTGTAAGTATTGGTTATCGTGCCCATAAAAAAGTGATGTAGATAGTTATAAAGTTTTGAACTGTGTGTGAGGGTGGTTTTGGGTTACGGGAGTCATGATCGGCGTAGATCTGCAAACATTTTCCAGAAATTCCAATTTAGAGGAGAATGTAATTGGTAGTATTTATTACGAAATCTACCTAAAATAGACCAAACCGTTACAGAGTTTTAGACAATGATATTATGAAATCTAATATACAATAATGCTATGCAATGCTGTTAATTTTAATACAATATACAAGATTAATTTTATTCTTATACATATTAAATTTTATTTTTATTTATAATGCAGTACTATTAAAAGAAAATTAATTATATTTTACAGTGTTTCTACGACATTAGAAATATAGTATGTTTATCCAAACTATCTCCTAATGCATAATGGAAATTACTAATGCGCAGTGAAATTATTAAACAATACATATTCTTTTATAGAGTATACGAAACATGAAAATCAAGCAATGTAAATTATTTTAAACTGTACTTAATCTAATTAAAATATATGCTACATTAATTCAGTATTTATATATAAATATTTTTCAAAAGCGTTTATTATCAAGCATTTAACATCTTTTATCAAATTCTTATGCTGATTTTGTTGTAAGATATGTCATTCATATCATATAATTACTAAGCTTCATGCATACCATAGTATTAGAAAGTTGATATTATGTTTTATGCTTTTATGCACTTTTATGCACTCCGTTATACATTGTGAAATTTTTATATAAATATATAAATTATTTTACTATACAAATTATTCTTCTATAAATTATTCAATTTATAAATTATTTTACTTTAAGATCAACTAATAATTGTTTTCAAATATATTTAGATTATGTTTATAATCAAATAATAAACGTAAATAGCTAATAATATTTAAAATTTTAAACTCACATCCCTTTTTTTCCGTCTAGCGATAAAACTTAGCGCTACACTGTTAACGTCACACTGTACACACGTTATTGTCAACCGGTCATTTCTGTTAAAAGGTTGTTAATTTTTAGAGTGTTTCATTTTTCAAGGTTCACATTATACTCACAAAAAATGAATAAATAAATAAATAAAAATCGTCAAAAAATGTTAAAAATCCGGCAGAAAGTTGCCGGAAAGCCTTATGCGATTAGAAGATTATTTTTCTTTTATTTGAAAATATTTCTGTCTTTTGATTAGAGAATTTAAGAAAATGTTTAACTTTGGTTTGCGACTTTTTCGCGTTTTGAAGAAAAAGCATAATGCGTAAAAATTCCGTTCCTAAGACGAAAAAGAAGAGCGCAGCACAGTTGCCTTAACATCCCTGTGATTTGACGAAGATGCAGCTTTAGATTGAAGGGTTTTAGATATTTTTTACGTTATTTTGGTGACTTTTCTGTAAATTTGCGAAAAATGGGCAAATCAAAGAAGAATTTTTTGTTAATGAACGAAAAAAGAAAAAAAAACTTTCAATTCACATATCACGTCCTTTCTTTCTTTTTCTTTTTTTTTTCTTTGAGAGTATTCAAGCTTATTTTCTGCTATATGAATTTCCTGTTTATTCGGAAATTCAAATAATTTATTATATTCAAATAGATTTACACCTACTGACCACGTCTTATATAGGATACAAAATATTGGAACGCGCTGTAATTCTTTAGCCGTTGGAGGAACATAGTCAATGTAAATTTAAAACTGTTTCAAATTAAGGTAGGAATTACGATTATTTAGATGAAATAGTCCTGCTATTATTTTTTTAAAGCTACACTTTTTAAACTTTTATACGGTGCATAGGTCTTACAAGTTATAATAAAAAATATAACCCTGCTCTGACGAGTAAAATAATAAAAATTCCTTTCTTCTACAACATAAGCTCATAGAATTATGCTACATTGAGTTTTTATGAAATTTCGGAACTAAAAACAGAAAAATCCGTTTTTAGTGCCGGAAAACTTCGAAATTTCATAAAATTCAATGCAAGTTTTGGTCATGGAAGAATAGATTTTTTATTGTTTTATTTGTGAGAGCATTGATAATTTTTTTCTTAATATAACTTGTATAAAAATGTAAAAAGTATGAACTTTTTGAAAAATAATGGTAGAAATATTACATCAATATAATGTTCTCATTCCTATCTTATTTTGAACACATTTTCAATTCACATTGTCTGCGTATCTCCAACAGGTAAATAAGTGTAAAAGTAAAAATAGATTTTTAAAAAATACTCTTTTATTAGCACTCAATTCTTATTTTGAAAATCACGCCTAATTTCCTGTTTGTCATTATAAGTATAAAAGTAAAAATAGATTTTATTTTTTAAAAAGCCACTCTTTTATAAGCATTCATTTTTTTTTTTTTTTTTTTTTTTTTTTTTTTTTTTTTTTGAAAATCACGGCAATTTCCTAACTGCAATCATAAGTATAAAAGTAAAAATATATTTTTAAAAAAATTAGCTTTTTATAAGCATTCAATTTTTATTTTGAAAATCATACCTAATGTCCTGATTGCAATTATAAGTATAAAAGTAATAATAGATTTTTAAAAAAGTCTCTCTTTTATAAGCATTCAATTTTTATTTTGAAAATCTCGCCAATTTCTTGATTGCAATTATAAGTATAAAATAAGGATAGATTTTAAATAAAGATTTAAAATAGATTTTTTTTTAAAAAGTCACTCTTTTATAAACATTCAATTTTTATTTTGAAAATCACGCCTATTTTCCTAACTGCAATTATAAGTATAAAAGTAAAAATAGATTTTTTAAAAAGTCACTCTGTTATAAGCATTCAATTTTTATTTTGAAAATCGCGCCTAATTTCCTGACTGAAATTATAAGTATAAAAGTAAAAATTGATTTTTTGAAAAAGGTAAGGTTTTTTTTAAAAAAAACTCTTTTAAAAGCATTCAATTTTTATTTTGAAAATCACGCCTAATTTCCTGACTCGATTATAATTATAAAAGTAAAAATAGATTTTTTCAAAATTGTCACTCTTTTATAAGCATTCAATTTTTACTTTGAAAATCACGCCTAATTTCTTGACTGCAATTATAAGTATAAAAGTAAAAATAGATTTTTTCAAAAAGGTCACTCTTTATAAGCACTCAATTTTTATTTTTAAAATCATGCCTAATTTCCTAACTGCAATTATAAGTATAAAAGAAAAATAGATTTTTAAAAAAGTCACTCTTTTATAAGCATTCATTTTATATTTTGAAAATCACGCCTAATTTCCTAACTGCAATTATAAGTATGAAAGTAAAAATAGATTTTAAGAAAAAGTCACTCTTTTATAAGCATTCAATTTTTATTTTGAAAATCATGCCTAATTTCTAGACTGCGATTATAAGTATAAAAGTAAAAATAGATTTTCTTTAAAAATGCCTCTCTTTTATAAGCATTCAATTTTTATTTTAAAAATCACACCTAATTTCTTAACTACAATTATAAAAGTAAAAATAGATTTTTTTAAGCCATTTTTTTATAAGCATTTAAATTTAATTTGAAAATCATGCCTAATTTCTTAATTTTAGTTAATGTAGCTTCAACAAGAAAGTAAAATCATGCATCAAGCATAGATTATGAAACACTTTCCAACACTTCCAGAATATTTTAACGAACATTCGCTGTTTAATAAGGCAAATAATATACCTACGTAAACATTTTTGAAATCACAAAAATACATTTGAAAACCAGATTTCAGCAATTGCAGACCATAGCCAGAAAAGTAGTCCAATTCTTTTGTACATCCCTCTATACAATCTATAGATTTTTATATACTCTATATAGTATACTACAATTTAGTTTAGCAAGAAAACACATATTACAGTTGAAAATTCCCTTTCAATAGTTTCTACCAATAGATGGAAACATATTTTAAGTATTTTGTACAGACCTGAATATTACCTTAAAATTTTTATACACGCCACATATTGGCTAAAGTTTAATTCTTAGAAAAAATATGCTGTAAAATGATGTAATCACACTTCCAGACATTATCCTTTATATAATTATATCTGCTAGTTTCTTCTGTAAGTCATATTATGGAGGAGTTAGATAAAAATAAAAGTTAAATTAAAAAAAAAAAAAAAAAAAAAAAAAAAGAACAAATTAAAAAATAATCACTCAGATTTTCCAGATTTTCCATAATTTCCAGATGCATTTTTCTTAACATGACGTAAAAGATAAATCTCCAAATATTGTTTGAGTTGCAATCTTTCACATTGAATAATTTTTTAAGCATTACGAAATTTTCCTTTCATGTTTAAATTAAATATGTTCCTTTTATAATACTATCTCTCATCAAGACTGTTTTTCTCTTTTTTTAAGTTTAAATAAAATTAGCAAAAGCTTTTTTTTTTCTTCGATGTGTAATGGTTGCTTTATTCTTTCACCAACGACAATGGTCGTCAAAAAATGACCAATGGTAAACTTTTCGTCCAAAATAACAGAACTTTCCATCATTATTGTATAACTATATGTACGCAGAACGATATGCTATATACTAAAACCTTCCGTGAAAACTTATCTATAGAACAATGCAAATTCCATCAAAATCTATTCAGCAGAACTTGAGTTATAAGCAGTCGAAACGAAATTTTCATTTGTATTTTATATATATAGTAGATAGAAGTAGGTTATTTTATTGATGAGGTTTTAGTTTCGTTCTGGCATATTAGACGGAAACGAATACTGAACTACTTATATTGTTTTAAGTGTAAACGGGTAAATCTTGAGTAATCAGCGCTGTACGCGATAGAATTTTAGAAAGCTTATTCTCGAAAATTATTTAAAATAAAAAATAAAAAAAAATCTGTAAATTGAGACACAGTTTTCAAAAAAGTGCATATGAAAAACATTTTTTTACAAATTCGACGGTGTAGAAATTTAAATTGTGTGATGTTTAGGAGTTAAAAAAATCCCTGCCGGCTCAATCTACAGGCGCAGGTATAGCCTTCGAAGTTAAGTACTAATTTCACCAACAAAAACTAAATCAAGATTAGAGATAAATGAGTTTCATTAAATGAACCACACACTATATTTTAAATTCTGACATTCTTTTTATTGAGACACGCAAGCATTTAATAATGCAACCCTATATACAGCATCTCTGAGGGTTGTCAAAAATTTTCATCACGCAAATGATACTTTTTTATCGCCTTAGTGGCGGATTAACGGAGATGTTATTTTTTTCTCCTACAACCCCCCCCCCCCTTTTAAAATAAATAAATAAAAAAATATTTTGCTGTAGTAGTTGGTCCTATCAAAAACTTGTCAATATGAAACTTGTAGATAATATTAAGAGGATTTATAATAAATTTAAGCGGATTTGATATCTTGTGAATTGATAAAGCTATGATTTTTTACTTCTTAAACCCCTATCCCCCTCCCTTTGAGACCATTTTTAAAGATATTAAAAATCTGTCATACATAAATTTTCGGCCCTTTTCCTAGAAGTATTAATAACTTTAAACGGCTTCGATACATATCATAATTAAAAAGTTACGAGTTTTTCCTCTTTTCACAAAAAGCCCACCCCCATTCCCCTCTTGGTTCGATTTTGTCCATTAACGAACGTGACCGAGATTTTATGCCCCTTGATTTTATGTATCAGTCTGGAAGAGATTTGTGCAGAATTATGGAAGTTATCGTGTCCATAAAAAAAAGGATATAAATAGATAGATATAATGTTTAGAACTGGGGGTGGTTTTGGGTTCTGGGAGTCAGAATCGCCGTAGATCTTCAATAATTTTTCAGAAATTCCAAAATAGGGAAGAATGTAATAGGTAGTATTTCTTTCGAAATCTACATAAAAAATTGCAGTAAAAGCAAAATTGATTGGTCAGGTGTTGTTACCGCCGATATGACGTCAGCGTTACTCGCATACATGTTTTTGTTTTATAATATAGATTTAACATTCCTAAAAATCCTCCTTTTGTATGTACTTTATGTTTACCTAGTATCTTACAAATTTCATGATTCTAGCACCAGTAGTTGATGATGGGCGCTAATAAGTTTACCATTGTCAAATATTGATATGTCATTTGCATGATTTTTCTAATGATTTGCCTCACAAATATCACCAAAATTCTATAACCAAACACAATATACTACATACTAAAATCTTCTGGCAAAATTACCTCATTAATAGCGCGTATATATTTGTAAGCAGCTAAATAGAAATTGGGTCATTGAATTATGTCCTCTTTCCATAATCAAAGTTCAATACATTCAACAAATATAATAATTCTTTTTATAGAAATAAAAGCATTAGTCACTAATGAGTTATCTTCTATAATACTATTCCACAACATCACAATTGCTTCTACAAATCTTTTTTTCTACGTTTGGGGGGCTTTTATCCTAAATGACGCAACATTGTTTCGGCGATTGAAAGCAAAAAGCAACTCTGTCGCTTAAAAATAGATTATATGGTATTCTTTTATTTTGTCTTATATATTAATTAGTTTAAAATAGACAACATTTTATGACCTGGATAAGGATTCATTAAAATTTGCGGTTCACTCGATTTATACCAGACACTATTGATGAATGTCTCTTCACAGAGCGACAAAACGAAGAGTAGGTCATTGTCCAAAGTATTAAGTCCCCTCGAGGTTCAATTACTAATTTCTACATAACGCAGGCATAAAATTTTCATGGGAAATGAACGATCATCGGTCGGGCTCCACCCTTGTATTCATAAAGAGGAAAAAGTAATACCCAGACATGCATTTACCCGGGAATGAATATTTTATTACTAGGGCTAAAAAGCATCAAGTTATCTAAGCAGGCAAGGGAAGTGCTATTTTGTCAGTTCACACCTTAATTGGTACTAAACACAAGAACAGAACACGAATAAACATAGATAAAAATGAATGTAAGTGTATTTTAGTGAATAATCAAAAATGAAATTTAGTCAATAGATCACTCATATAGAATTGTTAGAATATAAGCGTTGTGTATACGCTGTAAAATAAGGAAAAGTGTTTCTTAATATATAAAAAGGCATGTAAGTGTATTTTAGTGAATTATTAAAAATGAAATCTACACTCAACAGCTCACTCACAGGATCATTAGAATATAAACGTTGTGTATACACTGTAAAAGAAAGACAAGTGTTTCTTAATCAAAAATTAGTATAAGTGTATTTTAGTAAATAATCAAAAATGCTATCTTCACTCATAGTATTATTAAAATATAAGCGTTGTGAATATACTGTAAAAGAAAGAAAAGTGTTTCTTAATATATAAAAATGAATATAAATATATTTTAGTGAATAATCAAAAATGAAACCTACACTCAACAGCTCACTCACAGAATTATTAGAATATAAACGTTGTGTATACACTGTAAAATAAAGAAAAGTGTTTCTTAATATATAAAAATGAATATAAGTAATATTTTAGTAAATAATCAGAAATGATATCTACGCTCAACAGCTCACGCATATAGAATTGTTAGAATATAAACGTTTGTATGCAGTGTTAGAAAAAAAGGCAAGTGTTGCTTAATCTACGAAAATATAACATAACCTCGAACGAAAATACACAATAACTTCTTCCGAGCTACCCATGATTCTGAAAAGCGTTCTTTATCTTTAGGGAAAAAAAATGCATTTTCGAGATTTAAAGAATCCTTTATAAAAACAAAGATTATTTTCCTGGCACTGATTTTCGGAAACTTTTCAGAGTAATTTTTATAGGATGTTAATTAGTTTTCTCCAATCGGAATATCGTTTTATGGGATGCTATCAATTCTCATTTAAATACTTTGAGATACGTATTTGAATTTATACAAAAAAATGTACAGTGATTAGCTGGCAAGAGTAACAAAATAATATTAATTTTATTGTTAATGTCAATGCTGTTAATTTAACGTGTTTGTCAGAAAAAACATGTTGGTTGAACACTTGGTTTATACTTGAGAATACATAGCATCTGAAAAATCTATATTCCGATTTAAGGAACCTGATTACTACACTATAAAAACTATTCGGAAACGTTTCTGCAAGTCAGTGGCAGCAAACGAAAATTTATTTTAACAAATGGTTCTTTAAATCTTAAAATTATATTGGTTTTTGAGGTTTCTAAAAGTAAAGAACGCTTTTCGGAATAGTGGGTAATCTGGAAGAGGTTATTGTATGTTTTCGTTCGTAGTTACATTATATATATATATATGTGTGTGTGTGGTGTTTTTACAAAGATAGTTTTTTACTCCATGAAAAAATGGCAGTTCGTTCAAGATGGGGAATGATTGCAGTCGTACTCAATAATCATGGCGAAGAGGTGAGGCAATGATGAGATTCCACAAGAGTTTCTTCAATAAAGACCAGCCAATTTCCAGACAAATCGTTTATTTAGAAACAAGAGCGATGCAAGTAACAGTTCCCACAGTATTCGGTAGAAACTTATAGCCCTCAGGCTTCACGATGGCTCACTACATCGTTTTAAAAGATCTTAAAGAGCTGTATGAAAATTCTACGTGACTACAACACCAGCTAACCATTTGGTTACACTTCCAAACACGTCAAAATCTGCACTCCAAAGCGTGCAAGCGAGTTTTGTTCACTGAGCGTGGTGATACAGAATACGACGTCACGAGCCCACAAACCAATGAGTAAGAGGCGAGCTCCAGCCACGCGAATGAGGCGCGAGGGAGAAGCTCTAACACGAAAGAATTCCTCTCGTAGCCGCGCATTAATTTTGAAGTGAAAACCCCCCAGCGCGCGAAAGCAGAGCATGGAATAAAAATTAAAAAAATGGCTTTTTTAAAAACATTCGAAATGAGAAAAGCGTCTCTCGGAATTTTATAGATTGAGGAGCTGATAAAAGTTACGATTGAACTTAAAATTTTAGATTAAGATTTGGAATAAGATAATTATTAATATACGAGTATTTACTTTTAAAAGGACATTAAATAGGAATAAATATTATTAAGAATTAAGGAAATACTGACTATGTCAGAAGTTAGATTAATTTAAAGAACTAATGCGAAATAAATGCGAAGGATTTGCGAAGGAAATAAATTTTTTGCATAACATATATATATATATTTAAATCAGAGTAGTTAACTAGCCACACCTGGCGACCAGCTTGGTCTCCTTTGAATCCTTCCTTAAATGCTCACATTGAAATACTCGTTACTTTTATTCTCAATTCAATTTATTTGCTTAATCCTCTCCAAATCGGGAGTTTCCGATGGAGATAGCAAAAGACACACTTTACCATCGTGGCAGCATTTCCTAACATTTTTTATGTACTACAACTACAACTACTTTATCAAAAATGTAGTTAACTATAACTACAACTACTTGTTTAAAAATGTAGCGACTACAAACTACTTTTCAAAAGTAGTCACTATTTCGCTACTTTTAGATTTTGCCGAAAAATTCAATCTACACTCGAAATCGAGGACAAGGAATTAGAATTCTGCACGGGTCGGGTTGTGTATCTAACCCGAACTTGAAAATTATGTTTAAAGTCAACTCGAAACCGACCCGAACCCCAAATTATTTATACACGAATCCGACCTGAAACCGAAGGAACAGAAAATTAACCCATATTTCAATACAATTATGAAAAAGTAGTCCACAAAGAAGATACCCGGTATTAAAACATTAGATATAATAATGCGTTACTAGATAAAGTGTTAACCGCAAGAAAATTTATTCTTTTCGTGAGTTAGCACGGACGTTTTTTGTTTCGTTTTATCAGCAAGAGTCAATGGAAAAATCTATGACACTGAAACTGAGATTTGTCGCTGACATTCGCAAATTGTTGTACAGAACACATTTTGTAAAAAACAAAACAAAAAAAAAACGAGTTATCATCAAGTAATTAGAAGAATGGCATTTTTTCCTCCTTTCCAAGTAGCGTAAAAGGCCGATTTTCGAGAGTGTCCGCTATGGAGGTCTTATTGTATACATATTTTTAACCTGCAAAAATATTATGCACATTTTTTTTGGAAAAGCGGGTCAACCCGAACCCACAATACCTTAACCCGCAACCCGACCCTCAACAAGAAAGTAGAAGTCAACCCGACCCGAACTCGAACCGCAACGAAAAAATATAGCGCCAACTCGACACGACCCAAACTGCGGGTCGAGTCGGGTGCGGGTAAAAGCGGGTAACCTGACCCGATGCTGGACTCTAGTTCATTGGTTCAGTATAAAGAGGGGAAAGGGGGGCTAATCCCTTCCCCTGAATTTAGATAAATGGTTTTTTCATGCAGAATTATCCGATTTGCTTCAAATTTAGTATACAGGTATATTCTGATAAGGCGCTTCCCTGATTAGATTTGGAGGTTTATTGGTTAAGTATAAAGGGGGGAAAGGGGGGTAATCCCTTCCCCTGAATTTAGATAAATGGTTTTTTCATGCAGAATTATCCGATTTGCTTCAAATTTAGTATACAGGTTTATTCTGATAAGGCGCTTCCCTGATTAGATTTGGAGGTTCATTGGTTAAGTATAAAGGGGAAAACAGGGGGCTAATCCCCCCTTAATTCAGCTAAGTGGGTATTTCATGCAGAATTATCCGATTTGCAAATCAAGATTATCAAATTCAGGTTTATTGTCGATTTCTTTATAACTGTATATAGTGTAAAGAAAACTAGTAGTATTTTAGAAGCCACTTTATCGCTATTGAGACACAGGTCCCAACACCATCCTTCCTGTAACAACAAGTAATTACAAGGCTGTAATGTAGTCCTGTAGTAACAAGGCTAATAATAATGTAGTCCAATTTCGAACCTTTGAATTGTTTCTGTATGTGTGAATTAAGGTTATCCCTTGATTATAATTGAAAGCTTGTTCTGAAACTATCTTTTTTTACAGATCAAACTGATTTCATGCAATTCTTCTATCTATATTCTAACTCAACTGCGCTCAAAATAGAGAGAATAAAAAGGACATTGTACCTGCTAGAAGATTGAATACCAATCAGAAGCAGCTGTTCCACAATAGAATTTGTGAACAACTGCATTTAGTAGACAGTAATATAGTCGAATGAGACCCCTTCAAATTCTCTGAAGAAGAAGAGACCTGGTCTTTATACTCTGTATGACGCAACTTCGCCAATATCCCATTCAGCGGAGACGGGTGAATATTTTGTTCGTGATTGCAGCCCGGAACGAGACGACTCTATTGCGGTTTTCCTGACAGTTATTCCCTGTCGGAGCTTTTATTAGGCAGAAAAGCAGAAAAAATAAAAACTCTAAACTCCTTTTTCCACCAGAAAAAAAAATGTATAATATAGAAACTTTCATTTTTCTTTTTCAGAATGGAATAAACGTTGTCAGACGGAAATATTGTTACATATCGATTGTGTTGGACATTCCCTATTCTTTTACTTTCTTTCTTTTTTTTTTTTTTTTTTTTTTTTTTTTTTTTTGTTTATTTGTTGAACATTCAATTTTGTTGTATCGACAAAATTTTATATTAAAATTTGATTTTAAAGTATCATAATATTTATAACCACCAATTACAATGCAAATGAAGTACAATACAATCTAAAAAAAGATAAACTGTTCTGTATCTTTCGAAGCCAAAAAAATCTATTTTTTTTTCGAGATTTAAAGGAGAATTTATAAAAATAAAGTTTCTTTTATTGACATGGATTTTTGGAAATGTTTCTGAGTAGCTAATTAACACTAAAAACTACCGGAAATTTTACTCAAGTTTTTTAAAACTATTTCACACCAGAAATTTTATTTAAAACTATTTAACTTATTCATTTAACGCATGTCTGTGAGTTTTATATTTAATTTATTTTAAATTTCTGGTTCGAATCGGAAAATATTCACTTGGTAACCGTCAAAATGACGGTTCATGGTAGTTCTAGTGTTAATAAGTTTTTTTAAATGAGAATATTGATTTCTTTGATACTATCAATTCTCAATTAAACATTTTCAGCTGCATAAATGAATTTATTTATGCAAGAGTAACAAAATAATTTTAATTTTAATATTAATGTCATTGTTGTTAATTTATTATGTTTGTCTGTAAAACATGTTTGCTGAACATGAAGATGATGATAGATAGCATCCTAAAAAACGATATTCCGGTTTGAGAAAAGTGATTGACACACTATAAAAACTACTCGGAAACGTTTCCGAAACTCAGTGGTAACCACAGAAACTTTGTTTTTATAAAGGTATTTTATTTATTTATTTATTTATTTATTATTCTCTTGAAGTCATTATGGAAGTTCTTTGTGCATCATGTTCATGTCCGACAGACTATTTAAAAAATAATACAGTGTACATTAAATGTTATGCGTTTACTCTAATGCACACTCTAAAATTGACATTTTCAAAACTGAGCAAAAAAATACTCAAATCTGAGTATGTCGCATAGTCAAAATGGCTCTGAATCAAAATTACTCAAGTTTGAAACATGTAAAGGGTGGTTATAATATAAGTATCTCTATTTGGAGCTGTCTGTAGCTTGAAGGAATAACCAGAATGAAACCAAAATCGGTACACTTACTATTCATGAAGGGGGAAGAAGAATAATTGCAATAATTGCCGACAGATGGCGCTTTTGAGTGTGACATGTAATGTGTAATATTGTGTATCGTGGAGGTGTCACAAACCTCAATGACTTTAACCGCATATCACAACATGTGTGAAACAGCACTCCTGGTGCGTTACATTCCGCAAATGAACTCGTTGTGTACCACCTAGATTGTGTCCTCCAGCACAATGGCCATGTGGAACCTGAACATGATCAGCACCGCCAAGTGAAAGCTTAATCAAATTCACTGTGACATTTCCCAATAAATTAGGTATGCCATTCTTTTTTACGCCTTAATTCTTTGATCTTGTATTACACATTACGTTTCACACTCAAAAGCGCCATCTGTCGGCGATTATTGTAACTATTTTTTTATTGTTCCATTCTTATTCCCCCTTCTCGAATAGTAAGTGTACCGATTTTGGTTTCATTCTGGTTATTCCTTCAAGCTACAGACAGCTCCAAATAGAGATACTTATATTATAACCACCCGGTATATACTCATTTCTGAAAACATGCGCACACTCAAGAATAAAACAACATGGGCTCATGTTTGAGTATTTCCATGTTTCAAAAATGAGTATGAACTGACCCTAATCTTTTTTTGAGTATGTCCATGTTTTAAAAGTGAGTATGAACTGACTTCTACTTGCTCAGTTTTGAGTATGAACTGACTTTCAATATTCTGAGTATTTCTGGTATTTCGGAATTGGAAGCATTGTGTCGTCCTATTTGAAACAAAAAGTAAGTTTCATACCAAAATGAAGACATCGATTTACTCAGATTTGAAAGTGTCATTTTTCACAGAGCAGACCAGCATCACTTTCTTTTTCTTTCTTTCTTTCTTTCTTTTTTTTTTTTTTTGAATAATTGATGCGATTACGATATATGTACGTCTTCGGAACAATATTTTGTAACTTTTAAGTATAAAATACTAATTATTATTAAAAATGTCATAAAAATATGTGACATAAACATACAAATAAGTAATTTTTTTTAATTAACCGAAAAATTGTTATTTTCTTAAAACTATTCCAATGTAAAACTATTAAATATAAATACATTTTATGAATTCCATAATAAATATAATAATGTTAGACAGGAACTAGACTATTTTTATTTCAATAACATGAATATTTTAAAAGTTATATGTATAAAAAGACAAGCAACGCTGAATAAAGTTAATAATTCATATATTAAAGTTTAAAACAAAAGAATAGTCTGCTTCTTTTGAATATATATTTAAAACATAATTTAAAAATGTTAAGATATGTCAATTTTTTCAACACTTCTAATGATACTTACAGTTTCAAAATTTTTGCGTCTTCTGAATCTTTAAACAGATGTAACTTTTTTTTTTCCCAAATAAAATAAAGACAACGATTTCAACGAAAAGAAGAAAGAAAAAAAAAGTTGAAGAGAAAGAAAAATATTGAAATTTTGTATTAATTTAAAAAACGGAAAATTGAAATTTGATCGAAATTGACGTTTTAGATAGATACAGATACTTTAAAGTATATTATCTCTAATATGTCTTAAATTCAGAGTAATAATAGATCTTAAGAAGATTTCAAAACTGTTTCTTGTGGAAACCCCCCCCCCCCATCAAGATAAGGAGAAGGGACCCAAACCCAAATATGCTTAGTTAAGCGGAATTATGTCACCTTAAGGGTATTGGTCAGTGAGACCTCAATTTCCCTTCGCTAATATTAAACCTATTGGTGTGGAATGCATTCTTATTTCTTACCACGAAATTAATATTTTTAACTTATTTTTTTCTGTGTACTCTTCCCAAATAATATAACGGATGAAACCCCCAGTTATTGACACATAAAATAACTCAAATAAGCATTTTGTCGTAAAATTCTGCAAAGTATTGTCATTCAGTATACATGAACTGTTTAAAAATGCATAATAATTCATTAAATTTATCTTGTAGTAAACACCATTAAAATGTAAGTGTTTTTACCGGTGTCTGACATCAGATGTCAATTACTGGTTCACAAATGTCAGTTATTGAATATCTGCATTACTAATTATGCAGGTCTAAATATCACTCCTATATACTCTTACTATATGCTCTGCATTACTAATAATGCAGTACAGCTTATTAAATCCCACTTTTTATAATAAATATTAATATATTTTGTTTTTATAATAAAAAATAAAGTTGTTTTTAAAGCATTTTAATTTTTTTAAATAAAGTGCCAGTAACTGGTATACTTTGTGTCATTTATTGGTGTTCCAAAAGAGGGATGGTGTCAGTTACTGGAGTTTTCGAACATACTTATGAATAAAATTAATTTTTAATAATAAAATGTATAATTTTTCAAAATTTTGCCAGCAATATTTTTTTAATACATCTCTACTATCCTTTCAAAAGCAATGGTAAGTATAAAATAGATGTAATTTTTTGTAATAGTGATTTGAACAAGAGAGAATCCATAAAGTGTCAGTTACTGGGAGTTTAACCCTATGTCTTTTTTAGTTTACCAGGTATTTCTAAAATATATATATGCCTAATTTCATTTGAAGTGTTGAAATATTACTCCCAACTCGTCAGCTTTTAACACATAAAATATTAAATTAAGCGCAGATTTTAGAACTATTTTGTCAACTAAACAAGAAATAGATATTATTTGAGAAGAATATACGGGGAAAAAAAGTTTAAAATGTTAATTTTCTGAGGAGATATATTAACAAGAACGAAAAATCATGCGTCAAGCATAGATTATGTAACACTTTCCAACTCTTCCAAAATAATTTTACGAATCGTACTCTTTAATAAGCTAAAAGATAACATCTAAGTAATCCGAATACTTTTATTCAGCCCTGTATAGGATCTATAGGTTTGTATATATACTACATAGGATGCTAAATTTTAGTTCAGTTAGGAAACATGTAGCACAGTTTAAAATTCTCCGTCTGGAGTTAAATAATACGGAAATGTGTTCCCGAACTTTTGTGCTTCCCTGTATAGGATCTACAGAATTTATACACACCACGTAATATACAAAAAGCGATTTAAAATTAAAATCGCGTTCAGTAACTTAAAACGCACTTCCAGGAATTATTGTTAACAGACAGTAGAGAATTCTTTTGTGTGTCCCTGTAAATGAACGATGACTGCTATACACACAATATTCTGTAGTAAGTCTCTTGTAATGAACCTTATATAAATTTCAATGCGTTTAAAATAGGGAAACATTATTTAAATGAACCGCAGACGATTTTTCTCCATAGACGTAATGTAACGGAATTCTTTTGACTGTCCCTGTAAAATAAGTATAAGTGCTATGCACACCCTATTCCATATTAAGCTTCTTCTAATGCACCTTAGTGATATATATAAATTTCAATGCGTTTAAAATAGTGAAACATCATTTAAATAAACCGCAAATGATTTTTCCCCATAGACCGCAATGTAACGGAATTCTTTTGAGTGTCCCTGTAAAAAAACTATAAGTGCTACACACTTCCGTTGAAATAGGGAACATGCTATAGATAACGATTATAACATATAAAAATTGCAGGGCAATCCGAGCATATTTACGGGAGTTAGAGCACGGCCAGACGGCCAGACGGCAGACGGCCAGACAAACCGAAGTTATAAACACTTTTCAACTAGGTTGGAAAGTGTTAAAAATACGAATACATCATATCCCCATACGTTTAACATTAGCGATGAGAATTTGATATGTCACTGACCACACCACTTTGACCGGTACAAAATTTCGAAAGAAAATTATTTTTCGCTCTGTGTTTTTAATAAATTAATTCATATTTTATAAATCAGAAATGGATATCGAATGTGAAAGAGCAAGTTTGGAGCTATAGAAGTCGAACGCGCCATTACGAGTTAATATTAACTAAAACTTTAAGCGCGTATTTTTCAAGGAAACATTTTTCAGGAAACATGGGCGCTCTAACTCTGCCAATTTTCCATAAATCAACTTGATATTTTTTGAAAATTAATCGTCACATATTTGTCGAATCCGAATGAGATACGTAAGATTTTTCGAAATATTCATATATCGTTATTTTGTGTAATTTTAAGTATTGAAAATTGTGGTTAGAGATTTACAGGTGAGTCACACTAAAAATGCATATTGTTTTAAAACGGTTATGCATTTCATTTGCATCTGGACTAGGAAAACTAGTCCCTTTGTTACAATGTTCTATGTCACGTCTACTATGAGTTTAAGTATCTACTGCTTCACCTTTTTAGGTGCGTTCGTAATTCTTTAAGTACGTAGTCGTCGTCTTGTCCGTCCGTCCACGCGCATATTACAGCGCAAAAACTATCCAACTGAATGGTTTGAAATTTAATATATATAATCGTTGCATAATTCTGTCGAGTTATTTCAGATTTTATGAAAATAGAATCAAAACTTAATTTGATTTTTTTTTTAATTGGTACTTTCTTGTTTTAGCTGCTTCCGAGGATTAATCGTCAAACGAACGATACGTATCGAAAAGTTATCTGACATGTATGACATTATAGTCATATATGATATTTTATAACCTCTATGACCAAGTTATAGTTACATCCTTCATTCTATTAAATCCTATCATACGTAATTAATTCAATGATATTCCATGATAGGTAATGTTTCTAGGTTGCCCTGGTGATTACGTCCTATTTAAGATAAGTCATATTATTTCCGTATTACTGAATTTAAAAACCTTTTTTGTATACTAAAATTGTTTAATTCTAGCAATCCTATAATTTACCGACAGTTTTTTGGATACATGTTTCCGCACAAATAGATATTAAATGGAAAATTAGTCTAAATATGGATTTCAAACCTAGGCTTAAGTTTCCCATTGGAATTTTCTGTAAATGACAACAAAAAATAAAATGTTGCCAACTTAAAATGTACTTATTTTATTACGGAAATTAATCATATCATAATAACAGACGATATAATTCATTTTTTCAGTGATATAGTAACAATGATTTTTTTTTACATTGTCTTGTATTGGGTATTTGCGCATAGTATAATTTTAATGTAACAGAATCGTAATTAATTGTTTGTAAAAGTG
The DNA here is from genome assembly GCA_963931845.1 of Maratus michaelseni. NCBI lineage: Eukaryota > Metazoa > Arthropoda > Arachnida > Araneae > Salticidae > Maratus > Maratus michaelseni. The sequence continues at coordinate 26,727,202 of OZ007591.1, forward strand.
TATTGAAACTTAATTTCATAAAATAAAATTAATATCTATTATATGAAATCTGCACATAAAATAAATTTTCGATTCATGCAGTTTTGCATAAGAGTGCAACAGCTATTGCACCAAGATCGGAATATTTATAAAACCAGTTATAGTACGAACGCACCTCATTTGTCACGTTTGATGTAAAATTTCCCTCCTTTTTTTCTGGAAGCGATTCCGTTCACTATCTGTCTAGCCGCCATTTTTAACACTTTTAACGTAGTTGAAAAGTGATTATAAATTCGGTTAGTCTGTCTACCGTCAGTCCTTTCTCTAACTCACGTAAATGCACTCAGATGCAATTGAGGTTTAGTGTATGTTCGGCATTCAAACTGAAGTGTGTAGAACATATAGTTCGTTTACAGGAATACTCAAAAGAATTCCGTTACATTACGGACTATGAGGAAAAACCATTTGTGGTGTATTTTAATGATGTTAAACTATTTCAAATATATTGAAATTGATAAATATCACTTAGATGCACTAGAAGATGATCAATATAGAAGATTATGTGCATAACATCCATCGTTCATTTACAGGGACACCCAAAATAGTTCGGTTACTGCTCTCTATATGAATAATAATTGCTGGAAGTGTGTTTTGAATTGTGGTACGCGTTATTCAACTTAACTAATTTTTGTCTATTACTTGGCGTGCATAAATTTTATAGATCGTATACAGGGCTGCACAAAAGTTTTTAAGTACATTTCCGTTTATTGACGGGAAATTCCGAAGGGGAATTTTCAGCTCTGCTATGCGTTTCCTAACTGAACTAAATTTTTGCACACTATGTAGTACTTTTAAAAATCTATAGATCGTATACAGGGCTGCACAAAAGAATTCGGATATTATTCTGACCTTTAATGGTAATTCCTGAAATTTTGTTTCCAATGTGTTATGCTTTTCCATAGTGTTTATTCCATCATCTTTCAGCTTATTAAACGGTGATGTTTTGTTAAAGTATTCTGAATGTGTCGGAAAGTGTTTCATAATCTGTGCTTGACGCATGATTTTTTTTCTTCTTGTATATCAGGAGCTTGGAAAAAAAAGGGCGAACTCGAAAAATCGATTTTTTTTTTTTTTTTCCACGTCAGATAGATAGATGTAGGCAACACGTAGGTAAGTCGTTTTGCCCTAGTTCGCCGTTAGTATTCTCACAGTGTCAAGCTAAAGTGAGTAGTACCATCTTCTATAATAAACTCGTGGTCTGAGGCGCAAGGGCGAACCTCGGGTTTTTTTTTTTTTTTTTGCGTTAGAAATCCCTCGTATTTGCCCTTGCTCTTCTATTTCAATCTGGTTTTTGAATTAGCAGTGATTAAAGTAAAGATTCGCCCTTGCTGTCTTGAACTACTTGCAATTACTTTGAGCTTGATTTCCAAACACCCCAATTTCGGGATGCGCCCTTTCTCTTCCAAGGTCCAGATATATCAACTAAAGAAAAATACGGTTTTCTACCTTAATATATTAATAAATGCAAATGGATTTTTATAAACACTTCGCATTTCTTAAATAAAAGTAAAATCTCGATAAATCCTCATTTCCAAGACGTCAAAGCTGTGTTGTTACCCCTTAAAGCGAATTCCTTATGCAACAAAATGTCGCCCGTGAAGAAAGGCTTATATTTAAGGATTCGCCAGTAACCAGGAACAATAAAATAATCCTAAAAGTAATTGGTATCAAAATATTTAGAATTTCATTAAACGATTTAAAAGAGAATAAAGAATCCCATTGACTTTGTTCTTTTAAAATCAAATTAAGCTTTCAACGCGTAAAGCGTTTGGCATACTGTCGCATCAGTGGCAATTTAAAAAGAAGATGATATTTAACTAAATCACACTTTATAAATTTTAAAAGTAATTCTGCTTCATTTTAATAAAGCTGCTTTAAGCAGTTTTATTAAAATGAAGCAGATTGCTTTTAAAATTTATAAAGTGTGATTTAGTTAAATATCATCTTCTTTTTAAATTGTTACTGATGCGACAGTATGCCAAACGCTTTACGCGTTGAAATGTGATTCGATTTTAAAAGAACAAAGTCAATGGTATAGGCAGACTATTTTAAGCACTTTAAGGCGTCAATTCCAAGCGGGCTAATCACGTTTACCTGGAATCGCGTTTTAAAAGCTTCAACACATAAAACTTTAAGACAATTTTTGATTCACAAAGTCTTAATTCGTTTGGGAAAAGTCCCCGAAATTGTCTTTGGTTCTCTTTTGTATGCGAGATATCTATAATTCAGATTTTTCTGTAAAAATCCTCAATACGAAGGGATATAACATTTAATTTTGAAGCTTTCGTGGAATATTTCCTTTTCTCACCGATATTCCTTCTCTGTTATTTGATATTTATGATATTCGGAAGTTTGCTTTGGAGTATCCAAGTCTAAAAATCGCAGCGAGGTATATTTGTGAGAATCGTTCCCGAGTCTCGCGTAATTTAATTAAGCGAGAATGGGTGTGCAGCTTCAAAAATTTCTCCGTCGCCAGCCAAGCGAATTAGTTCGTGCCAGAGTAAAATTTATTGGGTGCGATTCGCAAATGCTTGCTGAAAAATATATTAAAAGGATTTTTTAATAAGTTTAACTGAAATTCGATATTTTTAATTAAAGTATAAATTAGAATAATATAAATAAATAATATTATACTGTCTTGCTGTTTGTTCACTATTCCTTCGATGCTTCACTGACTGGAGTAAAAGCGAAAAGGTGAAGCTCCAGAGACACAGTATAGTCTGTTGGTGACTTCATTTTAAAAGTGTTGCAGCGAATTCAAAGGTGAACAGACAAAGTTATTTACTTTTTGACATCAAAGTTCATCTCATTACATTTAACTCGTCTCAATTTGTAAATACTTTGATCAATCTGGCTATAATGAAAATCGTTATTTTAAAGTTCTCACAGAAGGAATTGCATGTAATTGAGAAAATTTTTGCATGGGTATAGTTCTGAGAACCATAGAAAATTATTTTTAAATCTATATACCTTGTAAGACTGTGCTCAACATTGTTGGGTGCGTTCGTAATTATATAAATACGTAGCAATTATAGTCGTCGCCTGGTCCGTCTGTTTGTCTGCCCGCATTTAAAATCGCAAAAACTACACAACCGAATGGTTTGAAATTTAAAATATAATTTCGTTGCAGAATTTTGTCGAGTCATTTCAAATTTTAGGAAAATCGAATCAAAACTTATAAAGATATTAATAAGAATATTTATTAAGTAATTTGAATTTTTTGAAAATTGGTATTTCTTTGTTATAGCAGCTTCGGAGGATTAATCGTCAAGCGACCGAGATACACCGCCAAGTTATGTGAAATGTATGGTATTATAGTCATATATGACATTTTATAACCTCTATGACCAAGTTATAGTCACATTCTTCATTCTATTAGATCCTATCATAAGTAATTAATTCAATGATATTCCATGATAGGTAATGATTATAGGTTGCCATGGCGATTACGTCCTATTTAAGATGGAGTCCTAGCAGTTCCTTTCCAAAATTCTCCCTGAGTGTGTTTACATATATCTGAATGTATAATGGCAATACCACTAAACCTAGTCGATAGGTTAACCTACCCCTGTGGTATCTGGTATCCTCAGATGGTACCCTGTGGTAAGTGAACCTACCTCTTATATTATGGTATTTCTTTGTTATAGCAGCTTCGGAGGATTAATCGTCAAGCGACCGAGATATACCGCCAAGTTATGTGAAATGTATGGTATTATAGTCATATATGGCATTTTATAACCTCTATGACCAAGTTATAGTCACATTCTTCATTCTATTAGATCCTATCATAAGTAATTAATTCAATGATATTCCATGATATGTAATGATTATAGGTTGCCATGGCGATTACGTCCTATTTAAGATGGAGTCCTAGCAGTTCCGTATTACTGAATTTAAAAACCGAATTTGTATACTAAAATTGTTTAATTATAGCAATCTTATAATCTACCGACAGTTTCTTGGAAAGATGTTTCCGGAGAAATAGATATAAAATGGAAAAAGAGCCTAAATATGGATGTCAAGTTCTGAAATTTTCAAAGCTAGACTGAAGTTTCCCAATGGAATTTTCAGTAAATGTCAACAAAAGATAAAATGTTGCCAACTTAAAATGTACTTATTTTATTACGTAAATTAATCATATCATATAATAATAGACGGTATAATTCCTTTTTTCGCTGAAATAATAACAGTACGAACGCGTTAACAGTACGAATGTCATTTGCCACGTTTGACGTACAATTTCCAACTTGTTTATAGTGTGTATTAAATACAATGATAAGTTCATGAAATAGGTTACGTTTAGTTTGATTATTTTCTTGTTTGGAAATGTAGAATTTGGTCACATTCCTTTCCAAAATTCTCCCTGAGTGTGTTTACATATATCTGAATGTATAATGGCAATACCACTAAACCTAGTCGATAGGTTAACCTACCCCTGTGGTATCTGGTACCCTGTGGTAAGTGAACCTACCTCTTATAGTATCTGGTAATACAGACCATCAATCTAAACACGCTTTATTTTATACACCTTTTTTATTTAACTCAACTTTGTTTTTGTATGTAAAGATGGAATTTCGTAATCGATTTTTAACTCGCTTCGTGATAGGTTAGAATGATAATAATAATAAAATTATACAAAGGTGTGTTTCCAGGTGACAATACAACATTTTAATCGTTTTAGAACTTAATTTTAAGGCATTTTTCCGTTAGCCCGCCATAGGTGATTCTTTAGGATTACAATTGCATACGAGTTTAAATAACAATGGATTTAATGGTGCGCCAAAAAGCGCTCTCCAAAAAAGGTCAACTGTCTGCGAAACTTCAACAATGCAATATTTTAAACATTAAACCGTAGGAAATTAAATTAAAAAATATATATATAGAGTGCAATAATAATTAAAATTACGCACACTTTTATCAATTAACAATTTAATAATTATTAAACTATAATTATATGTTGAAGAAACAATTTAAAAATCCCGAATAGGTGGTTAAAATGCTGTTTTTGTTTCTATCCTGTATCTTAATTTCCAGCTTTCGTTTCATTCCATATCTTAAAAAATATTAAAAATTATATATTTTTTAATAAGTTCACGGGTATTATTTAATAAATTCACAAGCATTTTTTTTAATAAATTCAAAAGCCAATATTTTTTAACAAATTCTATCAAGCGTACAAAATACGGTGAATTTTCCATAATCGGGTTCTGTCCCTACGCCAAATTAATATATTTTAATGAGAATAAAAAAAAAATCATGAATTGAAGTTAAGAAATCAGGCGTGATTGTCAAGATAAGCATTAAATACTTATAAAAGAATGTATTTAAAACAACTATTTTTAATTTATTTATACTTATTTAACATTATTTAAATAAATACGCATAATACACTGAAGAAATACAAATACAAACTATCAACCAGTTTTAAAAATCGAAGGATAAAGCTTTTTGCACCGAACAATATTTTTACGAATTTCTCTGCTAGTTTTGGTCATTTTGAAAACTGACTATTATAAATATTTCTTCAATCTTTGAAAGTTTTTTTAGGAATCTTTGTTGTATTTTCTTGCATTTGCTTTGCATGTTTTCTATATACGCTAAATATAAATCTTTGCCGATCTGTCTTCAAAGAAAAAAAAAAGCCTTAAGTATGAGTTAAAATATGTTTAAAGAATATATGCCAAATACATTTTGAAGCTTGAATAAGAAATATGGTTAATAACAATCAATGTAAAAATAAAACTATTATTATTATTATTATTATTTTATAGAGAGTAAACATTGTTTATCTACACATCCAAAAATTAATTTTTCGTTAGAAAATATTCAATTTCGTTACTGAAAAAGCAAAAAGTGGCTTTTCGATTTTGAACCACCGTGCGGATCTATAACAATGTCATTTTTATATTGTTACACATTTTCAATGTTTTTCTCCTACTTTTGGTATGTAAAGACCTTATTAATGCGTCTCTTATGTGATGAGAGAAGGTATTGTGAGACTTTAAACATAGTCATTTGGCATGGGTACGGAGATAGTATTGGTTTGCTTCTGATTGGCACAGGATCATATTGACGGGCTCTTAGGATTCCCCCATCTCTAGGAAACTTTCAGCATCGTCGAGGCCCTTTGTCGAAGGTATAAATAGAAGTTTAGAAAGAAGTCGGCGAGAGCCAGAATTAGCCCAGATAGTTTCAAGTCACAGTAAATGCGCTTGCGTGCAATTGAGATTTTAAATGTCGAATTGATTATTTATTCAATTATTTTCTATCATTTTTCGCTGTGTGCTTGTAGCTGCCTATCTGTACGTTTGAGGCAAATATCTGTTTGTGTTTACGCACTCTTGAGAATTCCTGTTACATTCTGCAGTATATTAGGAATAAAATAATGAGACATCAAAATTACTATGTTCCTACCTGCTTTCAATCACATGGATGACGAATTTTGGAAGAATATATATTTGCTGATATTGTGACAACCAAAGATCTGATTATACAGAAGTTCATTTTCAATAGGGATTCCACAATGCTAATTTTAATAGTGATGAAATTGTTTCTATATCCAGAGAAATTTTTTATGGTCGTCCCAAGTGGAAAGTGTTTAATTCCTAATACACATAAAACTATAAATCTTGTCAGACACATAAGTACTTATGCTGGAAATACCAAGATGGAGTGTTCTAGTTACACTACGCACCATCTAACATATTAGCCTTATTAGTGTTAGTTATCATGACCTTATTAGTGTATGGGGCATATTTTACTCATTGGGGAAATTTTGTGCGCGGAGGCGTATAAAAATTTAAATTTTGTATTTCTTCAAGTTTAAACCCCTGAAAATTTTAAGCATTTCATAAAATTCTGTACCTTATTTTACGTAACTTTGTAACTTATATTATGTGTCTGTAATCAATATTTAATTAATAAAAGCTGAGATCGATGTTTTTGGGACACACTGTATTACATGATGTTATTATTAGAGTGAATTTCGCCTCGAGTGGAACAGGAAAAGTTTAAGTTTTACGGAAATCGCAGCTAAGTTGTTTGGTTGTATTAGATGTGGATATGCAAAAGTTCTTTCAGTTATAATACAAATGTAAAATTGGTTGGTTGATTTATGAAGGTCAATTATCTACTCGACGGATATAGGCCCTAGCGGGAGTGCCCTCCGTGGCGGTCCTTCTAGGGAATCCTAATCCGTATTTACTGCAAGGTTCGAAGAAAACCACAGAAAACTCCGAATGGTTAGGTCGACGAGCGCGATAGGGGTTTGAACCCAGCACCTATCGTCTACCAGCTTTGAGAGCAGAATCTCTCAGCCACTAGTGGGGCTTAATGTAAAATTGGATATGACCGTGTTCAGTTGTGTTGATACACTATTCAACCATCCTATATATTATTCCTGTTGTCAACTTCCCTTTTTTAAGCAAATACAAAACGCATATCGATAAATGAGATACCATATGAAAGGATTCTGAACAGGCTTCTGACGTAGTACACTTACATTTTGCTAAAACACGTTTTTTGATTAAAAATTGCAGTTAATTAAAAATTAAATCGGTATTGTTTTCATAAATGAAATGAAAGGTTTTCTTCAAGTGAATGTTGCCACAAAAATAAAGTACCGCATTATATCGTACCGAACATTGATTATAATAAAAATAAATTGTACAAAATAGTAAAAGTGGGACCTTTGTCCCGTGTTTTTACCGAAGCGGATGACGTCATTCTCTAATGCAATTAAAATATGATTGTTATTTTTTTTCTAGCGCGTGCATTTTGTTATTGTCAATCAGTTTTTACTATAAGTTTGAGGAAATAAATGAGATAATATTTTGGCCAAGGCACACAATATAAAGAAGGCACACTCATTTTCTTATAATGTGTGAAGTCAATCACCTTCCGATGGGCGCTATAACCTTTCTGACCAAACGTGCAAACCCTGCATCAAAACTCAAGTCTGACTCTTACAAATAGTTATCTGGATAGTGTAGAAATCAGCTGATTGAACAATAATTTGGGCAGGGTTTGTGCTAAATATAACTACGCTTTTTTGCGCGGTTTTCGGCGAAATGAATTGGCCTTTCTATAATTACGTTAATGTTGTTTGCAGATATTTTTATCCTTAATTTTTCTTTAGAAGTTTAAACCTGCATTAAATAATATTAGATATTGCTAAAAAATATTCGACTTCAATGCGAAATCCTTGCACGGGACCACTGGTTATTGCTTATTTCTCCATGCAATGTGTTTTAATTAAACGTGTGTGTTCGTCTTCATATCTATTTGAAATATTGTGGATGAGTTATTATACTATTTACTAATTCCACCGTATTTTACTTTCTTCTGAGAGTTAAAGTCTTTTAATAAAAAGTTAAAATTTCAGTGCAAATTCACCTTGTGTAATAACTAAAATTCATAAAGATACAACTAAATGTAAATATATTGCTTGAAGGTGCGTAAAAACGTACATAAAACATTTAAAAGCACATTAAAGTCCTTTTGATCTGAGATTAAATAGACACCACACTGCGTTAGCAAGATTAGCACAAACTGAACCTATAAAAGTAGATTTCAATGGATCCAAAATTATATTCCGCATAAATAATCACCTGGAAGCTATCATAAGAGAGTCTTTAAAAATAATATCTAAAAAAGAAATAGTATGGAACGATGTATTATCATATGATATCCACGCAGTCTGGAATGAATTAATACATCATTGATTACCTTTCCCATCCCATCACCTTATATTCCAAACTCTTGAAGTAAAATAGTTTTTCCGGGCAAGCAAGAAAACGCGAAGAGACAACAACTCAACTCAACAATTTAGTTTTTCCACTGATGATGACCGAATAGTTCGGCTGAAAACATTTTGGAATATTTAAAAGGACTTTAATGTGTTTTAAATGTTTTATGTATGTTTTTACGCACCTTCAAGCAATATAAGTCTTTTAATTACACCTAATTAAAGCTTTTTTATTAACATTTCCGATTTTTTGCATATTATTTTTTTAATTAGAATTTTTTCTAGCAATATTTTATAAAATAATTTCCAGGAGTCATATGGTACAATTTGTTTATATTAAATTTGCAGAATCTAGCATAGGGAAAGTTGTTAAGATCCACATAAGAAAGAAAACTGAAAAACTAAATTATTCCAAAAAAAAATTTAAATTATTAAGCAAAAGGAAATGATTTTATTCATTAGCTTTAAAAAAAGGAAAAATTTATTCATTTTTCGAAAGATTAAACAAATCCATCCGATACATACACACATATTTAAAACATCAAAATCTCACATAACAAAATACGGACAATTAGACGTTTCCACAGCATTCGCCAAATTTAATTAACCTCTATCTCTCAAACTTTTCCCAAACAGTTCTTGAAAAACCAGTTGAAAAGCAGAATTAGTGGACAAAAAAAATGTTTCATTTCGCTTGATACTTTGTAGAACTATTTTTCGCATAATAAATAATTGCTAAATTGAATTATGGATTCTCCAAGTTTCGCTTTATTCTAATTATTATCAAAACAAACCGTTTTTATCCCGTGAGGTATTCAAGTGATGAATCGTGAATTTGAAAAAGAAATGTTAAAATAAAACTTTAAAGTTATTCATATTTAAAAGGATGTCATTTTATACGTTTGTGCTGTGAAGCTTCTACGCGTACAAGTTCAATCTCCAGGGAAAAGGAGATTACAGACACGCAATGAAAAAAGAGTTTTCTGCTTCAGTTTGGTAAACATACATTCATTTTGCTGTGTTTTAGGTTTTTTTCACGCCACTAAAAAAAGGGGGGAAATACAATTTGCGTCAACTAATTGAGCTTCACATGGGAAATAAATTCTTATTCAAAAAGATAATTGGAGTTTCTAATGAATGTGAACAACAGATTTTGCATGTGTATAAAAAAGGGTAAGCATTTACATTATTTTCCAGTGATCAAAACTTGACAAACGAATAAAAAGCAAAAGACACGACAAAACAAGAAGAAAGAAAAGCCATTGTCTAGAACGATTTCTTTCTATTCCCATAAGCTCAAACAGAAAAGTTTTGTGGAAAAGCTCTAGCATACTGCAAATACACTCTTTGTTAAACTCTGCATAAGAAATTTCAACACGTTGATAACATAATATTTTTTTAGAGACAGAGTAGATTTAATATTCATTTATTGAAAATAGCATTGTTATAAAATATTATAAAATATTCTGATTATGAAAGATTCTTTAATTTAAATATAATTATCAATCTTTAGTTGAACAGGAAGAATTGTCAATGGAAAAATTTGTCAGTTGTAAGATGTCCCACTAGTGAATGACTTCTATAACTTGCTTAATATTTGTTGAATAGGCATTGCCGTGTGTATTGTTTGTAATGTATAGGGTAAGTCAGGATGATTGCCCTGATTACAAATGACAATAACTTAATTGTAAAATATAATTGGAAGAAAAACCTTAAGTATATTACAGAAAAAGGACAACGTTTTGTTTGCGCACTTCATATAGCTGTTTTATCTGGCATTTTTTAGTCACACAGAAAATATCAAAGTGATAGTCTATTTCTCACCAGACATTGTGAATGCATTGTGATGACTCATGTTTATGGAGATAATGGAGATATTCCTTCTTTACCTATAGAAGTGATCCAACTGAAAGTGCATTTAGAAAATGCACTGACGTGAGTGTCTATACAAACATTATACACAATATCTGGCTCCAAATGGATTGATTGATTGATTGGTCGATTTCTTGTATACTTTGTGTAAGCTTTAAAGGAGACACATGGAACAGTTATGAAGTATGCAAACAAACCTTTGAGCTTCTTTCTATGACGTGCTTAGAGTGTTTCTACGGATCATTGTTTACAACGAAATTATTGTTCTTTGTAAACAGGGCAATCATTTTGACTCACCCTGTATGTATAGTGATTAGCATAATGAATGATTTTGACATTCGTATGAATCATTCGAAGATGCGCAAATGCATAGATGCCAGCCTTCGCATTCTTTTTAATCAATTTAAACCAGAATATTTGTAAAGGAAAAACAAGAAAGAATTAAATTAAGAGCTAGTGGTTCTTTATTTTATTCTATTTATTTATTTATATTTCTTTTTACTAAAAGAATACGAAGGTTGGCAACTATGCTTTTGCGTATCTTCGAATGATTCATACGAATGTCAAAATCAATCACTATACCATCACTATGTATGTACTGTATACGCATTTTAAGTTTTATGTATTGTAAATATGTTGTATTTATTGCAAATTGTATCACAGTATGTAGGTGTTTGATGTATTGTAAGACGTGTATATGGTTGTAAAATGTATGTAAATATGTAATATGTACACTTCCTCAAAATATTTAAGATGTACCCTCCTCCCTCTTGTATGCCGAGTATTATGCAAAAATACGAAAACGCCAAGTAACTGTTAAAATAATTGTATTATAAGTGCAAAGCTCATAATTATGAACCATATGTAATAGAGTACTGCATATCGTACGCTTCTAAAGTAATAATTTAAAATAATTACAAAATTAATTACATAAATATTGATATTATTTTATACAAAACTTTTAAAAAACATCATATGTTTTTGAAACTCAAAACCTCTTATATGCATTTTCTGATAATAATACCAAGGCTTCCACTGGTTCGTTTTTTTAATACCAGTATTTCTGCAGAAAATTTTCGTGGTAGGATTTTACAATATTTGCAACAAAAATAACCTTCAGGATAGGGTCCTATAAAATTTTCATGAGAAATTTAAAAGGAAGATTGTAAACAGCGGTATTAACAAACGGATACAGTGGGAGCCATGTAATACTGATTCTTCAAAAATAATTTCTCGTTTTATTAGGTGAGTTCGTAATTATATAAATACGTAGCGCCTATTGTCGTCGTCTGGTCCGTCCGTCCGTCTGTCTGTCCGTCCGTCCATCAGTCCGTCTGTCCGCATATAACAACGCAAAAACTACCCAACCGAATGGTTTGAAATTTAAGATATATTATCTTTGTAGAATTTTGTCGCGACATTTCAAATTTTATGAAACTCGAATCAAAACATTAGAAGATATTAATAAAAACATTTATTAAGAAATTGAATTTAAAAAAAATCGGTGCTTTCTTGTTATAGGAGCTTCCGAGGTTTAATCGTCAAGCAACAGAGATACTTATTTTATTACAGAAATGAATCTGCAGACAATATAATTCATTTCACAGAATTAAAAATCATCAAGATCTGAATATTTATATAACTAGCTATAGTACGAACGCACCTCGTTTGTCACGTTTGACGTACAATTTCCAACTTATTATTTACATTTCAGCTCCCAAAAGATATTCGAGTATAAAAAACTTTGAGTATAAATATTTTTCCTTTCAAAATTACTGCATTTAATAAAAAAATAATTTAAGGGGTTATAACTACCTGCAATTTTTCAAAAAATGCATTTTTTTAAATTCTGAAACTACAACTAGAAAAGCATATTCAGTTACATTTCCTGTCAATCTGATAAAAATTAAGAAAATTACTTTAATTTACTTTCTTTTATCTTGATACTTGACTATCAATCATAACTTGAATATTTAAACGTGGTTATCTCAAAACTATGTTTTTAAAGTCGGAGATCACAATAACTCGAAGAAATCTCAGCCAATCTTATTCCAATTTTTATCAAGTTTTAACATCAATATTACCTAGAGAGTAACAGTTCTTTTTGGTGATCTGATGATTTTTTTCTATTTTTTATAAACAACGAAATTTCAAAATATTTTCTTTGAACGTCCGCCATTTTGTTCAAAATCAATTTTTCCGAAAACCAAACAATTACTCTATAGTTTGAAATGTTCTGAGTAAAGTGCTTTTTATAATTTCAGATAACATTTGGCAGAGTGACGGTGATCACCGTGGACGACTACCAGAATGACCTCATCTCCGTGGGGTGGGTCTGCTGGGGACACCCAACTTTATTTTGTGATTACAAAAATCGATTTATTTTCTCTAAAGTGTAATTAAACAAAATACAAAAAGATTTAAAATATCTTGTTTCATTTCCCCGAAAAAAAAAAAATTCAAAAATACTTGTTTTTTTACCGATTTTCCAGGTAGGTATTGCTTTATAAAACACTAGCAGTCCGTCCCGGCTTTGCACGGGTAGACAATGTAATTTTTTTAGTACATTTGTTTTCCTGAATTTCACGCTCCTACCAAAAACTTTTGCTGAGATATGGCGTCATGACTTAAAACTTTCGAATCCCCCTTTAACCACCTTCAGGGGGGGAGGGATATCTAAATTCACTGAAATACGTGTTTAATCATTTGTTTAGTAGATTTGTTTTCCTGAATTTCGCGCACCTACATAAAACAGCTGCTGAGATATGGCGAAATGTCCTAAAATTTTCGAAACCACCCCCTTTAAAACCCTTCGGGGGGAATTTCTAAAATCACTGAAATGCATGTTTATCCATTTTTTAGTAGATGTGTTTTCCTGAACTTCACGCTCCTACCTAAATCTGCAGCTAAGATACGGCGAAATGACCCAAAACTTTTGAATATCCCTTTAACCACCTTCTGGGGGGAATTTCCAAAATCGCCGAAATACGTGTTTAACCATTTTTTTAGTAGATTTGTTTTAATTAATTTCCCCCTCCTACATAAAAGCTGAGATATGACGAAATGACCTAAAAAAGTCGACCCCCCCCCCATTTTACCACCTTCTGGGGGGAATTTCCAAAATTGCTAAAATTTGTGTTTTATTCATTTTTTAGAAGATTTGTTTTCCTTATTTTCGCGCTCCTAACTAAAACTGCTGCTGAGATATGACCAAATGATCTAAAACATTCGACCCCCCGTTTTAACCCCCTTTAGGGGGAAATTTCTAAAATCGCTGAAATAGGTGTTTTTAATCATTTTTTAGTAGATTTGTTTTCCTGATTTTCGCGCTCCTACGTATAACTGCTGCTGAGATATAGCGAAATGACCTAAAACATTCGACCACCACCCTTTAACCCCTCGGGTGGGGAATTTCTAAAATCGTTGAAATATGTGTTTAATCATTTTTTTAGTAGATTTATTTGCCTGATTTACGCGCTCCTACCTATAACTGCAGCTGAGATATGGCGAAATGACATAAAACATTCTACCACCCCCTTTAACCCCCTTCTGGGGGGAATTTCTAAAATCGCTGAAGTAGGTGTTTAATCATTTTTTAGTAGATTTGTTTTCCTGATTTTCGCGCTCCTACCTATAACTGCTGCTGAGATATGCCAAAATGACCTAAAACAGGGGGTCGAATGTTTTAGATCATTTCGTCATGATCTAAAACAGGGATGCACAACCTATTGCCCGCGGGCCAAAAGTGGCCCGCGATGCCTGTTTCGTTGGCCCGCCAATCCCAAAATGATAATTCCGAAATAGATATTAGTTTTTTTTTTCTTTTTTTCAATTGAAAGCTTACATGTTTTTACTTAATTTTTCAAATGAGAACTGCATTTCCCATATTGCAAAAAAATGAAAGAAAAATTTCCAAAGCTGAAAGTGGATTACAAAGATCAGGTAAAAATTTTAATCAATTCATTCCATGATAGATTTTGAAAAATGCCATTGTCAAAGTGAGTTATTTTCAAATCCATTTACAGTGGATGTCAATTTGGCACCTGAAAATACTCAATTAGAGCTCATTGACTTACAGAGCTCAGGTTGTCATAAAAAGGAATTCAAAGAAAAGTCATTGCTTGAATTTTATAGGAATTTGCCTAATGAATTTTCTTATTTAAAACGCAATGCATCAATGTATGCAACTGTGTTTGGAAGCACCTACATATGTGAACAATCTTTTTCTATGATGACTGTCAACAAATCAGAGACTAGAAACAGACTAACTGATGAAAACCTTTCAGCCGTTTTACATATTGCTACTGCAACTTTAGAACCAAACATAACAAAAATAGCTTCAAAAATACAATCCCAACCATCACATTAAATGTCTCGTCTGAAATAATTATGTATATATATTTGGCTTATTAAAATTAATTTATAAATGTATATATATTCAGAATTGAGTATGTTTTCATCAAAGTGGTATATTGACTTTTTATATTAGGTTAGGAAAAAAAATGTGTTTATAAATGCAACGCTACATTGGCCCCAGGTAAGGTACTTTTTCTTTTTTTTGGCCCGCGGGTTGAAAAAGGTTGTGCACCCCTGATCTAAAACATCGTCATGATCTAAACCCCCCCACTTCGGGGGGGGGGGATTTTCAAAAATCTCTTCTTATTGCTTGCCTAGGCCATAACAGCAATCTACAGTCCAAATTGCGTGATCCTGACTTTAGTAGTTTAGAATTTGTAAAATCGCTGAAATAGGTGTTTAATCATTTTTTTTAGTAGATTTGTTTTCTGGAGCTCTTTTTTTCTAGATTTGTTTTCCTGATTTTCGCGCTCCTACGTATAGCTGCTACTGAGATATGGCGAAATGACCTAAAACATTCGACCAAACCTTTTAACCCCCTTCGGGGGGGGGGGGGGAATTTCTGAAATCGCTGAAATACGTGTTTAATCATTTTTAGTAGCTTTGTTTTCCTGATTTTCGCGCTCCTACCTATAACTGCTGCTGAGATATGACGAAATGACCTAAAACATTCGAACACCCCCCTTTAATCCCCCTTCTGGGGGGAATTTGTAAAATCGCTGAAATAATTGTTTAATCATTTTTTTAGTAGATTTGTTTTCTGGAATTTCAAGCTCCTATACCTATAACTGCTGCTGAGATATGGCAAAATGACCTAAACCATTCGAACACCCCTTTAACCCCCTTCGGGGGGGGGGGATTTTCAAAAATCTCTTCTTATTGCTTGCCTAGGCCATAACAGCAATCTACAGTCCAAATTGCGTGATCCTGACTTTAGTAGTTTAGAATTTGTAAAATCGCTGAAACAGGTGTTTAATCATTTTTTTAGTAGATTTGTTTTCTGGAGCTCTTTTTTTCTAGATTTGTTTTCCTGATTTTCGCGCTCCTACGTATAACTGCTACTGAGATATGGCGAAATGACCTAAAACATTCGACCACCCCCTTTAACCCCCTTCGGGGGGGGGGATTTCTGAAATCTCTGAAATACGTGTTTAATCATTTTTAGTAACTTTGTTTTCCTGATTTTCACGCTCCTACCTATAACTGCTGCTGAGATATGACGAAATGACCTAAAACATTCGAACACCCCCCTTTAATCCCCCTTCTGGGGGGAATTTGTAAAATCGCTGAAATAGGTGTTTAATCATTTTTTTAGTAGATTTCTTTTCTGGAATTTCAAGCTCCTACATATAACTGCTGCTGAGATATGGCAAAATGACCTAAAACATTCGAACCCCCCTTTAACCCCTTCGGGGGGGGGGGAATTTTCAAATATCCCTTCTTATTGCTTGCCTAGACTATAACAGCAATCTGCAGTCCAAATTGCGTGATCCTGACTTTAATAGTTTCGGCTGGGCGTTGATGAGTCAGTCAGTCACCGTTTCCTCTTTATATAATAGTATAGATGGTTCTATAAATACTCGTTAAATTATATTTCATGCATGATTAATGCGAGAAAGTAAATTAATGCATTATTTTTTCGTTACATATCGAAACTAAGCTTAGCATAAGTCCCCGTAATGTTCTACTTTTAGCTTATATATATTAATATGCCAGAATGTATTAATTCGTCAATTCTGCAATTTTTTTTTATATTTACGAAATTAATTGTCTGAGTGCAACGAAGACTCATACACAGCGCAGTATTACTTTGCCCCATATATAGCTACGATGGATATTAAAACCTTTCGTCAAGCATAACTCAAAAAATATTTAACGGATTTCGTTCAAATTTTTACAGCAGGTACCTATAAAGGTGACAACGACGTCTATTTATTACCAAGAATAAATGCTAAACCGTTTGGAAATTATATTAAAAAAATAGATAAAAAAGCACAATTAAAGTACATACGTTACGAAATTTTGGTGGTACGTCATTTTCACCGGCGCGAGATTTTCGTAGACAATCGGAATAGAAAAGTTCATGGAGTACAAGGAGCAAAAAAAATATGCACGCACTAATATTCAGCACAATAAAATATATTTCAATTGAGTAGAAATCGAAAATTAATCTGGATTTTTTTCTCTTTGAAAGAAAAATCCCGCAATAACTTGGTAGACTTGGTATTAGAGATTTGGCGCAAATCTCAGCAATAGCAGCTTTTTTTATTTCTCATGTGTAAATAATAAAAAACAGTTCTTTGGTGTTTAAATAAAAAGTTTCGATTTATGGCATTATTTCTTTTTTTTTTTTTTCTCTTTTTAGCATTTTAAATGGGGTTAATGAAAGGCATGTATTTTAAATTAAATGAGTGAAAGGTTTATATTTAAATGAAATGAATTCAATATGAAAATGTTATAGGAACAGTATTTGGCGATTTATCAACTGCGCCAGGATAACATAAAAGTACCAATATATCAAACGGTATGTAGTATGTGAAATGAAACAGTTATAATCACCCATCGTACAAGAAAAAAACTAATATTCTGCATTCAGAGGGAAAAATCCATCCCCTGTGCCGTAAGATTTGGCGAGTTCTTTTTTGGTGATAAGTTTTTCGATGTGATTGATGGGATCTGAAGGATTTGGCTTACTTTTTCTAAATCTTATTTTTTTGCAGATGTAGTATTATGTAAATATATTTTTCAGCAGATATTTTTCTATTTTGTATATTTTCTATTTGGCATTTGGAAAAGAGATTTTTACCTTTTTATCTGTGCATTCGGAAATATTAAAAAATAAAAAAAGATTTACATATATCAAGCGCTTAATTTTTATACGGACCACTTCTCCATTTTTAGATTTGGTACTTTTCGGTTAGCCGGGCGCCAGTGAAATTTATATATCTATGTATACATATATATACATATATCTATACATACACACATTTATATATGCATGTATGTATATATACATATATATATACACATACATATATGTGTGTATGTATACATATATATATATATGTATATATAGATATATACATTTCACTGGCGCTCGGCTAACCGAAAAGTACCTTAGATTTTAAATACTATTTATTATTTACTAGCCGTTTATTAATTGTTTACAATTTAACCCCCTGACAATAACAATTATTTATCACAAAAATGCCTCTTAGGTTTGTTATATAAGTTTGTTTATGTGTTTTCATTACTTATTAAAATATCGAATATGGCGATAAAATTTCATTTTAGCATCGTGCTTAAATTTTTAAGATGGCGCAAAAACATGCTTTAACAAACGTATGTTTGTAAATATTTGAAAAACATGTTTTACCGCTCTCTTGAAAAATTTTGTAAGTTGCTAAAACTACCTTTTGGCACCGTTTAAAATTTTTTTCGCCAATCGACATAGGATCCGAAACTTTTTCCCATTCAGATACGCATGCAAGGTTGGTCTCAAACAAGAGTAAAGCTAGCAACAATATTGTTTTAACTCTATAAGAGTTACAATAATGATATTAAATACTCCGATTGGCTTTGGGCCCAATTACGAAAGTTTCTCCTACAAAAAAACTGTAGAAGAAGTCTTTTACATTTGTTTCAAATGAAGCTCGGTCTACAAGGTATTAGTTAATAATACAAACAACACTAATGGCATGGAGGCAAAAGTTTTAATTTAAATGTATATATTTGAAACCCTTTCCCCCTACCCCCCCACCCCCCCAAAAAAAAAGAAAAGAAAAGAAAGTTACAGTAATGAATTTAAAATAGCGTTAAGCCACGCTTTCTGACATAAGCAATTGGCTGCAAACGCGATAATGAAACTTAATAACATGTAGCTAATATAGCCCTCAGGGTACTTTGCAGTTATACAGACCTTGTGGTTTTTTTAAAAAGCTTGAGACAATTCAGGTTTAAGAAGTTGAGATTTACTGTCAAATGATATAAACAACTATGAACACAAAACTGATGAATTATTATTCAGGTTTATGTATGTATTTTAAAAAAATGCATCTGATTACACTTATTAGATAAATTACTTCTGTTTGCATTTAATAACTGATAAACGGCTTCTGTATAATAAATGAACTGTTTAAATATTGGGAAGAGGTGGCGAGAGGTAGAAAGACGAGTAAACAAACGGGTAGACAGACGGGTAGTGAGATGGGTAGTGAGACGAGTAGCGACATAGATAGACTGACTGGTAGCGAAACGAATAGACAGACGGCTAGAGAGAAAGGTAAAAAGAAGGTTGACAGAGGGGTAGCGAGATGGGTCTCAAGACGGGTAGCGACACCGGTAGACTGGAATGTAGTGAGAAAGGTTGTGAGACGCGTAGCGTGGTAGATAAAGAGACGAGTAGAAGAGATGAGTACAGAGACGAGTTGACTGACGGATAATGAGATTGATAGCGAGATGGGTGAAGAGTCGGGTACAAAAACAGACGGATAGTGAGACGGGTATACAGACGAGTAGAGAGACAGTAGATGGGTACGGAGATGGGTAAGAAGATGGGTAGAGAGGCGTATAGCCAGACGGGTAGAGAGACAGATAGACAAATGGGTAGCGAAGTGGATAGAGACACGGCTAGACATACAAGTAGTTAGACGGATAGACAGATGGTTAGAGAAATAGATTGTCGGGTAGCGAGACTGGTAGAGGAATATAGAGACGGGTAGCGAGACCAGTAGAGAAATATAGAGACAGGTAGCGAGACGTGTAGAGAGATAGACAATCAGTTAGAGAGACGGGCAGAAAAAACGGATAGGGAAACAAACAGATTGTGGAGAGACAGACAGACAGGCAAAAGAAAATTCTGCGGATTGGCGCTGTAAAGGCGCAGGGGGCAGAGCCTCCTATAGAATAATCAAGAAGTATCTGTTAAGCTTAACTTTGTAATATATATAATTTTCAATTTTGCCGATATGGAGATTTAATGTAAAAGTTATTTTACAGAAGTCATCGAAAGATTTTTTCTATACTTTAATAGTAATTTAGACTATAGTTTTGCAATCTGGTTTGTAGCAAAACATGCTATCAATGTGGTTTGAAGTGTAAGAGTTTTTATAAACAGTTATACAAATAATAGATATATAATCAAGGAAGAAAATTTTTAAATTCACACACAAAAAAGGTGCAACAATGAAATTAAATTTGCGTTAAGCCACGCTTGATAGAATAATCTATTGGCTGCAAATCCAATTACGTAACTTTAAAAAGCTTGGCGTTTTAAAAGATCCGGCGTTTTTTTTTTTTTTTTTTTTTTTTTTCAAGTTTTGCGCAATACACGCTTAAGAAAATGAGATCCTTTGCCACATGTTAAAAAAAATTATGACAACACATCTGATGAACGGTACTTCTTTTCTATTTTTTTAACATTGTATATGAATTTATATATGATATTTTGTAATTCTATCATTTAATTTGCTCTTTTTCTTTATATATTAATTGTTAACCCTATGTTCTCAGCAATATCACTCAGACTAATCCCTTTGAGGGAAGTCCTAGTTTCGTAAATATAGTTTTTCATTTATACAAAATCCTTTAAAAATAATCGTAGGATTTGAAAGTCATAATTCTTGTTTTAGTCCAGTCAAATTAGGTTTTTTTTGTGGACATAATTAGGAAAGTTTTGAAACTTGGTGATATTGTTTGGGAGGGTCTACTAATGAACATACTAAAAGTCCTGATGGGTAGGGGTGAGCGCGAGGGGGGAGAGGTAAAAGAAGATACCATTTTTTGTTTTTTTTGTTAATATGTCGTAAGCTATAAGTCCTACGGAAAAATTGCTAAAACAAAAGATAAAGAGAATTAAATTCTCTACCAAATAAGTCTTATACATTTTTCTCTAGAGTGCATAGTTAACGAGATAATCGTATTCAAAAATCAAGAAATTTTCCAAAAGTCACACCAGCACCAGAGAGCGAGTCAACGCCACTAACATTGCACTTTCTTAACCTAAACGAGCATTAATAAATGCTGTGTTCAGGAGAATGAAATCCTGAATTATAACTTCAACAAATCACATTTTTTGTTAACTAAAACCATACAAAAATAAAAAATGCTTAAAATACATCCAGTCAAATTAGGCAGACTTTGGGCCATTTTAGAACATAATTCCAAAAGTTTTAAAACTTTGCAATATTGTTCAGGAGAGTCTATTAATGAGCATACTAAAAGTCCTGATGGATAGGGGGCGATCAGGATAGAGGAAGTAAAAGAAAGTACCTTTTTTTGTTTTTGTTAATATCTATAGTAATCTATAAACCCTACGGAAAAAATTGCTCTTACCAAAAAAAGGACAAATAAATTCTCTACAAAAAAGGTCATTTTTTCTCTGAGTGTTAAGTCCTTAGTTAAATTAATAATTATAATGAAACATTAAATATAATAATTATAAAAACCTGCGATTAATAATTATAAAGGTAATATAATTATAATAGTTATAATTACAAGTAAATCTGCAGATCAGGAAATCTAATGTCTTTACAATTTTTGTTTCCGAAAAGTTTTGATTGTCGTTCTATAATATTTAGATCTAAGAATTCATCTAAACACATCTAAATCTACTCTATAGCATTAGCTTACTAAAATCACCACCAAATAGGTATATTTGGAGACTTCTAAACTTAATGGATACTCATTCATCATCGTGTCTACTGCCAATTGACAAAATAGTTAACGTGATTTGGAGCTATAAAGTATTTTTTGTGATAGCCTTTTAATACGAGTAGTATCCAGATTAAATTCAAAACCGTAATGTTAACAACATCGTTCATATTTGACGCAATACTATGTTGCAGACCAAATTACGAAAAATTAACTAATGTTTTGTTTCCCTCAGCCAGGTTTCATATTTTACTTACTCATCATACGTAGTATAGGGTAAGTCTTGTAATCGTTTTGAAAATCGAAAAAAAAAAATTTGATTGATTTACACGTTTCAGACACTGGAGATTTCAAAAACCACAATTTTAGGGGGGGAAAAATGCCGTCCGTTTGTCTGTGTGTCTGTAAATGCTCTATCTCCCGAACAAATTGAGATAGAGACTTGAAATTTGGTATGTACTTAGTATGTAATAATGGGAAGAAGCTTATTGAATTTCAGTAACCTCGATGATACGGAACTATTTTTTTTCGGACTCTTGAAACATTCGGTTTGATAAAAGGTATATAAAAAATTTCGAAATTATTTTTTTAAGGAGTGAATATAAAAGATAATAAAAAAACATAAATTTTGCATTAAGAATGAAGTCGATCGGATAATGAGTTGCCGAGATATTTGGAATCACATTTTCCACTTTCTTCGATTTTTCATGACCCCGTACTTCATTCAAATTTCAATTCAAAGATATATTTTAATTAGTAAAGAGACACTTAATCCGACGCAGTAAGCTGTTAGTTATTAGGATTATCATTTTTAGAGTTATAAGGATGTTTCTCTTACGCAATTCAGCAATAGAGCATTTAAATTTTATGACATGATCAAGCCAGGATTTTATTTGAATTGCAGTGCATTTTATAAATAGTTTACACATGTTTTATTTTCATATTTTATATTATGCATATCCATGATGGGTAAGTATTACGGTGGTCCCCAACGACTAGTCTTCTTTCGCAATCGGGATTATATGAATGAATATTTTTATAGACTATGAAATACAGTTGCTAAGTAACGATGAAAGTAAAAGAAAAAAGTGAATGTCAAATAAGTAAATTTATAAAACAAAATGTTTTATATTATTCGAAAACATGTATGAAATTCCACCAAAATTTATTCTTTCGACAAATGGAAATTTGAAAATCGCCTGAGTTGCCATAGCAAAGCATTATGGCGCAAAATAAAATATTCTATATTTTCCGAATGAATAAACCAAATGTAACAAAAAACAATACGGATTGATCCGGGTACCTCACCAACATGAATACTTAATTTCAAGCTAATCGGGTGCTTTTTGCTGCAGTTACGCGGAACAGACAGACTAACTAACAGGCAGAAATCAAAAATTTTTCGTGTTCCCCCGGTCAGCCTTCATTGATGTTTCGGCAATAGGGAATCACATGCACTGCTGCCTGCCACTACTGCCATGGAGACTGCTCAAACAATCCACCACCTGTTTAGGAGGATGTCCTAATGGAAATGGAACACAAATCAACATATTTTGAAATTTCCCATTGAACCCGGGGTAATCAAAATGATTAAAGACTTGAGTAAATTGTTTATTTCTATATCATTGTATTTTACGCATTTTTCATTTTTGTATGTTTTATGTTAACAAAAAATGTCATTTGATAAAGTTATTGTTCAGGCTTCCATTCTTCTGACTACAGCATTTAATAATGCTCGTTTAAGTTTAGGTTAAGTAGCTGTAATGTAAGTGCCGTGGACCCGCTCTCTAGCGCTGGTGTGACTTTTGACAAATTTCTTCATTTTTGAATGCGATTATCTCGTTACCTATGGAGTCTAGAGAAAAATGTATGAAACCTATTTGGTAGAGAATTTAATTGTCTTTATTTTTTGTGTTAGCAATTTTTCCGTAGGACTTATAGCTTACGAGATATTAACAAACAACCAAAAAATGGTACCTTCTTTTACCTCCACCCCCTCGCGCTCACCCCCTACCCATCAGGACTTTTAGTATGTTCATTAGTAGACCCTCCCAAACAATATCACCAACTTTCAAAACTTTCGTAATTATGTCCCAAAATGACCTAAAATCTGCCTAATTTGACTGGACTAGTAGAGGTCTTAGCAACATAGAGAAATGACCTTGGCGAGAGAAGAAAATTTGGGCAAAAAAATTTCTGGCAATCTATTCCCATTTTCTTATACACAAGCAACCATCATATATATTATTTCTGTTGTCAACATCCTTTTATCTATGCACATACAAAAGATACAACGATGAATGAGGTATCATTCGAAAAGTTTTTGAAAGATCTTCTGAAATAGTACACCCACATTTCATTAAAACGCGTTGTTTGATTTAAAAAATATCAGTTAATTAAAAGTTAGTGCTAAAACGTACCAGGAAATAATCTCAGAGATCGCAGTACGAAAGCTTCGCACGGGTCCTTCTGGTTTGTAATATTTGTCTTTTATCAATATTTAATGAATAAAAGCCGATGTCAATGTTTTTGGGACACCCTGTATTACATGATGTTATTATTAGAGTGAATTTCGTGTCGAGTGGAACAGGAAAAGTTTAAGTTTTACGGAAATTGCAGCTAAGTTGGTTGGTTGTATTGAATGTGGATGAGCAAAAGTGCTTTGAGTTATAACACTAAGGTAAAACCAGAAGGACCCGTGCGAAACTTTCGCACTGCAATCTTTGAGATTATTTCCTGGTACGTTTTAGCACTAATTTTTAATAACCTGATTTTTTTTTTTTTTAATCAAACAACGCGTTTTAACAATATGTGGGTGTACTATCTCAGAAACTTGTTCAAAAACTTTTCGAATAATACCTCATTCATCGTTGTATGTTTTGTATGTGCATTGAAAAAAAAATGTTGAAAACGGAAATAATATATAGGATGATTGTTTGTGTTGTTTGTGTATAAGAAAATGGGAATAGATTGCCAGAAAAGTTTTTGCCAATTTTTTTTTCTCTCGCCAAGGTCATTTCTCTAGTTTGGCAAGACTCCTATACTAAAAAAAAAAGGTAATTATAAAAAAAATTAAACACTGAATCTGACATTTAGGGAATTCATATGAAAGCATTTCCTCAGATTTTGCAAAACTGTTCCAGAAATGTCTTAAATACATAAATCAATATTTGGTACACCAATTTTATGCAACGCTATGGGAACTTAAACATGGGATGTTCAAACTTTGTGGTTCAGCAACCATTTAAGTGACGTCAGACTTCGCTGGCGTATTAACAGCTTAATGAAATATAAAAAAATAAATACTTACAATTTTTGTGAATCATAATGAGCTGTATATCTAAAAGGAAGATAATCCTTAAATTACGCAATCTACTGGTGCTCCGATACAGTACGCATATACACAGCCAAGATTGGAAAAGGATATCAAATAAAAATAGCTGACGCACGCGTAAAAATTAAATAAAATCCCAATTAAAAGCTCGATATTTTTGCAAAAAGTACGCGCAAGAAATAAATTAACAATCGTATTTCAATTGCATTATAGGATGACGTCATCTGATAATGCAATATTTTATTTCGGTGGCAACGCTGATTTGAGAAAATGTTTCATTTCATTTATGAAAACAATGCCGATTTAATTTTTAATTAACTACAATTATTATTTAAAAACTTGTTTTAACGAATTTTTAAGTGTGCTATGTCAGAAGCCTGTTCCAAATCCTTTAATATGCTATCTCCTTCGTCGTTCTGCGTTTCGTATTTTCTGAGAAAAAGGGATGTTGACAGGAGAAATAATATATATGACCAGAGGGCCCGTGCGAAGATTTCGCACTGAAATCTACTATTTTTTAGGCACTTCTCTATTAACCCGTCGACTGCTTTTCATAACAAAAAAACTACCGCCAAACTGTAAGATTAAACGCCAAAAATGCAGTCCCATTTACTTGATGTCAGAATCATTATGCATGTTTGTTACGTCATCTAGTGGTATTACATTCGACATTTGCGTGTATTTTTCATTATGTTTTACTGATTTAGTAGTTATTTTATTAATTAAAATAACAATTGTGTCCTTAAATTCTTATATTTTATTTATTTTTTTATATTCCAATGGCAACGTTGTCCCGTTTATTTGGCGATAGTTTTTTGTTATGAAAAGTGGTCGACGGGATAATAGAGAAGTATAATTTTTTATCAATATGTAATATTTATTAGATGCAGGTTTAAACTTCTAAAGAAAAAGCAAGGCTAAAAATATCTGCAAACAACATTTAGTTGTTAGTCAAGCCAGAATATCATCTAATTTATTCCATCAAAGTTAGACTAAAAACTGATCCAAGATTGCTAAAGGCACGCGCGAGAAAAAAAAAAAAATAACAATCGTATTTTGACTGCATTAGAGGATGACGTCATCCACTTCGGGAAAACCATGGGACTTAGAAATATAAATCTAAACATTTCAATTTCAATTTCGCTTTTTGATTATAAGTATAAAATAAACCCGTGCGGTGTTTTTTATAATAATTGCTATGAGCATCATATAATTTGGTATTTTATTTTTTTGGCAACAATAATTTCAGGAAAACCTTTCATTTCTTTCATGAAAACAATGCCGATTTCATTTTTTAATTTCAGCAAATTTTAATCCAAAACATGTTTTAACGAATTGTTAAGTGGGCTATGTCAGAAGCCTGTTCTAAAACCTTTCATATGGTATCTCATTCGTTGTTCTGCGTTTCATATTTTCTGAGTAAAAGGGATGTTGACAGGAGAAATAATTTATAAGGATTGGATATGGCCGTGTTCAGTTGCGTTAATACACTATTCAACCATCCATCCTATATATTATTTCTGTTTTCAACATCCCTTTTTTTAAGCAAATATAAAACGCAGATGAATAAATGAGATACCATATGAAAGGATTTTGAACAGGCTTCTGACATAATACACTTACAACTTGTTAAAACATATTTTTTGATTAAAAATTGCAGTTAATTAAAAATTAAATCTCCATCGTTTTCATAAATGAAATGAAAGGTTTTCCTGAAATGAATGTTGCCACAAAAATAATCGTACTGAACAACGATTATAATAAAATTAATTGCACAAAATAATAAAAGTGGGACCTTTGTCCCGTGTTTTTACTGAACCGGATGACGTCATTCTCTAATTCAGTTAAAGTGCGATTGTTATTTTTTTCTACCTCGTGCATTTTGCTATTGTCAATCAGTTTTTACTATCAGTTTGAGGAAATAAATGAGATGATATTTTGGTCAAGGCACATAATGCAAAGAAGGCATACTCGTTTGCTTATAATGTGTGAAATCAATCACCTTTCGATGGGCGCTATAACCTTTCTGACCAATCGTGCAAACCCTGCACCAAAACTGATGTCTGACTCTTACCAATTAGTTATCTCGGCAGGGTAGAAATCAGCTGATTCAACAATAATTTGGCAGAGTTTGTGATAAACCCAGCTACGCTTTTTTGCGCAGTTTTCGGCGAAATGAATTGGCCTTTCTATAATTACGTACGCTACGTTGTGACTTGATTAATGTTGTTTGCAGATATTTTTATCCTTAATTTTTCAGTAGAAGTTTAAACCTGCATCAAATAATATTAGATATTGCTAAAAAATATTAGACTTCAATGCGAAATCCTCGCACGGGACCACTGGTTATTGTTTATTTCTCCATGCAATGTGTTTTAATTAAACGTGTGTTTTCGTCTTCAGATCCATTTGAAATATTGTGGATGAGTTATTATACTATTTACGAATACCACAGTATTTTACTTTCTTCTTAGAATGAAAGTCTTTTAATTACACTTAATTAAAGCTTTTTCATTAGCATTTCCAATTTTTTGTATTTTAGTAATTTTTTTTTCTAGCAGTATTTTAGAAAATAAATTTCAGTAGTCATATGATACAATTTGTTTGTATTAAATTTGCAGAATCTAGCATAGGGAAAGATATTAAGATTCATATAAGAAAGAAAACTGAAAAACTAAATTATTCCATTTTACTGTTAATTTTTAAGCAAAAGAAAATTGATTTTATTCATTAGCTTTAAAAAAGGGGGAAATTTTATTCATTTTTCGAAAGATTAAACAAATCTACCCGATACATACGCACATATTTAAAACATCAAAATCTCACATAACAAAATACGGACAATTAGACGTTTCCACAACATTCGCCAAATTTAATTAACATCTATCTCTCAAACTTTTCCCAAACAGTTCTTGAAAAACCAGTTGAAAAGCAGCATTAGTGGACAAAAAAACGTTTCATTTCGCTTAATACTTTGTAGAACTATTTTTCCCATAATAAATAATTGCTAAATTGAATTATGGATTCTCCAAATTTCGCTTTATTCTAATTATTATCAAAACACACCGTTTTTATCCCGTAAGGTATTCAAGTGATGAATCGTGAATTTGAAAAAGAAATGTTAAAATAAAACTTTAAAGTTATTCATATTTAAAAGGATGTCATTTTATACGTTTGTACTGTGAAGCTTCTACACGTTCAAGTTCAATCTCCAGGGAAAAGGAGATTACAGACACGCAATGAAAAAAGAGTTTTCTGCTTCAGTTTGGTAAACATATATTCAATTTGCTGTGTTTTAGGTTTTTTTTTCGCGCCGCTAAAAAAAGGGGGGAAATACAATTTGCGTCAACTAATTGAGCTTCACATGGGAAATAAATTCTTATTCAAAAGGATAATTGGAGTTTCTAATGAATGTGAACAACAGATTTTGCATGTGTATAAAAAAGGTAAGCATTTACATTATTTTCCAGTGATCAAAACTTAACTTGACAAACAAATAAAAACCAAAAGACACGACAAAACAAGTAGAAAGAAGAGCCATTGTCTAGAACGATTTCTTTCTATTCCCATAAGCTCAAACAGAAAAGTTTTGTGGAAAAGACCTAACATACTGCAAATACACTTTGTGTTGAACTCTGCATAAGAAATTTCAACACGTTGCTAACATAATTTTTTTTTAGAGACAGAGAAGCTTTAATATTCATTTATTGAAAATAGCATTGTTATAAAATATTACAGACTATTCCGATTTTGAAAGATTCTTTAATTTAAATATAATTATAAATATTTAGTTGAACAGAATAAACTGAAAGTGTACTTAGAAAATGCACTGACGTGAGTGTCTATAGAAACATTATTCACAATATACTAAAAATATCAACGTTTGACACACAATAACATCGTGTAATAAACAGACGCACGTTTCATGAGTATCCTGGACTCATTTCCTCAGTGTAAATAAACTTAAACCCTATTGTATCCCCCCAAAGACATGAAAATGAATCTAAAAACCCAAATGAAAAACAACAACACACCGAGAAACTCGTCCAATCTGATTAAGTCGGTTGGTTGGTTGTAGAGGATTCAATATGGCAAAGTAACTCAACCCAGAAAGGTGAGATGTACGGTACACTTGAAAAATCATTAACCAGGGAGTTACCAAATTTATGAATATAAACTGCCTCAAAGAAGTCTAAATCTAATGGAGTGTTACATTTCTTAATAATAGTGGCTGAGTCGAAGTTAAAATTATGTCCCTCACTCCAACAGTGACAGGCAATAGAGGACTTTTGTAATTCTTTTTTCTTAATGTAATTTCTGTGTTCATTGAGTCTGAAACGGAGTTGTCGTTTAGTCTGTCCTATATAGGACAAACCACATTGACATTGGATATTGTAAATGCCCCAAAAGTTTTGATGTGAAATTTTATCCTTTAACTGTGAAAAATTTAGTTTATTAACTGGCTTAAAAACAACCTTAAAATCATATTGCCTTAAAATATTAGCTATTTTATAGCTAATACTATTGTGAAATGGTAAAATAATGAGGTTAGAAAAAGATTCTGGGACATCAGAAGGAACAAGATTACTATTTTTATTTAGACAACGAAAAATTAAACGGTTGATATAAGTCAAACTAAAACCACGATTAATAGCAACAGATCTAATATAATTCAATTCTGTACCAAGGGAAACATTATCAGAACAAATGGAAATTGCTCTATTAATAAAGAAATGAAAAGCCGAGGCTTTCTGAGAAGGGGGGTGACACGAATTAAAATGAGGGGGGAGTGAGACTGCAAAAGGTTTCCGGTAATGTGCGCCAGATATATTATTCACAATATCTGGCGCAAAATGAAATGCAACTGAAAGTGCTCTTAGAAAATGCACTGACGTGAGTGTTTGTACAAACATTATTCACAATATCTGGCGCAAAATGAAATGCAACTGAAAATGCAGTTAGAAAATGCAGTGACGTGAGTGTCTATACAAACATTATTCACAATATCTGGAGCAAAGTGAATTAATTGATTGATTGGTCGATTTCATGTGTATGACTGAAAAGAGCCACATGGAACAGTTATGAAGGATGCAAACAAAACTTTCAGCTTCTTTCTATGACGTACTTAGAGTGTTTCTACGGATCATTGTTTACAACGAAGCAGGTCCATTTTGACTCACCCGTATGTATAGTGATGGGCATAATGAATGATTTTGATATTTGGGGATGCGCAGAAGCATAGCTGCAAGCCTTCGCAATCTTTAGTGGTTCTTTTCTTTTTTTAACTAAAAGAACACAAAGGTTGACAGCTATGCTTTTGCGTATCCCCGAATGATTCATTCAAATATCAAAATCAATTATTATACCATCACTATGTATGTACTGTATTATGCATTTTAAGTTTTATGTATTGTAAATATGCGGTATTTATTTCAAATTGTATGACAGTATGTAGGTGTTTGTTGTATTGTAAAACGTTTATATGATTGTAAAACGTATGTAAATATGTAATATATACACTTCCTCAAAATATGTAAGATGTACCCTCCTTTCTATTGTATGCCGTCAAATGTGCTTATATGAAAACGCCAAGTAACTGTTAAAATAATTGTATTATAATTGAAAGCTCACAATTATGAACCATATGTAATCGAGTACTGCATATCGTACGCCTCTAAAGTAATAATTTAAATAATTACAAAATTAATTACATAAATATTGATATTATTTTATACAAAACTTTAAAAAAAAATATGTTTTTGAAACTCAAATCATGTTTTTTAAAAAATGTTTTTAAAGTCGGTGATCACGATAACTCGAACCAATCTCAAACAATCTTCCTCATATTCTTATCAATTTTTAACAACAATGTTAGCTAAAGGGTAATCGTTCTTTTTGGTGATCGGATGATTTTTTTCTATTTTTTATATCAACCAAATTTCCAAAATATGTTGTGAAAATCGGTGCTTTAACTTTGAACGACCGCCATTTTGTTCAAAATCAATTTTTCCAAAAACCAAGCAATTACTCTCTAGTTTTAAGTGTTCTGAGTAAAGTGGTTTATATAATTTCACATAACATTTGGCAGAGTGGATCACTGTGGACGACTACCAGAATGACCTCATCTCCATGGGGTGGGTCTGCTGGGGACACCCAACTATATTTCGTGATAACAAAAATCAATTCGTTTTCTAACAAAAGACAAAAAGAGTTTTTAAAATATCTCGTTTAATTTCCCTGAAAACTTTTTTCGAAAATACCAGTTTTTTACCAATTTTCCAGGCAGGTATTGCTTCTTAAAACAAGGTTGTATAAAGACTCGTTAAATTTTATTTCATGCCTGATTAATGCGAGAAAATAAATTAATGCATTATTTTTTCCTTACGAATCGTAACTAAGCTTAGCATAAGTCCCCGTTATGTTCTACTTTGAGCAGGGGTTGGAAAAACTACTTTTTTATTGTAGCGAACTCCAACTCCAATTACTTTATCGAAAATGTAGTTGATTACAACTACAACTACTTGTTTCAAATAATAGCACAGCAACAAACTACTTTTCAAAAGTAGTCACTACCAGATTTTGTCAAAGGGTTCCATTTACACTTAGAAATGAAGATACGAATTAAGTCTTCATATTTTAACGCCGCCGGTTTCTTAATATTCGGAATTTCATGATTTACAGATTTATTTCTTATTTACATGTAGAGTTGTTTTTCTGTAATTTTCTAGATTATAATGTCTCTCTTAAGTTTGCTACGAAATTTAATGTGTGTATAAATTAACATTTTGGAGACAAACACAAAACATTTGCTTGATCTTTTTACTGCCCTCAATTATGTTGCATTTAGTTAATTATATCCTGACAGACGCGATATAACGAGGGGTCGCTTTATCATTTAAGTCTTTATGTTTTAACGCCTGTGTCTTAATAATGAGTAAATAGACAAGTGTTACCAGAAAGAAAATTAATTCATTTGGTGGATTAGTACTTGATTTTAGAAGCAAGTGTAAATGGGGAAAATCTACCACTTCATGCGATACGTTCTTATACGCTGCAGCTGAGATTTGAAGATGAGATTTGCAAATGGTTAAGCAGAACAAATTTTGCACAAAAGAAGCAAATTTCGGCAGCGTGATTTACAGAATGGTAAATTTCGCACACCTGAAGTAGCGTTAAAAATAGCGTCGGTTCTCGCTGCAAACTACGGATTTTTTGTATCGCACTACTTGCTACACTACATTGTTCAAAATGTAGTGCCCTACACTACTACAAACTGTAGTAAAATTAGTTTACTGTGGTGCTTTTTAACATACAGTTAGTAGTCACTCTAAGTTTATGTATATTTAAGTAGGGGTAATCTTTCAATATAAAGTATATATTGTTTCTATCTTTTTTATAGTAGATAGTTGAAAATCATATAAATAGGTAAATTCTTCTTACCTTCTGTTTTCAGGATTCTGAAGCAGTGTATCCAATTTTATTGTGTCATTTATTTATGACTCTGGTTCACTTCTCATATGTGTATCCTTTTTTCACTATGGCTTATGTAAAGAAGAAAATTATGATTAGAGTGTGAATATTGATAATTGATATGATTCTTATCTTTGAAAGTTAAGAAGATTTAATGCTATAAATTACACGTTATCATTTACATATTTTAAGTTTACATTTTAAAGATAGAGAAATTTTTGTACGCTTTAGGAGCGATCATGAAAGAACGTCTTTATAATTCGGAAAGTCACATTGCACTGAAGTTGAAGCAGTCTATATGGTACTTAGTTGCTATGGTTGCATGAGGCTCATTTCAGGGTATTCACAGTTTAAGTGTTTACTGAAATTCATGCACATGGCCTTGACGTCACGAGCCATATGGTTTCTCAAGTGCAGAAAAGGTTTCGGTTCGATTGTATCTTCCTGAGTGATAAGCTGGGATTACGTGTTTCGGAGAAAGAAGGTTTACAATACAAACTACTGTAAAAAGTAGCAGCTACAGTAGTTTTACTACTTGTAGCGCGCTACTTCCGATCTCTGCTATTTCCCTTCCGATTTCAGGTTGTATATATTAATATGCCAGATTGTATTAATTCGGCAATCCTACAATATTTTTTTAATATTTACAAAATTAATTTCGTAAATATAGCCCGTAAGGCATGGTGACGTCACGGCGACGTCAATGTGAAGTCACACTGTGACTTTGTGACCGTCGTCGTGACGTCGATGTGAAGTCACTGTGACCTAAATGTGAAGTCGTTATGGCCGTTTTCAAGGCTTTCTGTGACCTCACAATGTGACTACTTTGTGAAGTCACCGTGCGACTTCAATGTGAAAAGTGTGACGAATCTGCATCGGATAGGGTGACCAAATTTTCCCCGCATCCGATCCGGATTGTTCGGATCGACTTTTTTTTTTTTTGCTAGACGTTTGTGACATTTGTGACGAATCTGCATCGGATTGGGTGACCAGATTTTACCCGAATCCAACTCGTAAAGTTCAGATATATATTTTTTTTTTGGCTGCAGGTTTGTGACAATTGTGACGATTCTTCATCGGGTCGAGTGACCATATTTTACCCATATTCGATGAGGAAAATTACGGGTCGATTATTTTTTTCTTTTCTTTTATTCTCTTTCTTTTCTTTTCTTTTTTTTGTCTACAGGTTTGAAAGAATATTTTATTTTTTCTTTAGATCAAGTTATTATTTTATTCTAGTTTTTCATATTAATCCAAACCCAAGCTGCAATAATAAAATCTCAACCCTAAATCAACCCGAACCCGAAAAAATTACAATCAATTTAACCCAAACAGAATAACAACAACAACAACAACAACAATTATCGCTATTCTTACTCGGCTCAAGCTGAACGTCATGTCGGGTGCGGGTAAAATCGGATTAACCAACCCGATGCAGGACTTAAGTCGGGGTTTTAAATTATTTATTTTATTTTATTCTGTCTATTTAGTTAAGGTTTTGCTTGGGCTCCTATTCTTATATGAATACCCTATCAGGTTGGGTAACGCGATTTTGAAACGATTTTTTTTAAATCCTGCAATCGAGTGAGACAACCCGATTTCAAACGAACCCAAATCATTACCATTGGTTACACATTAAATAGCAAAAGGTGGATTTGCAGATTTTCAAATTAATTATATAAAAATGGTGAAATGTATTAAAATTCTGTTGTTCTATAATATAAATGCAACATTTTTTGTATTTCCAGCTCGGTATTTAAAAATTTTAGAGAAATGCTTTTAAATAAAGCAAATAAGTACTATGTGATTTTGCTATAAATGGGAAATGGTACTTTTCAATATTATTTTTAATTTTAAGAATTTTGATAAAAATTGTTATTGCAGTATATTTTAATAGTCAGTTAAAAGCACATTTTGAAAAATAAAACTATAGATTTATTTAAAATGTTTACAAAATTAAAATAAATTAATGCTTTAATTCCTGCTATTTTTACAAGTATTGATATTTTTTAAATTTATTTACTTTACTTTTTATTATTATTATTTTTTTTACAATTACTAAAATATGTTATAGAACACTGTGCATGGATTTCTATTTCAATTAATATTAGATTTTATATAAATTTATTATTATTCTATATAGTGAGGAACTATGAAATTTAACTCTTCTTCATGGGATTTCATATATAGAAAACAAAAAGAAATCTGTAATACTAATTCCATGCAAGGTTTTATTACATACATAATAAAGAATATGTATAAAAAATAATAAACTGAAATACTAAAGGAAGTAAAGAACTTAAAAAATATAAGAATGAACAAAAAATCAATATTGAGAAAAAGTCATTTATTTAGTTTTCATGAGTGAAAAACCCTTGAATGGCAATCGTGTACATATTAAAAATACAGTTTTGAAATTTTAAACCACGTGTATAAAAAGTTTAGATCTATAATTTGAGATAATAATAAAATAATCAATATTTTAACTGTGATAAGGTCTTTAAGCCTTGAAATTTTAAAGGGTAATTTTTATTAACTATTTCAATAGTTTTTAAACAGTATCTTATATATTTAACTAGTGAAAATATTCGAATAATGTATTCCCCAAAATATTCACATCGGGGTCCAGGTTTTAAATCATATTTAAAAGAAAAATAACTGTATGTTTTAATTTATTAAGAAAGATTTTTGAAAAATAAATATTCATAAAAGTTGCCATTTTTGAAAAAGAAAATTTAACTTATAGATCAAAATACGTTATCATACATGGAACCTTTATTTTATAACTATGTTTTAACCCTTTGTGACTCGACAACATCAGTTTGAAAAATATTTACTCTGACATACATCATTTTAAGCAAGTAAAAAAAAATAAAAATCATAAAAATAAAAATTATTTACTAAAAGATACTTTTTCATATTTACAATAAACAAAAAATTATATAGTTTCTTCTCATAAATATTGTTAAATTTTTAATACAAAATTGTAACGTGTACGAACTTACCTTTGTAAAAAATCTATTTTTGGACATCTGCAGACTTTTAAATTCAACAAAGTTAATTTTATTCATAAAGGTATGAAACTGTTTAAATGATAAATAAAACTTTGATATTAAAAATTAACTCAGTATCGTCGTATGTTGAGGTTTCTATAAACAATTTATATTAACTACTGCGTTAAAAGATAGCAGTAATTGTTGCAGAAAGAGAGAAAATTATCCCTCTGCTGTCAAGGTCATTTTTCCAGCACGCGCTGTAACCCTTTCGTTGCGTGCGCATCTTTTGTATGCAATAGTCGACGCACCAGACAGTCGCTTAAGAACTCTTCTCAGATCAACATGTAAATAAAAGTTTTGTTCTGTTTTTAACTATCGGCTGCTTTTCTTTCCCGCCCTTTGGAATTATTTCTTTTTGGTTTAAGTACGTACGTCACATTCTGGCATCCCACTACCGAGATGAATGTTAATTATGACATTCTTATTTTGCCGATAGTTAAATGTTAAGCTTAAGTAAGTTTAAATTAAGTATTTAAGTATTTTTTACGAAAAAAAAAATATGACGGATCTAGAAAGTACAAAGCAGCAGAGAAAAGCCACTAGATCATCTTTTACGAAGACGTCTAACAAGCTACAAGAACTAATAAGTGCCGATGCTCCGGATTTAGATGATGTGGAAATACTGCTAGATCAACTACAAGAAAAATATAAAATGCTCCGAACTATAGATGAAAAATTTTTAGAATTTTTTCAAAAACAAAGCTGCTCTCAAGAAGATTACGAAAAGGAATATGAGGCAGCTCAGGAATATTACGAGAAGATGTCTACGTTAAAGGTGAAATGTAACAGGTTAAAAACGAAGCTTAGTTACAATACAGTAAATGCTGTTTCCTCTTCTTCAATTATGGCGTCACCGGTTGCTAAACAGAAACTCCCTGAAATAGAACTCTTTAAATTTGACGGCAACCCAAGAAATTGGCTCACCTTTTGGACGCAGTTTAGCAAAATCGATGAAGACCCAAGAATAGATGTCCGCGACAAGTTTCAGTACCTACTACAGTCTACTAAGCCTGAATCAGTAGCTCGACAAATCGTGGAGAGTTTTCCTGCTACAGAAGCTAATTATGAAAAGGCATTGAACTATTTAAAAGAACGTTTTGGAAAAGAAAGTGTCCTTATACAGATTTACGTTAGAGAACTTTTAAAGCTGGTTATTACGGACAAAACTCAAGTGAATTTGTTGACTCTCTATGACAAGCTTCAAACACAACTGCGTGCCTTAGAATCTCTGGGAGTTACTCAAGATAAGTTTTCGCATATGTTACTCCCATTAATAGAATCTGCACTCCCCACCGATTTAATTAAAATTTGGGAGCGACAGAAAAGTACATTAGCTGAAACAGGTAAGACCGATTTAGATCTCTTAATGGATTTTGTTAAAAATGAAGTAGAAACTGAATTTAGACTTAAAATCACTCGTGATTGCTTAAATTCTGAAAAATTAACTGTTAAGAAAAATAAGCCCTCTGAACCTAAAAGCAGTGTGTCAACTGCTTATGAATTACTTAATGCCAATAATGGCAACAATAGCAGTAATTTTCCTGAAAATTCTAAGTTTAAAAAATTTGATTGTATTTTTTGTAGTAAATTTCATAATTCAGAGAACTGTAACGATGCTTTTGCTATGAGTTTAGATTGTAAAAAAGACATAGTTAAGAAAAAGAATGCTTGTTTTGTATGCTTAAAACGAAATCATAAGGCTAATCAATGTAAGTCAAAACATCGATGCCCAATTTGCAAAAATCGGCACTTTGTAATTTTGTGTCCGGATTTAGTTTCTCACAAAGTTGATAATATCTCGATTGGAGATAAAAGTGAAAACAAAACAAGCACTCTGAATAATTACATTAAAATTTCAGATGTACTCTTGCAAACTTTAATTGTAAAAATTCACAATGGTTCTAAAACAATGTTTATTCGTGCTATTTATGACAGTGGTTCAATGAAGTCTTATATTTGTGAAGATGTTGCACAAAGTATGAAATTTAAGTGTATTGGTGAAACGAAAATTAAGCAATCTCTATTTGGTGGTGTTGAAACACCAGAAAATGTATATAAAAATTATTTAATTGAATTAAGTGATGTAAATGATAAATATAAGTGTAAATTAGAAGTACTTAGTCAGAAACGTATTTGTTCTGAAATTAAGCAAATTCCTTCTGGTCCTTGGTTAAATGAACTTAAGTTACACGGAATTAAAATAAATGATTCAGAAAACAAACATTTTAAAGTTGATAAGGAAATAAAATTGTTAATTGGTGCAGACGTTGCAGGTAAGCTTTTAACAGGAAACATTGTAAGTCTTAAATGTGGCATAACAGCGATAAATACGAAATTAGGGTGGACATTAATGGGTAAATTTAATCCTGGCACTGAGCCAAATTCTCAGAGTACAGCTTCTCTTGTTATTTCTTCTCTTTTAGTTAAAAATCGGTGTATAAGTGATCTTTGGAAGTTAGATGTTTTGGGAATTAAGGAACCCCCAGTAAGTAAAACGAAAGCTGAATTGCAGGAGGATACACAGAAATATTTTGAAGAGACTCTAAGTATAAATAGTGAGGGGCGATATGAAGTTGCGTTGCCTTGGGTTCTGGACAACACTCTTTTACCGGATAATAAAATAAATGCGGAAAAATCTGTTTTAAACACCAAAAGAAAATTGATGAATTCCGGAAAGTTTAATGATTATTGTGATATTTTTGAAAACTGGTTAGCTCTCGGCATAATCGAAAAGACATCGACTGAGAAACTAAAGGGTGTTCATTATTTACCTCATAGGGCGGTAATAAAGGAGAACAGCACCACGAATATAAGGCCAGTGTTCAACGCTAGTTTTCATTTACCTGGTTTTCCATCTTTAAATGATTGTCTGGCTACGGGTCCAAATTTAATAGAAATGATCCCCTCAATTTTGAATCGTTTTCGTATGAATTATGTAGGCGTCACCGCTGATATTGAAAAGGCGTTTTTGCAGATTGCGATAAAAGAAAGAGACCGAGATTTTTTGCGGTTTCTGTGGTTTGATAAAGAAAATCAAGAACAGGTGAATGTATATCGGCATCAAAGGGTAGTTTTCGGCGTTACATGCAGCCCTTATTTATTGGCCGCAACTTTACTGTATCATTTAAATACGGTTCCAGAAAATTTAAAGCACTCTGCAGATATTTTGAAAACAGCCTTCTACGTAGATAACTGCGTAACAAGTTTAAATTCCGAGATAGAAATGAGAAAGTTTTTCTTAGAATCAAAATTAATCATGTCTTTAGGTCATTTTAATCTAAGATGTTGGAAATCCAATTTAATTAATGAAATATTTGAGGAGGATTCCTCCACGAAAGAGGATGTTTCCCTATTAGGTCTCGTATGGAATACACATACGGATACACTATCGTGTAAAATAGAACAGGCTATAAATCCATTAGAATCAGTAACAAAAAGAATAGTTTTGGCAGTAGCACACCAAGTTTTTGATATTGTTGGTTATACAACTCCAGTGATGCTAATTCCGAAACTAATCTTACAGGAAACATGGAATTCAAAACTAAAATGGGATGACAACCTACCCGATGATTTGGCAAAGAAATTTAAATCGTGGAGAGAAAACTTAAATTTACTCTCATTGATAAATATACCTAGATGGTTTGGGCTTAAACAAAGTGATCAAGAAATAAGCTTGCATTTATTTTGCGACGGCAGTAAAAAAGCATACGGTACCTGCGTTTTCTTAAGAGCGGAAGACGACGATGGGGTAAAAATTAATCTAGTACAAGCAAGATCTAGGGTAGCTCCTTTAAAACCCATTACAATTCCTCGCTTAGAGCTTTTGTCTTGCAATATTGGCTCTAGATTGTTATCTAACATAATTAAAGATCTAAATTTATCAGGGGTTGATATTTATTGTTGGACCGATTCTACAACAGCCTTATGTTGGATTCAGCGAAAGCAAAATTGGGGAATATTCATTCAAAATCGGGTTACAGAAATTAACTCATTGACTTCGCCTCATTGGTGGCATCACATCTCAGGTTCTCTTAACCCTGCCGATTTGCTTTCAAGGGGGTGTTCTGCTGAACAGTTAGTTGAGAGGAAATGGTGGGAGGGACCTGATTGGTTGCACGAAAAAAAAGAAAATTGGCCTAAATCGAATGATGAGCCAAATGAAGATTTAGTCAATTCTGAGATTCGTAAAACAGTTATAACAACGTTAGTAAAAAATGATGAAGATGCTAAGTGGTATTATAAATATTTTTCTTCATTTAAGAAAATTGTAAGGATGTTAGCTTGGATTTTTAGGTTTTACGACAATGTAAAAAAAGTTGACAAAAATCTTTCAGGGGACTTATCTGTACAAGAAATCGAAAAAGGGGAAAAGGCTTTAATGGTACTAATTCAGAAAGAATCCTTTAAGGGAGAAAATGATGAGAAATTAAGACAACTTAGACCAATAGTTGATTGTGACGGCCTTATAAGAGCTAAATCAAATGTTGTTTATCGGGATGATAAATACGATTTTAAATATCCTATTATATTACCATCTGATCATTCTGTTGTAAAATTGTTGATAATGAGTGTACATAATGATTTATTACATGCTGGTACTTCATTGTTAATGTCAAATTTAAGAGAAAAGTATTGGATTTTAAAATCTCGTAAGACCATAAGAAATTGTATTAGTAAGTGTCTAAAATGTCAAAAGTTTAAAGCGAAAAAATGTGAGGTCATCCCAGGAATTTTACCAAATGATAGGATCCGCGATGCTTGTGTATTTGAAATTATAGGATGTGATCTGGCTGGACCACTTTATTTGAAAGATGGTAGAAAAGCATATATTGTACTGTTTACTTGTGCAGTCTATCGTGCCGTCCACTTGGAATTAATCACTTCCTTATCGACCGAATCCTTCTTTCAATCTTTAAGACGTTTTATCGCACGCCGTGGACGACCTTCTACCATATATTCAGATAATGGAAAAAATTTCATAGGCGCGGAGAAATTTTTGCAAACTGTAGACTGGGATGGTCTCCGTTTTAAAGCTGCTGAACAAAAAATTCAGTGGAAGTTTAATCCTTCATCCGCAGCCTGGTGGGGCGGATGGTGGGAGCGTTTGATTCAGATTGTAAAACAAAGCTTAAGAAAAATATTGGGTCGTGCTTCTCTTGATTATGAAGAACTACTAACTGTATTGTGTGACTGTGAGAGAGTTGTTAATTCCAGACCACTTACTTACGTATCAGAGGACATTGATGAGGACTTTGCTATAACACCAGAGAAATTTTTACATGAAACTCCACAGTCAGGTGTACCTGATATTGATAATGTAGATAAAGTGAAATTGAGTAAAAGAACTAAGTATCTGCAGCGGATAAGAGAAACTTTAAGGCTTAGGTTTCGTACAGAGTATTTAGGGCAGTTACGACAGCAGTCTATAAAATGCTATAAAAACAAATCACTTAAAGTAGGAGAAATTGTCCTACTTGAAGATACTAATAAAAAACGTTCCTATTGGAACCTAGCTCGCGTATTAAAAGTTATACCAGGTCGAGATGGCCAAATAAGACTTGCGCTTATAAAAACAAACAATTCTGAGTTATTACGGCCAGTTCAGCGATTGTTCAGATTAGAATTGGAAAATCCAATACAAGAAACAAATGATGAGGCTATGCCTTTAACCACCAGTAGTGGCAGAATTGTCAAAACACCTGTAAGGTAAATTTTATATTCAGAATATTTAATTTCAGTAATTATTTTACTTAATTTCACTTCGCTTCTTTATATGTATTCCAGTGTTTATTGTCCAGTTATACTATATACTGTATTTATGTTGTAATTTGTAAGGTTGTATTTTGATTGTATAAGTGATTTCTTATGTAAGTACTATGTAATGTGTATTTTGTGCATAATATAAGTAAAGATTTTGAGTGTTTAGCTGCCCACTCAAAAGGTGGGAGAATGTTGCAGAAAGAGAGAAAATTATCCCTCTGCTGTCAAGGTCATTTTTCCAGCACGCGCTGTAACCCTTTCGTTGCGTGCGCATCTTTTGTATGCAATAGTCGACGCACCAGACAGTCGCTTAAGAACTCTTCTCAGATCAACATGTAAATAAAAGTTTTGTTCTGTTTTTAACTATCGGCTGCTTTTCTTTCCCGGCCTTTGGAATTATTTCTTTTTGGTTTAAGTACGTACGTCACAGTAATAAAGAAAATCATCTTATTAACCCCGCTGAAAATAACTTTGTCTTTTGGTATGTTTAGAGGTATGCAACTGCAGTAAAAAACATACTTAAAAACAATATTTTGGTTATTAAAATATAATAATGTTACTAATTTATTGTCAATTATTTATGGAATTATAATAAATGCATCGATAGTGACACATATAATTTATCATATGATGCCGATGAAATATCTCTCTGGGTCGATGTTTCGTGACTAGGCAATAATCACAATAATCTGTTGTTCATCATAAATAGAGCAAGCTGATTTAAAAAAATCTACCGTAAAAGTTTTAGAATAAAGTTTGGCCAAAATTTTAGATATAAAGTCCATTTGAAATGTAGATAATCATAGTTACATAACCCAATAAAATAATAAATTATAAACATAGTTTCAAATATTTAACCAGTTTTTAA
Source organism: Maratus michaelseni (assembly GCA_963931845.1). Classification (NCBI taxonomy): domain Eukaryota; kingdom Metazoa; phylum Arthropoda; class Arachnida; order Araneae; family Salticidae; genus Maratus; species Maratus michaelseni. Next base: position 26,769,354 of record OZ007591.1, read on the forward strand.
TGTGAAAAAAATATATAAATTCAGTTAACAACATAAAATGGAACCACACATTGGTTTATTATTTTTTTTTTTTTTACAGGATTAGGTGGTAATTATAAAGAACATTTCCCTTTAATAATAATTCTTTTATAATAGTGTACAGATGTTTTGAAATTTATAACTATAAAATGATTCAGGAAATGAATTTAGTGAAAGTAATTATCTGATTAAAATCGTTGACATATTGTTACTTATTTTAACAAAATAAACATTAAATTTAATAAACTTAACTGATAAATGTTAAACGAAATATTTAACTTTTGTAAAATACTGCATGAAAGTAACTGAAAACGATATAACTAAATGCAAAGCTAACAGGGAAAATAATATTTTTCCATACCTCTTTTTCTTTGTGATCTTCAATATTCTATTTTGACGTAAAAATAGTGAAAGTTTCTTGAGAAGGCAAAATTCCTCCAAATGAAGTACAATAACATTGGCGGAAAACAAATTTAACCACGCAAAGGAATTGTACTTTTCATGGAAAGAAAATTCGTATAAAAATTGTATTTGCGGAATCCTGTGCAGGTTTTTAATTTTAAATCCGTAGAAATTATACACGCTCATAACACGCGTATTGTCCAACGAACTGACATCCAAAGATTAAATACACTGTTGTGCGTCTCTTATTCTGAGGTTAAAAAAGCAGACGATAATTTTGAAAGCGTTTAAAACACCTGCGCGCATTTAATAGCAGGGCAGATGATCTTTTTTCTTTTTTTTTTTCTTCTTATATAGTTGATGTTAGAGTAGAAGGTTAAAAAGGCAGAATATTTCTTTTTATAGTCTCTCCAATTAAAATTTCGTATTTGAAGATTTATTTTTGAAGCAGTTTACCTTTTTTTTTTACGATTAGTTTCACAATAATAATACTTGTATAGTTTTTTTTGTAAGTTGTAAAAAATATCAATATTTATGGCGTATCAAATAAAATATTGTTTAAATTTTTAGGGTACATAAAAAATATTTTAATGGACAAGAATGCAAAATCATAAAAAAAGTAAAATTTGCATAGATCGTAATAATGGCAAAATGTGATCCTAAAAAAGTAAAAGGTTGGGGGGGGGGGGGGCATTTTCCCTTTTTCAAAATTTCCTTTTTTCTTTATTAATGTCCTGTAGAAGAAACAGCTTGTAAAATAACAATATTTTTTTAAAGAAATTTGTGGTTAATGAAAAACGGACACGTGAATAATTATTTAAATCATACACATTTTGCATAATTTTTTTTAAAATTTCATTTTATATTCAGAAAATGTTAAATTTATTTACAAAGTATGAAACAAACAGCAAAATATATATTGGAAGAGGTACTCAATCTACTTAAATACTAAAGAAAAACAATTGTTATCGGAAGTACACCACTGATTTTATTATAATAAAGCGTCTGTTTTTCACAACCCACCTCCCCTCAAACAAACAAATCTTTAATTACCATAGTAAATTGAGGTACAGTTTTGAAACATATTGCATTTGAAAGAGAATTTTATTTTTCCTATTCGACGGTTAAAAATTGAAATTGTGCAATATTTAGAAGTTAAAAAAAATCACTGTAAAAGCGAAATTTACTGTTCAGTTGTTGCCGCTGTTAACATGACGTCATTGTTACTCTTGGATAGCTTGCGCTCTATAATATAGATTGTTGCTCTCAGTTTTACAAAAGTTGTTAATTAATATGAAAAGCAAATGAGAAACTGCCTTAATTTTAAAAAAATTGTTCATGGAGTACATGCCGCATTATGTTTGTATTATAATTTATAATTGCATATTGATTGAAAATTACCTATTTATAAAGCATTTTCCTGTAAGTCAGTAAATAAATTAATCAATATAGCTTAATTTTCCAGGGATCATAAAAATCAGTCAGAATCAGACCCTTTAAGTGCATTAAAGCATTCCTGAATAATATATATTTCTCATCATTTTAAAATATATTAAAAATTCACATTTTGGTCAAACTGTGACTTCACAACATGGTAGTATTTTGATAACACAGGTGACGTAGTGTTTGTGACTTGCAGTAACGTCACAGTGACGTCACAAAAATTTAAAAAAATGTCAGAAACATATTTTTTTTACATTGAATAACATATTTTGTAGTGTTCTTGCAATTTTTTTATGATTTCCAAGCAATTCACATTTTAGTCACAATGTGACGTCACTGAGTGGTTGTATTTTGGTCACAGATGTGACGTGACGTACGTGACTCACTGTGACGTCACGGTGACGTCACTGTGAAACCATGCATGCTATGCGGGAGGTGTTCGTTTGTACAAAATCCTTTAAAAATAATCGTAGGTTTTTGAAACTCATAATTTTTGTTTCTCGTTCATATTAATAGATTATATTCATTTAGCAAATATACGATAATTATATATGTAAAATAACATCTATATTTACGAAATTAATTTTGCAATCTTTTTTATCGCATAAGAAGGATACCTTTTGGGTTATTCTAAAGCAAATTAACAACAACTAGTAATTTCAAAAACCTACCATGTTTTTTATATCAAAATTCCGTCAAAGATGACGTCTTGAATATATTTATCGAAAAATAAAAAACCTATTCGATTCCAAAGTCATGCCTGCAGGTGTCATGATTGTACATATAAGAGTTATTGTACATATCTGATGTGAATGTGTCAGAAAATTTAGCTTTGTTCAACGGAAGAAAATAATTATAAGAATTGTCTTCAGGAGAAATAATATTGAATGAATCTGAAACGGACTATAAATGATTTCTTAAATTGTTCAATATATAGCACGGACGTGACAGTGATTGCTGTATTTAGTCCCATTTTTTAGAGAACGATTTTGGGGTGCAGTGGGGTGGGGAAGTAATGGGAAATTACAATGGTAAGAAACGTGGAATGATGGCAAGACTGTAAAACAATTTGGAAATTGCACGTTAAACGTGTCAAATAAGGTGCGTTCGTACTATAATTAGTTTTACAATGTAAAAAAGATCATCGTTATTATTTCAGTGACATAAATTATACCGTCTGTTATGAGCGAAATGAGGATGCTTTTTTTTCTTATTACACATGCCACGTTTACAAATGCAATATTTTTCGACACCAGATAGCGCTGCATAATTCCTCATGGAGATCTTGCTTTGGGAATGATTACCTCCATGGTTTAATATTTCTATGACTCACGATGAACGACTCTATTGTGTTTATTTACTTTAATGGATATTGGGATAAATATTGCGCTGTTAACCTAATTTCCGCTTAAGTTACCTCAGAATCTATAATTTAATTTTTAATGTAACTCATCTCTCAAACAAACAAGTTTTTTGAACGATCTTTCTAAAAATGTAACTTTTATGCAATTTTATTCGAAAAAATCATTTTGAATAAAAATGGCCGCTTGGCATATGAAAAAAAAGAAGCGTTTAGCCCGTATTTGTTTTCCTGAAACACATGACTTGCGCTTTTATTATATAGACTAGCTGGCTTCGCCCGCCAGCGGGCCCCTAATTTACATCGGTGCCTCGAATTGTAGAAAATCTCGAATCTTGTAAAACCTCAAACCGGACGAACCGCCGACCCGGGTCCCCGCTGCCTTCGGCAACGTATACCGGTCGTGCTACGCACGCACCGGGTAATCCTTTAATTAGCACATTGAATTGTACAAACCTCTAACCGAACGAACCTCCGACCCTGGTCCCCGCTGCCTTCGGCACCGTATACCGGTCGTGCTGCGCACGCACCGGATAATCCCTTAAATTGCACATAGAATAGTATAAACATCTAACTGAACGAACCTCCGGCTCGGCAAAAGTTAAAAGAGAATTATAATATTCTCAATAAAAATTTCTCTTTCATTACGAAAGAATTTTAAAAAAAATTGACTGAACTGACCATTGACTTTCTGAACTAAAATACCATAAATTTAGGACATCATGAACTTATAGTACTTCGAAAATATTTTATATTTAACTTTCAATTTGCAAAAAATTGTTATTTTTTACCTTTTATATTTTATTATTGTTATGTAATTATATTCAATGTTTCAAATCTAATAAACAGGCGCCTCCTGCGGTGGAGGTTGGAACGGATGGGTGCTATCGGTGTCGGGTAGCGTTTATTTTTCCCCTCGTGGACTTATTGTTCCTATACCTCACGGGTGGCTGTCCACGAGTGGGTGATTTCGGTCCCCGCTGCCTGCGGCACCGTATAGCAGTCGTTCCGACCCTGGTCCCCGCTGCCTTCGGCACCGTATGACGGTCGTGCTACGCATGCACCGGATAATCCCTTAAATTGCACATGGAATAGTATAAACCTCTAACTGAACGAAAACCTGCGGCTCGGGTCCCCGCTGCCTGCGGCACCGTATAGCAGTCGTGCTGCGCACGCGCTGCAGTATACGTTAGTTCCACCTTCCGCCACCAGGTGGCGCAATCTGTTTATATGATCATAACTGAAATCGTTAAGACTTTCGATGTCGAGTCGAATGAGCCATACCCCGTCGTTTTCATGCCCGTAGAACCGAAGATAGGAAAGCGCCCCCTAGTGGTGAAAAAACGAAATAAAATCGGTAAGCTCTATCGATGTCGAGTCGAATTTATTTAGACTACCTGAGTTCTAGTTCAAAGACAGGGACCTGTAGAAAAACTTAAAACTTAAAAAAAAAAAAAATCGATAACGGGCGAAGCCCGCTTTTCCCTATCATAATATCTGGATAGGGGGTCCTTATTACTTTAATTATGATGTTTGGAATCAGTTTGGTGGACATCCGTAACATAGTTATAGAAACGGACCACAGTTAAAAGAAAAAAGCGGGGGGGGGGAGGGTTGGCGATGACACTGCTTTTCCTCAAACAACTTATGTAGACTACCTGTGTTCTAGTTCAAAGACAGTGAGCTGTAGAAAAACTTAAAACTAAAAAAAAAAAAAAAAAATCGATAACGGGCGAAGCCCGCTTTTCCCTATCGTAATATCTGGTTGCCACTCTAAAACAAAAACTTAAGATACTCGTTATGGCAGTTTTTAGACGCGGCCTACTTCTTAAAATCGTAATATCTAGCCGGCACTGTAAAAGAAATCTTTCTTTTGCTTTAATTATACAAATAACGATGATTAATTACACAATAAAATAATATATCGGCTCCTAATGAAGATATGAGAATAATTTTTAGATATTCTGAAAGCAGAATCCATTTTGAGTCGCCCTGTCAAAGTTTAGAATTAATGCGCCCCTTAGATTCGGAAATGCCCCCCCCCCCTCTGAAAGAACGCAGTTGAAAGTCACGTGACTATTTTATCTCTTTCAGAAATGACTTATCCACAGACGATTCGTCTGCGTTGAATGTTGAAATAAAAAAAAGCTGTCTCTTCCGAATAGAAATAAATTCATTTGCCGTGTCATTAATGAGTTTTAATTGATATCTTCAAAAATTACTGGTCGATTTTTACGAATTTTTTTTTGTTGAATTCGCGATTTTTTTATACACGTGTTAGCAAATTTTCGCGAATGTAGAGTCATTATTTCCACTTGTTTCAAAAAGGACTGGGGCGATTCGATCTCGGATCTGTCGACCTGCATTCTTTACGGCAACCTCTTTTTACGTCTGGGGTCGATGTTGGATGTCTGGTCAGTTTTTGGCCGAAATAAAGAAAAGTTACGGTCCGAATTTCAAAAAATTTGACGTTTTGCAACGACAAAAATCGGCCGCGTGTGTACCCCGATTTTTGGATCGATACCTCCGGTACATTTTTTTTTATTCGATGATGCGTTAAAAAGCGACGATTTGGATGTCTGCGATTATCAAAACGGAAGGCGAACTTTTCGCTGTTTTGACTTCTCTTCCAACTTCGGTTTCGGTCGGTAATTAAAACACTTTCGCTCATTAATAACGCCCCGGGTCCGGGTCGGAGGCCCGACCCGATCGAAACTTGAGCGTCGCGCCTTTTTTGCGAATTTTTCGTACGCGTCCGCCGTCGGTGCGTCGATTAGTCCGGGAGCCTTTGCGGGTACAAAGGCGGAGTGCACAGACAGACACACACACACACACACACACAGACGTTTACGGCGCTTAATATTAGGGATTACATGTGATAGAATTTAACAGAATAAAGAAAACTTATATTAACCCCTTAAGCACCATATTCATTTCAGTGATAGTATGCTGAATACCAGCTATGTTAAATTTCGTCAAAAATACAAAAAAAAAAAAAAAAAAAAAAAAAAAAAAAATCAAGAATACAAAATTCATACCGGAAATTCTAAAAGAATAATTTTAATTTATGCAATCACGAAAAGTCTGTCATTATATAAAATACAATTTACTACTATAATTTTCTGGTATGAATTCAAAATTTTGAATTTAAAAAAAGGTTAAACTGGCAACTTGGACATACGCACGTACGTCCTGGTATTTCATCTAGCGATGCTCATGACGTAAGCAGGTACGTCGTGGTGCTTAAGGGGTTAATAAATTTTTGAGTTTTGATTCGATTTTCATAAAATCTGAAATGACTCGACAACATTCTGAAACGATTATATATATTAAATTTCAAAACATTCGGTTGGGTAGTTTTTGCGCTGTTATATGCTGACGGACGGACAGAAGGACATACTAAATGACGACTAAAGGTGCTACATATTCATATAATTACAAACGCACCTAAAAAGACAAAGGAGCGGCGTGCTTTATCTTTAGAAACCTCAGAAATCAATATAATTTCGAAATTCGAAGAATTTTTGAAATCAAAGTTTTGTTGTTGTTGCCACTGATTTTCGGAAAAGTTTTATAGCGTATTAATCAGTTTCTACAAGCCGGAAAAATCGGTTTTTAGGAAACTTATCAATTCTCAATTAAAAATTTGAAGCTATGTAACTGAATTTAGACGTACAAGAGTAAACAAATAATTTTAATAATGTTAATGTTAATGTTGCTAATTCCCTGCTTCCCTGTAAAACATGTTTGTTGAACATGAAAATAATTACTTCTGAAGGGATAGCATCCGAAAAAAACCTATATTCCGGGTAAACTGGTTAATACACTATAAAAATTACTCGGAAACGTTTCCTAAAATCAGTGGCAGCAAAAGAAACTTTGATTTTATAAATGCCTCTTTAAATCTTGAAAATATATTTGTTTCTGAGTTTTCTAAAGATATAAGAAAACTTTTCGGAATCGTGGATAACTCTGAAGAGGTTTATATATTTTCCTAAAATATGAATCATGTCTTTTTTTTTTTTTTTTTTTTTTTTTTTTACAGTGCAGAAAGTGAGACTGTTATCGTATAACAGATGTTAGGATTTCTTTAAACAAACAATATTATGGCATTAATGTAGAACAAGTGGACCCATGTGAATATTTTGCACCGCAGTCTATTATTTTGGTACTTCTCCATTATCCCGTCGACCATTTTTCATAACAAAAAATTATCGCCAAACTGTAACGCCAAATAAATAAATGGAAGAATGTTGGCATTGGAATCTCAAATTAAATAAATAAATAAATACAAGAAATTAGCAAATGCCCCACTCACCTATATGTCAACTTAGTAAGCTTAAACAATAAAATTTACAATATATTAATGAAAACAGAACAAAAAATCTTGGATAATTATTTATTTATATTATTTTTCTTAATTATATCACTTTCGACTGGTGAATAAATATTTGTGACGTCCGTTGAAACTGATCTATTGTACGTAACTATACATCGCAACATTTTTGTTCAATGTTTTTTCTGTTTTTAATATCATGACACCGCCGTTTAAGGACACAATTGTTATTTTAATTAACGAAATAGTTATGAAAAGTGGTCGACGGGATAATGGAGAAGTACCATTATTTTTTAGCAATATCTAATATTTTTTTATAGATTCAGGTTTAAACTTCTACAGAAAAATTAAAGATAAAAATATCTGCAAACAACATTAGTCAAGTCTGAGTATCATCTCATTTATTTCATCAAAGTTACTGTAAAAACTGCTTTAAGATAGCAAAAGACACGCGCGAGAAATAAAATTAACAATTGTATTTTAACTGCACTAGAGGATGACTTCATCCGCTTCGAGAAAAGCACGGGACAAAGAAAAATAAATTGAATACATATAAAATACAATTTAATTTAATATAACAAAGCATACAATTTAGGCTACACGTGAAATACCTTTGCATCGATCGATCGATGGTGTCTTTTTCCTTCTAAACATTTGAATTTGAATTTTGCTTTTTTATCATAAATTTAAAAACAAACGCGTGCGGAGACGTCACACTTTATCTTTTTCTACTACTTTTTTCTTCTTTTTTTAATTATTATTGTTATCATTGTTGAGCACGATATAATTAGGTATTTTATTTTTGGGACAGCCTTGTTTTGAGAATTTTTTTTATTTCATTTATAAAAACAATACTGATTTAAATTTTAAACCACTGCAATTTTTAATCAAAAAACGTGTTTTAAAGAGATGTGAATATACTATATCAGAAACCGAATCACAAAACTTTCGAATGATACCTCATTTATTGTTGTGCGTTTTTTAGATGCATAGAAAAAAAGGATGTTGACAACTGAAATAATATATTTGATTTTTCGTTTTCTAGGCTTCTCGGTTTTCTTTCATCTGAAATAGAATTCTTGTGTAATATTTTTCTCCTGGTTTTCACATGGTAAATTTAGTAAAAAAAAAAAAAAAAAGAAGAAGAAGAAGAAGAACATTCAAGTAAATATGATATCCTTTAAAAAAAGAAGCACTCGCACTTGAAAAGAAATGTTGAGTTTCTTGTTAAAATAAAATATGCAAAACGGTAAACAGACATTTTCCGATTAAATATATATATATATATATATATATATTAATTAATAAATGCTGCAAAAAAGAATAAAAAACAGAGATGTAAAATTATGCATAAAACCCAATCTGAATTAATTATGAACCAGAGAGAAATCATGTCTAGATATTTTAGAAATAAATGTAATTTGACAAAAAAAAACAGGAATTCTATTCGAAAAAAAAAAATGAAAGTTTGTAAGTTTGAACTTATTTATATTGCATATTTTACCTTTTCCAATTGGAATGATATTAAAATATTCAAAACAGAGCATGGATATCTAAATAAATATGATACTGGTGACATTATCAGGAGTATCTAATTTAATTAAGCAATTACCTTTGAAGCCAGTACTTATATTCAACAGGTTAATTAGAAAACGTAAGAATTTGAGGAAGGAAAAAAATAAAAACCACCTATAAAAAGCAATTGAATCGGATGATACGCCCAAAAATTAATAATTTTGTTCAAAGGAGATATGAATATTTTATGTTGCCATCGGAAAAGGCGGAATTTGTTTTTAGAGAGAACGTATAGATAAAAAAATATATATATTCATTACCTGAATTCTTGTGGCATGTCTGCTTTTACGAATGATTAATATTTAAACCATATAAATAAAAATGCATCCTTCGCTGATGTCATATATGATTAAGAGAGAACCGAGATTGTATTATTAATTTATAAACAGATTAATATGATTTCCAAAATGAATATATTTAAGGCAAAAATTAATTGCAGGAAATATATTTCGCATTTTTAATGAATAATTAATCTCTCTTAGATAATGAATAAAAGGAAGAAAATTCAAGTGTTTGGTTTAAACTAATTATTATGTTTGCATTTGTAATAATGCAATATTTACGCAATAGTATTTATACAGTATGCCCTCTAAAGTCCCTTGCCACCCTCTTAACTTCGGAATGGCTGCTGCTATATTCATAAAAGTGGTGTCTAGGTATAGTCATGGCTTCCTGCGATCTCTATAGAGATCGCAGGAAGCCATGGTATAGTAAAGTATTCATGCGCTACTCAATGAAACCGCCTACGGCGCCACCTGGTGGAATGCTGCGGAGTTAGCAATACTACCTCGAAAACGGAAAGAGATAGAGAAAAAAAAGTTATTTACAAAGTTGTAGAGCATCAACGATTTAGTACGAAAAGACACCTTGTGAACATTAATGCGCAGAATAGAACGGTTAAAACGCGCATTAGTTTTTTCGTGATTTCCTACACTGTGACGTGACAAAACGATCTTAGAAAGAAAAAAAAAACAACAAGTTATAATAATGTACCTTTAATTTAGATGTTCAAACTTCTCACCGTCAGCTGCAATGCATATTTGGATCCTTGTTTGAATTTTACGTTGCACACATTGGAGCAAGATGATGACATAGATGGTTACAAGTTGTCACAAGCATCCGTAATGCGTCGTTTAAGGTCCTTCAATGTTTGAGGAGGGGTCGCATACACATGCTGTTTCATAACTGGTTGTTTCTTTCTTTCTAAGATCGTTTTGTCACGTCACTGTGTAAGAAATCACGAAAACACGTTTTAACCGTTCTATTCTTCGCATTAATGTCCACAAAGTGTCTTTTTGTACTAAATCGATTATGCTCTACAACTTTGTAAATCACTTTTTTTACCTATCTCTTTTCGTTTTCGAGATAGGAATGCTAACTCCGCAGTTTTCCACCAGGTGGCGCTGTAGGCGGTTTCATTGAGTAGCACATGGCTACTTTACTATACCTAGACACCACTTTTATGAATATAGCAGCAGCCGTTCCGAAGTTAAGAGGGTGGCAAGGGACTTTATTGGGCATACGGTATATTTGTAAAATATTGGAGCAATTTTTTGTACAAGTTCGAATTAGTATTGGAGTGTTTAGAATTTTAAAATATGAAGCGTTAAGATTCGAAGCGGATGAACTCTATAAAACCCTATCAAGAGATATTTAGAGGTAATGGGTTCTCATGCATTCCATTCAGAATCATAGTTGGTTAACGCTAGTCTGTTGATCACATTTTCAATGTAGGACTTGGTTTACAACAACACCGAACAAATTATAGCAGTCAACAACTTTTAACTTTTTTCTGTATCAGGCTTGTAAGTGGATGAATTTAATTAATTTTAGGGTGTTGAATTTGGGGGAATTATCAGATTATTTCAATCAAGTCACATTTATTAGATACACAACAGTTACTTAAGAGCCTACACTAATCACGCGAAGAAACGCTCAAGCTAATGTTAAGTCTATGGGAAGGTTCTTGCGCGATTTCTCGCTCGCATTTTAATATTTTTAAATCTTTTTTTGCATAGGATAGCTGAGGTCAATCTCCAACGTTGTTAGTTTTTACTTTTTCGATTTTGGTTCCAGTTATTTTACATAAGGGGACTTTCACTTTCAGAACCGGTTCCAACCGGTTCCAAAATTGAAAATGCCCGCTTATTAAAAAAACTTCAACAAAAATCGAAAAAGTAAAAACTAGCAACGTTGGAGATTGACCTCAGCTATCCTATGCAAAAAAGCATTTAAAAATATTAAAATGCGAGAGAGTAATCGCGCTAGAACTTCCCGTAGACTTAACATTAGCTTGAGCGTTTTTTCGCGTGACTAGTGTAGGCTCTTAAAGTCAACAGTGAAATATTTCACAAATATTGACCGTTTGAAATACAAACAAAACATAATATTCATCAGTAAAAATGTTTATTGGTTACTTAACAAAAACTATATACTGTTACGAGCACGAATCTGTTGATCAATAACCCATAATGTTAATATTAAAAATGTGATTTTTCAAAATTGGATGATGTCTTTCTTGATGTCAGAATGCATCCAAAAGGTTTTAGCCTACACAATCATTCATTTCCTTATTATTGGACCAGAAAATGTAAATTATAATTTACATTTCACCACGTATTTTACCATGTATGTAAAAATTATATTCTAAAATTTTGTAAAACCGTTAAGTGATAGAAAAATTTTGATAGCAGAATTGAATTCTACATGTAAAAATACATATACATTTTTTTTTTATTATTACAAATCAAATACAAAATGTCTGTTGACTAGTTTTATTGTCAATAGAACAAGAATTCATCTCGAAATTTGTTTAAAATTCACATATTTATTTAAATAAACATGTAGAGAACAATTTAAAAATCACATTATAAATCACAAAGTAAATATTTGAAACTTTAAGCGGCCCTTTGTCGATACAATTGTCGACGAAGACCAACAGCTGTTCAAGCTCACGAATGTACAGTCGTGGAAAAAACAATTCACCATCCCAAAATATATTTATCACCAAATTGCCACAGAAAGATGCGAGAGGTACCATTCGACACGGAATTGTGTCTCTTTTCTGAATAAGAATGCAATTTTTTAATAGGGGTTGTTTACATATTAAACATTGTACTAAATTTTACTTTTTCAATGGTAACACACACATTTGACTTTTTATTTTAAGTTCCTTGGATCAAAGCATGCCGTAAAAAAGGTATAGTTTAAGTACTTTTCCTACAATCTGCATAACGTTAGCAGAATTCAAAGACAACGTTTGAGTATACTAAATGTTAAATTCACCTGATAAACTTTAATTTATATATTCCCAAAAACTCATCCTATTGAAGTGTATTTCCTTCCTTAATGAGATGCAATGAATATATCAAAAAATATGCCAGGGTTTTTTATTTTTTATTTATTTTTCGATTCAAAAGCATATTTTCCATTGTAAAAGTCATTAATAAATTCACATTAAAAAAAAAGTCCTTCCGGCCTGTACCGGGAGGAAAAGGTAGCTTTCCTATATCTTCGTTTTAAAATTTTAGCTAATGTTACACGAAAACAGCAAGCTAAAATGCAAAGAAACGTTTACAAAAGATTCGTTAATACTGAATTTGAATAAGAAATTCGCCAAATTATTGAGCAATAGCCAAATTGGCTTCATTTATGAAGACTTATTTTGATCGCCAAATTTGGCGATATTTCGCCAAATGTCGCCCAATTTTGCCAATTTTGTCGCCAATGTCGCCAATTTTGGCGTTAACGGATATGAATATATAGTTTTATGCGTATGATTGGGAAAATTATTACAACAATGAAAGAAAATAATTTGATGTGTTAATGTGCTGTTTTGTTTCAAAATGTCAGCCACCCTAGAATTTCAAACTGCTCTATCTCAGCCATTTTTTAAGATAGAGGTAAACCAAAAAAAGCTCTGGAATCCTTGTATCAAGGCCTAACACGTAATTAAAAAATAAATTTGAATTTTTAAATTTTTTGTATATTTATTTTAGATTTTAAGTTATTTTACATCTTTAAATGGCCGCCATCTTTTTCAAGATGGCGGACCAAGCTGGCCAACGAACTCGGTCGAGACATTAGTGACCTTAATACACACAATTAGTTTCATCAAAATCGATTCATAATTACGGGCGTTATGGTATGACATAGGTCAGATATATATATATATATATATATATATATATATGTGGATATATCTATATATATAAATCAACATTTGGACGGAGGGTGGTTTTGGGGTCTGGGGGTCATGATCGGTGAAAATATAACGAAATTTTCCGGAACTGCTTTCTCCGAACGGCTGCAATAGGTAGCTTTATACTTTTTTGTATTGAAAGCTACCTAAAATTATGATCAATGACCTACATTAATTTTTACTAAAAAAGATTGACTGTCGTCCAAAACATGGCTATCTATATATTTAAAGCTAAAAGAGCATTTTGTCAAACTTCACATTCACAAGAAAAGGACCCATTTGCGCATGCGTAAAATTAAATCTAGAACCTATCTAAATTTGGAGTACACTCGAGCGAGGAATGGGTGGCCGAGTGGTTTAAGGCGTGATGTTTCGTTGTTCAGTTCGTCGGTTCGATACCCACTCCTCAATGAATGATTTTTCTTATTTTATTGGCAATAATTCATTTTAATAATGTCGTATTTAATTCAGGAGAAAAAAGTTTTATAATTTGTAATTTTTTTATTCAGTTGCTTTATAATTAAATAAAAATTAACACCCAATAATATTTTGTTTTAATTACTAAATTTATATTAAAAGTATTTAAATTAAAAGATTGTGCATGTAATTATCGATTAAATAAATTGAACTGGTCTACAATTTTTTTTATATTTAGTATGACCTTCATCAAGGTGTCATATATATATACTAAGTATGTGATTATTTTTCGTAAAAAAAGAAAAATAAAAGGAGAGGAAACAAAAAGAGGGGAAAATATTAATATAGGAACTCTAAATTATCTTTATATCCACGATTTAATAATTAAACAATGTATGAAAATCTAAAATAAATTTCAAGTAATTAAAAAATAGTTATTATAAATCGTTAGCTGCAAACAGCAAGTTTTAAATTCAGAGTTTTAGAATCAGACAGATAAAAATTAATTTGATGAAAAATTTTAAAGGTCGCGTAATTAAAAAAAAAAAAATCCGAAATATTAAATATTTTTATTTTTTCAAAATATTGGGACTGTGGTAAATAAAATTTAACAACCGACGATATTTTTTTAATTACTTATTTTATATTAAAAAGATTTAAATTAAAAGATTTTGCAGGTAGTTTATCGATTAAATAAAGTGATCTGAACTTTTATCTATATTTTGTATGACCATTATCAAGAAGATATATTTGCGTAATATAATCATATACTTTGTATAACTAAGAAAAGTATATGATTATTCTCCTTAAAAAAAGGAAAAGAAAAGAAGAGAAAAAAGAAAGAAGCAAAAATATTCATATAAGAATTATAAAAGAAGTCACCTTGATATCCATGGTTTGGTTTAACATATAAATAATGTATGAAAATGTAAAATTAAATTAAAGTAATTAAAAAATATATATTATAAATCGTTAGCTGCGAACAGCAAATTTTAAGTTCTGGGTTTTAGAGTCAGGCTGAGAAAAAAAAATTAATAAAAGATTTGAAAAGTCGCGTAGTTAAAAAAAGAATAGAAAATACTAAATATTGATATTTAAAAAAAAATGAGACTGTAGTAAGTTAAAGTAAATCATTCAATTAATATTTTTAGTTAAATTCTTGCTAAATTAATTCAAGCATAATAGGATGTAAATTAGAAGCTTAAAATTATTTCACTTCATTAGTTGAATAGACTTGACTAACAACACCATCTATCATCTTATATCTATAGGAATCGCTTACACAATATAACAGATATATCAATAACACAATATATCATCAAATATTTAATACCTAATTATCATTATTTATTTATTATTTTATTTATTTATTTGCAGATGAACTAGTTGCTTTCTCCCTCCCTAGAACTCGAAGATCGGACGCCGAGGAAAACAAGGGTCATCGGTGGAACTCGGCATTATGGCCTAGGACCCAGTTCCTCTTATGGGGTTCCGGTGACGAAACCGTCGGGTGTCTTCTGGCGATTCATCAGGTGTCTTCGTGGAGGTCTCCTCTGATTATGGAAACCTCCGCGCATCGCAACGACCTCTGTCGTTACCTTTTTGGGTTCAATTCAGAGTGATGAGTGATGCGCAGATGGCGGTGCCCTGACCGCCTTGAGCAGATGCCATAAGCGCTTACGGCAGGCCTCTTCCGGTCGAGTACGTTATGGGTCCCAGAGGATCCGGGCACGATGGTTGACGTGCCTGACGGGCGCCACTCTAGCCCCTGGCGGCGCAGCATAGTTTGTATACCTAATTAATTTAAAAGCAACTAATTAAAAATAAGTATATTTCTAGAGGAACTTTCAAGTTATTTACCGTCAAATCTTGACGGGTACCATCTAGTGTGCTTTTAAAACTCATTCCTATCAATATTTTTCGAGAAACAGATAATATTTTTTTTTTTGACGATAAAAGGCAGCTACTCAACCACTTTCTTTCGCGGTCCACCAACATGTGTTTGTTACGTTAGATGTACCACACAACACACAATACTTATACTATATAATGTAAAAAAAAAGTAATTGGAAAAGTAAAATAACAAAAGTAGCATAACAAAATTAATATAACTAGTAAAATTGCAGAGCAGAGGCCTCAACGTCAGTTCTACAAATCTTTGTTCATTTATCTCACTAAATTTTAATATAATCTGCATAATATTTGAAAACCTAAAATTCAATTTTTAAAGTTATTTATACATTTATAAGATTTTTCGAAACATCCGAAAGTTTTAGAAGTATTACATTAAACACAATTTTATACAATGGTAGGATAAACTACTTATTACTGCATTTCTTCAGAATAAGAATACATATCTTAAGGGGGGGGGGGGGCGTCGCTTTAATGTTATGTTCTCAATTTCCAGTAATTGTGCTATTCCATTATTCGAGTATATGTCTGAATGCATTTACTATTGTAATTTCATTAGATCCCATTTCATCACGTCCATCTCTTTGTACAAGAGATTTTATCCTATCCTTAAAATAATACTTATTTTTCAACCACTAAACATCATCATATGAAATCCCATAGGATTATATGGGATTTCCTCCTTAATTTCTCAATTAGCTCACTATACTGCCGGTATCTTTCTGAGCTTTCACGATATTCGACTGGCCTTTTTATATAAGTTTCTCTATAGAATTGACTACCAAATCATGAAGAAAAATCTTTGGTGTTCGCGCATGCGCAGTTATAAATTATTTCATACAAATGCCCATATCTTATCAAATATTCACAATATTAATTTTTAAATTACAGTATACTGTTTCTACTGTTCTTGAAGTCAAACATGTGCTTTACATCCTCGAATTTCAAGAAGAATTTGTCAAAAATTTCGGTAGATATTCGACAAATCGTGTAAAAAGCGAAAGCGTCCGGTCACTCCCCCTTATTTTTTGGAAAGCAGTGTAGATTTAAATAGAAATAAATTTCGAAATATACCCGTAACAATAACATAATAAATTATATGGCTCACCGAAATGAAAGTGGCACTACAGTCGGTTTGAGAAAGGGTTTAATGGTATTAATATAACTTAGTATACAAAAGAAAAAGAAAGAATTAATACAGACGTAACAGATAGGCTTCACAAAGTCACCT
Source organism: Maratus michaelseni (assembly GCA_963931845.1). NCBI lineage: Eukaryota > Metazoa > Arthropoda > Arachnida > Araneae > Salticidae > Maratus > Maratus michaelseni. The sequence goes on from OZ007591.1 coordinate 26,786,248, forward strand.
TGTAGGTTGAAACAAGTGTCCCAACAGTCAACGAGACTATGGATACTCGGGGGGAAGAAGTTCCGGGGTTGGTTGTGGAACCAGTTTTCAAGGACATCTTGGACCTCATTATCGTCCGCAAATCGCAGTCCCTTCAGAGCTTTCTTGAAAGGACCGAAGATGTAGTAGTCACACGGCAAGAGGTCTGGGCTGTAAGGGGGATTTACTGCTTCTTCCACTACGAAAATCCCTACATCATCGGAATGTGCCATATACATTTTGCATTCGATGATAGATTTCACTAGCACTCACATTTTTCGCTGTTAAAAATGGCACGACCGCGCGTTGACACTGTTTGGAGGTATCCAGGATGCGAACGATGCCTTTTAATGTGCTCCCACGCTATCACACACGCATCTGGCGGGATCTGACGATATCGCATGCATTCCCAGCACTCTGCACCCTCTATAGGAGCATGCGCAGTCGGCGGAGTTATTACAGTAATGCTACTTTCATTTGGGAGACCCTTATATAAGTAAAAAGAAATAAAGACAAGCTTTTACTATAATGTACTAAAAAAGAAAAAAATGTTGACGAACAATTGATTGAAATAAATAGCTTTTTTAAAATAAATTAATTAATTAAATTGCGAGTGATTTTTTTTTTCACTATCAGTTTGTTTAAAAAAAAAAAAATAAAGTGGATATGCAATTTTAAATTCAGATTCCTCACCAAAAAAAAAAAAAAAAAAAAAAAAAAAAAAAAAAAAAATTGTTCAACATTTTCTTGATGATCGAACCCACATCCATTAAGTCCCTGCTTGGCACTGAAAGATGGCAAATTTACCAATCATGCTACGGTTCAATCGAAGAACATCAGCTTATTTCTGAACCAATCAATCAATGACATTTACATATTCTTATTGGAGAAATGTTTGTACCCTCTCAAGGTTGGCTGAACTAAATTTCATATATATATATATATATATATATATGTTTGTTTTTTTACAGAATATTGTATTTTTACCGGAAATACGTCACATTACCAAATATTACGTCAATTGTAGTGCAGGATGTGTGTTAAAATTGGATTGGAAGATTTGAGCCGAACGGACATGCAAAGCAAGATAAATAAAAGTTTGTAACAGCAGATGAACTCTGAAAACGCGTCTAAGTCAAATGACAGTGATTTGATCTGATGAAGAGTACGGGAAAGCGAGAGGATGGCGGTCAGCGAGTAATGGAGGTCCCTTCAAAAATACTACTTGTTTCTGTGAGTATGAGATCTAACAGAGCACTGTTACTCTAGCATCCCCTTACAAGAAAGGTCTCCATAAGCGCATACTCAGAAAATTTTGAAAAAATTTTCATAAAGATATATACATCTATAAGAAAATTTTCTTCGGAACCTCAATATAACGTCCGTAAAAAAATTATGAAACTTTCGTTTATTTGGCGATTTATCACCGGTTGGCGACGGAATTAAAAAAAAAAATACGGTTTTATGACAAATACTCTTTAAGGAAAAACTTTTCATGCTGAACTTGTTTATGTAAGTTTAACTTTCATAATAAATCAATTTTTATAACTACAATTTCGTGTACACATTTATATGTATGTATAATGAAATTTAAAGATCGTAATTTACGATTTAAAACAAAATTTAAATTGATTAAAATTGTTCCAAGCTCAAAAATAAGCCCAATTCTGAACATTGTCAATTCAAGGAAAAAGTATTGTTGCTATGGAAACAACGACTTATTCGATATGGAAATGTATAACGAATGCGTTTGTCATCGGGTTTTTCTTTTTAAAATACATTTAAAAATTACTTATATAACTGGTGAAGCCACTTAAATTAGAAAAAAAAATGTGGAAGGGGGGTAAAACAATAGTAAAATTTCATTCAATCGGTAATAAATAGAGAGAAAAAAACGTGAATGATTTATTTAATTTGACTTAAAGAATATTTTAAATTAATATTACTGCAAACGAATAGAGAGTTGAAAATGTTGAACGCAAAATGCAAACGATTCTGAACAAGAGGGCATGGTATCATGAGCCATAGAATTAACCCATTAGTATAATTATTTTTAAGCTATTGATAATTTTACGCTTTGAAATTTTACAAAAATCTCATAGACATATTTGGAAATTTAAAAAATCGTTTTTAAAAATACAAAAATTATACAAAAAAATAATAAACTTTCATCGTTTAAATTTAAATTAATTAAGTATTGCGCATTCGAATAATCATTTTACAAACAAGTTCAAAATGCATTAACCCGTTAACGTCCAACTTTTTTTACACTTCTTTTAATTATTCGACACCAGTTTATCCCATGTAGAGATTTGAGTGATTTAAACGCTCAAAATTTGAGATTTAGATAATGAGAAAATTTCCTTACTAAAATACTGGTATTGAAATTTAAAAGTTTTGTTCGGTTGTAGGTGATCTAGAAATAGATCGCTGGGCGGTAACGGGTTAAAATCATTTGCGATTGGCGAGGAAAAAATGTTGCTAGCCAAATCGCGTCTTTTGCGTCAAATTCTCGAAATTCTATTATTTTTTGCAGATTTTCTACTGGGATTCCGCAGCTAAATTTCACTGTTCCTTTATTACTACATGAGTAGCTTCATTAGCATTTTTTTCAAAATTTTCTGAGTATGCGCTTCAAAGAGACCTTCCTTGTGAGACAAATGTTGCAGACACCGACCCAATGACATTAGTTGCTTTACAGAATTAAGTTGAAGTATTGTTTGTTTTTCACTTCAGACTAGTTATTTTTGCTGCTCAGAAAATAAGCTTTTGTCTTTCAACATCTGGATATTTCGTTGTAATTTTTACATATGAAAGGTAAGATATTATGACTTCTTTAAATTCATTTTTGTTGTTATTAAAGATTTCAAATTTTTTAATTTCTTTCTGTAAACATGGACAACGCTTGTCGGGGTAATGCCGATCATGCCGAATTTATGCATGAATAAAGAAGGCATTGGGGTATCTTCGTCTTTCCAAATGTTGAGGATACAGGCGTCATTGGTGCAAGTGACATTATTAAACAAGAAGGTAAGTGTGATCGAAGATCGCATAAAGGATTTCGTTTAATAGTCCTTTCAAAACACTTTATCCTTTCTTTAATAAATCCCAAAAAAATTAATTAAAAAAAAAAAAAAGGTCATGTTTTTTATAAAGTAAAAGTTTACCGGTCTATTTTTCTCGTTTTTTCTAAAATCCGAACCGCTCCGATAGCGAGCAAAGCCCGCTATTATACTGTGTCATAATAACATCTGTCATGTGGACTAAATGGGATAGTTTAAAAAAAAAAAAAAAAAAAAAAAAATCAAAATTAAACTGGTTATATAGAGTCCTTCAAAATGTTAGACATCAGATTAATTTTCTTTTTAATTCTCTAATGACGTCATATTAAGCTACTTTCTGTATTTACACATACTCATACTCCTTGACATATTGAAAAATGTCTGAAAATTTCCGTTTTATTACCAATATGACGTCATATTAATCTTTTTTCCATTGGTGAAACTTTTTATTTCATTTTCATTTTTCACGTAGAAATCTTTCAATAGAAAATTATTTATTGTAGAAAGAATTTTATTGTGTATTTTTAATTGTTGGCAACTGCTATAACGAAAAATGTTTAAATTTAATAGCAAAAGGCTGTTAGATTTTTGGTTTTTCATCTCTATATATATTAAAATAATACGATTTTTTAAAATTTTATGATTTTGAACTTCATAATAGGTATTTAGCTATAAGTACACAAAATTCCATGACTGTAAGTTACATAGTTTCTGAGAACCGGCTCTGTGGCGGACAGACAACGAAGCGGGAGTAATAGGGTTTCGTGAGATGAACGAAACCCTAAAAACTGATTCACTATGGAAAACTAAGATATGGAAGAGTTAGATTTTAATTAAAGTTATTGAATTTCATATTTTCTTCTTATGTAGACATACAATTTGATTTAAAAAGGATTAAGGATAATAAATGTGTATTTAATTTAGAGTTTTTTTTTTTTTTAAATCTAATTTATACAATAAATCAAGCTTTGTTGATAATTATCGTATTTTGTGACATTTATCCTATGACCGCTATTACCTAGAAATTTGACCGCCATTACCCGACCTATGGGGGAACGTCGGTCAAAGGTAGGTTTTCATTAATTTGTAAACTACATGGCTTTTATTTTATTTAAAGCTTTAAGAATTATGAAAAGTTAAAGGTAAATAACTCGCTGCTAAATAGAGTCCAAAATGATGGTAAAACTTAGATATTAGACAAAGTTACAACATAGTCTTCTTAGGTGAAAGCCATTCCTCCGTTCTCCCCTATTAGAGTAAATTAAATTTGTTCCGCTGTTTGATGTGCATTCAATTAAATCATCGATGTGAGTGTTCTAACATTTGATTAAATTTAAGTGCACCAAGAACTCCGAGAAAATGGCAGTTAGTAATATGTTGAATCTAGATGAACTGTAATCATAAAAATACTCTTTCCACCCCCCCCCCCCACAAGAATAAAATTCCGTCTGATATTTGAAAGAATTTTATCAAAGGCTGAAAGAAATTGTCTTAAAAGAATAATTCACTAATAAAACATTATGTAAAATTAATCGAAATAGAATCTCAGTACAAGCATAATCATGTCGAGTGAGGCTTTGTATTTGAATCTCATACATCTATAATACAAAAGTTTTATGTACTGATGTCTTAAAAATTTCCTTCTTCGCATATTAAACATACAAACTGAAAAAAAAAAAAGTTTGTGCGTTTCGATGATATTTATGGAAATTATTTAAGACTAATTACAAGAACAAACGAAACACACACAACACACACACAAACATACAGGTTGTCCGAAAAGTCTGGAAACGGTCGAATAACTCGAGAATTATATATCGGACTGAAAAAGGAAAATTTGTGTTTAATATTTTTGAAAAATCTGTTTAGGGATATCAAAGTTGCCCCCCACCCAACTCTGCCCCCTGGAGGGAAAAGGAAAAAACTTTGAAATATTAAATGATACCCCCACCCTTTTTTTTTTATTATTAAAGATTCGGATTCTAGGGGAAAAAATACATAACTTTTGTATTTAACATTTTCTTCGGAAAATCATAGATGGCGCTGTAATCGTGTAAAATGTACTGAGAATCGTTTCCATTGAAAAGTCTGGAAACGGTCGAGTAACTCGAGAAATATACATCGGATTGAAAAATGAAAAAATTCATGTTTAATATTTTTGAAAAGTCTTTTTAGTGGTATCAAAGTTGCCCCCCAAGTCTTCCCTCTGGGGGGCAAAGGGGAGCAACTTTGAAATATTAAATAATAACCTCTATTTTTATTGCAGATTTGGATTCTACGGGGAAAAAATACGTAACTTTTATATTTAACATTTTCTTCAGAAAATCGTAGATGGCGCTGTAATAGAGTAAAATGCCGTGAGAATCGTTTCTATTGAAAAGTCTGGAAACGGTCGAATAACTCGAGAATATACATCGGATTGAAAAACGGGAAAATACGTGTTCAATATTTTAGAAAAATGGCAACTTTGATATCCCTAAATAGATTTTTCCGTTCATTTTTCCGATTGATTAGTATAATTTTTTTTAAGATAATGACAATTTTACGGTTTCAAATTTTATAAAAATCTCATAGACATGTTTGGAAATTTAAAAAAGCATTGTTGAAAATACAAAAATTATACAAAAAATAATAAACTTTCATCGTTTTATATAAGTTTAAATTCATTAAGTACTGCGCATTCGAATAATCATTTTACAAGCAATTTCAAAATGCGTTAAAATCGTTTGTGTTTGGCGAGGAAAAAATGCTGCTGGCCAATTCGCGTCTTTTTGCGCCAAATACTCGAAAATATTTTTTTTTCCAGATTTTCTACTGGGATTCCGCAGCTAAATTTCACTTCCTTTATTACATATATGAGTAGCTTCATTAGCATTTTTTTCAAAATTGCAACTGAAAAAATGGCTAGACTAAAGCCAATGAGTTTTAGCTTAAATTGTCAACGCTCTACCTATTCAGCTACCTGTGTCCATATGTAGTCGGCAGCAAAGATCCCTGTCGGAAAGAAAAACATGTAATAAAAAAAAAGAAAACAAATTAAAAGTACAATTTTGAATTAAATTAATTTATAAACGATTTTTTATTTACGACAAATTGGGAAAAAAAAAGAAAACAAATTTCAATCTACGCTCAGTTTATTGACCTTTTTGTGAAGTTTTAAATGATTATTGATTTCCTGAATTCTCCCCCTTAACCCCTAGAGGACTGTTATTGATTGCTTCCTGAACTATTTTTGCTTATGTTCTGAATAGGGTTTTTTTATTTTCTTTATGCGGCACATAAACGTCATTTCCACGGTTTTTAGAACAAAAGATGTTACATTAACTGTAGCTATTCATTTTGTATAAATTAATTGAGATGTAAAAGGTAATATTATTTAAATTTCATCTCATTTCTGGGTGAATACTCGTGAAATGTAAGAGGTGGAAAAAATATTTAGTAAATAAAACAAGATAATATGAAAGTAAGATAAGAAAGCCATTTTCATCAATTATATTTATAATAAGCATAGATCAAATACTTTGTGCGAATTTTAATTCATAAACCAAAACCAATAACAACGTTGTAACGCACAAATATGAAAAATTGGCACAAAAAACCGCATACGACCGTTTCAAGGATTCCTCGATCCCCTTCCTCAGTGCGAAAAAAAAAGAAAAGAAAAAAAAGATAAAAATGGGTTTAAAGAACCCCTCGGTTATAGCTCTGAGTACTGGCTTGAATGAAAATGCTAAAGCAAGAGTTTATATATCATATATTCTAATACGAGCAAATCTTGTGGGTGGTTATATATATATATATATATATATATGCAAAAATTATCTTAAAAACGGCTCTAACGATTTTGACGAAATTTCGTATCCTACCGTTTTGGGGCACCAGAAAACCATTGGGCTAGGTCACATGCTCGAGAAAATTCGATTAGTGGGTCATTTTGGGTCATTTTGGGTCATGGTCTAGCTAATTGTATCTAAAAAACGGTTCAAACGATTTTGACGAAATTTTGTATCCGACCATTTTCGGGCATGAGAAGTCAATTGGGCTGGGTCACATGTTCGAGAACTTTCGATTAATGGGTCATTTTTGGGTCAATGCGGGTCAAATTAATTTTATCTAAAAAACGGCTCTAACGATTTTGATTAAATTTTGTGTCCTACGAGTTTCGAGCACGATAAAAGCATTGGGCTAGGTCGCATGTCCGAGAAAATTCGATTAGTGGGTCATTTCTGGGTCATTGTGGGTCAAGATCTAAAGAGCGGCTCAATTTACACTAAATTTTGCATCCAATGGTTTTCGGGCACGAGAAGACTGTTGGGCTAGGTCACATGTTCGAGAAAATTCAATTAGTGGGTCATTTTGGGTCATTTTGGGTCATGGTCAAGCTAATTGTATCTAAAAAACGGTTTAAACGATTTTGACGAAATTTTGTATCCGACAATTTTCGGACATGAGAAGTCAATTGGGCTGGGTCACATGTTTCAGAACTTTCGATTAGTGGGTCATTTTTGGGTCAACGCGGATCAAATTAATTTTATCTAAAAAACGGCTCTAACGATTTTGATTAAATTTTGTGTCCTACGAGTTTCGAGCACGATAAAAGCATTGGGCTAGGTCGCATGTCCGAGAAAATTCGATTAGTGGGTCATTTCTGGGTCATTGTGGGTCAAGATCTAAAAAGCGGCTCAATTTACACTAAATTTTGCATCCAATGGTTTCAGCGCACGAGAAGACTGTTGGGCTAGGTCACATGCTCGAGAAAATTTAATTAGTGGGTCATTTTGGGTCATGGTCAAGCTAATTGTATCTAAAAAACGGTCCAAACGATTTTGACGAAATTTCGTATCCGACTATTTTCGAGCACGAGAAGACTATTGGGCTGGGTCACATGTTCGAGAACTTTCGATTAGGGGGTCATTTTTGGGTCAAAGCGGGTCAAATTAATTTTATCTAAAAAACGGCTCTAACGATTTTGATTAAATTTTGTATTTTACGAGTTTCGGGCACGCGAAAATCATTAGACTAGGTCACATGTTCGAGAATATTCGATTAGTGAGTCATTTCTGGGTCATTGTGGGTCAATATCTAAAAAGCGGCTCAATTTACACTAAATTTTGCATCCTATGGTTTTCCGGCACAAGAAGACTGTTGGGCTAAGTCACATGTTCGAGAAAATTCAATTAGTGGGTCATTTTGGTCATGGGTCATGATATTTGAACTCAAATTTAATTTTGACCGAGCATAGCTCGGTCTTCCCTGCTCGTCCCAAAGAAATGACGTATTTAATCGGAAATAGCTGTGAAAAAAGGAGTCACTGCGCAGGATCCCTCCACACGTGCAAGAGAAAAGGGGTGCTGGTCATATCATTCACCAAGGATGAACTATGTTTGTAATAAAGTAAGCCTCGTAAAAGTCGAGATCTATAACTGAATTACATTTTTGGATAATTTTAGCTTCTGAATAATTAAACCTGTTGTTGTAATCCCAACAATGTTTAGCTATTGTAGATTTCTCAAACTCCTGCTTTTTAATATAATTTTGGTGTTCTTTCATCCAGTATATTTATAATATTTGTTTAAAATATTAAAGAAAGCAATCGTATGTACAGTCAATATACAGGGTGATAATAATTAAAGTCCCACTTTCAAAATACTGTAAAAAAAGAACCACTGGTCAGAATGACTTCAAATTTGAACTGAATACACTGGAAGAAAGGGGAAACAGTATGGCATAAGAAAAAAGTTCCAAATTGTATCAATAGATGGCGCTATAAGCTGCATCAAATTAAAAGACACTCATGCGCAATTAAAAACCGAATCATTACGTGCTTTTTATGCGGTTTTTGGCCCAAGGACAATTAAAAACCAATTTTTCCCATCCAATGTGGTACGACCTTGCCGTGGTGGATGGGCTTTCCACTAACAGTACAACAAGTGTTGACTGATTTGGAAGTCATTTTTTCCGTCAAACAATCGAAACACTCATGCACATTGAACAGTATGGTTGGTTTACTGTGGAATTCATGCCAAAGACTTCATATTTGATTTAAAATGTCACTTGTAGCCGAATCCACTTTCGTTATGCCGCTTATAGCGCCATCTATTGATACACTTTGGCACTTTTTCTTTCTTATGCCATACCGTTTCCCCATTCTTCCAGTATATTCAGTTCAAATTTGAAGTCATTCTGACCAGTGGTTCCTTTTTTATAACATTTTGAAAGTGGGACTTTAATTATAATCACCCTGTATATTAAAAAAACAGAGACTGTTTTCGATATTTGCGGACTGTTTACGATAAAATCGTACCAAAGGTGCTATCAGATTCGGAATATTGTCGTCGTTCAGACTATGAGTTGAATTTTTTAAATAAGGGTTGTTTGCATTAAAGGTGAATACGGCCTGAATATTTCAGACCTGGGTACAGCCCGACCCGTACAAGAATTTTATTTGTGCTGTCCAACCCGTTATGAAATTAAAAAATTCGGCCTAGACGTATACAAAAATCATTATTCCAGTTCGGTATAAAAGCTAAAAATTCCACTCGAACACGGAAGACCTATTGTGCAACCAGACACAGTTTCTACAAAACATACCGATATTTCTAGAAGAGTATGCCCACTAAAGTCCCTTTCCACCCACTTAACTTCGGAACGGCTGGTGCTATATTCATAAAAGTGTAGACATTCATGCAAAGAATAGAACGGTAAAAACGCGCATCTGTGTTTTCGTGATTTTCTACACTGTGACCTGACAAAACGATCTTAGAAAGAAAGAAACAACCAGTTATGAAACAGCAGGTGTATGCTACCTCTCCACAAACATTGCACGACCTTCAACGACGCATTACGGACGCTTGTACCAACGTGTCACCATCGATGCTCCAACGTATGCAACGTGAAATTCAAACAAGGATCCAAATATGCATTGCAGCTGACGGTGAGAAGTTTGAACATCTAAAATAAAGGAATATTATTATAACTAGTTTTTTTTTTTTCTAAGATCATTTTGTCACATCACGGTGTAGGAAATCATGAAAAAACAAATGCGCGTTTTAACCGTTCTATTCTTCGGATTAATGTCCACAAGGTGTCTTTTTGTACTAAATCGATGATGCTCTACAACTTTGTAAATCACTTTTTTCTCTATCTCTTTTCGTTTTCAAGATAGAAATGCTAACTATGGTAAAGATACCATATATATCTTTTTCAAAAATTAAAGAAATCTATATTTTAAGTATTTTATTAAATATACTTTCCCCTTTCTGTATTATCGTAATTTATATACATTCCCGGCTGTTAAAACGCGCACCCTTTTGATCATTCTCTTTCAACGATAACCTTTAGTCAAAATCATACATATTGTTTGTAAATTATCATTAACGTACTTTATTCCGTCTCCCACACATCAATGTAAATGAAATTATCCAAGGCATAAAATGTTTCCTTTCTCATGGTCAGTTTTGACTTCATACTGAATCCAGATGTTAATTCCGTCTGACTGACGCCTTATAACATATTTCTAAAATATCTTTCCTTCATTTTCTCAAAACAACTAACCGCCAAAATTCTATTTCACTCTCTTTTTTTGCCAAAGTGCAATCTTCGCCAATAAAGATTTCCCTACCAATGACGTCAATTATGAAGTTGATATGATGTATATGTAACGGTTACAATTCCCACGCAAAATACAATACTCTTGGCTCTAAAAATGTAAATGGTTTGGCATACTTTCCAACGCATGCTGTCATTATCAAAAGGACACTTTCCTCTATGATCTCCGCGATGTAACGTCTCTAAAAATATTCTGGCCCCTTGGCCACCCCTATGGTACCCTCCTAAAGCACTTTCCCACTTTTTAAAATTCGGATATGCAGCCTAAGTTCTCGATATTCTTACTTCGCTCCTCTGTCAAAAATTTGGATTGTCACCCCATCATACAAGATGTGATTTCTTGTACCCGTGGATTATTAACTGTGGAATAACTTCATGGACTTGTCTTCTTTTCATCGTTTTAAAATAAAGAAAAGATGTTTATCAAATACTTCTTGATTCTTCCTCGTCGAAACTAACTTTTTCCAGTTCTCAGCAGGATGTCGTCAACTTGAGTTATTACGGGAAACAACATATGCAATTCACTATACGTCACTCGGGACCTAAATGCTTATGTCCCATCGAAAACAATTTTCCTATATTTCAGATGCCTACAAATTCTTCGACCATTCCCATACTCCGAACCATTTCTTGATTCTACTCCGAAGTTTTTCTATTTCTTTTCGATATAAGATTGGATATTATATCGTGTAGTTATCAGCCAAAGCTTATACTTTCCTGATAATTAAATAAAATTCAAGATTGTCGTATAGGACTGGTAGTACATATACGCTTATAAAGCAAGAACCCGAAGGCTCTTATCCCGTGAAGAAACATATCGGAGACTTGAGGATTCCATGGAAAACATTTTATTTGAAGAAAAGTAATTGCAAAAAATGAGGCGGTCCCCCGGCACTCAGAACATCTATAACTTCACATCATGAAAACTCACAATCGAATGAGCCTTTTTATGACTCCACAAATTTATCCGCGTCGACCCATAGCGTACAGAAGAAAAATTCGTTAGGGAGAAACACATTCTAATTTTGAACGCAAACCGCCAAACTAAATTACCATATGCGCATCTTTATAACAACAGAAAACTAACTGTCCGAACTTAACATCTGCAGCATGCAGATGTATCGAGAAATAGACAATACATTTACTTTTCTTTATATCTTCTGTGAACATAAACGTTTGCATTGGGAAGGAACGCAGATGCCAAACTGAAAATGGTTTCATTTCTCATATGAAAACCGCAAGCACATACGAAAGAAAGACTTTAAACATGTTCAGTAATTAACAAAGGTCATTTCTAACTGCGATAAAAGAGTATGAGAATTGTTGAATTTTAAGTAGAAAGGAAAAAGATTTTCTTTTCACAGAAGCGTGATACAATTAAAAATAGCTAAAAAAGGAAACACAATTAATTTATGAAATTTTAACGATAAATATATGAATCTACATCATACTAACTCTGCAGTATTCCAGCAGGTGGCACTGTAGGCAGTTTCATTGAGTAGCGCATGGCTACTTTACTATACCTAGACACTACTTTTATGAATATAGCAGCAGCCATTCCATAGTTAAGAGGGTGGCAAGGGACTTTAGTGGGCATACTGTATAACAACATTATCCTACAATTAAAGCTAGTACTTCCCTCAAAGGGATTAGTCTAAGCGATATTGCTGAGAACATAGCTTTAACAATTACGAAATAATGAAAAAGAATAAATTAAATGTTAGAACTACAAAATATCACATATAAATTCATATACACTCTTACTAAAATAGAAAAGAAGGTATGTTTTCATAATTTTTTAAATCATTTGACAAAAAATTTGATTTTCTTAAGCGTGAATTGCGCAAAGCTTTAAAAAATGGCGGAACATTTAAAACACCAGTCATTTTAAAATTACGTAATCTGATATGCAGTCAATAGCGTATTTTAGCAAGCGTTGCTTAATGCAAATTTAATTTAATTGTTGTAACATTTTCTTTGTTACAAATATTTACATTTGAATTTTAAAAATTTCCTCCATGTTTACATAACTAATGTTTATATAACTAAATATAGAAACTTAACTAACTTATGCATAGATTTTATGTTTTCGGATTCTATGCCCGCAATTCACGGAATACAGCATAACAATATTAGTACTAACCACTTCGACAATTACGTAGATAGACACTCATTTAAAAAAATAACTTAGACAAATACATTCCACTGGTGACTCAATAAGAAAATCAACGTAGTTTAAGAATGAAATAAAAAGATGGTAAAAGAAAACCCCAATTTAAAAGCTCTACAAAGAAAAAAAGTGGGTTATTAACAATATTTCTTTGTAATTTATTAAACCATATTAAATTTATAAAGAGTTCGTTAAATAAATATACAATTTCACTTTATTTTTATAAAAACAATTAAACAAAATGCCAGCCCAACAAAGGCTCGAGATTGGGACAATAAAGTCCAGCCGGGCTCAGCCCAAATAAAAAGAAGTCTGTCTGGTTTCCTTACATGTTGCAATTTTGCAAGAAATTTTGAAAAATTCGATTTACCCAGGATCTTATTACACAGTTTTTACTGTATAAATGAATGCAGGGTTTACCTAAACATGATTCACTCACATTCTTCATTTCAAAATTGCCTCTTATAATCCAATGCAATCATATCTTATTTTATTTACTTCCCGAAATAAAATTTTGATTGCTTTGTTCAACATACTTCCTTATATTTGCATCTCTCTCAAAAATAAAAGAAAAATCTATTATAACTTTCGCATTAAACTTTGAATACAACCTAACACGTTTACCTTTTCCCCAGATTTTTGTGTGTTTTTATCTTTTCTCCCGAGTGGCTATAAAAGCTCTTTCCTCTTTCTAACTTAATGACGTTTTTCTACAAAAAATAAAAATAAAAAGCGCCGTTCTACGGCCAGGTATACACCTAGTCAATTTTCTTTCAATTTAAAAGCCATTAAGTCACTCCATATAAGAGCCAGTAAAAGTTAATTTGCGTCTGTTCCTGTTTTATAAAGAAAAGAGCAGGGTCAAGTAACTAAAGTCGTAATTAATTCAATAGCTCGGCCAAGAAGACTCTTTAAGAGAACCTGATGTAATTTATGTGGAACAAGAATCTAAAGAAGGGAAAGAAAGAACCTGTGTGATCTGGTTTAATGACTTAAGAAAATACAAAATCAGTGTCTCATACTTTTAATTAACGTCCCTTTTCTGAGTCTAAATAATTTCTTGGGACATGTTTTTTTTTTCTCGTACGGAAGTTAAAGTGCCATTTAAGATCAAGTTAAAAAGAGCTACCTTTGATGTTCAGCACTGTTGCAAAATTATGTTAAACAAACTTTTACTGAATCATTGTTGTAATCAGGGCTTGATAAATGCGGTCGCCAGGTCGCCACTGGCAACCAAGTTTTGTTGCCTGGCCACCAAGTTATTTAATCTGGCATTTTTATTATTATAATAATTTTTTTTATAGAAAAAATAACCTAAAAAGTTGACCCTAGAACACAAACGGCATTTTTTTTCTTTTTCCGCATTTTAATTTGGTAAAAATAAGTTCAGCAAATGCAAAATATATTTAAATAATAAAAAGATTAAAATAATAAAAACAGAATTATATGACCGACTTCGACAGGAAAATAAGCAAAAATTGTTTTTCTGTTTCACTATTTTATCGATGCCTTCCTCATCAGATATAGATTTTGTAGCACTCCTAACCGGACATTGGAAGCCTTCGGCAATCAGCATTTTCGGAACATGTCGGTTAATCCAGCTTTTACAGAAATTCTTTTTTTTTTCTTTTCAGATAAATAATTTTGATAAATTTCATTAGAAAACGGGGTTTTATATTATCTTTCAAAATTATGTAACAATTCCAAACTATATAACTAATAATCCTAAAATTATGTATATTTTTATTTTTTCTCAATTAATTAAAAAAAAAACTTTTCTTCTTTTTGAAAATCAGTGTCGGGGGAAGATGAGGGGGATAATATTTTTTACTGGCGGCTAGAATTTTTTGCTGGCTACCAAATTTTATCTAATTTGTAAAGCCCTGGTTGTAATGATATTTTTTTTTGTAATATTCATTGGTTTGTTATTACAAGATTTATTACACGATTCTACATGTTTTCAAGGTGCAAAAATTTTAAAAAAATTGATTGTAATTAATTGTAAAATTAATATATATATATATAATTAAAAAATTTAAAAATAATAACCATTAAACCACAAAAAATAATCGACAATAGATAAATAATTACAATACAATACATAAATATATCCAAAAATTTAAGGTTCCCAAAATTAAAATAAGTGGTAAAAATACTTAAAGATATGTAGAGAGAAAATCCAATATGTAGAAAGTGAAAATTATTACAAGAAGCAATTGGAAACTTATATAGTGGGACACTTTTTCTAAGGCAATATTCCACTAACATAAGTAAAATGTAATGGATTTCTGTTTGAGTTAATAGCCATGGTCTTAATTTATTAACTCAAATTGCCCAATCAATTACCAAATCAAATTTAAAGAAAATTGAATAAAAATGGATAAATATTGAGTAATTAATATATATATATATATATATATATATATATATATATATATATATATATATAATGTGATATAGTGACATATTGGAGATTTAAAGGCAGTTGGCGAAATTTGTTTAGATTGGGTTTCCATGTATCGACGCACAATTATGGCCGGATGGTTGTATCACTCAGCTATTACGTAGAAAATGTGTATACCACGGAGAAAGAACCTCCGTGGTGTATACTCCAGAAGTAAGCAGACAAATGTTGAAAACAAAGCTTTATTTTATAATCAGGAACCAAGGAGAAGAAATGCTCTAGCAAATCATGATTTAAATGGTTAGTTAATCATCGCTATGTGGCAGTCGGAGTTTCAAATAATCTTTACGTTATAAGGTCTTAGAATTACTATGATGACATTATCGAAGAAAATATATTAGCACCGGTACCCAAGATCATACTAGTTACGGTATAAATATCACTGGGTTCGAACATGATAGTCATCGTGAAAACTGGACGTTTCGAATAAGCTTCGAATAAACTTCGAACTCTCTAAAACTCCGAAAAATCTTCTCTCTCTTCTGTGTCTCTCGGATTTTGCTGCGCTTGCGTATTTCAATTAATCTCCCGCAAAGTGACAACCAAGTCACCTGACTTACCTTTTCCAATCCTAATCGCTTTAAGAGAGACTTATTAACAGTTCCGATGAAATCATCTTTATGTGATTTTACTTCCGTAGCGCGAAAAGACGCTTCTAGAACAATCTATAGCCTCTAAATCAGGTATATGTCATGTAAACAAACAATACGCTCTGACCACGAGAGTGCCGGTTAAAAATAGATTTTGGATTGTCAGACGATAATTTTAGCTTACGCTAGAGAACAACAGAAGAGAAAAAAATGAATTTATTGATTCAGAATAAAAATTAGAACATTAAAGCATCGAAATATTATAAAAGACATTTTGATATTTTATTAAAAGAATAAATTTAAACCGATAAATAAACAGGTTTTATAGAACGGGATGATTTAGGAGTTGACATTCTAACAATTAAGAAAATAATTTAAAAGGATTTGATATATACTGGAAATAATAGTGAATTTTAATAGGGATTTAAATAATAAAATAGTTTTATTTAAGGAATATAAGTAGTTAGCGCCATTTTTAGATTTAAGCAATTGGGAATAAATATTATTAGGTGGATTAAGGATCTTATACCTTTACATATGCAGATTGATAGATTAGTTTAAGAATAGGTTTCAATTTAATAAGCCGGTATAATATATGAAATATTATTAAAAGTAAAATTTATGCAAAAAAATGTTGACCTTGGCCTTGGCGAAACAAAAATTTAAATTTTGTAATACATATATATTTAAATACACTCTTTTATAGGCATTCAATATTTATGCTGAAAGTCACGCCTAATTTAATGGCTTGAATTAGGAATTTTTCTAAACAAATTTCGTTACAATACATTTATTTGGCGTGGGCTCAGAAGACAATTATGTAAAATTCCCCACTTTTTATTTTTTTATTTTTTATTTTCATTACTTGGTAGAAAGCGGTAGCTAGTGAATTTACTTGAAAATTGCTCTGTTTCTTTTATAAGGTTTGACAAGAAGAAAAAACCATTATTTAAACTATTTTTAATCATATTTAATGATAATTTGATCACATTTACTTAATGATTGATTAATTAATATGAAACTATTAATTAATTAAAGCGTATTTTTTTAGTATATATCTCTAGTATATATCTTTAGTATATATTTTTAGTATATACACTCTTTATTGTTTTAATTTATATTTTCTACTTTATAGTGTTAAAAATATTTCATTGTTGCAGCTGTTACCGCCAGTTGACTTTTTTTGGCGAGCGCTGTTCAGTGCATAATTATGTCCATTGTTCCTGTAACTCGTATACAATTGTAACCATAAAGAATATTTGGCGATTTATCGCCTGTGGCGGACTAACAGAAAAATGTCTTAAAATTAAGTTATTAATTTTACACTCCTTCTGCAAAAATAAAATTTTGATTGCTTTGTACAACATACTTCCTTATATTTCTATCTTTCCAAAAATTAAAGAAATATCTTTTATAACTTTCGTATTAAACCTTGAATATAACCCTAACTTCCCCAGATTTTTGCAGTTTTTATCTTTTCACCCGAGTGGCTATAAAAACTCTTTCCTCTTTCTAACTTAATGACGTTTTTCTACAAAAAATAAAAAATAAAAAAGCACCGTTCTATGTCCAGGTATACACCTAGTCAATTTTCTTTCAATTTAAAAGCCATTAAGTCACTCTATATAAGAGCCAGTAAAAGTTAATTTACGTCTGTTCCTGTTTTATAAAGAAAAGAACAGGGTCAAGTAACTGAAGTCTTAATTAATTCAATAACTCGTCCAGAAAGACCCTTTAAAAGAACCTGATTCAATTTATGTGGAACGAGGATCTAAAGAACGGAAAGAAAGATCCTGTGGGATCTGCTTTAATGACTTAACAAAATACAAAATCAGTGTCTCATACTTTTAATTAACGTCCCTTTTCTGAGTCTAAACAATTTTTTGGGACCTCCTTTTTTTTCTCGCACTGAAGTTAAAGTGCCACTTAAGATTAAGTAAAAAAGAGGTACCTTTGATGTTCAAAATTATGTTAAACAAACTTTTACTTGAATGATTGTGTTCATTTTTTTAAAAACATATATTTGTTTTTTTAGATAAGATTCTACACATTTTTTAAATGCTTATGACAAAAATTAATATGGAAGTAAAAACAGTTTTTTTAATACACCCTTTTATAAGCATTTAATGAAAATCACGCCTTAATTTCGTGACTGAAATTCGTGATTTTTCCAAAAATTTGCAGTTACAATACATTAATTTGGCATGTGCACCGAGCCAGGATATGGAAAATTCACCATCTTCTTTTTTACGCTTGGTAGAAAGCGCAAATTAGTGAATTTATTTAAAAAGTTATAATTTTTTATCTGTTTAAGATATGTCCACAGGAAAGAAAAAAAAAAGCATATTTAAACTATCTTTTTAAGATTTCTGAACTGGTTTCTCAATGTATAATCATAATTTAATTTAAATGAATCTATTATTTGATTAAAGGGTATTTAAAAAATATATATTACACTCTTTATTTAACTCCACCGGTTTTCTTACAACATCTGGAAATTTTTAAAAGTACGATTTAACCAGGCTTATATTATCCAGTTTTTACTGTATAAATGAATACATAGGGTTTGCTTAAACATGAGTCACACACAATCTTTATTTCGAAATTGCCTCTTATAATCAAATGCGATCATATCTTATTTTATTTACTCCTGAAATAAAATTTTGATTGCTTTGTTCAACATACTTCCTTATATTTTTATCTCTCTCAAAAATAAAATAAAAATCTATAAAACTTTCGCATTAAACTTTGAATACAACCTAACACTTTTACCTTTTTCCAGATTTTTGTGTTTTTATCTTTTCTCCCGAGTGGCTATAAAAGCTCTTTACTCTTTCTAACTTAATGACGTTTTTCTACAAAAAATAAAAAAGCACCGTTCTACGGCCAGGTATACACCTAGTCAATTTTCTTTCAATGTAAAAGCCATTAAGTCACTCTATATAAGAGCCAGTAAAAGTTAATTTGCGTCTGTTCCTGTTTTATAAAGAAAAGAGCAGGGTCAAGTAACTGAAGTCGTAATTAATTCAATAGCTCGGCCAAGAAGACTCTTTAAGAGAACCTGATGTAATTTATGTGGAACATGGATCTAAAGAAGGGAAAGAAAGATCCTGTGGGATCTGGTTTAATGACTTAAGAAAATACAAAATCAGTGTCTCATTCTTTTAATTAACGCCCCTTTTCCAAATATAAATAATTTCTTGGGACCTCTTATTTTTTTCTTGTACGGAAGGTAAAGTGCCACTTAAGAGCAAGTAAAAAAGAGGTACCTTTGATGTTTAGCACTGTTGTAAAATTATGTTAAACTTTTACTTGAATGATTGTTATAATGTGCATTTTTTACATCATTTATTTGTTTAAAACATAAGATATATTTTTGAGATGCTTATTCCAAAAATGACCTCAACTATTTTCTATCACGTTTTTTTTTATAATCTCTGTCAATACGTGTTATATTGATGTATATAGCTTGTTAAACCTAATAATATCAAATAAATAGAATAGATATATAGTTACACACATATGTTATACACATATAGTTTAAATTGATTATTTATTCCAAATCAAAGGTCTGGTGCGCTTTTTTCTTCTGCTAATAAAATAACTTTTTTTCTTTTGTTTTTTTGTTATGTAATGATTCTGCATTTTTACGATTAGAAATCAAACAATAATTGGCAATCACATATTCCACTGGTCCTGGTACAATAGGCACAGGTATATTTTTGTGCCGAGTATTGTGTTTGAACCAAAAAGTCTCTATCCCTGGGCTTTTTACTTAACGGCAAACTTGTGCATCAATCTATTAAATATAGTTACAGTAGACATAGTAACAATCTTGTAGTGTGTGTGTGGGGGGGGGGGGGAAGAAACAAACTCATGTTCTCTGATTATATACGCAGTAACAGATATTTTAAGATTTGACTTTTTTTTTGTCATTTAGTCTGAAGCCTCAATTTTTAGCAGATCCGTTAGACAACAACAAATCTCTAATTAAATCAGAATGTGTAGATTGGTTGAATAGCTCAAGGATCATTGTCTATAATTACATCGTAGAACATCAGCCGGTGAATTTTCATCAGGTGAGTTTTCAAATATGTCTTCTAAAAGATTATCAGAAATTTGTGAACCGTGTAGAAAGAAGTTTCTGTAGCTGCAGTAGATTCCGATACATAAAGTCTTTATTGTTTTTAGACTTATAACCACAAACATCATATGGTAAAAGAAAAAAAAAGACATCATCAGTGGTATTTAGACCTTCTCAATACCAAAGGGATAACAAATCTGAATGCCTATTTTATCGTTGTACAACTTTATGAAATCCATACACTAACATAAACTTTGTGTGTAGCCCATGGTCTATCGTGATCCTTAAATTTCACTCCAAAATTGGTAAAATATTTTTTTTTTATTGAATGCGTAACACTACACACATTTAATTTTTTGAAATAACAAAATATTTTCTTTAATTTTTTTTTTCATTTAATTTAAATTAGGCGTTGTAATTGCAATAAGCAAATTGTAACATCGTTTTCATATCATAAAAGTCAAGTTTGTGCAAAAATGGTACTTTGTACGCCCCTTTTTTATTTTAACATATGCGCTAAAAATTACGAAGGGCTTAAATTATCAAAAAAGATTTTTCATGGTAGACCTGTGTCATATACTGTCTTATTGAAAAGATTTCCAATAAGAAGCCAAAATGCTCAAATGTTTATATTAAACCGCATATATACAGTAAAACTTGTTAAGACGGAATCGTAAGGACCCGGAAAATATTTCTGTATTAGACAAGTTTCTGTCTTAGAAAATAGAACTCTCTTGTTATACAGGGAATCTACAAAAAGTTTTCTCCAATGTGAACTTTTCTTTTTTTGCATTTAATTCTATGTGCGGGAATGAATGTTGCTATTCTACACTGCAAAAAATAATTGTTGATTTTGCAGTATAAAACTGGCACCCAGCTGCTGGTATTATACCGTAAAATTAACAGTATTAAACAGTAAAATAAGCAGTAATACGCTGCCGTGCAAGCAGTAATACGCTACCGCGCATGCTGGTGCATATGTGGAGCATATATGGTAGTGCCAGTTTTATACTGTAAAATCAACAATTATTTTTTGCAGTGTACCAATATCTCTAAATTTCCGAACTGTGATTTAGCTCGGCAGAATGTGGTTTTTGAAGAAAATTACGTAACAGTTTCTTCTTCAACACGTGTTTATTTAGTTATTATTTTTCCCAAACAAATCTCGAATAAGCGAAACTGGGGTTATGGGGGGGGGGGGGAGGGGGGCTGTACTGCCTTTGGCATCGTACACCCATGAAGGCTAATGCCCGCTGAAATCTCAAATCAAACGAACCTCCAATTATTGCGTATTTTTTTTTCTTTCCAGATAAAACTAATAAATTGCATAAAAATTTAAAGAGATCTAATCAAAAAATCCAAAAACTGCCTTCGAGGTGCGTAACTTCAGACATTCCAAACCCTTCCTGCCAAATCTTGTAGCTCTGAGCGCAGTGGTCTCTTCAGAACGCAGCATATAGACATAAACACAGGTAGATAACCATCTATATTTATTATAAACTAGCTGAGCCACCGACAATGCCAGGACCCGTGATATTAACCTTAAATATACCTAAAATATGCGTTGAATGATATTTTTATTTTTAAACGAAAATCTTTCCAAACGAACCTAATTGGGATAGCCTCACTGCCTTTGGGAGTGTACGTTCTCGTCTTTATATGATTTTATATTTTTAAATGAAATCTATGCAAACGAACCTAAAATTAGGGGGCCCACTGCCTTTAGCAGCATACACGGGGCGTGCTACGCCCGTTCTGGTCTGTTTTGATTTCATACTTTTAAATGAAATTATATTCAAACGAACAAATGGGGGCCCCGTTACAGTAATTGCTGATTTAATTTCTAATATTTAGATATATTAAATCTTCAATTTTGACCAATAGTTCCTGAGAAGACCTAAATATTATAAAACGCCCCCAGCTGTCTCTTTTAAAACGCTAAAAGCTATCTCCCAGTGTTGAAACTGTACAGGTTTCCCCATGTATGCGCAGAAATGAAAACCGTCTATCCTCATCCAAATTTTCTTACTTTTACGTACGGTATTCCCTTGTCATTGCCAACAGACGATCACACAGACAAATCTCTTTCCTTTATTAATATCGATAGATCGATTTGCTTGGTGTAACAGAAAAACTCACTTTTATAAATAAACTGCATTTCTTTAAAATATTAGCTACTGTTTCGAAAATGAAAAAAAAAAGTGCAGAATAAATAATATACGATATTTTTTATAAAGTTTTAGAAAATAACCAATATTATTTTATGTGTTTTTTTTTCAATCAATGTCTGAAGTTCATGTAACTTTGATCAAACTCTATAAATTATGACTAAAACTTATTAAAAATATTGAAATCCCACATTATATTCATTATTTTAATCCTTTCGTGTGAAAGTTTAAATTATTTTCTTAGTCTCTATAGAATCGCAATTCATAATCGTATATTTTAATTAAATGTAGAAAATAGGAAAAGTTAATGAGCTTAAGTTTGATTTCTGATTTTTAGGTGCATAAGATAAAATTTTAAACACAAACAATAAGGCATATTACCCCATGTTATAATTAAAAATGTGTTAATAGCTTGTTTATTACGAGATCGACCATGTGAAAATGAAAAGTGACAAAAAATTAAAAATCTGAGCCTCAGAGGCATTCGGACCTGCCTTCGTCTATTCTCGTCCAAATT
Source organism: Maratus michaelseni (assembly GCA_963931845.1). Taxonomy (NCBI): domain Eukaryota; kingdom Metazoa; phylum Arthropoda; class Arachnida; order Araneae; family Salticidae; genus Maratus; species Maratus michaelseni. The sequence goes on from OZ007591.1 coordinate 26,808,929, forward strand.
ACCAGACCACTACGTGCGGTAGATTTCGCTAGCCATTGCGAACACACACATACTTTAAAATCGCTTCTTTAAAATTCAAGGCAGCCACTAAAGTTATTTTTGCAGGAGAGTAGTGCATGGAGTCAGAAATTCACTTACTACGCTTCATTTTTTTAGTTCCAAATATCGCCATATATGGTAGTGCACTATCTCAAACTCTAATACTGAATCAAATAACCTTTGCAATTTTAAAACACCAACCATTTATTTGGCGTTTAAACAGCTCAACAAAATGAAGGTTAAATCCTGGGTGAACTTGGTTTCACTTTTTGTATGAGTGAACACTTGAATTATCGTAACTCTGACCTCTTGTATTTATGTCTAAATTGAATTTTTTTTTCAGTAAGACATTAAGACAATCCAGTCTCTGTGACATCTAAAACTAAATTCAATGCTACAAAATTGCTCAAGTTTTTTTTTTTTTTTTTTTTTTTTTTTTTATAAGTTTCAAGTCAAATTCTATGTTCTGAGTTGACATTGATTATATCATATTTATTTTAAAGAATAATAACATATAAGTTATTATAAGTTATTCACTTGAGGTAAATCTATAAAAAATAATTAAAATTGCAAGAATAATTATTTTTTAATAAAATTAAAGAATGACATGTTTTTTTATTAAATACTAGCTAATCCGCCCGGCGTTGCCCGGGCCCGAAATATTAATAATCTGTTCTATACGAATATGACTGGAATCTGTAAGGCTATCGAAATCAAGTCGAATGAGGCAAACCCCGTCGTAATCGGGCTCATAAAACCCAAGATCGGAAAGCGCATCCTGACGGTCGAAAGTGCAGCTAAAATATTTAAGGCTATAGATATCAAGTCGAATGAGCCTAACCCCGTCGTAATTGGGTCCATAGAACCAGATATACTCCTATAGTTCCACTTTCTACCGCCAGGGGGCGCAGTCTGTTCTGGAAGAGGCCTTTTCAGAACACTTGACCCAACCAAATTTCCTAGTAGAATTGAAATTTAGCTATGGGTAAACATTGCCAAAATAGCGGAAATCGCGAAACTGGGTTACGTAATCGATCGGTTTCTAAAGGGTTAATGTAGATTTTTTTAAAACCCAACCGTGCATTTTGAAGAAAATGAACGTGCCTATGATCTGGTGTCTATTGTTTGTCCGTACTTGCATTTCCCGAGTCGATGCCGATTTTTAAATCTGGACCAAAAAAAGGAAATTCGCGTGAGTGAGTTTTGGAAAGGATTTTTTTTTTCGGAAGGTTAAAATTAAATTTTTTCAAAACGGATGCCAGATTTTAAAGAAACAAAGGGATATAGATTAGGCACGGTATTTTTAGTTTTTCGTATCTTGTTTATAAACGCCAATTCGGATTTTTAAAGATAGAAGAAATAGTTAAAAAAGCGAAATTGACTTACGGTTAAAAACATTTTCGAAAGGGTTAACGTGATTTATTTTTTAAACTAAAGGTTTCTGCCTAAACCCGATAGAACGTAGATGTCTTTAAGTGTGTTTGCTTTTTGTTTGGTTATTTTAGAAAGCCGATACCAGATTTAATATATAGCAGAAAATCGGAATTCGCAAAAGAGAGTCCTGTGCACGAATTTTTTTTGAAGGGTTAATATTCGTATTTTTCAAAAACAAATACAGATGTCGAAAAAGGAATAAATGTAGATATTGTCTGGTATTTTTAGTTTTTCATACCTGTCTTTGAATCGCCGACGCAAAATTTAAAAAATTGCCAAAATCGTGCATACAGAAAATATACTTTTTCGAAGAGTTAATTTTTGTATTTTTAAAAACCAAAGGTGGCTTTGAAAAGGACAAAAAAAACAGTTCTTTAATTTGGTGACCTTCGTTTTTCCATATCTTTTGTATTCCGGTAGATGCAAGGTTCGGAAAACGGGAGAAAATAAAAAACACGAATTCGATGCTTTTTGATTTTTTTTTTTGAAAGGGTTAAATGTAAAATTTTTTCAAACCAACCAGATCGTTCGAGACGCAAAAGTATGTTCTTTTAGAATATGTAGACGGTTTTTCCGTATTTTTAGACGTTTGTCCATGGCGAATGTAGAAATACTTTAAACAAAAGCGGAATGTCTTCTGCTTTCTTTCTTCTGTTCCGGAAGATACGGAAATTGGTTTCTGCGCATGCGCCAGCTCGCTTCAGAATAATGACTTTTTTATTTGTGATCTTTGATCAGTTTTTAATTGATAACTACTTTAATTTTCAAAATTTTAAAATTCTGAGGCTCAGGTATACCAGGAGAGGTTTTGGACTACCTAAATATAAATTTATAGACTTCTAGATGCGCTAAATTTTCCTAGCCATCGCCAACAGACACACACACAGACACACAGAGCGAAACTTTCTTTTATTAGTATAGATAGATTTTTTCCTCGCTTAAAATGCTTGGCGCTTTTATCATCCTAGTGCCTATTAGAGATGAGAAGGGTTCAGCCCGAGCCCAAAAGCCCGAGCCCGGGCCCGATACGGGCTCGGGCTCAATTTTTATAAAAGTCTTTGGGCCCGGGCCTTCGTGCCCATTCTTTCTGAAACTGACAATTTTATTTATTCCCATATAGAAAAAATAAGAATAACTTTCTTTTTCTCCTAAAAAAATACATAATCTTTTTCAAGTCATTTTAATGCTATTTTGATATTAGAATTTATAGAAGAAATGTTTCTAGTATATTAAAATGCTACTTAAAAAAAAAAAAAATTGCGATATTTGCATATTTATGTGTGGCATTGACGCGACGACGTGACGCAACGACTGGGTGATATAGCACCAGTGGGAAGAGGCGCGAATAATTTGTTGCTCGATTTTCGTTTGTGACAGGATATTTTTTAATTGGAATGTTTATTTTATTTTATTTTTTCAGAGATATAACGCGAAAAGAATATTTTCTTTTATTTTTAGTCAATCAGCATTAGCTTAAGGTTTGTAAATTTTTAGTCTAATATTGTGTTCGAGTCATAATCGCTCTTCATATAAAAATAACGTTTTTGAGTCTATTTTTCATAATGAACTCTGTTCTTGCTAAAGCTCCGCTCTGCATATTTCCGAAGTCAATTTCATTCGTAAATAGATATAATTGTCATGTACTGTTAATCCGATAGAAAGCAATCGAACAGTGTTTCCACTTTTCCTATAAAAGCATAGGATCTTTCAGATAACAGTGTAAAATTTTTAATTTAAGCTGATTTTCAGGAACACGAAATATTGTTTTAATTAAGGAATCATTATAATTTACGATATACACCTTTTATGAGAAGTAGAAAAACGTTGTTCGATTCTTCTGCAAGGAAATAGTAATTTCTTTAATTTTTATGCATTTATTCATAAAACTCACTTCGTAAATGTGTCCATCATATTTGCTTGTTGGGAGAGGAAAATATGAGAATCCTTTTAAGGAAGTATATTTTTATTTGCTAGAAAACTTCTCTTTTTATAAGATTAAATGCAAATTTCAAAAAAATTAATTATGTGCTGGGGATTAACAGTTATTTTCATGTATAAAGTTTTTAAAAAATGGGATATTACTTTTGAAACAATTTTTAAATATTATGAAATTTTTTTCGGTATCGGGCTCGGGCTCTGATGACACAAAATATTTCGGGCTCGGGCGGGCTCGGATTCGAAATTGTCAGGCTCGAGCGGGTCCGGGCTCCGAAAAGAGAGCCTGAACTCATCTCTAGTGCCTATGTGTGCCGCGCACATTGTACAATACGTCGGAGCGTCCCGAGCCATCTATCAGTGATATTTAGAACAAAAACAAGAAAGCTTAGTAATGAAATTCCTGAATTCATACATTAATCTCCTGAAAGTATAACTTCAATATCTATCACCTTTTACTTATTGAATTTTTAAAACGTTCAGTCCGGTTTAAGAGATTCTGTATAAAGACTGTCGGTCTGAGAGAAAAGCTTCAAGGAAATTTGTCTTTGATTTTTTTTTTTTTAATAGAGATCATTCTCAAAGCTTAACTTTAATATTACTTTATTATTCTTAAGACTCTAAAATAATGAATTTCGAATGATTTCTGAACGCCTTGTTGCTAAAGCCATTTTTATTTTGGAATAAATTTAAATGCACTCACTTGAAAAATATTTCATGCTGAAAAGCAAATGAAAAAAAAAGTTAAAAGGAATATCAATAAGATTAAATTGAGAAACAACTAAACCCTTTTGAAATCATTCCAGATTCTAATGGAAGCTTAGAGAAAGAAAAGAATATTCTTGTTATATTCGGATTATATGTTTCAATCTGAGTGTTTTGTTAAAATAAAATAAACTTTCAAATGTGTTGTAATACGCAAGAACTGTTCTACACACGCGGAAGTCCCGAGGTGTAAATGCGTAATGGGGATTTTTCATTCTTGTGAATAAAATGAACTATTTCTTTTCATAAATGTATTGGTGACTGTAAAAATATTATAATTTTGGATACAAGGTTCCGAACACACACACATACATGTATAAGTATGTATATATATATATATTCGAAATCGTTAGGCAGATTTTCGTAAGTTAAAATACCTTCACCTGGTTTGGATCATCCTGCTCACACTATTTCCCAAGTTGCTAGAAAAAAATTCTGCGTTCACACATTGCCGGTTCCTTTACTTTAGTTTTCATTCACAAGCATATTTTGCGGTCGCTTCGCAATTTGTAGCATTACTTCGCATCTGCTATATACGGTGCCACTGCTACATACGGTTGCATGCGAAGGGTTTCTTCTGCTATACCTCGATGTTTTATTTTTGGCTACTTGAGTTAATTTTTTTTCCGGAAAATGTGTGGCATTACGTAATTAATTAATGCCTACTATATAATATTGAATAAAAGTGTAATTTTTGAGGGATGTACTATATTGCTATAGCTCTAATGTTTTACACAAAACATTAAGTTTTTACATGCTTCAGAACGATATGTTGTTATTTCTACAGAGTATTATTGTGAACGTTTTATTGTTTTTGAAAGTTTAACCTTTTATTTAAGACTCTTAAGTAAAGATTTTTTTTTTACGGTTTTAAATAAAAGATGGAAATAAAGCTACAAGGTTGTGTGAACCGTTTGATTAACTGGCAATATATCAATTGCATTTAACTATGCTCTGGTCCCAGTTTAAGTCTCCTACCACTGTTAGAAATATATATTTGAAGACCAAACTTTTTTAAAGTTTGGAACGCAAAATAACTATCTTAAGAATAAACCAATACATGCAACATATCTGTCAAATGTTGATGCAACAAAATGCCAGTATTAATCCGTGTTGATCCAATATGTAATAATGACTACAGTTGTTCATTATGCAAGAGATTGCAAATCAGGCGTTCTTCATTAGACTGTATTAAATGTATTTCACCTCAATTTACTGAGGCAACGATGGAAAATTCGCATAGATTAAATGGAAAATGCAGAAAATTGCCATCTGATGCAGTAAAATAAGTAATCGAGAAAGGTAAATAATTACATTTTAGCTTAAAGAATTCCAGACATCGAAAGCCAAACATGGGTCAACTGTTTAACGATACTTTTCTTCTATTGGCCTAGAATTCATTGCATTATATAAACAAAGCAGCCAAAGGTCTGCCCACCATAAACCTTGCGAAGATAAAAAGAACTCAGAACAGTTATTGATAAACCAGTAACGAAGTAATGTTCTTTGGCAGCATTCCGTATGCAAGTTGTAGTTAGCATTTTCTGTTAGTATTTTCTATCCAATATTAAATTCTTCACCTCTTTCTTCTTTACTTATCGAATTTAGGAATACCGTAGTTTTGGAGTATTATTTTCTTATAAACTAGTTTTATTATTATTGTATCTCTTTAAAATGTTTGCTTTCTTGGAAGCATATGTTCAAATTACTATGTACTCTGCTAGAGAAAAGATCACTCTGAGTTATTCATAATATATATATATATATATATATATATATATATATAAGCAGTAACCATCACATCATAAACAAAACAGCTATATATTCGTGTGAACAGCGCCAGAAGCTGCATATTAAAACACACAAATTCAATATAACCCAGCAAAAACATGATTTTGGCCTGAACTAGCACCACCCCCCTCACCAGAAACAAGACAACACAAGAAAACACAGTAGAAAATATATGTAAAAATAAACAGAAACAGAAACAAGCTGCGGCCTCATCAGCAGTGGGTAAATTCAAAGGCAGAAAAGCATCCGAACAAAAAGATTAACAATTAGTGACAGTGGGTTTCGGCCAGAGCGCTGCGTAGCAAAAATTTAAAATGCACAGAAACATATTTGAATACTACTTAACAGACGCTCCCCCCACCGTACCCTACACCACAATATTAAGCGAATGCTGTACCAATATCACAATACTGAAACACCATAGTTGAAACAAATGTCTCTTCGAAAATACACACAACCAATTCAGCCACGTTGCCACAATTAAAAAAGTAAAACACGATAAACAATCCAAATCCGTCATTCAGTACACAATCCAGATTCGTTCCACGTCGGATGCCAACAAACACAGCCATCATCATAAAACCGTCCTTTTCAGGCTTTAGGAATTACGAGTCATTTACTGTTGAATGTAAGCAATCTATCAATAATGGAGGCAGTCTGCAAAATCTGAATATTTTTTGATAAATTTCAGAGGATATTGGTTTTATAATATAAATGACTGATAAAATAAAATAGTTCCTTATTGTATGACATTTGTTTCAACTATGGTGTTTCAGTATTGTGATATTGGTACAGCATTCGCTTAATATTGTGGTGTAGGGTACGGTGGGGGGAGCGTCTGTTAAGTAGTATTCAAATATGTTTCTGTGCATTTTGAATTTTTGCTACGCAGCGCTCTGGCCGAAACCCACTGCCACTAATTGTTAATCTTTTTGTTCGGATGCTTGGCTGCCTTTGAATTTACCCACTGCTGATGAGGCCGCAGCTTGTTTCTGTTTCTGTTTATTTTTACATATATTTTCTACTGTGTTTTCTTGTGTTGTCTTGTTTCTGGTGAGGGGGTGGTGCTAGTTCAGGCCAAAATCATGTTTTTGCTGGATTATATATATATATATATATATATGCGGTGTTGTATATGACCACACTCCAAATACATTGCGAAATTTTGAAATGTTATGTTTTCCTCATCATTCACATTATTTCGAGTCTATGGTAGCAGAATTTAGAATGTGGCTTGATGAGTAGTGCGATATACCGTCTTCTTGGGATGAATTTTCAATCTCTATAACAGTCCCTCTCCCCATCTGCTTTGCTTTTAAACACAACCAATAGATAGACTAAAATGCCACAATTATATTCAAATAAATTTTAAAGCAAAAAATAAAAAATCATTTCCGATAAATAAAGAAATATCAATATCTCCTCAACCATATCAAAGTACACCCAAACATATAGTTAAAAACTAGCAGAACCGCAGACTTTGTCAGTGTTAACCATGGGGGTCTCCCGTTAAAGTAAATAAAAATGCCATATCCTAAGTATACGGCGATCTCATTATCGGAGCTCTGTGCACTTGCGCCCATAAATCGTTAAAAAGACAATCAGAAAGAAAATGACGTTACTTTGACGCAATTAAAACCCCTCAACTTTATAAATGAGAATGGATGTTTTCTTTCACTTTGACGCAATTAAAACCCCTCAACTTTATAAATGAGAATGCACGTTTTCTTTTACTTTGACACAATTAAAGCCCCTCAACTTTATAAATGAGAATGCACGTTTTCTTTGGCACGTGTAACGTGGAACAGAAAAACATACGATTTTCTAGACAATGCGGGAAAAAAATGTAAAAAACTCAACCAAATTACTTAGCGTTTAGTGAAATTCTATTTCGTACGACTGTAGCGTCTAGAAGATATAGTGTGGTAATCGGCTATTTAAGTAAAGCTTTAAAAAGCGCAAAATAGTTTAATCCCTATGATATGAGAATCATATATTAAGTTTTAACAAACCCTATCCTTTATTTAATTTATATTTTCCCCCTTCCTTTGTCAAAATTTAATCGTGTTATCTTTAACTTCAAACAATAAGCCCGCTGTAATTTATACCCTTTCCCTTTTTCATTTTCACTTATGCTCGATCACTAATATCTCACGGCTTTTCGATTAAAAAAAAAAAAGAAAATAATTAAATCAGCACAGATGCCTTTTCGTAATTTTACTTTCCGTAACCAAGCTTATAACACGATATGTGCATTGCACATTTTTGTGGCCACAAAAGTTATGCGAATCTTCCATTTGGCCCAAATGCATGCCCTTATATGGTAGTGGTAAGAACGCAATCACTCACACCCATGTCTAAAAATATATTCTCATTGTTAAAGGCATATACTATTTTGTCTGTCGAAAATCCGTTCTCATGAGAAAGATATTTGTCGGTTATAATCGCCAGGGTGATATTAATTTTTGAATCAAAATTCGTCCTGTCGCCAAAATCTGGTGACCCTACTGGGTAAATACCATTGGTTATGCCTATCTCTGTCTGAAAGTATTTACGCCTAGACACTCTGTAACAACCCTATTTTGGCGAGATTCTTATCAGTGCAATTCCAACTTGTATCGTGGAAACAACTCACTTCGTCTTCTGTCTCCGCATAATAATGACTGCTTAAGAGCGGCCTTTCTTGTTTCCCCCTCTTCTGTCCGCGACCATCTTCGCATCCTCATGGTGATCTTACAATAAAACGACTTGTCATCTATTCTGGAGTTTTTTATTATACACGAACCTGGTTCATGTGGATTGTTTTATTTGATCAAGTACAACAACTACGAAATATGATCTGATCAGCCAAACTCCTTTATAAATTTTGGTGCGTAACCAGCTTTTTCTCCAGTTAAAAAAAAAAAAAGAAGTTAGCGTTGGCAGAAGAGGGGACGCTTTTTCTTCACCTGCAACCGCCTGTCTCGTTGGATTATCATCAACCATCTAAAAAAATTACCGCCTGCATATTTCCATCCCACCGGACCGAGTGGACGGTTTTAAAAAAAAACTTTTGCTTCACCTTACCCCAAAGTTATTCACGGGACTTTGCTGCACATATCTCCACTAAATTTATTCTCCAGTCTCTTTCCTACAACTCTCATCTATATGTCTGTGGATGAACACCTGCCTGCTATCTTCCAGTCCCATGCTCCGTAGATGTCTCCCACTGGTACGAACGACGGAGATCCACTTAACTCCAGTTATTGTCCTACATCGGATATCGTCGGTTGACTTCTTTGCTCGAAATGTGTCCTCTCTACGCCACATCCATCTCGTCTTGCTGTCTCACTCAACTGCGCCCAGTGCCTGCCAACCCCATGCTCAGTGTTCTATGCCCAACGTGCTCCATCTGCATCACGCCCAGTGCCACGAACTATAATACCAGTGTCCATGTTTGTCTGCAAATGTGCCTATTACAAAAAATCTTGCTACTAAATTGTGCTAAATAGAAGTTCATCAATTTTCCAACCTGCATTCCTCCGTGTTAATCTATGCACGATTCCTGTGTGACTGTGCTTCATGCTCCATGTGAATGACGCCCAGTGATACGTTTCTACAATCAGTGCCATGTATTGTGCTTCACTCCCTATGAGCCCCTGTGATTTCTGCACGTATATTTTTTAAAAAATATATCACCGTTCCATATGCCGTTAGAACTCCTACAGGAATTCTATTTCTTATATTTTCTAAATCCGTCAACTTTTGGCTCTTCCCTGTAGATGCACTCTAAGCCAATATCCTGCAGAATTCACGGACTTCCAAGCATTCAAGTTCAACAGTGAAGTTAATGTTTCGGTGCTTTTATTTTTCTTTATCCAACTGACAATAAGCTAAATAGAAGTTCCGTATCCCGCATTTAAGAACCCTTTTTCTCTTCATTAAACACTAGAATATTAGCAAAAAAAAAAAAAAAAAGGACTATGACGTCAAAAGTACTCTTAGTAACATCTGCGTAACCCAAACGATTCAAAACTTTCGAACTATGCGTTCGTAATTCTGCATTCGTTTCGATATTCACTAGCCAGTGGACTTCGATCTACATTCAGATCATTGATAGTTCTGTGTTTTTTTTTTCTCTCTCCGCAACTGAGATTCAAATAAAGTGAATAATGTCAGCTGTTTAAGTTTCCAGCTGATAAGGAGAACAAATTAACAAAGAATGAACTGTTTGCATCCATACTCACATAAACCACGATAAAACTTAATTATATTAAATTTTTCTCTTACAGCTGATTCATTAGATAGATATTTTTAAATAACAGGGTATGTTAGAACAAATCTTTTATAAAAAAAAATTCTCGTACAACAAGGTAAGTTATCCTTTAAACAAAATTTTTTTGTTATGTCAATAATGTGCAGTATCTAATTGAATTATAAAAAAAAGAGAATAATAATGATAAGATCACTTCAGTAATTTTATTTTTTTAAACCAATGTAACAAACAGAACTTATTAAATTTAAACAATTTCTGATTATTTTCTGTTTTAATGTTATTTTTTTGCCGGCATATTATAGGTAAGTTGGTAAATTATATTCTGTATGTAAAAAAAAAATTATTAAATTAAACATTCACAGGAGAAGTTTTTAATAAAGAATAGGTGAAGAAGAGAATTTTTGCATATTATTGATTAATTCTAAATTTTTTTCCTTTTTTCCTATTATGCAATGACACTTTTTCAAATATTGAACGTATTATTATTTTGAAAGGAGAAAGGATAATTCTATATGCATTTCTTTTAATATTTTTATAAAAGCTTATATATTTAGAAGAAACAATATTTATAATGAAAGGTATAATATAATTCTTATTATCTCTCGAAGGTTTGCCTAGATAACACATTTCTTTTATGACTGAAATTTTATTTAATATATTGCATAAAATTTTGATTTTATAATAAGGCAGACATACTTTTTCTATATAAAGTTCATATTACTTTTTATTTATCTGCCACAATGAGTATTGCAGTCTGCAGAATGAGCGATTAATTTATATATTTGCATAATTTTTTTTTCCAAATTGTTGGTTCTTTTGAAAATTAAGATATCTCTTGGTTAAGAATAAAAAATAAAAAAAATTAAAAAAAATATATAGATCGATAATAATAAAAAGGAAAGATGATATATTTTTGGTGTGAATAATTGTTCATTCTGGAGATATAGGTATTTTGTTCTTTTTTTCTTTTTTAAAAAAAAAAAAAAAAAAAAGAAAGAAAGAGAGATTGCATTCATTTTATTTATTCATTTATTATATATTTTGCTTATAAGTAATTTTTTTTGCGGTAAAATATTTTCTGGTAAGTTACTGTGAATATTTTAGGTAAACAAAATTTTCCCCACCTGAATTTTTAATATTTTAAGGTAAAGGTTTATTTAGCTAATAATTTATAGCAAACAAAATATTTATATTTGCTCACTCGTTAGCCAAACATGGCCAGCAAACTAACTTTTAAAGTGACCAATTTTGATGGTGAACCCACGTTACTAGACTTTTTTTTTAACCAATTACGAACATTAGCCCGTATACAAAAATGGAAACAAGATGAAACTATTCAGTTTCTGGGTGGAAAATTGACAGGCCCAGCCTTAACCTTTTTTACGCAAAACCCTGAGATCTATAAATCCAACGACTTAGATTTCGTCGAGAAAGAATTCAGAGCATTTTTCGCTCCCCCGAGTAAAACTGCAGCACTGGTTGAATTCAATAATCTATTATTATTGCCAGAAGAATCAATTAGAAATTTAGCCCATCGTATTAACACTCTCACTGCTCGCGTGCATGACACTATAACAGATAGAACGGCTCTTGATAATATTAAATTTACAAAATTTATTTCGGCAATTCCCTCGAATTTAAGGGTAAAAATACAAGAAGAGGGAATATCAACGTATAAACAAGCAGTAGATAGAGCACAAACGCTCCAGGAAATTAGGCAGAACGAGAAAATATTGCAGCCCTGCGCGTCATCTAGCTCCGCAGACACGATCGCAATGCAGTTGAAATCACTAAATGAAAAAATTAACGCTTTGTCGTTAACAGGTAGCGAGGACAAAAATAACACCCATAATCAACCCTCTCGCCCACAAAACTCGCATGATCAGTATAAAAAGGACTTTAAAACAAGACACACTGGTCATAGATATGTCCGCACAAATAAACATAACAAATCGAATTCTCCACCCACTTGTCAGTTGTGTTTGAAACGTGGCCACACTGCAAAATTTTGTTTTAAATGGAGAAGATCAAATGCGAATAGAGGTGGATATCAAAACTACAAATTCAATCCAAATTTTCGCAAAAAAAGTAATCAGAAAGGGGAATCTTTAAACTATTAAGGAGATGTAATTTAGCTGATGGCTTTGCATCTCAGGAAAACATTTTAACATCAGCAACTTGCCCTACATTCCCATGGTCGTTTGATGAAACTCTTCCAAAAATTTCTAAGGAAAGATTAGTCAATTCGGTCGCTTCACAGACCACAACAAACATAAAAATGACCAGGAATGGGTCGTCACAAACAGTGCACAGATCAACTGAAAGTTCATCACAAACTGTATCGCCAGGTGACGAAAAGAAAGTTGAGGTTATTTCAAATGTGAATAATAGTTCCCCAACACTTCCCCTCATAAAGGCCTCTATAGCAAGAACAGACACAATTTTACTTTTAGACACAGGGTCGACAATTTCTCTTTTATCACAGTCCCTTTTCGATTCTATTAAGGACAATCTTAAATATAAAAGGTTAGGCACAACAGTTACTCTTAAAACAGTAAATTCCGATGTTGACTTCACCGCTTGTATAAAAGCATCAATCAGAATTCATCACAAATCTTTTAGCCACAACTTTTATATTGTTGACATTCCCGATACCTCTAGTTTTCAAGGAATATTAGGATTTGATTTTATTCATAAACACAGGATCATAATTGATGTTCACAAAAATAGAATGTCAACAAATGAATTTCACGTGCCATTACTTAGCGCGTCAGCTGATGGCAAAGACATAAATCTTCTAAGTGAACATGTAAACTCTCCGTCAAATTCAGTCAAAACGATTCGCCTTGCGCATAAATTAAAACTTGAACCACATGAGAAAACATGGATTTCCATCGACACTGATTCTTTAAACCCTTCAATGCAGTACTGTTTTGAAAGTTCTATTTCTAATAAACAAATTATTTGTTATGACAGTCTGCTAGGTAACAATAATGATGTTGAATCGGTCGATCAGGAAAATCATAACAAACACCTACAAAAATCACATGTATACATATTTTTACAAAATTCTTCTAACAAACCAGTACACATAAACAAAAATGCACGAATAGGAATTTTATATGAAGTTTCAGAAATTATGGAACCATTTAAAAACGACAATTTTTCACAGACCATGAAGTCATGCGACAACATCAACAGCTTCAATATTCAACCTCATGATAATTTACAACAGTTTATTTGCAATTATATTCAAGCTTCAGATGAGGTCTTAAAAAAAAGAAAGGAAGATTTAACAATACAAGACTTCAAATTGGATCATCTAGACACTCAACAAGCAAAAACCTTAGGCTCATTATTGTTAAAATACTACAGTTCTTTTTCTAAATCAATGAAAACATTAGGTCACACAGACAAGGTTATTCCAAATCTCAAATTCATTAATGACTACCCAATCAAAACATTACCTTTTCCGGTACCACAATCATTACACCAAGAAATGAAAGAGCAAATAAATCAACTTCTGGAAGCAAACATTATTGAACGTAACTGTTCAGAATGGGCATGTCCTATTTTGCTGGTTAGAAAGAAGTCTGATGGGTCTGCAAAACAAAAATACAGACTAGCTCTTGATTTAAGAATGCTAAATTCCGTCTTACAAGGATCTTCATATCCACTTCCCAAAATACAGACCATTATTTCAAATTTATCAGCATATAAATATTTCACTTCAGTAGATTTTCAACAAGCCTATCATCAGATAAATTTACCTGAAAAATATCAAGATCCACTTACATTCACATGCATATACGGTACTTTTCGTTTTAAAAGGTTGGTTTTCGGATTAAAGAATAGCAGTAGTTTCTTTCAAAATTTAATGGACACTATTATTGATGAATTAGAAATGGAAGGTATTTTTGCATATCAAGACGATTTGATCTTTGGTTCTAATTCTTTTGAGGAAACATGTGCAAAATTACAGAAAGTACTTGAAATTTTATCCAAATATAATTTAACGCTCTCGCCCAATAAATGTTCATTTCACAAAACCGCTGTTGACTACTTAGGTTTTCACATTGAAAATCATTCCATTTCTCCCGTCCAATCAAATATTGTCAAAATAAATTCTTTTCCAACACCGACAACAAAAAGACAATTAAAAAGATTTATTGGTCTGGTCACATTTTACAAATCTCTAGTGCCTTCTTTTTCAAAAATTATCCAACCACTTATAGACCTCACTACACCAAAAACAACATTTAAATGGACTCAAAAACATCAAAAATTATTTGATCAAATGCAACAGGTGTTCTTTAAGTCTCCCATGGTTCGTTTACCCGATTGGTCTAAAACTTTTTATGTAAACACGGATGCGTCAATTATAGCCATAGGAGGTGCTCTGTTACAGGAACATGAAGGACAATTACTTCCCATTGCATTTTTTTCAAAATCTCTTAAACAGTCTGAAAAACGTTATCCAGCACTAAAACTTGAATTAATGGCCATTTACAAATCCGTAATCGCTTTTAAATACTATCTATATAACCGAAAGTTTGTAATTTTATCCGATAGTGCTCCTTTAAAAAAATACAAAAAAACAACTAATCCCGCTGATATAACAACTAGATGGTTAACAGAATTATCAGAGTATACATACACTTTCGATCACATTACCGGCTCTTCTAATGTACTTGCAGATTATTTGTCCAGATGTTCTTTCGAGAAAAACACAAGTGATTTAAATTCCAACCCAGAGCTCATCAATGAACCATATGCATTGCCAATTGTCGATAATGATCTTCCAGACACTAATAATGATCATTTATCATACGGTACACATTCTCTAAATTACTTAGTTATTGGTAACAAGGATCAAAAAGACCCTTTATTGGAAATTTCAAATGAAACATTTGTAAACGAACAAAAGAAAGACACAAAATTATCCGAAATTTACAACGAAATTATGCAAAATGGCTCATCGAAACAATTCCCTATGTACTTCATTCATCCCGATTCAAAGGTTTTAATGTTAAAAAAAGAAAATATTTGTAATGACACCTTTTCTTACCACATTATTGTCCCAAATTCATTAAAAGCCAAAGTTCTAACAATATGTCATTTTTCACATTTTGGTCTAACAAAAACTTATGCATTTGTCACAAAAAAATATTTTTGGAAAGGAATGTATGCTGACACTTTAAATTTTGTAGCGTCTTGCACAAAATGTTTACAGGCAAAACATCACAAAACTCCACTTGCTCCACTACAACCTACATACACACCTACGCATCCAGGAGATACAGTCAGTGTCGATTTGGTCGGTCCCTTTACTAATGGACAGTCGGTATTGACAGTAATTGACCATTTTTCTCGACACCTAGAACTCTTCCCTTTGCGTACCATCACTTCTGAAAAGATAATTAAATGTTTATTCAGTTATATAACTATCTTTGGAAGACCTTCTGTAATTTTGTCAGATTTGGGAAAACAATTCACTTCACACATATACGACAAATTTAACGACACATTAGGCATAAAGGTACGTCATTCCAGTGTAGCGAGGCCACAAAGCAATGCCGTGTCGGAGCGAATCAATAAATCAATTAAATACTCAGTTTCTACTTTACTTCAAGAAGGTCACACTTTTGAAAATGCTTTATCAATTCATAAATCTCTTTATAATGGATCTCTACATTCCTCCACAAAATATTCTCCCAACTTGCTTCACTTTGGAAGAGAACTATCCTTAATATTTGATACTTATGACCATAATGTCAATCAGGTTCTTGACAAAGATTTTGAAGCTTACAAATTGTTACAAGATTTAAATTCTATTTACAGGAAAGCATATAATAATATCAAACACTCTCAAAACAAAAGAAATGATCATTTTCAAAAACGTGCTAAACTAAGAAAAATTATGAATAAAGATATTGTGTATTTAAAATCAGTAGATAAGTTCAAACCAAAATATTCTGGACCTTACATTGTTATACACAAATATTCACCTGTCTCTGTTTCAATCAAACGCTTACATGCACCTGATGACTCTGCTTTTAGAGTACACATTGATAGGTTAATCATCGCTCCACCAAGAAGCGATCACTTACTTACAAGTCATGATGGTTACAATAATATTAACTCTTCAACTTATACAACACGTTATAATTTAAGACCTAGAAAATAGCGTATAATTTTTATAATTGTTGTATTTTGTGCGAATTTTTGGTTTTGTTCACACTTGTGTATATTGATGTACACAATATACTGATGTTATATTTGATGTTTCCTTGTGAAAGTTCTCGGCTGGTCCAAGTTTGTTTCATCAAGGGAATGGCAGATATGGCAATCTTGTTGTGAACATTATCTTTTATGTTTATGGGGTGTTTGCGCATATACACTTTATAAAAAAAAAAAAAAAAAAAAAAATCTTAACTTTTGTCGTCATATTTTTTTAAATCTCATAAATAGCTATAAACATAATTATAGTAACATTAATTGCACTAAAAAAAATTTTTTCTCTCTTAAGGTCAGTTTTTTTAAATTTTAATAATGCTAATTAAGTAAATATGTACCTCATGACTTAACATTTTTACCGAACTTGACAAAACTCTCTCTCATTACTCTAGGATTGACTTTTATTCGACATACACTAGGTGTATATATATTTTTATTTTTCTAATTATTCCCTTTCGGAGTGGTGATCTGTTCAAAATTATTGCCCTTAGGATCTTCCACCCCATTGTAATGAGAGACACATTCGAATTGGTATTCCAATTCACCTTAAATCCCCTGTCAAAATGAGTATACGAGACTGCTCCTCAGTTCGTTGCATTACTGCTGCGGGAGCAACGGGGTCTATGTTGTGACAACAATGTGGACCTCGCCCTAAATATTCCCTCCACAAATAAGGCAATAGTCCTAAACTTGCGCCATCACACTTGTCCTTAGACAAGATTTAGGGCAGGAATTTTTTTTTGGATCGTGTGTCACTTTCCCTATCCTGTCCTGTGCGAATGCACAAATTTTTACTTTTTAAACCCAAATTTTATTCATTTTTTATCTTCATCATTTCTTGTATTTCATTTTTACACATGTGTAACAGTAAATGTAACTGTAATTGTAACTGTATCTTATTTTTATATTTTGTATTTGCATTTATATACTTGATGTTTATTTTATATAATATTATATATATTAGTATCTTATATTCTGTTCGAACAAAGAGAATTTTATTATATTGTAGTTGCAACTTAACATAAGCTTATATGTTCAGAGTTATGAACATTTTAAATTCATTTAGCATGCTTACGACCAGTTATCAGTAAAATAAACATTAGTTGATGATAATGCAACCTTTCTGGTCATATTTTGGTCATCACTATATATATGTACAGTAATTAAACTGCTATATGTTCCGGAACAGCAAAAACAACAACAATTTCTACATCTACAAAAATAAACTGTTAAGAAACCATGGACTCAAGGAATAAAATAGTGTACACTATGATGACCAGTAGCAAAATTTTGGTATACCATTTCCATTTTCATTTCTATTTTCATTCTCATTTTTGATATTTATATGTGTTTATATATATTTTTTTATCTTATATTATGCATTGATTATATGTAAACTTTCAGACGGAGCATGCCTGAAATTTAAACCCTAACAAATTATTCTTTTATCTGAGCAAACGGGGGAAATATATGATATGAGAATCATATATTAAGTTTTAACAAACCCTATCCTTTATTTAATTTATATTTTCCCCCTTCCTTTGTCAAAATTTAATCGTGTTATCTTTAACTTCAAACAATAAGCCCGCTGTAATTTATACCCTTTCCCTTTTTCATTTTCACTTATGCTCGATCACTAATATCTCACGGCTTTTCGATTAAAAAAAAAAAAGAAAATAATTAAATCAGCACAGATGCCTTTTCGTAATTTTACTTTCCGTAACCAAGCTTATAACACGATATGTGCATTGCACATTTTTGTGGCCACAAAAGTTATGCGAATCTTCCATTTGGCCCAAATGCATGCCCTTATATGGTAGTGGTAAGAACGCAATCACTCACACCCATGTCTAAAAATATATTCTCATTGTTAAAGGCATATACTATTTTGTCTGTCGAAAATCCGTTCTCATGAGAAAGATATTTGTCGGTTATAATCGCCAGGGTGATATTAATTTTTGAATCAAAATTCGTCCTGTCGCCAAAATCTGGTGACCCTACTGGGTAAATACCATTGGTTATGCCTATCTCTGTCTGAAAGTATTTACGCCTAGACACTCTGTAACAACCCTATTTTGGCGAGATTCTTATCAGTGCAATTCCAACTTGTATCGTGGAAACAACTCACTTCGTCTTCTGTCTCCGCATAATAATGACTGCTTAAGAGCGGCCTTTCTTGTTTCCCCCTCTTCTGTCCGCGACCATCTTCGCATCCTCATGGTGATCTTACAATAAAACGACTTGTCATCTATTCTGGAGTTTTTTATTATACACGAACCTGGTTCATGTGGATTGTTTTATTTGATCAAGTACAACAACTACGAAATATGATCTGATCAGCCAAACTCCTTTATAAATTTTGGTGCGTAACCAGCTGTGTAAAATGTAAAAAACTCAACCAAATTACTTAGCGTTTAGTGAAATTCTATTTCGTACGACTGTAGCGTCTAGAAGATATAGTGTGGTAATCGGCTATTTAAGTAAAGCTTTAAAAAGCGCAAAATAGTTTAATCCCATAAATGTTGAACGATGCTGAACGATAATGTAGAACGCAGCGATATCTGCTAGCTCTTCACTGGCCGGAATGTTTTTTCAATTCAATCCTAATACAATGTTTATGTTTCAGCTACCAGATGTCGATGCGATGGAAGTTATCGTTCAGCATTTATCGGATACAATTTTTTAGCACATTTGGAATAGCTGGTTTCCATACTATATCTTCTAGACGCTATAGTATGGCATTATTCTTAAATGGAAGCTTACATTTCCATTCATGAAAACTAACTGTTCAACGATTACATGGAAATTACGGAACTTTCTAAACACTTTCAACCGTGACGTAAGTTACGAAGTGCTGTTTGAAAAGAGGAAGAATTGACTCTAAAAAACGGTTTTGTATGTTTAGAGACACAGTTTGACGTCACACTGAAAAAATCTAGGCTAACGAAAAAGAAAGGCTACCGCGGTTCTTTACGCATATCTTTTTTTACAGACCGCGAGAGTCACGTGATGCTCGAATGCACCAATGCAGGTGTACGAAAATAGCATCACGTCTCTCTAGCCGAGGCTAACGAAAAAGACAGGCTACCGCGGTGCATTCCACTTATCTTTTTTTACAGACCGCTAGAGTGACGTATTACTCTTTTCTTACACCTGTATTGGTGCATTCGAGCATCACGTGACTCCTGCGGTCTGTAAAAAAAGATTTGCGTAAAGCACCGCGGTAGCCTTTCTTTTTCGTTAGCCTCGTCTCTAGCGGTCTGTAAAAAAAGATAAGCGGAATGCACCGCGGTAGCCTGTCTCTTTCGTTTAGCCTTGGAAAAAATCTGATTGAAAGTAACGTTCTACTTTGTAAATTATTTTTATTATCCCTTTTCCTGAAATTGAAATGTCTTACTTATAATATATATTTTAACTCCAAAAACATTTAAATGAAGGTATTATGCCATTTGAACACACTTGTATTAAAAGTTTTACCATTTATATATGAAAAATGCGCATTATTTGCTCATAATGACGTCAATATCTTATGCAAAACTATACCGAATGGGTCTGAATTGTTATTGGCTTATAAAAACAAAACACACATGTTAACAAAAAAAAAAAAATCTTGCGCTGTTTTATAAAATGTGGCAACGGGAAATAAAAATATTGTATTACAAAATATATATACCGATAAAAATATATATAATGATAAACTATGGCAAATGGTTGAAAAGGTGGGTAAAGAGTCGTCTGGTTAATTTCTTTAAATTAAAACAGTAATTTTACTCATGTTCTAAAACATATGTATATCAAGTTTCGTGCAAATCGGTTAAAAATTGTACATTTGTATAAGGAACATACAGACACACAATGATTTACATATCCTCTTTAATAAAAAGCTATGCTTTGCTGACGACTGTGCTTTTTCAATAATCGTTGTCCTCTTTAATAAAAAGCCATGCTTTGCTGACGACTGTGATTTTTCAATAATCGTTGCCACAGATTAATCTCGGAAAATGAAACATTTGAAATTACTGAAAAAATTAATGCTCGAAAAGTATTTGTCAGAAAATTGTTAGACAAACTGCGTTAGAAAGGTTGGTTGGTTGGTTGTATGGAGTTTAATGGCACAAGGTCCCATAGGGGACAAGCTGCGCCAAAGAAAAAATATATATATATTTTTTAAAAAAACCACAAAATTTAATATGAACAAAAGTAAAAAAAGGAAACAAAGTTTAATGAGAACGCTATCTGGAAGGGGTTACCCATCCAGATATAGTCACAAGTGTATAAAACAAATATAAATATAAATATAAAGAATTCTTAAAAAAGTAATGTACAAAATTACAATATTAAGAAAAATCACCTGGATGGGGTTACCCCATCCAGCTGTCCAGATAAAAAAATATAAACTAACATTGTTATATATAAAACATGAAGGGTATATAAAAACTAGATATCAAAATAAAACCCAGAATGTTTTAAAAAATGAAAGAGTGCCCCATGAGGTGTTTCCCCAATGAGGTTAGTCAAGATTGGTGATGATGAATTAAAATAAATTCTGTACAAGTGCCGGAGGCCTGGACAGTCAGTTAAAAGATGAAAAATAGTCAAGCAATCAAAATGACAGTGTGGACACATGGGTGTGTCCTCCCGAAGTAAAAGATGTTTATGAGTGATCCTTGAATGTCCAATTCTCAGACGAGTCAGCAGAACATCTGTTTTTCTAGGATAGCTCGGAGGCCAGGTCATGATTGTGGGTTTGATATGGTGCAGCTTATTATTGTGTTCTGAATCCCAACTTTCTTGCCATTTTTTATGAATAAAGTGTTTTATAAAGTGTTTAATGTCTGAGAATGGAATTTTATGGTGTAATGGATTAAGAGCAAGTTTTGCCGCCTCATCTGCTTTTTCATTTCCAGGAATACCCATGTGTCCAGGTACCCAGCAAAATAAAATATTATGACCACGTCTAGTCAATTTATAATAAAAATCCAGGATGGCTGAGACATACGGATGCTTTTTAAAAGATTTCATTGCGTCAATAGAACTATTTGAGTCAGTATATATGATAAAAGATGTTTTATGATGATGAGATACATGTAACATGGCTCTCTCTATCGCAATCAGCTCTGCCGTAAAGACTGACATTGAAGAGTGAAGCCGATAACTGAAACTATTGTTATCAATAAAAACCCCGCAACCGACAGTATCCCCACTCTTCGAACCATCTGTATAAATGTCAGTATAGCTATGCGTTAGAAAGGTAAAAAATTGTATTTTTCTTGATATGAATTTCAAATCCAATGATTATTCCATTTTTCAAATATTGAATTTAAAAATTTAACAAATTTCACAATGGAGTATCATGGCGAAACCTTCACGCGTAAAAATATATAATGATAACAGCAATGTGTTCTGACGTGTGCTGGCTATAACAAGAGTCACAAATTATAGTAGCTTTATAATTCGGTTAAAACATAAAAGATAATTATGATGTCACGAATGCATGATTTTTACTTAATTTTAATATAATTATCGTAGAAACAAAGTTTTGGAAATTTTTTTTGAATGGGGCTAATAAATTGGACAGTACTCTATATTATTTTGAGATTAAAAGACGGAAGGTGGGGGAGCGCTTTATAATTATTTAGATTTTCACAGGAACTTTTGATGAATTGAAAGTTTAATATATCTAAACGTCAGAAATTAAATCGACATTAAATCGGCAATAACTATAACGACTGTCCTTCCGTTCGTTTGGATAGATTTCTATTTAAAAATATAAAATCATTCAACATTGATTTTAGATATTTTTAAGGTTATTATCACGGGCCCGGGCAACGCCGGGCATGTCAGCTAGTAAATAAATAATTTATCAAGTATGCAGTAGTTGTTAAATTGAGCACAAAGTGAAATTACTAAATAGTATAATCTTATTATCGCATATATAACAAAAAATAATAATAAAGTGTTTTCAAAACAAGAGATCATTCTAAAAAGTGAAATGAAAATTGAGAATTTTTTTTAAAGATTTTGCTTGTATAAAACTAATCATGAATCTTTTAGTACCGTGCTTTTTTTAACACCCCATTAAATTACCCTCGTTAATACAATTTATTTTTTTTCTCAATCTCAAAGTGCCGCTCTGTTTTGTGCACTTTAACCGGAATCGGGTAGAGTTAAATTTTAATGACACAAATGCGGAGTCAAAAGGAAATTTCAGCCTGGCACGTTTGAAATATTCATAATGAGGTGACGAATCGGTGAATTTAATCATAATGAGTTAATCTTTTAAATGCATGGACTGATGCTTAAATATTTAAATGCATTCATCGGTTAATGCAATGCATTAAACTAAGGAAACGAAGACAGGAGAGATTATAAATTTTTAGTTACTTTCTAAGACAGATAATCGCTTAGTTTAATTAAAAAGGGATTTTCCTTTGGCAATGTATCAATTGAAATCCTCTCAATTTCCTTAAAGCATTATTTACCATGTTATGGTTTGGGATATGATAGATAGCGGTTCGTAATTATTTATAACTAGCAAAACCCGCGGCTTTGCTCGCAGAATTGTTGAAATATGCGAAGTGGTATTCGTGGGTGTATTTTTATTAGAGAAAATTATATACCGCTACGGATAATTCTAAAATTACTAATTAAGCTACATTTTGAATAAACTTCATTCTTATACTGCATTAGGTGAACATGAGACTTAAATGAATGAGAAGAGCTAAAATAAATTCCAAATAAATGGTAATTTAGAATGTATTTTGAAGGTTTTCCGCTCATTTCATTTTTCATTTGAAATTTAGAAATTTTTAGACTGTACTAAGAGAGTATTTACATTTTAAAAGTCAGCACCATGCCAAATTCTAACCTTCCAGTTAAGCAAATTGCTATAACAACTCTATCACAGAAATCGCAATTTTAGAACTTTTTTGTTCCGGCATACATTAAAATTTCTAAATTTTTAAGTACAGTTCTGTTGATGAACTTATGTCTCTTACGTAACAGCCATGTAAAATTTCAGGTTTCTATCCCTAACAGTTACAAATAAATCATAGTTTAGAAGGTTTTAAGAATATTTCCCGCTCATTTCACCCTTTTAAACTTTTTTTAGAAACCGTTCTCAGCACGCACCGAAAAACTATGTTACGCATACGTAACAGAATTTGACAGGGCCATTTTAAAAAGTATAAGTTTAAATAGCATGAATCACAGTTACAGTTACAATCAAACATCTTCAAAAATAACCAGTATTATACAGAAGCCTTGAATACTAATCTATATGTGAATCTGTTATGTAAGATTGTGATTTCTGTATTAAAAAGCATGTTATATTTCTTCGCTGTATGTTTTATTACGAATTTAATATTTAATAAATATTATTTTACTTAGGTGGGTCATTCTCAGAGAAATGGCAGAGTTATATAAATTTTTTTTTTAAATTGTTGAAATTATAGTATGTAATTGTCCAAAAAAACAATGTGCATCAGGATTTCATTACTTTTCAAATTTCTCTTTGCATTTGAGACGTACTTATCAGGGCATAAAATAACATATAAAGTAGGCGACACTAGTGTCGCCCAGTGTGAAATTATTGTCGCCCAGTGACAGGGAATGGTGCCGGTGATTTTTGAAATAAAAAATCTTTGAGTAATAAAAACTGTCTTTGTGCTTCGTATAATATGACTGGCGACAGTCGTTATAGCAGATACCGAGTATAGGCAGGTACAGTACGATACAATATGAGGCAGGCTTGGATGGCGGGAAGTGTCGTGTTACCTATGGCCTATGGGAAACATGTCGTTGTTGTGACCTTTGTATTTCTGCTTGAAAGATTTATTTTCCGACAATCCATCCAGTGATGGGATTCAAATAATATAACAACCGGTTCGCTTCACGAATGTTTTTTTATGCATTAACAATAAGAGAAAATGAAGCATCACACATAGATTATGAAACACTTTACATTAAAATAACAACATAAACTTTGATCTTTAAGTAAAATGGGAAAAAAATCCTGAAACATGTTTTCCTATAAGGACGTAATTTGTTTAATAAATATTAGGCAATCATGAAATCCTGATCAAAATTTCTATCAGAAAATGAATCAAAACCTGATAATACAATAACGATAATGCAAGAATAGCAGAAATTTAAGAAATGTTGAATAAGCACGCTATATAACCAGGGAGTTATCCTAGGCTGCCGATTTAGATCCCCAAATTCTTCAATTCTTGAAAATTTCAATGTTTTTTGTTAAGTTAAATTGGATTCTCACAGGACTGAAAAATATTTTTTTTTTAAATTAAACATTATTTTATTAAATGAAACAATTTAGAAAATGTCACAGTGTTATATTTAAAAAATGCTGTTTTGTGTTGTGCAGATGCACATTAAAAAATAAGTAAATTAATGTAAATACGATTTTCGAATTTGAAGTATTTTAACAACCAGTTCGCCGAATTCTACACAAATTAACAATTGGTGCGAACCAGCTGAATCCCACCACTGAATCCATCCACCTTCATCCACTGCATCATGGCCTCAAGACGAACTTAGAGTTGGGGCCCCACTGTCTTCGTCAGCGTATACAAATTATTTTTCATTTTAAAAATTGTAACTTCATGTTTTTCAAATTCACGCAGCGATCGACCTAGAAACATTTTAATAAAATAATGCAGCTTTGAAAATCATATATACGAGTATATATATAATTAACATTAATTCTATAATTAATGATAAAAACTATTATTTTCCTATTAATAATCTTCAAATTTCAAAAACATTTAAATATCCTAATACAATCGGAATAAAGATTTTTAACTATAATGCATTTTCAAAAAATACATCTGATGCTAGTACTTTTCAGTGTAAATGCAATGACCCCACTCTAAAAAAATCATTAATAATGATCATGGACATATAATCACTGGTAATCTTAATATTGTGAGTGATTATAAACTACAAAAACTAATGGGTTATGGTACTAAATATAGACTTCCTTCTAAATTTAATGTAAATTCTATTATAAAACAGTTTACATACGATATAGACATTTTTATTTATAAAATTTCAATCTCATATAGTAAACCTATTGAATATTTTAATCAATGGAAAATACTTGTTATTGAAAAATTAAGTTAGTCTTTACAACATAATTTATTGCATATGGTTAAAATTAACATAAAACATTTGTTCCAGCAAATTACTAAATTACAAAAAAACTATGTAATAACATTATATTGACAAATCTCCTAATAATTATGCAATCATATGTAAAACTTATTATCACCAACTACTTACATCCTGTATTTCTACTAACAATTCTTTAAAAAAAACTAATGAAAATGTAATTGTAAACAATCGTAAAATTCACAGTTATTATAAATTATTAAATATTTCTTCTACTAACTTTAATTATCCTTATTTAATTCTTATACCCAAATTTCATAAAAATCCAATTAAATTTAAGACTGTAACTATAGGATGCAATACATATAATAATATAGCCAATAAACATCTATTAAAAATTCTCAATCAAATTTATACACTGACAACATCCACTGATAATACACATTGTATAAAAAATAGCTATCAACTCGTCAATATTTTGAAAAATCTTAAATGTGTTAACAATATAATGACAAATGATTTCAAAGATCTATTTAATAATATAGATTTATTAGATCTACATAATATTATAAATGCATTATTTAATAAGTATCAACATTCACTTAATTTACCAATTCATATAGATATAGCTTATTTTAAAACTTTAACAAATTTCATTATATATAATAATTATATAATGCATGATAACACGTTATATTTATAGAAAGTCGATATACCACAAGGGGGATGTACATCTAGTATACTTTCAGACTTATACTTGTATCATTATGAACGTACTTTTATTAACAGTAATATACATTTATATCGTTATATTGATGACATAATTTTAATTGCCACTGATCACACTAATATTTCTATATTTCCAGTTGATTATCCTACTAATTTAGAATTAACGGAAAACCTCCTTTCTAACAATACTATTAACTTTTTAGATCTTAAAATTACACTTAAAGAAAACAAAACAATAATTGATCTATATGATAAAAGCAAAGAATTTAAATTTAAAGTTAATTCATTTACTAATTTTAAATCATGTCTTCATAATTCTGTATATCGTAATATACTCTTTAATCATATTTATAGAATAAAAAGTTTATGTTCTTCTCAACTAATTAACAACAATATTAAAAAACTTATCTATGATGCATTACAACATAGTTTTCCAAAAAAATTCATATATTCCTTAATATATAGTTAGTTCTTATATGATCTTTGCAACCAAATTTACACATGCATTAAATAATGTATAAAAAAATCATATAATCTTAGAAAATAGTAAAAAAATAAATTAAAAAAAATTATAACAGGACGGTTGGGTGGGTAGATGTTGGATTGAGGAGGTGTGTGGCGGTGTTGTATGGAAAAAACGCATGGTTAATTTATATTATAAAAAAAAGGGGGGGGGGGGCATTTTGATTTACACAAATGTTTGATATTACACATTTTATAATGGGCTGTGATGTGATATTTTTATATGTATATTAATTTAGTTATATTTACATATTCATTATTTAATTAATTTAAATGAATTTATATTCATTAATATTGAGGATGTTTTTGATCTAATGCATTTGGATTAATTCCTTCGGTGGACAATATCATATTAACTTCTAATATAATTGTCTGAGTGCAACGAAGACTCATACACAGCACAGTATTACTTTGCCCCATATATAGCTACGATGGATATTGAAAACTTTCGTCAAGCATAACTCAAAAAATATTTAACGGATTTCGTTCAAATTTTTACAGCAGGTACCTATAAAGGTGACAACGTCGTCTATTTATTACCAAGAATAAGTGTCAAACCGTTTGGAAGTTATATTAAAAAAATAGATAAAAAAGCACAATTAAAGTACATACGTCACTAAATTTTGTGCGTACGTCATTTTCACCGGCGGGAGATTTTCGTAGACAATCGGAATTGAAAAGTTCATGGAGTACATGGAGTAAAAAAATATGCAAGCACTAATATTCAGCACAATAAAATATATTTCAATTTAATAAAAATGGAAAGTTAATCTGGAATTTTTTCTGTTTGAAAAGTATTAGAGATTAGTAAGAGTAGTATTAGTATTAGAGATTTGGCGTAAATCACACCATAAACAGCTTTTTTATTTCGCGTGTGTATGTTATTAACAATTATTTGATGTTTAAATAAAAGATTTCGATTTGTGGCATTATTTCTTATTTTCTTTTCCTTTTTAGTATTTTAAATGGAATTAGTGAAAGGCGTGTATTTTAAATTAAATGAGTGAAAGACGTGTATTTTTAATGTATGTATTTCAAATGAAATCAGTGAAAGATTTATATTTAAATGAAATGAATACAATATGAAGATGTTATGAGAAAAATATTTGGCGATTTATCAACTGCGCCAAGTTAACATAAAAGTACCAATACATATGTGGGTACTTCTCTATTATCCCGTCGACCACTTTTCATAACAAAAAACTATCGCCAAATAAACGGGAGAACGTTGTCATTGAAATATCAAAATACATAAATAAATAAAATATAAGAATTTAAGGACACAATTGTTATTTTAATGAATGAAATAACTAATAAATCAGTAAAACATAATGAAAAATACACGCAAATGTCGCGTTAAAAACCCCTTGATGACGTAACAAACACGTATAATGCTTCTGATATCAAGTAAATGGGACTGCATTTTGGCGTTTAATCTTAGTTTGGCGATAGTTTTTTGTTATGAAAAGTGGTCGACGGGATAATAGAGAAGTACCCAAAAATGGCTTAGTTTTGTTAAATTTGTTTGTTATGTATTTTCATTTCTTATTAAAATATCGAAAATGGCAATAAAATTTATTTTAGCACCGTACTTAATTTTTTAGAAGGCTCAAAAACATGGTTTAATAAACGTATATTTGTAAATATTTTAAAAAACATGTTTTTCCGCTCTCTAGAAAAATTTGTAAGATTCTACAACTGCCTTTGGCACCAACCAGTACATGATACGGAACTTTTCCCTATTCAGATACACAGAAGAGGTTGGGACTGTATTTTTGGCGTTTAATCTTAGTTTGGCGATAGTTTTTTGTTATGAAAAGTGGTCGACGGGATAATAGAGCAGTACCTCTATGTGAAATGAAACAAGGCACAGATGTCATATACGCACCACGTTGGCGCGATTTTTCCCTCCACCAGCTTAGGGAAAACTTTGTTTATTACTTTTAAATGTTAAAGGTGTAAAATTAACAACTATAATATAAATTAAAATAACTTTTATTAGTTGTTTTACATGTTTCGACTCTTCTGAGTCCTTTTCAAAAACAAAATGAGAATATTCTAAAGCTGCGCGGGCTTTGAAGTTATTATTTACATGTACTTTTAAAAAAAATTACGCACGTTATCTATTATTTTTTACTTGATTGTTTATTTTCATATCTTTGAGCATGGAGTAATTCTAGCCACAGTTTCGGTAAATTAAAAGATGCCGCATCGTTACATATAGTATTTTTGGGCGTGAGTATCTCTATGGTTTCTCTTATAATGGATGGATAGTGTAGACTGGAGGGAAATATTATTTTACTTTCATTGAAATTTATTTGGATGGTTTCTTCTTGATATAATCTTGCTAGGGCTGTAGTTTGTCTATTGTATTTAATATCAGCTATATGCTCTTTTTTTCTGCAATTAAATTTCCTGCTGGTCATGCCTATGTAGTAATTCTTGGATCCGTCTTCTTTAATAAAAGGTATTTCATATACTCCTGAATAATTCTCAAAATTAATTGGGTCAATTTTACTGCAAATGATATTCTTTAATTTCTTAGGTGGTTTACCAAGGTGGTGAGTGAAAGGTTTGTGTGAGTGAAAAGGTGAGTGTTTAGGTGGTAAACCACCTAAGAAATTAAAGAATATCATTTGCAGTAAAATTGACCCAATTAATTTTGAGAATTATTCAGGAGTATATGAAATACCTTTTATTAAAGAAGACGGATCCAAGAATTACTACATAGGCATGACCAGCAGGAAATTTAATTGCAGAAAAAAAGAGCATATAGCTGATATTAAATACAATAGAAAAACTACAGCCCTAGCAAGATTATATCAAGAAGAAACCATCCAAATAAATTTCAATGAAAGTAAAATAATATTTCCCTCCAGTCTACACTATCCATCCATAATAAGAGAAACCATAGAGATACTCACGCGCAAAAATACTATATGTAACGATGCGGCATCTTTTAATTTACCGAAACTGTGGCTAGAATTACTCCATGCTCAAAGATATGAAAATAAACAATCAAGTAAAAAATAATAGATAACGTGCGTAATTTTTTAAAAAGTACATGTAAATAATAACTTCAAAGCCCGTGCAGCTTTAGAATATTCTCATTTTGTTTTTGAAAATGACTCAGAAGAGTCAAAACATGTAAAACAACTAATAAAAGTTACTTTAATTTATATTATAGTTGTTAATTTTACACCTTTAGCATTTAAAAGTAATATACAAGGTGCTATATTTTATTATATTGAAAACTTTGTTTTTGAATATTAGTTACAAATAGTGTGACAAATAGTACACGTGATTTTTTATTTCAATATAAAAATAAAATAACGTAATAAATGAAACAGCTTCTATTATTTTAAAAAAGGAAATAAAAATAAATAAATAATAGTTTGATATAAATAAAGGTGCGGATGTCATATACGCACCACATTGGCGCGATTGCAACAAAATGGCAATTTTATGCCTCACATGGTAACCCGGTTATTTTGTTTCAATTGTTGTTTATTAACTTTTATTTTTTATTTTAATTCTATAAATTGTTTTTATTATATATATCAATATTTATTTATATCAAACTATCATTTATTTATTTTTATTTCCCATTTTTGAATAATAGGAGCTATTTCATTTATTACGTTATTTTATTTTTATATTGAAATAAAAAATTACATGCTATTATTGTATGGTACTTGTAACTAATATTCAAAAACAAAGTTTTCGCCAAATTGGCGGGGGGAAAATCGCGCCAATCTGGTGCGTATATGACATCTGTGCCTAAATTAATATTGATATACATATAAAAATAATCAATAGAATTAAAATAAAAAATAAAAGTAAACAAACACAACAAACAGTTTTCGCCAAAGGGGCGGGGGAAAAATCGCGCCAACGTGGTGAGTATATGGCATCTGTGCCGGGATTTTTATCCTTTTATCTGTGCTTTCGGAAATATAAAAAAATTAAAAAATTCTTATATCAGGTGTATAATGTTTTGTATTTTTATACGGACCACTTCTCCATTTTAAGATTTTAAATGCTATTTATATCAGATATTTCTTTCTTGAGATTCCCACAAGTTTTTTCCGGTAATTTTTTTAGTTCGCTTATTAATCGTTTACAGTTTTCCCCCCTGGCAATAACAATTATTTATCACAAAAAATGGGTACTTCTCTATTATCTCGTCGACCACTTTTCATAACAAAAAACTACCGCCAAACTGTAACGCTAAATAAACGGGAGAACGTTGCCATTGAAATATCAAAATAAATAAAATATAAGAATTTAAGGACACAACTGTTACTATAATCTCATCAAAAAGTCACCTGTAAAAAATGCAGCCAAGTCTCGTAACTCATTTACCGTAAAAAGTACTGAGATCGTATAAAGCCAAGTTTAACTATCTTATTAACTCTGAAATTTTCATTCACAAAATCACTCCTAGTCTCTACATCTTTAGTTAATTATTATTTTGTGACTTGGCAATTACTTAGCACGAGAATGTGATGTATATAGTTAGTCTTAATCAAATAATACTACAACATATTAAGGTGTAATAACTTCCCTGTGCGTATATAATTTGCTTTAGTTAAATTATCCCATCCCATCCCATAACATAGTAAGGTGTAATAACTTCCCTGTGCTGCGTAATTGCCAAGTCACAAAATAATAATTAACTAAAGATGTAGAGACTAGGAGTGATTTTGTGAATGAAAATTTCAGAGTTAATAAGGTATTTAAACTTGGCTTTATACGATCTCAGTACTTTTTACGGTAAATGAGTTACGAGACTTGGCTGCATTTTTTACAGGTGACTTTTTGATGAGATTTCACTTCTTTTTGTAAGTAACCCTCCTTTTCTTGATTTTGGGTTCTTTTTGGAGATCATCCACTGATTTTCGCTAAGCCCACACTCTGTCCCTATTATTTACAGGTATCAAAAAATTGAAGCTTTAGTTTCGTCTGCAAAGTGCTGTAGATAAAAAGAGATTTCAGGTTCCTAGGCAAGCACTAAATTATAAGAGGGGGAGTGCCAAAAGTACTCTCAATTGCTTCCAGGATAAGCGCTATGCATCTGAGATATAACTCGCAGCCCTAGATACTTGATATTTAACATAAAAGAACTTTTTAGTATAAAAAGAAAGCCAAAATTAAAATTTCCGGAAATTTCCAATAAATCAAACTATATTCCTTTTTTCGATGGTTTTTTTTTTTCGTTTTTTTTTTAGACTTTTTTTTTTATTATTTACGGATTTTTTAATTTTTCCTTACTTTGTGTACAAAACCCTGCCTTTCTGCCAAATGTCAATCTTCTAGGACTACAAAATCGAATTATTTTAAAATTTTCGACTTGTTATGAATTTATTGATTTTTCGATTTTAATTCTAAGTTACCTGATTGTCATGCCAATATAGTAATTCTTTGATCCGTCTTCTTAGGATCATTTAGGTTCAATTTAGAGATAAATCAAGTGAATCTTAGAGTCACCATGATTTTATTT
Source organism: Maratus michaelseni (assembly GCA_963931845.1). Taxonomy (NCBI): domain Eukaryota; kingdom Metazoa; phylum Arthropoda; class Arachnida; order Araneae; family Salticidae; genus Maratus; species Maratus michaelseni. The sequence goes on from OZ007591.1 coordinate 26,841,268, forward strand.
AGAAAGGACTATCAAGCCATAACCCGCCAGTAATGTCGGGAGGGCAGGTGAAGCTGTTAAAGTTTTTGTGGGTCTAACATCATTTAACAATCCATATTTCATATGTGAAGTAAATAGAGTACAACATGTGAAAGAAAACAAACCTGTCTATAAAGAAATCGCCTATATCGTAGCCAGTCTATAGCGGAACTTTTCTATAACGAAATTCGTAAACGAAAGAAAAAAAAACCATAATCCGGGGGAAATAACATAAAACAATTAGGGGCGTTGTACTAGCTAATAGGACAATTATCTTATAACTAATGTTTCTAGCAGTACAAAATAAAATTGTTTTCGAATTTTCGATTTCTTAAACATATTTCGATTTTTCTATTTTATTTTTGAATTTTTTAATTGTTCCTTTTATTGAATAGTAAATACTACCTTTACGCCAAGTTTTAAGTTTCTAAGACTACAAGATAAAAATATTTTCAATTTTTGATTTTTTCGCATTTTTTTTTTTTTAACTTTCTGGATTTTATAATTTTTTCTTATTTTGTATCCTTTATTACAAATTTTAAGTTTCTAGAGCTACAAAATCGAATTATTTTAAAATTTCCGATCTTTTTCGATTTTTTTTATTTTATTTTCGAATTTTATTGCGTTTTTATTTTAACTTACTCTGAATCCTAAACACTATCTTTACCGCGAATTTTAAGTTTCTAAGTCCAAAAGATCAAATTATTTAAATTTTTTTCAAATTTTTTCGAATTTTTCGAATTTTTGATTTTTTTTCGAGTTTTCTGGATTTTTTTAATTTTTCCTTATTTTGCATCCTAAATACTACCTTTATTCCGAATTCCAAGTTTCTAGCGCAACAAAATTGGATTATTTGAAATTTTTCGATTTTTTTCGATTTTTTGATTTTATTTTCAATTTTTTTTTGTGTGTTTTTGATGTTTTCTTTTTCTGAATTCTAAACACTACCTTCACACCAAATTTTAAGTTTTTAAGACTACAAGATCGTGTTATTTTCAAATTTCAATTTTGTTCGATTTTTTTGAATATTCGAATGTTTTTTTTTTTTTTTTTTTTTTTTAATTTTCCGGATTTTATATTTTTTCCTTTCTTTGTATCCGAAATGCTAGCTTTATTCCAAATTTTCAGTTTCTGTGGCTGTGGGATATACCCAATCTTTTTGATGACGCGAGAGTGAGTGAGTGTGTGAGTGACAAAAAATCGAAACTTTGAGTTCATATATCGTCTGCACTAATTTATGGGTATTTTTGAATTATCCATATTTTTGAATTTTTCCTTATTTAGTATCTTAAATATTACCTTTATTCCAAATTTCAAGTTTCTAGCGCTATGAAATCGAATTATTTTCAAATTTTCCTTATTTTTCGATTTTTCCGATTTTTTCGATTTTTTTTGTTTTATTTTCGAATTTTATTTGGTTTTTTATTTTAACTTATTCTGAATCCTAAACACTATCCTTACTGCGAATTTTAAGTTTCTAAGGCTAAAAGATCAAATTATTTTAATTTTTTCAATTTTTTTCGAATTTTTCGAATTTTTGAATTTTTTTTTTCGAATTTTCCGGAATTTTTAATTTTTCCTTATTTTGCATCCTAAATACTACCTTTATTCCGAATTCCAAGTTTCTAGCGCAACAAAATCGGATTATTTGAAATTTTTCGATTTTCGATTTTTTCAATTTTGCTTTCGATTTTTTTGGTGTTTTTGATGTTTTCTTTTTCTGGATATTAAACACTACCTTCACACCAAATCTTAAGTTTCCAAGACTACAAGATCGTATTATTTTCAATTTTCAATTTTGATGGAATTTGTTGAATTTTCGAATGTTTTTTTTTTTTTTTTTTTCGAATTTTCCGGATTTTATAATTTTTCCTTTCTTTGTATCCTAGACACTACCTTTTTTCCAAATGTCAAGTTTCTAGGGCTACGGGATCTACCTAATCTTTTTGATGACGCGTGAACGAGTGAGTGAGTGAGTGACAAAAAATCGAATGTTTGAGTTCATATATCGTCTGAACTAGAAAAAATAGAAAGTTTTAATTTTAAATTTTGGTAGGTCCTATGTGCCAAATACTCTAGAAAAACGAAGTTTCAGATTTTTGGGATACTCCAGCGCGGAGATATGAGGGGGTCAAAAGTGCCCTGAGTTGCTTCCAGAAAAGTATGCTAACGGCTGTCCTCTCTCGACTTGGCGGAGGCACTGCCGTGCCTCCAGATCTAAAACAAACTATCCCCATCCTGTGGGATTTGTTTTTCAATGTTTTACTTTATTTAATGCAAAACATAGATTGCATCCGAGAACTCATAAAAAAGTCCCCCGGCCTGTACCGGCAGGAAAAGGTAGCTTTCCTATATCTTCGTTTTAAAATTTTAGCTAATGTTACTCGAAAACAGCAAGTTAAAATGCAAAGAAACCGTTTACAAAAGATTCGTTTACACTGAATTTGAATAAGAAATTCGCCAAATTATTGAGCTATAGCCAAGTTGGCTTCATTTATGAAGACTTATTTTTGTCGCCAAGTTTGGCGAGAATTTGGCGCTAATGGATATGAATATATAGTTTTATGCGTATGATTGGGAAAATGATTACAACAATGAAAGAAAATAATTTGCGAGAAATCGCGTTCACTAAAATTTATAAATTTATATTAAAATCATTAAAATTACAGACATTACAATACACTTTCATAAAACATTAAAAACATATTAAAATTGGACGTTTCGGATTTACATGGAAAATCCCTCTTCAACAACAACATTTCACTTAGCGTAAATCATAGTTCAAAAATATCCACAAATAGAAAATGCAACGTATCAAAATTTCGAAGTCAAAGTTACAGTTATAATAACACGGATTATTCATTCGGGATTGCACCTGCTTGACCATTATTGACCATAAATTTATCGTTGGTTTTTTGTAATGTGCTGTTTTGTTTCAAAATGTCAGCCACCCTAAAATTTCAAACTGCTCTATCTCAGCCAATTTTTAAGATAGAGGTAAAACAAAAAATGCTCTGGAATCCTTGTATCAAGTCCTAACACCTAATTAAAAAATAAACTTGATTTTTTTAACTTTTTTGTATATTTATTTTAGTTTTAAAATTTTCCGTGGCCGCCATCTTGAAACAAGATGGCGGACCAAGCTGGCCAACGAACTCGGTCGAGGCATTGGTGAGCTTAATACACACAATTAGTTTCATCCAAATTAATTTATAAATACGAGCGTTATCGTATCAAATTATTTTCATTTTTTCAATTTTTTTCGAATTTTTTTATTTTTTTTTTTCGAATTTTCTGGATTTTTTTAATTTTCCTTTTTCTGTATCCTAAATACTACCTTTATTCCTAATTTGAATTTTCTAGCGCAACAAAATCGGATTGTCTTCAAATTTTCGGTTTTTTTCAATTTCTTCGATTTTTTCAATTTTACTTTCGATTTTTTTGGTGTTTTTGATGTTTTCTTTTTCTGGATGTTAAACACTACCTTCACACCAAATCTTAAGTTTCCAAGACTACAAGATCGTATTATTTTCAATTTTCAATTTTGATGGAATTTGTTGAATTTTCGAATGTTTTTTTTTCGAATTTTCTGGATTTTATAATTTTTCCTTTCTTTGTATCCTAAACACTACCTTTTTTCCAAATGTCAAGTTTCTGGGGCTACGGGATCTACCCAATCTTTTTGATGACGCGTGAACGAGTGAGTAAGAAGTGACAAAAAATCGAATGTTTGAGTTCATATATCGCCTGAACTAGAAAAGACAGAAAGTTGTAATTTTAAATTTTGGTCCTTTGGGCCAAATACTCTCTATAATTGAAGTTTAAAATTTTTGGTATACTCCAGCGCGGAGATATGGGGGGGTCAAAAGTGCCCTGAGTTGCTTCCAGAAAAGTATGCTTACGGCTGTCCTCTCTCGACTTGGCGGAGGCACTGCCGTGCCTCCAGATGAATGAAATAACTAATAAATCAGTAAAACATAATCTCAAAAAGTCACCTGTAAAAAATGCAGCCAAGTCTCGTAACTCATTTACCGTAAAAAGTACTGAGATCGTATAAAGCCAAGTTTAACTATCTTATTAACTCTGAAATTTTCATTCACAAATCACTCCTAGTCTCTACATCTTTAGTTAATTATTATTTTGTGACTTGGCAATTACGCAGCACAGGGAAGTTATTACACCTTACTATGTTATGGGATGGGATGGGATAATTTAATTAAGGCAAATTATATACGCACAGGGAAGTTATTACACTTTAATATGTTATAGTATTATTTGATTAAGACTAACTATATACATCACATTCTCGTGCTACGTAATTGCCAAGTCACAAAATAATAATTAACTAAAGATGTAGAGACTAGGAGTGATTTGTGAATGAAAATTTCAGAGTTAATAAGATAGTTAAACTTGGCTTTATACGATCTCAGTACTTTTTACGGTAAATGAGTTACGAGACTTGGCTGCATTTTT